>CM070782.1:93231872-94665565 GCA_036346955.1 Dipus sagitta | reverse complement strand
GACAGAATGCCACGACCATGCAGGGAATCTCTGTGCGCTAGGGAAAGGAGGCCCCTGACACACACGTGACTTAAGTGGTCACATGCGCATGGGACATGCAGAGCTTACAGGTGAAGTGAGACACTACCTATGAGTCCTGAGCCCCTTTCTAGCCGGAGGACTGACGTCTGTTTGAGGCAGCAGACACACAGAAGTGTCCCAAGTTCGAGAGGGCAAACAGGATATGAGTAAAACCCGTATGCAAGCATGCACATTCTTCATGCCTTATAGGCCCAGGGTAAAATTGCTGAAGCCAGGCCAGGAAGACTTAGGAGTGTCGGGTTCCCAAGGTGTACTCTGAGGGTTTGTTCACGCATTCGCAGGCTCTCGAGAGCCATCGTGACCCGACAGTGGGTGCAGGTGGAATGAAGGACCAAAAGGGTAAGTATTGGAAAATCACGGACGTGTCCCGGGTTCACTGAGCAACGTTCACTCACATCAAGGAAAAGATGCTAAGTTCGTAACACAGGCGCCACTGGGAACACAGTTATACTTTGCTGTGGCCTCACTTGCTCCTCACAATGATGACAAATTCAGGCTACGTCCTGAATTGCCAGTTCAGCCGCTACTGGAGCTCAGGAATAGCTGGAAAAAGCAAGGGAAAGAAGACCAGGCACGGGCACTGTGGGAACCGGGAGATGGCCTGGCGGTTAGAGCTTTTTGCTGGGAAGCCAAAGGAACCCGGTTCGAATCCCCGGGACGCATGCGAGCCCGATGCACAAGGGGGCGCTCATGTGCGGTAGGGCACCCGGTGTGCCAGTTCCCTCTATCTCTCCCTTTCTCCTCCCTATCTCTGTCTGTTTCTCTCTCACATTTAAGGAAGTAAAATACTTTCTTTTCCTTGTGGGGGCGGGGGGACGTCAATGTGCTCAACACAGGTTACTGAAGAGTGACGGCCTCCTTGCCCAGCACCTGTCATGTGTACCTAGGAATTTTATTCTGATTCAAATCCTATTCCAAACACGTCCAGAAGGAATTGAAGAAGCTATGTGAGTGGCGTTCCACCCAGAAGCAAGACTCCTGCCGCCTGTGTCATTGGGTGGAAGCAAAGCACCGCTCCTTAGAAGTCCTGGAGTTGTCAGCCTCTGTCTCAAGAAAGCGGGACCAGCATCCCTGCACGGTCAGAAAACGGGACACCTCATCATCACCAGGGACAGGGGAAAGTGGGCAGTACACGCGAGTGGACTCAGGTGTTCTCGGCGATTTTCAAATGTCAGAATGTTTGATGTGTGAGGCAGCCTCACCTGGTCTGTCAGCTGGCCCGGCACTCGTGGAGGCCCTCCTCCTTCAGCCAATTAAAGGATACTTTCTGGAGCTCTCTTATTCCCAGAGAAACACACCCTCCGGGCCCTGCTCCCTCACATTTCAGACATCCCCATTCCAGTAGGCTCAACACTTGTACGTGAGGGGGTGAAGCCGAAAAAATTGCTCAATTTGAGCAACAGCGACTCGGGCAGGCATATGGCCGTGCCTCAGCCGCCTTTGTGGATGGGATAAAACTGACCCATTTTCTGAAGACGGCCGATTCCCTAACCTAGGCTGAGAGCCTTGCTCTCAGCCTAGGTTAGGGAATCGGGAGCTTTTCGGACCGACAGAATGCCACGACCATGCAGGGAATCTCTGTGCGCTAGGGAAAGGAGGCCCCTGACACACACGTGACTTAAGTGGTCACATGCGCATGGGACATGCAGAGCTTACAGGTGAAGTGAGACACTACCTATGAGTCCTGAGCCCCTTTCTAGCCGGAGGACTGACGTCTGTTTGAGGCAGCAGACACACAGAAGTGTCCCAAGTTCGAGAGGGCAAACAGGATATGAGTAAAACCCGTATGCAAGCATGCACATTCTTCATGCCTTATAGGCCCAGGGCAAAATTGCTGAAGCCAGGCCAGGAAGACTTAGGAGTGTCGGGTTCCCAAGGTGTACTCTGAGGGTTTGTTCACGCATTCGCAGGCTCTCGAGAGCCATCGTGACCCGACAGTGGGTGCAGGTGGAATGAAGGACCAAAAGGGTAAGTATTGGAAAATCACGGACGTGCCCCTGGTTCACTGAGCAACGTTCACTCACATCAAGGAAAAGACGGTAAGTTCGTAACACAGGCTCCACTGGGAACACAGTTATACTTTGCTGTGGCCTCACTTGCTCCTCACAATGATGACAAATTCAGGCTACGTCCTGAATTGCAGTTCAGCCGCTACTGGAGCTCAGGAATAGCTGGAAAAAGCAAGGGAAAGCAGACCAGGCACGGGCACTGTGGGAACCGGGAGATGGCCTGGCGGTTAGAGCTTTTTGCTGGGAAGCCAAAGGAACCCGGTTCGAATCCCCGGGACGCATGCGAGCCCGATGCACAAGGGGGCGCTCATGTGCGGTAGGGCACCCGGTGTGCCAGTTCCCTCTATATCTCCCTTTCTCCTCCCTATCTCTGTCTGTTTCTCTCTCACATTTAAGGATGTAAAATACTTTCTTTTCCTTGTGGGGGCGGGCGGACGTCAATGTGCTCAACACAGGTTACTGAAGAGTGACGGCCTCCTTGCCCAGCACCTGTCATGTGTACCTAGGAATTTTATTCTGATTCAAATCCTATTCCAAACACGTCCAGAAGGAATTGAAGAAGCTATGTGAGTGGCGTTCCACCCAGAAGCAAGACTCCTGCCGCCTGTGTCATTGGGTGGAAGCAAAGCACCGCTCCATAGAAGTCCTGGAGTTGTCAGCCTCTGTCTCAAGAAAGCGGGACCAGCATCCCTGCACGGTTTTGAAAAGGGGACACCTCATCATCACCAGGGACAGGGGAAAGTGGGCAGTCCACGCGAGTGGACTCAGGCCTTCTCGGCGATTTTCAAATGTCCGAATGTTTGATGTGTGAGGCAGCCTCACCTGGTCTGTCAGCTGGCCCGGCACTCGTGGAGGCCCTCCTCCTTCAGCCAATTAAAGGATACTTTCTGGAGCTCTCTTATTCCCAGAGAAACACACCCTCCGGGCCCTGCTCCCTCACATTTCAGACATCCCCATTCCAGTAGGCTCAACACTTGTACGTGAGGGTGTGAAGCCGAAAAAATTGCTCAATTTGAGCAACAGCGACTCGGGCAGGCATATGGCCGTGCCTCAGCCGCCTTTGTGGATGGGATAAAACTGACCCATTTTCTGAAGACGGCCGATTCCCTAACCTAGGCTGAGAGCCTTGCTCTCAGCCTAGGTTAGGGAATCGGGAGCTTTTCGGACCGACAGAATGCCACGACCATGCAGGGAATCTCTGTGCGCTAGGGAAAGGAGGCCCCTGACACACACGTGACTTAAGTGGTCACATGCGCATGGGACATGCAGAGCTTACAGGTGAAGTGAGACACTACCTATGAGTCCTGAGCCCCTTTCTAGCCGGAGGACTGACGTCTGTTTGAGGCAGCAGACACACAGAAGTGTCCCAAGTTCGAGAGGGCAAACAGGATATGAGTAAAACCCGTATGCAAGCATGCACATTCTTCATGCCTTATAGGCCCAGGGCAAAATTGCTGAAGCCAGGCCAGGAAGACTTAGGAGTGTCGGGTTCCCAAGGTGTACTCTGAGGGTTTGTTCACGCATTCGCAGGCTCTCGAGAGCCATCGTGACCCGACAGTGGGTGCAGGTGGAATGAAGGACCAAAAGGGTAAGTATTGGAAAATCACGGACGTGCCCCTGGTTCACTGAGCAACGTTCACTCACATCAAGGAAAAGACGGTAAGTACGTAACACAGGCTCCACTGGGAACACAGTTATACTTTGCTGTGGCCTCACTTGCTCCTCACAATGATGACAAATTCAGGCTACGTCCTGAATTACAGTTCAGCCGCTACTGGAGCTCAGGAATAGCTGGAAAAAGCAAGGGAAAGCAGACCAGGCACGGGCACTGTGGGAACCGGGAGATGGCCTGGCGGTTAGAGCTTTTTGCTGGGAAGCCAAAGGAACCCGGTTCGAATCCCCGGGACGCATGCGAGCCCGATGCACAAGGGGGCGCTCATGTGCGGTAGGGCACCCGGTGTGCCAGTTCCCTCTATCTCTCCCTTTCTCCTCCCTATCTCTGTCTGTTTCTCCCTCACATTTAAGGATGTAAAATACTTTCTTTTCCTTGTGGGGGCGGGCGGACGTCAATGTGCTCAACACAGGTTACTGAAGAGTGACGGCCTCCTTGCCCAGCACCTGTCATGTGTACCTAGGAATTTTATTCTGATTCAAATCCTATTCCAAACACGTCGAGAAGGAATTGAAGAAGCTATGTGAGTGGCGTTCCACCCAGAAGCAAGACTCCTGCCGCCTGTGTCATTGGGTGGAAGCAAAGCACCGCTCCTTAGAAGTCCTGGAGTTGTCAGCCTCTCTCAAGAAAGCGGGACCAGCATCCCTGCACGGTTTTGAAAAGGGGACACCTCATCATCACCAGGGACAGGGGAAAGTGGGCAGTCCACGCGAGTGGACTCAGGCCTTCTCGGCGATTTTCAAATGTCCGAATGTTTGATGTGTGAGGCAGCCTCACCTGGGCTGTCAGCTGGCCCGGCACTCGTGGAGGCCCTCCTCCTTCAGCCAATTAAAGGATACTTTCTGGAGCTCTCTTATTCCCAGAGAAACACACCCTCCGGGCCCTGCTCCCTCACATTTCAGACATCCCCATTCCAGTAGGCTCAACACTTGTACGTGAGGGTGTGAAGCCGAAAAAATTGCTCAATTTGAGCAACAGCGACTCGGGCAGGCATATGGCCGTGCCTCAGCCGCCTTTGTGGATGGGATAAAACTGACCCATTTTCTGAAGACGGCCGATTCCCTAACCTAGGCTGAGAGCCTTGCTCTCAGCCTAGGTTAGGGAATCGGGAGCTTTTCGGACCGACAGAATGCCACGACCATGCAGGGAATCTCTGTGCGCTAGGGAAAGGAGGCCCCTGACACACACGTGACTTAAGTGGTCACATGCGCATGGGACATGCAGAGCTTACAGGTGAAGTGAGACACTACCTATGAGTCCTGAGCCCCTTTCTAGCCGGAGGACTGACGTCTGTTTGAGGCAGCAGACACACAGAAGTGTCCCAAGTTCGAGAGGGCAAACAGGATATGAGTAAAACCCGTATGCAAGCATGCACATTCTTCATGCCTTATAGGCCCAGGGCAAAATTGCTGAAGCCAGGCCAGGAAGACTTAGGAGTGTCGGGTTCCCAAGGTGTACTCTGAGGGTTTGTTCACGCATTCGCTGGCTCTCGAGACCCATCGTGACCCGACAGTGGGTGCAGGTGGAATGAAGGACCAAAAGGGTAAGTATTGGAAAATCACGGATGTGCCCCTGGTTCACTGAGCAACATTCACTCACATCAAGGAAAAGACGGTAAGTACGTAACACAGGCGCCACTGGGAACACAGTTATACTTTGGTGTGGCCTCACTTGCTCCTCACAATGATGACAAATTCAGGCTACGTCCTGAATTGCAGTTCAGCCGCTACTGGAGCTCAGGAATAGCTGGAAAAAGCAAGGGAAAGCAGACCAGGCACGGGCACTGTGGGAACCGGGAGATGGCCTGGCGGTTAGAGCTTTTTGCTGGGAAGCCAAAGGAACCCGTTTCGAATCCCCGGGACGCATGCGAGCCCGATGCACAAGGGGGCGCTCAGGTGCGGTAGGGCACCCGGTGTGCCAGTTCCCTCTATCTCTCCCTTTCTCCTCCCTATCTCTGTCTGTTTCTCTCTCACATTTAAGGAAGTGAAATACTTTCTTTTCCTTGTGGTGGCGGGCGGACGTCAATGTGCTCAAGAGAGGTTACTGAAGAGTGACGGCCTCCTTGCCCAGCACCTGTCATGTGTACCTGGGAATTTTATTTTGATTCAAATCCTATTCCAACCACGTCCAGAAGGAATGGAAGAAGCTATGTGAGTGGCGTTCCACCCAGAAGCAAGACTCCTGCCGCCTGTGTCATTGGGTGGAAGCAAAGCACCGCTCCTTAGAAGTCCTGGAGTTGTCAGCCTCTGTCTCAAGAAAGCGGGACCAGCATCCCTGCACGGTTTAGAAAAGGGGACACCTCATCATCACCAGGGACAGGGGAAAGTGGGCAGTCCACGCGAGTGGACTCAGGCGTTCTCGGCGATTGTCAAATGTCCGAATGTTTGATGTGTGAGGCAGCCTCACCTGGTCTGTCAGCTGACCCGGCACTCGTGGAGGCCCTCCTCCTCCAGCCAATTAAAGAATACTTTCTAGAGCTCTCTTATTCCCAGAGAAACACACCCTCCGGACCCTGCTCCCTCACATTTCAGACATCCCCATTCCAGTAGGCTCAACACTTGTACGTGAGGGGGTGAAGCCGAAAAAATTGCTCAATTTGAGCAACAGCGACTCGGGCAGGCATATGGCCGTGCCTCAGCCGCCTTTGTGGATGGGATAAAACTGACCCATTTTCTGAAGACGGCCGATTCCCTAATCTAGGCTGAGAGCCTTGCTCTCAGCCTAGGTTATGGAATCGGGAGCTTTTCGGACCGACAGAATGCCACGACCATGCAGGGAATCTCTGTGCGCTAGGGAAAGGAGGCCCCTGACACACACGTGACTTAAGTGGTCACATGCGCATGGGACATGCAGAGCTTACAGGTGAAGTGAGACACTACCTATGAGTCCTGAGCCCCTTTCTAGCCGGAGGACTGACGTCTGTTTGAGGCAGCAGACACACAGAAGTGTCCCAAGTTCGAGAGGGCAAACAGGATATGAGTAAAACCCGTATGCAAGCATGCACATTCTTCATGCCTTATAGGCCCAGGGCAAAATTGCTGAAGCCAGGCCAGGAAGACTTAGGAGTGTCGGGTTCCCAACGTGTACTCTGAGGGTTTGTTCACGCATTTGCAGGCTCTCGAGAGCCATCGTGACCCGACAGTGGGTGCAGGTGGAATGAAGGACCAAAAGGGTAAGTATTGGAAAATCACGGACGTGCCCCGGGTTCACTGAGCAACGTTCACTCACATCAAGGAAAAGACGCTAAGTTCGTAACACAGGCGCCACTGGGAACACAGTTATACTTTGCTGTGGCCTCACTTGCTCCTCACAATGATGACAAATTCAGGCTACGTCCTGAATTACAGTTCAGCCGCTACTGGAGCTCAGGAATAGCTGGAAAAAGCAAGGGAAAGCAGACCAGGCACGGGCACTGTGGGAACCGGCAGATGGCCTGGCGGTTAGAGCTTTTTGCTGGGAAGCCAAAGGAACCCGGTTCGAATCCCCGGGACGCATGCGAGCCCGATGCACAAGGGGGCGCTCATGTGCGGTAGGGCACCCGGTGTGTCAGTTCCCTCTATCTCTCCCTTTCTCCTCCCTATCTCTGTCTGTTTCTCCTCACATTTAAGGAAGTAAAATACTTCTTTTCCTTGTGGGGGCGGGGGGACGTCAATGTGCTCAACACAGGTTACTGAAGAGTGACGGCCTCCTTGCCCAGCACCTGTCATGTGTACCTAGGAATTTTATTCTGATTCAAATCCTATTCCAAACACGTCCAGAAGGAATTGAAGAACCTATGTGAGTGGCGTTCCACCCAGAAGCAAGACTCCTGCCGCCTATGTCATTGGGTGGAAGCAAAGCACCGCTTCTTAGAAGTCCTGGAGTTGTCAGCCTCTCTCTCAAGAAAGCTGGACCTGCATCCCTGCACGGTTTAGAAAACGGGACACCTCATCATCACCAGGGACAGGGGAAAGTGGGCAGTCCACGCGAGTGGACTCAGGCGTTCTCGACGATTTTCAAATGTTCGAATGTTTGATGTGTGAGGCAGCCTCACCTGGTCTGTCAGCTGGCCCGGCACTCGTGGAGGCCCTCCTCCTTCAGCCAATTAAAGGATACTTTCTGGAGCTCTCTTATTCCCAGAGAAACACACCCTCCGGGCCCTGCTCCCTCACATTTCAGACATCCCCATTCCAGTAGGCTCAACACTTGTACGTGAGGGGGTGAACCCAAAAAATTGCTCAATTTGAGCAACAGCGACTCGGGCAGGCATATGGCCGTGCCTCAGCCGCTTTTGTGGATGAGATAAAACTGACCCATTTTCTGAAGACAGCCGATTCCCTAACCTTGGCTGAGAGTTAATATCCATGAGAGTTAAGTACAATTATGTCATCACTCTAAAAATGCTATTTTTGTGTCTGTTCCTGCAGGTGCTTTCATGTATTTACAAAGTGACACATTTTGATGCCTTTTTGATAAAGTGGTAGGCATTTTGTAGCTTTCTGCAAGCTTTGTATTCACATTGTATCAATGAAAAATAAAGAAAATGAAAGTGTGGATCATCTTTCTTATCTGCAAAAATAAAAATAAAATAAAATCTAAGCAAATATTTGAGTATTTGCTATTTCAGAGTGTAGTGTTGTCAGTAGTTTGCTTTGGGGTGGCACCCGAATGAAGCTAGATTAATAGTTGGATAGAGGGAAGGTTGTAGCTAGATGCTTGATGGAACAGAGTAAATGAGTGAACTTTAGCAGCAGGAGTTAGTACAGATGTACACAGAAAATTCTTTATATTTTCCATGTGTCTGATAGTTTTCTGTTTTGTTTTCGAGGCAGGGACTCACTCTAGCCCAGGCTAACCTGGAGCTCACTTTGTACTCTGAGGCTGTCCTCAAACTCATGGTGATACTCTTACCTCTGACTCCCCGGTGCTGGGATTAAAGCCGTGTACCACCATACCCAGTGTCTGATACTTTTTTTATTTTTATTTTTTGGTTTTTCAAGGTATACTACCATTCTAGCCCAGGCTGACCTGTAATTCACTGTGTAGCCTCTCAGGGTGGCCTCAAACTCATGGCAATCCTCCTACCTCTGCCTCCTGAGTACTGGGATTAAAGGTTTGCGCCACCATGCCCAGCTTCCAAATTTGTTTAAGTTTTTTGTTTTTTTTTTTTTTTTTTTTTTTTTTACAAGGCATGGTGGCACACACCTTTAATCCCAGTACCAGAAGGCAGAGGTAGGAGGATCGTCGTGAGTTCAAGGCCACCCTGAGATTACATAGTGAATTCCAGACCAGCCTGGGCTAAAGTGAGACCCTACCTCAAAAAAAAAAAAAGATTAAGACAAAATCTTTTTTAACTTTTTGTTGTTGTTGTTGTTTTGTTTTTCAAGGTAGGGTTTTACTCTAGCTCAGGCTGACCTTGAATTCACTATGTAATCTCAGGCTGGCCTCGAACTCATGGCAATCCTCCTACCTCTGCCTCCCAAGTGCTGGGATTGAAGGCGTGTGCCACCACACCCGGCTTTTTTTTTTTTTTAATTATTTAACAGAGAAAGAGAGAGAGAAAGAGACAGAGAGAGAATGGGTGTGCCAGGGCCTCCAGCCACTGCAAACGAACTCCAGACGCTTGCGCCCTCTTGTGCATCTGGCTAACGTGAGTCCTGGGGAGTTGAACCTGGGTTCTTTGGCTTTGCAGGCAAACGCCTTAACCACTAAGCCATCCCTCCAGCCCAATTTTTAAACTTTTTAATGTTAATTTTATTTTTTTGAGAGAGAAAGAGAAAACAAGGCAGATGAAAAGAGAGAAAATGGGCACGCCAGGGCCTTCAGCCACTGCAAATGAACTCCAGACTCATGCACCACCTTGTGCATCTGGCTTTCATGGGTCCTGGGGAATCAAACCTGGGTCCTTTTACTTCACAGGCAAGCGTCTTAACTGCTAAGCCATCTCTCCAGCCCCCCAACTTTTTAAAAATTTATTTGAAAGCAGAGAGAGAGAGAAGAGAGACAGAGGGAATGGGTGCACCAGGGCCTCCAGCCACTGCAAATGAACTCCAGACAGTGGGAGGTACTGGGTAATTGAACCCAGCAGAGATAGAGGAGAGAGAAGGAGAGAATGCATGCTCCCGGGCCTCTACCACTTCAAAATAAAAGAGAGACTAACAGAGAGAGGAAGGGGATATGATAGAGAGTGGAGTTGTGAAGGGGAAAATGGGGGAGGGGAGGGAAATATCATGGTTTATTGTCTGTAAGTATAGAAGTTGTAAAAAAAAAAAAAAAAACTCCAGACGCATGGGCCACTTTGTGCATCTGGCTTTACATGGGTACTTGGGAACTGAACTTAGTTCATTAGGCTTGGCAGACAAGTGCCTTAACCACTGAGCCATGTCTCTAACTCAAAACTGGAATCTTGGTTCTTATTCCAAATGCTGGGGAAGACTCTGGGCTGGCTCTCTGGACACGGCTCCCACGGACAACCAGGTTGCTCTCACTGATGTGTCAGCATAGCTATGGGTTCACAGGATAGAGACTTGGAGAGCTAACTGATGACTATTCTGTAGTCATCTTTCTCTTTCAGATTCTCAAATTGTGTAAAACTTTGAGATCTGGCGTTCATTTGTAGTGGCTAGAGGCCCTGGCATGCCAATTCTCAGTCTCTCTCTTTCTCTCTGTGTGTCTCTTGTCTCCCTCCCCCCCTCAAATAAATAAATTATGTTTAAAATTAAAAAAAAAAAAAGCCTGGCATGGTGGCACACACCTTTAATCCTAGCACTTGGGAAGCAGAGGTAGGAGGATTGCCATGAGTTTGAGGCTTCCCTGAGACTAGAGTGAATTCCAGGTCAGCCTGTACCAGAGCGAGACACTACATCAAAAATCCCCAAATAATTAAAAAACAAAACAAAATGAAACTTTGAATGTCTTATGTTTGTATTTTTCCAAGTTGATTCTGTTATGCCCCCCCCACCCCCATCATCAGAGGCTCTGCAGTCCCATTGCTAAGGGGCTGGGTTCTCTGAAGCCAGACTTCTTGAGTCTAAACCCCTGCTCTGTGACTTAGAAACCCTCAGTTAACATCCCTCCATCTCAATTTTCTTACCCTTAAAAGGGCACCATTCACGGAGCCAAACCTCCTGAAAATTTGGCAGTTAAAGGTCAGCTCTTGTAAAGTGGCTATCACGACGTAAATGCTGAGTACATTTAGCTTATGTTGTGTGTGTCATTCATATAGTTCATGGAAACAGAGGTGGGCGTGTGCAAACGCGTCTCCCTTCCGGGAGAATGCATACTGGACAGAAATCCAAGTTCCAAAGGGAGCTGCAGAAGCAGATGTTTTTGGAATCTCCCCCAGTGGGATTGGAGCATAGCACATGGACTGTTAAAACTGCTTTTGGGGGCTAGAGAGACGCCTCAGCGGTTAAGGTGTTTGTCTGTGAAGCCTAACAACTACAGTTCCATTTCCCAGGACCCACGCTAAGCCAGATGCACAAAGGGGTGCATGTACCTGGAGTTCATTCGCAGCAGCTGGACGCTCTGGTGTGCCCATTCTGTCTGTCTCTCCTCTCTGTCTCTCTCTCTCTCTCTGATTGCAAATCAATGAATAAAATAGTTCTTTAATGAAGAAAAAAAAACTTGGGCTGGAGAGATGGCTTAGAGGTTAGGGCACTTGACTGTGAAGCTTAAGGACCCATGTTCGACTCTCCAGATCCCACATAAGCCAGACGCACAAAAGAGAGGCAAGCACAAGGTCGCACATGCTCACTAGGTGGTGCAAGTGTCTGGAGTTCAATTTCAGTGGCTGCACCCTGGTGTGTCAATTCATTCTCTCTCTCTCTCTGTTTAAAATTTTTTAAAAAAAGAAATTTAAACCGGGCGTGGTAGCACACACCTTTAATCCCAGCACTAGGAGGCAGAGGTAGGAGGATGGCTATGAGTTCAAGGCCACCCTGGGGCTAGAGTGAAACCCTACCACAAAAAAACAATAAAAAATTGTTTTTAACTGGGCATTGTGGTACACGCCTTTAATCTCAGTGCTTGGAAGGCAGAGGTAAGAGTATCACTGTGAGTTCAAGTCCACCCTGAGACTATATATAGTGAATTTCAGGTCAGCCTGGGCTAGAGCATACCCTACCTCATAAAACAAACAAACAAAAACCTTTCCGGGCTGGGGAGATGGCTTGGTGGCTAAGAGTGTTTGCTTGCAAAGCCTAATGGCCAAGGTTGGATTATTTAATACCCACAAAAAGCCACATTGACCAAGTGGTGTTTGCAGCAGCAAGAAGCCCTGGCACACCCATTCTCATTCTCTCTCTCATTCCCTGCATGTAAACACATTTTTCCCTGTTCCTTTTCTTTTCTCTTCCTCCTCCTCCTCCTCCTCTTCTTCTTTTAAGGTTTTCTGAGGTAGGGTTTCACTCTAGTCCAGGCTGACCTAGAATTCACTATGTAGTCTCAGGGTGGCCTTGAACTCACAGCAATGTTCTACCTCTGCCTCCCAGTGCTGGAATTAAAGACATGTGCCGCCATGCCTGGCTTGGCCCCCCACCTCCCCCAAAATTAACTCTCTTTTATTCTAGCACTCAGGGAGGTAGAAGCAGAAGATGATCAGATGTTCAAGGTCACCCTCAGCTAGATAGAGATTTCAAGGCCAGCCTGAGCTATAGGAGACCTTATCTCAAAAAAAGGGGGGGACTGGAGAGATGGCTTAGTGGTTAGGCGCTTGCCTGTGAAGCCTAAGGACCCAGTTTGAGGCTGTATTCCCCAGGACCCATGTTAGCCAGATGCACAAGGGGGCGCACGTGTCTGGAGTTCATTTGCAATGGCTGGAGGCCCTGGTGCACCCATTCTCTCTATCTGTCCCTCTCTCTCTCAAACAAATTAAAAAATTTAAATAAAAGGCTGGCTGAAGAGATGTCTCAGCAGTTAAAGGTGCTTGCTTGCAAAGTCTGATGGCCTGGGTTCAATTCCCCAGTACCCACATAAAGCCAGTTGCACAAAGGGTACATATGTCTGGAGTTCATTTTGCAGTAGCACTAGACTCTAGGGTGCCCATGTTCATTCTCTTTCTATCTATCCCTCTCTTTCTGCTTGCAAATAAATAAAAATATTTTTAAAAGTAAACAAGCAGGGCTGGAGAGATGGCTTAGCTGTTGGGGCATTTGCCTGCAAAGCCGAAGGACCCCGGTTTGATTCCCTAGGACCCATGTAAGCCAGATGCACAAAGGGGCACATGTATCTGGAGTTCATTTGCAGTGGCTGGAGGCCCTGAAATGCCCATTCTCTCTCTCTCTCTCCCTCTAAAATAAAAGGGCCGCAGGCTGGAGAGATGGCTTAATGGTTAAGCGCTTGCCTGTGAAGCCTAAGGACCCAGTTCAAGGTTTGTTTCCCCAGGACCCATGTAAGCCAGATGCACAAGGGGGCGCACGCATCTGGAGTTTGTTTGCAGTGGCTGGAGGCCCTGGCACACCCATTCTCTCTATATATATCTGCCTCTTTCTCTGTCACTTTCAAATAAATAAATTAAATTAAATAAAGTAAAAGGGCCGGGTGTCATGGCACACGCCTTTAATCCCAGCACTCGGGAGGCAGAGGTAGGAGGATCCCTGTGAGTTCAAGGCCACCCTGAGACTACATAGTGAATTCCAGGCCAGCCTGAGAGCTAGAGTGAGACCCTACCTCGAAAAACCAAAGAAAAAATAAGAAGAAGAAGAAAAGAAAAAGTAAACAAGCAAACACAAAACAAAACAAAACAAAACAGGGCCACGGGAGATGGTTCAGTGGGTTAAAGTGCTTGCTGCAAGCGTGACAGCCTAGAGCCTGAGACCACCTGAGTTTGATTCCCCAGAACCCACATGAACAACAGCTGGATGTGGTCACACAAGTTTGTCATCCCAGCCCTGCAGGAGGAGACCTAAGAATCATATGAAGCCAGGTATGGTCTTTAATCATCCCAGCACTCGGGCATAGGTAGATGGCTCAGCAGTTAAGGCACTTGCCTGCGAAGCCTACGGACCCATGTTCAACTCCCCAGATCCCACATAAGCCAGACGCACAAGGTGACACGTGTACAAGGTTGTGCGTGTGCACAAGGGGCACACACATCTGGAGTTCAACTGCAGTGGCTAGAAGCCCTGGTGTGCCAATTCTTTCTCTCTTTGTGTTTCTCTATCATGAAAATAAATAAATAAATAAATAAATAAATAAGGGGCTGGAGAGATGGCTTAGCGGTTAAGGCATTTGGCTGCAAAGCCAAAGGACCTCGGTAAGCCAGATGCTCAAGGGGGTGCATGCATCTGGAGTGGCTGGAGGCCCTGGCATGCCCATTCTGTCTCTCCCTCTCCCTTCCTCTTTCTCACTCTCAAATAAATAAGTGAAAATAAAGTTAAAATAAATAAATAAAATATGATAATAATAGGGGCTGGAGAGATGGCTCAGCACTTACGGCACTAGCTTGCAAAGCCTAACAGTTTGATTTCCCAATACCCACATAAAGTGGCACATACATCTAGAATTTGTTTACAGTAGCTAGAGGCCCTGGTATGCCCATTCTTGCTCTATCTCTGCCTCCCTAGTGCTGGAATCAAAGGTATGTGCCACCACACCTGACTTACTTATTTATTATAATTATAATTATTATTATTTTGTCTTTTCGAGGTAGGGTCTTGCTCTAGCCCAGGCTGACATGGAATTCTCTATGTAATCTCAGGGTGGCCTCGAACTCACGGTGATCCTCCTACCTCTGCCTCCCAAACACTGGGATTAAAGGCATGCACCACCGTGCCTGGATTGTTTATTTATTTATTTATTTTATTTTTGAGAGAGAGAGAGAGAATAGGCATACCAGGGCCTTTCAGCTGCAGTGAATGAACTCCAGACACGTGTGCCCCTTGTGAGCATGTGCAACACTGCACACTTGCATCACTGTGCGTCTGGCTACATAGGATCTGGAGATTTGTAGATGTGTTCTTAGGCTTTGCAGACACGAGTCTTTCTATGAAGCAGCTATACAATGGCTTCAAAATACAAAGCTGGGCATGGTGGCGCACACCTTTAATCCTAGCACTCAGGAGGCAGAGGTAGTTGGGTCGCCATGAGTTTGAGGCCACCCTGAAACTTCGTAGTGAATTCCAGGTCAGCCTGGGCTCGAGCGAGACCCTACCTCGAAAAAAAAAAAAAAATACAGAGTGCCTTTATAACCGCCATCTGATTTTAAGACCTTCTGCCAACCCTTGAAACCACTGTGCTATTCTGAGCCGTGGACTCCGCCCTCCAGACCCACCAAGCTACCCTGCTCAGCAAAAGACAGCAGGAACCAAGAAAGAAATGCTCTGTGACTTTCACAAGATGAAAAAAGCCAAGAAATTTAACCACCTCTGTTTACAGTAGGTGGTAAGAAAAATGTAACATAGCATACTGTTTTGCTTTTTTTTTTTTTTTTTTTTTTTTCAGAACTGGTTTGGTCCATACTTCTGTGTGAGCAAATTAAAAACTTGGTTTTCTTCCTAATAACGTAGCAGACCCCAGGGCATCAGGGTTCAGTGTGGTTCAGACACAAGGAGAATTTATCCAGGACTGACCTGGGCAGAAAGAAACCTAGCTGTCAAGACAAAGCAATGGGGATGCACGAATTCAAGCGTGGCATAGCTGCTCAGTCCGGGACGCGGCCCTGGGTTTGTGTCACAGCACCCCACATTTTTGATAGGTTCCCTCCACTTAGACCATGTGGTTTAAGGTTTTCATGACTCTCAGAAGAAAGTAGCCTGGTACAAGTTTCTTTTTTTTTTAATATATTTTATTTATTTGAGAGCGAGAAAAAGGCAGAGAGAGAGAGAGAGAGAAGAATGGGCGCGCCAGGGCCTCCAGCCACTGCAAACAAACTCCAGCTGCATGCGCCCCCCTGTGCATCTGGCTTACATGGGTCTTGGAGAATCGAACCGGGATCCTTTGGCTTTACAGGCAAACACCTTAACCACTAAGCCGTCTCTCCAGCCCTACAAGTTTCTTTTCGGGCATTTTCTTTGCATTATGGCTGCTGGCCTGAGGTTCATTCAGGTAAGCAGCTTTAATCACTGAGCAATCTCTCCAGTCCATAGCTTCTTCCTTCAAGCGTGCTCACATCCGCTTCACCTCTGCGTACACAGGTTGAACACGTGCCTTCGGATGCTGGTAGGCCTTAGGCCATAGTGTGCCCTCTGTTGTTGTAATCACTGGGAACCAGTATAGCTAATGACGAACCACACTACGTGCACACTAGCCAACACGTTAAGGCAGCCATTGCAGCGGAGGTTAATTTACACAGCAGATTTAATATTGTAGACCAAGGGCTGGAGAGATGGCTTACCTGTGGTGCTTTGATTCAAGTGTCCGCCATGAACTTAGGTGCTCTGAATGCTGGGTTTCCAGCTGATGGCAATTGGAAATTAAAGCCTCCTGGAAGCAGTGTATTGTTGAAGAAGGGCTTACAGGTTTGTTTGTTTTTTTTCTCAATTTTTATTAACATTTTCCATGATTATAAAAAATAGCCCATGGTAATACCCTCCCCCCTCCCACTTTCCCCTTTGAAATTCCATTCTCCATCATATCCCCTCCCCATCCCAATCAGTCTCTTTTATTCTGATGTCATGATCTTTTCCTCCTATTATGATGGTCTTGTGTAGGTAGTGTCAGGCACTATGAGGTCATGGATATCCAGGCAATTTTATGTCTGGAGGGAGCATGTTGTAAGGAGTCCTACCCTTCCTTTGACTCTTACATTCTTTCCTCCACCTCTTCCGTATTAGACCCTGAGCCTTGGAAGGTGTGATCGAGATGTTACTCAGTACTCCAGTCACTTCTTTCCAGCACTATGATACCTTCGGAGTCGTCCCAAGGTCACTGCCATCTGAAAAGAGAAGATTCTCTACCCAAATTCCTTCTTTTTTTTTAAAAAAAAATCTTTTTATTTATTTATTGATTTATTTGAGAGAGCAAGAGAGGGAAAGAGTCAGACAGAGGGAGAGAGAGAGAGAATGGGCCATGCCAGGGCCTCCAGCCATTGCAAACGAACTCCAGACGCATGTGTCACCTTGTGCATCTGGCTTACGTGGCTCCTGGGGAATTGAACCGAGGTCCTTTGGCTTTGCAGCCAAACGCCTTAACCACTAAGCCATCTCTCCAGCCCACACAGCAATCCTTCTACCTCTTCTTCCCAAGTGCTGGGATTAAAGGCATGAGCCACCATGCCCAGACTAATTAATTTTTTAAATTTTTATTTGTTTATCTATGAAAGAGAAAGAGGTAGATAGAGGGAGACAGAGAATGGGTGTGCCAGGGCCTCCAGCCACAGCAAATGAACTCCAGATACATGTGCCACCATGTTCATCTGGTGTATGTGGGTCCTGGAGAATGCTTCTGGAGTTCATTTGCAGTGGCTCTAAAGGCCCTGGCACCCCCATTCTCTCTCTCTCTCTCTCTCTCTCTCTCTCTCTGTTTACCTCTTCTTCTGATTGTGTGTCAAATAAATAAAATAAATGAGTAAATAAGCCATGATAATTCCCTCCCCCACTTTCCCCTTCACAAACCCACCCTCCATCATATCCCTTCCCTCTCTCCATTAGTCTCTCATTTATTTCGATGTCATCATCTTTTCCTCCTATTATGAGGGTTTTGTGAAGGTATTGCTAGACAGTGCAAGGTTGTGGATATCAAGGCCAATTTCTGTCAGAACAGTTGCATTGTAAGCAATTCTACCCTTCCTTTGGCTCTTGCATTCTTTCCGCCACCTCTTCCGCAATGGGCCCTGAGCTCAATCAGGCTGAATTTACTGAAATGGGCCCATTGAGCAGAGATTCTAGATTTAACACTGCAGCTCATGCAGTTGGAAGGGGTGCCAAGAGTTTATTTGACTGGTTGGCTGAAGTATGGATCCAAAGATGGCCTACTGTGAGTGAGCTCGAGCTGCCTGATATCCCTTGGCTTAATGTCGATAAAGGTATTAAAAAGCTCAGAGAATTTGGAATGCTGGAGCAGATATGCCAGGTAAACTCATCTTTTCCCCACAATGGGAGCGTCCAGAAGATGTGCCCTTCACTAAGACTATAAGAAACAGATGTGTGAGGGGAGCGCCAGCATACTTGAAGTCCCCTATCATTGGTCTTTTATGCAAAGAAGACCTCACAGTGGAGCTGCAGTTGCTGCATTAGGTGACTTAGATGCAATGGGTCTAACTAGATCTCGGGGTAACAAGGGCCAAGTGGCAGTGCTGAATCACCAAAGGCGGGGTGAGCATGTTTACCATAACAGACAGTATAGGCAAAACAATGCCCATGAAGGCATGACTGGTATGGACCTTTGGCACTGGCTGATTAATCATGGTGTTCCCAGAAGATAAGAAGCCTACTGAGTTCCTGCTTGATCTGTACAAGCAGAAAAGTTCCAGAGCAAAGGAACATAAGGCCACTTTGAATTATAGCAAAGAATCAAGGCCTCTTAATCAGTTTCCAGACTTGAGCCAGTTTACAGATCCTGAGCCCCTTGATCAAAAGGGGTGGCTGCATCCCCTCGAGGAAGGACCCTCCTACAACCCCCAGAAGTTTCAATATTAAGCTTACTCCTATCCTTCCTCAGAGGGACCTACAGCCTTTTGCTAGGGTAACTGTACAGCGGGGAAAAGGAAGTAATCAGAGCTTTCGGGGCCTACTGGACACTGGCTCTGAACTGACATTGATTGCAAGAGACAGCTCTTGGCCTGCTATTGGGCCTGAGTGGAAACTGAACGTTTGACAATGGGCCATCAAGTTACTATGTCACCTGAGCTGCCCATCATGAGCTGGGTGTTATCTGACCCGCCAGGCCATAAAGTTGGACGTGCACAGCAACAGTCCATCATTAAGTGGAAGTGGAATATACGTGATCGGGCTCGAGCAGGCCCTGAATGCACAAGTAAGTTACATGGGGAAGTTACCCAAATGCCTATGGTTGCTACTCCCGTAACAATGCCTTCTGTCCCGAAGCATGCACCTATGACATCATGGGGTGTGCCCTATGATCAACTGTCTGAGGAGGAGAGGACAAGGGCATGGTTCAGCATGTCATGCGGGCACTGCCCAGAAGTGGACAGCTGCAGCATTATAGCCCCTTCCTGGGACAACTCTGAAGGACTGTGGTGAAGGGAAGTCTTCACAATGGGCAGAACTTCAGGCAATGCACATGGTTGTACATCTTGCTTGGAAAGAAAAATGGCCAGATGTGCAGTTATACACTGATTCATGAGCTGTGGCCAATGGTTTGGCTGGATGGTCTGGGACTTGGAAGGAGCACAATCGAAAAATTGGTGAGAAGGACATTTGGGGAAGGTGTATGTGGATAGAGCTCTCTGAATGGGCAAAGGATATAAAGATACTTGTGTCCCATGTTAATGCTCATCAGAAGGTGACCTCATCAGAGGATGACCTTAATAATCAAGTAGATAAGCTGATCTGTTCTGTGGATAGTGGTCAACCTCTTTCCTTGGCCACCCCTGTCATTGCCCAATGGGCCCATGAACAAAGTGGCCATGGTGGCAGAGATGCAGGCCCAACAACATGGACTTCCACTAACTAAGGCTGACCCGGCTACGGCTGCTGCTGAGTGTCAAATCTGCCAGCAGCAGAGACCAGCTCTGAGCCCCCGATATGATAGTATTCCTCGGGGTGACCAGCCAGCAACCTGGTGGCAGGTTGACTACACTGGACCACTTTTTTTTTTTTTTTTTTTTTTTTTTTTGGTTTTTCGAGGTAGGGTCTCACTCTGGCCCAGGCTGACCTGGAATTCACTATGGAGTCTCAGGGTGGCCTCGAACTCATGGCGATCCTCCTACCTCTGCCTCTGGAGTGCTGGGATTAAAGGCGTGCACCACCACGCCTGGCTTACACTGGCCCACTTTCATCATGGAAAGGGCAACACTTTGTCCTTACTGGAATAGACACTTATTCTGGGTATGCATTTGCCTTTCCTGCATGTAGTGCTTCTGCCAAGACTACCATCCGTGGGCTTACAGAATGCCTTATCCACCATCATGGCATTCCACACAGCATTGCTTCTGACCACGGAACTCACTTCACAGCCAAGGAAGTACGGCAGTGGGCTCATGATCATGGAATTCACTGGTCTTACCATGTGCTCCACCATCCTGAAGCAGCTGGCTTGATAGAACGGTGGAATGGCCTTTTAAAGAAACAGCTACAGTGCCAACTAGGTGGCAATAGCTTGCAGGGCTAGGGGAGTATCCTCCAGCAGGCTGTATATGCTCTGAATCAGCGTCCTATATATGGTACTGTTTCTCCTATAGCCCGGATTCACGGGTCCAGGAATCAAGGGGTGGAAATGGGAATGGTCCCACTTACCATCACCCCAAGTGATCCATTAGCCAAATTTTTGCTTCCTGTTCCTGCAGCCTTACACTCTACTGGCCTAGAGGTCCTGGTGCCAGAAGGCAGAGTGCTTTTGCCAGGAGGTACAAAGAAAATTCCATTGAACTGGAAGCTAAGACTTCCCCCTGGCCACTTTGGGCTCCTGATGCCCTTGAGTGAACAGGCTGAGAAGGGAGTTACAGTGGTAGCAGGGGTGATTGATCCAGCCGATTCACGGGAACTTGGACTGCTCCTGCACAATGGAGGTAAGGAAGAGTATGCCTGGAGTGCAGGAGATCCTTTAGGGCGTCTCTTAGTGTTACCGTGCCCTGTTGTCAAAGTCAATGGACAACTGCAACAACCCAATCGAGGGAGTGTGATAAATGGCCCAGATCCTTCAGGAATGAAGGTATGGGTCATCCCTTCAGGTAAAGAACCAAAACCAGCTGAGGTGCTTGCTGAAGGTAGAGGAAATACAGAATGGGTACTAGAAGAAGGCAGTTACAAATACCAGCTAGGGCCAAATGACAAGTTACAAAAACGAGGCCTATAATTGCCATGTTTCTGTCCTACCGTGGTACGAGTGTTTGTACATATCTATGCCAAGACTAAGATTATATCACTAGCTAACTGTTGTTGAATTTATATTGAACCTATTATATTAGAGATTAAGCATTCCTCAAGGAACCTTGCTTTGTGTTGGGGGGGGGGAGATTTTGCATTTCTGGTTGTACGTGGGATAGTTATGCCATGTTAGGCAGAATTATGAGCTTGTTACTGTTTTCATTTGGAAATTAAGTATGATGTAAGGAGATATGGTTTGGTGTCAAGTTGACAAGGGGTGGACTTATGATGGTTAAGTTTGTGTCAACTTGATCTGTTTAGTAATGCACAGAAATCCCTTTTGGGAGGGTCCCTGAGGTTGCTTCCAGGAAGGATCAACTAAAGGAGGAGTCCTTCCCCCAGAGTGAGCCCTTCCCCAGAGCGGGCACCCCTCTCAGAGGGGGGCTTGATATAAGGAAGCTCTGGGTGAGAAGAGCCCTTCCTTCCTTCCTTCCTTCCTCCCACTTGGCTGCCAGAGCTGCTCGCTGCCTTCCAGTGTGGACTGAAGACCAGCATCAACTGAAGACATGCATGAATCGAAGACCACCGGCTCCTCAGGAAGCCTCCAGGCCTTCAGTGCTGGATCGGGACTGCCATCTGGCCACGTGGACTGAGCAGCTACTGGTTTCCTTGATTCTTGGGCCTGAACTGCTGTTGGGCTGCCGTAAACTAATCCAGTAAATTCCCTTTTAATATGATCCATTCTAGTGGCTCTGCTCCTCTAGAGAACCCTGACTAATACAGTGGCACATTCCTTTAATCGCAGTACTCAGGAGGCAGAAGTAGGAGGATCACCATGAGATCAAAGCAACCCTGAGACTACATATGTAGTAAATTCCAGGTCAGCCTGGACTAGAGTGAGACCCTACCTCGAAAAACAAAACAAAATAAACAAAAAAGCTTGTAATTGGAGTTTCCAGCTGTCTGGCTAGAAGAGATGTCACCATGGGTGGATCCTGGAGTCCAGCCTTAAGGTGTGTTTGGGGGTGGATCTTATTCCCAGACCAAAGGTATGCTTATGCATAAATGTTGGATCCATCTGTTCACTCATAGGACTTTACCCTAAAGAAATACATCACACATGCACATACCTATTGGAAATGTTTTAGTGTAATATGTATCTGATGTGTCACATTGTGAAATACTCTGGTCATCACCATTATAGATCAGTGGCGGTTAGCCCAAGGTGGTCCAGGTGTGGTGGCACACACCTTTGATCCCAGCAGTTGGGGAGACAGAGGTAGGATGATCACTGTGAGTTCAAGCCTGAGACTATGTAGTGAATTCCAGATCAACCTGGGCTGGAGTGAGACCCTACCTAAAAAAAAAAAAAAAAAAAGTTCTTGGCTTTTGTTTTCTGTTTTGATATTTATTTACTTGCAAACAGAGAGAGAGAAGAAAGAAAGAGAGAGAATGGATGTGCCAGGTCCTCCAGCCTCCTCAAATGAACTCCAGATACATGGACCTCTTTGTGCACCTGGCTTTACGTGAGTACTGGGGAATTGAACCCACATTGTTAGATTTTTCAGGCAAGTGCCTTAATGGCTGAACCATTTCTCCAGCCCTGTTTTGTTTTCTCACAATGGGCATCTGTTATTTTTATGGTTGTAAGCTGGCAAAAAGTACTTCTGCTTTATTTTGGAACAAACACAAATAAAAAATGTAATCTCAGTTCAACCTGGATGGAGCTGGGAGCCTCTTCCCTGTGAATTAGCTGTCAGGGTGCTGGAAAGAGGCATGGAGCCTTTGGGAGAAAGTCATCAATGGCTTATCTATTTATTTTATTATTATTATTTTGTTTTGTTTTATTTTTCGAGGTAGGGTTTCACTCTAGTCCCAGGCTGACCTGAAATTCACTAGGTAATCTCAGGGTGGACTTAAACTCATGACAATCCTCCTACCTCTGCCTCCTGAGTGCTGGGATTTAAGGCATGCACCACCATAGTATATACATTTAGCCAGATAGCAGCAGACATTACACCCCTAGGGCTCATGACTACCCCTGTCATAGATTTTCAGTATCAGGCATGTATTCCCTCCCATGGAGCAAGCCTCCATTCCAATTAGAGAGCAGTTAGTTTCCCCTAAAACAGACATGCCACTATTGCACCTGTCAGCCCTATTTATTTTATTTTTGGAGTTTTTTTCAAGGTAGGGTCTCACTCTAGCCCAGGCTGACCTGAATCTTACTTTGTGGTTCCAGACTGGCCTCAAACACTCAGAGATCTTTCTACCTCTGCCTCCCATGTGCTGGGAATTCCAGGTCAGCCTGGGCCAGAGTGAGACCCTACCTCAAAACAAAATAAATAAATAAAGCCCACAGGCTAAGTCTGGAATGATGATATTATTATTATTATTATTGGTTTTTCCAGATGGAGTCTTGCTCTAACCTAGGCTGCCCTGGAATTCCCTATGTAGTCTCAGGCTGGCCTTGAACTCACGGCGATCCTCCTACCTCTGTCTCCCCGAGTGCTGGGATTAAAGGCGTGCGCCACCATGCCTGGCTTTTTTTTTTTTTTTAATATTGTGGTAGTTTGAATAGATGGCCCCCAACATATTCAGTGTTTTATTAGTTTGTAGTTTGCATCTGCAGCCACCTGGCTGGAGGCAGTGTCACGGGGTGGATCTTAAGGTGTGCTGGTGGGTTTCAGATTCCAATCTAAAGATGTACAAAGTGTGCCTAGCTGGAGTTCCTGAAGTGTGCTGTGCTGTGTGGCTTTTGACTTTTTGGCTTGCGCTTCTCTCTGTGTGTTTGGTCCTGTGAAAACAGGCAGCTTCTTCTGCCATTATGGAACTTCCCCTGGGTCTGTAAGCTTCAATAAATCCCTTCCTCCATAACTGTGCCTGGTCGGGACGTTCATCTCAGTGAACCTGAAGCTGTCTGCTACAAATATATTTTATTTATTTAGTTGAGAGAGAGAAAGAGGTAGAAAGGGAGAGAGAGAGAGAGAGAGAATGGGTGTGCCAGGGCCTCTAGCCACTGCAAATGAACTCCACATACATGCACCCCCTTGTGCATCTGGCTTACCTGGGTCCAGGAGAATTGAACCGGGATCCTTTGGCTTTGCAGGCAAATGTCTTAACCGCTAAGCCATCTCTCCAGCCCCCCCCCCCACTTTATTTTTGAGTTAAAAATAAATCAGGGCAGTTAAGGATGATAACTCACTGAACAAAATTGGAATCCACAGCCAGGCATGGTGCGCACACCTTTAATCCCAGCACTTGAGAGGCAGAGGTAGGAGGATCACTGTGAGTTCAAGACCACACTGAGATTGCATAGTGAATTCCAGGTCAGCCTGAGCTAGAGTGAGACCCTACCTTGAAAAACAAAACCAAAAAAAAAAAAAAAATTGGAATCCACAATTCCCAGCAAAACACACACACACACACACACACACACCCATACCATCAATTCATGGTGATACTAATAGGTAAATAAATGTGGGTGGGTAGAGAGGGCTTTTTCTTACTGTGTGATACAGAATGAGTGGGTGGAGGTTGGAGTTGCAGAAAACCACGGTTTTGCAATCTTCACAGTAAAAAATGATTTGGACAGGAACAGTGGGGATTGCTAAATCTAGGCAATGACATGTGATAAGGAACAGGACGCGTACTCAGTCTTAAGTGTCTCTCCACAAATTCTTTTTTCATTTTCATGGGAAAAATTACAACTATGCAGTGGAGCAATCAGACAACATGTGAATCAGGTGATTAGCATTAACCTGTGGGGGCAGATTGACGTGGTGCCTTCCAGTTAAGATGCCCTGACCAAGCTGGGCGTGGTGGCGCATGCCTTTAATTCCAGCACTCGGGAGGCAGAGGTAGGGGGATCGCTATGAGTTTGAGGCCACCCTGAGACTCCATAGTGAATTCCAGGTCAGCCTGGACTAGAGCAACACCCCACCTCAAAAACAACAACAACACAAAACGATGCCCTGACAAGAGCATGCCACCACTGTGCCCATGTCCTACCAGGGGGCTGCAAACCTTGATCAATCACGTGGACACACCAAGGGCAATCAAAGAACAGCTTTTTCTCTCTCTCTCTTTTTCAAAATTTATTTATTTATTTGAGAGAGATAGTGAGGAGAGACAGACACAGGGAGAGAATGGGTACACAGGGACTCCAGCCTCTGCAAACCAACTCCAGATGCATGTGCCACTTTGTGCATCTGGCTTTACATGGGTATTGGGGAATCAAAGTTGTGTCGTTTGCAGGCAAGCTCTTTAACTGCTCAGCCATTTCTCTAGACAAAGTACTCTTTTTACCCCGTGCTTTGTTGATGTCTCTCTCTCTTTTTTGGCGGGGGGGGGGGGGGGTTCAAGATAGGCTGTCACTCTAGCTCAGGCTGACCTGGAATTCACTATGTAGTCTCAGGGTGGCCTCTAACTCACGGCAATCCTCCTACCTCTGCCTCCCAAGTGCTGGGATTAAAGGCGTGCACCACCAAGCCCGCCTTCTTTTTTTATTTCATTTATTTATTTGTTTGAAAGAGGGAAAGAGGCAGATAGATGGAGAGATCGATTGATAGATAGATGATAGATAGAGAGAAAGAGAGAATGGGCACACTAGGGCCTCTAGCCACTGCAAATGAATTCCAGATGCATGTGCTTCCTTGTGCATCTGGGGAATCGAACCTGGGTCCTTAGACATCACAGGCAAGGGCCTTAACCACTAAGCTATCTCTAGAGCATGATGTCTCTTTTATTCCCTTCCTTCCTTCCTTCTTTCCTTTTTTTTTTTTTTTTATTTATGAGACAGAGGAGAGGGAGAATGGGCACACCAGGGCCTCCAGCTGCTGCAAACAAACTCCAGATGCATGCACCACCTTCTGCATCTGGCTTACATGGGCACTAGGGAATTAAACCTGATTTCTTAGGCTTTGCAGGCAAGCGCCTTAATTGCTGAGCCATCTCTCCAGCCCTCCTTCCTTCCTTTCTATTTACATTACTAGAAATTGAAGTCATGGCCTTATGAATGCTAGGCAACAGCTCTAACCCAGACCTTTAGTCCCAGCTCTGTTTATCTATTTCTGGTATTAGCTGGGATAACTTGGCTGGGGCTGAAGGCTTCATTTTCAAGACAGTTTCACGTACACGCCTGGTAAATTGGTGCTGACCATTGATTGTGCGTTCAGCCAGGGCTGTGGTCCACATGGGCTTCTCCATGGGGTGCTTGGGTTTCCTTGCAGCTCACTGCCTGCAGTCAGTCTGCGTTCCAAGAGAGCAAAGCTGGCTTCTGTTTGCTTATGACCTAACTTCAAAAGTTATGTAATTCAGTTCCATCAAACCCCATTCCTCGAGGCAGTCTCAAGAAGTGGGAATACAGAAGCCACTTCTTTTTATTTATATTTTTTTTCAAATTTTTATTTTTATTTATTTATTTGAGAGTGACAGACAGAGAGAAAGAGGCGGAGAGAGAGAGAGAGAGAGAATGGGCGCACCAGGGCCTCGAGCCACTGCAAATGAACTCCAGATGTGTGTGCCCCCTTGTGCATCTGGCTAATGTGGGTCCTGTGGAAATGAGCCTCGAATTGGGGTCCTTAGGCTTCACAGGCAAGCGCTTAACTGCTAAGCCACCTCTCCAGCCCTATTTATATATTTTTTAAAGATTTATTTTTATTTATTTATTTATTAGAGACAGGGAGAATGGGCACACCAGGGCCTCTGGCCATTGCAAACGAACTCCATACGCATGCGCCAGCATGTGCATCTGGCTTACGTGGGACCTGGAAAATCTAACCTGGGTCCTTAGGCTTCACAGGCATGTGCCTTAAGTGCTAAGCAACTTCTCTAGCTCTTGTTTGTTTTTTGATTTTTCGAAGTAGGGTCTCCCTCTAGCCCAGGCTGATCTGGAATTCACTATGTGGTCTCAGGTTGGCCTTGAACTCACAGTGATCCTTCTACCTCTGCCTCCCGAGTGTTGGAATTAAAGACAGGTGCCACCATGCCTAGCCAGGAGCTGTATCTTGACTGGGGGAAGAAGTGGTGGAAAGATTGTAAAATATAGACCAACTATTGGCCACTCCAGTTTTGAGAAATAGCACAGATAAACTTGGCCAGATCCAGGCATGGTGGTTAATGCCTTGTCCCATCCCTAGGGAGGCTGAGGGAATATGATTGCCATGAGTTCAAGGTTAGCCTGGGCTACAGAGTGAGTTCTAAGTCAACCTGGGCTAGGGTGAGACATGTACCTTGAAAAAAAAAAACAAATAAAATAAAATAAATAAAGGGCTGGAGAGATACATGGTTCAGTGGTAAAGGTGCTTCCTTGCAAAGCCTTAAAGGCCCGGATTTCATTTCCCCCAGTCCTCACATAAAGCCAGAAGCATAAATTTCTTTGAAGTAGCAGGAGCCCTGGTGTGCCCATTATGTCTATATATCTGTGTCTCTGTCTCTCTCAAATAAATAAATAAAATTATAAATAAATAGATAAAACTTGGTTAGTAGATTTGAAGAAGAATACTTTAATATTTAAGCAAATACAGATGACCATCTGGTTTTTTTTTTTTGTAGGGTCTCACTCTAGCCCAGGCTGACCTGGAATTCATTATGTAGTTTCAGGGTGGCCTTTACTCCCGGTGATCCTCCTACCTCTGCCTCCCAAGTGCTGGGATTAAAGGTGTGTACCATCACACCTGGCCCTGTTTTTTTTCTTCTTCTTTTTTTTTTTTTTTTTGTTTTGTTTTGTTTTGTTTTGTTTTTGTTTTTGAGGCAGGGCCTGACCTGGAACTCACTCTATAGTCCCAGGCTGGTCTCAAATTCACAGCGATCTATCCTCAGCCTTCTGAGTCCTGAGATTAAAGGTGTGCACCACCACAGTTTTACTTTTAAAAAAGTGGCTAGGAAGTAACAGAAGATCATAAATTCTATCACCATGTCAGCTAAGGACAATGGCCAAGGGTAGTTGGTGCCGTCATTCGTTCCTGACAAAGAGCATTTATAGAAATGCTAAATAAAATGTGGTGACAGTTGGAGAGGGAGATGTTTGGATTGGAGCAAAGGAAGCGGAAGAGGCTGCAAGCGAGCACATGGACTACATCTGTGTGTGAGGAGCAGAGAACCAACACCTCCACAGAACAGGCAGAAGGTGGACTGGTGGGTGTCACGGCAAGGGGCAACAGGAACTGTCTGCTAGTGGTCATGCATTTTGGGGAGAAGGGTGGTAAAAATGTTTGGAGTAAGCATTATACAGTTCTGTGCATATATATATATATATATATATATATATATATATATACATTTATATAGCGATAGAGCCTAATTTTATCAAATTTTCATTTTAAGGATCTTGCTTTTTTAAAGATTTATTTATTTATTTAAGACAAGGAGAGTGGGAGAGAGAGAGAGAGTGAGTGAGAAAGAGAGAATGGGCATTCCAGGGCCTCTAGCCACTCCAAATGAACTCCAGACGTATGCGCCACCACGTGCATATGGCTTATGTGGGACCTGGAGAATCGAACCGAGGTCCTTAGGTTTCGCAGGCAAGTGCCTTAACCTCTAAGCCATCTTACCAGCCCTCTTGCTTCTTTTTTTGGCATGTATGTGTAGTATGTACAATGTATGTATGTGTGTGTGTTGTATGCATGTATGTGTGCACATGCATATGCCCCATGCACATGCATGCAGAGGCCAGATGAGGATGTCACATGCCCTTCCTGATTGTTCTTCCACCTTATTTTCCCAAAACAGCATTTCTCACTGAACCTGGAACTCCCATTGTTTGGTTAGACTGGCAGGCCAGAGGCCCAGCTACCCCATCTGGCCTCCCTCAGCGCTCAGGTTACAGGCCTGAGTGGCCATGCCTGGCTTTTCTACATTGCTGCTGAAGATTTGAGGGGGAGTCAGGTAGCTTTGTGAGGCAGTTAGGGTGACTGGGCCCCTGGAAGTAAGCAGGAATGTCTTTGGGCCTATTCGTTTTTTAAAATATTTAAAAAAATTTTTTATTTAGTTATTTGGGAGAGAGAGAGAGAGACAGAGAAAAAGGGAGGGTGACAGAGAGAATGGGTGCACCAGGGCCTTCAGCCACTGCAAACCAATTCCAGACGTATGCGCCACCTTGTGCATCTGGCTTAGGTGGGCCCTGGAGAATCGAACCTGGGTCCTTGGGCTTTGCAGGCAAGCACCTTAACTGCTAAGCCATCCCTCCAGCCCTTTGGGCTGATTCTTGCAATCTCCACTTTGCTAGAGATCAAAGTATGATCTGACTGCTTATCTCTTCCCTAGATCTGTTTTTCCACAAACAACGTGGGCACCTCTTGGGAGGGAAGTCTCCCCTAGTATTTAAATCTAGTCCTAACACTGTAGTTGGTCTAGTTCAGCCCCCAGAACTTGGCTGTCGTGACTGGCCTCTTACTGAGCCTGCCCCTAGCCCAGACCAATCAGTCTCTTTGGCTCACCAGAGCTGGAATGTTATAAATAGATGCATGGGGGGGGGGCGGGGGGGGCAATTCTCTTTTTCTTGGTGGCCGGTTCATTACTTCTGAGTTTTTCCTCGGCTTGGCCCAGCACAGCTGAACAGGGGGAGGGCCCTCTAAGGCCCTACTTTCCACACGGACTCTTTCTCCACATGCCAGAAGCTCTTTGTACTTTCTTTTCTGTCCTCTCTATGGTTTTTCCAGGCCTATCACATGGATGTATTCATCTTCCCTTGGTTCTATACTTCCCTAAATAAAAATGACAATGTAATAATTATCCTCCTCAGTCTTGTTTTATTCAATTCTTCCCTTAAAGTTAGACATGAGCCTGGGGTTTGGGATTCAAAGACTTCCTGTTAGATTGAACTCAGGTTCCCATGCATGTGCAGCCAATGCTCTCAGCTGCTGAGACCTCTCCCAGCCTCCCTCTGTGGATGTATTAAAAGCCAGGGGGCTGGAGAGATGGCTTAGCGGTTAAGATGCATGACTGTGAAGCCTAAAGCCCCAGGTTTGATTCTCCAGGTCCCACATAAGCCAGTTGCACATGGTAGTGCATGCATCTGGAGTTCATTTGCAGTGGCTGGAAGCCCTGGCATGCCCATTCTCTCTCTCTCTCTCTCTGATTCTAATAAATAATCCCAGCACTCGGGAGGCAGAGGTAAAAGGATTGCTGAGTTCAAGGCCACCCTGAGACTACATAGTGAATTCCAGGTGAGCCTGGGCTAGAGTGAAACCCTACAAAAAAAAAAAAAAAAAAAATCTTAAAAAATATTAGATAGGTGAGTGTTGTGCTATATAGATTATATTCTCATAGAGCTGACATTTTGAAAAATAGATATAAAGAATATAAATAAGCCACATACAAATGGATTTTTTCATTTTAAAGTATTTTATTTTTATTTATGAGAGAGGGAGAGAGAGAATGGGCACATCAGAGCCTCTAGCCACTGTGAACGAACTCCAGATGCATGTGCCACCATGTGCATCTGGCTTACATGGGTTCTGGGGAATTGAACCTGGGTCCTTAGGCTTCACAGGTAAGCACCTTAACAGTTAAGTCACCTCTCCAGCCCCATATATACAGATTTTTAAAAATTCTGCTGTGTAGAAAAAATGAACACATCACCTCAATGTTAATCTACATTCCTGTGTTAATCACCAAATTGTGTAACTCCTTTTATTAATTTTTTTTAGGCTTTGATTCTCTTTAGGTTTTTTAAAATGTACACATAAGCCAGGCATGGTGGTGCACACCTTTAATCCCAGCACTCATAAGGCAGAGGTAGGAGGATCGCCATGAGTTCAAGGCCACTCTGAGACTCCATAGTGAATTCCAGGTCAGCCTTGGCTAGAGTGAGACCCTACCTCAAAAAACCAAAAAAAATAAATAAATAAAATGTACACATAAAGGCCAGGTATGGTGGCATATACATTTAATTCTAGCACTTGGGAGACAGAGATAGGAGGATCACTGTGAGTTCAAGGTCACCTTGACATTACATAGTGAATTCTGAGGCAGAGGTAGGAGTATCACTCTGAATTCAAAGCCAGCCTGGGCTACAGAATGAGTTCCAGGTTAATCTGAGTTAGAGTGAAACTCTACCTCAAAAACAAATACAACAAAAACAAAAACATACAACAGGGCTGGAGAAATGGCCAGTGGTTAGTTAGGGTCCTTGCTTGTAAGACCTAATGGCCTAGGTTCGATTCCCAAGGACCCATGTTAGCCAGATGCACAAGGTGGCACATGCATCTGGAGTTCATTGCAGAGGCTACAGGCCCATTTATTTTCCCTCCCTCCCTCCCTCCTTCCCTCCCTCCCTCCCTCCTTCCCTTCCTCCCTCCCTCCCTCCCTCTCTCTCTCTGTCTCTCAATCTGGTTGCAAATAAAACTTCAACAAAGGGCTGGAGAGATGGCTTAGTGATTAAGGTGCTTGCCTGCAAAGCCAAAGGACCCAGGTTCGATTCCCCAGGACCCACGTAAGCCAGAGGGCGTGCGCATCTGGAGTTCATTTGCAGTGGCTGGAGGCCCTGGCACGCTCATTCTCTCACTCTCTGCCTCTTTCTCAAATAAAAATAAATAAATAAAAATTAAAAAAACAAAAACAAAGAATTCATGGCCACTGTAGACACTCAGGTGAGTCCCAGTGGGTGTGTATTTCTATCCTCCCTCCTCTTGGGTGTGACATGACACTAAAGGTTAGTTTCTAACACTAGAGTATAATCAAGGGTGATGGTACAGCATGTCATCCCTGCACCCAGGGGGCTGAAGCGGAGAAACCTTGAACTGCAGGCCAGCCTGGGCTACATAGTGAGACCTTGCTTCAACTGGGATTAAGGTGTATACCACCATACCCAGCTCATACATGGCTTTTTTTTTTCTTTTCTTGTGAGGGAAGCCCAACAGACTGGCCTTTTTATTTTTATTTTTATTTATATATATATTTGAGAGAGAGACAGAGGCAGGGAGAAAGACAGAGAGAGAATGGGCGCGCCAAGGCCTCCAGCCACGGCAAACAAACTCCATTCGCATGCACCCCCTTGTGCCTCTGGCTAATGTAGGCCCTGGAGAATTGAACCTGGGTCCCTTGACCCTGCAGGCAGATTCCCTAACCACTAAGCAATCCCTCCAGCCCAGACTGGCCTTTTTTTTTAAATGAGAGCGAGCGAGAATTGGTGTATCAGGGCCTCCAGCCACTGTAATTGAATTGCATGTGTGACCTTGCACATGCATCACCTTATGTGTCTGGTTTACATGGGATCTGGGGAGTTGAACATGGGTCCTTGGGCTTCACAGGTAAGTGCCTTAACTGCAAAGCCAGCTCTCTAGCCCATACCTAGCTTTTAATATGGGTTTTGGAGAGTCAAACTTGGCAGTCTCCAGCCCATGAGGCCCTCATGCTTAAGCAGTGAGTGCTCTTAATCTCTGAACAATCTTCCCAGCCCAAGATAATTCATTTGCATTGTTGACTGAGAATTGTTTTTTGTAATTTTTTTTTTTTTCCTGAGGTAGGGTCTCACTCTAGCTCAGGCTGACCTGGAATTCACTATGTAGTCTCAGGGTGGCTTCAAACTCATGGCAGTCTTCCTACCTCTGCCTGGCAAAAGTGCTGGGATTAAAAGCATGCGCCTCCACACCCGGCCTTTTTTTGTAATTTTATGTATTTTTTTTTTTTCAAGGTAAAGTCTCACTCTAGCTCAGGCTAAACTGAAATTCACTATGTAGTCTCTAGGTGGCCTCCAACTCATAGCAATTCTCCTACCTCTGCCTCCTGAGTGCTGGGATTAAAGGCATGTGCCACCACACCCGGATTTTTTTTTTTTTTTTTTTTTTTGAGGTAGGGTTCTACTCTAGCCCAGGCTGACCTGAAACCCACTATGTAGTCTCAGGGTGGCCTTGAACTCATGGAGATCCTCCTCCTACCTCTGCCTCCTGAGTGCTGGGATTAAAGGCATGTGCCATCACACTCAACCTATATATATGTGTGTTTAATACATTTTGTTAATAGGTATATTTTTAATTTGTAAAGCCACTTTCTAGATAGTGAAGTTTTCACTGAGCTAAGAAAAAGAGGGTATAAAAGATTATACCTAGAGTTGGAGGGATGGCTTAGTGGTTAAGGGGCTTGCCTGTGAAGCCTAAGGACTCATGTTTGACTGTCCAGGTCCCATGTAAGGCAGACGCAAGCATGCAAGGTCGCTCATGAGCACTAGGTGGCTCACGTGTCTAGAATTCAATTGCAGTGGCTGGAGGCCCTGGCATGCCAATTCTCTCTCTCACTCTCTTACATGAAAAAAAAAAAAAAGCCAGTCTACTGGGCTTGCCTCAAAAAAAAAAAAGATGATTCTTAAACCTGAAATAAAATCCCAGAAAGATAGCTTTGGGATAACTTATGGCTGACCATAGAGAACCTCACTTAGAAGTTGGGAGCTGCCTCTTTCTCTGGGTCAGTTTCTTCTCTCATGTAGACCAGTGATTAAGGATTTGACCTACACGTTCAGAAGACTTTGTCATAAACTTCTAGAATAATGAGAAGGCAGAAGTGCTCCAGCATTGTGAAGGACCTCCTGAGGAGAGCGCCTTCAATTATGCACTTCTGTAATTTGGGTGACAGACTGCTGTGTAAGCAAAGAACCATAATTATTTCCATAGCTTAGCTAGTCTGTGTTCTTTTTTTAAAAAAAATATTTATTTATTTATTTATTTGACAGAGAAAGAAGAAGAAGAAGAAGAAGAAGAAGAAGAAGAAGAAGAAGAAGAAACAGAGAGAGAGAGAGAGAGAGAGAGAGAGAGAGAGAGAGAGAGAATGGGTGCACCAGGGCCTCCAGCCACCACAAATGAACTCCAGACGCATGTGCCCCCTTGTGGATCTGGCTAACATGGGTCCTGGGGAATCGAACCTGGGTCCTTTAGCTTTGCATGCAAATGTCTTAACTGCTAAGCCATCCCTCCAGCCCTAGTCTGTGTTCTTGAATGTTTACTTTACTTGTTTCCTCACTATACTGTTCAGTGAAGTCAATAAAAATGTGCTCTATACTGGTCTCAAACTTTAAAATCTACCCCAAACAGACAGGATTAAAAAAAAAAATGTTAACCCATGAGGCACTTCATGGCCAGAAGACTCTGGAAGCAGGAATTCCAGGAAATGTCAGCCCTCGATGCCAGAACTCCAGGAAATGTATAGTGACTGTTGACATTGTCACAAGAGGTCCCCCAAAAGGGCAAGTGGATGACATGTCTTCATCACCGTGGTGGGTTTTTATACATTTCTGAGTAATGACGGAGAGGGACTTAGATCCTCTGCAATGGAGGACAGATCATCACTGTGCTCAGCCTGAGGTGTTTTTTAGAAAAATGAAGCCGGGCATGGTGGCGCACGCCTTTAATCCCAGCACTCGGGAGGCAGAGGTAGGAGGATCGCCATGAGTTCGAGGCCACCCTGAGACTCCATAGTGAATTCCAGGTCAGCCTGGGCTAGAGTGAGACCCTACCTCGAAAAACCAAAAAAAAAAAAAAGAAAAAAAAAAAAGAAAAATGAATAAATATGAGTACAGATCCTAAAAAAATAAAATGTTAAAAAAAAATAAAAATTTAGGCTGGAGAGGTGGCTTTGTGATTAACGCACCGGACCTGTGAAGCCTAAGGACCCATGTTTGACTCTTCAGGTCCCACATAAACCAGATGTACAAAGTAACGCAAGCACACAAGGTTGCATGTGTGCACAGGGTGGCACGTGCATCTGGGGGTGATTGTACTGTCTGGGGCCCTGGCACACCAGTATTCTCTCTCTCTCTCTCTCTCTCTCTCTCTTTTTTTTTTTTTTGGTTTTTCAAGGCAGGGTGTTGCTCTAGCCCAGGCTGACCTGGAATTCACTACAGAATCTCAGGGTGGCCTCAAACTCATGGCAATCTTCCTACCTGTGTCTCCCAAGTGCTGGGATTAAAGGCGTGCACCACCACACCCGGCTGTTTCTCTTGCTTAAAAAAAAAAAAAAAAAAAAGTCAGTCTGTTGGGATTGCCTAAATAAATAAATAAAAATTCAATCTGGGCATAGTGGTGCATGCCTTTAGTCCTATCACTTGGGAGGCAGAGGTAGGAGGATTGCTGTGAGTTCAAATCCACCCTGTGACCTCACTATGTAGTTTCAGGATGGCCTCAGACTCACAGCAATCCTCCTACCTCAGCTTCCCGAGTGCTAGGATTAAAGGAGTGTGCCATCATGCTGAGCCTTATTTTTATTTTTAAAAGTTATTGACATATTCTGTAATTATAGACAATAAACCATAATAATTTCCTCCCCCACCTCCCTTCCCCCCTCAAATCCATTCTCCATCAATTCCCCTCCCCCTTTCAATTAGTCTCTTTTATTTTGATGTCATCATCTTTTCTTCCTATTATGATGGTCTTGTGTAGGTAATGTCAGGCACTGCAAGGTCATTTTGTGCCTGGAAGAGTGCACTGTAAGCAGTCTTACCCTTCCGTGGGCTCTTACATTCTTTCCACCACCTCTTATGCAATGGACCGTGAGCCTTGAAGGGTATGACAGGGATGTCTCAGTGCTAAACACTCCATTATCATTTCTTCTCAGCACTATGGTGACTTTTGAGTCACTGCCATCTGAAAAGAGAAGCTTCTCTAACTAAAAGTGTGAGTAGCATTAATATATGGGTATAAACATTTTATTAAAAAAAGTGTTTACAGGGCAGTTTGGTGGGCATAACATATGCATTTACCCAGACAACAGCAGGCATTACTCCCCTAGGGCTCATGACCTCCCCTACCATAGGCTTTTGACTAGGTTTTCAGTGCCAGGCATGTATTTCCTCCCGTGGATGGGCCTCCAGTTCAATTAGAGAATGATTGGTTTCCCCCCATTACAGAAATGCCACTATTGCACCAGTTGGCAGATGTAGCCTGGCTGGCTGATCTTAAGGCATGCAAGGTCCACTATTTACCACCATTGATGACTTCTCTCCCATAGGGCTGCACAAAGCAAAGCTTTCTCTAGCATTCTTTCAGCTGGTCCACAGGGAAGAGATTTTCAAGCTCAGCTCCAGCTGATTTCTCATTGACCTATAGCCCAAGCATGTGGTCTTCAGCAGTATGGTCTTACCATCTAGTTCTGGTGGGAAACCAAGAGCCTTGGCAATGGCTTATAATGTTTTGGGGGCATCAGGGAACTCCCTGGCAAACAACTCACTGGAAGGTGTCCCATCCCTGGCACTGCAATTTTTCTAGTAACAGTCTATGGCTTCTGGGCATGCCATTATCCAAAGAAGTTGGTTTCCATATGGCTTATTCATAACATTTTGATTTTTATTGACAATTTCCATAATTATAGACAACAAACTATAATTACCATCCTTCCTCAACTTTTCCCTTCACAAATCCACTCTCTGTCACATCCCCTTCCCTCTCAATTAGTCTCTTTTTTTAATTTTTTATTTCTCTCTCTCTCTTTTTATTTATTGAGAGGGAGAGAGAGAGTCATAGGGAGAGAATGGGCATACCAGGGCCTCTAGCCACTGCAAATGAACTCTAGACGCATGCACCAATATGTGCATCTGGCTTACATGGGACCTGGAGAATGGAACCTGGGTCCTTAGGCTTTGCAGGCATGTGCCTTAACTGCTAAGCCATATCTCCAGCCCTCTTTTTTGGTTTTTTGAGGTAAGGTCTCACTCTAGCCCAGGCTGATCTAGAATTCACCCCATAGTCTCAGGCTGACCTTGAACTCATGGCAATCCTTCTACCTCTGCCTCCCAAGTGCTGGGAAAGTGCACCACCATGCCTGGCACTCTCTTTTATTTTGATGTTGTTATAACATCTTAATTTTTTTTTTTTTTTGAGGTTAGGGTCTATAGCATAGTCTGACCTGGAATTCACTATGTAATCTTAGGGTGGCCTCAAACCCTTGGCGACCCTACTTCGGCCTCTCAAGTTCTGGGGTTAAAGGTGTGCACCACCACACCCAGCCTTAGACTCATATTTTAGAAAAATATTTCTTTTTTTTTTTTCCTGTGGGTTTTTTTTTTTTTTTTTTTTTTTTTTTTTTTTTTTTTTTTTTTTGAGCAAGAGACAGAATCGGCAGGCCAGGGCCTCAGTTACTATAATGGAACTCCAGTTGCTTGCCCCACCTAGTGGGCATGTGTGACTTTACACTTGCCCCACCTTTGTTCATCTGGCTTACTTGGGATCTGGAGAGTTGAACATGGGTCCCCAGGCTTCGCAGGCAAGCGTCTTAACCGCTAAACCATCTCTACAGCCTTCTTAATTTTTCAAAAATATTTTATTTATTTGTGAGAGAGAAAGCAAGCACCAGGGATTCTAGCCACTGCAAATAAATTCCAGATGCATGTGCTCCCTTGAGCCTCTGGCTTACGTGGGTCCTAGAGAATCGAACTGGGGTCCTTTGGCTTGCAGGAAAACACCTTAACTGCTAAGCTATTTCTCCAGCCTCCTCATATATTTTTTGATTTATTAAAATGAATTTGTCATACCACAAAATTTACCCTGCAAATTCCATGTTTAAACACATTCACAGCACAGATGTGCAACTGTCCCCGTGATCTACGCTCATGGGTTCACAGGCGTGCAACTGTCCCCAAAAGACACCCATCAGCAGGTGCTTCTTTCCCCAGCTTTAGGCAGTCATTAATTTTTAAAAAAATATTATTTATTTATTTGCAAGCAGAGAGAGATAGGGGACAGATAGAGAACGGGTGCATCAAGGCCTCCAGCCACTGAAAATGAACTCCCAATGCTTGTGCCACTGTGCATCTGACTTTACATGGATACTGGGGAATTGAACTCATGTCATTAGGCTTTGCAGGCAAGCACCTTAGCCACTGAGCCATCTCTCCAACCCTACTTTTTATTTTTTATTTTTTTGAGGTAGGGTTTTTCTCTAGTCCAGTCTGACCTGGAATTAGTCTCAGGGTGGCCTTGAACTCATGGTGATCCTCCTACCTCTACCTCAGACTTCTGTTATTAAAGGCGTGCGCCACCACACCCAGTCTACTTTTTTTTTTTTTTTTTTAAGCTATGGAGTCATTCTAGCCCCGGCAGACCTGGCACTCTCTTTGTAGTCCAGGCTGGCCTCAAACTCACTGTGATCTTCCTACCACAGTCTCTAAAGTGCTGGGATTACAGGTGTGTGCCAGCTACCATGCTGTTTATGTGGTGCTGGGGATCAAACTTGGGGCCTTTTGCATGCTAGGAAGGCACTCTACCAACTGAGCTATATCCCCTGCCCTATTTCTTTCCTTAGCCCCCCCTTTTTTTTTAAAGAAATAGTATTCTTTTCAAAATTTTTTTGTATATTTTATTTGAGAGAGAGAGAGAGAGAGAAAGAATGGGCATGCCAGGGCCTCTAGCTGCTGCAAACAAACTCCAGATCCATATGCTACTTTGTACATCTGGCTTACATGGGTCCCGGAGAATCAAACCGAGGTCCTTTGACTTTGTAGCCTTAACCGCTAAGCCATCTGTCCAGCCCCCATTTTGTACATTAACTACTGTGATTTGCTTAGTATTTGCACGTTGCAATAACAGCTTCATGAAAGCTAGGATTGTCTCTTCTGGCTTACTGTTAGGTCCTCATTGCTTAGTTTAGTGACTGCACCAGCACACATGTATAACTATTTGTTTAGTGATTGTGGGTTGTAGTCTAGGCTTCCAGCTTGCCAGATGGGTTATGCTGGCAGATTACTTCTCAGAAACTGTCATTCCAGGACAGGACAAGTGTGTTAGTTTGGAATCCCCAGGAAGCAAGTCTTTTGCCCCAGAGCTTCGTTAAGGGAGTGCAGCTGCAGGAAGCAGAAGCCAGGGTGTCACAACAAACTCATCTCCTGAGAAGACTAAACACATGATAGGCCTCAGGCTAGCCACTCTCTCTCTCTCTTTTTTTTTTTTTTAAAGTTTTTATTTATTTATTTGAGGGAGAAAGAGGCAGAGAGAGAATGGGTGTGCTAGGGCTTCCAGCCATTGCAAACCAACTCCAGACACATGCGTCCCCTTGTGTATCTGCTGTACGTGGGTCCTGGGGAATTGAACTGAGGTCCTTTGGCTTTGCAGGCAAACACCTTAACTGCTTGGGCTCTCTGTGTCAAGATTACTCCTGGAAGCCGGGCGTGGTGGCGCACGCCTTTAATCCCAGCACTCGGGAGGCAGAGGTAGAAGGATCGCCGTGAGTTCAAGGCCACCCTGAGACTCCATAGTGAATTCCAGGTCAGCCTAGGCTAGAGTGAGACCCTACCTCAAAAAACCAAAAAAAAAAAAAAAAAAAAAAAAAAAGATTACTCCTGGGATGTTCCCTAAGCCACAGGGTGAGAGTTTACTTACAGAGCAGGGGGACCCCAGCGCAGCCACAACACAGAGAAGTCTCATCCCACCCTGAATGCTGACCTCCCAGTGGCCGCTTGAAGGGGCTCCTTGTCATGTGCAGGGGACAACAGAGCAGCATGTCAGTGAGGCTCAGGATTAATCTCACAGGCGCTCCTCTTTCAGTCTCACTGAGAGCACAGGAGCCCCCAAAACAGGAAGTCGGTAGGGCTCACTATGTCAGCATTATGCCATGAAGGCTCTCTCCTGGTCTGGGGGTGAGGGCTTGCTTACAGAGCAAGAAGATGCCAAGCTAAGACTTCAATAGAGATCATCACTATATTGGGATTACAAGCCCACGGGGCTCTTCCCTCAGTCTCGGGGTGAGAGTTTATAGAGCATGAGACCCCCAAACTCAATTTCAGGGGGACTCATGATTTCAGGATTAACCTGGAGGATGCTCCACCTACAGTCTGGGGGTGAGGATTTACAGAATCTGGAGACCCTCAAGCACTACTTCAGTGGGGCCCATTATGTCGGGATTTACTCCTCCCATACTCTTCCCTCAGTCTCCAGGAGCATGGAGACCTCCAAGAAGCATTTAAGTGGGGTTCACTCTGTTGGGATTACTCACATAGATGCTCCTCCCTGTCTTGGAGTGAGGGCTGACTTACAGAGCTCGAGACCCCAAAGTCTCTCTCCAGTGGACTGTGTCGGGGTTAACCCCATGGCTGCTCCTCCTCAGTGTGGGTGTGAGCGCTTTCTTACAGAGCATGAAGACTCTAAGGAAACCACCTGCTGGAGCTCGTTGGTTTTTCATCTTTTGCCTTCTATACACGCTATTTCCCCCATGGGCCAAGAGAGCTCGCGCATAATTGTATACCACTGGCATCGGTGCGCCTGCCTCAGGTGTGTGTGGGGGGTTCTGGTGACCTTTCCTTTGCCTTCTCTGGTGAGTGGTCTCAGCTGCTTTTTAAAAAAAATTATTTATTTGAGAGTGACAGACAGAGAGAGAAAGAGGCAGATAGAGATAGAGAAAGGGCGCGCCAGGGCCTCCAGCCACTGCAAATGAACTCCAGATGCGTGCGCCCTCTTGTGCATCTGGCTAATGTGGGTCCTGGGGAGCTGAGCCTGGAACCGGGGTCCTTAGGCTTCACAGGCAAGCACTTAACCACTAAGCCATCTCTCCAGCCCTCAGCTGCTTTTGATAAAAGCTGACAATTGTTTATTGCTTTCACTGGGGAGAAACCGTGCCATATCACTCAGGGCTAGGAAGGGAGGAGTTGAATGTGGTTGAACTTGCTGCATCTAACTGTCACTGAGAAGGTCTGTGACCAAACAATCTATGTGGGAAGCCGAGCGTGACACTGCATGCCTGTAATCACAGTAAAGGGAGGCTGAGGCAGGAGGACTGGCACCTGAGGCCAGTCTAGGCTATAGAGCAAGAATGAGGTCAGTCAGAGCTACACAGCAAGGAAAAAAGAAATCAGGGGCTGGGGAGAGAGCCCAATGGTAAGTGCTTGGCTCGCGCATGAAGAACTGAGTCTGATCCCTGAGACGTTCATAAAATCCAGGACTTGGCTGACAGCATGTTCGAGGACAACACCCTCTGGCCTACACACACCTGTGGACAGATAGACCTCCACACAGTCCTGATACACACATACACACACACACATGCAACAAAAAGAGAAAAAAAAAGTCAGGGGTGGTGGCACATGCATTTTCTAGCACTTGGGAGGCTGAAGCAGTAAGATTGTGACTTTGAAGCCAGCTTGGAATTCATAGAGTTCCAAGCCAGCCTGACCTGAGACTCTATCTCAAAAAACAGAACCAGGGCTGGAGGGATGGCTTAGCAGTTAAGGCGTTTGTCTGCAAAGCCAAACGACCCAGGTTCGATTCCCCAGGACCCATGTAAGCCAGATACACAAGGGGGTGCACACATCTGGAGTTTGCAGTGGCTGGAGCCCGGGAGCACCCATTCTATCTCTCCCTCTCTGTCAAACAAATAAATAAAAATAAAATATTTTAAAAAACCCAAAAAACAACAAAACAGGGACAATCTGGGGAAGGTAGGCGAACTGTTACACTCCAACACAAAGTGTTAATCCCTCATACTGCGAGAACCTCCAGACGCTGTCAGCACAGTGGCAGCATCCACTCAAAGGGCTCCGCAGGGGGCAGTAAAACATGCCTGGCATATACTTAGCCATCAATAAAGAAAAGGTCATGGCCAGGTGTGGGGTGGCTCTTGCCTTTAATATCAGCATTTGGGAGGTACAGGCAGGAGAACTGCCATGAGTTCAGGGCCACCCTGAGACTACATAGTGAATTCCAGGTCAGTCAGGTGAGAGGACCCAGCTGGACACAACCCATTTAGTATTCTCACTTTCCAGGAATGGCATGGTGACCAGGCATTCTAGACAAAGGGCACAGAGAGGAAGAAGTTGTCTAAACCTCTCTTAGTCACTGCCTGTTATTGTTGATTTTAAATAACAGTGGATGGCCTCACAATACCATTTCTGGATAATGCTTGGCTTACTAGTTCTATCCTTCCACTCCTCCAAACTCTGTTAAAGTTGGGCAGCTTTTCTTTTAACATAATCTGCACAAACAGTAAAGCACGCCGAGAGAATTTAACCTACCAATTACACCGATTCAGGGTGTACGTGGCATGAAACCTAAAAAGTTTATTGTCTCCATAAAAAACGATTGTTAGGGTTGGCTGTCCTAACCGTACAGCACTCATTGTACCCTGGCTTATTTACTTACTGCACCACTCACAGGTAGGAGGCAAGGAAGGAAAGGAAAAAAAAACGTACAACAGAATGAGTCTATTTGCTTAACCTCTCTATGCCTAGAGTATACTCCATGGGTACTTTCAAACCGAGTCCAGCTGGGGAGAGGGTTTAGCGGTTAAGGTGCTTGCCTGTGAAGACTAATGGCCCGGGTTCAATTCCCTGGTACACAGCCTGATGCACAAAGTAACACATGCGTCGGGAGTGCACCCAATGTCTTCTTTCTCTCAAATAAATAAAACACTATAAACAAAATTACTGAATCTACAGGGGCTTTAATTTTTTTTTTTAAATTTGTTTGAGAGAGAGAGAGACAGAAATAGGCAGGGAGAGGGAGAGAGACAAGAGAGAGAATGAGCGCACCAGGGCCTCCAGCCATTGCAAACGAAGTCCAGATGTGTGGGTCCCCTTGTGCATTTGGCTTACGTCGGTCCTGGGGAGTTGAACTTTGGTCCTTTGGCTTTGCAGGCAAGTGCCTTAACCGTTAAGCCATCTCTTCAGCATATATATATGTATATTATTTTTTTAAACGAACTCCAGATGCATGAGCCACTTTGTGCATCTGGGTTAGTTGGGCCCTTGGGTAATCCAACGTGAGTCTTTTAGGTCTGCAGGCAAGATCCCCAACCACTAAGCCATCTCTACAGCCCCAGTGGCCCCTTTGGAAGGGTCAGGAAGTGCCTGCAGGGAGCCTGCCTTGTGGCATCCCACCGGCAGGGAACATAAGTCCCTCCAGAGGGTCGTTGGGGCCACACGGCTCAGGCGCCAACTGCCAAGAGTGATGGGGATGCAGGCGCAGCGGGGAGGGGTCCAAGGTCGCAGGGCCTCTGCTTCCGGGATTCGTGAGCAGCCGCCCCCGACGTCGTGGGCATCGGGACGGACAGTGAGGGCCCGTGGGAAAGCGGACGGAAGTGGGCCAAGTCTCCAGCACTACGGGCCGGGGAGCTAGCGGCGACGCGAGGGCCGCTTCCGGCCCCGGCCCCGCCCCTTCCGGCCCCGCCCCGCCGGCCCCCTGCCACATCCTCCGGTGACGTCAGCGCGCGCCGCCATATTGGGCCTCCGCCTCCGCTCTCTCGCGAGCTGGGGGCCTGGGCGGCCGGCAGGAAAGCGACTCTCTCCACCTTCGCCGTCCCCGCCGACGTCCGGCCGCCGGCCGTCTCCCCATGAGCGCCTCCGGCCCCGCAGCCGCCAGCCGACGCCCCAGCGCGGGGATTTAACCGGGAAGGCCGGCTTCGCGGGCCGAGGAGGCAGGAAGGGGAGGAGGAAGCGGGCCGAGCCCCCCGGCCGTCCCGTCCCGTCCCGTCCCGTCCCCGTCGCTCCGGCCGGGCTCGCGGCTCGCCATGACCTCGCTGACCCAGCGCAGCTCGGGCCTGGTGCAGCGGCGCACCGAGGCCTCGCGCCACGCCGCCGACAAGGAGCGGGCGGCGGGCGGTGGCGGCGGCGGCGGCGGCAGCGGCGGGGAGGACGAGGCGCAGAGCCGCCGCGACGAGCAGGACGACGACGACAAGGGCGACTCCAAGGAGACGCGGCTCACGCTCATGGAGGAGGTGCTGCTCCTGGGCCTCAAGGACCGAGAGGTGCGCTGGGCCGGGGCGGGGCGGGGGTGGCTCGGGCCCCGGCGGGGTCGGTCGGTCGGTCGGTCCGTCCGTCCGTCCTGCCCGGCTCCCGGGGGAGGCCTGCACTTTCCCTTCCCCTCTGCCCAGGCACGCCTCCTTGCCACTTCTTGGCAAGTCTTGCTTTTTGTTTTCCTCGCTTTTTCCGCGTGTTTAGCACCCACCCCACCCCCCTCGAAGACCCGAGTTCAAGTCCAGCCTCAGAGAAACTGCGGGTAGAAGAACGAGGACTCTGAACTGTAGTTTTGAGCTTTTTAGACCTGGGAGGGAGGGATCCACTTGAATCTCCTTATAAAGGTCTTTTTCTAAATAACGATTTCAAGGCATGCTTCTGGAGTTACAGGGAAAATAGGCATTTTACTAAGAAAATTTCAGACTCCAGTTTTCATGAAATGATCTTCTAGTTGGACTTGGTTTAGATGAGAGATTATTTTGTGTTGCTGTTAATGCTTATCAAAGTCTCATCACTTTAAGAAAGGACTTTTTTTTTCTTTTGGTGAAAGACTACAAAGTTAGGTACGTTTAAGTTATGGTAGATATATTTTTTATTTGATCATTTTCACCCCAATATTTAGGATTTTTACACTTAGATAAAAGTTAGTGCTACTTTTTCTACACACAGAAAGACATTCTCCACCTAGACTGTAGCTAACAGTTTTTGCTATATCTGCCTTGTCATATACTCCTCCAACTAAAAATGACAACTTTTAGCCGGGTGTGGTGGTGCACGCCTTTAATTTCAGCACTTGGGAGGCAGAAGTAGCAGGATTGCCGTGAGTTCGAGGCCACCCTGAGACTCCATAGTGAATTCCAGGAGGTCAGCCTGGGCTAGAGGGAGACCCTACCGTGACCCCCCCAAAAAAAACCCACAACTAAACAACAACAACAACAAAACCCTCAAAAAACAAACAAAAACCTTTTAAAGACAAATCCGAGGAAAACACGTTTTGATATTTTAAATAAGGTACGATGAGGTGACCCCCCCCCCCCCAAGCTTGTTTCATCCCTGGGTGGAAATTCTAGCAAATAGTTTTGAGAGATCTGGACTTACCGGTTTTGTTTTGGTTCTAAGCAAGTTTTCCCAATTGAAGAAGGGGGGAAAAATCCCTATAGCACAACTTAGTCATACCCAACACTTAACAGTAATAGGTGAGGTTTTCCATGGATGTTTGTGACATCCTTATGATTTAGTAATCTAATGAGGTCTTACTACAAGTTGCCTTTAAGTGAATAGCCTTAGCTTACAGTTGATGTGGCTCTGGCTTGAAAGGGTATCTGTTTACCTACTGAGTTGTGATGAAAGCAGGCTGCATGTGAATTTCTTTTTTGTTCTGGAATGAAAATAATGTCAATGTTTTAGTAATGCTGTTTTATTGTTTTAGAAAGTATTCAACTTGATTTTTGTTTAGGCTTCGCAATTTAAAGTTTTGGTAATAATCATTTTTTTCTTTATTATGGAGACTTTTAACTTTTAAAATTTTTTTTTATTTATTTGAGAGCGACAGAGAAAGAGGCAGAGAGAGAGAGAATATGAGAATGTGGCTGGTTGCGCCAGGGCCTCCAGCCACTGCAAACAAACTCCAGATGCATGCATCTGGCTTACATGGGTCCTGGGGAATGGAGCCGAGGTCCTTTGGCTTTGCAGGCAAGCGCCTTAATCACTAAGCCATCTCTCCAGTCCCCCACCCCCCCTTCTGCATGCTAGGCAAACACTCTTATCAGCTGAACTGCACTCCCAGCCCAGATTTGATGATTTTGAACGGCCAGTTAAAACTAGGGTGTGTCTGTGGAGTAGGAGAAGTGGGTAGAGGACTTGCAGTTCTGGTCTAAGGTGCAGCCTTTGCTTTATGTATAAGCTTTCTGAGCCTCAGAGGCGATGTTAAGTGAAACAGTAGCCATCCTAGATGGTGGTTCTGATTGGACACCTACTGTTTAACTTCACACTGCATCTTCCACATTTTGTCTTTGTTCTTCCAGGTGTGCACACAGGGTCTCATGTAACTGAGGCTGGCCTTGGATTTGTGATCCTCCTGCATCATCCTCCCAAGTGCTAGCATTACTTACTCATGTATTTATTTATTTATTTTTTATTTGAGACAGAGAGAAAGAGGAGGGGGAGGAGAGAGAGAATGGGCACACCAGGGCTTCTAACCACTGCAAACAAACTCCCGATGCATGCACCACTTTGTGCATCTGGCTTACATGGGACCTGGGGAATCGAACCTGGGTCCTTAGGCTTCACAGGCAAGCGCCTTAACAGCTAAGCCATCCCTCCAGCCCCAAGTGCTAGCATTACTGGTGTGCATTGCCACACCTTTTTTGGTTTTTCAAGATAGTCTCCTCTAGCCCTGGCTGACCTGGAATTCACTGTGTAGTCTCAGGATGGTGTATATGAAATCTGCAAGTTAGAATTTATTTAATAATTTATTTTATTTTTAATAAATTTAATAAATAATCAGAATTATAAGATGTTCTAAGATTTTTTTGTTTGGTTTTGTTTTTTGAAGTAGAGTCTCACTGTAGCTCAGGTTGACCTGGAATTCTCTCTGAACTCAACAGCCATCCTCCTACTTCTGTCTCCTGAGTGCTGGGATTAAAGGTGTGCTTGGAGACATAAGTATTATTATTATTATTACTTTTTTTTTGTTTTTTTGAGGTAGGGTCTCACTCTAGCTCAGGCTGACCTGGAATTCACTATGGAGTCTCAGGGTGGCCTTGAACTCACAGCGATCCTCTTACCTCTGCCTCCTGAGTGCTGGGATTAAAGGTGTGTGCCACCACGCCTGGCTAAATAAAATATTTTTAAGAAAAAAAAAATCCTTTGCTATGCAGGGTTAGTGGCACATGCCTGACTACTTGGAAGGGTGAGGCTGGAGAATTGCTGATCCCAAGAACCACAAGCCAGTCTGGGCAATACAATGAGCCTTTGTTTTGGGGGAGAAAAATTGCTGGGGTTGGTGTGGTGCACACCTTTAATCCCAGCACTCACTTTGGAGGTTGAGATAGGAGGATCGCTGTGAGTTCAAGGCCAGCCTGAGACTATACAGTGAATTCCAGGTCAGCTTGGGCTAAAGCGAGACCCTGCCTCAGAAAACTTAAAAAAACTTGATAGGAATTTCTGTTACAGTAGAACTTGGCTGTAGTCCCCAGGGCAGAGGAATTTTAGCATACCAAATTGTAGGAAGTTAAAATTGTAGGAGTTGGGCTGGAGAGATGGCTTAGCACTTAAGGCGTTTGCCTGCAAAGCCAAAGGATCCTGGTTGGCTTCTCCAGGACCCACATAAGCCAGATGCACAAGGGGGCGCAAGCGTCTGGAGTTCATTTGCAGTGGCTGGAGGCCCTGGCGCGCCCATTCTCTCCCTCCCTCCCTCCCTCTCTCTGTCTTGCTCAGCCTCTTGCCCTCTCAAATAAATAAAATATGAAAAGAAAATTGTGTGCAGAGTGTGGTGATACACACCTTTTAATCCCAGCACTCGGAGCCAGAGGTAGGAGGATTGCTGTTAGTTTGAGGACACTGAGACTACATAGTGAATTCCAGGTCAGCCTGAGCTAGAGTGAGACCCTACCTCAAAATGCCCCCCCACCAAGAAAAAAAGAAATTGTAGGAGTTAAAATTTGAATGTGAAAGTTGTTTTTATCGATCATGTGAAGGTAAACTGTGTTCACTCACTATCTATTTTCTAAGAAAAACTGTAATTTAAGTTGCTAGTTTTTTTTTTTACTTTGGCTTCATTTCCTGCTTGAGCTTGAACTCTGCTGTCTTGCTGAGCAACACCCTTAGCCCTAGTTGCAGCTTCATAAAGGTAGAAATAATATTAACAGGAAAAAACAAAAAAACAAAAACATGAACAGGCTGGAGAGATGGCTCAGAGGTTAAGGTGTTTGCCTTCTCCAAAGCCTAATGACCTGGTTTGATTCCCTACTACCCATGTAAAGCCAAGTGCACAAAAAGGAACATGTATCTGGAGTTTGTTTGCAGTAGCTAGAGGCCCTGGCATGCTCATTCTTTTTCTCCTTGCTCCCCCCCCCCCCAAAAAAAAAAGTTTCAATTTGAGTTTTTTGTTTGGTTTTTTGAAGTAGGGTCTCATTTTAGCTCATGCTGACCTGGAATTCACTATGTAGTCTCAAGGTGTCCTCAAACTCACAGCAATTCTCCTACCTCTGCCTCCTGAGTGCTGGGATTTAAAGGGGTGCACCACCACGCCTGGTTTGTTTTACTTATTTATTGATCATTTTTAGTATGATTAAGTATGCTGTGTGGTTCTTCCTGGGGAAGTGCAAACAAACATCTGTTCTATCCAGGTAAAATGATTCTGCCCAAGTATAGCTTGTGAAGCAGTGAATTTATTAGGTTACTTAGATGAGTATGGATGAAGGGGAGCATAAATGACTCAGAGACATTTGCATCACCTATAAGTCCACCCTAGCATGGATGACAGTTGAAAGCTGGACTCTCCCAAACTCCCTGTACAACTTGAGGTGTTTTTGCTCTTACAGGGTGGGAGAGAAGGGGCCTGTGAATTGTAAATTTCAGGAGTTTTCTGAGACTTGATCCATTTACTTCCTGTGTCTCTATAAACCCCCTTCCCGGAGAAAATGTTTCAATTCCGAGGAAATAGCTGCACATCAAGTGAGCATTCTTCTCAAATCTAGCTTCTTGCTTGTGCCTTTTTTCTCAATGAAACACCGACTAATGTTCTTTTTGTAATCCCAGGCAAATTAAGTTTGTGTGTTGTTCCTCTGGTACTGTCCATGTTTTTTGAGGCAAGAGTCTTTGTCTGACTTGGTACTCAGCAAGTAGGCTGGGCTGGCAAGCCAGCAACTGGGACCCCCGTTTCCCTTTCCTCCCCAGTGTTGGAGTTACAGTGGGTTTCAAGGTTGTAACTTAGGTTCTCATACTGGTGAGGCAGGCACTTCATTGATTGAGACATCCCTCCAGCCCAAACGTATATATGTACACATACATACACACACAGTATTTATTTGCAAGCAGAGAGATGCAGAGAATGGGGGGTGTTGAGGGAGGATGAATTGGTTGAATGGCGCACCAAGCCCTCTAGTCACTGCAAGCGAAACTCCAGGTGCATGCGGCACTTTGTGCATCTGGGTTTATGTAGTTACTGGGGAATTGAACCTGGGTTATTAGGCTTTGCAGGCAAGCACCTTAACTGCTGAGCCATTTCTCCAGGCTCCCCATCCCCCAATGGTTTTTATTTATTTATTTTTTTTGGTGTGTGTGATGCTAGGAATTGAACCTATAGCTTCATATATGCTCAATAAGTGCTATACCTCTGAGGTATATTCCCACTCTTTTTCTTAGGCTAAGGAGCCTTCTTTAGACAATCCCTGATTGATTGTTTCCATTATTATTATTTGTAGAATACTGTCCACTTCTGAGATACCGGGAGCCTCCACATCTCTTGAATAAATGACTTTAATGACAGTTGTAGTGGGTAAAGTGCTGGCATAGTTGGCATACAGTACATATTATTTCATTATCCCTTCAGGCTCCAAATCAGAAAGATTGAATGGGTTCTGACCTCTTCTTGCCCCTGTCTTAATCACTTTTTGCCACATTTTGATTTTCTCACTTCCTCTTTTGATGCTTTATTTATTTAAGGGGAGGGAAAAGTTCCTATGTAACCACAAGGCCAGAATTTTCACAGAAGTAGTTGGGACAGAATTCCCTGGAGAAGGCAATGATACACAACCCTTTTCAAATAATTCCTATTATTTAAAAAATTTATTTATTTGACAAAGAGAAAGGTAGGTAGAGAATGGGTGTGCCAGGGCTTTCAGCTGTTGCAGATGAACTCCAGAAGCACCTGCCACCTTGTGCATTTGGCTGATGTGGGTCCTGGTGAATCGAATCTGGGTCCTTTGGCTTTGCAGGCAAGCACCTTAACAGCTAAGCCATCCTTTGAGCCCCATTTCTATTATTTTATTCATAGGAAAAACTTTTTATTCTACCCCATTTTATTTATCTTTATTTTTATGTATTTTATATTTAATTTTTTGTTGACAGATTCCTCCATTTTATTTTTCATATAGATAACATATAGATAACATTTATTTTGCAATGTTGGACATTGAACATCCAGGGCTTTACACATGCTAGGCAAGCCTGTATACTGAGCCATATCTCTAGCCTCTTCGTATCAAAGCCTCCCAGCCCAGGGTTAATTTCTCTAGCAACCATGTAAAGCTAAATGCAAAAAGTGGTGCATATACCCTACATTCGTTTGCAGGCAAGATTCCCTGGTATACCCATAGGCACATGAACACAGACACATGTGTGCAAATACTTTTGTTTTGTTTTTGGTTTTTTCTAGGTAGGGTTTTGCTCTAGCTCAGGCTGACTGGAATTCACTATGAAGTTTCAGGGTGGCCTCGAACTCACTGTGATCCTCCTACCTCTGCCCCCCAAGTGCTGGGATTAAAGGCGTGCACCACCATGCCTGGCTTACAAATACATTTTTAAAGAAAATATATAGAGTGCTTCATGAATGTGTGTCATCCTTGTGAAGGGGCCATGCTAATCTCTGTAGCCTTCCAAAACGAAGAGAAACAAAGGCCGTAAACCATCATGTCGGGTGCCAGCGTCTCTTCCTCTGTCTTCCCTCCTCTTCTTCTCTCTCTGGAACTCACTTATCTCTCTGGAAGTCTCTGTGGCCTTGAACTCACGGCTATCCTCCTACCTGTGCTTCCGGAGTGCTGGGATTAAAGGCGTGAACCACTATGCCTGGCTTGTTTTAGTATTTTATTATAGAAAGACAAGGAAGGTAAAAGGCACCCAAAAAGCCCTTGGCTAAACACTCTTCTTTTTGACGTTTCTTTCCTTTTTGCGTAAGTGCATTTCTCTGTATGTGGTTTGTGTGATGTATGGTGTGTCCTGTGGACATTTGTGTAGAGGCCAGAGGAGAAACATCTGATGTCCTTATTTATCACTCAATTGTGTATTCTCTTGACATGGGATCTCTCCTTCAACCTGGAGTTGTCAGTCAGCCCCAATGATTTGCTGGTCCCCCTTCAGTCCCCTGTGAGTTGGGTTGCAAACATGGGTAGCCATGCCCAGATTTATACATGGGTTCTGGGGAGTTGAACTTGGCAGTCTCTGGCCCAAGATGCCTTCATGTTTAAGTGGCAAGTGCTCTTAACTGCTGAGCCAACTCCCCATCCCTAGTTTTTTTCTTTCTTTAAATATTTATTTATTTATTTATGAGAGAATATGAATGAAGGAATATGGTGTGCCAGGGCCTCTAGCCTCTGCAGATGAACTCCAAATGGATGCACCACAACGTACATCTGGCTTACATGGGTTCTCAGGAATCAAACCTGGGTCCTTAGGCTTTTCAGGCAAGCATCTTACTGCTAAGCCATTTTTCCATCCCCTCCCTCCTTTCCTCTCTCCCTCCTTTACCCCTTTTCTTCCCCCTCCCCTTTTTCTCTTTGTTTTGTGAGGTGGGGTTTCACCCTAGCCCAGGCTGACCTAGAATTCACTATGTAGTCTCAGTGGCCTCGAACTCACGGCAGTCCTCCTACCTATGCCTCCCAAGTGCTGAGATTAAAGGTGTGTGACACCACACCCAGCTCTCCTTTTTTTCTTTTAATGCGTGTGCACAATGGATATGTGTGTGTTTGTTGCATGTGGAGGAAAGCATCAGGTTTCTCCCTCTTGCTTATCACATATTTTTCCTTGGATAGATTCTCTTACTCATTACACACTTTTTCTCTTGTGAACCACAGAGATTCTCTGGTCTCTGATCCCCACAGGACTAGGGTCACAGGCTTGCATGGCCACTCGCAGCTATTTTTGTGAGGTCTAGAGATTTGAACTTGGGTGTCTCAGGCCACCCTGTGGCCCTCATGTTTGCACAGGTAGTGCACTTAACCACTAAGCCATCTCCCCAAACAACCCCCTTCCCAGCCCTGTTTTTGATTCTTTAATTTATAGTAAGTTAGATACTTTGTTTTTTCTTTTTAAATAGGGTTATACATCATTTTGGAATGACTGTATATCATCTGGATTACGTGGCTGTATGTTAATTGAACTAGCATTGAGAGGAAGGTTACAACTAGAAGCTTGTGGAATGAGACGGAAAAGTCTTTTAACAAGAAAGGTAAGGATTTCTGAGTAACATTCTTTTAAAAGAATATGTATGGCCTAAAATGATGAATGTTTCTAGCAGTAGCTTTAAAAAGTTAATGATTGTAAAATTGTCTATTGGATTACATTTCCATATTCTTTCTGCATTCTTGGTTTTTTGTTTAACACATGTCATAAAATGATTCATTTAGGATCAGTGACCACTGCTTCTTAGAAAGATGCCCAAGTTCATTTGCTGCTTCTGAAAAGCCATGATTTTGAAAGATTTGGCAGAACTTTTAAAGAATTCTATGGAAATTATTCATAGGCTTTTCAGTCTTTTTAGCAGATGGTGCCTGCTTTTCTCCACAGTGATGGCCTGGGTAGGTTCTGTGATAAACTAGAGATGCTATGGAATAAGTTTTAGATTTTTAAAAATTTCTTTAATCTATCATTCATTTATCTATTTTTAAAAAATATTTTTATTGTTTTTTGGTTTTTGAGGTAGGGTCTCTCTCTGGCCCAGGATGATCTAGAATTTACAATGTAGATAAGTCTGGCTTTGAACTCACAATCTTCCTACCTCTGCCTTCCCAGTGCTGAGATTAAAGGAGTGCACCCCCACGCCTGGCAAACTTTTTTCTTTAATAGTAGATTAATCCAGGAATTTAGGTTAGAACCAAACTTATTTATTAGTTTTTTGACACTGGATCTTGCTTTCTAACCCAGACTGGTCTGGAGCTCACTATGTAGCTCATGTTGGCCTTGAACTTCACATCCTTCTACTTCAGCCTCCCAAGTGCTGAGATTATAGGCATGTGCTACCATGTCCTACTGTGAACAGTATTTTAAAAGTTTAGATTATGGAGAGAATTTAGAGAAGGAAGGAAGACAAAGCTTCCTGGGCAGCTGGAAGAGGTTTCTAGAAGTGGAAAAGGCCCCTGTGAACAATTCTAAGTTATTTTATTTTATTTTATTTTATTTTTTTCAAGATATGGCCTCACTTTAGCCCAGGCTGAGCTAGAACTTACTCTGTAACCCCAGGCTGGCCTTGAGCTCACTGTGGTCCTCCTACCTCAGTCTTCCTGAATGCTGAGAGTAAAGACGTGTGTCACCATGCCTGGTTTGAGAATCTTTTTTTTTTGTTTGTTTTTGTTTTTCGATACAGGGTTTCACTCTAGCCCAGGCTGACCTGAATTCACTATGTAGTCAGGGTGGCCTCGAACTCATAGCAATCCTCCTACCTCTGCCTCCCAAGAGCTAGGATTAAAGGTGAGTGTCACCATGACCAGTGAGAATCTAATTTTTTAAAAAATGTTTATTTATGAGAGAGAGAATATGAATATGAGTGTGCCATGCCTCCAGCCACTGCAAACGAACTCCAGACACATGTGCCACTTTGTGCATTTAGCTTATATGAGTCCTGGGGAATTGAACCTGTATCCTTTGGCTGTGCAGGCAAGTGCGTTAACTGCTAAGCCATCTCTTCAGCCCCTGGCTAAGAAATCTTTTTTTCTTTTAATATTTATTGGATTTTAAATTTTTTATTTATTGAGAGAGAGAGAATATGAATGAGAATGGGTGTGCCAGGGTCTCCGTTCAGTGCAAACGAACTCCAGACTCATTTACCACCATGTGTATCTGGCTTATGTGGGTTTGTGGGAAGTTGAACTTAGGTCATTAGGCTTTGCAGGCAAGCACCTTAATCTCTAAGCCACCTGGCTATGAATCTTAAAGAAGTTTTTGGCAAAATAGTGGTGATTGCTTATATTACTACAGTATGTTGATAATTATTTTCTATGGTGTTATATCCTGTCATATTTTCCCTCTTATTTTTTATTTTTCTGGTTTTTTTGAGGTAAGGTCTTGCTTTAGCCCAGGCTGACCTGGAATTCACTATGTAGTCTCAAGTGGCTTTGAACTCCCGCGATCCTACTACCTCTGCCTCCTGAGTGCTGGGTTTGAAGGCGTGTGCCACCACCACCTGGATACATTTTCCTTCCTTGTGTAGCTTTTTTTTTTTTTTTTTTTTTTGCTTTTGGTTTTTCGAGGTAGGGTCTCGCTCTAGCCCAGGCTGACCTGGAATTCACTATGGAGTCTCAGGCTGGCCTCGAACTCTCGGCAATCCACCTACCTCTGCCTCCCGCGTGCTGGGATTAAAGGCGTGTGCCACCACGCCCGGCTAGTGTGTAGCTTTTTTTTTGCTCTGTGGAGGGCTGATAATTCTTGCTGTCTCTGTAAATATAGTTTTTTAAATAATTTTTTTTGTTTATTTTTATTTATTTATTTGAGAGTGACAGAGAGAAAGAGAGAGAATGGGCACTCCAGGGCCACCAGCCACTGCAGACGAACTCTAGATGCATGCGTCCCCTCGTGCATCTGGCTAACGTGGGTCCTGGGGAATTGAGCCTTGAACCAGGGTCCTTAGGCTTCACAGGCAAGCGCTTAACCGCTAAGCCACCTCTCCAGCCCAAAATACAGTTTTTCTTTATTGAACACTCCCTGAGAGGAAAGGTACCCTCATTTTCAGATATCGAGGAGGATCAGGTTTGGCATTCTGTGTTGGTTATTTCTGATTCTGCTATACAGTTTCATCTAGGGACTTGTCACAATAAAAAAAAAAATTTTTTTTTTTTTTAAATATGAGAACGACAGAGAAAGAGGCAGGTAGGGAATGGACTTGCCAGGGCCTCCAGTACTGCAAATGAACTCCAGATGCATGCACCACTTTGTGCATCTGGCTTACGTGGGTCCTGGGGAATTGAGCCTCAAACCAGGGTCCTTAGTCTTCACAGGCAAGCGCCTAACTGCTAAGCCATCTCTCCAGCCCTTCTGTCACATTTTTATTGTGCTTACCCAGGTCTTATTTTCTTGTGTGTTTTTGGGACCTCTGAGCCTGAAAATGCATCTGTTGCTCCTGTATTTTATTTTAAAGCTTGCTAGAGAAGACAATGTTGGATTTCTTTCCCGTGGAAAATTGTAAAGGTATTTCTCCATTACCATCTGGTGTATGGAGTGTTGTTTGACCCTGCTGTCCTTTGATCTACTTCTTTGTACATTTGTGTTGTCTTCTCTAGAAGCATTTTGGGTTTTGGATCTTCAATTAATCCATAGAGTTAGGAAAATTTATCTTTCTTTTACTCCCATCCTCACCCCCGAGGCAAGGTCTCACTCTAGTCCAGATCAGACTTGAACTCGGGGAGCTCCTACTTTCTCAGCTTCCCAAGTGCTGGGATTTAGGTCTGTGCCACCATGGCCTCCTACATTTCTTTTTATTTATTTATTTATTTTTGTTTTTGGAGTTGGGGTCTCATTCTAGCCCAGGCTGACCTGGAATTCACTATGTAGTCTCAGGGTGACCTCGAACTCATGGTGATCCTCCTACCTCTGCCTCCCAAGTGCTGGGATTAATGGCATGTGCCACCACCCCTGTCTAAAAATTTTTTTTATGTATTTACAAGCAGATGGGAGGGATGGGAAAGAGAGAAAGGGAATGGGTGTGCCAAGGCTCTTCCAAATGAACTGCAGATGCATGTGCCACTTTGTGCATCTGGCTTCACATGGATACTACAGAATTGAACCTGGGTTTGCAAGCAAACACTTAAATGCTAAACCATCTCCCCAGTCCCCTGCCTGTATTTCTTGATGTAGGTGATTTTAATATATGATATCTCCTGACCTCCTTTTAAAATTGAACATGGGCTTCTTGGCTACTTTGACTTTTATTTTTTGGACTCTCAATGTTGATTTTTCGTGAGCTTTGTATTTTTCCCAGTGTTTGTTTTATGGATATAATAATCTTTACAATTTCTGAGAATGTTATGGCCATTTTGAAATGCTTATGTATTATAATGTCTTCTTCAGAGTTCTTGTCTCTTGATCACTTCTGTGTTGGAGGTATCAAGAATATGTTTGAAAACAACAACATGCTTTTTAAGTTCCAAATATTTTTATTTATTTGCAAGCCGAGGCAGAGAGAGAATGGGCATACCAGGGCCTCTAGCTGCTGCAAATGAACTGCAGATGCATGCATCACCTTGTGTTTCTGGCCCTTTGTGGGCCCTGGAGAGTCAAACTCAGGTCTTTAGGTGTTGCAGGCAAGCACCTTAACTGCTGTGCCATCTCTCCGGCCCAACAGTATACTTCTTTTGTGAGCCATACCTGCTATTAAATTTTGCTGAGGAATTTAGAATGTACTTTATGAGGTTTTGAATAATTTTCAGGAAGCAGATAATGTCCTAAGATTTACTTCCTAGATAACTTGGTATGAAGAATGGGGCTGAAAAGACTAGGATACTTAAATTATTCCAAACGAAAGACAACCAGACTTGGTAAGCTAGAATAATGACAGAAGTAATGGAGAAAAATGATGCATCTGAGCAGGAATTAGTGGGTAGAACTTTGTAAGAGGAAACGAAAAATCTACTTATACCCTGGTTATAATGATCCTGACATACCTACCTGCATGAGGCGGGTGATGAGACCTGATTCCAGTGGAGGTAAGGAGTAGAAATTAATAACGGTATTGCAGACATGTAGCTTTTCTTTTCCTATTGACATTCTCGTACTCTTTCTCCAGTGCAAACAGGGTCTAAAATAAGTACTGTCCAGTGGGTCATTTTTTAATGATAAGAATATCCTGTGTCTGTACTACCCAGTCTGGTAACCACTGGACTCTTGATACAAGCCAGGCATCGATACCTGAAATGTGCCGATTGTAAATGGAGCCACATTGTAACAAAGATGCTAGCAATTTGAAAACGGGGTGGGAGAAAAATTTTCAAATACCTTAATTCTCAAGCATTTATGACATGCTAATATTTTGGCTATACTGGGGTAAATAAAATACTAAATTTAATCTTTTTCTTTTAAAGTATGACTACTAGAAAAATCTAAGAATACTAAAGTTTGCATTACAGTTTAAATTTTTTTTGGGTCTCAGAAATAGATGCTGTATATATTTTTAATTTTTTTAAAAAGTTTTTTGATTATTTTTATTTATTTGAGCACGACAGAGAAAGAGGCAGAGAGAGGGAGGGAGGGAGGGAGAGGGAGAGGGAGAGAATGAGCAGGCCAGGGCCTCCAGCCACTGCAAATGAACTCCAGATGCATGCACCACCTTGTGCATCTGGCTTACGTGGGTCCTGGTGAATGGATCCTCGAACCGGGGTCCTTAGGCTTCACAGGCAAGTGCTTAACCGCTAAGCCATCTCTCCAGCCCTATTTTTAATTTTTTAAGATGAACAAAATGGTAAAGGACACTTTTTTGAAGTCAATCACATTTTAGAAGTAATGTTAATGAATTTTATAGTAGCCAAGTTAAGGTACTATAGCAGATTCAGTTTCATATTTTTGTCTTTTCCAAAATCTAGCCCAAGTTGATCTGAAACTCACTTGGTAGTCTCAGACTGGCCTCAAACTCACACTGATCCTCCTACCTCTGCCTCCTTAGTGCTGGGATTAAAAGCGTGCGCCACCATGCCCGGCTCTCAATTTTGATACTAATAGAATTTCAACTAGGAATGTGCTCAGCTGGCAACTTTAGTGAAGGATATCGGACTCTAATATGTGGCCAAAATAGGGCGCCATGCTTGCTCCTTTCCTCTGGATTTTTCTAGCCTTAAGATTACTTCTTTGTAGGTTTTTTGTTTGTTTGTTTTTCCAGGTAGGGTCTGACTCTAGCTCAGGCTGACCTGGAATTCACTGTGTAGGCTCAGGGTGTCCTCAAACAGCAATCGTACCTCTGCCTTCTGAGTGCTGGGATTAAGAGTGTGTGCCAGCACACCCGGCTTCAATGTAGTTGTTTTTTTTTAAGTAGTATTTACACTTTTTTTTTTTTTTGGCTTCCTCTACCTGCTCTCTCTACTTAATCTGCCTCCCTCACTCACCCCCCATGCTGGAGAATGAATCATTTAATATAATCAAACCTATTGGGTGTTGTTTTTCAAGGTTTCTGTTAGCAGTGGCAGTTTGAAATTTTTTCTCATTCTTAAAATTATATTTCCCTTTTAAATCTTTTAGTGTGGCATAAACTCAGAAGAGTCTTAATCTTTTGCTCCAGTTTGTTAAATCAATTAATCTAATGGCAACTTTTTGAGAAAATTAGTTTCTTTACTAATGTGAAATGTCATATATTTATCATATATTGAAATCTATGTCATTGAGTCTTTCTGGAACTAGTAATGTTTTCAAAAATGAATTTCTGCAATCAAATAGCACAAGGTTCAGCATCAAAGGAATTATAGTAAGTATAAACTGTCTTAGCATGAATTATTTGCATAATTATTGTTTTTCATTAAATGAGTTTGGGCCAGAGCAAAGGCACCGGTGGATCATTTCTGATCGCTTGTATTTTAGGTGATCTGTAAGTCGGATGCTCCAACGGGGGATGTTCTTCTTGACGAAGCTCTAAAGCATGTTAAGGAGACTCAGCCTCCAGAAACAGTCCAGAACTGGATTGAGCTACTTAGTGGTAAGCTGTTGTGTAAAAGTAAACATTGAGTTCTGTTTACAGGAGTTTGTAAAATTTTAAATTGTTTTGAAAGGAACTTATAAAAGATAACCAGAAGTTTATTTAGATATTTAGGCAACCAGTCACGTGGTAGTGGGGATAATAGTTAAAAAAAAAAACTGATAATCTTTCACAAGAGTGAACAGATAACTGGAAGAGAAATAGTTTTCACTCACACTTGCATCCTCACAATCACTCATTCTGTGTAGGATGGGCTCTGTGTGGAGGTGTTTTCAGGTGCTCTTCTATAAATGGTCACTGGATCCATTAGGTGGACTAGGCACACATTGGGCTTGATCCAGTCTAGTAGTCAATGCCTGAGATCACTGCATTTCCTTTAACAAGCCATGTACCACAAAGTAGTATTAGAACATTGACCATGACTGTATGTTCCTTGTACTTAACTGTGGATGACTCAACAGTTCAGTGCTAATTGGAGCTTGGTTCTCATCTTAGGCTACTGTTGTACTTGCCCACCTGATTGAGCAGTGAAGAGATAATGTAAGCTTTTCTCAAAAGTATTTAAATAAAGTTAGGGTTTTGTAAAACAGGAATCCATTTGGATTAGGGATTAGTGAAGCTAATACTTTGTAAATATTTTGTTTTAGCTGTGCGTGTGTGTACGTGCGTGCAGCCTTGCAGTGCTCCATTGCTCACCTGCAGTGGCGTTCACTAGCCTGAGGGGGCCAGAGTGGAATGTTGGGGGAAGCGCTCACTCCCTTGCTCCTCTGTGTGGTCTGACACTGAGCTGGAGCCTTTTTACTAATTCCAGAGCTTTAGGGCTGTGAAGATTCTTGAGTCTCTGCTTCTCTGCACGATCGGCTCACAGGTGGGAATGCCCAGCTGCCTTACCTGGCATCTGGAGGTCTGAACTTTGGAGCATCTCAGGCTTTTTCTGGCCCTCATACTTGTATAGGAAGTGCACTTAACTGCTGAACCATCCCTTTAGCCCAGCTAATACTTTAATAAAATTTTAAACTGCAGCCTGTAAGTTTCAGATTGTTTGTAAATGCAGATGCTGCCTGTGGCACTTCAGTTGCTTGCTCTTGACATGTTAGGAATGAGCTGCCATTTCAACATAAAAGGGGATCCAGAGTGGGAGGAGGAGACAGGCACGTTTCTTTTAAGTAGGAACACTGGTAGAGTGCTTGCTTAGCATGCTTAGGGCCCCGGGCTTGATTCCCAGCCCTGGAAAAGGAGGAGGAAACAGTCATCTTCTACTGAGCAAGTACCATGATACCAGCTTGTAATTAAAAATTGTGTTAAAATATATAATACAATATTTACCATTTTATGCATTCCTAAGCATATAGTTCTGTGACCAGCTTAGTAATTTAAAAAAATTAAAGTTTTCAGTTGATTGCCGGTAGCGCTCAGTGGTGGGTTCTTGCCTCGCAGGGGTGAGGCCCTGGTTTTGACTTGTTGCGCCAGAAGCAGCAGCATCAGCAAGCTTGGATGTGGCACTAAATACCAGCTGTGTTAGAACTGATGTAGGCTCTGTGAACTCAGAGGGATCACACATTTGAGTAACAGTTGTGTGTGTCTGATAATTTGATAGCAGCTAATAATTTAACTGTATGCTTTCAAAGTTTAGTAGCCCAATACTAGGAAATCTTAGTAGCTGAAGAAGGAAGTGGGCCTTGGAACAGACCGCTGAGGAGTAAGGGTCACAGGGGAGATGCGCCTTTTCAGAAGGAACCTGTCCATGTTTAGGTGTGTGTCAATACTTACTTAGAACAAGGGTGTGTGTGCGCATGCGTGCATATCCACCAGGTCCACTTGACACTGCAAACGAACTCCAGATTCATGCACCACTTTGTCCATCTGGCTTTATGTATCTCCTAAGCAATTAAACCCATGCCATGAAGCTTTGTGGGCAAAGTGCCTTTAACTGCTGAGCCATCTCCCCAGCCCTGTGTTTATATATATATATTTATATTTATATATGTATATAATTTTGTTTTAGTTTTGCTTTTTTGAGGTAGAGTGTCCCTGTAGCCCAAGCTGACCTGGAATTCACTCAGTAGTCTCATGGTGGACTTCAATTCATGGCGGACTTCAATTCATGGCGGACTTCAATTCATGGCGATCCTCCTACCTTTTCCTCCTGAGTGCTGGGATTAAAGGCGTGTGCCTCCACACCCAGCTTTCCTGTGTTATATTCTTAAGTATAGTTAATATGTAAAGAAAAGAGATGAACACAAGTCTGCTTTATGATGCCTTTAACATAGAAATAAAGGATGCTATTAAAATGAAGGAGGTTCTTAAAAAGGAACAGGAACATGTTTCTTTACCTGAGGTTAGGGGTACTCAAACACCTGTCTTATTGCTGGGTGTAGTGGCGCATGCCTTTAATCTCAGCACTCAGGAGGCAGAGTAGGAGAATGGCCATGAGTTTGAGGCCACCCTGAGACTAGTGAATTCGAGCTCAGCCTGGGCTAGAGTGAGACCCTACCTCGAACCCCCCCCCCCCGCAAAAAAGACCCATCTTATTATTTATTGTTTAGTTTTCAACATCTTTATTATTTTAAAAGGATTAATAAATATGCATATACTCAAGGCAAACTGTTCAAAAAATTTAAACACTCGCCAGATGTACTTGAGGCAGCAATATTGCTGCCTAGGCTATCGAGTAAATTCTGGGCCAGCCTGGGTTATAGAGAAACCCTGTCTCAAAAATAAAAAAAAAGGGCTTGGGAGAGATGGATTAAATGCCCACTGCTCAAGTGGGAACACAAAAGTTTAATCCCCAAACCCCATGTAAAAAAGCTGGAAGCTATGGAGGGCTTCTGCAATCTCAGCAGGCTAAAGGTGAGATGGGAGGTGGAGACAGAATTTCCCTGGAAGTGTGAGGCAAGTGCAGCAAAGAATTAGTAGCTTCCAGTGGGATGGAAAGCCGGGGGACCAACCCAGATTTGTCCCCGGACCGCCACACATGCCCTGTGTTATGTGTGTCCACACTCATGCATAACTGCACATTTGGGCTTTCTGAAATCTTAAGTGTGGTTGGTTAGTTTGGTGTTAAGTTATCACTAAACTGCCATATTTATAAAGGAAACTATTTAGAATTTGTAGTGTCCAGGAAGATAGGATTTTTTTTTTCCCGCCGAGGTAGTGTCTTGGTCTAGCTCAGGCTGACCTAGAATTCACCATGTAGTTTCAGGGTGGCCTCGAACTCACGGCAATTCTCCTACCTCTTTTCTGCCTCCTGAGTGCTGAAATTAAAGGTGTGTGCCACCACGCCTGGCAGTAGGAATTTTTACATTGAAATTATTTAAGTACAAAAGACCTGACAGAAGCATCTTAAATGAGGAAAGCTTTATTTGGCTCACAGCTTCAGGGGTGGCAGACCTGGAGGAGCTGGGAAAGCACAGCAGCAGGAGCCTGGAGGGAGGCAGACAGCTCGGGCCTGAGCCAAAGTGGCTGTCACTTCCAGGCCTACTCCAGAAGCCCGCTTCTGCTAGGGAAGGCCCCGTGGCCCAAGGTTCATAACCTTCTATACAGCGCCACCAGTTGGGAATCAGACGTTCAAACACGAGTCTGCTGAGGTCATTTCATATCAGACTGTAGCAGTTCCTCATTATATCATTGTTTACTAAGTGATTGTTGAGCAGTGAGCATAAATAACCTTTACAGAACTTTTCTTCTTCAAACATTCATAAGTCTAAAATTTATACATTTTAAATTTGTGTGTATAATTTACCAAGTTTTATACCAAGCCTTTAAACATGTAACTTAGTTATATGAACAACTTAGAGACTAGTGATTACCAGAGTGGGTCACAGTAACAGCTTTTAACATAAAAATTCAAGCACTATTTATTACAAGACTAAAAAAAAATTTTTTTTTCTTTTTGAGGTCTAACCCAGGCTGACCTGGAATTCACTATGTAGTCTCAGGGTGGTGTTGAACTCACAGTGAGTCTCTTACCTCTGCCTCCTGAGTGCTGGAATTAAAGGCTTGCACCACCATGCCCAGCTAAAAAATGTTTTTGGCTAAGGGTTTCTTAAAATTATCCACTTCTGTTTTTCCCTATTGTTTGGGAAGCCATGTCAAGATGTTTTCTGAGCATAAATTTCAGGTTCATAGTGTATGGGAAATTTCTCTGTGCTCTTGTTGCTGTGTCCACCTGGTAGGGAAGGCCTCTCTTCTGAGAGGATGCTGACTCTTTCTGGATTTTTATTTGTTAGAGAGCAGGAGAGAGAGAAAGAATGGGCACGCCATGACATTCTAGCCACTGCCAGTGAGCTCCAGGTGCATGCACCATCTTGTGCGTACATCTGGCTTATGTGGGTATTGGGGAATCGAACCTGGGTCCTTAGACTTTGCAGGCAAGTGTCTTAACCACTAAGCCATCTCTCCAGCCCTTTTCTGGATCTTTAGATTCACCTTGTATGTTCTTCCCCTGTAACTTTCTTAGAGATAATCCTTAGTATTAAACCCAAGTTATTTCTGATCTTTCTGGGAATTTCATCTTCTTGGAGTTCTATTTCCTTTTTATTCTAGGCAGTAACTTAATATTATGAATGTTTCTTTCACTTGATTTTAAATTCCTGCAGGGTTAGAAATGTGTCTTACTAATGTTTATATTCTTGGCATCTGCTGTGAGTTCTAGAATATTATAAATACCATACATTTCTTTTTTCTTTTTTTTTTGGCAAGCCCAACAGGCTAGCTTTCTTTTTTTTTTTTTTTTTGTATGAGAGAGAGAATGAGAATTGCGTGCCAAGGCAGAGAGCCACTGCAGTTAAACTCCAGATGCGTATGCCACCTTGTGCCCATATGCAACCTTGTGTGCTTGTGTCACTTTATGTGTCTGGCTTGTGTGTGACTTGGAGAGTCGAACATGAGTTCTTAGGCTTCACAGGCAGGTGTCTTAACCTTGAAGCCATCTCCAAAGCCTTCCCATACATTTCTTTTTTGCAGAGGGTTGGTTGTGTGTGAGTAATAGAGGCAACATAATTCTGTGCTTCAAGGCTCTTAGGAGAACTTGATAAGGTTGTCTTTGCATATGAGGAAACAGAAGGAGGTTAAGGAGGGGTTTGCACAAGGACATTTGGTTAGCACACAAACAAGTAGGGATTTAAACTCCAGATGCATGCACCACCTTGTGTATCTATCTGGCTTATATGGGTACTGGGGAATCTAACCTAGGTCCTTAGGCTTTGCGGGCAAATGCCTTAACCACCAAGCTGCAAAGCATTTTCTTAAAAACTTGTTTGGTAGCCTGGAGAGATGACTTAGATGTTAAGGCATTTGCCTGCAGAACCTAATGACCTGGCTTCGATTCCCCAGTACCTAGATAAAAACCAGATGCACAAAATGGCACATGTGTCTGAAGTTCATTTGCAGCATCTGAAGGCACTGGTATACCCAGTCTGTCTCTGGTTGCAAATAAGAATATTTATTTATTTAAAAAAATTTTTTTTTTACTTTATTTGTTTGAGAGAGTGAGAAAGAGGTATGTAGAGAGATTAGGCATGCCAGGGCTTCTAGCCACTGCAAACGAACTCCAGACATACACGCCCCCTTGTGCATCTGGCTTACATGGGTCGTGGGGAATCGAATCAAAGTCCTTTGGCTTTGCAGGCAAACGCCTTAACCGCTAAGCCGTATCTCCAGCCCAAGAATATTATTTTTTAAAAGGCACTTGCCTTCTCTATCTCTTTTAACTCCTTGTAAATAAATAAATATTTTTAAAAACCAGTTATGGAAGCCAGGTGTGGTGGCACACGCCTTTAATCCCAGCACTTGGAGGCAGAGGTAGGATGATGGCTGAGAGTTCGAGGCCACCCTGAGACTCCATAGTGAATTCCAGGTCAGCCTGGGCTAGAGTGAGACCCTACCTTGAAAAACAAAACAAAACAAAAATCTTGTTATGCTATCTTGTCTCATCAAGTAACTTGTCAATTGATTTTATGTGTATGTTGGGGGGGGGTGCATGTATTATAGTGTGGAGGTCAAAGGTCAGTGCTGGGGTCTTCCTAAGTCACACTCCATCTTTGAGTCTTGCAGAGCCTAAAGCTCACTGATTGTACTAGTCTACCTAGTCAGTCAGTCCCAGGGATTCCCTGGCTGTGCTTCCCCAGAGCTGGGATTAAAGGAGCATGCCCCCACAGCTGGTGTGTATTAGGGTTCTCTAGAGGAATGGAATTGATATAATAAATTGTATTTAAAAAGGAATTTATGAGATTAGTTTGCAGCAGTCCAACAATAGCAATCTGCAGGCTTGAGAGCCAGAGAACCCGTTTGCAGATTGGTTCACTGAATGAACCAATGGATGGTCTGGATGCCTCAGCAGTCCCAATCCAGGAGTGAAGGTCTGGAGGCTTCCTGGAGAGCCACTTGTCTTCAGTCCATGCTGGAAGGCTGAGGAGACTTGGTTCCAGTGCCGACAATGGATAGCTGAACAGGGTAGATACCCTGCAAGTGATGGCACCACTGATTCATGGTACTAGTTTTTCATCAAGTAATTCTTCTTTATATTTTAGAGGGGGAGAGAAAGGGAGGGGGAGAGAGTACTAGTTTTTTATCAAGTGATTCTTTTTTATATTTTAGAGGGGGAGAGAAAGGGAGGGGGAGAGAGAGAAAAAGAGAGAAGGGGAGGGAAAATTGGTGCATCAGGGCCTCAGGACTGCGATTGAAGTCCCAACGCTTGCCCACCTAGTGGGCATGTATGATCTTGTGCTTGCTTCACCTTTGTGTGTGAGGCTTTTGTGGGATCTGGACAGCCAAACATGGGTTCTTAGGTTTTACAGGCAAGCACCTTAATCACTAGGCCTTCTTTCCAGCCCTCATTAAGTAATTTTGATAGTTATTTATTTATAAGAGGGAGAGACAGAGAATGGGTGCACCAGGACCTCTAGCTGTTGCAAACCAACTCCAGATACATGTGCCACTGTGCATCTGGCTTTACATGGGTACTGGGGAATTGAACCCAGATCATTAGGTTTTATAGGCAAGCTCACTAACTGCTTAGCCATCTCTCCAGTCTGAAATCCCAACCTTTTCAAAGTAAATTGCAAAATGCACAATGGAGTATAGGAGATAAGAGGGTAATAGTGCTGAATATGATCAAAATTATACATGTATGATATTTTCAAAAATACAAACACAATGTGACAGTTCTAGGCCATTCTTTTAAAAATAGTTCCCATTTTCTCTGTGTACAGATTTTTCTTTAAATTATTTAGATATTATAATAGCTGTTTTAAATTCTTTTCTACTAATTTCATCATCTTTTGTCATTTCTGGGTTGTGTCGGATTTGGTTGACTATTAACATTCCACCTTAGTTTTGGGTCACATTCTCTTGTTTCTTTGCAAACCTTTTTTTTTTTTTTTTTTTTTTTTTTTTTTTGAGTGTTAGACATTGTATTAGATTTTTGGTTTGTTTAAAGAGTGTTGAATTTTGCTTTGGTATGGGAACAGTTGCTTGTTGATTAAGTTGCTTTCAAGCTCTGTTAGTGCAGGTCTAGGGTTGCTTTTTCGTAAGGCTAGTTTAGTCCCATTACTGAAGTACATTCTATTTCATTTCATGTATTGGGTGTGGAGTAAAGCCTTTCCACTCAGGCTAGTTGGCACTTGAGTTTTTCTGAGCCCTGTGTGAACCCTTAGAAATGTCCAGCTTGTACCTTGTTTGTATTTGTCTTTCCTGGGTTCCAGACCTTCTCCCCTCAATGTGTGCAGCTTAGTTTTCTGCCTGAGGAGACTCAAGGGAACAGCATCCCGGGCCTATTTCTGTATAGTGCTCTACCTTGCACATTCTAGATGCTTTAGACGTCCGACCTCTGCCCTCAGGCTGAGTGCTCTGCTCTGCTTGGGCTCCTTCCTGTTCTGTTGCCAAAGGTGTGCCTGCAGGTAATAAGTTTGGGCCATTAAATTTCCCTTGAGTCACAGTTCAGGGATGCTTTATGACCAGTGTCCCAAAACAGGTGTCATGATAGAAATAAATAAAATCAATGAAATGAGGAAGCAAGTCCAGGATCTTCTTTAGTCACATAGTGAAAGTCTTTGATCAGTAATGTCCCAGGGTGCCACTGCACAGGAGAGCTTTGTGATGGTGAATGCTTTCTGACCCTGTGCTAATGGGCACTTGGTGCCTTTGGCTCATGAAATGTGGCTTGTGCAGTTGAGGAACTAAAAATTTAATAGCTCCAAGTAGTTAAGGGTTTTTGTAATGTTGTTTAGCTTAAGAATTTCGGGCTGGAGAGATGGCTTAGCGGTTAAGCCTAAGGACCCCAGTTCGAGGCTTGATTCCCCAGGACCCACTTTAGCCAGATGCACAAGGGGACACACATGTCTGGAGTTTGCAGTGGCTGGAAGCCCTGGCGTGCCCATTCTCTCTCTCTCTCCCCATCTATCTGCCTCGCTCTCAAATAAATAAATAAAAATGAATTAAAAAAAATTTTTTTTTTAATTGTTTAAAAAAAGTTTCTCCTGGCAGGGCGTGGTGGCGCATGCCTTTAATCCCAGCCCTCTGGAGGCAGAGGTAGGAGGATCATTTTTAGTTCAAGGCCACCCTGAGACCACATAGTGAATTCCAGGTCAGCCTGGGCTAGAGTGAGACTGTACCTCAGAAAAAAACAAAAAATTAAAAATTATTTCTCTCTGTTATAGAATGTCAACCTTAGAGCTTTTGTCTGGTGGTTGATCTTTAACATATTCTTTAAAAATTTTTATTTATTATTTAAGAGAGAGAGAGAGAGAGAGAGAAAGGCAGAGAGAGTGGGGCACGCCAGGGCCTCTAGCCATTGCATACGAACTGCAGACACATGTGCCATCTTGTGTATCTGGTTTATGTGAGTCCTGGGGAATCAAACTGAGGTCCTTTGGCTTTGCAGACAAGCACCTTTGTTAATTTGAGGTAGAGTATCTCACTCTAGTCCAGTCTGGCCTGGAATTCATTATGTAATCTCTTGGTGGCCTTGAACTCACAGTGATCCTCTGGAGTGCTTGGATTAAAGGTGGACCACCCAGCTGATTTTTTACATATTCTAATTTAGGAAAGTACTATAGTAAAAAAAAATTTTTTATTCATTTACTTGAAAGTGTAGAGGGAGAGAAGGAGAGAAAGAGAACAGGGAAAGAAAAGTGTGTGTATGAGCACCAGGGCCTCTTGGCTGCTGCAAATGAACTCCAGTCACAGGCATCACATTGTGCATTGGCTTTTACATGGGACTGGGGAATTGAACCCAGGCCATTAGACTTTGCAAGCAAGCACCTTCAATAGTTGAGCCATCTCTGCAGCCCCCAGAGTTAATATTTTGATATATTTCTCTGGTTTCTATAACAGAAAATTAAAAATCTGTTTTAATGGAAAGAAAAACAACTTGGTTTATTTAAATATTTATCTTAAAAGTATTTATAGATGGCAAGGCTAAAATTATGAAATTTTTTTGTCCTCTTTAGAATCAGCTTTACTTTTTTTTGTTGTTGTTGTTTGTTTTGTTTTTCAAGGTAGGGTCTCACTCTAGGCCAGGTTGACCTGGAATTCACTATGTAGTCTCAGGGTGGCCTCGAGCTCACAGTGGTCTTCCTACCTCTGCCTCCCGGGTGTTGGGATTAAAGGCGTGTGCCACCACGTTCAGTTTAGTTTTACGTTTTTTGCCATCAAAGACTCATTCAAATGGTTTTCCTGTCTTTGCAGACTGCCTGTCAGCAGTGCTCAGAGTGGCGTGGGCTTCTTCCTCTGGTCCCTTTGCACTGGTGCTTCTGAGTCTGCTTTGCTGCCTTTAAAAACGTTCTTAAAATTTTATTTATTTGCATGCAGAGAGGAGGGCGAGAATGAGAATATGGGTGCACCAGGGCCTCCAGCCACTGCAAATGAATTCCAGATGCATGTGCCCCTTGTGCATCTGGCGTAAGTGGTTCCTGGAGAATCGAACTGGATCCTTTGGCTTTACAGGCAAACACCTTAACTGCTAAGCAATCTCTTCAGCCCCAATTTTATTTATTTATGAGAGAATTGGCATGCCCAGGGCCTCTAGCCATTGCAGTCAAACTCCAGATGCATGTGCCACCTGTGCACATGTGCCAACTTTTATGCCTGGTTTATACAGGTTCTGGGAAGTTGGACCTGGGTCCTTATGCTTCGCAGGTAAGTAAGTGCCTTAAATGCTCAGCCACCTCTCCAGCCCTTGGCTGGTTTTTAAGCTGGGACAAAATTTAATGTTTGGCACATTTCTCCATTAGATTAAACGTAACTGAGGTTTGAAGACTATGGTTCAATTTAGACTTGACTTGTCTGAGGCAGGGTCTCGCTCTAGGCCATACTGACTGGGAACTCCACTCTGTAGCTCAGGCTGGCCTTGAACTCATGGTGATCCTTCTACCTCAGCCTCCCCAGTGCTAGGATTAAGTGAGCCACCATGCCTGACTCGGTTTAGACTTTTTCTTTCCTTCAGTTTAGAATTTAGTGGCTACTGTGCCAGAGAGAATGTGCCAGGCACTTAGAATGTGCCAGGTCTAGTTGTAAGGGCTTCAAGATACGGTTGGGGTAAAGTCAGGTTTCATTGTTGATTTAAAAAAGTTTGCAAAATTAGCAGGTAATGGGCTGGAGAGATGGCTTAGTGGTTAAGCGCTTGCCTGTGAAGCCCAAGGATCCCGGTTCGAGGCTTGATTCCCCAGGACCCATGTTAGCCAGACACACAAGGGGGTGCATGCAACTGGAGTTCGTTTGCAGTGGCTTGAAGCCCTGGTGCACCCATTCTCTCTCTGCCTCCTCTTTCTCTGTCACTCTCAAATAAATAAGTAAAAATAAAAAAATTAAAAAAAAGAAAAAATTAGCAGGTAATAATCATGGTTTCTAACTTGTAAAATTTTCTGTTTAGGTGAGACATGGAATCCCCTAAAACTGCATTATCAATTACGAAATGTACGGGAACGATTAGCTAAGAACCTGGTGGAAAAGGGTGTACTGACAACGGAGAAACAGAACTTCCTTCTCTTTGACATGACGACACATCCTCTGACCAATAACAACATTAAGCAGCGCCTCATCAAGAAGGTACAAGAAGCTGTTCTTGACAAATGGGTAAATGACCCCCACCGCATGGACAAGCGCTTGCTGGCTCTCATTTACCTCGCCCATGCTTCAGATGTTCTGGAAAATGCTTTTGCTCCTCTTCTGGACGAGCAATACGATTTAGCCACCAAGAGAGTACGGCAACTTCTCGACTTAGACCCAGAAGCAGAGTGTCTGAAGGCCAACACCAACGAGGTTCTGTGGGCGGTGGTGGCGGCATTCACCAAGTAACTGTCAGAATGAAATGTTTCCTTTCCTGTAAACCAGTAGTTTTTCTTCTACTGACTCCTGGTTTTCTGCAGTTTGTACTTTCCCATACTCTAATTTGCTTTTGTTTTATGTATGAAGTGGTGGGTGGCTATTTCTTTTTTGTATGTATGCAGGATTCTGCTGGTACGAGAAGCCTTCCTGTTAGTTTTTAACCAATTGTACTGCCACATTGGCATTTCATTCCCTGTTGCCATCCTCACTGTTGATCTGGTTTGGGTTTCTGGGATACTTGAACTTTCAAAGTAGCTCCAGTCACCTCACATGCACAGCTTTCGGATGACCTCAGCTTGAGTTGCCCACATGTGCATACGTACCCGTCTGGCATTCTGCCTACAGTTTAGATAAGTCACAACAAGGCCTTCAACTCACCAAAGGTAAATATCTGTATCTATTAGGACATTTTATACATAGATCTCAGTTGAGATGTATACTTAGCAAAATTATTTTTAAATTGAAACAGCACATTAAATACTTAATATAAAATGCCCCTTGGATTTTGCTTCCCATGTAAATCTATTGTTTTATTACACTTGTTATAATTTTAACTGTTAAATCATAAGGTCCAATTGTTTCACAAAGCCAGTTTGGGATGGGCTGCATTCCAGTTACGTTGTATATAGTTTGAATTACATATAAATTGCCCTTCTCTGGCCCCTGTCTTTAGTATTTTGCAAAATTAGTTTGTACACTTGGTGCCCCTCACTTGCTTCAGTCATTGTTATTAGGTGGCAAAACCGACCTCTTGTTGCTGAAGGAGAGAAAAGGGCTGCGTGTGGTGGGTTAGTCCAGGTCTTGGAGCTGTGCCGCTCATGGTACTTTGCCTTTGCATAGCTTTGTGCACTTTTTTTCTTCCCGGTCTTAACTGTTTTCATGATTTCTGTAGGGGAGAGGCTGACCAGTACTAATCTTGAGTACAGTTTATTCTTTTTCTATCCTCAGATTGTCTTTCTGAAATGTCATTTACCTTCTACTTCTTTGTTGGGGAAATAAAATCTCATCCTCGTAGCAGATGCTGCATGTAAATGGTAGCGGATAATGACTGCAACACGGATGATGAAGACTTCCATGCCAGAGAGCTCTGCTGGGCTTTAATTTTTATATACAATTATGATAATCAGCACATTGTAAGACTCCGAGCCGTTGCTTTTTAAAGTTTATTTTTACCCTTTATTACTGCTTATTGCACCTTTCGTTCCATAATGTAAATATTATACATTGAACAAATTAAATGTCAGATTTTTTATTACCATAGTTCATGTTAATAGTGGGGCTTTCAGGTGTTTAGAAATATTTTTGGTTAACATTTGATGAAAAAATACTAGATGGCGTTATAACTCTAGAATTAAATTTTAAGGGATTCCCTAATATGTATCCTATCTTTTTATCTGAAGTAATAAATAAACATGATCTTGAAAGTGCCTGAATCAGAGCAAGCTGTCATTTGTATTTTTGTTTGCACATTTATTTTGCTATCAACTGAAGTTTTATTTAGTGTAACATTGTAACTTTTCTGTGTAGGACTTGGCAACCTTTTTTTCTGTTTAGTTTGAAATGGCCTGTCATGTAGCTCAGGCTGGCCTTGAACTCGCTGTGTGGTTGAGGTAGACCTTTACCTTCCTCCTGCTTCTCCCCGAGAGTGCTAGCATTGCAGGTATGCAATGCCATGGCCGGTTTATTTGGTGTTAGGGATCCAGTGCAGGGCCTTGTGCATGCTAAGCAGCATCCTACCCATCGAGCCACATCTTTAGCTAATTGGCAATTTATTTTTTTCAAGGTACGGTCTCATGCCAACCCAGGCTGACCTAGCACTCACTGTATAGTCCCAAGCCGTCATCGAACTCAGTGATTATCTTAGCTCTGCCTCCTGAATGCTGGGCTCAAGGTGTGCACCACCACCCTATGGTCATTTAACACATTTCCTTTGGGGGGGGGAGGGAGAAAAAAGAAAAAAACCCACAAGGGATGGCAAACTTTTTTTTTTCTCGAGGTAGGGTTTTACTCTAGCCCAGGCTGACCTGGCCTCCCGAGTGCTGGGATTAAAGGCGTGCGCCACCACGCCCAGAGGATCACTAAAAGTTAACTCTAAGACATCCTATCCTTTTTTTTTTTTTTTTTTCTAATTATCTTTTGACAGAGAAAGAGGGGGAGAGAGTGGGCACACCAGGGCCTCCAACAACTGCAGACGAACTCCAGACATGTATGCCCCCTTGTACATCTGGCTAACGTGGGTCCTGGGGAATCGAACCTGGGTCCCTTGGCTTTGCAAGCAAATGCTTTAACTGCCAAGCCATCCCTTCAGCCCCATCCTATCTTTTAATCAGTATCTCTTTCCTTATTCTTCCCTTCTCATCCTCTTGTAACCTCAACACTTTAGAGGTCAAGTATAGAGAACATTATGAGGTCATAACAGTGTTTTTCTTTTTGTGCCTGATTATTGTGTATAGTGTGATGAAACAAATGTGTTTTTTGATCTGTTAAAGTTGCTCTCAAAATGTCATGTCTTTGGCCAGTAGAAGTCTCTTCAAGGATCTTTGGTTTTTCTAGCACAATTCTACTAGTCTTTCATGACCTCTTGTGTGGCAAGGCATTCTAGTCCACTTTATACATTTCCTACCCTGTGTCTGAATCATCACTTTCTCTATAAACAACCATGTATACTGTTCCACAGAATGGTGTTTTTATGTCGCAGAGTTTGGGAAGTTGGAAAAGTTCTGGAGGGACTGGAGTGATGTGCTTTGGCACGCTAACATGATTACCTGAGTTTGGAATACCAACACCCAGTAAAAAGCCAGACAGCGGCAGGTGTTTGTAATTCCAGTCATAACTACAGGCAAGGGAGATGGAGGCAGGAGAATTTACCAGAAGCTCAGGGGCCAGCTAGATGGCTTAGAAAACAGTGACCGTCATGAGACCCCGGCGAGCTGGGCCGCTGACCTCTGCTGAGTCCTGCAGGGATTCTGATTGTTCCTTGGCTGTTAGGCTTAGATTGGCCATCAGGTGCTTGGGAAAATGAGAGGTCAGTCCACTCTTCAACTGGGGCATGAAGATTCATTCCAGTTGGGTGCATATCCTTGTTTTGGTATGTGTAGTGTATGGCATGTGCATACATATGTGTGCACATGTGTGTTCCTCCACATGGAAGGTCAGATGATAATGTTAGGTGTCCTTTTGCTCTCTTTATTTTTTTTCTGTCCTTCGAGGTAGCGCCTCACTCTAGCCCAGGCTGACCTGGAATTCACTCTCTAGTCTCAGGGTGGCCTCGAACTCACAGCGATCCTCCTACCTCTGTCTCCGTAGTGCTGGGATTAAAGTCATGCATCACCATGCCCGGCAGGTGTCCTGTTGCTCTTGAGCTTTATTTCCCTGAGACAGGATCTTTTACAGAGCCTGGAGCTTCTTGCTCTTCAGTTGTGTGGTGGTTGGAATTCAGGTGTTCCCCCATAAACTTAGGTGTTGTGCATGCTAAGTTCCCAGCTGATGGAGAGTTGTTCCCAGCTGATGGAGAGTTGGGAATTAACGCCTCCTGGAGGAAGTGTATTGTTGGGGGTGGGCTTATGGGGATTATAGCCAGTGTCCCTTTGCCAGTGTTTGGCATACTCTGTTGCTGTTGTCCACTTTATGTTGGCCGGGAGGTGATGTCCATCCTCTGCTCATGCCATTATTTTTCCTTGACATCATGGAGCTTCCCCCTTGAACCTGTAAGCCAAAATGAACCTTCCCCCTCCCCACAAGCTGCTGACGCAAACCTGACTACAACCTAAAGTGGTACCGAGGAGTGGGATTGCTGCTAGATACCCGACTGTGGCTTTGGCCTACTGGAACTGATTTTCAAGAGGAACTTGGAAGGATTTGAAACCTTGGCCTAAGAGATGCATTGCAGTGCTGTAAGTACAGCTTGATGGACTATTCTGGTTAGAGTTGAAAGACCTGAATGCAGTAAGAACTATGGACTTGTGAGGTTTGGCTTATGAGGGTGAGAAAGTTTTGCTTGGACTGGGCTAGCAGTTTGTGTGAGGTTTGCTGTTAACGCTCGTGTCCTGAGAAGTTGTGCAGGGTTGTTTTGCATAGAAATGAACTGGTATGAGCAGAGGGATAATGGCATAGAAATAAAAATCTTTGGATTTTATGTTTCCCGTTCAGCTGCAATTGAGAGATTATAACCTTTGAGATTGGGCCAGCTGACCTGCACTGGAGCAACAGGAAGAATGTAGATTCTTTTGAAGGGGTCTGAGTGCTCAAGAAGTGTCCTTTTCTTCAGTCTGCTTTATTACCCCCTGGGTTAACAAATTGCCACCCTGCCTGGTATTGTGGAGTATAAGAAATGCAGGAAAGAGAGAGTCATTGAATTTGCAATGCAGTCTTGTGGTTTGGAAATAGACATGGGCAGTGTGAAGCGGGTTTGCTGGTTGCCTGCATGGAGACCCCATGGGGCCATGAGGATGAACCATAGAGATGTCGGGAACATGAGATGGCTGCTTAGGAAAGCTGCCGCCCCGATGAAGTTTTCCAGGACTATGAGTAGCCTAGCTGGAGGGGCGGAATTGGAATGCCAGAGACTTGTTGCTGGTTAGAATTATCGGACTTGGAAATTTGTCACTGATTAGAGTTGTTGGACTTGAAGCTACAGAGTTTAATGTTTGCCCTGGTTGTTTTATTTTATTATTTTTAAAATTTATTTATTTATTTATTTTGTTGTTATTTTGGTTTTTCGAGGTAGGGTCTCATTCTGGTCCAGGCTGACCTGGAATTAACTAAGTATTCTCAGGGTGGCCTTGAACTCATGGTGATCCTCCTACCTCTGCCTCGAGTGCTGGGATTAAAGGTGTGAGCCACTACGACCGGCTATTTATTTTATTTGAGAGACAGACAGAGAGAGAGAGAAAATGGGTGTGCCAGGGAATCCAGCCACTGCAAACGCACTCCAGATACATGCGCCACATTGTGCATCTGGCTTACGTGGGTCCTGGGGAATTGAGCCTCGAACCTGGGGTCCATAGGCTTCATAGTGCTTAACTGCTAAGCCATCTCTCCAGCCCTTAAAATTTTTTCTTTGCCCTGGTTGTTTTAAATCTTGTATTAGTTGAATATTTCTTTGCTATGCTAATGCCATCTTTTGCAATGTGAATGTTTTTTTGTGCCATTATGGTTTTTGTTGGGGGTGGGGGGATTTTTTCTTGGACTAGGGGGATGTTTGAACATCATTGTGATTAATAAAAAACTATGGGGACTTTTAAAGTTGGATTGAATGCATTGTATTTTACATCATGTATGGATATCAGTTTAAGGGGGCCAGGTGTGGAGGAATGTAGTGGTTTGATTCAGGTGTCCCCGTTCAGGTGTTCTGAATGCTAGGTTCCCAGCTGATGGAGATTTGGGTATTAACACCTCCAGGAGGCAATGTATTGTTGGGGGCGGGCTTATAGGTGTTATAGCCAGTTTCCCCTTGCCAGAGTTTGGCACACTCTCCTGTTGCTGTTGTCCACCTTATGTTGGCTGGGGGTGATGTCCACCCTCTGCTCATGCCATCATTTTCCCTGCCATAATGGAGCTTCCCCTTGAGCCTGTAAGCCAAAATACCCCCCCCCCCAAACTGCTCTTGGTTTGGTGATTTCTATCAGCAATGAGAACCTGACTGCAACAGTTGGTAGGTCTGGCTAATCAGGGAGCCCCAGTGATCCTCCTGTATCCACGCTCCTCAGTGCTGGGGTTCCCAGGCCTGTGCATGCAGGCCTGGCTTTCTACAAAAAAAAATTTTTAATTTATTTGCAAGCAGAGAGAAAGGGGGGGGGGGATGGGGACAGAGAATGGGCACACCATGGCCTGTAGCCATTGCAAATGCACTCCAGACACATGTGCCCCTTGTGCATCTGGCTTACATGGGTCCTGGGGACTTGAACCGGGGTCCTTAGGCTTCACAGGCAAGCACTTAACCTCTAAGCCGTCTCTCCAGCCCACCCCCACCCCTTTTTTAACCCGAGTGCCGGGATCAAACTCGGGACGTCATGCCTGTGCGGCAAGGGCTCCGTATCCACTGAGCTTGCTCCCGGCTCCTGTCCAGCTTGTGCTCAGCTTTCCTCCAAGCTAAGGGCGTCCTTGTCATTTTTCAGAACTCTTCGTTCACCTAGAGAAAAATGGCTCTTCATTGTTGTCTTAAGTTTGGTCTTGGATTTTACTATCCATGGTTATGTAGTTAGGGGCTGGTGGTCATTTCTATATTGTATTAGAACTAGTGTTTTCCCCCAAGCACCCTTGTCCTGGAGAAAACAAAAAACTACCCAAGCCAGGCTGCTGAGCAAATCGGGGCCTGACTTTCAGAATGTGAATGGCAAACCAGGCACGCAGTAGTATGGAGGAGTGAGCTGAACAGCGGGCATCGGTAGGAGGTTTCTAGGTAATGGACAGTGAGAGAAGCAGGCCAGCCAAAGCGAACTCTCAAACAGCCTTAGGGTCCTGCCACAGGCTCCTGGGCTTTTCAAAACCCAGCTATCCGAGTTCCTCTGGTCACATGCTAAATTCCCACACTGGGATTTCTGTGAGATGCTGTCTGCCTCTTGAAACCAAAGAGTGTAATAAGCACTTCAGAGTTCCCACAAAGTATGTGGGGGAGGGGAGTGTTCTAAGAAAAATAAAGTTACTGTGTAAAGAGCAAAAACTGGCAGGGAAGTAACTGACCCGCAGCATTGAGGCCCATTGAAGTTGGAGATTATGAATTTATAATGGCATTTCTCAGTGTGGGGGTTTTCTCTAGGAAAAGGGTAAAGAGCTGAGATGATGGTTTTAAACATGCTGGGTTTGGTCTGAGCAGAGAAGGGAGAAGAAGGGTAAGGAAGTCTGGGAGAGCAGTTACCAGGGGTTTTCAGGTTTGTTAAAATTGAAGACAAGCCAGGGATGGTGGTGCACACCTTTAATCCCAGCACTTGGGAGGCTGAGGTAGGAAGATTGCTGTGAATTCAAGACCAGCCTGGGCTAGAATGAAACCCTACCTTGAAACCCTCCCCCCCCCCCCAAAAAAAAAACCTATTGTCACTGGTGGTCTCAACTTTCTTTCAGTATTTTCAGTTCTTGGCGTCTTACTCAGAATTGATTGAAAGGCATAACGCACATAGTGCAGAAAAATAAACTTTATTAAGCAAGAAATTTAAGAACAAAGGTCTTAATACACTGCCTAAGGGGCAGCAGGCCACTCGAGTGGACAGTCCTTGTTTCATCTTTTTTTTTTTTTTTTTTTAATTTGAGAGAAAGAATGAGGCAGACTGGGCGTACCGTGGCCTTCAGCCATTGCAAATGAACTCGATACATGCGCCACCTTGTGTATCTGGCTTATGTGAGTGCTGAGGAATTAAACGTGTTCTTTGGCTTTGCAGGCAAGCACGTTAACCGTGAACCCATCTCTCCAGTCCTCATCTGGGCCTTTTCATAGGATTCTTAGGAGAGGACGGACTGCTTAATAGGGGCTTGGTTTAGGTGGTGCTCTGGTTTGATGGACAGGTTTGGGTTATAGAATGTTTATTGCACATGTTATTTCCCATGCTGCATTTGATTTAATCATGCCATTAAACATAAGTATTAAATGATAACTAGGGATTTACTCAAAGTTCACTTGAGCAGAATATGCCTTTTGGTTTTTTTCTAGGTAGGGGCTCATTCTAACTCAGGCTGACCTGGAATTCACTATGTAGTCTCATCACGGTGATCCTTCCTACCTCAGCCTCCCCAGTGCTGGGACTAAAGGTGTGCGTTGCCACCACGCCTGCTCAGTGCATGCCTTTAATCCCAGCCCTGGGGAGGCAGAATTACCGTGAGTTTGAGAACACCCTGAGACTACATAGTGAGTTCCTGGTCAGCCTGGGCTAAAGTGAGACCCTATCTCGAAAAACCGGAAAAAAAAATCACTTGAAATAGTTTGCCTTACTATGCATGTGCCCCAAACCAGTGCAGACTGGATAGATAGCCCCTGCCGTTCTTATCCTAGATCTAAGAACATACTTCAGTAGGTTAGCGATCAAGAATAGTCCTTGCTAAGGGTTTGTAGAAACCAGTTCCTTGGAGCGGAGTGTGTGTGTGTGGTGGTGGGAGAGGTTCCAATTCAACCAGTTGCCAGGTGGATTGCTTAGGAAAAGGGTTTGTTTACTGCTCTAGCCGAACCACCTCCCTGTTGGCTAAACTCTTCCCTCTGCTTACCTGCCTCAGATATCAACATTTTAAAAGATTTTTAAGAGATAGACATGTTTTGGATTGTGTTAAGATTCTGAATGTACTAGCCTTTGTACCCCTCGCCCCCGCCAATGCAGAACAATGAGAAACACACAAAAAAAGTAGTAAGCAGAGTGTTTTATTTTTTTTAAAATTCTCTTAAAAAGTTGTTTATAGAGATGTGGATTTACATAACTCGACGACAACATTTTAAAAAATGTACAGGCTATTTCATATTATTGCACTTACTCTTCAATATATAAGGCATTTTATTTTACATAAATAAAGAATAATGTATACTATTATACAACAGAGTGGTGCCAACTAAGTGAACCAATACAATGCGATGCAATGTGTGTGGGAAGAGGAAAATGAAACCCACCAGCCTTCACGGTATTTTCTTGTAACTACAGCTTACGTGTTACACACATTTTTATCCTTATAACTTGTGAGTGACTGAACAGTTTAAAAAACAAAAAAGCTTTAGGACAGAACATTAGTGTTCACTGCCAGAAGTGTGGGGATTTAACAGACTAATTAGAAACACGAGTCATGCCTTGAGCACTGGAGACAAGTAGACAGCTTTCTCTTGCAGGGTCAAGGACAGAAGCGTCGCTTCTTCCCTTACATTCCTACTGGGAGCCGGGGAGCCTGTGGCAAGACCTAGTACAGACGAGTGTTACCATGGTGTGGGACGTCTGAATCCCGAAACAAAGACCATTCCGTCCCTCCACGTTGCTTCAGGTAGAGAGGCCTAGAATGTCCTCGCTTCACACAGCACAGGGCTTCTACCAGTAGGCATAGCAGTAAGAATGGGCCTCTGTGTTGACTTCAAATAATCTGTCTTTAGGCCAAAGGAAAGAAAAAAAAAAAAAAAGGCAGAGACCATAAAACTGACCCAAGAGACTTAAACAACCACCTAGCATGCACCTTGTACTGACGTCTTACAGTAAGTATCCTACGTGTAGCTAATGAAAAGTCGAAGCTAGAGCAGTCAGGCCTGTCCAGCTACCTCCTGTATGCATGTCCCTTTGTGGAACCCGTTGAAGATGAGCCAGATACCCCGCCCCCACTGGAGGGGCCCCCTGGCCTCCCTGTGGCACAGATTAGGCCGGCAGGATCGGTCTCAGAGAAATGATGTATAAAGCCAACAGCTTAAGCACCTCCGTGACCTGCCATAGACTCAGCTGTTGGTTATTTAAAGGAATCAACACAATCTGAAGCATGCAGTGCTCACCTGTACCCCAGACAGCACTGGTCTTTTTTCCTTGAGAGTGACTCACCCTGTTTTCCCATTTCCCTCCTCCTTGTGGATTTTGGTACGTGAAGCTGATGAGGCTTTGGAATTTAAGAAATAAAGGACCGTGCGAAGGGAGAAAGCCAGCCTCGTGAGGAGGAGGCCCGCGGATGAGAAGGGCTCCAAAGACACTCAGGGCAGCCTGGCAAGTTCACAAGCAAAGTGAGTCAGAATTGTCTGCAGGACCTCAGTTTTGGCAACAGGAAGAATTTGCAAAACAGGAAAACCAAACCAAACCAAAACAACAGCGCAAAAAAAAAAAAAAAAACAGTCTGTGGAGCCCTGTCTTGGATCAGGTCAGGGAAAAAAGCCAATAGTTAGAAACTATATTTAAGCATGTTGGGGAAGAGAAAAACCAGACAGGAAAACCTCCCCATGAGGATTATTTTAAGCTCTTCAGAGATCATAGAATACCTGGTTATAAATCCAAGGAGTTGATTTCTTAAAAATCTGAGTTTCAGTTGGTGGTTGGAGTAGAAGACACAGACATGGAAACCCAGTCACTGATGGATTTGTCTGCTCTAGTGCTGACCAGTCTTAAAGTTCGAGCATTTTCTTCAGCAGTTTGAAAACTGGATGCAAAGTTCTCTCTGAGCTGGTGCTGCCAGCTATTCAGTACAGTTTATCAGAACGGTCACCCTGGCCCGCAGCCGGGCAACTTCAACTTGCACGAACAGAAAATGCTCAGTACTTCCCAGCCTACGACCCGTGGAGTTGAACTCTGCACCCATACATTACACTCGTTACAAACATTACTTTCTGAAATTTCCATCATCATTCGTTACTTGGATAATTCCTGAGCTCAGCCTAACAATTAGGTCATAATTCATTTTTGTTAAGTCTCCTTTTCAGGGTAATCTACATAGACCTATACTTCTTCCTTCCGTTAAATGCACCTAAAAGCATATGTCATTTACTTACAAAATTATATATACTATATATATATATAAATACGTCTTTTTAACTGGGGCATTTGTGTCATCCGTCAGGTCCCTACACCAGGCTTGTGTGTTGGGAGAGATGGCAAGAAGGATGTGAAGGTGTAGGTAGGCGGTTCAGATGCAGAAGGGAATGTTAGCTGTTGCGTCCTCACCGCAAACATGAAAGGAAGGGCCAGGCGCCGGAACAGAGTGAACCCTGCCTCCCAGCCACGGTGGTTTGGGTGGAAGGTTTTCAGTCTTTCAGTTTCATTGCTGCTGCCACATAACAGGTCAGGCTTCATGTAAATGAAATGTAGATTAGAGGCCTCGTCTATACTTATTTGTTGTGTTAAGACATCATCATTTCGTGAAGTCATTGCGCTTCACGAAAGTAAGAAGAAATTCTTAAAATTCAGGAATTCCTGTGCTTTCTAATCACTAACTGCACAGGTCCTTCGGGAACAGACTTCATAATGTTCCAGGCATCATAGTGCATGAGCCCAGCCAAGGGCTTCCCATTAATCGCGAGGATTTCATCTCCAGCTTCTATGGTTCCAGCCTGTTCAGCAGCGCCACCTGTCAGAACACACACAGTGAGGGTGACCACCTCCAACTGGCCAGGCGAAGCCGCTCAGGCCTGTCATCCCAGCCCTCCAGAGGCAGACTGTCATGAGTTCAAGGACAGCCTGGGCTACAGAGTGAAAGACGGCCCCTCCAAAAATCCTATAAAGTTTAAATGGAAAATGTCTCTCAATGATATGCCTAAATTCTTAAGATAGAGAACTTTTTTTTTTTTTTTTTTAATAGTTGCAAGCAGACTGAGGTAGGAGAAAGTAAAACGGGCATGCCACAGCCTCCAGCCACTGCAGACAAACTCCAGATGCATGTGCCACTTTGTGCATCTGGCTGCACATGGGTACTGGGGAACTGAACCGAGGTCGTTAAGCTTTGCAGGCAAGTGCCTTAACCACTGATCTATCTCTCCAGCCCAAGAATCGTTTCTTAAATAGGCTACATAGCACATATATCCATTAAAAATAAATTAGACCACAAAATAATTACAACTGCTTAGCACTCACACACACATGCAAGCAAGACAAAAATTCACAAAGGGAGGATGCATTTAATCCAGAGTAGGTTAAAAAAGCACAAATCAAAGCCGGGTGTGGTGGCGCACGCCTTTAATCCCAGCACTTGGGAGGCAGAGGTAGGATCGCCGTTGAGTTCGAGGCCACCCTGAGACTCCATAGTGAATTCCAGGTCATCCTGGGCTAGAGCGAGACCCTACCTCGAAAAACCAAAAAAAAAACCAAAAAAAAAAAAAAAAAAAAAAAACCAATATGAACAATACAAAAATAAGGAGAAAACTGGTCAAAGATAACCAGGCGCAACTGCCGGTTGTTAACACACTCTGGTTCTGAGAATCAGCACTCGTTTTTTTTTTTTTTTCTCTCTCTGCAAATAAAACTTTAAAGAATTTAGTACTTAAATGTTGTTATACATAGATGTATATAATTGATCATGAAAATGATTTTTAGCCTGAACCAACGAAAAGTTCAGAGCCCCAAGGATAAAACCATTATGTAGTTGTTACTAAAGTTACTAGAAAAGGCCTCACCCGTATCAACTCTGTGGTGGGAGCCAACAAAAATGTTTTAGGTAGTCATTGCTCTCTCAAGATGGAAATTCTCAGAAGGGACCCACATTCTTTGACATCATGAGTTTTACTTGTGATTACACATACCCAGGGTTCTGAGCAGATATTTAACTGCTCCAACCAAGCAGGAAACTTGTGTGATTATTCACCAAGTTCTGAGAACATGGCGGGCTCCAGTGAAGCGAAGCAGGAGTTTTGAGTTAATGGCAATCAGACTGGGTTTGACTCTCAAGTCTGACTTTATGCAAATTGTTTCTCTAAACCTCAGCTTTATCTGTAAAACGGAGATGGTAAGATTGTTCTTTCTGTCTTACTGGACTGTTACGATTGAATGACCCGAAGCAGATGGAAAATCCCTTAGGAAACACTGTGTGCTGTGCAGACTTTTGGACCTGCATGGGAGAGAAAGCTCTTCTCCTCAGTTATTTTAGATTTTCTTCACATGAGGCCAAATTTGAGCAAAATACGTCTGTAATATTGTAAAATTGAAGGCATGGCAAACAAGTTAGATTTCTTTCTTTCTTTTTCTTTTTTTTTCCCCTAAGGTAGGGTCTCACTCTAGCCCAGGCTGGCCTGGAATTCACTATGTAGTCTCAGGCTGGCCTCAAGCTTACGGCGATCCTCCTGCTGGGATTACAGGCGTGTACCACCATGCTTGGTAAACAAGTTTGATTTCTAAACAGAAGGGGTGGATTTATTTTTCATACTTTACCTTTGTACACCCTCTTAACCAGGGGCCCATCTCCAGACACGGACGATTTTCCACCATCCAGACTCAGGCCCAGCCCAGCTGAGGTCTTCAGCATTTCAACGCTCAGAGCAGCCCCGCTTCTCCCTGCCGCAGATGTTGGTCAAGATGAGAACAAGGGTGCTCAACGTGCTGCCGCTCCGAGGCCCCCCAAGCGCCCCGTCCTACCTCCCATGGAGGGCGTATAACCCTTGAGCCTGGTATCAGGGTTGGTCTCGGGCAGCAGCTCCCTGCCTGGCCACGCTCCTGCTCTAACTGTATCTCCCACCATTCTCCACCTGTCTGCGAGGCGTGCAGCGTGCCTTGGCTCCCAGGCAGACACCCCCAGGAGACATACTACTCTCGTCACTCTCACACTCCAGTGGCACATGGCTCAGCGAAGATGGAAGTCACGCTCAGTGAATCAAATGCGTTTTCCTGCCGACGCTGGCTACCATGGCAACAGAGTGTCACCATCTGCTATTGAAAGCAGCCTCATCCAAGAGTATGGCCTCACGCGAGGCTGTCATCATTGACGGGGAAGCTGCTTGGAGCTGGGCCGAGCTTCCTTCCTTGCTTTCTGTACCCCTGGTGCTCCTGTGAGAGGAAACCCATCGTCCCCCAGGGCATGTGCCTTCACCACACTGGATGCCTTCAATGGCATCTGGCTTGCACTGTGGGGAGAAGTGTTTCCATGGTGACGCCAGGCTGGGGTCTGAACAGGGGCTGCAGACTTCCTGCTTTTTTAGCTCCCCTTAACTGTTTTGCACTAGCGCCAAGGATATTTGAGTCGAGGTGGAAAGGCTCACTCAACTCAGCTGCTTGCAAGGCAGAGGAAAGATAAATTCAACCGAGCACTTAACATTTGTTGGGGTTCACTGGGGTTGCAGTTGAGCCAGCGACTGCCTTTCAGCATAAAGGACAGCCCTTTACGGTGGCTTAAAGAAAACCAGTCTGGGCTGAAGAGATGGCTTAGTGGCTAAGGCACTTGCCTGCAAAGCCTAAGGACCCAGGCTTGACTTCCCAGGACCCACATAAGCCAGATGCACAAGGTGGCACACGCATCTGGAGTTCGTTTGCAGTGGCTGGGGGCCCTGACACACCCATTCCCTCTCTCCATCTGCCTCTTTCTCATAAATAAATAAATTAAACTTTTTGAACCAGGCGTGGTGGCGCACGCCTTTAATCCCAGCACTCGGCAGGCAGAGGCAGGAGGATCGCCATGAGTTCAAAGCCACCCTGAGACTACATAGTGAATTCCAGGTCAGCCTGGACTAGAGTGAGACCCTACCTTGGGGAAAAAAAAAAAGTCAGTCAACCAACACTGGGAGTGGTACAATGTTTTTCTGGCTTGGTTCCTTCCGCTTTTTGTTTTATTTCCTTGAGGTGGGTGCGTGCCTACTGATCGTGGAGCTGCCATTTTCGGTCACACTGGCTGAGCAGTGATCGCCAGTGATGATCTGTCTCCATCCCACCCCCTCCTGTGACTAGAGTCATAGTGTTTTTTGTTATGACGTAGGGTCTCACTGTAGCCCAGGCTGACCTGGAATTCACTATGTACTCAGGCTGGCCTCGAACTCACGGCAATCCTCCTACCTCTGCCTCCGGATTGCTGGGGTGCCTGGCTTTTTACATGGATGGATGTTGGGGATTGAATTAAGTCCTCTCATGCTTAAGCTCTTATCTGCTGAGTCATCATCTTAGCCAATCAAAAGGTGACTTCACTTGCTCTTTTTTTTTTTTTTTGAGGTAGAGTCTCGCTCTCCTTCAGGCTGACCTGGAATTCACTCTGTAGCTCAGACTGGCCTCGAACTCATAGTGATCCTCCCATTTCAGCGTCCTGAACGCTGGGATTAAAGGCGTGCCCCAGCCAACGTTTTAAGTTCTTCAACCATGTGGCCTTAACTACTGGGGAATTTTGCAGGAAGCATCCCAAAACACTAGACTATTTCATTTTCTGACCCAAGAATGTGCCACTATTTTTTTTCCCATGCCACCACAGTTGGCTGTACGTGTCCGTCTCTGGTAGTTAGCTGACATCTTACCACTTCCACGCTCCTGCACCATGGCCTTTCTGAGCAGGGGCCCCTTGCCATTGGCCGTGGGGAGCTCCTGCCTGGGGGAGAGCCTGGGCTGGCCACTTCCTTTCTTGATGACCACGAGGGCACGTCTGTGTGGTTGTGCCTGCTGCAGAACCTTCATGATGTCGCTTTGGGCTAAACCAGCCAATGAGGTGCCGTTGACCGAGAGAAGGAGATCCCCTCGGCTTATAGTCCCTTCCTGAGAAGCGGCTCCCTGAGAAAACACCCTGTGGACCTGGGGCAGAGAGAGGGAAAAAGGAACAAATGCCAGATCCATTCAGTGAAGAGCTGTATATCTGCTAAACCAACTAGCTCATGGCAAGCAGCTGGAGTCGGGCGACGGACAGCACCTGCATCTGCGTGTGTTTTGGCTCAACTTCCAGTTAGTGTGCAGTCAGAGTCTGGCATTGGTGGGGCACAGGAACATAGGGACAAATGAGACCTGGGCCTGTCCACCGAACTTTTCAAGGTCTCTAAGTGATACAAAATTTAGTTATTGGGGGCTGGAGAGATGGCCTAGCGGTTAAGTGCTTGCCTGTGAAGCCTAAGGACCCCGGTTCGAGGCTCGATTCCCCAGGACCCACGTTAGCCAGATGCACAAGGGGGCGCATGTGGCTAGAGGGCCTGGCACGCCCATTCTCTCTCTGCCTCTTTCTCTGCCTGTCACTCTCAAATAAATAAAAATAAAAAAATTTTAATTTAGTTATTGGCTGTGCGTGGTGGCACACGCCTTTAATCCCAGCACTTGGGAGGCAGAGGTAGGAGGATTGCCATGAGTTCAAGGCCACCCTGAGACTCCATAGTGAATTCCACGTCAGCCTGAGTTAGAGTGAGACCCTACCTCGAAAAAAAAAAAAATCATTATTGTTTTCTGAAAGAAGCTATTTGTTACCTGTTTTCTAGTGCTTAAATATTTAGCCAATTAAAAGGATGTAGAGGGCTGGAGAGATGGCTCAGCAGTTAAGCGCTTGCCTGTGAAGCCTAAGGACCCTGGTTCGAGGCTCGATTCCCCAGGACCCACGTTAGCCAGATGCACAAGGGGGTGCACGCATCTGCAGTTCGTTTGCAGTGGCTGGAGGCCCTGGTGCGCCCATTCTCTATATCTGCCTCTTTCTCTCTGTCGCTCTCAAATGAAAATAAAAGGATATAGAGAGCTGTGCTATTATGCATTGGGATATGACCTATATATTATGTCTACTGTGTGTAAAAATGCTCTTCTTTGACAGTGAAAGCACCCCATACTGCTCCCCCCCACCCTTCCGTTCCCGTGCTGGTAGCAGGAAAGGCTGATTGGAACTGGTGTTCTGATCAAAGCCAGCAGCTGCTTACGGAGTGACGTCCTGATAGTCTCAGGACACTGTCACTTACCGTGATCGATTCTGGCTCCACATCTGTCCCTCCTGCCACACTGAATCCCAGACCCGAGCCTTCTTTTTTATTCAGGACTATGAAGCAAGTATCTTCTTTATTCTAGGAAGAGAGGCAGACAATTTACTATATACTCCTTGTGCCCAGAGCGAGAGGCTCTGATCTAAATCCCCTGGGAGGTGCTTGGCGAGGACCCAAGTAACTCTGCAGCTCAGTCACCTATGCCCCTTTTGTGTGGTGCTTAAGGTTCTGCTCTGCAGCTGTCGGTCCCCTGGGAACACAAACGAGGCTCAGACAGGCAACAATTATGGGTCATGGGTTCCTAAACTGCCAAGCTATTGGAGGCACTATACATTGTGTCTTTCTAGATCTGATCATAGCACATAATTTGGCCATGAAAGGGAATCTATCCTGCAATTCTCAGAGTCTGCAATTTTTTTTTTTTTTGAGATAACATCTCATGCATCCCAGGATGGCTATGTAGTCAAGGATAACCTTGAACTTTTTTAAAAAAATATTTTATTTATTTATTTGACAGAGAAAGAGAGACAGAGAGAATGGGCGCGCCAGGAGACGCCAGCCATTGCAGACGAACTCCAGACGTGTGTGTCCCCTTGTGCATCTGGCTAACGTGGGTCCTGGGGAATTGAACCTGGGTGCTTTGGCTTTGCAGGCAAATGCCTTAACCACTAAGCCATCCCTCCAGCCCTCACGTTGAACTTTTGATCCTCCTGCTTCTGCCTCCAGCGTGCTGGGATGACAAGTGTGTGCCCCCACAGCCAGTTTTCTGCGTTGCTGGAGACTGAACCGGGGACTGGCACATGCTGGGAAAGGGATTCTCCTACCCGGGCTCTATCCCCTAAACCTATAGTTTAGCAAAGCCACTTTCAATAACTACAGAAAGGCAAGTGCAAAGAGACCAGATAAACGCTCATTGAAGGGGCTGGAGAGATGGCTTAGCAGTTAAGGCCTTTGCCTGCAAAGCCTAAAGCCCAGGTTTGATTCCCCAGTATCCCCAGATGTACAAAGAGATGCATGCATCTCGAGTTCGCAGTGGCTGGAGGCCCTGGCGCACCCAATTCTGTTTGTCTCTCTTTCTCTCTCTCTGCTTGCAAATAAATAAAATGAAAAATTATATATATGTAATTTTGCAAGAATAGAGAGGGAGAGAGAGAATGAATGAGAAATGGGCACACCAGGGCCCTCACCACTGCAACTTCTGAACTCTATATGCAAGCTCCACTCTGTGCATCTGGCTTTATGTGGAGATTTAGGGAATCAAAACTTTCAAGCAAGTATCTTTAGTTGCTGAGTCATCTCTCCAGCCCCAAATATATTTTTATTATTTATTTCATTTTTAGTTTCTTTTTACAATTTATTTTTATTTTTGCCTTCTTGAGGTAGCACCTCACTCTAGCCCAGGCTGACCAGGAATTCGCTATGTAGTCTCAGGGTGGCCTCGAACTCAAGGTGATCCATCTACTTCTGCCTCCCGAGTACCGGGGACTAAAGGCGTGTGCCACCACTCCCGGCACTCCAAAATAAAAATTTTAATTTGTGAGCAGAGCTAGAATTTGGGTGTGCCAGGGCCTTTCGTCACTATAGACGCACGTATCACTTTATGCGTCTGGCTTTACATGGGCACTGGGAAAGTGAGCCCAGGCCGGCAGGCTTTGCAAGCAGGTGGCTTTAACTACTCAACCACCTTCCCAACCGGGATGTAATTTTTTTTTTTTTTTTTTGGTTTTTCGAGGTAGGATCTTACTCTAGTCCAGGCTGACCTGGGATTCTCAGGGTGGTCTAGAACTCACAGCGATCCCCCCTACCTGTGCCTCCCAAGTGCTGAGATTAAAGGCGTGCGCCACCACAACCTGCGGGAGTAATGTTTATTGCTAAGATACGAATACTTCTTATTGCCTCTTGGAGCAGAAACCATATATTTGAAAACTAGGACCTTCCTGCTTTGTGCTGACATCAAAATTTAAATTCATTCAAATTACTTTTTTCCCCAGCAATATTTGAAGAAACGTGCGCTGGCAGCTGACAGGCCAGATTTTGCCTGATAAATTGGCATGGCATTGGGAGGCCAGATGAACATCAAGTGCTCCCTGAGGCTGGGGTGTGTTGTCGCCAGAAGACTGGGGCTTGGTCTGGGCCCTTCCCATCTCTCACAGCACTGCCAGAAGGTCACAGGAAATTGGTTTGTGCAGCTATGTTTTTAGAACAGCATTCTCAAGGAGAAAAGCAAGACAGGCCGGGCATGGTGCCGCACACCTTTAATCCCAGCACTCGGGAGGCAGAGGTAGGAGGATCGCTGTGAGTTCGAGGTCACCCTGAGACTCCATAGTGAATTCCAGGTCAGTCAGCTTGCGTTAGAGTGAGACCCTGCCTCAAAAAAAAAAAAAAAAAAAAAAAAAAAAGAAGTGTGTAGTTGAAATGGCTTAGCAGTTAAGGCATTTGCCTGTGAAGCCTAACGACCCAGGTTCTATTCCCTGGTACCCACATAAGCCAGATGCACAAGGTGGGGAATGAATCTGGAGTTCATTTGCAGTGGCTGGAGGCCCTGGAATGCCCATTCTCCCTCCCTCCTCCTCTCTCTCCAATAAACTATAAAATATTTTTTAAGAGTTCACCCCAGCTGAGACCACAGAGGAATTGGGGAAGTGAGCAAGAATGCTGCTCTTTCAATTAAGCTGATATCAGCACAAGGGTGATGGAGAAAGATACTGAGGACACTCAACACCTACCAAACCAGACATCTAGATGCTCCTAAGTGCCCATCACTGAAGTAGACTTAAAATGCTCCCAACATGGCTCAGGGAATTTTGCAGAAGAGGGGATGGAAAGATTGTTAGAGCCACAAGTTGGGACATTTTGCACACAGACATTGCCTCTCCCCCATAACTGACTGCTGCCCCCATAATGCATGACCCACAATCCCCATGGGGTTGACCTGCATCCCCAATGAGAAAGACCTCTTCAGAAAAGGGGCAGGGAGGAGGGAAAGGACGGTACCAACATGTAATGTTTACATACAAAATATGCCCATATCTAATAATAAAAAAGAAAGACAGAAGTACCTGAGTAAGCCAGATGTACAAGGTGGCACATGTTTCTGGAGTTCATTTTTAGTGGCTAGAGACTCTGATGTGCCCATCATTTCTCTGTCTGCCTCTCTCAAATAAATATTCAAAAAAAAATAAGGAAGTCTATTTATAATTACTAATTAGCATATGTCTTACACTCTGGTCTATGAGCAAGTGGGGCTGTACCAATGTAAGTTCTCTTTCACCAGCAGGTGGCGCCCCTCGATAGTCTATGTCCACACTGAAAAAGGTCAGAGGTATGTCTAGACATTCAGCATTTCCTCCTGCCTATAGGAGCCTTTGCACACTCCAGATGTGAGGGGAGGAAGGTTGGTGACCAGATGTGCCACCTGGGAGTTAAACTAGCAGTGAAGCCAGGCGTGGTGGCGCACGCCTTTAATCCCAGCACTTTGGAGGCAGAGGTAGGAAAATTGCCATGAGTTCAAGGCCACCCTGAGACTACATAGTGAATTCCAGGTCAGACTGAGCTAGAGTGAGACCCTACCTTGAAAAACCAAAAATTAAAATACAATAGCAGTGACACCAACCTCGCATCTATCCTCAACCTTCCTGGCAAGGTCCAGCTCCTGGAGCCAGCCGCAGGACTGAGCCCAGTACACACTTGCAGGATACAGAGTGCATGCACGCACGCACGCACGCACACACACGCACACACACCGTGCACCAACGCTGCCCTTGCTGATCCCTCCCTGCAATTTGTGCATTGAACTTACCTCTGACTGTGTTCTCGCTTCCTGGATGAGAGTTAGGGTAGTAGATGTAGACCCCACGGACAATAAGACTGCCTGTAATTTCTGCTGGTCCCCCGCCGACATGAGAAGTTGATCCAGACTACATAACAAATATATTTGAAGAACATTAAAGAAAAAAGCATATGAAAGATCTTCCTGCTGCATTGCAGATATTTCTAAGACTTCTATTGGGCATTAGCTTCTATTCCAGACTACCTGAAGAACCTTGTGAGCTCAGAATTAATATGCTTCTTTTTTTAAAAAGAATTTATTTATGAGAGACAATGGGTACGCCAGGGCCTCTAGCCGCTGCATACAAACTCCAGACACATGTGCCCCCTTGTGCATCTGGCTTACGTGGATCCTGGGGAATCGAACCCAGGTCCTTAGGCTTTGCAGGCAAATGCCATAACTGCTAAACCATATCCCCAGTCCTGATATGTTTCTTTGAAAATGGAAGTGAGTTTGGGAACCTGCCCAACATGTCAGGGGACTGGTATAGGAGTTTAACAGACAACTTCTGACATGTTTAGAAATATCCAATACATTGCTGGGTGTGGTGCTGTATGCCTCTAACCCCCAACATTTGGAAGGCAGAGATAGGAGGATCGCTGTGAGTTCGAGGCCACCCTGAGACTACATGGTGAATTCCAGGTCAGCCTGGGCTAGAGTAAGACCCTACCTCAAAAAACCACACACACAAAATCTAATATACTGACTCAAGTGAAATGCTTTTTAAATATATATATTTTTTATTTTTGAGCATGTCTATATCTGGTGTGCATGGTGTGCACAGATAAAAGTGTGCACATGTGGAGGCTAGAAGTTGACATCAGGTGTCTTCCCCGATCACTTTCCACTTTATTCACTGAGGTGAGGTGAGGCCGGGCTCTCACATGAATCTAGGCCTCACTGTTTCTGCTGGTCTTGCCAGCTTGTCCCAGGATGGCCTCCTGTTGGGATTATAGGAAGGACACTTCACCTACCTGGCATTTACCTGGGGACTGGGGATCTGAACTCAAGTCCTCACACTTGTGCCTCATATGAACTTTAAAATATGTTCAGAACAGGGGCTGGAGAGATGGCTTACGCAGTTAAGGCACTTGCTTGCGAAGCCTAAGGACTGATGTTTGACTCCCAGATCCCATGTAAGCCAGATGCACAAGGTCATGCACACAAGGTGGCACACGTGGCTCAAGTTCGATTGCATTGGCTGGAGGTTCTCTCTCTCATAAAAAATTGAGCCAGGTGTGGTAGCGCACACCTTTAATCCCAGCACTCGGGAGGCAGAGGTAGGACGATAACCGTGAGTTCGAGGCCACCCTGAGACTCCATAGTGAATTCCAGTCAGCCTGGACTAGAGTGAAATCCAACCTCAAAAAAAAGGTCCAGAGTCTTCTCAGAGACAGCCTGCTCTTTCTTGCACCTCCCTCACATGTTGCTCTTGCTTAAGTGCCACATCCTGGAAGACGTGCTCCTTGGAGCCACATGTTGGCACAACGTTTCCCTGTAGGCACTTTCTTGCTTCCAGGATTGGTTATTGAAAACGGGGGTGGCGGGGGGGGGGAGGCTAAATGCAATGTGAGAACTGAATTGGATCCTGAACAGAAAAAGAACATGCGTGAAATTGATTTGGCAAAATCTGAATAGTTGGTGGCCGAGTTAATGATTGTTCAATGTTAAATTCCTACTTTTGACAACAGACTAGGGTTACATCCGATGTTACATCAGACTAGAAAGACCTGGTGAGAGGAGCTACCTCTGCAACTTCTATATACCCCAAATTATTCCTAAGCAAAGCAAGTTGTGGGGGTTTTATTCAGGTGTCCCCCATAAACTCAGGTGTTCTGAGTGCTAGGTTCCCAGCTGATGGAGATTTGGGAATTAATGCTCCTGGAGGGAGCGTATTGTTGGGGGCGGGCTTATGGGTGTTATAGCCAGTTTCCCCATGCCAGTGTTTGGCACACTCTCCTGTTCCTGTTGTCTACCTTATGTTGGCCAGGGGGTGATGTCCACCCTCTGCTCATGCCACCGTTTCCCCTGCCATCGTGGAGCTTCCCCTCAAATCTGTAAACCAAAATAAACCCTCTTTTCCCCAAAGCGGCTCAAGTCTATGACAAGGGAGGGCTGGTACTTACCTCACTGACCAGCTTTTTCCAGCGGGCAGGGCCTGGGTGGGTTCACTTCCTTCCCCGGCTGTGCTGGGTGCTGTGGGCTCACTGGCTGCAAGGCAGGTCTCACTGTTCCCAGGACAAGAAAGGGAGGCTGGTCCATTGAGGACTTCAGTGGAGGAGTCCGCAGGGCAGCCAAGCGACCTCCGGGGGACGATCTCTAGCTGGGTTCGGAAGAGCATGGCCCCGCCGGGGCCTGCCTCACCGCCGCCCAGCTTGTCCAGGTCCGGCATGCTCAAGGCCCTCAGCTCCTGCAGCTTGGAGCGCGACACAGGCGAAGGCTGGGCGTGGCGTACCGAGGACTTGTTCTTCTTGACCGGAGAGGCTGGGCTCGCCGGGGCGGGAATTCCTGAAGGCGCGAGTGATCTCTTTGGGTCTGAATTGGGGCCCTTGGTAGCCATGTCGGGCGGGTTCTGCCGGGAGACAGTGAGAGTCGTGCTGGATGGGGACTTGGTCATTTGCGGGAGCAGGGCGCTGGCCTCACTCTGGCTTTCGCTGCAGGAGCTCAGGCTGCGCCTCAGCGACCTCGCTGCCGCTGCGTCACGGGGGTGGCCGAGGCCCCCGGAGGCCAGGGCGCCCGATGACCGCCTGTTGATGGGAGGCTTGGAGCTCGCCGACAGAATCGCCGCCGACTTGGCTGCGGGACGGTCAGAGTTGGCCAAGTTCTCAAAAGACTTGATCCTCTGTTTCACAGAGAAGAACGAGGTAGATTCGTGAGGCCAATTCTGCTCATAGTAGTAATGTCTCCTGGTGACTTTGATCTTGTCTGGCCCGAGGCATCTCGTCTCGCTGACAGCCTCTTCATCCTTCACCGGGAGGTTTCTCGATGGTTCCAGCAGAGGCTTCACACTGTATACACCCTGTCCGTTAGCCAGGCCAAGAATGCCGCCTTTGGAGACTTTTGCCTCAGAGAGACCGCTGCTTGTCGCATGGCCCTGGCTGTCCTGAGGAGAGCGACTCGGGCTGTGTGCGGACGCAGCCTCCCGTCCAAAGTGGCTTGAGAACTGGGCTGGCATGGAGTAGGTCCTGGTGGCTGGCCTTGGTGTAAAGTAGGGGGGCTCCTCTCTCCCAGAGCCTGTCGGACTGCTATTCTTGGGCACCCCTAGGGAGGCTGGCACCTGGCTTGATCTTCCCTGGGAGAAATCTGCCCTTTTAGCAGGCAGCTGTGGGGAGGAGGAGGAGGAAGCTAGTTTGGCCATGGTGAGGGGCCGTGGCATTTCCTGGTCCGTTTGGGAGGCATGAGGCAGGAGTGTGGATGGGTGATGTGGGGACGAATCGACTGCCTGGTGAAATCTAGCTTCATTTGTCTGACAGTTGCTCTGGGCCAGGAAGCTCGCCTGTCTGTCACTTTCTGCTGGCTTGTTACCACGCGCATTTTTTGGCATTCTTTCCGCAGAAATCTCCACTATTTTCAGCTGGTTTGTCTTCTCTAGGGGCTCACCAGCCATCCCTTTACTTCCTTTCTCACTGCTTCCCCTGGGCTGGGCTGCCTCTGACAAGGAGTCCACGTGGCTGACCCCTGCCAAGGCCACACTGCTCGGAGGCGCCCTGCCCTCTGGTCCACACCTAGAGGACTTGGGGGCGGTGGGACAACTTCTGTCCGATTCCGAGCGGGGGACAGCGTGGAAGGGACTCCCCGCGCCTTGCTCAGGGACAGTCTTGGGAGAAGTCAGCGGCGAAGGCGATGTCCGGATGCCCGTCTCTGACACAGAGGCCCTCGCCGAGCCTGTGGGGGGAAGCTCGCTCCCTGGCACGATCCGGGGAGGCTGGGGGCTGTCAGGGTTGATGCTGGGTTCCTCCTCGTGCCCGGCTACGGGGAAGCGGTGTGGCGCTCCCTTACAGGGCACTTGATGGGAGGTCTGCGCGGAGAGGAAGGGCTTCCGGAGGTCCAGCCCCGCAGCCCTCGTGGAAGTGGCCGCAGGGGCCTCGGGGCTAACTTTCCCTTTGCTTTTGATGCTCAGTCTCTTCAACTTCGGGCCGCTCCTGGGCTTCTGGCAGTGACTGAGCAGCGTCTCCACGGAGCTTTTTTTGTTTTCCTGGCTGTTTCTCGGTGCAGGGGTACTGGCAGGCACGGACGCCCCCTTTCTGTGGTGGCCAGGGTGCACGTGAGTTTTACAGTCGGGACTTCTGGCCATCGCCGTGGGGTGCTCCTTCTCGCTTTTGCCGTGCACATGTGCGCCTTGACCGTTCTTGTTGATCTCTTTAAACCAGGCTATGATGGGCCTCCTGGAGATCATTTTCGGTTTCTGTAACAGGTCCGCCAGCTCGTGACTCTCGGGGAAGTGCAGGTTTGACAAAACAGACTCTCCGTTCTTAGGGCCATCTGTCCCCAAGGCGTACACGCTGTCCACAGTGGCATTCCCGTTCGTTTCTTTCATTAGAGTCTCATCCGCCAGCAGCTCCCGTCCCAAGCCATTTACCACTCGAGGGTGGCCGAGCTTGACTGGCAGGTTGTGGCAGTGCCTGGTGGCTTCGGAGGGCTGGCTGACACTGCAGGTGACTGTCATCGCTTCCCCCGTGCTCAAGGGCCTGTGGCTCGGCGAGACACTTGTGTCTACCCATGGTTCGTGCTCCCGAGAGCTTAGAGCCGGGAGAGAGAGTGGCTGGGATGAGCTTGGGGAGCCTGGCAGGAAGCAGGGGCCCTCATCCGGGTTCTTTCCCCCTTCACTCAGAGCACCACGCTGTAATGGCAGAACTTGGGCTAAAGCCGGGCTGGGTGCAGCCTGGGCAGGAGGATGCCCAGTCACTGGCGAGGTGTTGGGACAACCATTTGTGGAGCAGATTTCTATTTGCTCCTCCTCAGACTCCGTAGTATCCTCCTTGGGGGAAGAGCCACGGGAGTGAGGGGGTGACCAGCTGTCCCTGGAGGGAGCTTGTGGGCCGCCCGCCGGAGAGTCGGGGTCGGAAGACGAGTCTTCTGCATCGCCGTACATGGATGACAGTGACGGCTCCGTGCTGTCAGCCAGGCCTGACCAGGACATACTGTCTTCGTGAAAACTGCTAAGATTCCGAGAATAGTTGCTCAAAAAGTTTTTGTTCACAGCGAAATGTTTGTCAGGATGGATGGAATCCAAAACGGAAGGCTGGGAGGTCCACTGAGGGGGTGAGGGGGGGCCTGTAGCCCAGACCCCCCTTGGGGAGGGTGGCTGATCGCCTGTGATCAGCTGGCTAGGGTGGGGACTGCCACTTCCAGCTCCTGGTGGTGGTTTACCCTGAGAACTGCCCTGGGGACCCCCATAGTCTACTTTCTGGGAAGGCTGAGAGCTTGTCTCAGAGGCCTCAGACTCCTTGATAAAGTGATCAATATCCGTCACGGGGCTTTCTGGGCTCCCCAAAGGACAACAGTGCCCCGACACACTGCCACAGGTGTTCAGGGGCCTGTCGGTGGCCATCGGCAGGGAGGGGCTGGCCCGTGATGTCCTTGTAGGCACACAGTCTGGATCCTGAAGCTGAGCAACGTCTTGCGAGCATTCGGATACGGGGACTCCTGTCCTTTGTGAAGCCTTGCTGTGGCTATCTGGGATTCCTGCACTCTTCTCCGGTGACATGAGATGGTCTAGGGACAGAACAGCACTGGCTGGAGTTCCTCTTGTGTCCCTGGGGGCAGCTGCCCTCCTGGCATTATGGGGTGAGTTGGCTCCAGGGACATCCTGAGTCCTGCACACAGCAGAAGAAACAGGTGCCTTCTGCCCCGGGCACGTACTGAACTCACGTGCCAGTGCCGTGGCGGATCTGCCCTGGGACTCGGGCTCTGAGGCCCCGGGCGATGCAGGCTGGCGGAGGTTCTCTGGCTGGTGGATTTGCCCCGTGACTGTGGAGATCTTAGTGGGGTCAGGATGAGCTGTCCGCGTCTTCCCTGGGGAAGGGAGAAGGTCTGGGGAGCCTCTGTATTCTGTGTAGAGTAAGAGGGGAGATGAAGGGGAAAACATGAACAAACAGAAACCTTTTCAAATTTTAAACTCTAAATAATCTCAACATTTTCTTTCTTTCTTTTCTTTTCTTTTTTTTTTTTTTTTTTTGGTTTGTAGAGGTGGGGGTCTCACTTTAGCCCAGGCTGACCTGGAATTCACTACATAGTCTCAGGCTGGCCTCAAACTCATGGCAATCCTCCTACCTCTGCCTCCCAAGTGCTGGGATTAAAGGCGTGCACCATTACTCCTGGCCTCAACATTCTTTTCTTTTCTTTTTTAATATTTTTATTTATTTGAGAGAGAGAGACAAAGAGAAAGAAAGAATGAATGGGCATGCCAGAGCCTGCAGCCACTGCAAACAAACTCCAGATGCATGCACCCCCTTGTGCATCTGGCTTACGTGGGTCCTGGGGAATCCAACCTGGGTCCTTTGCTTTGCAGGCTAACACCATAGGTGCCATCTTTTCCAGCCCGTATTTTCCTTTCCTTTCCTTTCCTTTTCTTTCTTTCTTTCTTTTTTAACTTTTTTATTGACAACTTCCATAAATACATAAATAATATGGCATGATCATAATCCCCTGCCACCACCTTCCCTTTCCCGCTTTCCTAGTCCCCCCCACTGACTCCCTTCTTCTTTCCAACTAGTCTCTCTTCTATTTTTTTGGGGGGGGGGGGTAGGGTCTCGCTGTAGCCCAGGCTGACCTGGAATTCACTATATAGTCTTAGGGTGACCTCGAACTCTCGGCGATCCTCCTGCCTCTGCCTCCCGAGTGCTGGGATTAAAGGCGTGCGCCACCACGCCCGGCCCTCCCTTCTATTTTGATGCCATCTTTTTCACCCCTCTTATTATGCAGGTCTTGTGGAGGTAGCATCAACCACTGTGAGGTCATGAATATCAAGGCTACTTTGTGTCTAGAAGACAGGATTGTAAGCACTCCTCCCCTTTCTTTGGCTCTTACATTCTTTCCACCACCTCTTCTGCAATGGTCCCTGAGCCTTGGAAGGTGTGACAGAAATATCAATATTTTCTTTGGCTAAAAAAAAAAAAAAAATCTCAGGCTGGAGAGATGGATTAGTGTTTAAGGCGCTTGCCTGCAAAGCCAAAGAACCCAGGTTTGACTCCCCAGGACCCACATAAGCCAGATGTACAAAGGGACACACACATCTAGAGTTCATTTGCAGTGGCTGGAGGCCCTGGCATACCCACTCTCTCTCTCTCTCACTCTCAAATAAATAAAAATAAAATATTTAAAAAAAAACCTCTCTGTGATTTTTTTTTTTTTTTTCCCAACAGATAGGAACACCACAAATCCTCTCCTTCTTGGAATTTCTGACAGGATCACCTCTGATGGCAGAGGCTGTAGGAAAAGGGGACTGTTCGTCCGCCTGATTCCTTAGTTCTCTGGCTGGACTGGGCAGAGGCCTCCCCTCAACCAGTTGTAGCATCTGATAGATGACTGGTGCGTTTATCCTTGGGCGATATGAGCAAGTGACGAGCAGAAAACACTCTCATCTTCAAAGTTAAGGGGCTTACTCTGTTTCCTTTTAAATTTCTTTTTGACACAGTCTGTAGATAGCCCTGACTGGCCTCAAACTTAAGACCCTTCTGACAGGCTTGTGCCAACACGCCCAGAGAAGAGCCTTCCTTTTTAGCACAGGAGATGAAGCCAATGAGAACAGCTGGGCGCTTCAGATGGGCTCCGTGTCTACGTGAAGCACTCGCTCTGTCTTGATGTGGCTTGCAGGAGCCTCACAGCGGAGCGGGGGACTTGAGTGGGGCTCACGAGTGACCAGATGGCCAGCGTCAAGTGGAGAAAGACAACACCATCAACGGAACGAATAGCACAGTGTCCAGAGGCAGCGGGGACAGGGGACAGGGAGCAGCGGGAAGTTGAGTCACCCTGTCCTGCAATTCCCTCCTCCCAAGACCTGGGTCCTCCCACTGACCCTCTCACTCAGGCACAGAACTTTGGAGCCTCCTGACTCAGCCCCGAGTAGCTCAGATTATAGGTTTGTGCCACCAGGCCTGGCTCTAGCAGCACCTTAACTGTTTTCCTTCTGACATTCCTTTATGAACAACTGCAAACTCATCAGTAGGATTAACGCTAATGAAGGGTTAGCATCATGCTAAGCGTTTTCTGCGCATCGAGTTTTCCTTCTAACAGTGGAAGGTGAGTCCTGGGACGGCACTGAGAGGAGGAGGTGAAGGAGGTGAGGGACGGTGTCACTCAGTGGTTAGGCAACGGGTGCACAGACACGACTCAGGAGACTCCAGGAGGCTGACTCCACAGCCCCGGCTCTGGCTAAACCCGAACCCTAGGGCCTCCATATATCCCAGAGCATGTAGCAATACGGGTGGGTCGCCAGAGCTCTCGGAGATGGCACGTGACTTACTTCCCCACGCCTGGTTGTGGAAGGCCTGGGATTGCCAAGAGCATCTGCCAGTCTAGGTGGACTTCTCCACTTAACCTTTCCTGACCTCTCAAACCCTCCAGCTTCTGCTGATGTCAAATGCCAGACAAAAGGAGGGGGTTCAAAGGCCATTTAGTTTCAGGGAGGGGGAGAAAGAGAGAGAGAACACATCAGGGCCTCTTGTCACTGCAAAATAAACTCCAGATGCACCTGGGTGCTGGGGAATTGAACCCAGTCCATCAGGTTTTGCATGCCAGCACCTTTTTTTTTTTTTTTTTTTTTTTTTTTTGGTTTTTCGAGGTAGGGTCTCACTCTAGCTCAGGCTGACCTGGAATTCACTATGAAGTCTCAGGGTGGCCTTGAACTCATGGCGATCCTCCTACTTCTGCCTCCCGAGTGTTGGGATTAAAGACGTGCACCACCACGCCCGGCTTGCCAGCACCTTTAAATGCTGAGCCATCTCCCCAGTCCAAAATATTGCTAATTTCTCCAAGAGGGTTTTCTTTCCTCCACAAAGTTATCTGCATGTAACCCTTTTCTTAGGTTCCCCTATCTTTATTTTTTATTTTTATTTATTCATTTGAGAGAGACAGAGAGAGAGAGAATGGGCACGCCAGGGCCTCCAGCCACTGCAAACGAACTCCAGACACATGCGCCCCCTTGTGCATCTGGCTAACGTGGGTCCTGGGCAATCGAGCCTTGAACCGGGGCCCTTAGGCTTCACAGGCAAGCGCTTAACCGCTAAGCCATCTCTCCAGCCCAGGTTCCCCTATCTTTAAACCACAGACAAAACCATCTTACCAGTCACAGGGCATTGCCCATGCCCTGGTGCAGCTCCTGGAAGGGTCTCTGTGAGGAGTCTGCCGTCTGGGTGGCACGGGGTACTGGCTGGTCCGCAGTTGCTGGGGAGATTTCCCGGAGGTCCCTGGCACAATGAGAAGCAGCTTTTAGGTTTCCTGCATCTTCACGTGATACGGTAACCATCTTAGGATGGTGGTATGCAGAGGAAGGCTGGCTTGGCCAAAGCCGGGAGATCCAGGAGACCCAGGCTCTAGATTGCTCTCCTGAGCCTGTTTTCTCAGCTTTCAAATGGGGACCTAACGACTTGCTCAGCCTCACTCAACGCTTTACTTTATAAAAGATGATTAAATGAGAATGGTTATTAAAAGAAAAAGATCACATGAAAGTTTATGTAGATGGAAGGCTCTAATATTTCGCAGTGATACCCAAAACTGTAAAATCATTTCGTGAGCTTGGTAGTGAAGGAGAGGGTAAATTGAGACAAAGGAAAGTGATGCGTGGTATCTCAGTATTTCCCTTAGGTTAAATGTCAATGATTTTATCTTTCTTCTTTCCAATATGTACTGCAGAAACAAATTTCAAACTTACTTGAAAGTTAAATCAGAATTCTTTGAAATGTATCCATTGAGTGAGTCACGAAGTGGCCCAAAGGTGGCAGCAGAGGAAAGAAATGAAGGTATAACTGTCCTTTAGCAACTCTTGTTAAAAATCATTTCAGGGCTGGGCGTGGTGGCACACACGCCTTTCATCCCAGTACTTGGGAGGTGGAGGTAGGAGGATCACTGTGAGTTCGAGACCAGCCTGGAGCTACAGAGTTTCAGGTCAGCCTGTGCTAGAGTGAGATCTCCTACCTCGAAAAAAAACAAACAAAAAATTATTTCACAAAGTGTCAACTACTGGCTGAGGGAAAAATCTTCTTAGGGTTTAACTCAGCTAATTCTGTTTACGAGTAAGACCTGAATGAAATTCACATAGCAGGCAGAGTTGGAGATGGACAGAAGAGGGGGTAGCACTGGCCTGTGGAGGCACAGAGTACCCCTGAATTACATACTTTTAAACAGTTACTACTTTTCCTTAAGGTACAACCTATACAACACAAAATTAAGTGGAAAACAACAGCAAACAGCCCATTTCCTAAAAGAGGTTTGCTGTTTGCAGCTTCTAGTGTCTGACTATGTTTTACAGGAGTGTGTTCTACTTTCTTTTTCATATACACATTAAACAAAAATTTAGAAATAAAACTTTCATGAGAAAATATTTTAGTAAAAGTTTAAATGCTGTTCAAAGGTTTGGAGGACTGGAGAGATGGTTTAGTAGATAGGGGCTTGCCTGCGAAGCCTAAGGACCCATGTTCTACTCTCTATGTCCCATGTTAGCCACATGCACAAAGGTGAGGCAAGCGCAAGGTCACACATGCCCACTAGGTGGCACAAGTGTCTGGAGCTCGATTGCAGTGGCTGAGGTCCTGGCGTGCCAATTCTTTCCCTCTTTCAAAAATAAATTTGTATTGGAAATAAAAATTCAAAATTACAAAACCTCTTATTTCTTTGTATATATGTGTTTTTTTTGACACAGAGTCTTATGCTGTGATTAAAAGCATATGAGGGCTCAGAGAGATCACTTAGTGGTTAACACACTTGCCTGCAAAGCCAAAGGACCCAGGCTCAATTCCCCAAGACCCAAGTAAGTTAGATACACAAGGTGGCACATGCGCCTGGAGTTTGTCTGCAGTGGCAGAAGGCCCTGGCGCACCTATTCTCTCTCTATCTGCCTTTCTTTCTCTCGAATAAATAAAATAAATAAAAAAATATTTTATTCTTATTTATTTATTTGACAGAAAAAGAGGGAGAGAGAAAGAACTGGCATGTTAAGGCCTCCAGGCCCTGCAAACGAACTCCAGATGTGTGCTCCCCTTGTGCATCTGGCTAATGTGGGTCCTGGGGTATCGAACCTGGGTCCTTTGGCTTTGCAGGCAAACACCTTAACTGCTTGCTACGTAACTTTTCAAAACGGTATGTGTGAGTGCACGTGTGTGCATGCATGCAAAGGTCCAAGGAGGACGTCAGTGTCTTCCTCTGCCTTACTTCCTTGACACAGAGTCTCTCGCTGGGCCTGGGGCTCGCTGTTGCAATGTGACTGGCTGACCGTGGAGCCGCAGTCGTTCTCTGGCCTCCTCTCCTCTCAGTGCTGGTGCTGCAGGCACGCGCACCCCGCTGCATCGTTTTTTACATTTATTTGAGAGAGGCAGATTGAGAGAGAGAGAGAGAATGGGTGCTCCAGGGCCTCCAGCCGCTGCAAATGAACTCCAGATGCATGCGGCACCTTGTGCATCTGGCTTATGTAGGTCCTGGGGAATCGAACCTGAGTCCTTAGGCTTTGCAGGCAAACGTTTTAACCGCCAAACCGTCTCCCCATCCCCACACTTGGTTTTTAACATGGGTGCTGAGGGCCAAGCTCAGATCCTTGTGCCTGTGCAGAGAGCACCGTACCTGCTGACCACCTTCTCAGGCCCACCATAACCAGTTTCTCAGTACACACAACTCCTTTTTTTTTTATGTCACAGCTTTTCTCTTTCCCTCCCTCCCTCCCTGCCTTCTTTCCACTTTATTGACACGGGTTTCCCTTTGTAGACCAGGCTAGCCTCAATCTCCCGACCATCTTGCCTTTACCCAGGTACTGGGAATACAGGCATGTACCACCTGGCTTCACATGATACATACAGCCAGGGTACACGTAGCTACAACTACACATGATCACTGCAGAAATTAAAAAAAATTAAAATTATTAATGTATTTATTTCAGAGAATGTGAGAGAGCAAGAGATAGAGAGAGAGACAGAATAGGTGCACCAGGGCTTCCAGCCACTGCAAACAAACTCCAGACGCATGTGCCACTTGTGCATCTGGCTTACGAGGGTCCTGGGGAAGTCTAACCGAGGTCCTTTGGCTTTGCAGGCAAATGCCTTAACCGCTAAGCCGTCTCTCTAGCTCCCAACCTGCCCAACTTTCGCGATGGGCTCCCATTAATGACCCTGTTGAAAGATAAGCCTCTGGTCATCAACCTTTTTTTTTTTTTAACTATTTTTAAAATATTATTTATCTATTTGAGAGAGAGAGAGAGGAAGAGGCAGAGAGAAAGAATGGGCGTACCAGGGCCTCCAGCCACTACAAAATGAACTCCAGACACATGCGCCCCTTTGTGAATCTGGCTTACATGGGTCCTGGGGAATCGAACTGGGGTCCTTAGGCTTTGCAGGCAAACACCTTAACCACTAAGCCATTTCCCCAGCCCCTCATCAACCTTTTGAACAGTTTAGCTGGTGACTTATAAAAGACCCCTTATGTATTCACATAAGATTCGAACTCCAAGAAGCCAAGAGAAAGTCAGTTACCTTTTCTGCAGTTCCCCCTGACTGACAGCCAGTGATGGTCTCTTTGGAGGAAGTGGCCGGGACTTTCAAGTCCTGATCACAGGGTCCATTAGCTCTGCCAGGCAGGGACACCGCGTCTGCACCGTTGGGCTTGGCCTCCACCTCGGCCTCAGCCTTCTTGCAGTGTGGGCTGACCCTGGCAACAGGTTTGTGCCTGGACGCCAGGTTTTCATTCTTCTGTGGTGGGGGAACAGGGTTCTCGGGGCTCCTCAGACAACTCTGGGTGTCTGAGGGGACTTTGTATTCCAATTTGGGGGAACTCCTAGATCCTGTCAATTCCCTTTTCCCTGGGCCTCCATGGCTACTCTTGGGGGCTTCTGCAGAGCCTGGAAGGCTGGCTGCTCTGGAGGCGGTGCCCACCACGGGCATGCTGTCTTCTAAGTCCACTGAGCTCCCAAGCAGGGGCACAGAGCAGGCCTTACTGACCAGCGGTTTCTGGGGTTGCTCCTCCTGCTTGTCGACACCCATGGCTTTGGAAGAGGCTGCCGAGGCATGCCTAGTGCCATCCCCCGTTGGAGGCCTGCTGGGACCTGGCAGGGCTCCTGGGAGGGAAATGCAGTCTCCTGGCCCGTCTAAGTCTTCCTCGTCGCTGCCATCATTGGCATCGTAACAGCGCACTCTTCTCTGGCGGAGGAGAGGGTTCCTGGGGACCTGTGGGCTTCCGGGGAGACTGGCTTGCCTGGCGACTGTCACTTGCTTGTGGAAGAGCCCAGAGGTCCGCTGGCTTCCGAGAACCACAAGGCTGTTGGCCCTGGGTTTTCCTGGCTCCTTTTGAGCTGGAAGGGAGAGAGAGACAGAGAGAGAGAGAGAGAGAGAGAGAGAGAGAGGGAGAGGGAGGGAGGGAGGGAGGGAGAGAGGGAGAGAGAGAGGAGAGAGGTAGAGTAAAAACCAGTTTTCCATTTGGGTTGCTCTTACACTCTCGCAACCAACCTCATCCTAACAGACCAGCATTTCCAGATTCACATTTAACCTCTGGCCACTGGACAACCCCATGTAAACAACATGGCTTCTTGGGGTCTATACCTAGTGGACAGCCAGCCTGTCACTCCTCTCTTCATTCTGGTTTCTCCTACCTTGAAAAAAAAAATCTTGGACTGGAGAGATGGCTTAGTGGTTAAGGAGCTTGCCTGGTAAGCCTAAGGACCTAAGTTCGATTTGCCAGTACCCACGTAAGCCAGATGCACAAAGTGGCGTGTGTGTCTGGAATTTGTTTATGGTGTCTAGAGGCCCTGGTGTGCTCATTCTCTCTCTCTCTCTTTTTCTCTATCTGCCTCTGTCTCTCTAATAAAATATTAAAAAAAAACCCTGGCTAGAGAGATGGCTTAGCGGTTAAGGGCTTGCCTGTGAAGCCTAAGGACCCCGGTTCAAGGCTCGATTCCCCAGGACCCACATTAGCCAGATGCACAAGGGGGCACATGCGTCTAGAGTTCTTTTGCAGTGGCTGGAGGCCCTGGCGTGCCCATTCTCTCTCTCTCTCTCTGCCTCTTTCTCTGTCTGTTGCTCTCAAATAAATAAATAAAAATAAACAACAACAACAAAGAAAACCCCAATCTCTGGATTATTTGACTTAAATTGTATACTGTCTGGACACAGGGAGTTTATCGTTTTCAGTTTCTATTTTGTCTCCCATGTTGCTAGGGACTACACTAAATGCTGCTGCTGAGAATCACCCTTCAGAAAGGTGGGACCAACGACATGCTCCACACAACTGGGCCTTCTCATCACCGGATGTTCCTCCCCCAAGTGCAGCAAAAGGCGCAGAACAGCCGAGCCTGAGCTGCCCACTTCTCAACGATGAAGCGTGTCTGCGAGCGAGAGCTGTATGTTCTGACTAGGGCAAAGCACGTGCTCGCATCTTGAAATGTGTCTATCAGGGCAAGCGCGCTTGGCAGCGGCTCCCGTGAGTCACAGCTGCCACCGGCTGCCTCGTCTCCGAAGACCAGGGGATTGTCTTGCTTAGATGTTAGAAATAAAAGGAAACCCTGTCTGCAGCAGTCCAAGAAATCAGTGCAGTTCACAGCAGATTAAATATCGGTCTCTTACAAGTCTTCACTCTTAAACTTACTACTTTCTTTTTTTAAAAGAATGATTTATTTTTTTCCCTTTATTTATTTGAGAGAGAGAGAGAGAAAGAGAATATGAGAGAATGAGAATGGGTGTGGCAGGGCCTCTAGCCACCACAAACTCCAGACATGTGAGCCACCTTGTGCCTCTGGTTTACGTGGGTACTGGATAATCGAACCTGGGTCCTTAGGCTTTGCAGGCAAGCGCCTTAACCGCTAAGACATCTCTGCAGCCGGATTACAACTTTCAGTAAAGAATTAAATTCAGGGGCTGGGTAGATGGCTCAGGGGGTGAAGTACTTGCTGTACAAGCATGAGAAATTCGTTTAGATCCCCAGTACCCGTATGAAGGTGTTGATTGCTGGTAAGTGCTTGCTGACTACATAATCTAGCTGAGGTGGTAACCTCTAGGTTCAGTGAGGCATCCTGTCTAAAGGGGACCCCGGGTAAGCCACGCCCCCCACCTATAGAATATTCCAGCTGCACACTGCCTACTCGCTGACTGGTCATTAGCGGGTGGCTCCATCTGTCAATGGTAGATGCCACCTTTAGCCAGGGTAGAGAGATGGCTTCTACTCAACCAGGAACGTGGGTTCCAGGTCTCTTTCAGGTTACAGGGCCAGAACAAGAGTGAGCGAGGGACTAGCAACTGCTTACTGCACTGCACGGCCCAGGAGCCCCGGGGGCTCTCCTGGTCACTGGAGGGGCCAGGAGGCAGGCTGCCGTCCTCCGATGTGCCACAGCCACTTCCTGGGTGGTCCTCGTCCTCGGAGCCAGCCACCATGAAGTCTGACAAGGAGCCCTGGCCATCGCGGGCAAAGTACTGGGAGAGCTCAGACTCAGAAAGGAGGGAGTCCTGTTGGAAAAGAAAACACGGGATGTCTCTGACAGCTTGGAAGAGGGACCAGAAAGGGAGTCCACAGAACAGTAATGACTTCCGAGTTCTCCAAGAACACTTTGTTCTAATGCCTGGTCATTGGAAACAGCTGTGGCTTTTTCACTTTAAGATGGTTACATCAACAGTTAGTGAATTAAAAGGTGATTGCGTGGTCAGATACTGTTTTTAGATTACTATTATTATTATTATTATTATTTTGGTGTGTGTGTTGGGGGAAGACTAAGGGGAGGCACAATTTTGGCAATGACTAGCAAAGCCAGAGTAGCAGTTTTTTGACCACGTCATGGAAAACACTGGGAGGAGGGAGAAAAGAAAATAAAAATCCAAGCTAAATGGTCCAATTGATGAAAAAAAAAAAGGGGGGGAGTTTAAATCCTACGCCCTGATCCAGTGGGATTGAGGAATGTTCCAGTTTTCTTAAAGCTACAGGGCCTCTAAAACTCAGGCTGACTTTTTTTTTTTTTAATTACAGAGCAGTTTCAAAGGTGACTTTCCAAAGTGCAGTTCATTTCTCTTTTCTTTCTTTCTTTCCTTTCTTCCTTCCTTCCTTTCTTCCTTCCTTCCTTTCTTCCTTCCTTCCTTCCTCCCTCCCTCCCTTCCTCCTTTCTTTCTCTCTTTCTTTTTCGAGGTAGGGTCTCACTCTAGCCCAGGCTGACCTGGAACTCACTGTGTCGCCTCAGAGTAGCCTTGAACTCCTGGTGATCCTCCTACTTCTGCCTCCCGAGTGCTGAGATTAAAGGGGTGTGCCAGCACACCCGGCTCCTCTTATTGTCTTGTTCTACTATTTTCTTAGATGAATATTTACCCAGAGAAACACACTTCTGGATATTTGCTCTTAAATTAGTATGGCTGTTATTTTCTGTATAAAGTAGCCAAAAGGAGTCAGGGGTAGAACTGGTTGATGGTCCCACTGAGTCAACCAGGCAGTATGCATCTTAACTCACCTTTTTGGCAAGAGAGGGGCTCTTCAGGGGTGTACCTGCAGGGAGGAATTAACCAGATGGTCAAATGGATGAAGCTCAAATCACAAGGAGGCACACTCATTTCTCCAGAAAGGCAAAATTGGGGGCTGGAGAGATGGCTTAGCGATTAAAGCACTTGCCTGCAAAGCCAAGGGATCTTGGTTCAATTTCCCAGAACCCATGTAAGCCAGATGCACAAGGTGGCGCACGCGTCTGGAGTTCTTTTGCAGTAGCTAGAGGTCCTGGTGCACCTATTCCCCCCCCCCCCCACCTGCCGCCTCTTTCCCTCTCTCAAATAAATAAATAGCCGGGCGTGGTGGCACACGCCTTTAATCCCAGCACTTGGGAGGCAGAGGTAGAAGGATCGCCTTGCGTTTGAGGCCACCCTGAGACTACAGAGTGAATTTCGGGTCAGCCTGAGCTAGAGTGAGACCCTACCTCGAAAAAATAAAATAAAATAAAAAAATAAATAAAAATTTAAAAAAATTGAAAAACAAAAGCAAAAACAGAAAAGGGGAAGTTGAGCAGATTGAACAGAACCTCCCTTTGCCTGGGCGGCACTGATGGGCTGCGTGCATAAGTGGGGGTGAGGGCAGGGGTGGGGGGTGGGGTGAGTGTGTGTGTGTGTGTATGCATGGACTCTGCCCTGCCCCATTCCACCTCCCTTCTTGAGACTCTGCTCCAATCCCTGGGCTTCCACCTCCACGATGCCCTCACTCGCAAGTCATTTCCTCTGGATTTTTTTCCAAGTACTTTCTCTGCCCCATAATTAACTTCTGTGTACACAGGACAGTTTAATGGTGGTGGGCAAGTTGATTCTATCTCCCTTCTTCAACTGTTTTAACAATCCACAGAACAGAGATGCTTACTGTACACAGACCCACTATCTAGCACATACATGTACTGTTTAGTACATACATGTCCAGGGACATCTGGAGAATGGCTGGAAGGATGAACGAGCAAATGAACCCTATCCAAAAAACTCATGGCCTTTAATCCCAGCACTCAGGAGGCAGAGGTAGGAGGACTGACATGAGTTTGAGGCCACCCTGAGACTATAGAGTGAATTCCAGGTCAGCCTGGGCTACAGCGAGATGCTACCTCAAAAAAAAAAAAAAAAAAATCCACCAGGAGCCAGGTGTGGTGGCGCACGCCTTTAATCCCAGCACTCAGGAGGCAGAGGTAGGAGGATCACCATGAGTTCGAGGCCACCCTGAGGCTACATAGTGAATTCCAGGCCAGCCTGGGCTAGAAAGAGACCCTACCTTGAAAAACAAAACAAAAAAATCCACCAAAAGACTCATGACAGACGTGAGGAAAGGGTTGGATATCTATTTTCCTTTTTAACTGAAGGATGGGCAGTTTAGCATTTAGACTTTGAATTATATGTCATGGGCAAAAGAGGCTCAGGGCATGAGGATTCTGGCTTAAGGCCATCTTTGCTAACTTATCAAGTGGAAATGTTGAGATAGAACAAGCACAACTCTCTCCCAGTCAGGATAATGGACTGGGTGGATAAAGAGCCTATTAGGTCCACTTTAGTATATTAATTATGGATGCAAATGATTAGGATATTTTATGGTTGCCAAAAAAAAAAAAATCCCATTTCTGTTCTTCTGACAACAGATGACTCCTGTCTCAGTTCCTCTTCTTCCAGGATATTAGTCTGCATGGCAGTAAGATCCCCAGCTCAGAAATGTCTGCAGAGTCCCTTGCGGTTTTTCCATACTAAGGAAACATTAGTTCTACACCTTGATAGAATATTTTTAAGTTAATTAATTTATGAGAAAGAGAGAGAGAAGCGGGGAGGGAGAATGGGCACACTAGGGCCTCTACCCCCTGCACACAAACTCCAGATGCACGCGCCACTATGTGCATCTGGCTGACCTGGATTCTGGGGAGTCGAACCTGGGTCCTTAGGATTCGCAGACAAGTGTCTTAACCACTAAACCATCTTTCCAGCCCACAGTATTTCAAATTCATAGGATCACAATCATTTTTCTGCCTAAAGATTTTCACTTAAGGGAAAAATTCATGATTTTTGCTGAAAGGTTTTTAATTCATACAACAAAATCTTGAGCTTTCCAAAGAGAAATACTCTGCATTACCAAATGACTCTTGCGTTGGCGCCCTTTCTCTCTTGCTTCAGATGAATCATGCATAGACACATGGAATGTTGTCAACTTACTCACAAACTATCTGAAAATCACATAAAAAGCATGCATGGGCTGGAGGGATGGCATTTGCCTGCAAAGCCAAAGGGCCCAGGTTCGATTCCCCAGGACCCATGTTAGACAGATGCACAAGGGGTTGCACGTGTCTGGAGTTCATTTGCGGTGTCTAGAGCCCTGGTGAGCCCATGCTCTGTCTCTCTCTCTCAAATAAATAAATAAAAATAAAAAATATTTTAAAAAGAAGCATGCATGATTAGACCCTTAATGAAGCACATTAAATAACTGCAGAAATCAAAGTTAGCACCGAGGAGAAAGCACAGACTCTCTGACGACTGCCTTCATTCACCAGCCCTGATAGGGAAAAGCATGCACTACGACTGCTCGGGAGTGCCGCGGGGAGAGCGGCACGAGCAGCTCTTCCGAATGCTCAATGGAAATGTTCGATTACGGTACCTAAGCAGGGCGAGGAGCTGGCCTCTTTGCTCTCCTGATAAGTGCTGCGTGCAATCACTTCGTCCATTTCCTGCTCAGAGACCTGGTTCGCAGCAGAAAGCACAAATTAGATGGCTTTACTTATTTATTTCACCACAATAAAAGCAAACTAGTTGGAGTTGAATGCAGAGAAAGAGGCAGAGATTGTAACTGTCCTCTGAAGCAGTAACTCAGGACACATGAGCCCACGTGCACTAATGGATTGCTTCAAACTGTGTGTGCATAGCAACATCTCCCCAAATTCTTTAAGCAAAGCAACCATGTGCTATGCCCATCAACAGCATGGCTGGTGCTTGCCTCTTTAGAACATCTATTTCTCATACTGTAAGAGAAAGATTAATCAAACAAATTAAAACCTACAAAAGGGTTGGAGAGATGGCTTAGCGGTTAAGGCACTTGCCTGCGAAGCCTAAGGACCCAGGTTCGATTCCCCAGTACCCATGTAAGCCAGATGCCAAAGGTGGTGCATATATCTGGAGTTCGTCTTCAGTGGCTAGAGGCCCTGGTGTGTCCAATCTCTCTCTGCTTCTTTCTCTAATAAATAAATACACAAAACTACAAAAACAACACAAGAATGGTATATTCTTCACCCATGTGCGCTAGTTTTTAACATTTTGCCACATTTACATGTGTTCCGTTGTTAACACACACGCACACAACCTTTTTGCCGAACCATTTGCATGTTGCAGATATTGTGATATTTCACTTGTGAGCATCTTAGCATGTGAAACAAAGATGCACCCTCCAATAACCATATTCCTTGAAAGATTCAGGAAATGTCATACCGATGACCGCTGAATATACATTTCATGTTCCAATTGAGTCAGTTATCCTAACACCATCTTTTACTTATTTATTTTTCTAATTTACTTTTGGGAAAGAGGGAGGGAGGGAGAGAGAGAGAGAGAGAATGGGCGCGCCAGGGCCTCCAGCCACTGCAAATGAACTCTAATGCATGCACCACCATGTGTATCTGGCTTACGTGGGACCTGGAGAATTGAACCTGGGTCCTTAGGCTTCATAGCCAAGCACCTTAACTGCTAAGCCATTTCTCAAGCCCGGTAAGACTTTTTTTAAGGTTAATGCATGCTGAACTATGATGCTTTTTCAAAAGATAATTAGAACACTTACATTTTTACAATTTTTATTTGTGAGCAGGCAGAGATATAGACAGACAGACAGTGAGAATGGGCATGCCAAGGCCTCCTGCTACTGCAAATGAACTCCAGACACATGTGCTACTTCATGCATCTGGTTTTACATGGGTACTGGGGAATCAAACCAAGGGCATCAGGCTTTGCAAGCGAGCACCTTTAACCAATGAGTTATCTACACTGCTTCCTCCAGGTTTTGGAGGTAGGATTCCACTGTAGCCCAGGCTGACCAACAATTCACTATGTAGTCTCAGAGTGGCCTTGAACTCACGGTGCTCCTCCTACCTGTGTCTCCCAAGTGTTGGGATTAAAGGTGTACACCAGCTCCTAGCTTTTTTTGTTTTGTTTTGTTTTTTGTTTTTCAAGGTAAGGGTCTGGCCCTAGTCCAGGCTGACCTGGAATTCACTATGGAGTCTCAGAGTGGCCTCGAACTCATGGCGATCCTCCTACCTCTGCCTCCCGCGTGCTGGGATTAAAGGCATGTGCCACTACATCTGGCTTTAGCTTCTTTTTTTTTTTTTTTTCAAGGTAAGAACGCTTTAAATTCAGAATAGCAATTCTGTGCACTCAAGTAACGTTCAGCATAAATCATATTTGGATAAATACAGTGATTTGCCTTCATAGTTCTATACAGGATTTGGCCTTACATTTTCCCTCACAGATAAATCATCATCATGTCATGGCCTATATGTAATATTTTAGAATAGACCTCACAGGAAATAACACACACACACACACACACACACACACACACACACAAAACCACTTACACACATGCCTCCACAGAGCAGAATATAACCTTGTACAAATAACCCCGGGAAGACATCAGCTTCAACAGTGGTTGCTATTTTTCATGCAACTAGACTTTCAATATTTGCAACTGTTTTTCTGAGGGAGAAAAACCAGTTTCTGTTACATTCTTCTACTTAATATAAGCTGGAAGCTGCTCTTCCAGCAGACCCTCATCTTAGCTGTCCAGTCCTGGGAGGTTTGAATATCCCAATCAGGCAGCCACTGCCCCAGACATTATGAGAAACAGGAGAAAAGAAAATCCTGTGGTGTTTCTTTTGGAACAACACACAAATTAAGGAAGCACATATATTCCCTATCAAAATATACTACTGGCATGGAATGCTGGAATAAGTAGTACAAAAATACATTCAACATAAAACAGGGTCTTGACCAAAAGAAAAATACAGTATCATGTGACAACCAAGAATACCACATTTACCTAGGAAGAAACGTGGAAATCCGTCCAGTGCTGAAATGTGGGTTTGCTAAACGCATCTCCAGCACATCACAGGCAACCAGTTTACTGGGGCTGGAAACACGAATTAACCCTGTGCGTTCAGCCGGGTCTCAGACCACCCGCCCATCAGATCATTAGGCTCAGTACTGAGACGCTGTTTTGATATTGGTTGCGTCAGCAAAATAGGACCATGCTTTTGGGCTGAGATATAACAGACTGAAGAAATCACCACTCGTGTGAGGAAGACATGCCTGGAGGCCACTGACGACAGCTGCTGGAACCCTGATGGGCTATAGTGTCGCTGAGGGGCTTACCAGGCCAGCCACAGCTTACTGGACCGATTTCTGAGGCAGAAGGGGGTGACGTGGGTGTTGGAGTCCAAGGGCAGACCCCGGGGGAAGCAGCTGAGAACCGCTCTTGCCTGCTGTAGTCACGAGGCAAAATGATGTCAAAATGTGTGACAGCCAGCGAGCCGTGGAAAACGGGGGAAGGTTCTAGAGAGTAGAACAGATTCTAGGAGAAGGCATCAGAGCCACAGAAAGAAAGGATAAAAATGGGAAATAAGCAAGAAAAAGCATGGGAAAAAAGCAGAAGCAGTATTTGGTTTCATAGGAACGACAGCATTAAAAATTGTCTTAGGAGGGCTGGAGAGATGGCTTAAGGCACTTGCCTGCAAAACCTAAGGACTCTTGGCAATCCTCCTACCTCTGCCTCTCGAGTGCTAGGGTTGAAGGTGTGTGCCACCATACCCGGCATGACCACTCTTTATTTTTTTAAAATTTTTATTTATTTATTTGACAGAGAAAGAAGAGACACACACACAGAGAGAATGAGCACACCAGGGCCTCCAGCCACTGCAAACGAATTCCAGACACATGCGCCCCCTTGTGCATCTGGCTAACATGGGTCCTGGGGAATCGAACCTGGGTCCATTGGCTTTGCAGGCAAATCCCTTAACTGCTAAGCCATTCCTCCAGCCCACTATTTAAACTGGGTCATTTCTTCCATCTATCTCAAGTCCTCACCACCCTAGCAAAATGGCTCTTGGCATTTTAGAGTCATGAATGAGTGAGAAGTTGATGCAAGCTATTGACTTCCCCAATGCAAATATACTCTCAAATTGTTGTAATTTGTAAAGTCCCCCTAAGAATCCATAGGCGTCCTGTTAAGAACCCCTTCTGGAAGCCAGCTCCCTTATGCTAGCCCTCATAGTGCTGGAATATGCTATGCGAACTCCTGGGGGTAATGGTCACCAACAGTGTGAACAGGCAGGGGAGCCTGCAGGCTCCAAAATCAACCAGCTGGACAACACGTACACACCTGTGCAGTAGTGGCACACAGGCTATGGGGACAACCAACCACTCTCTGATTGGATATGAGGCACAGCCCATGAGAGGGAATTCACACCTGTTACTGAGAACCAAGCGAGAGCACTATGCACAGGAAGGCCGTAGTCTCTTGAGGGAAACCCTCACTGTTCCTTGACTAAGAAGAGGTGTGGTGGTAGACACTGAGGAGACTCAAAACACATCAAAGCAGAAACTCAGAAGATGCAGAGAGTGTAACACTAAAGGGGACTTATAACATACCTGCCAAAACTCAGGGAACATTTTGGAAGAGGGGGCAGAAAGATTTGAAGAGCCGCAGGGTGGGAAAGTGTACCTCGAGGCATCATCTCCACTACAGAGACAGACCGGTGTGCTCACACACCACGGTGAATACCAATAACCCTACTGAGGTGGGTCCTCAGTGGAATGGGGATGGGGGAAAGGGGATAGAAAGGTATAATCCAATGAGACTTTGACCAACAGGCAATATGTTCATATAGTAGAGTTCACAATTACTTAAAATAAAAAAATAAAAATCCACGCATGGTGGCACACGCCTTTAATCCCAGCACTCGGTAGGAGGATCGCTGTGAGTTTGAGGCCACCCTGAGATTACATAGTGAATTCCAGGTCAGCGTGGGCTAGAGCGAGAGACTACCTCAAAAATAAAATAAAACAAAATAAAATAAAGCACCCCTTCCAATGAGCCTGCAGGTTTACTGGGTAAAGACACGTATCCTAATCCTCCTGCCTCTGCCTCCCAGCATAGATACATTCAAATTCATCTGTGTAGCTCTGCGATGTTAACCAGTGCCTTGCGCCTAGTGGAAGCTCAACAAATGTTTAGCTAATGAATTTGATGGAGGCCAGGGATCGGTAATCTGAATTAACCCTGACTGGCAAGAAGCGGGGAAGAGTAGGTTCTACTCCACGGGGACTCTCTCTTTCGTCCATTAGCAAGTTCACACAGGCTGGTGGCCCCTGTGGCTGACCTACTAACGCTGGACTTGAAAGGTCTTCCGTCTTCCCTGCTAAGTCTAACTTGTAAGAAAAGGGCATTGAATGGTTCATTCTCACCAGAAGACTATGGGCACGAACAGCTTTGCAGCCAGAAAACGGGCTGAGCCGCGGGGATGCAGCGTACGTGCTACTGAAGCCAGGCCGAGAGCGGGAAGGTTTAGTCCCACTGGTCTCAGATCACGTACGCTTCTCTTTTCTCCTGGGGACCTATCCACATGAGTGAATACGGAGCGCTCCCCGACTTCTAGCGTGCGTCTTCAGTAGAACAAGCAAAAGCAGCTCACACCGAGTGAATGTCATCTAAATGGCAGGGAGAACTCCGTGTGTAAAAGCGGCGAAGGGTTGTGTTAAGCAGTGAGTGATAAAAGATAACAGCATGAGTTAAAAGTTGTAGTCTCTCTCGAGGAGTTGGCCCGGCAGACAGAAAAATAGGATCTTCCACAACACTGACTGAATTTAATAGATAATTTCTCTATTTGATTTGAAATGGGGGCTTTATTTTTCACTAACATTTTTTTTTTTTTTTGTTTTTTTGAGGTTCTGGCCCAGGCTAACCTGGAATTCACTCTGTATTCTCAGGGTGGCCTCGAACTCACGGTGATCCTCCTACCTCTGCCTCTGCAGTGCTGGGTTGAAAGGCATGAGCCACCACGCCTGGTTTATTTTTCACTAACCTTAATGAATGCAAAATTCACAAAGAGTCATATACAAATGAAGAATTTAGTTTGCAAACCCAGATTCCAACCTATTTTCACTTATTTAAGTTGTATGAGATGAGAATCATTCAATGAGATAGAATTTTATTTTTCAACAACTGAATGAACATTAAGGAGTCCTTCCTCAAACTGGAAGACATTTTACTTTGGAGAATATCTGAAAGTTCTATACTCTAAACATTTTATGGAAATGCAGTCACTGGTTTTAGTGAATTAAGTACAAGTAGCCAAGTTTATTTTATTTATCTATTTTTGTGGTGTTGGGGATAAAACCCAGGGCCTTAAGTGAGCACTCTACCACTGAGCCACACCTCCAATCCCCATCATTTTTTTTTTTCTCGAGGTAGGGTGCTGCAGTCAAGTTCGCATTCTTGGTAGATAGAAAGCACCTAACCAAGAGCACCTTGTGGGAAAAAGAGGTTTATTTTGGCTTACAGGCTTGAGGGGGAAGCTCCATGATGGCAGGGGAAATGATGGCATGAGCAGAGGATGGACATCACCCATGGGCAACATAAGGTAGACAACAGGAACAGAAGAGTGTGCCAAACACTGTCAAGGGGACACTGGCTATAACACCCATAAGCCCGCCCCCAACAATACACTCCCTCCAGGAGGCATTAATTCCCAAGTCTCCATCAGATGGAAACCTAGCATTCAGAACACCTAAGTTTATGGAAGACGCCTAAATCAAACCACCATATAGGGTTTCACTCTAGCTCAGGCTGACCTGAAATTCACTATGTAGTTTCAGGGTGACCTTGAATTTATGACAATCCTCCTACCTCTGCCTCTGGAGAGTGCTGGGATTAAAGGCGTGCACCACCACGCCCAGCCTTCCAATCCCCATATTTTGATTTCTTCCTTGAAGAAAGTTTAAAATTCACTGAACCTGCTTTAATAATTACTGAGCATTAAACTTAATTGCCATCATACGGGCAAACAAAAGATTGTGGTTAAAATGAAAAGGTTTCTTATCTCAAAGCTGAAAGGCCCTACAGATTATCTAGCCCAGCATGTTCAGATTTTTTCCACGCGAAGATGAGATATCTCACCAGCAATCAAACAGCCAGTGGCTGTTTCCTACCAGATCAGATTAAAAAAAAAATATTTTATTTATTTATTTGACAGAGAAAGAGGGAGAGAGAGAGAGAGAGAGAGAGAGAATGGGCACGCCAGGGCCTCCAGCCACTACAAATGAACTCCAGACACGTGCGCCCCCTTGGGCATCTGGCTAACATGGGTCCTGGGGAATAGAGCCTCGAACCAGGGTCCTTAGGCTTCACAGGCAAGCGCTTCACGGCTAATCCATCCCTTCAGCCCCAGATTAGATTCTAAATTCACCAAATAACTTTGTCAGCATCTTCCAGTAAAAGTTTCTAGTAACTGAAGAAGTCCAGCTCTGAGATTCACACCCCGCATGTATCAGCCACAGGCTGGCCACCTCCCACCCCCAGCCAACCCCAGGGGTTGAGTGTTCACAGTAGACAGGAAGGGGCATTCCTGCTGTCACTGCAGCTGGACAGGCAGCCAGGCCATGTTCCCACAGTCAAAGCATGAAACACCTCACCTTTGGGTTAGGGTGTCGGCCGATGACCAGGCGAACGGGTCCTGGGGGGCACTTGCTCAAGATGGCGTGCACCTTGCTTAAGGCAGCGTGGCGCACGTTCACCGAGTTCACTTCCAGGATCTGGTCTCCACGGCTGGAAAGATACCGGATGACACGCTTTGGTCACAGGGCAGCTTTAAAAGAGCTAAGACAGCTTTCTTTCTGGAAGAGGCTTATAACAGGAAATCTGTTCTGAATACTTCAAAGAGGCAAATGACATTCTTTCATCTTTGCATGCCCGTTAAAAAAAAAGCAACACATTCATACAGGCATCACATTTTAAATTGGCAGAGGCCATTATCATTGACTGGCATTTTCAGAAACAGTAAGCTAAGTAAAATGAAGAAGGACCACAATGAAGGCTACTTCCTTATTTTATTATTATTTTTGAAGTAAGCCCAACAGACTGGCCTTTTTTTTTATGCAAGAGATCAAGAGTGAGAGAGAGAACTGGTGTGCCTGAGCCTCAGCCACTGTAATTAAACTCCAGATGTGTATGACCCCCTGTGCGCATGAGGGACCTTGCGTGCTTGTGTCACTGTGCATCTGGCTTACATAGGACCTGGAAAGTCGAACATGAGTCCTTAGGCTTCACAGGCAAGCGCCTTAACCACTATACCATTTCTCCAGCCCTATTTATTATTATTATTATTGTTGTTTGCTTTTTTTTGAGGTAGGGTCTCACTGTAGCCCATGCTGACCTAGAATTCAGTATGTAGTCTCAGGGTGGCCTCGAACTCACAGTGATCCTCCTACCTCTGCCTCCCAAGTGCTGGGATTAAAGGCGTGCGCCACCACGCCCAGCCATATTTTATTTTTTATGACAGCAAAAGAGACAGAGGAAAAGAGAGAGTAAAAGGGAACTTGCATGCCAGGGCCTTAGACACTGCAACTGAACTCCAGATATGTGCGCCACCTCGTGAGCATGTGCAACCTTGTGAGCTTGTGTCACCTTCTACGTCTGGCTCACGTGGGTTCTGGGGAGTGGGACCTGGGTTCTTAGGCTTTGCAGGCAAGAGCCTTAACCACTAAGCTGTCTCTCTAGCCCTGATATCTATCTATCTATCTATCTATCTATCTATCTATCTATCTATCTATCTATCTATCTATCTATCTATCTATAATTTATTTGAGAGAAATAAAGAGGCAGATAAAAAGAGAGATAGAGAATGGGCACGCCAGGGCCTCTAGCCACTGCAAATGAACTCCAGATGCAGGCGCCACCTTGTGCAGCTGCCTCGTGTGCATACTGGGGAATCAAACCTGGGTCCTTAGGCTTCACAGGCAAGTGTGTTAACTGCTAAGCTCTCTCTCCAGCCTAAAGACTGCTTCTTGAGCACCCACTGTATGCCAGGCAGAACAGTTTATATGGTCATGCTCACACAGGTGTTAAGCATTCCTATTAAGTACTGTATGTGTGTGGGGGGGTGGGGGGTGCTTAGAGGGATAACCTTCTAAGATGACACACACCTGATTTACCTCAGGGCCGCCAGACTCTTATTATCACATGACAGCCCCATGACCACCATCACTTTATTCTTTCTTCCCACCCTCCTGAGTGGTTACTGTAATATTTAAAGAGGAAATGTATGAAGTGCAAAGGTGACCCAAGAACTTGTAAAAATGTTTCAAATGAGAAATTTAGGACAAGTTGCCTATTTTGACTTGAAATTATCAAGCGAGCACTCGGCAGGGGAGAACAAAAGGCCCTTTACATGGGGTTGGAAGAAGGCTCATTTGGCCCCAGGCATATGGAACCGTTCAGGAAAGAAACATCAGCTTGGGATGTCATTAAAGAATTTTTTTTTCCTTGAGTTCTAAAGTATATTTCTTTAGTACTTTGGATGATTTGCTAAGTTTTTTTTTTCAATATGAAAATTCATTCTGATGATTAACTAAAAAAGGTAATTTAATCTATTAACAGAGTCCCCACATGGTGAACTTGTGGCATGCCATTCTGATAATTCTTCAACTGCCGAAGGACGCAGAAGTTTATGGAGGAGAAAGCTAATGCTGTTTGCACAAAGTGCTTGGTGCCATGTGTGCACATTCTTGTGAAACTTAGGTGGGCACCAGCCACACAATTACTATACAACGGAATACCTAGACATTTCTTGTGCAAACAGAACACTCAACGGTCTGGAGTGAGAAATCAGGCACCAAGACATCCCATTCAAATGAGAACGGAAGCACTTGACGCAGTTCAAGTGATCATACCAAGGAGGCCTCCCACTCAAGGGCATGCCTTCACGACACTTGCATCCACTGATTGAACCAATATAAGCAGCTCTGGGTTCTTGCATGAGGTTTGCATAAATGAACATAAAAATGAAAGAGTATATTGAAATAATCATAGATATTTGCAAAGAGTTATATTTTGTCAAGATTCTGAGACTGAACTTCTAAGTCCAAATACAACAAAAGAGGTCAGAAAACCAGGATCCAGAGCTCTTTGATTCAACTGAATTTCATTCATATGAGCTTTTCATCTTTTGAAGTGCTTTAATCATCTTTATATTGTTGGGGAAAAAATTCACAGATGAAGAATTCTATAAACTGGACATAGTGGTGCATGACTTTAATCCCAGCACTCCGGAGGCGGAGGCAGAGGCAGAGGCAGGAGGATCACCATGAGTTTGAGGCCACCCAGAGACTACGTAGTGTCAGCCTGGGTTAGAGTGAGACCCTATCTTGAAATAAACAAACAAACAAAGATTTTCACAGAAGACCATATTTGAACAGAGAAGTTTTGTGACACATGTCTGTAATCCCAGTGCTCAGGAGGAGGCAGGAGGATCAGAGGTTCAAGTTGATCCTCAGCTACATAGGGAGTTTGAGGCCAGCCTGGGGTACATAAGACACTGTTTCTAAAATGTCAGGAAGGGCTGGAGAGATGGCTTAGCGGTTAACTGCTTGCCCGGAAGCCTAAGGACCCCAGTTCAACGTTCGATTCCCCAGGACCCACGTAAGCCAGATGCACAAGGTGGCGTGTGCTTCTGGAGTTCATTTGCAGTGGCTGGAGGCCCTGGAGCACCCATTTTTTCTCTCTCTCTCTGCCTCTATTTCTCTGTCTGTCTGTGGCTCACAAACAAACAAACAAACAAACAAAACAAAACAAAACAAAACAAAACAAAAAAAGTATTTTAAAATGTCAGGGATACCACCAACCTCAGGTTGCTCTCCATCTTGGCCACCGATCCGGGTGCAAGGCTGTGAATGTAGATGCCTGGAGGGCTGTTTTCCAAGGCCAGACAGCAGGCTCCAATGCCTAACCCAACTCTTGGCTCTGTGAGAGGCATGGTTCAAAGAAAACAGAAGCAACCATTAACGACAGCCAGAGAAGTACAACCGATCCAAAACTGAAATGATGTGCATTCAGACCCACAGCTATTCAGTTTTGGTGTAGAATGAGAACGTAAGCCCTACTTTTCTTTTTATCTGATGGCATTCTCTCTGTTCTTTGGAAATAGCTAGAGCATATATAAGTAATACTTTTATTCTGGACACAAGCTTTTCATTAAAAGCAATTCTTTTCTTTAATTAAATTAATTATCAATTTATTTAATTAATTATTTGAAAGAGAGTGAGAAATAGGCAGAGAGAGAGAGAGAGAGAGAGAGAGAGAGAGACAGAATAGATGTTCTAGGGCCTCTAGTCACTGCAAACGAATTGTAGACACATGTGCCACCTTGGGCATCTGGCTTTATGTGGGTACCTGGGTCCTCAGGCTTTGCAGACAAGTGCCTTAACTGTTGAGCCTTTGCTCCAGCATCTGGACACAAAACTTTTTACATAATTAATCTCTTGGTTATTTACAATTGTTGTTCACCTTTCTACATAAGTGTGTGTAGTGGGGGGATGAAAAATGGTATGATTTTGTAATTACCAGTGATTTCTACTTACTGGTGTTAACTTCATTAAAAAATATTTTTACTTATTCGGAAGGAGAGAGAGAATGAGAGGGAGGAGGGAGGGGAGGCAGGAAGGAATAGGCACTCTAGGGTGGCTTGCCACTGCAAACAAACTCCCAAAGCATATGGCATTTTGTGCATCTGGCTTTATGTGGGTGCTCGGGAATTGAACCCAGGATGTCAGGCTTTTCAAGCAAACACCTTTTTACCACTAAGCCATCTCCCCAGCCCTTCACTGCATTCTTCTTCCTCCTCCTCCTCATCCTCCTATTTTGTTTGTTTGCTTGTTTGTTTGTTTGTTTGAGGCAGGATCTCACTTTAGCCTAGGTTGACCTGGAATTCGCTATGTAGCTCTAGGCTGGCCTCAAACTCACAGCGGCCCTCCTACCTCTGCCTCCCAAGTGCTGGGATTAAAGGGGTGCACCACCACAGCTGGCAATTGCATTCTTTCCTATACTTGTTAATTCTTTAAAATTTTGTATGTGTGATAGACTGTGTGCGTACAGGTATCCGTGGAGCTCAGAGAACAACCTTGGTGTTCTTTCAGTTTCTACCTTTTTTGAGACACAGTCTCTCACTGGCCTGAAGTGTTCCAAGTAGGCTAGACTGGCTGACCAGTGAGTCTCCAAGATCTGCCTGTCACTGCCAGCCCAGCACTGGGATTACAAGAGTGTACCATCACACCCAGTATATATTTTTAACTATTTATTTATTTGCAAGGGGCACAGGCAGACAGAATGGGCACACCAGGGCCTCTAACCACTGCAAATGCATGTGCCCCCTTGTGCATCTGGCTTACGTGGGTACTGGGGAATCGAACCTGGGTCCTTTGGCTTTGCAGGCAAGTGCCTTAACCCTTAGCCATCTCTCCAGCCCCCACACCCAGTATTTTTATATGGGAGCAAACTTGGGACCTCATGCTTGCAAGGCAGTCAGTTTATTGACCGAGTTATCTCCCCAGCCCCTTTAATTTCTTTTTACAAACAGTCTCTGACGCACAGTAATTCACCTGATCAAAGACTAAATGTCACTGGAGTCTTCCCTTACTTTTTATAAAATGACTCAAATCTCTACGTTTGATCTTCTCATCCACTTGTAGAACACCCTCCCTGACAGTAGGTGAAGATTCCAAAGGAACCATTCAAAGAAAAAACCAATGTAAACCTGATTGCAAATCGTTACTCATGAGAAATCAAGGAAGCAAAGCATAGGACCACCTTTGTTGAGTGTGACTTCCATGACAATCCTGTCTTTGGGCCCAGGAGTCTTCCGACCGAGGGAGGATGAACCAACGTCATCAGAGCTGCTTGACGAGATCCCCCCGCCGCTGTTGAAGTTTGGGGAGCTCGATCTGCTCATGTGCGTGGGCGTTGAGCAGGGTGTGAGGCTGGGGCTCAGTAACTTCGTGCGCACCGTTAGGACAAACAGCCCGCTTCGGATTTGCTGCAGGAGTTAAGACGGAAGCTGAGTGAACACATTCACAACGGCTCTTTTATCAAGGGGGTGGAATTCCGGGAGAGAATGAAGGAAGCAAAACAAGAGGACACGGGTCAGCAAGAACACTGTTACCAGCAGGGGACAGTGGCGCACTTTAATCGCACCCTGAGACCACATAGTGAATTCCAGGTTAGTCTGGGCCAGAGAGAGACCCTACCTTGAAAAACAAAACAAAACAAAACAAAAAAAAAAAAAAAAAAGAAAGAAAAGAAAAGAAAAGAAAAGAACACGGTTACCTTAAAGGTGTGAATGGCTTCTTGGAATGTCAAGCCCTTTATTGGTATTCCATTTACGTCCAGGATTTCATCCCCTGGTAACCAAACATGAGAACTATGTTAACAATAAGCTGTATTATTTTTGGACTCTGATTAGAACTACAATGGCGTGCCACTTGGTCCCTGACGTGTTACCATATAAAGTAGCTTTCATTAGTTTAGCTCCCAGGAAAGTCACCCAAAAGGAACAACTAAGAAAAATTCATGGGGTTGGAGGGATGGCTTAGTGGTTAAGGTACTTGCCTGAGAAGCCTAAGGACCCAAGTTCGATTCCCCAGTACCCACGTAAGCCAGATCCACAAAGTGGTGCATGCTTCTGGAGTTCATTTGTAGTGGCTGGAGGCCCTGGTGTGCCCATTCTCTCTGTCTATCTCTCTTCTCTCTATCTCTCTCTGCTTGCAAATAAATAAATATAAAAATTTTTTAAAGTCATATTTTTAGCAGTAATTCTATATTCCAATTTTCAATTAAAACAACACAGAACTGGGTGTGGCAGGACATACATATAATCCCAGGTCTTGGGAGATGCATGAATTCAAGGCTAGCTGCGGGTACAAAGTGAACTTGAGGCCATCTTGGGCTACAAATCAAGAGTCTATCCCATTGGGCTCGAGAGATGGCTTGTTGGTTAAGGCACTTGCCTACAAAGCCAAAGGACCCAGGTTTGATTCCTCAGTACCCACATAAACCAAATGCACAAGGTGGAGCATGCATCTGGAGTTCGTTTGCAGCGGTTAGAGGCCCTGGTGCACCCATTCTTTCTCTCTGTCTCCCCCCCCCCCTTCTCTGTCTTTTTCTTGCAAATAAATAACATTTAAAACATATTTTTAGAAAAGATAAAAAGGATCTTTTTTTTTACCCACTGACAGCTTTGACAATAAATATCCTGTGCTTAGGGATTGAATTGCAAATATTGATTTCCAAGGCCTTCCTCACAGCCTCTACCTAAACACTGAAGCCTACTCAACAAACCACGAGCATATAAAACACCCGAGAAGTCATTCCTACATTTGCAGAAAGATAAGCTTCCCAAATCCAGATGTCATTATGGCGTCTAGAGAATACTTTCAATGGCAGAGAGAAAAGCTGGCTGAGGGCTGGAGAGATGGCTTAACAGTTAAGGCGCTTGCCTGCAAAGCCTAACGACCTGAGTTCAACTCCTCAGCACCTACGTAAAGCCAGATGCACAAAGTGGTGCATGCATCCTGAGTTTGCTTGCAGCAGCTCAAGGCCCAGGTGTGCCCATTCTCTCTGTCTCTCTTTGTGCATGCTCTCTCTCTCTCTCTGCTTACAAACACATAAATAAAAATATTTTTTTAAAAAGCTTGCTGAAGCCCGGCATGGTGGAGCACGCCTTTGATCCCAGCACTCGGGAGGCAGAGGTAGGAGGATCGCCATGAGTTCGAGGCCGCCCTGAGACTACGTAGTGAATTCCAGGTCAGCCTGAGCTAGAGTGAGACCCTACTTCTAAAAACCATAAATAAATAAATAAATAAATAGAAAAAGAAAAGAAAAGCTTGCTGAGATATGACTGAGAAGCCACTGCCCTCCTTCCTTCCAGAATAGTCTGGATGTCTGATCTCACTGGGGCGGGACCAGGAACTCCATCATGACGCTGGCATGCAGCTGTAGGCTTTGGTCTCAGGTTACTGCAGGGCGACAGCAACCTGTGTGCGTGTCTGCACATGCTCACTTGCCTCTTCCCCCGTCTCAAGCCAGCCTATCATCTTCAACCTTAAGAAGAAACAGTCAGGCCGTGTTCAAGCTGTGGGTAGTGTCTTCTGGAGCTGTCAGAGCACTTGGGCACCCTGCTGGCTGATCAGCGCTCATTTCTGGGGTGTGCTCTGGTGACACGGGCTGTGTTTCAGAGTGACAGTTCACACATGTGACGATGCCCCAGAGAGCACACCCGGACTTTGTGTGGCAGTGCTGTGGGGAAGAGACCTGGTCCACCAAACCAAGGTGTAAAACGGCACACATGTTTTCGCCTCCCTGACAGCCAATCCCAGGAGCAAGCTGCGTACAGGATTAATGGAACCCTGTAGATGGGTTTCAAAAACTGCAGTAATGCCCCAAGCATTCTCTTTAATACAACTGTGGAAGTTGCACATTGAAATAATTATCTGGCCAGGGCTGGAGAGATGGCTTAGCGGTGAAGCGCTTGCCTGTGAAGCCTAAGGACCCAGGTTCGAGGCTCGATTCCCCAGGACCTACTTTAGCCAGATGCACAAGGGGCACATGCATCTGGAGTTCATTTGCAGTGGCTGGAGGCCCTGGCATGCCCATTCTCTCTCTCTCTCGCTCGCTCTCTCTCTGCCTCTTTCCCTCTCTGTCGCGCTCAAATAAATAAATAATAAACAAAAATTATCTGGCCAGGGCTGGAGCAATGGCTTAGTGGTTAAGGCATTTGCCCACAAAAGCCAAAGAACGCCGGTTAGATTCCCCAGGACCCACGTTAGCCAGATGCACAAGGGGCACATGCATCCGGAGTTCATTTGCAGTGGCTGGAGGCCCTGGCATACCCATTCTCTTTCTCTGTCTCTCTCTCTCTCTCTCTCTCTCAAGTAAACAAAAAAATAAAATATATTTTAAAAAATCATCTGGCATGGGCTGGAGAGATGGCTTAGTGGTTACGGCACTTGCCTGTGAAACCAAAGGACCCTAGGTTCGATTTCCCAGCACCCATGTAAGCCAGATGCACAGAGATACATGTGTCTGGAGTTCATTTACAATGGCTGAAGGCCCTGGCACACCCATCCTCTCTCTCTCTAATAAATAAATGAAAAAATAAAGTCAAAGTTTTAAAAAGAATCACCTGGCCTAACCAATTATTCAATGATGTCTTGAAGTTCTATAGGAAAAGGAGAGAATCATCAAATGATTACTCATGCCCTTAAAATTTATACAAGAACTTTTAACGGCATATCACTCAATAGGTTGGAAATCCAACCCAATGACTTATATTTCTTATAAATGAACACATATGAAAAACAGCATTAAGGAGAGTCATGTACTATTAACCTTTCACAACTATGGATTGCTTTTCTATATTTTGCTCCATTCTACCAGTCATGCAGGTTGAGTTTCAGTCAAGTGAACACTCGGCACATCTGGTTTAAAAATGCTCTGCTGGACTTTGACCCTGCTCTGAAACTAGACACCAACCCCACCTGCATGTTAACTTCTCCTTAAGGAGAAATAAATACTGGGACCAAGAAGCAGGAAGCCTAGTCATGCCACACTGTTACCTAAAAGCATGTTACAGGCTCTGCTTGAAAACAGGACACTTCAATTCACTCTTACCAGTTTCAAAAAAAAGCAATCTGTATGATAACACAATAGCAACTAGAGTTTGAGTCAACAGAACTGAACAGCCATACCGTTTCTGAAGAAATATTATGATTTAATCATGTCATGAAAGTTGTATATTAAACAGGGATGGGAAGCTGGGCATGGTAGCGCACGGCTTTAATCCCAGCACTTGGGAGGCTGAGGTAGGAGGATCGTCATGAGTTCGAGGCCACCCTGAGACTACAGAGTGAATTTCAGGTCAGCCTGGGCTAGAGTGAGAACCTACCTCAAAAACAAAACAAAACCAAAAAGGATGGGAACAAATCAGAATTCATGCCTTGATGAGTATTATTTAAAATATGCTCAAGGGCTGGAGAGATGGCTTAGCGGTTAAGGCGCATGCCTGCGAAGCCTAAGGAACCAGGTTCCACTCTCCAGATCCCACGTAAGCCAAATGCACTTGACGGCACATGCGTCTGGAGTTCATTTGCAGAGGCGGGAGGCCCTGGTGCACCCATTCTCCCTCCCTCTCTCTCTAATAAATAAATAAAAAGAAAGAAAATATGCTCAAACATTATTGGTAGCGTTGCTTTATGAGAGTGTACGTCTTAGTCCAGATAAATATTACATAGCAAATATATGCAATTCTTTATTAAACAAGCTATTATGTACATAAATGGAACTTTAGCCTTTTCAATTTTTTTTTTCTCAAGGCTGATGCACCCAAGAGGGAAGAATGAGTCCACGTCTCTAGCATTCAAGCGAGGTAGCAGCAGGACTATAGTGAGGTGCACTGCGCTTGGGATCAGAGAGTTGAGTATGACTTTCACTCCTGCCGTATCCTGACAGTAGGACAAACTTCTAATCCCTTAACATGTCTGAGTCATACTTTCCTTACTTATAAAATGATTGCTCCAAAATGCCTATTCACCAGGCTTGGAACAGAGCGGATGAAATAATTTAAACACACAGAAATACTTTGTAAATGTTTACGGTGTCATAAAAAACACAAGGTGTACTTAAACAGTTAAAATTTTATTTGCATGACATGACTTCAATATTGTATTTTTTAAATCTGCATTCAAAGGCACCTGTCTTGGATATTTATGCTTGATAAAATGCCAGGTGCTATGGAGAATATGACAGATAGTCAGTTAGAAGCCAAACTACACAGTGGTTGATTTCAACAGTGAGGTGTCAATGATCAAGCTCTGCTACCCTCGAGGCCCCAAGGAAGGAAGGACTGTGAACGTCTCAGGGATGTTCAAGGCAAAGAACACAACCCAGGACCAAGCAGGCAAGAGGAAACAATGTCTCTAATACAAGTATAAAACCAGCCGGGTGTGGTGGCGCACGCCTTTAATCCCAGCACTTGGGAGGCAGAGGTAGGAGGATTGCCGTGAGTTCAAGGCTGCCCTGAGACTACAGAGTGAATTCCAGGTCAGCCTGAACTAGAGTGAGACCTTACCTCAAAAAAAAGGGGGGGGGGCCTGGAGAGATGGCTTAGCGGTTAAGGCATTTGCCTGCAAAGCCAAAGGACCTTGGTTCAATTCCCCAGGACCCATGTAAGCCAGATGCACAAGGGGGCATATACTTCTGGAGTTCATCTGCAGTGGCTGGAGGCCCTGGCATGCCCATATTCTCTCTCTGTGTCTCTGCCTGCCTCCACCCCCTCCCTTTCTTTCCTTCCTTCCTTCCTTCCTTCCAAATAAATAAATAAGTAGCAAACCACGTTCTATGCATCCTCTCATTTCATCCTCAAAACACCTTTTTTTGGGGGGGGGTCGAATTAGGGTCTTGCTCTAGCCCAGGCTGACCTAGAAATCACAGTGATCCTCCTACCTCTGCCTCCCAAGTGCTGGGATTAAAGGCACACGCCACCTCACCCAGCAAAAATAACTCTTTAAAGTAGGCATTGCTATTCCACTTTATGGCCGAGGAAAGGGAAGGTCGGGTCATGTGAACTGCCCCAGGTCACGACACGTGGAGGAAGGGCTCCAGGGGTACTGGGCTCTCAAGCCCATGCCTTGGCTGCTGTGCCGCTCACTGCACATCTTGTGAGGGGCCGAGTCCCAGGGAGTGAGGCTTAAAGTACTGAGGATCGTCAGAGGGCTTGTCTTACCTTCCTTAAGTCTTCCATCCTCTGCAGCTGATCCATTTGGGAAAATGGTCTTGACAAAAATCCCCATCTGGCCTCGGATGCAGTCTCGCCCTCCGGCAATGCTGAAGCCAAGGCCCTGCAATCAAAGCGCACAGTCCAGGCTGACTGTGTGGTCTGGACACAACAGCATTCTTGCCATTGCAGGAGTCAACTGAAGACACCCGTCTTAGGCAGTACTGAACTGAGGGCATCCTTGTACTCTTCTGTTAGTGTTTTTAAAAATTTGTTCATTGTAATGTCTGCTGCTGTCTGGATAAATGTATATACTATGCTCATCAAACTGCCTAGTAGGCACTTCTCTTAATGTTCATAGCCTTATATTAATGCTACTCTCACTTTTGGTAGAGAACCTTCTCTTTTCAGATGGCAGTGACCTTGGGATGCCTCAGAAGGCATCATGGTGCTGGAAAGAAGTGACCGGAGTGCTCAGCACTGCAATATCTCTATCACACCTTCCAAGGCTCAGGGTCCATTGTGGAAGAGGTGGCAGAAAGAATGTAAGAGCCAAAGGAAGGGTAGGACTCCCTACAATGTGCTCCTCCAGACACAAAATGGCCTGGATAGCCATGACCTCACAGCGCCTGACACCACCTACACAAGACCATCATAAGAGGAGGAAAAGATCATGACATCAAAATAAAAGAGAGACTGATTGAGAGGGGGAGGGGATATGATGGAGAGTGGAGTTTCAAAGGGGAAAGTGGGGGAGGGAGGAAATTACCATGGGATGTTGTCTACAATTATTTGTTGTCAATAAAAAAACAATAAAATAAAATAAAGTAGGGCACAAATGTAAAGGTGAAAAAAAGTTTATTAACTATTTATTTATCTGAGAGAGTTAGAGAGGGAGAGAGAGAGAGGCAGATAGAGTGACAGAGAATGGGCAGCCAGGACCTCCAGCCTCTGCAAATAACTCCAAACATGTACGCCACCTTGTGTGCATCTGGCTTTATATGGGTACTGGGGAATCAAACCTGGGTCCTTTGACTTGCTGGCAAGTGCCTCAACTGTGAAGCCATTCTCTCCAGCCCCCATCTTCTGTGTTAGTGAACGGAAAGCATGCTTCCAAGTGCAGTATTTGACTCGGGCATCCTTTCATAATCAGGCTTGGAGTTAAGTTGGGCAACTGGTTTTAAATTCAAGTTTTCCTTCTCCGTTTCCCTCATCAGGTCTTTTTGCATTGCACTAGTTGTATGTGTGTGTGTGGGGGGCGGGGTTGGATTGAGGTATCTGAAATTGCTAATACTTGACAATCTTTCACTTTAAGAATGGCAATTTCATTGGCACCAACCAAACAGCTCCTGAGAGCCATTTCATATCACGCAGGTGCCGTATTTGTTCCAGTCTTTCTATTCAGTCTTCATGCCATTAAGGCAAAGAAGGTGTGGCTGCCTCTGGCTCTGGGGCCTTCAGGAATGGATGTCAGCAAAATCACATTGTCCTTCTCTATGTTTGTTATATCTTTTACTTCATATAAAAACATACCTTTGGCTGTAGAGATGGCTTAGTGATTAAGGCATTTACCTGCAAAGCCAAAGGACCCAGGCTTGATTCCTCAGGACCCACATAAGCCAGATGCACAAGGTGGTGCATGTATCTGGAGTTAGTTTACAGTGGCTGAAGGTGTGCCCATTCTCTCTTAAATATGTAAAATAAAATAAATCTTTTTAAAAAATGAACAAAGCTGGGCATGGTGGTGCACGCCTTTAATCCCAGCACTCGGGAGGCAGAGGTAGAAGGATCACCATGAGCTCGAGGCCACCCCGAGACTACATAGTGAGTTCCAGGTCAGCCTGGACCAGAGTGAGACCCTACCTCAAAAAAAAAAAAATCTTAAAGCTGGGCACGGTGGTGCATGCCTTTCATCCCAGCATTCAGGAGGCTGAGTGAGGCAGGAGGATTGCTGTGAGTTTGAGGCCAGCCTGAGACCACATAGTGAATTCCAGGTCAGCCTGGGCTAAAATAAGACCCTACCTTGAAAAACCAAAAGAAAAAAAAAAAACACTCAAAACAAACAACAAAATGCCAAACAACAAAAAACACATGTTAAAATTTTTTTAAATTTGAAGCTATTTGAGGAATGTATGGTACCGCTTACCTGGGGCAACAGGGTGTGCAGAAAAGAGAGAGCTCACCTTGCCTTTCTCTTTGTACAGCCCAATGATGGAGATGACCGATGGTCGAATGAGTCTCCAAGGAGACTCCACGTGGGTGGTGCTCAGGGAGCGAGTGGACTTTTTCACGATGTGGTATTCCTAAAAGGCAGCGCAAGGCAAGACCGGAGATTCTCATTTACGACACTGTGGGCTCTGGTGTACAGACAGACTAAAAACCTCAGTTGCCTTTTGTGCTAGTGATTGTTCTCTGGTTCGCTTGTGGCCCAGTGTCTTAGAGAAAGTTTACTGTGAATACTGTGGAGCAGGAGCTCCTACTGCAATAGACTGCGACGCCTCCTCCCTCACACAGACAAAGAGGGGGACAACAGGACCTGTGTCACTCCTCCCTTGACCATACATCACAGATTCTTTGGCATCAAGTCAAGAACCGGGAACTAATGGGCCTCAAAGATGTGAGATGACCACTCTGTGGTTGGGCACTCCTTGGAAATCACGGCACCCCCCCATCCCAAGATTATAATCATGGTCACAAAGAATCTCACCATTTTAAGCTTAATTTACTCATTCAAAAACTCAGCAAGCCCTTGATCCTTATAAAATGCAAGCCACAAACCCAGACAACTTCCCCCCCCCCACACACACACAAAAATATCCTGTTGAGAGACTGCAGCCATTTCAACTCTAATCCCTCATCTTTGGAAAATAAAATACTTTCCCATAAGACACACTTTCCCTTTCTGGCACATAGCAGCTCAGATCTCAATCCCTTTCTCGTGCCCCCATCCATAATATTCATGCGTATTAGCAGGGTGCGTATTTCTAACGTAATCAAGAGATTAAGTAGCTATTGCTAGAGAACCTCTTTAATCTAGCGTTTTGCTATCCTTTTTAGAATAATAAATGTCTTATGTGATCTGATATCCTAGCACAAGCTAAAAAAAATATCACTTTGTGGTTAATATGAGGAAAGAGACATCAAGAAATAGTTCTTCTCCACAATTTGTGTCTGCTATGCTTCTATGTAGGGATGAGAATGTCCCCCAATGGTATTTCGTATCCCTGGCAGCTTAGAACAATTCTACTGTGCAGTTTGACAGAATATCTGCCAGCAATGTGGGCCGCCCAGACTTGGTCTCATTAAATAAATGATGTGTGGGCTTGGCAATGTTACTACGCCTTTACTGAGATCCAGGTCGAGAGGGCCAGACACAGCGTATGAATTGCCAACCCTTGAACACAGAAGTTTGCATGTAACCCCATGAGGGAACTCTTTCTCAGATCACCAGTCCTCTGCACTGCCTTCCGTCTCCCTCTTAGGAGATGTGTGCTTCACGTGACTGTCTTAAGAGTTTGAGGAGTCTCCCAGCCCCTTCTAGATCTGTGCTATCTAATACAGTAGCCACTGACCACCAGGGGTCACATATTTAAATCAAGGCAATTAAGGTTAAATGACACTCCTCAGACTCCCAAGATGGGCTTCATATGGTCAGGCACACGGCTGCCTCTGTGATGATACAGACCTCTGAGTTTTAATGGATAACTCTATGCTAGGCGGTATGTTTTAGTGGGAGGATAAAGGATAGGAAAAAATAAATAAATAAGGTGAATTCTGGGAGAAAAAGAAAATGGGTGAAAATAGGAGAAGACAAGAGACAGACACAAACTCTCAGATTTTCTGCACTAGCCTGAGCTTCCTGATACCTGGAGACCAAGTTACAAATGTTTCTGGTCTCTAAATGTGGTCTTTTCCTCAGTGGACAGAGAAGCTGTCACCTCAATGCCAGGCCTGGCCCATGATGGCGGTAAACCTCACTTATCTTCGACCCTCAGACAACCTGACAATGAGACCCTCCAACCCATTCTGGTCTTCTCCCACGCTGTGGATCTAATTAGGTCATTCTGAGGTGGCCACAGACCTGGCTCTCTCTCTCTGGTCACTGGTCTAGGTGAATTTTAACAGTCTTAACATGTAAGTGGCCCTCTCCACAGTGCCATACTGCCCTCCATCTGCCTTTGGTGAATTCAGCACAAATCGGCCTCTGAAACATGGCCACTCGATCCTCTGGTCAGGGAACAGCACTGTGAAGAATATAAATACACGATCCTGACAACATAACTGCCATATTCACCCACCTTCCTTTTTTATTTTATTTTTTTGAGGTAGGGTCTCATTCTAGCCCAGGCTGACTTGGAATTCACTATGTAGTCTCAGGCTGGCCTCGAACTCACGGTGATCCTCCTACCTCTGCCTCTGAGTGCTGGGACTAAAGGCATGCGCCACCACGCCTGGCTCCACCCACCTTTCTTTATAGATTCTTGAATATATAACCTTGAGCAAAATATTTGACCTCTTTGAGACTCAGTTGTTCTAGCTGAAAAAATGGTTATAGCATGCCAAAAGTAAGGGCTGAGACCTGCAGACCACCATTGGTGAGCCCCCAGGAATTTAGGGGTATCGCGACTGCCACACCTTCCTCCTCCAGCTGTTTGGCCACAGGCCCGGGGACAAGATGTCAATGATCTCTTGTGCTCCATGGCTCATGCTACCAGGACTCAAGGAATCGCACAAGTTCCCTGCAGACCCAGCCTGCTTCCAGCTTGACAGCAGACTGTCACCTGCTTTCCAGTGGGCTGGTAGAAGGATTGAGCAGGACTTCCATGAGGCCGGGGAGCTGGAGCTTTGATGGGAACAGGCCCCAGAATCTTTTTTTATTTTATTTATTTATTTGAGAGGAGAGAGATACAGAAATAGGCAGGGAGGGGGGGAGGGAGGGAGAGGGAGGGGGAGAGAGAGAGAGAGAGAGAGAGAGAGAGAGAGAGAGAGAGAGAGAGAGAGAATGGGTGTGCCAGGGCCTCCAGCCACTACAAACGAACTCCAGACACATGCACCCCCTTGTGTATCTGGCTTAGGTGGGTCCTGGAGAATTGAACCGGGATCCTTTGGCTTTGCAGGCAAGCGCCTTAACCGCTAAGCCATCTCTCCAGCCCAGGCCCCAGAATATTAACGGCCTACTTCACCCTGTCTACAGCCTCCGTCCCCACCACCCCTGGTGTTTGAGAGTTGTCACTGGAGAGCATGTTAGGACCTCCAGTCATCGTGTAGACACACGTGCTCACATCCACCTCCGTGGTTCTACACGGACACACGATGTTCCTATTAAATAAGTAGCGGTGGTTCACCACAGACTGTGAGACGCCATTGTGTCCTGGCAGTTGAGAGCAAGTCTTAGTTCCAAAACACACAGCAGGAAGGGAATCAAGATGCTGAGATTCAGTTAGAGATCATGTCTCTACTTTGCCCCCACCCAATGATAGGACTGGCATCTTTCTAATCTCTTGGAGTACACCTCACCCTATGACTCTGCCTCTATAATCCCAAATACTGGTAGTCCTGAGGTGGTTTGACTCAGGTGTCCCCTCATAAACTTCTGAATGCTAGGTCCCCAGCTGGTGGCAATTTGAGAATTGGAGCCTCCTGGAGGTGGTGTATTGCAGGGGGCGGGCTTATGGGTGTTACAGCCAGATTCCCCATGCCAGTGTTTGGCACACTCTCCTGCTGCTGTTGTCCATCTGATGTCGGCCAGGAAGTGACGTCTAGCCTCTGCTCATGCCATCATTTTCCCCTGCAACATAGAGGTTCCCCTCGAGTCTGTAAGCCAAAATAAACCCTTTCCACACACTAGCTGCTCTTGGTCACAAGTTTTCTGCCAGCAATGCAAAGCTGCCTGCAACAAGTCCTGATGGATGGATGGTTCTCATGAACACAGATATCATAAAGACAGACAGACAGACAGACACAGACGCACACACACACACACACAGAGAGAGAGAGAGAGAGAGAGAGAGAGAGAGAGACATCTGGAGTCCCAGGGAATGGAAACGTGTTCCTCCACCTCTAACCAAACAACTGTGGCCATGATTGAACCAGAGGACTGATGGCCCAGGACCGACCTGTGATGATCCAGTAGAATCCAGCAGCTGCGGAAGGGAGTGCTTCCGGCCATCTCGGGAGACCTCCAGCATCCTGACCCGGGGGTCCCCGTTGCGCACCATCAGCTCATTATACTCTTCAACGGACTCAAGGCGGTGGACACCCCCTGCTTAAAAACACGGCTTGGTCAGTAGGGCACGAGAAGCATCTCACTAGGAGCCACCAGCCTCAACTCACAGCATTTACAACTATCACGTGGTTCCCGAGGCCTGGCGCCCAGGACCCCCAAATCACTGAGCTCGTTAAGTCCTACTGCCAGGTAGGACTACATCAGCTTATTGTGTGCTAAGAGCCCTGGTGAGAGCTAGAGAGATGGGGAGGGGGCACACCCGGGCATCTTGCCACTGCAAATGAATTCTCGATGCAAGTGCCGCTTTGTACAATTGCTTCTACGTGGATACTGGGGAATTGGACCTGGGCAGTCAGCTTTGCAGGCAAGTGTCTTTAACCACTGAACCATCCCTCCACCCCTTAAAATAAACTTGATTTTTTAAAGGTAGGGTCTTGCTCTAGCCCAGGCATCTCAGGTTGGACTTGAACTTGCAGCGATTCTTCTATCTCAGCCTCTTGAGTGCTGGAATTAAAGGTGTGTACCACCATGCTCAGCTAAAGTAAACTTTTTTTTTTTTTTTTTTTTTTTTTGGTTTTTCAAGGTATTGTCTCACTCTAGCTCAGGCTGACCTGGAATTCACTATGTAGTCTCAGGACTGCCTCGAACTCACAGCGATCCTCCTACCTCTGCCTCCCGAGTGCTGGGATTAAAGGTGTGCACCACCATGCCTGGCCTAAAGTAAGCATTTTTATTAAAGTATAACAATTTGAGAGAAGTGTGTACAACTCCTACTCATACAGGTGAGAGATTTAACAGTGTGACCATGCCTCTGAGCAACACTCAGGTTACTAAACAATGCATGAACCAAACCTCAGAAGCCCTCTCTTTGCCACTGATCATCCAACAGACACCATGACCCTGACTTCAACTATCACAGATCACTGTTGCACATTTCTGAACTCTTTAAATGAATGTAAACATTATGTATACAAAAATACATATGGGCTGGAGAGATGGCTTAGTGGTTAAGGTGCTTGCCTACCAAGCCAAAGGACCCAGGTTCAATTCCCCAGTACCCAGGTAAGACAGATGCACAAAGGTGGCATATATGTATGAAGTTTGGTTGCAGCGGCTGAAGGCCCTGGCACACCCATTCAATCACTCTCTCTGCCTCTTTCTCTCTCTCAAATAAATAAAATAAAACAAACTTTACACACACACACACACACATTTTTTTAACAGATCCTTGTTCTCTCTCCCTCCATTCCTCCTTTCCTTTCTTTTTTATAAACTTTTTTTTTTGTTCATTTTTTTATTTATTTGAGAGGGACAGACACAGAAAGGCAGAGAGAGAGACAGAGAGAAATTGGGCACGCCAGGGCCTCCAGCCACTGCAAATGAACTCCAGACGCATGCGCCCCCTTGTGCATCTGGCTAACGTGGGTCCTGGGGAATCGAGCCTCAAACTGGGGCCCTTAGGCTTCACAGGCAAGCGCTTAACCATTAAGCTATTTCTCCAGCCCTTCCTCCTTTCCTTTTGAGGCAAGGTCTCACTGTAGCCCAGGCTGGCCTCGAACACACAGTGATCCTCCTACTTCAGCCGGAGTGCTGGGATTAAAGTCGTGCATCACCATGCCCAGAGAGGTCCTTGATCTTAACTTTTAGTTGTGAGATTTAACCATGTTGTTTACATGTCAATAGTTTGTGTTCATTCCCATTCTGTATAACATTTCCTTGCATAAACACACCACACTTCCATTCTATTGTTGATGGACAGCTGGCTTGTTTCCAGCTTAGATTTAAAACAAGTGGTAGCAAATCTTTTTTTTTTTTTAATCAAGGTAGGGTTTCACTCTAGCTCCGGCTGACCTGGAATTCACTCTGTATTCTCAGGGTGGCCTCGTACTCATGGCAATCCTCCTACCTCTGCCTCCCGAGTGCTGGGATTAAAGGCGTGCGCCACCACGCCTGGCCTTTTTTTTTTTTTTTTTTAAGGGCTACACAGGACAGTTTTTTGTCTTTGTGGGTTTATGGGTCATGAATGGCCTTTGTCACTTTTTTTTTTTTCCTTTTTCCAACCCAATAAAAATGTAGAAAGCCTTTCTAACTTCTGGGCCACACACATGCAGCTATAGTTTGCCAACTGCTCCTCAAGAATAGAGTTAATGAACCTCTGTGAGCGTGTCTCTTCGGCAGGTCGTTTCTGCTGGCTGATGTGTGGACGTGGAGGAGCTGACCACTGGCCTCTCTGCGGCTACATTGCTCTCGCTCGCCAACGAGCTCCAGCCTCGCCGCCACCCCCTCCCCAGCCATGTGCTGGGAGCACAATGGGATCTCATTGTGGTTTCCAGTTTGCATTCCACTGATGAGGAATGAGATCAACTTTCTTTTCATACATTCATTGGCTATTTTTCTTTTGAAAAGTGCCTATTGAAGTCTCCGTCCATTCTTTTCTAAAAAAATATTTTAGCCGGGCATGGTGGCACGGAGGATAGATGTGCCAGGGCCTCCAGCCCCTGCAAACAAACTCCAGACATGCTTGTGCCACCTGGTCCATCTGGTTTATGTGGGTACTAGGGAATTGAAGCTAGGTCCTTGGGCTTCACAGGCAAGTGCCTTAACTGCTAAACCATCTCTCTCTCTCTCTCTCTTTTTTGAGGTAAGGTCTCACTCTAGCTCAAGCTGTCCTGGATTTCACTATGTAGTCTCAGGGTGGCCTCGAACTCACGGTGATCCTCCCACCTCTGCCTCCCGAGTGCTGGGACTAAAGGCGTGCGCCACCATGTCCAGCTTGCTAAACCATCTCTCCAGCCTCTTCTGTCCTGTCTTTTATTAGATCTCTATCCTTTTATTAATGATTAAAAGTAGTTTTTTTAAAAAAATTTTAATTATTTGAGAAATTGCAAGAAAGACACATGCACATACATACCCAGCGGGGGCTGGGGGACAGAATGGCTAGTCCAGCACCTCCTGCCATTGCAAATGACTTCCAGTGTCATGCATCACTTTGTCATGCGTCAGACTTTACGTGGGTACTGCGTAAAGCAAACCCAGGCTGTCAGGTCTTGCCAGCAAGTGCCTTTGACCACTGAACCATCTCCGTAGCCCTGCGTTATTACTTTTGAATGTGAACACGTATGGTATGAATGTATGCATGGTTAACATATGTGATGCTTCAAATGTAGACTGTCCCCCACAATCTCATGGGTTTGGATACTTAATCCCCAGTGCGTGGTAATGTTCAGGAAAGTTAGGGAACCAAGAGGAGGTGGAGTCACTGGTGGAAGAGTGTCACTAGGGGCAAGCCTTGAGGAGTCACAGGCCGGACCCGTTTGCTGTTCTTGCTCTTCATTCCTGCGGATGGGACAAGGACATGCTTGGCTGTTGGCTCCTGCCACACCTGCCCTGCTTTGACGAAAGGTCCCCCCAAGTGTGTATGCTGAATTAACCCTTTCCCTTCCATAAGATGCCTCTGGTCATGTTTTTTTTTTTTTTTTTTGTTTTGTTTTTTGAGACAGGGTTTTACTCTAGCCCAGGCTGACCTAGAATTCACTATGTAGTCATAGGCTGGCCTTGAAGTCACTGTGATCCTCCTACCTCTGCCTCTTGAGCGCTGGAATTAAATGCGTGTGCCACCACGCCTGGCTGGTCATGTATTTTGCCTCAGCAACAAGAAAGTAACTGATACACTGTGTGTAGTTGCGTGTGTGTGTGTGTGTGTGTGTGTGTGTGCACACGCACACACATGCGGAGGCCAGAGACTGACCTCAGGTATCTTCCTCAATCACTGTCTACTTCAGTTTATAAGACAAGCTCCCTAGCTGAGTGGACCCATATCACTACGTGATATAGTGAAATGGGACCACAGGTCCACTGCTGACCAAAATTCATTATGTAGCACATGGTCACAAATGATTTCTTTTTAACCTCTGTGGTGAGTTATTTTGTGTCTTGTTTAAGAAATCTTTATAGGGCTGAAGAGATGGCTCAGCAGATAAGGTGCTTTCCTGCAAGGCCAAAGACCTGGGTTTGATTCCTCGGTACCCATGTCAAGCCAGCTGCACAAAGTGGTGCATGCATTTGGAGTTGGTCTGCAGCTGCTAGAGGCCCTGGCATGACCACTCTCTCCTCTCTCTCTGCTTGCAAATAAATTCATAAATTAATTAATTAATAAGAAAGAAATCTTTGTAATAATGATAGGATGATAGGTTTTTTTTTTGGTGCTGGAACCCAGGTCTCATTAATACTTCATGTATATTATATGCTTTTTAAAAATAAGATACTTGAGCAGGGTATGGTGGCGCACGCCTTTAATCCCAGCACTCAGGAAGCAGAGGTAGGAGGATCACCATGAGTTTGAGGCCATCCTGAGAACACACAGTGAATGCCAGGTCAGCCTGAGCTAGAATGAGACCGTGCCTCAAAAAACCAAAATAAATAAATAAAATCCCAGCACTCAGGAGGCAGACATATAAGGATTGCCATGAGTTTGAGGCCACCTTGAGAGAATCCATAGTGAAGTCCAGGTCAGCCTGGGCTAGAGGAAGACCCTACCTCAAAAAACCAAAAATAGGGCTACAGAGATGGCTTAGCGGTTAAGGCATTTGCCTGGAAAGCCAAAGGACCCAGGTTCGATTTCCCAGGACCCACATAAGCCAAATAAATGCACTACGGGGTGCAGGCGTCTGGAGTTCATTTGCAGTGGATAGAGGCCCTGGCGTGCCCATTCTCTCTGTCTCTCTTCTTTCTCTCTTTCTCTCCCTGCTTGCAAATAAATAAATAAAATAAAAGCCAATAATAAATAAACAAAATAAGTGGACTGAAGAGATGGCTCAGCAGTTAAAGGGGCTTGCTTGTAAAACTTGCCATTATAGGTTCAATCCCCCAATACCCATGTAAAGCCAGATGCAAAAAGTGGCCCATGGGTCTGGAGTTCGTGTGCAGTGGCAAGGGGCTCTAGCATGTTCATTCTCTCTCTCTTTATCTTTCTTAAATAAATAACTATATTAAAAAGTAAGATGACTAAAAAAACCATGAGTATAGCTACCTCATACTATGTTTATATCATATACTACACATCAGCTATTTGCTTAGCTAGTTATGTATCTATTTATACACATTCTTTAGAAGGTCAAATACTCCAGGCTGTGAAATGATTCATTTGATTCTAGAAATGATCTAGAAATGTTTCAAAAGGTTTTCCATGGAGAATGGAGCCTTCTGTAGTGTAGTGGTCATCAGGCTTGCCTTGCAAGCGAGTGATCACAGGTTCGAAACCAAGCACAAGCAAAGTGAGCTGTGGGTGTAGTTATTGGACTGGGTATGGAGGCACACACCTTTAATCTCAGCACTCAGGAGGTTGAGGATGCTGTGAGCTTGTCTGGGGCTACGGAGTGTGCCCGAGTTTAGAGTGAGACCCTGCCCTGAAAAAAATTTTCCCCAATGGACCAAGAAAAGGTAACTCTATATTTTTAGAAATAATATATTGAAGAGTTATTTTATTTTATTTTATTTTGAGGTAGAGTCTTGCCCTAGCCCAGGCTGACCTGGAATTTACTAGGGTGGCCTCAAACTCAGGACAATCCTCCTACTTCTGCCTCCCAAGTGCTGGGATTAAAGGCATGTACCAACACACCTGGCTTGAGTTTTTTATTTTTCAAAATATTTTATTTATTTATTTGCGATGAGAGAGAGAGAGGGACAGACAGACAGACAGAGACAGAGAATAGGCGAGTCAGGGCTTCCAGCCTCTGTAAATGAACTCCGGATGCCTGCGCCAACCTTGTGCATCTGGCTTACCTGGGTTACTGGGAAGTAGAACTCTACTTCCCAGTAACCCAGGTCATCAGGCTTCACAGGCAAAGGCCTTAACCACTGAGCCATCTCTCCAGCCTTTGCTGAGCTTTTAATAGTGAACCACTGAGAAGTAAGCTGATACAGTTAACATTATAATGATATCGGGAAAGGCTTGGCTTTTCAAAAGCTAAATATTAACTTTCTGAAGAAGGTTTTCTAACATCTGAAATTCCTTTGCAACCAAGAAAAATTTTGCATTTAAAAAGATCACAAACCTAAGAGATTAACATGGATAAATCAAAAGTCCTGAAATTAAAGGGGAACCCTGCTGGCAAGAAAGGAGATATGAAGTAAGGAAAACTCTGGTTAGAATATCAGAAAAATGTTCCACAAACTGACAGACGATATTACTTTAGTCATTTTGGAGCCAGACTGGGCAAAACCCGAGTGGAAAGGCTGGAACCTCATATGCTGTTTTACATAATTTATGACTTAATAATTCACGGTCCGATTAATCTCTCTTGGCATGCTTACTCATTTGAGAAAGATTTATTAAAAGAAAATTCCCTTTGAGCTGACAGGGAAGCGCTTGTCATCAACAGGAGAGAAACCACATACGGTAGTATTTGTTGATAATACAGTGATACACGACTATCTCAGCGACTCATGCTAAGAAAATACGAAATAAACACCCAGATTTATAGGACAGGCAAATTAGGAGCCGATCACATTAAAGCCTCCTGCATGCAAATGTCTTCAAAATGAACTTAGTTCGAGGCACTGAATCAAACCCGAGTCCTTAAGCCTCTGCCACATGCCTCCCAATTACTTTTCCAGTCTTATCTCCCCTACCCTGCTCTGAGAATTTACTCTATCTGGATGATTGTCAAAAGACAGGATGTGTTCTCCTCCCCTCTCCTTTCCAGAACTGGGCAACTACAGATACGGTGGGAAGTCTTCCCCAAGCTTGTCTGAGCCATCACCTCTCACCCCAACTTTCCGCTATCTTCTCCCCGCCTGATCACTTGGCCAAGCTTTGCTGGATTGAATTACTGCTGTCAGATTAAACTGGGCTTTTCAAATGGTAGAGGAGAAGAAAACAGTTGTCCAAAACTTCTTTTATCTTTCCCCTAGTTCCACAAAACCTCCCATTCATACAGAAATGCTTTTCCTCCAAATCCAGGCCATTGCTCTCCCCTCCTCTCCTGATTCCTGCCAGTGTCCTGTCCTTTATGTCCTCCTTCTGAATGCCCTCCCTGAGCACCGCAACAGAGCGATGTCCAGCTTCGGTGCCTCTTGCGTGTGCTGTATTGTGGTCAGCACTGTGTGGACATGTGAGTTGCCTTCCCCGGGGACTGCAAGTCCTTTGGAAAGCCTTCCTGCCTGAACTTGTTCAGACATTTTCCCCCTCTTGAGAGGGGGGAAAAGGCAAGAACAGTAAGGACGAAAACGATGATGATAATTTCAATGTAAAAACAGAGGCAGAGGGCTGGAGAGATGGCTTAGCGGTTATGGCGCTGGCCTGCAAAGCCAAAGGACCCAGGTTCGAGTCCCCAGGACCCACGTTAGCCAGATGCACAAGGGGATACATGCATCTGGAGTTTGTTTGCAGTGGCTGGAGGCTCTGATGCACCCATTCTCTCTCTCTCTCTACCTGCCTATTTCTGTATCTCTCTCTCTCAAATAAATAAATAAAAATAAAATATTAAAAACAAAACAAAACAAAAACAAAAGCAGCCACTACTAGGGAAGGGCTCAGTGCTGGGTGGAAGTGCCAAACATGTTCTCTCATCTCAGTCTCCAAAAGGCCAGGGACATCGAAGGCTCTTGCATTTACCGGAAAAATAAACACTTATTTTAGGGCTGGAGAGATGGCTTAGTGGTTAAGGCGCTTGTCTGCAAAACCAATGGACCCAGGTTTGATTCCCCAGGACCCATGTAAGCCAGATGCATGTGGGGGCACACGCATCTAGAGTTCTTTTGCAGCAGCTGGAGGTCCTGGCATGCCCATTCTCTCTCTCTCTTTCCCTCTGTTTATTTCTTTCTCTCTCCCCTTCAAATAAATAAATAATAAACAAAATAAAGTTGGTTTAAAAAAAAAAAACTCATTTCAGGCTGGAGAGACAGCTTAGTGGTTAAGGTGCTTGCCTGAAAAGCTGAAGGACTCAGGTTCGGTTCCCCAGGACCCACATAAGCCAGATGCACAAGGTGGCGCATGAGTTTGTTTGCAGTGGCTGAAGGTCCTGGCATGCCCATTCTCATTCATTCTCTCTCTCTTTCTCTGCCTCTTTATCCCCCTCAAATAAAATAAACAAAAAAAATTTTTTAAAATTTTTTGTTTTATTTTTATTTATTTATTTGAGAGTGACAGACAGAGAGAGAAAGAGGCAGAGAGAGAGAGAGAGAGACAGAGGGAGAGAGAATGGGCGCGCCAGGGCATCCAGCCACTGTAAACGAACTCCAGACGCGTGCGCCCCCTTGTGCATCTGGCTAACGTGGGTCCTGGAATTGAGCCTTGAACCAGGGTCCTTCGGCTTCACAGGCAAGCACTTAACCGCTAAGCCATCTCTCCAGCCCAATAAATAAAAATTTTTAAAAATTAAAAAAAAATTCATTTCACAGGTGAAGAAGCTGCGGCCCAGGGCAGCCACCTGTCCCCGGTCATTTGTCCCATGAGCAGTGGCAGAGGCGGGAACGGAACACAGTCCTGTGGTGCAGGCACGCGCTTCCTCTCTTACTCTACGTTTCCTTGTCAGAGGCTTGGGTATCGGAGATGGGTCCAAGAAGACAGGATGGCAGCTCTGGGTTAACCCTTAGCTGAACGGGCTGCTGTTTGCATCTTAATAGTGTGGGCAGAGTTAGGAAAACACACATCTAGAAGGTCCCTGAGCTACATCCCCTCCCCTCATGTGAAGCTAGAGACCCTCAAACTGGGCAGGGAATGGAATTCTTTTCATGATCCCCAGGAAGCCAAGGGTAGAAAGAATCTGCCTGGGAGGTCAATCCTCCTTCTGGCTCCTGAATGAGTTAGTGTCCCTTGGGAAAAGAAAGGAGCATGGGCTGGCTGTGGTGGCGCACACCTTTAATCCCAGCACTTGGGAGGCAGAGGTAGGAGGATTGCTGTGAGTGAGTTCGAGGCCACCCTGAGACTACATAGTAAATTCCAGGTCAGCCTGAGCTAGAGCGAGTGAGACCCTACCTTGGAAAAAAAGAAAAGAAAGAAGCTCCCTCCAGACATAAAATGGCCTCGATATCCATGACCTCATACTGCCTGACACTACCTACACAAGACCATCATAAGAGGGAAATATGACATCAAAATAAAAGAGAGACTGATTGAGATGGGGAAGGGATATGATGGAGAATGGAATTTCAAAGGGGAAAAGGGGGTGGGGAGGAAGGGTATTACCATGGGATATTTTTTATAATCATGGAAAATGTTTAAAAAATTGAGAAAAAATAAAATAAAATAATTAAAAAAAAAAGAAAGAAAGGAGTGTGACTTCACTGCACTGGTTTCAAAGGACCTTGTATTTCCTCAGAACCCTGAGAGTCTCCTTGGTTACAAGGTGCCGATCAACCCTGCCAAGATGACAGGAGGTCCTCTGTGCCCTTGTGACTCCTCGGCTCCCAACACAGATTAGAATGTGTCTCTGTTATTGGTTCTGGTGGTGTAGGTAAGAATATTCTGGAAGTCCCTTTAGCAGCCTGTGGTCATCACTTTTGCCCCAAATCAACATCCCAATGCTCATTCAAATGTAGCACTGACTAGTTATTCTGAATTACAAATGCAAAATAACTCATTTTGTTAATTGAACTTAAAAAGTGATGCATTGTATGGCCTTATGCTATGCTCTTATCTGAGAATAAACTGAGCGGAGGGCTAGACAGCGGGAAGGAGATGACCTTGGCTGGCAGCACGGTCATTGATTTGGGTTTGGAATCTTAGCCCACTATGTATTGCACAAGGTGCTTTTATGTGCATTAAAAATAAAATTTGGGGCTGGAGAGATGGCTTAGTGGTTAAGGCGCTTGCCTGCAAAGCCTAAGGACTCATGTTCCACTCTCCAGGTCTCACGTAAGCCAGATGCACAAAAGGACGCAAGTGTGCAAGGTGGCTCACACATCTGGAGTTTGATTGCAGTGGCTGAGGCCCTGGCATGCCCATTCTCTCTCTCTTGCTCTCTTTCTTTTTTTTGTTCTCTAACATTAAAAAAAGGCCAGTCTGTTGGGCTTGCCTCAAAAACAAAAACAAAAACAAAAACCAGGGCTGGAGAAATGGCTTAGTAGTTAAGGTGCTTGCCTGTGAAGCCTAAGGGTCTAGGTTTGATTCCCCAGAACCCATGTAAGCCAGATACACAAGGTGGTGCAGGAGTATGGAGTTCATTTGCAGTGGCTGGAGGCCTTGGTGCACCCATTTTCTCTTTCTCTCTTCCTCTGCCTCTTTCTCTCTAGCTCTCAAAATAAATAAATATAATACTAAAAAAATTTGTCCAACCTTTCAAAGTTAGGGTATTACCTTTTTTTTTTGAAGATGTGAGAAAAATCAAAGGAGACTAAAAAATAAACTGTTGCTGGGCGTGGTGGCGAACACCTTTGATCCCAGCACTCAGGAGGCAGAGGTAGGAGACTACATGCTTACATGGGTCCTGGGGAATCAAACTTGGGTCCTCCGACTTACAGGCAAATGTCTTAAACTTTTAGCCATTTCTCCAGCCTGAAATTTTATTTTTTCTTAATGAAAAAAAAAAGGGTTCATCAAGGCGAAAGTGCCTAGGATCCATGAAAGTTCCCCTGCATGTCTCCTGCACGTAGCTTTGGACTTCAGTGCTGACTCTGGGGGTGGGGACCAGGTTCTCTCAGCAAATGCCTAGGAAATGGAGAGGGCAGAATCTCTCTGAGAGCTGTAATTTTGTTTGTTTGTTTGTTTTTTGTTTTTCGAGACAGGGTCTTTCTCTAGCCCAGGCTGACCTGTCCTCCTACTTCTGCCTCCTAAGTGCTGGGATCAAAGGCATGCCCCACCACGCCCCGCTGAGAGAGCTGTAATTTTTCCTAGTTAGTTGAGATGCAGATTTGACATGGAAGCCCTATGCTACTTGTTCTGTGGGCTGACAATTTTGGGGGAGAAGCATATGTGTAGAAAATATGGGTCACTAGAGATTCTACACAGAGAGTCCCTTGAAATCTTATTAAGATAATGAACCCTAGCTGGGTGTGGTAGTGCATGCCTTTAATCCCAGAAGGCAGAGGTAGGCCACCCTGAGGCTACAAAGTGAATTCCAGGTCAGCATGGACTAGAGTAAGACCCTACCTCAAAAAAAAAAAAAAAAAAAAAAAAAAAAAACCACAAAACAACAACAACAAAAGATAATGAACCCCAGCTGGAGAGAGATGTCTTAGCAGTTAAGGTGTTTGCCTGAGAAGCCTAAGAACCCAGGTTCGATTCCCCAGTACCCATATAAACCAGATGCACAAGTTGGCACATGCATCTGGAGGTTGTTTGCAGTGGCTAGAAGCACTGGAGCATCTGCCTCTTTCTCTTTCTCAAATAAATAAACAAAATATATTTTTTATTTATTTATTTATTTATTTATTTGAGAGTGACAGACAGAGAGAGGAAGAGGCAGATAGAGACAGAGAGAGAGAGAGAGAGAGTGGGTGCACCAAGGCCTCCAGCCACTGCAAACGAACTCCAGACGCGTGCGCCCCCTTGTGCATCTGTCTAACATGGGTCCTGGGGAATGGAGCCTCGAACTGGGGTCTTTAGGCTTCACAGGCAAGCGCTTAACCTCTAAGCCATCTCTCCAGCCCACAAAATATTTTTTTAAAAAACAGCGTGAGCCGGGTGTGAAGGCACATCCCAGCACTGCAGAGACAGAGGTAGGAGGACTGCCATGAGTTTGAGGCCACTTTGAGACTACGTAGTGAATTCCAAGTCAGCCTGGGGTACAGCAAGACTCTACCATGAAAAAACTAAAAAATAAAAAATAAATGAAGAAAAAGATAATGAACCCAACATTAGGAAATTTAAGTTTCAACACTACATAGATGAACCAGGCATGGTGGTGCACACCTTTAATCCCAGCACTCGGGAGGCAGAGGTAGGAGGATCACTGTGAGTTCAAAACCACCCTGAGACTACATAGTGAATTCCAGGACAGCCTGGGCTAGAGTGAGACCCTATTTCGAAAAATAAAACAACACAACAACAACAAAAGAAACACACAGAAGTGTTAACATTGCTTTGTTATGGCTCAAGTAAAAACATTCATGTGGTGGCTCAATGGAGCTGTGATGTGAGGGCCTGCTTCACCTAAGGAGAAAACAACGTGGAGGCTTTTGTTTTGAGACAAGGCCTTTTGTAGCTCCGGCTGGCCTTAACCTTGCTCTGATGGAGGATGACCTTGTTTTCTAGATCTTTCTATCTCTACCTCCAGAGTGCTGAGATTATACCCATTAATGTGCTGGGGATTGAACCCAAGGCTTCCGCATGCTAAGCAAGCAGTCTACTAACAATGCTCCAACGGCCAGGCCTAAATGTGAGAATGGACGGACATAGAGCGCTCATCTCCCCAAGTGTGAGGGTCCCCTGCACACCCTGCACTGGGGAGGCTGAGACAAGAGGGTCTTGCATTCCTCTAGCTGAGCCATACCTGCCACCAGGGCTCCTTGCTCCTGAGTAAAACCAGAAGCCTGTCCCTAGGCTGCAGGCCGAATCCCCACTCACCTGACAGACGACTCTTGAGCTTCATTTTACTGCTGCCTTGTTTGGGACTTTCCAAGTTTCCCTTGGATTCCTCAGAGCCACCCACTTCCTGCGAGTCGTGGGGCCCAGGCACCTGAAATGCAGAACACAGACCTGATTAGACTGAATGATTTACACAATTGCCTCAGGGACTTATCGATAAGGCTAGAGAGTACCCTTGTGTCATGTGTCATGTGAGCAAGCAGGGTCACAGGATCCACGTCCAGCCCTTCAGACAGCCCGAAGGCAGAGTCCCAAGCTGACAAGTTCCTGCAGGCAGGGTCCCCTGGAAAGGGACTCTGGAGATGTCTCCACTCCCATTCTACATGCTGGAGCCTTGTGGGCCAAGGTCACCCAGGGCTGTCAGGGGCAAAGCCATTACTAGAATCCAAGTCCCTTGGCTTTTGGCCTAGTGCTTTCCCTATAACGTAAGCTGCAATTCGTATTGAAGGACCCGGAAACCAGACTGGCGCCATGACAGGCTTCAGTAAGACACTGCCCCGGCTAGGCCTAAGTTTCAAATTCCCGCTTAGGCAGAGGACCTGAGTCAGCCCCTAGACATGTCCAGGCATGCCCAAGACTTGCCCAAGACTTGTCCCTTCTGCCTCTCTGCCCCAGCCAATCAAAAAGGATGCAAGTACAGTTACTGTTTAAACCGACCAATCATGTAACTGCCCCCTACTTCTTTGTTCAAATCCCTATAAAAACCCTGCCCTCCTGCTACTTGGGGGACTTGTAGGGATCCACTGTGCTGGTGAAGTCAAGAGTCTGAGCTTAAGCCCGAAATAAAGCTCCTTGCCTTTGCATATGTGTTTGGTTCTCCTTGGTGGTCACTGGGTACACCGAGAACTGGGCCTAATAGTATTAAATCAGAAATTAAAACCCAATTCTAGGGTTTCTAAAATACACCAAAACTTTGACTTTTTGTCTCAATGGCAGAGGTATGTTCTGAGGAGCAGTGTTAAGCAATTCTGCTATTGTTTGAACATTATAGAGCATACTACCTCAAACCAAGATGCTGCAGGTCAATCACCGTGTGGCCTCTGGCTATGGACAAGAGAAGTGTACGCTGGAGGGCTATGAGGGTACAGGCAGCATAACGTGGCACAGTTTTCCGGCCAACTTAAAGATGGATGTAAGTAGAGGCTGGAGAGTTGGCTCAGTGGTTAAAGACGCTTGCTTACAAAGCCTGACAGCTCAGGTTTGATTCCCTGGCACCCAGGTAAAGCCAGATGCCCAAAGTGGCGCATGTATCTGGAGTTCATTCACAATAACAAGAGGCCCCGGAGCACCCATTTTGTCTCTCTCTCTGCTTGCAAATAAATAAATAAATAACTTTTCAAAAGATGAGTATAAGTAAACTCTAAAACAATGACGAAACATACAGTGTAGTAAACACATGCGTAACACAGTCATTTATTACTGTAGGACATTTCAGCCTGTGGATGGGGAGATGGCTCAGTGGGAAAGAATGCTTTTGCATGAGGCCTTGATTCACCCTGAGTTTAATCCCCCCAAATTTATGTAAACAGCTGGCTGTGGCCATGTATTGTCTGTGACCTCAGCCCTGTGGAGACTAGAAGACACTAAAAAAAAAAAAAAAAAAAAAATCAATGGGGTGGTGGGGGGGGTCTGGACATGGCTTAGCGGTTAAGGAGTTTGCCTGCAAAGCTAAAGGACCCAGGTTCGACTTCCCAGGACCCACGTAAGCCAGGTGCACCAGGGGGCGCATGCGTCTGAAGTTCATTTGCAGTGGCTAGATGCTCTGGTGTGCCCATTCTCTCTCTCTTCTTCTTTCTCTCTCGCAAATAATAATAATAAAAAGTCTTAAAAATTTTTTTTGAGATAGGGTCTCACTCTAGCTCAGGCTGACCTGGAATTCACTATGTAGTCTTGGGTAGCCTTGAACTCATGGCAGTCCTTCTACCTCTGCTTCACCAGTGCTGGGATTAAAGTCATGTACCAGCACACCTGGCCTCACTGACTCTATCTTAAATACAGCGGAAGATTGTTACTATTATACTCAGTGTTCTCCTCCAGCCTCTGCATGTGAGCACACACATCTGCACACACAAGTGTACACATCACACACATACCACACCACCCGTGCCCCTTCCCCACACAATCTTTTATACTCCATCGTCTCATGCAGCCCACACCGCAGGTGTGGTCCGTGATGACTGAGATGTTACATGCCATATCACTGCATCTGCTTTCTGAGTACAGAATCAACACCTTCCAGAATCAAGCATCTCACAGGTTCTGTGGAAGTGAAGAAATCAGCCACTTTTTTCCCCCCCGAGATAGAGTCTTGCTCTAGCTCAGGCTGACCTGGAATAATTCACTCTGTATTCTCAGGGTGGCCTCGAACTCACAGAGAGCCTCCTACCTCTGCCTCCCAAGTGCCGGGGTTAAAGAGGCGCACCACCACATCCAGCTTGTTTCTTCTTTTTTCAGTTAGGGATTGAGGCTCAAAGAGAGAACCAGGAGACGCCACCCTACATGCCATCTCACCTTAACACAAAAACGGAACCTGGCAGAAATGGAACTCTAATCGACACTGATCTACCATGCCCTCTGCTGCCCAGTCTAGCCCCCTACCCAGACAGAACCTCAGACGGGCTGGCCCACGGACCCACCCTCTAAACTCACCAACCAACCAAGTCTTCCCCTTATCTGTAAAGGCTGTCTTCTTCCGGTCCCCAACTCTGCGCTATTCCGCTCAGCTCAGCTTCTCTGCTCGACCTGTCTACCTTTGCGAGGGTCACAAGGACACACCTGAGACCAGCTTCTCCCTCACCCAGCCTGGCTGAGTGGGGCGGGGGGGGGGGGGGGGCGGGGTGTGTGTGTGTGTGTGTGTGTGTGTGTATGTGTGTGTGTGCGCGCGCGCGCATAAAACTGTTTCTTTGTTTGGAAGCCTTTTTTGCTTGTCTTTGCTTTATAGCTTGGGGTGACTTCTCTCTCTTTTTTTGTTCATTTTTATTTATTTATTTGAGAGTGACAGACAGAGAGAGAGAAAGAGCCAGATAGATAGAGAGAGAATGGAAGCGCCAGGACCTTCAGCCACTGCAAACGAACTCCAGACGCGTGCGCCCCCTTGTGCATCTGGCTTACGTGGGTCCTGGGGAATCGAGCCTCCATCCGAGGTCCTTAGGCTTCACAGGCAAGCGCTTAGCCGCTAAGCCATCTCTCCAGCCTGTGACTTCTCTCTGTGATTACATGCACGATTTCCCTCTGGTTTCTGAATCTGCCATGTGCGAGAGTTGTGGGGAGGTGGAGACAGGTTGAACCCTGGGCTTGCAGGCTAGCTAGTGTAGTGAAATCGGTGGAGTCCAGGATCAGTGAGAGACACTGTCTCAAAAAGTAAGAAAACTTGGTTCGAGGCCACCCTGAGACTCCATAGTGAATTCCAGGTCAGCCTGAGCTAGAGGGAGACCCTACCTCGAAAAACCAAAAAAAAAAAAAGTAAGAAAACTTGGAAAAGCAGTTGAGGAAGACACCCAGTATTATCTCTGGCTTCTGTGTCTATGCACCCCCCCCACTTACCCCACACATATGAACACACATACACACATGTGGGTACACCACAGACACACACATGCAAAAGACATTTGGGTAGGGGTAAGTTTATGTGTTCCAAACTTACAACACATCCAATAATACATTTCCAGGCTGGAGAGATGGCTTAGTGGTTAAGGCACTTGCCCGCAAAGCCAAAGGACCCAGGTTCGATTCCCTAGGACTCATGTAAACCAGATGCACAAGGTGGCACATGCATCTGGAGTTCTTTGCAGTAGCTGGAGGCTCTGGCATGCCCATTCGCTTTCTATCTGCCTCTTTCTCTCTTTTTCCCAAAGAAATAAATATAAAATACTTAAATAAAATAATACATTTCCTTGTGAAATTGTATTCTACTTTGACGTTCCGGAAGGGGGAAAAAAAGCCTTATATTAAAACAGATATATCGGGCTGGGGAGATGGCTTTGCGGTTAAGGCGCTTGCCTGTAAAGCCAAAGGACCTGGGTTTGATTCTCCAGTACCCACGTAAAGCCAGATGCACAAGGTGGTGGATGTGTGTGGAGTTCATTTGCAGTGGCTAGAAGCCTTGGTGAACCCATTTTCTTTATTTGCCTCTTTCTCTCTCTTCCTCTCTTTTTTTTTTCAAATAAATAAATAAATAATAAAATATTAAAAAAAAATAGCCAGTTCTTGGGAGGCATAGGTAGGAGGATCGCCATGAGTTTGAGGCCACCCAGAGGCTACATAGTGAGTTCTAAGTCAGCCTGGGCCAAAGTGAGACCCTAACCTCAAAAAACCGAAAAAAAAAAAAAAAAAAGATATCCCAGCCAGACATGGTGGCGCACACCTTTAATCCCAGCACTCGGGAGGCAGAGGTAGGAGGATCATTGTGAGTTCAAGGCCACCCTGAGACTACATAGTGAATTCCAGGTCAGCCTAAGCTACAGTGAGACCCTACCTCGAAAAACAAAACAAAACAAAACAAAAAAAAGATATCCTAAGGGACATATACAAACTTTCAAAGGACATCATATACCAAGTTCAGTTATAACAAGTAAGTAGTTGGAGTAATCCCCAAATAACTCCTTTTATGAGGTGATTATTTATATGGAAGTGTTATATGTAACTTGTAGTTTGGAAGACTTCTTGAGATGTAGGAGAAGTTGTGGAAGTGGCATTGGCAGAGAACATTAATCCTGACAGGAAAACCACAGATCAGGGCTGGAAAGATGGCTCAGTGGTTAAGGCTTTTGCCTGCAACGGCAAAGTACTTGTATTTGATTCCCCAGGACCCACAGCGGTGCATGTGTGTGGAGTTCATTTGCAGTGGCTGGAGGCCCTGGCATGCTCATTCTCTCTGTCTACTCTCTCTGCTTGCAAATAAAGAGATAAACATATTAAGAGAGAGAGAGAGAAGGAGAGAGTGAGAGAGAGTGCTGGCAGGCAGAGGTAGGAGGATTGCCATGAGATCGAGGCTACCCTGAGACTACATAGTAAATTCCAGGTCAGCCTGGGCTAGAGGGAAACCCTACCTTGAAAAACCGAAAAAAATAATAATACCAAAGATAACAAATTGAGCTCATTCATGTAACCATGTCAGGAACTGGCTGGCGTCCAGAGTTAGAGTATGAAGAAAGGGCATAGAGGGAGTCCTGAGGTTCATTTGAGAGATTCTCCAGAGGGATGTCTTAGCCAATCTCAATTTTTCCCCCCCAAGGTAGGGTTTCATTCTAACTCAGGCTGACCCGGAATTCACTCTATATTCTCAGGGTGGCCTCAAACTCATGGCAATCCTCTTACCTCTGCCTCCTTCCAGTGCTGGCATTAAAGGCGTGTGCCACCACGCCTAGCTCCAATCTCAAATCTTGATCTTAATGAAAACCCAGCGAAAAAGAACCATCGGGAGCCCCGGTGACAGGGGACCTTGCAGACAGTATGAGCCCTTTGTGGAACGAGCCTGTCTGCAGCCGGTAAACAGCAGTTCCTCGAGGTGAGCCTGGACCATGTTTTGTGTGTGAATGTGCATGTGTGTATATGTGTGTGTGTGTGTATCAGGCCCCACTCACCTGTTTTGAGAATTTCCCACTGGCCTGGAACTCACCAATTAGGCTAGACTGGCTGGTCAGGCAGCCCCAGGCATCCTCCTGTCTCTACTGCCCCAGCGCTGGCATTACATACCCGGCCTGGTTTTTTTTTTTTTTTTTTTTTTTTTTTTTTTTTTTTTTTGCATGGGTTCTGGGGATTGAACTCGGGGCCTCGTGTTTGTAAGGCAAGCAAGCGCTTCGCTGACAGAGCTATCTTTCCAACCTGCAGCGTCAACTTAGGCCAGTGTTTCTGAACTCAGAAATGCCTTTCTTCTGCTTTCTACCCCTTGTTCCAACACGGGCTCAGGTTTTTTTATTTTATCTTGATTTATTTGAGAGAGAGAGAGAAAGACACACACGCACGCACACACACACATGGGGTGGGGGTGGGGGAGGGAAAGAATGGGTGCACCAGGGCCTCCAGCCGCTGCAAACAAAAATTTGAGAGATGCACCACCTTGTGCATCTGGCTTACACAGGTCCTAGGGAATAGAACCTGGGTCCTTTGGGTTTGCAGGAAAGTACCTTAACCGCTAAGCTATCTCTCTGGCCCAGGCTTGGGTTTTTCACACAGTCAGTGATTCTGGAAACAACATAAGCACTCATATGAGTCCCTGAGAAGGAAAGGGGCTGGCTCAGGGCTACCCAGGTTATTGCAGAGAGCAACTTGGTTCTGCACGGCCTGACCTATGCTTCAATACAAAGATATTTCCTCTCCCATTGAAGATGCTTTTTTAAAAAATTTATTTAATTATTTGAGAGAGACAGAGAAAGAAGGAGAGGGAGGGAGGGAGGGGGAGAGAGAGAGAGAGATAATGGGTACATCAGAGCCTCCAGCCACTGCAAACGAACTCCAGATACGTGCATCATCTTGTGCATCTGGCTTACATGGGTACTGGGGAATTGAGCCTCGAACCAGGGTCCTTAGGCTTCACAGGTAAGTGCTTAACTGCTAAGCCATCTCTCCAACCCTAAAGATGCTTTGTAATTAATTCTGTACAAATACTGAACTCATTCTAATTTGATTCCCATTTTATTTTTACAGCTTATTCATATCCCAAGGTAAATAAGATTATATCCCCTTGATGGAGGAGAAAATCAAACTGAAACTGCTAAGTAATGTTTCGTTGAAGACATTCAGAATCTATAACAGATTGTATGTGAAGAAAGCATGATTAAAAAATGGATGGTGCTGAGTCACGTAAGAGCTCACATGAGCTGTGGTATATCTAAAGTCCATAAGACACAAACAAAATGTGCAATAAATTTTTTTCTCTTTAGAAGCTGAAGGAAATGATTTTAAAGAAATACTAAGCTGGGTGTGGTGGTGCATGCCTTTAATACCAGCACTTGGGAGGCAGAGGTAGGATTGCTGTGAGTTCAAGGCCAGCCTAAGACTACAACATAGTGAATTCCAGGTCAACCTGGGCTAGAGTGAAACCCTACCTCGAAAAACCAACACACACACACACACAAAAAAAACAAAAAACCCAAACAGAATAAATCATAGCCTTAAAGAACAATGCTTTATTTTTTTTCCCCCTTAATCCCTCAATGCACCAAATTTGGTTTTTATGACCTATAAGATACCAGTTAAGGTTTCTCATGATCACAAAATCTTACAGTAAACACAGTACATGCTACTACCTGACCCTGTGGTTAGAAGAGTAGTATCATGGGGCTGGAGAGATGGCTTAGTGGTTAAGACACTTGCCTGCGAAGCCTAAGGACCCAGGTTCAATTTCCCAGAACCCACATAAGGCAGGTACATATGGTGGCACATGTGTCTGGAGTTCGCTTGCAGTGGCTGGAGGCCCTGGTGCCCCCATTCTCTCTCTCTTTCTTGCTCTAAAATAAATAAATAGGGCCAGGCGTGGTGGCGCACGCCTTTAATCCCGGCACTCGGGAGGCAGAGGTAGGAGGATCACCATGAGTTCGAGGCCACCCTGAGACTACATAGTGAATTCCAGGTCAGCCTGAGCTAGAGTGAGACCCTACCTCGAAAAATAAATAAATAAAATAGTAAAAAGAAGAAAAAGACTAGTATCACAAAGTACTGTAAAGAGATCAGAGCTAAGATCAAAGCAGGAGAGAACTCATGTCAGAGCCTTCTGAAAATGTCAGCATAGGTCTCAGTCTGTTTCATGCTGCCACAACAGAACGTAAATTATTAAATTTATGTGGCAGCACACATGGTAGTGTGCCCGGCACTCAGGAGGTGGAGGCACGAGGATCAAATGTTGAAGGTCACCCTCAACGACATAGGTGAGACCAGCCTGGGCTGCAGGAGGTCCTGTCTCAAAACGATAGCAAAACGAGTGCTGGAGAGATGGCTAAGCGTTTAAGGCACTTGCCTGCGAAGCCTAAGGACCCATGTTCGACTGCCTAGATCCCACATAAGCCAGACACACGAGGAGATGCATACGCAAGGTCACGCATGTGCACAAGGTGGCACAGGCTTCTGGAGTTCAATTACAGTGGCAGGAGGCCCTGGCATGCCAATACTCCCCTGCCTTACATATATATATATATATATGGCCTGTCTGTTGGGCTTGCCTCAAAACAAAAGGACAAAAAAGTCCCCCCAAAACCTGCCCCCTGCAAAAGAAAAGAAACAAGAAAGCTATTTTTCACTGTAAATGCAATTGCAATCCTGCAATGATGGCATTAATCTATTCAGCAGGGCTTAATCATCTCTTGCCAAGCCCCACCTCTCAACACTGTTGCATGGGGGATTAAGCTTCCAACACATGAATTTACTCAAACCCTAGCAAAAGTGGTCTGATTTTTTTTTTTTTCCAGGTAAGGTCTCACTGTAGCCCAGACTGACCTGGAATTCACTATGTAGTCTCAGGGTGGCCTCGAACTCATGGCGATCCTCCTACCTCTGCCTCCCAAGTGCTGGGATTAAAGGCGTGCACCACCACGCCCGGCTGTGTTCTGATTTTGAATAGGATAATTTCCTCTGCAACAGAAAACTGTTTTGTCCTGATGTCAGATGGCTTGGAACCCAGTGAACAGGAAGTGGGCTGCTCAGACACATTAGTTGTAGTGTCTAGCAGGAAGTGGCAGGGTGTATTAAGTGTTAATTCTGAGGACAGAGAACCTTCTCTTAGTCTCATGTTATTGTCTGAAATGGTCACATTTTGAAGAGAATTCCTTTGTTTTGTGCATACTCCCCTTCCAAATGGACAGAACTGTTCTGAAAAATGACATTTTAGTTGTTCTAAAAAGACATTTGCAGAAAGTTCTCCTGGCAGGCCTTCAATTCAGTGAGACAGTCAATTTCTGTACTATTCATGAGCAATTTCTCATTCATGGAATAGGCCAATGCCACTCCGTTCTTGAAATCTAATCAAAGTTGCCAATTCCCATGGTAGAGGTTTTCTTCTGTGTCCTTTTCTAACCTACAGCTTGTGAAATTCTCTCTCAAGGAAGAAATATGTTTACCGTGGTGAGCAGAGTGGTTAAGGACTTAGCTCCTGGGCACAAGTCCTGGTTGTACCATTTTATTAGCAATTTAGGTACATAAGCTAACTTCTCTGTCTACGTACTAATCTAAAATATGGGCTTACCTTTAAGAATTAAACTAATAGGGAGCTGGAGAGATGGCTTAGTGATTAACATGCTTGCTTGCAAAGCAAAAGGACCCCGGTTCGATTCTTCAGGTCCCACGTAAGCCAGATGCACATGGTGGCGCATGCATCTGGAGTTTGTTTGCAGTGGCTAGAGGCCCTGGAACGCCCACTCTCCCTCTCTCTCTATCTCTGTCTCTCCCTCTCTCTGTCTTAAACAAATAAATAAAACAAATCTTTATTTAAAAAAGAATTAAACTAATAGATTACTGATTCACTGTGGCAAGTACCCCTCTTTTTTTTTTTTTTTGGTTTTCCAAGGTAGGATCTTGCTCTAGCTCAGGCTGACCTGTAATACACTATGTAATCTCAGGGTGGCCTTGAACTCACAGCAATCCTACCTCTGCCTCCCAAGTGCTGGGACTAAAGGCGTGAGCCACCACATCTGGATTTTTTTATTTTAAGGATGGGTTTCATTCTAGCTCAGGCTGCCCTTAATTAGTCTCAGGGTGGCCTTGAACTCACAGTGATCGATCCTCCTACCATGCCAGGCTTTGCTGATTTCTTTTCCCTTTTATTTATTTATTTGTAAGGAGAGATAGTGAGAGACACACATAGAGAGAACGAGAACGAGAATGGATGCAACAGGGCCTAGTGTCACTGCAAACAAACTCCAGACGCGTGCACCACCTGGTGCACCTGGCTTTATTTATGTGGGTACTGGGGTATGGAAGCCCCCACCCCAGATGGGCCTTAAGGCCTCTGGGGAGTTGATGGTTACAGAGCCTGTGACAGTAGTTCTAGGCTTTGCAGGGGGGCAGGGAAGGGACTCATTTCAACTTCCTATCTACAGAAAGGTAGCAGATTTAATTTGTGAGTAAATTGAAGGCAAATGGGAGTCCGAAGGGAAGACGCCATGTTCTTAAATTGAAGAAGAAAAGGAAGAGAAGAGAGCCACGTCTATAAAGTCCCCGCAAACCTGGCCGCTGTAAAAAAGGCCAGTGCCTGGATTCGTCATAGCCAGCCCTGTGCTCCACACCAAGGATGTCCAAACACGCTGTGGTCTTCCGAGCAGACTGGCAGCAGAGGGAGAGGGAAGCTAAGGGATCCTGTGAGGACTAGCTGCAGGAAAAGAACTATTTCCTCAGAGGACAACACAAGCTGAGCAAACCGACTACACGCAGTGCCAACGGGAAGCCGGAACTGCGAGCAGGGTGCAAGGGGGACAGGGGCCTAAGGATTCTTCAGGCTGGCATTCCAAACGTGCGGAAACACTACAGTAATTCTGAGACTACGGGAGTAACTGGGATCTCATGCCTTTAATCCCAGCACTCGGGAGGCAGAGGTAGGAGGATTGCTGTGAGTTCGAGGCCACCCTGAGACTACATAGTGAATTCCAGGTTGGCCTGGGGTAGATGAGACCCTACCTCGGAAAACCAAAAAAAAAAAGAAAAAAAAATCTGCTTGAGGGCCGGTGGTATGCTCAGTGCTGGAGCTCTGTCTAGATTCAACTCTCTCAGTGCAAACAAACAAAAAACAAAACAAAACAAAGAAACACCCCAAAATAAAACGAAACCAAAGCAAAGGGGGAACACCTGAGAGAAAAGAGAATAAAGTCCCAGATTCAGAAAGTGGTAAGAAGTTGGGCGTGGTGGCACACACACCTTTAATCCAAGCATTTGGGAGGCAGAGGTAGGAGGATCGCCATGAGTTCAAGCCTATCCTGAGACTCCAATAGTGAATTCCAGGTCAGCCTGACCTACAGTGAGATCCTACCTCAACAAACCAAAAGAAAAAAAACAAACAGTGATGAGAGATCTGATTTTAAAACAGTAGATGAAGAGCTATAGTAAGGGAACTTGGAAGAGGCATGACCAGAGAGATCGAGCAGTGTCGAGCAGTGAAGAACAGAAAAAAGGGAAAAACAGAAAAGCCCCTGAGCAGGGGTTGGGGTTTGTTTGTAAAGCCTGCTGGCCCAGGTCTCGTTCCCCAACAACCGTATAAAGGCAGATGCCCAGCGGCGCATGCCAACCCTGATCCCAACACGCCTACAGCATGGGAAATGGAGCCAGGAGAACCCAAAGCTCGCCAGGCCACCTCATCTGGTGTTTGTCTCCATAGAGACTCTTTCTCAAAAATGGTGGAGCACAGACTCCTTGAATTGTCCTCTGACTTCTAAAAGCATGTAGTGGCACACATAACCATGTATACATACAAACACATACATATGTACACACACACACACAAAATAATAATAAAACTTTCCTCCTGAGAAAAAGTTATTTTACTTATATTATTTATATTTTTAGTTATTTATTTATCTGATAGAAAGCCAGAAAGAGAAAGGGAGGGCGAGGAAGAGCGAGCGAGCGAGTGCACGGGAGCACCAGGACCTCCTGTCACTGCAAAAGAACGCCAAGTGCACGTGCCCCTTGTGCTTCTGGTTGGTTATCCACAGGCACTGGGATCGAACCCATGCCAGCAGTCTTTACGGGCAAGTGTCTTTAACTACTGAGCCATCTCTCCAGCCCCCTAAAGAAATTTTATTTTATTTATTTATTTTATTATTTTTTCAAGGTAGGGTCTCACTCTAGCCCAGGCCAACCTGGAATTCACTACGTAGTCTCAGGGTGGCCTCGAACTCATGGCAACCCTCTTACCTCTGTCTGCCGAGTGCTGGGATTAAAGGTGTCCACCACCAAGCCCGGCTGGAAATTTTAAAGAAACGCGATTTTAGCTGATGCTTCCATAAAATGTGTCTGAAAAATTAGAGCCCCAAAGGAAGTAAACATGAGAGAAACCAGAGGGGAAGCAGTAGGATGCTCCTGTGGGGGTGGGGTGGAGTGGGGTGAGGGAGTATGTGGGGGGGACTTGATGTTGAAGGATGGGGGCTATTTCCTGGGTGGACCGCTAGTGATGGTCAGATGTATCTGCACAATGGAGAGTATTACATAGAGGGCTCCTTGAGTCCACCTCTCACCATGATGGACCCCACGTGACTGAGTCTACATTACCATTTTAAAGTTTTTTATTATTTATTTATTTGAGAACGACAGACAGAGAGAGAAAGAGGCAGATAGAGAGAATGGGCGTGCCAGGGCCTCCATCCACTGCAAATGAACTCCAGACACATGCGACCCCTTGTGCATCTGGCTAACATGGGTCCTGGGGAATCAAGCCTTGAACCGGGGTCCTTAGGCTTCACAGGCAAGTACTTAACTGCTAAGCCACCTCTCCAGCCCTACATTACCATTTGAGAAACAAAGTGTCTGAGTCAGCAAGGAAAGGAACCAAAAAAAAAGTAAAAGGGCATTCACATTTGGGTAAGAAAGGATGCAAAAAAAAAAAAAAGTTGATTTAAGCAGCAGGAAAAACATTGAGTATTTTCTAGAAGGACAGCCAGTTACTGACTGAAAATAGATAGATAGCAATGGTCCTCAACCCTAGGACACCTGGAAACTGAAGGTCCAGAAGCAGTCAGGGGCTGGAAAGATGGCTTAGTGGTTAAGGGGCTTGCCTGTGAAGCCTAAAGACCCAGGTTTGATTCCCCAGGTCCCACATAAGCCAGATGCACAAAGTGGCTCATGCATCTAGAGTTTGCAGTGGCTAGAGGCCCTGGTGTGCCCATTGTCTCTCTCTCTCTCTGCCTCTGTTTCTCTCAAATAAATAAAATATATCTATATTATTTCATCTATGTATGTATCAATCAATCATCTATCTAAAGCAGTTGGCTCAGGAGCGGCAGGGGCTGGAGGAGCCTAGAGGGCTGGTCTGGTTTAGGAATCTATTTGCACAGTATGTTTTCCTGGCTGAGCAGATAGGAGGAGAGAGAGAGAGACAGACAGACAGAGACAGAGAGACAGAGACAGAGACAGAGAGAGAAAGAGAGAGAGAGTGAGAGAGAGGGAGGGAGGCCTCTTTCTTTAGTCTCATCAATTCTAGGCCAAGAGGCAGCAGACATGGAGAACTGTGGCCCAGGATTACAGGGTTCTAGCTTCTGAGAACAGAGACTCCTTAGGCTTTGCAGGCAAGTTCCTTAACCACTGAACAATCTCTCCAGTTCAGATTTTAACCTCTTTGGATTATGACTTGCAAAAGGGGATTTAATATTTTTTTATTTTCTCAATTTTTATTAATATTTTCCATGATTATAAAAAATATCCCATGGTATTACCCTCCCCCCTTTTCCCTTTGAAATTCCATTCTCCATCATATCCCCTCCCCATCTCAATCTTTCTACTTACATATATACAATACCAACCTAATAAAAGCCCTCCTCCCTTTCTATCTCCTTTTTTAACTTACTGGCCTCTGGGATTTAATATTTATCGGCAGTTACATATCATTATTGTTTTGATAGTTTATCTCACTGCAGAAACTCTAAAGGGCATCCCTTTTGGATAAAGGAAAACAATGAGCCCTAACTTTTAGCTTCCGACAAAATTTAATCTCTAGGAGTGGAGCAAACCATTGTTAACTCTTGAGCTGGCCCCTCGGGTCCAAGACAAGTGTGTCCAGTGCTTAGAAACGAGCTGTAGCCGCCGTTGCAAGCATTTAATGACATCTCGAACACACTGTGACTAATCCAGGGTTTGGCTCCTGAACATCACCCTGTCCTCTACAGCTGGCTTCTTGAAGGCTGCAAACAAACCACGTATGACTTTTATCTCCAACTGTTTCCGTTGCGCAAGTGAATTTGGTCCCAAGGAAAACGCCAGGGGGACTGGCCACACCCAGTTCACACCATGTTTTGAAGGTTCCCAGTACTTGAAAAAAAAGTAATAAATTACAGATCCTATAGAAGACATCTCAGCTCTGGATCCCTAGGAAGCTTCTCTAGTTCACCCCCTGGTCAGGAGCCCCAGGAACAGGGGAACGGGGTGGTTTGTCTTGCAAGCTCAGTCCCAATAAGATGACTTTTAGGCTGCCAAAGGAAGCTAATTTCTCCAAATCTCTGGGGCAGATGTGTGAGTGACCAAAAGAGAACCAGATGGCTACTGGAGGCCAGAGCTGCCAATGAAGAACCATCCAGAAAGAAGGAACTGCACAACAGCATCCCGGCCCAGGGCAGCGAGAAGCTCATGAGCTGCATTCAGAAACGAGACCTCGGCTCTCCTGCTATGTGGGACGCACCGCTTTCCCACCAGGAGTAGCTCAGGACTAAAGAGGAAATCAAAGTGGAAAATCGATCTCGCCAGCCGCTCAACTTGCTCAGAGACCATCAGCCGCAGCTGGGGGGGGGGAAGGGTCGCAGCTGACGTCCGCAGAGACGTCCAGGCTGCTGCTCTGCAAATGAAATAATATTGCCCTTGTTTTGCTTGAGTCTGTTTTCAGTTTCCTTCCATTCACCGGCCTCCCTACTCCCCCAATCTGAATGGGCTCAATAGACTTTGGTAGTGATTATTCAGATGATTTTTTTATGCATACAAATCAAACAGATCTCTTGGCTGCTTAGAAGCTTGAAGGAAAGAAATAATCTTTAAGGCCTTGGGAATGAATGTCATCCAGCATCAGCTCCGGTTTGACTTTCTCAGGGTGAGTTTGGGTCACCTGCCTAAAGAGAAGACAGTATCCTCCAGTGGTTTAGATCTTTGAGGATAAATGCGAGTACCTGCTTGGTACAGGTTTCAAACAGCGGTAAGGTAAGTACAGACGTTGCCTGTGACGTAGGGCTCGTTCGCTCTTGCCATGTCCCTGTGACCTAGTGGGTGAGAAAACTGTAGGGTCTGGGTTCTCTGGGTTTGGGGACTGGGAAGTGAAGGCATATTCATGGGTCATTTCTTAGTGGGAGCACACAGCTGGGTTCACCCATAACAACAGATCTCTGGGTGCATGGTAGTGATATGCTTTACTCTAACCCAGAATGATGAAGGAGTGTGTGTGTGTGTGTGTGTGTGTGTGTGTGCACGCGCGCATGTGTGTGTGCAGAAAAACATCAAGATATCAGAAAGATGGAAAGGCTATTAGGAGAAATAAGAAGAGGCACAGGCTGGGTGTATCCAAGGGCTGAGAACATGTGCCTAGCGTCCTTGGGCTGTGGGTTCAATCCCCATCACTGCAAAAACAAACACATGACATATAAAAGAGTAAACAGGGTGGGCTGGAGAGATGGTTCGGTGGTTAAGGCACTGCGAAGCCTAAAGACCCAGGTTCAATTCCCCAGTACCCACGTAAGCCAGATGCACAAGGTGACGCATGTGTCCGGAGTTTGTTTGCAGTGGCTGGAGGCCCTGGCTCACACATTCTCTTTCTCTCTCTCTGCCTGTTTCTCAAATAAATAACTGAAATATTTTAAAGGAGATTCAGCAGGAGGATCAGCAGAAAAGGGACATGTTGTAGGAGATGCCCTGCGGTAGTTTGGATGTTAAAATGTCTCCCACAGTCTCGTGTGTGTGAATGCTTCACCCCCAGCGGTGGTTCTGTTACGGAAGGCCGAGGAGAAGCCTTGCTGGCTCTGGCTCTGCCTTTTCCCTGCTGCTGTGAAGACGGGACACCAGCTATCTGCTCCTGCCATGTCTTTGCCACCACAGTGGACACTTCCACTCAAAACAGTAAGCCCAAAATGAACCATTTCCACCCATCAGTTGTTTCTGGTTGGGTATTTTGTCCCAGCAATGAGAAGGTAAATGATACATGCCCCACAACAGCAGTTGAGGCAAATCAGAGTCGGCACATTTCTCCAGAGAAACTTTATTTTTTTCCCCTGAGGTAGGGTCTCACTCTAGCCCAGGCTGACCTGGAATTCAGTATGGAGTCTCAGGGTGGCCTCGAACTCATAGCGATCCTTCTACCTCTGCCTCCTGAGGGCTGGGATTAAAGGAGTGTGCCACCATGCTCGCTTTTTAAAAAATTATTTATTTATTTGCAAGGAGAGAAAGAGATAGAAAAGAGGGTCAGACAGAGAGAGAATGGGCATGCCAGGGCCTGTAGCCACTGCAAATGAACTCCACATGCATGTGCCCCTTGTGCATCTGGCTTACATGGGTCCTGGGGAATCAAACCTGGGTCCTTTGGCTTTGCAGACAAATGCCTTAACCATGAAGCAATCTCTCTCAAACCTTTGTAAAAAATATATTGTTTTAATTTTTGTTTATTTATTTGTAAGAAAGAAAGAGAAAGGGAGGGAAGAATAGAGGGATAGATGGATGGAGGGAGGGAGGGAAGAAAGGGGGAAGAGAGAAAGAGAATGGATGTGCCAAGGCCTCCAGCCGCTGCAAATGAACTTCAGACACATATGCTACCTTGTGCATCTGGCTTATGTGGGTCCTGGGGATTCGAACCTGGGTCCTCTCTGCCTTTACAGGAAAGTGCCTTAACCGCTAAGCCATCTCTCCAGCCCCATACAAACCTTTTGGCAGCAAGTCTCATGCTCTTATGTGGCTTATGATACTAGAAAAAAGCTTGGTCTAACTTTAGGTAAAGACATCGTTGATGTTCGACTCTGGCTTACTCTTCGGAGCAAGCAGGAACAGAAGGCCAAATATCCTTCAGGCCTTCGGGTCCTTGTCCTGATCAACACGAGCCGCACTCGGGATTCCTTACTGAGTCATGCTGCCTGACGCGATTCAGAGCACATATTTCTTTAGAAAGTGGACTTCTGCTGTTTGGAGCTCGGGCACGACAGTGACTGGTCAGAGAAGCCGGAAGTGTCACACACCTGGCCTTCACAGTTGCCAACTCCTTATCTCTTGGTTTGACCAGACTCTGCACTGACCCAGGGCCCCACCCAAAGGTTGTTATGGAGGAAACTTGAGCATCTGTAGGAAACATAACTTAGCAAGCCGAGGAAAGGAGACGACAAGTGGAGCCGTCTGAAGGAAGCCACGAGGCTTACTGGCCCACTGTGGTATTTCCTGAAGATATCCTTGTCATCTGTGCCTTCAGCTTTGAGATTTCATCTTAAGAAGATGGCAGCCGGGCGTGGTGGCGCACGCCTTTAATCCCAGCACTCAGGAGGCAGAGGTAGGAGGATCGCCGTGAGTTCAAGGCCACCCTGAGACTCCATAGTGAATTCCAGGTCAGCCTGGGCTAGAGTGAAACCCTACCTCGAAAAACCAGAAAAAAAAATAAATAAATAAATAAAAGAAGATGGCAACAAGAAAACCACTGAAAACGACAAAGCAGGCACATTTTCGAAAGAAAATCCTTGCTGAGCATCACACGGTTCCCAGAAGTCTTAAATCAGGCTGATTTACTAACAAACGTACTTACTTTTTGGAATGAATGAGAAGGGTTTGTTTCTTGGTCTTTTGTGTTGGTACCGATGTGGTGGAAAAAGGGAAAATGGCTTGGAGAACAGAGGCGGGAAAGAGAGCTTGAAAGCCTGGACCTTCTTGGGGTACGGAGGGTTATGTGAGGACCCCAGCAAGTGAGTACAATGAAGTAAAGAACAGTGAAGAAAGCTGTGAGGAGGCAGCAGCCCATGAGGAAGAGGCCATGACAAGAGGAGTCAAAAGTGAATAAAGGAGGCTGGAGAGATGGCTTAGTGGTTAAAGCGCTTGCCTGCAAAGCCAAAGGACCCAGGTTCGATTCCCCAGGACCCACATAAGTCAGATGCACAAGGTGGCGCATGCCTCTGGAGTTCGTTTGCGGTGGCTGAAGGCCCTGGTGTGTCCATTTTCTTTCTATCTGCCTCTTTCTCTTTCTCAGATAAATAAATAAAAATATTTTTTAAGCCGGGTGTGGTGGCGCACACCTTTAATCCCAGCACTTGGGAGGCAGAGGTAGGAGGATCACATGAGTTCTAGGACACTCTGAGACTACATCATGAATTTCAGGTCAGCCTGAGCTGAAAGAGTGAAACCTTACCTCAAAAAACCAAAACCAAACCAAACCAAACCAAACCAAAGAGTGAATAGAGGGCTGGAGAGATGGCTCAACGGTTAAGGCACTTGCCTAAAAAGCCTAATGACCTGGGTTCGATTCCCTGGTACTTACGTAAAGCCAGATGTACAAAGTAGCACATGTATCTGGAGTTCATTTGCAGTGGCTGGAGGCACTAGATTGGCCATTCTCTCCCTCTCCTCTCTCTCTGTTATCATTTTCCTTGAAAAATAAATGTCTTTTTTTGTTTATTTTTATTTATTTATTTGAGAGCTACAGACAAGAGAGAGAAAGAGGCAGGGAGAAAGAGAGAGAGAATGGGCGCACCAGGGCTTCCAGCCACTGTGAATGAACTCCAGACACGTGCGCCCCCTTGTGCATCTGGCTAACGTGGGTCCTGAGGCTTCACAGGCAAGCGCTTAACCACTAAGCCATCTCTCCAGCCCATAATATCTTTTAAAAAGTAAATAGAACCCCACTCCAACTACCACTCAGGAGAAGCCCTGCCTTCAGAATGAACCCTAGGAAGGAAACCTCATTCTCCTTTTCCACAGCTAAGGTTGCTCCCAGAACCTAGCTCCCCACCTGGTGGACTGGCTCTGCCCCTTCCACCCACTCCCCACTGGTCCCCCAGCTTTCCAGTTTCTTGCCCCCCACACCTTTCCTTTAGCACAGACTTTGGGTCGTGCTTAGTGAGGCCAGCAAAGAGCTCCACATCTGCGTCCCTCACCAAAGCATTCTCTGCCTCATTGTCTGGGGAGCGCAGCACAGAAACGGAGCCTGTCCCTCGACTGCAGTGGCATTTGTGAGTCACATTGCTCATACACAAGTCACAATTCCTTAGTTGGGAACAGAAAATACAGCCTGGATGGTTGAGCCTAGCAGAATTTTTGTTCATGTGTGGTGTGTGTGTGTGTGTTTCGCATTAGGACATCACCTATTTTTGTGGGTACTCTTGTGGAAATCCTGTGGAATAGTCAACTACTATTTTGTCCACCAACACTTTCCTTGGCCCTGGACAAGGAGAGAGCTCTCATTTTGTCTTGGGATAAGAAAGGGCTCAGTGAATGGAAGGTACAGAAATAATAATAATTCATGCCGAATGAGGGAATAAGGCATCCAGAAAGGCTCTTGGCAAGTGGAGATGACTATAGAACAGGGTGATTCATACATCTCCATGCAGGGCCATGGGGTAACCTTCTGTGGCTGGATGCAGTATGGGTGGGAAAAGGGTTAAGATGAGTTGGAGATGTCTGCCCTGGAAACTAAGAGAAAGGATGGGTGAGTAACATGTGTGAGAGGTAATTCCCCAAGAATTAATTAAGTGAACAGATTTCTTTCAAGGGAAAATAAATGAAAATATCCCCAGATGACATTTTTACCAACAAGTTTGAAAATATATGTCCATTTGCAAATCAGGAGCTGATTTTCTGATTTTTTAAAAAATGTTTTAATCTGTTTCTTTAAATTTTATTTGTATTTCTTTTTTAAAAATTTTCTTTTGTTAATTTTTATTTATTTATTTGAGAGTGACAAAGAGAGAAAGAGGCAGACAGAGAGAGAGAGAGAGAGAGAGAGAGAGAGAGAGAGAATGGGTGCGCCAGGGCCTCCAGCCACTGCAAACGAACTCCAGATGCGTGCACCCCCTTGTGCATCTGGCTAATGTGGGTCCTGGGGAGGCTAAGCCATCTCTCCAGCCCTATTTTTATTTTGTTTGGATTTTCGAGGTAGGGTCTCACTCTAGCCCAGGCTTACCTGGAATTCACTATGGAGTCTCAGGGTGGCCTTGAACTCATGGCGATCCTCCTACCTCTGCCTCCTGAGTGCTGGGATTAAAGGCATGCGCCACCACGCACGGCTTATTTTTATTTTTTTATGAGAGAGATAGATAGATAGAGAGAGAGAGAATGGGCACTCTAAGACCTCTAACCACTGCAAACCAACTCCAGACCCATGTGCCACCAAGTGCATCTGGTTTACATGGGTTCTGGAGAATTGAACTTGGGTCCTTAGGCTTTGCAGGCAAGTGCCTTAATTGCCAAGCCATCTCTCCAGCCGATTTTCAGATTTTTAAATATTTTCATTTACTTGCAAGCACAGAGAGCTAGAGAGGAGAGACACATAGAGAGAGAGAATGGGTGCATTTGGGCCTCTAGCTGCTGCAAACGAACTCCAGATGCAGGAGCCACTTTGGGCATCTGGCTTTTACATGGGTACTGGGTAACTGAACCTGGGTCATTAGGCTTTGCAGGCAAGTACCTTAACTGCTGAGCCATCTCTCCAGCCTTGATTTTCTGATTTCTCAATGTTAAACAGTGAGAAGCATTCAACATTGGCAACCAGAGGACAGGAGAGGTGACGGAAACGGGAGTAACAATTCAAGTCTCTCTGGAACGGGGGACTTCAGACTCTTGATAGGCAAGGCGTAGAAGGAAGGGTGTTTTGGGACAAAGCAACAGCAAGGACCTCGATCCTTTTCTGCAAATGTCATCTGGGGAGCGAAATCACTACTTAAGTAAAAAGCTAGGCAAGCAAAACCAAAATACTAGGGGAGAGGTAGGGCCTGTTTGAGAAATTTCTGCTCTGACTTCCACAGTGGAGCCTCTGACCTCTTACATTTTGCCGTGTTTTGAGTTCCCAGGCTCTGGCATACCATGTTGCGCAAGCTGTGGCTAGCATGAGAAGATACTCTATGCTGTCTGGGCAAAGGAAGTCTCTCAGCGAAGCGTGTGTTCTGCTCAGTGCCCAAACCCCACAGGCCATTTTGGGGCTGGGGAAACGGCTCAGTAGGCCAAATGCTTCCTGTGCAAGCATGAAGACCTGAGTCTGGACCCCCAGCACCTATGTAAACATTAGCTGTGGTCGTGTATGCCTGTAATTCCAGGGCTGGGGAGGCGGAGATAAGAGCATCTCTAGGGCTCACTGGCTAGTCAGTCTAGCCAAACTGGCGAGCTCTACTAGAGTTCAATGGGAGGCCATGGCTCCAAAAACAAACAAACAAATAAATAGGTAAATAAATAATAAACAAATAAGGTAGAGGAGTTAGGAGATGGCTCAGTGATTAAAGGTGCTTGCTGGCAAAGCCTGATAGTCTGGGTTCAATTCCCCAGGCACCCACATAAAGCCAGGTACAAAAAGCAGCACAGGCACCTTAGCATCCATTTGTAGCAGCAAGAGATGCTGGTACACACATACGTGCAAGTAAAGACATTAAAAATTAAAACAGGAGGCGGGGCGTGGTGGCGCACGCCTTTAATCCCAGCACTTGGGAAGCAGAGGTAGGAGGATCGCCGTGAGTTCGAGGCCACCCTGAGACTCCATAGTGAATTCCAGGTCAGCCTGGGCTAGATGAGACCCTACCTTGAAAAACCAATAAAATGAATATAAATTAAAAAATAATAAAATAAAACAAAACAGGAGCCGGGAAAGATGGCACATGCCTTTTATCCCAGCACTTGGGAGGCAGAGGCAGGAGAATCACTGAGTTCAAGGCCACTCTGAGACTACAGAGTGAATTCCAGGTCAGCCCGAGCTAGAGTGAGACCCTATAAAAAAAATCCACCCCAAAATACAAAAATAAATAAATAAATAAAACAGGGCTGGAGAGATGGCCCAGTGGTTAAGGAGCTTGCCTACCAAGCCTAAGGACCCAAGTTCAATTCCCCAGTACCCATGTTAATACCAGATATACAAGGTGGCACATGTGTGCGGAGTTCATTTGCAATGGCTGGACACCCTGGCATGCCTATTCTCCATGTGCCTCTCTCCTCTCTCTCTTTTAAATAAAATATTTAAAAAATAAAACAAATAAGGCTAAGAGTGATTAAGTGATTAAGAAGACACCTGATATATCTCTGCCTCCACATGAATACACACATACGTGTAACCCCCACATACATGTGTCCACACACAAGAACACACATACATGCATGCATGCACACATACCACATACATACAAAAAGAGAGGGAATCTGTCATCTTCAAAAAAATCAAAATAAAAAAATAATTGGAATGGAGGCTGAGAGGGGAACCCTGTCTCTCTTGGTACAAGGCCCTGACCAAGCGTCAGTATTATGTCCATGGACAATCTCAATAAACATACCTATCAAGTATTTCTCATGTCTTAAAGGGCTGCCAAAGCTTATAAATTAGTTATTCTGAGATCTGTAGTATGCAAATGAGTTGTGCTAGCCTATCTCCTACCCGTATTTACTGTCGTCATTGTGTGTCTGGCTAAAAGCAGTTTTGTTGGTTTAATGTTTTCGAGGTAGGGTTTCACTCTAACCCAGGCAGACCTGGAGTTCACTATGTAGTCTCAGGCTGGCCTTGAACTCATGGTGATCTTCCTACCTTGGTCTCTTGAGTGCTGGGATTAAAGGCAAGTGCCATTTATATTTGTTTCATTTTTGAACTACCACCTTCCTTTAAGTCTTACAGTCTACTTACAGTGCTCTATGTGCACCACAGAGTTAAGCTCTTATAGGACATGCAGACCTAAGTGAAGAAAATAAAGGTGGGGCTGGAGAGACGGCTTAGGAGTTAAGGTGCTTGCCTGCAAAGCCAAAGGACCTTGGTTTGAGTCCCTAGTTCCCATGTAAGCCAGATGCACAAGGGGACACATGCATCTGGAGTTCGTTTGCAGTGGCTGGAGGCCCTGGCGTGCCCATTTTCTCTCTCTGTCTCTCTCAAATAAATAAAAATAAATCATTAAAAAAAAAAGAAAATAAAGGTGGCACTAATGCCAGAAAACACATGTAATAAGGGACAAGGTTCAAAGGCATCTTTGAAACATTGTGGTAGAAGTTGCAGAGATAGAAGCCATTTATCTGAAGTGATGAACTCACTCTGACTCCTACAGCCTAATTTCCACAAAGATAATAACTTAGGGGAGGAAAACTATTCTTTATTACATGCTCAATGGTCTGTATATATGTATGTACGTATTTAATATTTTCGGGGGGTTGAGGTGCAGTCTTGCTCTAGCCAAGGCTGACCTGGAATTCACTATGTATTCTCAGGTGGCCTCAAACTCACAGCGATCCTCCTACCTCTGCCTCCCAAGTGCTGGGACTAAAGGCGTGCACCACTACCATGCCCGGCTTAAAGCCTAGTGGTCCCTATTTTGTTCTCACTGAAGTCTGAAGGAATTTTTCAAGTCTAAAGTTGACTGCATGCAGAGGGTTTCTGTAACTGTATTTCCTAATGCTCCGTGCTACGACGTCAGCCTTGTTCCCAACATGGAAACGATAAACCCAAACTGTTTCACTAATATTTACACAAAACAATCTAAAATGAGACACGGTCTACACCAATGCTTATATTTTCCTCCCACACCCCAGGGGATAGCCGGCCCCTCCCTGGGTGTGCCCACTCTCCTTTGGAGCCCCGGAAGGATGAGGTTTCATGCTGAATGGTTTTTTTTTTTTAATTTATTTATTTGAGAGTGACAGACAGAGGGAGAAAGAGGCAGAGAGAGAATGGGCGCACCAGGGCCTCTAGCCACTCCAGACGCGTGCGGCCCCTTTGTGCATCTGGCTAACGTGGGTCCTGGGGAATCGAGCCTCGAACCGGGGTCCTTAGGCTTCACAGGCAAGCGCTTAACCGCTAAGCCATCTCTCCAGCCCCTCTTGGCTTTTCTATGCAAATAGCATGGGTTGTTTGCTTCCCAGAGAACTGCTAACCACAGGGATCAAAGGGTAGCGAGGAGCCAGGCAGCGAGTTGTAACAGGTCCCTGAAAACGCTGCCGCAGGAATAAGGCCAATTCAAACATCAGCAGTTTTCAGGGCAATTCATTCTGGCCAAATCACTATCCTTATCTTTTGTCCCCCACCCACTTAAATAATCACTGCATCTCCTTAAGCGCGAAACCAAGCCGAATCTAAACCGCCACTCAAGTTAACTCTTATTTTCTGTGTCCAGGACTAACTTCAGCTTTTCTCAGCGTCTCTTGCGCTGGCAGCGCCCCATACAGCAGTAGTTTCACAGTGTCCAGTGCCAGGGGAAAGTGCTGCTTGAGACGTCTAAGTAAACTGAGGCCTGGCTGGGACAGAACAGGATGCAGGAGAGACAGAGTAGGTCCTGAGAGTCTAGTTTGAGCAGTTGGGCATCTGTGTGTGTTTGTGCTGGAATGATTATATATATATATATATATATATATATATATATATATATATGCAGATATATATTATTTATTTATTTGAGAGAGAGAGAATGAGAATGGGCACGCTGGGGCCTCCAGCCACAGCAAACGAACTCCAGATGCATGAGCCATCTTGTGCATCTGCCTTACATGGGTCCTGGGGAATCGAATCTACGTCCTTCGGCTTTGAGGCAAACGCCTTAACTGCTAAGCCACCTCTCCAGCCCCACATGGTCATATTCTAAGCCCAGATGGGGCTTTGGCGAAGGCAAATCTCACTGCTGTTTACTGTAGCCAGGGAAACCAAACCACAAGGGTTCTTGTGGCACATCTCAGTAACCCAAACTCGCTATGTAGGAGGACCTTGAACTCTTAATTGCTGGGATTACAAGCATACGCTACCATCCCTGGTTTCTGCGGTTCTAGGGATAAAGCGCAGGGTTTCGTGCATGCTAGGCAAGGACTCTACCAACCGAGCTATATCACCAGCCTTGCTTTTCTTCTCTCTCTTTTTTTTTAACACTTTAAAAAATATTTTTATCTATTTATTTGAGAGAGGGAAAGGGTTAGAGGAGAGAGAGAGAGAGAATGGGCACGCCAGGGCTTCCAGCCACTGCAAACGAACTCCAGATGCATGCAACACCTGTGCATCTGGCTTACGTGGGTCCTGGGGAATTGAACCAAGGTCCTTTGGCGTCACAGACAAGCACCTTAATTGCTAAGCCATCTTTCCAGACCTCTTTTTTTTTTTTTTTTTTGAGGCAAGTCCAACAGACTGGACTTTTTTTTTTTATGGGGGGGGGGGAGAAAGAGAGACAGAGAGAATTGGTGCCAAGAGGGCCTCCAGTCACTGCAACTGAACTCCAGATGCACGAGCCACATTGTGTGTGTGAGCGACCTTGCACACTTGCGTCTGGCTTACGTGGGACCTGGAGAGTAGAACATGGGTCCTTGGGCCTCACAGGCAAGCGCCTTAACCATTAAACCATCTCTCCAGCACCTGTTTAAAAAAATCTGATATTTTATAACTCAACAACCAGGTGCACTGTCCACAGATAACGCCAAACCAGTCACTACGTTCCTTCACCTCAGTTGACAACCACAAGTTCACCAAGTTGACAACCACAAGGAAGAAACTTGCGGAGCAAACCCGTGACCAGGGGAGAGACATGACATGGTGTGTAGCTGAGAGGTTTAGTACGGACAGGGCACTTAGGAAAAATTTATTTATTTTTAATAATTTTTAATTTTCTTTTTGTTGACAACTTCCATAATTACAGACAATAACCCATGGTAATTCCCTCTCTTCCCCCACGTTCCCCTTTGCACCTAAACTCCATCATATCTCCTTTCCCCTCTCAATCAGTCTCTCTTTTATTTTGATGTCACCATCTGGAAAAGTTTTACTTTTTTATTTTTTTAATTTTAATTATTTATTTTTTTGGTTTTTCGAGGTAGGATCTCACTCTAGCCCAGGCTGACCTGGAATTCACTCTGTAGTCTCAGGGTGGCCTTGAACTCACAGCGATCCTCCTACCTCTGCCTCCCGAGTGCTGGGATTAAAGGCAGGCACCACCACGCCCGGCTATTTTTTAAATTTATTATATATTTTTTTGTTAACAACGTCCATGATTGTAAACAATATCCCATGGTAAAGCCCTCCCTCCCCCCACTTTCCCCTTTGAAACTCCATTCTCCATCATATCCCCTCCCCCTCTCAATTAGTCTCTCTTTTATTTTGATGTCATGATCTTTTCCTCCTATTATGATGGTCTTGGGTAGGTGGTGTCAGGCACTGTGAGGTCAGTGCAGCAGTTTCTTAGAGCTAATGGCAAGCTTGGTGCAAGGAGAGGCACAGTCTGAAGAGTCCCTGGATCTCCAGGGACCAGGGCAAGCACAGTGAAGCAAACAGGGAAAATACTTTTTGCCCCTTACAGTCACACAGCATGATGGAGTAACTACGGCAGATAGTTACGGCCATCAACACAGCTGATTTTCCAGTGTTTAACCATGCCAAGGGCAGAGCCTATAGGGAGGCGTGACAGGTTCCAAAAGTCAGAGGGTCGATGGGGAATTATAGGAAAAGAGCTTAGAGTAAGAATGACACACCCAGAAGCTTCTAAGAGCTCAACACTAAAGTAGACTTCAAACACAGCCACCATGGCTCAGGGAATTTTGTGGAAGAAGAGGGGCAGAAAGACTGTAAGAGCCAGAGGGATTCCACCCCCCCAACAATGACTGACTGCGGCTCTCACAGCCCATAACCCACAAGTCCATGGTGAACACCAGCAGTCCCACGGAGGAGGGCCTGAGCGGCACGGGGGCAGGGAGGAGGGAAAAGGTACCAACACATAGTGTGTCCATGGAAAGATTCTACTTACTGAAAAAATAAAATTAGGCTGGAGAGATGGCTTAGCGGTTAAGCCCTTGCCTGTGAAGCCTAAGGACTCAAGGCTCGATTCCCCAGGACCCACGTTAGCCAGATGCACAAGGGGGCGCACGCGTCTGGAGTTTGTTTGCAGTGGCTGGAAGCCCTAGCGCGCCCATTCTCTCCACCCCCTCTCTGCCTCTTTCTCTCTCTGTCTGTTGCTCTCAAATAAATAAAAATAAACAAAAAATTTTTAAAAATTAAATTAAATTAAAACAAGAAGAATGACACATCCTTTAGATCTACGATACAAAGAAGGAGGCCAGGCACCACACTGCCACCTGCTAACTAGGCGCCTCCTATGTGATGACCTGGTTTGATTATCACCATTAGGAGTGTCCCACGCTCATCTATTAGAGCGTCTGTGTTCATAGTCGACTTTCCACCCGAGATCCGCGAGTCTAAAGCTTAACCCCAACGGCTGCTTTCAAACTCGATCAAAGCCGCAGCAGAATCCCTGTGCACCTGACAAAGCCCTCTAGAAACAGAGGCGGGCAGTGAGCTCAACAGTGCTGACTTTCTTACGTGAAATGCATCTCTCTTCCAGAGGTTTCTGGAAGATTCTGAGAAAAAGGACTGAAATATTTCCACGCTCCTCTCCCAATGTGGTCTCCATTGCGCTCTCCAGCACCCTCCTCTGATCCGGGCACTCAAGATGCCTTCACCATCACCCGGTGGGTCCCCAGAGACTCACTTACCACTCCCTGGACACACGACGAACCTGTCCCCTCCTCTTCCCCGTCTTGCTCCTGGTCTTCGTTGTCCGTCCAAGAGGACACGTCCTCTACCGAGCTGTTCAGGTCGGGCAAGCTCTTTGACGTTAACCTCAGCAGGTCCTCCGCTGAGGTCTCCTAAGGGGACACACAAAAGGCCCAAGAATTATCCCCTAGCATCAGCTGGTGCTGCAAGTTGACCTATAAACTCCAACCCAGACAGCAGGTGAAACTGAGGTCCACGCGTGCAGGGTCACCATCAACATCAGGGGTGGCAACCCGATCTGAACCCAAACCAGGGCTGGAGAGATGGCTCAGTTGGTAAAGTGCTTGCCATTTGTGTATGGGGACCTGGAATCCCAGCACTTGGGAGGTAGAAACAGACCCCTTGGGCAAGCTGTTTAGCTAGACTAGCCGTATGGACAAATTCTGGGTTCAAGCCAGAGACATCGTCTCAATAAATACAACGGAGAGTGATTGAGGAAGACACTCATAGCAACCTCTGGCCTCTACATGCCTGAAAATGCATTTGTGCCCACATACATGTACATATGGACTCACACCATATGCAAGTACACTCAACCACTTCTGCACTCAAACCAATTAAAAAAAAACAAAACATTTTTTTACAGCCGGGCGTGGTGGCACACACCTTTAATCCCAGCACTCGGGAGGGAGAGGTAGGAGGATTACCGAGAGTTTGAGGCCATCCTGAGATTACATAGTGAATTCCAGGTCAGCCTGGGCTAGAGTGAGACCCTACCTCGAAAAACAAACAAACAAACAAAAATTTATTGGGGCTGGAGAGATGGCTTAGCGGTTAAGGTATCTGCCTGCAAAGGCAAAGGATCCTGGTTCAATTCTCCAAGACCCATGTAAGCCAGATGCACAAGGGGGTGCATGCATCTGGAGTTCATCTGCAGTTGCTGAAGGCCCTGGTACCCCCATTATCTTCCTCTCTCTGACTCTTTCTCTGTATCAAATAAATAGAAAATATATTAAAATATATTAAAAATATTTTTATTGCCAACTTCCATAATCATAAACAATAAACCATGGTAATCCCCCCCCCCACTTTCCCCTTTGCAACTCCACTCTCCATCATACCCCTTCCCCCTCTCAATCAGTCTCTCTTTTGAGGTCATCATCTTTTCCTCCCATTATGATGATCTTGTGTAGGTAGTACCAGAGAGAGAGAGAGAGAGAGAGAGAGAGAGAGAATATGAATTGGTGCGCCAGGGCCTCCAGCCACTGCGACCAAACTCCAGGTGTGTGTGCCACTTTGTGCGCATATGCAACCTTGCACATGCATCACCTTGAGCGTCTGGTTTACGTGGGACCTGAAGAGCTGAACATGGGTCCTTAGGCTTCGCAGGCAAGCACCTTAACCACTATGCCATCTCCCTAACCCCCCCAACCACCACCACCAATTTTTTTTTTCCCCTGGAATAATCTGGGTTGCTTAGGTCAATATTTTCCTGAACTTGGGAACTTTCAGGGTTCCCCTGTCTTACACACAGGATGCACTATAAACCCCTCCCAGGTAGCTCTGCAGTTTAGGGAGCTTGCCTTGGTTTAGCTCCCCAACCCCTTCCTCCCCTCTTCCCTCCAGCCCCACCTTCCACTCAGGCCATTTCTTTTTCTTTTTCAAGGTGGGGTCTCGCTCTAGCCCAGGCTGACCTGGAATTCACTATGTAGTCTCAGGCTGGCCTTGAACTTGTGGTGATCCTCCTACATCTGCCTCCCAAGTGCTGGGATTAAAGGCGTGCACCACCACGCCCAGCTCCTACTGAAGCCTTTTCTAGCTCTCCTGGTGCTGCCTGCAGCTGCTCCCCTCCCTCCCCCGCCCCAGCTCCCTCTGCTTGGACCACCCTTGGTCACCATGGTGTGCTCTGTAAATCCTCAGTATTCACGATCTGTGTCTGAACCATCCCAGGAGCAAACCCTCTCCTTGGCTGGGGGTGTAGTTGGGTAACAAAGCACCGGTCGAGCTTGTGCGAGGACCAGGGTTCAACCCTCGGCATTACTCTGTCCTCTGTGTTCTGTAAGCCGATTTTCTCTCGTCTTGGTCTGCTGTTTGTTGATGAGTTCCTCCCGTGCAATGCCGTTTCTACTCACTATTGAGTCCCTAGGCCTAACCCAGGATGCTACTGCCTACTTCCTCCTCCTCCCCCACCCCACCGGCCACCTCACTTACAGACGCTCATTAGAAAGAGATTAGACTGTTTATCGAATCAAACTGCCAACCTGGAGACACAATAATGTCTTTTCAATGAAAGCAGCCCTTGAACAATTTTTTTTTAATTTTGAAAGATATATTTTATTTTTTATTAACAAGTTCCATGATTATAAACAATATCCCCCTTGAACAATTTTTTTTTTTACGAACATGTTTTTACTGAACAGTTTTATTCTGTTTTAGAATAAAAGCCTTGCTTTAATATTGTAAGGTGCACTGCAGGTATGCCATGCTGCCAGTTATTATTGGGACAACAAATGCCCTCGTCAGTGGCCCCAGAGGGCTGGGAAAACGAGCAAGCTCATGCTGTCGGAGCATGGAGAAGGGGCATTTACAGCAGTTCTTGAACCCAGCCCGGGACATCCCCAGCTACAGAAGTACGCTTGATGCTCAGAGTGCCTCAGCAATGTGTCCCTTGAACAATTTTTTTAAAATCTATTTTATGGGCTGAAGAGATGGCTTAGTGGTTAAGCGCTTGCCTGTGAAGCCTAAGGACCCCAGTTCGAGGTTCGATTCCCCAGGACCCACGTTAGCCAGATGCATAGGGGGGTGCACGCATCTGGAGTTCTCTCTCTCTCTCTCAAATAAATAAATAGCCGGGCGTGGTGGCGCACGCCTTTAATCCCAGCACTTGGGAGGCAGATGTAGGAGGATCGCCACAAGTTCGAGGCCAGCCTGAGACTACATAGTGAATTCCAGGTCAGCCTGGGCTAGAACGAGACCCCACCTTGAAAAAGAAAAATGGCCTGTGTGGAAGGTGGGGCTGGAGGGAAGAGGGGAGGAAGGGGTTGGGGAGCTAAACCAAGGCAAGCTCCCTAAACTGCAGAGCTACCTGGGAGGGGTTTATAGTGCATCCTGTGTGTAAGACAGGGGAACCCTGGAAGTTCCCAAGAGCAAAGGGCCACACAGATGACACCCCTTGGACTCTGAATAGAACGGATTCTGTTTCCATGTATTGTTGTTGACCTTTAAAAATTGTTCGGGGGGGGGGGGGGGAGACTGGAGAGCTGGTTTAGTGGTTAAGGCTCTTGCCTGCAAAGCCAAAGGACCCCGGTTCAATTTCCCAGGACCCACGTAAGCCAGATGCACAAGGGGGCACATGTGTCTGGAGTTCATTTGCAGTGGCTGGAGGCCCTGGTGCGGCCATTCTCTCTCTCTCTCTCTCTCTCTCTCCCTCCCTCCCTCCCTCCCTCTCTCTCAAATAAATAAATATTTAAAAAAGTTATTAAGCAAAAAGTGAGTTCATTTCTAGTTTGGTATGCCCTTTCTGTTGGATCATTAATAGGATTAAAAAAAAAAGAAAATAATAGGAGGAAAGAAAAAAGAAATGAAGATCTCTCAAATGGTAAACTGCACAATAGTTACAGGATAGAATATTACATGGTGCCTGGTGTGGTGGCGCACACCTTTAATCCCAGCACTTGGGAGGCAGAGGTAGGAGGATCGCTGTGAGTTCAAGGCCACCCTGAGATTACAGAGTGAATTCCAGGTCAGCCTGAGCTAGAGTGAGACCCTACCTCCAAAAACCAAAACCAAAACAAAACAAAAAATCCACCCTGGCCAAAATATCCCAAGCTCCTGCAACAAACAACTTATTTTTAAAAAAATATTTTATTTATTTATATATATATGAGAGAGAGAAAGAGAGAGAAAGAGGCAGGATAGATAGATAGATAATGAATAGGTGCACCAGGGCCTTTAGCCACTGCAAACAAACTGTAAATGCATGTTTCACTTTGTGTGTCTGGCTTATGTAGGTACTGGGAAGTCAAACCTGGGTCTTTAGACTTCACGGGCAAGCAAGTGCCTTAATCACTAAACCCTCTCTCCTGTCCCCACACAACTTTGTTCATGGACGTTTGAGACATTGTTTCCATGAGAAAGTGAACTGCTACATTTTTAAACAATGCCTAAGGTTTTGTGGCCAGTTACCTCGATCTAGAACACCAAGCATTTACATTTTTATCAACCTTTAAAAAAAAAGATTTTTATTTACTTGAGACAGGGAGAGAGAGAGAGAGAGAGAGAGAGAGAGAGAGAGAGAGAGAGAGAGAGAGAGAGAATGGGCACACCAGGGCCTACAGCCACTGCAAATGAACTCCAGAAGTGTGCACCCCTTGTGCATCTGGCTAACGTGGGTCCTGGGGAATCGAACCTGGGTCCTTTGGCTTTGCAGACAAACGCCTTAACTGCTAAGCCATCCCTTTAGCCCGATTTGTTCATTTTTAAAAACCTTATAAAGTATTTTATTTTTATTAGACAGAGAAGGGAGGGGAGGAGGGACAGAAGGGTGCACCAGGGCCTCTAGCCATTGCAAATGAACACCACATGTGTCTGACTTTACATCGGTCCTGAGGAGTTGAACCTGGGTCCTTAGGCTTCACAGGTAAGTGCCTTAACTGCTAAACTGCTAAGCCATCTCTCCAGCCCTTATTCATTTTTTTGCTTGCAAATAACCATCCATATATATATATATTTTTTTTTTTTTTTGGTTTTTCGAGGTAGGGTCTCACTCTAGCCCAGGCTGACCTGGAATTCACTATGGAGTCTCAGGGTGGCCTTGAGCTCACTGTGATCCTCCTACCTCCCGAGTGCTGGGATTCAAGGTGTGCACCACCACGCCTAGCTCCCTTGTTCTTTTTTTTTTTTTTTTTTTTTTTTTTTTTTTTTTTTTTTTAAGGAACGCAAGTGAGATGACAGATAAGCACCTGGCACCTGATACCCATGGAGCCTTTCTTCACTGAAAGTGGAGGGTAGCAGCAGAAACCAGACAACACCAGAAATCCTCTTTAAGGTCCTGTGAATGTCCCTCCACGGTTTGTTTTACCCAGAAGTGGCACATCTTTCTCTTTGTCTCATGTTTTCTGGTGTGTGCTGGTTAATCTCCACTGTCAACATGGTTGGGTCAGAAGTCTTGGGTGGGGGTATTTCCAAGAAGGATTAGCTAGGTGGGAATTCTATTCCTTCCTCCCTGACTTTCCTTCTACTCTACCCTTCTTTGCTTCTCCTTAAGTCTATTATTTCTTTTCCATTCTACAACACACACACACACACACACACACACACACACACACACACACACACACACATTATTTATGTGAAGGAGAGAGACAGAAAGAGAGAGTAAGAGAGAGGAAAGGAACGCCAGGGCCTCCAGCCACTGCAAACAAACTCGATACATGCGCCACCTTGTGCATGTGGCTTACGTGGGTACTGCGGAATCAAACCTGGGTCCTTGGGCTTCTCAGACAAACGTCTTAACCGCTAAGCCATCTCTCCAGCCTCTACAGCATATATGTTTAACAACTTAAAAGGACCGAAGCAGTTCAGTGTTCTTCTGCTAAGGGCCTCCATGTGCGCTTGTCCTGTGGAATCATGGCCATCTAAGGACTTAGCATCTGTGTATGCTTCAGGGAGGGCTTCACACCACCATTAAAAATGCTAAAACAGACAGAAACTACCTACCTTGCTGGCTACCACCAGCTGTACCATTCCAGTGGCTGAGCGGAGAATGGCCACAGCTTCCTCATGGGACAGCCCGATCAGTAAGTGACCATTGATTACCAGCAGCTCATCTCCTAAGGACAGCCTGCCATCCCTGGGGAAATGGAGATGGAAAAAAAAAAAAATCCCTTGTCAAGACATTCTGGGCCTGCGAAGGGTCAGCTTTCCAGGAGCTAGGGAAGGTCACGGGGAGGAGCGTTGAAACTGGGCTAAGGACGAAGCAGCATAGCCAGAGACTGTGAGGGACGGGAGTGAATCACCACTGGGCCCAGACCACTGCTTGAGGAGCGAGAAGCTCCAGGGCTTCAGGGGGTCCTTTACTAATGAGCACATCCTTAAGTCGCCCCATAGCCAGCATCAGTGTCAAGCTCCCTCTACGTGAGGCCTGTGAATGAGCCACCAAGACCTCAGGGTTTTGGAGAGTCAAATCATTCTTTTTCTAATCCTCCCTGTCACCCGGCTAAGTGCAGAGACAGCCAAGATATGTGGGGCCCACCTGCAATTCTTCCCTAAGCTACTGCCCCTCAGCCGGCAAGGGAAGGGAGCCTCAGGAGATGTCTTTGGGCATCCCTGTGACTGCAAGTATGTGGTCTATGTCTGTACCTCCCCACTCCACCAACAGAGCTATAGGATCTTGAAGATACAGTGTCTCAGAGCATATTTCCTCCTTGAGTCCCTATAGCCAACTTGCATAAGCAAGATCAGTCATAATAGTTGATTGTTAACTTTCTAGTACTGTAGGTTTTAGACCTGCCCTATTTCCATGTGTGTACAAACATTTTTTTTGAAATATTTGTTTATTAGAGGTGGAGGGAGGAGACACACACAGAGCATGCCAGGGCCTCCTGTTACTGCTAATGAACTCCAGATACATGGGGCACTTTATACATCTGGCTTTATGTGAGTACTGGGAAATTGACCCCAGGCTGTCAGGTTTTGCAAGCAAGCGCCTTCAACCGCTGAGCCATCTCTCCAGCCCTGTTTGTTTGTTTGTTTATTTATTTATTTATTTTTATTTTTTTGGTTTTTCGAGGTAGGGTCTCACTCTAGCTCAGGCTGACCTGGAATTCTCTACGTAGTCTCGGGGTGGCCTCGAACTCACGGTGATCCTCCTACCTCTGCCTCCGGAGTGCTGGGATTAAAGGCCTGCGCCACCATGCCCAGCTTTGTTTATTTATTTTTAGCTGGAATGATGATCTGAGCTTCTTTCTCTCTGGCTGGTGGGAGACTCTGCTTTCCTGGGGAGGCTGGCTCCCCAGGGGAGGTCATGGCCGCTCCACACTGCCCTTGAAGGCCTGACGTTAGCACCCTGGTGCTGCCATGAACCCTCCCTCCCACCTTCCCAGATCCACCCGCTCTGTTTCTGTCCAATCTAGAATTCTCTTACCTCCCTCTTTCCGCTTCCATCAGTCTCTCTCTCGCTGTCTTTTTCTTCTAGGGCACACATGATAATCTTTTACATTTTTTTGTTGTTGATTTTTTGTTTTATTTTTATTTTTTAATTTTTTTCAAGGCAGGATTTTGCTCTAGCCTAGGCTGACCTGCAGTTCACTGTATAGTCTCAGGGTGGCCTTGAATTCACAGAGATCCTCCTACCTCTGCCTCCCGAGTGCTGGGATTAAAGTCATGCACCACATGCTTGGCTTTTTTACTTAAAAAAAATCTTTTATTTATTTGAGAGAGAAGGGGAGGGGTGCAGATAGAATGAACATGCCAGGGCCTCTTGCCACTGCAAACGAACTGCAGATGCATGCACCATATTGTGTGTCTGGCTCTACATGGGTACTGGGAAATCAAATCTCAGTCCTTAGGCTTTGCAGGCAAGCATGTTAACCACTGGGAAATCTCTCTAGCTCCTCTTTTTTTTTTTTTTTTAAAAAGAAATATTTAATTTATTTATTTACTTGAAAGAAAGAGGAATGGAGAGGCAGACAGAGAAAGAGAATGGGTGCACCAGGGCCTCTAGACACTGCAAACAAACTCCAGACACATACACCACCTTGCACATCTGGCTTATGTGGGTACTAGGGAATCAAACCTAGGTCCTTGGGCTTTGCAGGCAAGGGCCTTAACCTCCAAGCCATACCTTTAGCCCTGTTTTACTTTTTAAAATACATTTAATCTTTATCAGAAAAAAAAAAAAGAGGCATGAAAGACTTTGCCTCTGCTTCTTGTCAATCAAAAACTTCCTGGAGCAGAGAAAGGCCAAGGGACCCTCTCGTCTCCGAGAACGGTGACAGAAGAGGACAGAAAAAAAAAGTCACAGGGGAGAAATAAATTGGAGTTTCATGATGTGTGGGTGGAACACTGGCGACGATCCACGGAAAGGAAAGGGGTCCTGGCATAAATAATTTGGTGGTTTTGGCCACTGTCCCTGGGCTTCCTTATTCACAAGACCACCAAGAGCATCCAGCCCATCCAGAGATCCCTTCTTTTAGTCTACTTTTTAATCCTATTTCTCTTGTCTCCTGCTATGAATGAGAATGCCCATTTGTGAGGCACACACCACAGAGAAGAGAGAGAGACACACACACATAACCCCAGGCTAAGAAGGGAAAGAAACTGATGAGCAGGCCATTCAGAACTGGCTCTGAAGGGAAAGGGCAGGGCAGGGCTGGGCAGGGCCTGCGGAGCTTATCTGTGAGCCCAGAAGTTCTCAACTGCCAACTTGCCAAAGAGGGACTAGAATTAAGACCTAGGATCCAAGGGGAAAATAGCTACCTGATGGGAGCTCCTTAAGATATTCCAGGAATGTCCTTCCGGAAGTTTAACGATGCTCATCTGGGTTAAAATCATCTTAGGTCCTTGTCTCCTAATAATTACTGTCATTTGGAAAATTGACGGTTGCGGTTAATCCTAACTTTGCTTTAGTTATGAGCATCCTCCCCTGTGAGGACTGAAGGATAGGGGAAACACTTGGCTACCCTGTGCCCCAATTCCTTTCTTAGTTTTCCATTCTTTAGCCTAAATACTTCCCTCGGCCACACCATATGAGACATACTTTCCAGGCTTCTCTCAGTGTTAGGCAGGTGACTACTGCTTTGGCCTCTTACATCCTTCCTAGGATCTGGCTTCCTTGTCTGAACAAATTCCAGATCGGATAAGAGATAATCACTTCTCTCATCAGTGAAACTCTCCCTCTATACGCTTACTGTATATGTGTGGGCACGCAACACAAGTACATGCCCCACCATGCCTTGAAAACAGTAGACATCCCATGTGAATAGAAGCAATTAGCAGGGCAAAGAGCATGCCTGACATTTGGAGGCAGCTACATTCTTCATCTGCAATATGACCTTTGCCAACATGCTCTCGCTAAACGTTGCTCCTCACTCTACTGCACATAATTGCTTGGATTAAAAATAAGCTGTTAAGTGAGTCGTTTTTAGGCTACATGGAGAAGACACATTTTTTTTTCATTTTTCACATCTACATGATAAAGCACGTGAATTCAAGTGTGTGTGTGTGTGTGTGTGTGTGTGTGTGCGCGCGCGCACATGCATGCATGAAATTCTGACAGATATAACATCAGTGGCCACATTTATAAACCTATCACGGGGCTGGAGAGATGGCTTAGCAGATGCTGACAAAGCCAAAGGAGCCAGGTTCGATTCCCCAGGACCCATGTAATGCCGGATGCACAGATGTTTGCAGTGGCTAGAGGTGCTGGTGTGCCCATTCTCTCCTCTCCCCCACCATCTCTCTCTCTCAAATAAATAAATAAAAAGGTAGGAGGATCGCTGTGAGTTTGAGGCCAGCCTAGGAGTAGAAAGTGAGCTATGGGTCGGCCTGGGCTACAGTGAGACCCTTATCTTGAAAAGAACAAACGAACAAAAATCCACAAACCACATCACTTTCCTAGTTACAGTAGCCACAGACTCACAGGAGTTAAGATGGCAGGAATGTGGCCTTCTGCCACATGGTCTCGGTAAGTAACCGTACATCACCACAGTGCATGCACTCCAAAATTTGGGTACTATCTGCTTGAATCTAAAACATGACTACAAAGATATCTCTCCTCCAGGGTTTGGAATATCTGGAAGGATCCTCCCCAGTTACTCAAGTTCTGTGTTCAGAGATGTGTTCAATTAAATCAGGTCTCTTGGGGCTGGAGAGATGCCTTAGCGGTGAAGCACTTGCCTGTGAAGCCTAAGGACCCCGGTTAAAGGCTTGATTCTCCAGGACCCACGTTAGCCAGATGCACAAGGGGGCGCACGTGTCTGGAGTTCGTTTGCAGTGGCTGGAAGCCCTGGCGCACCCATTCTCTCTCTTTCTATCTGCCTCTTCCTCTCTCTGTCTGTCGCTCTCAAATAAATTAAAAACAAAACAAAACAAAAAAACAGGTCTCGCCCAGTTTCCTTCCATGCCCCACCATAAAATCTTTACAAACTATAGTTGCCAAGGCTTTGACCAGGTGGAAAACAGGAGCAGCCAGCACCCACCCGAGGGAAGGGGAGGAGGGGGCAGGGGCAAAAGGGGTGGGGAGAATTATCTAGTCACCTGTGAGCGGCACCTCCTTCCTTCACTTGGGTGACAACGATAGCGTGAGGTGAGCGCTTTGATCCTCGGCCTCCACTAACCTGAATTCCCAGCCCATCTGATTCCTTAAGCAGCTCCATCTTCCATATTCGGCCAACTTCCTCCTTAGAAGAAAAAGTGAGCACGTGTGAAGGGCGTTGACAGACACATGACACTGACACAGGAGAGTGGCGCTGTCACACCAGGCCGAACATCCATCACCTGTCACCAGGTAGCACAGAGGAAAACCTCTGCTGATTCTGTAGAGCCTGGCTGCTGGGGGTGTCCCCCGGGACCACCAGCACCGATGGAAATGAACTAGCCAGTAGGAGCCACAAGTCACCTGGCTGTGGAGAACTTGGAGGTGGCTAGCAGCAGCCACGTGTTTTTAATTTCATGGACTTCTAATTAAATGTAGACAGCTACCTTGGCCGCTGACTATAATGTCAGATAGAACAGCAAGTGTCCTGTTAGCAAATGGTCTCCCACTTGGGACCCAAGTGTCACAGTGCAAGCCAATCCTAGCTGGGGCTGGGATCCTTCTAACCTCTGCACAGCTAGGCTACTGGTTAATGCAGGAAAGTGAAAGGAAGGAAACTGAGGCTTTGGTGCCAGAAGACTTCAACTTGTTTGAGTGGAACTCTGCCATTTGTAACTTATGAAAACCACCCAGTACAGAAATAACTACTTCCTTGCCTCTCCATTCAAACTCTTCTTAATATTTTGAAGCTTGCTGTTAAGATTAAATATCTGTGGATACATGTAGCAACATGACAAGTAACAGATAACATACTAAACACAAATGGGGTGTCATGGACTGCTGGCTGAATGACCCTTGTCAGAGACGCTTGGGACCAAGAGTGTTTTAGATTTTAGGGTTTTTTTTTGTTGTTAATATTTACACACACACATAATGAAATATCATGGGGGTGGGGCCCAAAGTTAAATACAAAATTCATTTGTTTCAAATGCTATTATACAGAGAGCAATTTTATTCACTATTTTTAGTGTCACTGTGACTCGGACCCATCACATGAGGTCAAGTGCAGAACTACCCACTTGTGACGTCATGTTGGTGTTCATTCGTTTTTGGATTCTGGAACATTCTCGGTTTCAGATTAGGATTACTCAGCCTGTATTTACACACACACACACCCGCAAAAACATACTGAATTGCATCTCTAACTTCCTTAAAACACGTAAATGAGCTCATTGGCAGGAGAACCTGAAATAGAACATTAACTGATGAATTTGAAAAGTGCTGTTGGCCCATGGGGCAGGTGACACTTTGATTGGCATGCTCTTTTTATCATTAAAAAAGACCTCGATGCCTACAAAAGTCTATTCTTTGTTTTTTTTAATTTTTATTTTATTTGCAAGGAGGGAGAGAGAGAGAAAGAATGGGTACGCCAGGGCCTCCGGCCACTGCAAACAAATTCCAGATGCATGTACCACTTTGTGCATCTGGCTTTATGTGAGTACTGGGGAATTGAACCCCGGATGTTAGGATTTGCAGGCAAGTGCCCTAACAGCCCTAAACAAACAAACAAACAAAAGAATCTATTCTGTTTTGTTTTTTTAAAATCTATTCTTTAAGAAAGGCTAATACTTGTCTTTAAGCCATCTGATGCTTGTTGCTGTACAGGTTTGGCCCATCATCCACTCAAATCTCAATTTCACTCCCAGGACACAAACAAGCTCACTGCAAAATGACTGGATTCTTCCAGACAGTTGTTCACAGAAATGAAAATAAAATCTTCAAAAGTGATTTTTTTTTCTTTTGGCACTTACACTAGGTTCACTTCTGTATTTTGTTTTAAAGCAGAAGATATATGGACATGACACACCACAGACTCCTCAAGCCATAAAACAAAATCCGTCTGTTTCTTTCATCCATCACATAGGTCCAACGGCACCGCTATGGCCCCTACACAAAGCCATCACCCCCTACAAACAGGCAACCTGCCCACTCAAGCTGTTTGCAAAGGAGAAAGAATGTGAAACATTTAAGAAATCTCAAATGTACTTTGCCAGGAACTGAAATGAAACTGTGTGCAGTAGTAAAAAACCCAGCTGCGGCAGAGTCATTGGTGTGCAGCAATGGGAATGTCTGGGGAAATTATTAGCACCCAGAGAGACCCGTTGGAACCTACTCTGTAGCACAGGGACGCTCGGTAGTGGGGCTCCTTCATTCCACCCGCTGACCACAGGCAAAGGCAGCCCGTCTGGCCAAACCTAACTTCAGAAGTCACTGGCTCGCCGCAGCAGTTCATGAACTTGTCAACAGGCCCTATTTCAGCCAATCGGCTCACTCAGGACTCCATGGGTTTTTGGTTTGCTGTCTCTGACCTTTGGAACACCTTCCCACTCCCCATTCAGAAACACCCTCCCTGGCCTTCACATCCCTCAGACAGCCAGTACTTCCAGAAGACCAACACGTGGCCGCCAAGATGGCAGCTTGCAACAGCTCCAGCAGAGGAGACTCGGTGGCCTAGAGCGTACCAAATGGAACCAATCTGCAGGCCGTAGAGATGGTCCCGTGGGATAGAAAACTCACTGCTCAAGAATAAGGGCCTGAGTTTGAGTCCCAGCTCCTATGTTAAAAAAAAAAAAAAAAAAAAAAAAAAAGCAGGGTATGGGCTGGAGGGATGGCTTAGCGATTAAGGCACTTGCCTACAAAGCCAAAGGACCCAGGTTTGATTCCTCAGGACCTACGTAAGCCAGATATGCACAGACCAGCATATGCGTCTGGAGTTTGTTTGCAGTTGCTGCAGGCCCTGGGGCACCCTTTCTATCTCTCACACACATAAGGAAAAAATAAAATTAAAAGTGGCTTAAAAAAAGCTGGGTGTGGCTGTGCACACCTGTAACTCCAGCACTGAGTGGGGGATGGGGACAGAAGGACCAGCTGGGGTTTATGAGTCAGCAAGTCCAACCTAAAAAAAGGGTGAGCTTGCTGGGCGTGGTGGCGCACGCCTCTAATCCCAGCACTCGGGAGGCAGAGGTAGGCAGATCACTGTGAGTTCAAGGCCAGCCTGAGACTGCATAGCAGATTCCAGGTCAGCCTGGGCCACAGGGAGACCCAACCTTGAAAAAACAAACTGACAAAAGGGTGAGCTCCAGAATCAGTGAGAGACTCTGTTTTGAGGAAAGAAGACAGGCGGTGATACAGGACACCCTACGTCCTTCTCTGTCCCCTGCATGCATGCAGAGGCGGTGTAACTCTGCCCACATATGTGCATACATGGCACAAACGCACACCCAGGGAGGGAGGGGCAGATCAATTCAAGATGTGCTGCTCCTTTGCCAGCGTCCCAGACAGCCCTCCAGCTGCTTCCTTGGGCCTCTTGAGAGTGGCTTGCTTCATTTTTGTCTACTGAGGTGATGGCATGTTTGTTTCCTGGGTACTAGCAGACTGGACCAGACAGTATCCCTCAGCTCAGAAAAGCTACAGACTTCCTTTCTAAGAGCCACAGGGTATAGCACTAAAGTCCAGAAATAAAGAAACTTACTTGGTTTTAGCTTAAATTAATAGCAATCTATTGACTCTGTTGCAAGTTTGTATCATCATTTCCTTTTTCTTGAGGCAGGGTCTCACTCTAGCCCAGGCTGACCTGGAATCCACCATGTGGTCTCAGGGTGGCCTCAAACTCATGGTGATTCTCCTACCTCTGCCTCCCAAGTGCTGGGATTAAAGCCATGCACCACCACACTTGGCTTTTTCATTCTTTCTTTGTGTGCATTTTAAAATTTTATTTATTTGAGAGAGAGAGAGAATGTGTGCACCAGGGCCTCCAGCCACAGCAAATGAACTCCAGACACATGTGCCACCTTGTGCATCTGGCTAATGTGGTTGCTGGGGAATCAAACCCAGGTCCTTAGGCTTTGCAGGCAAGCGCCTTAACCGCTAAGCCATCTCTCCAGTCCACAAATGACAACTGTTCTTTCTCTCTGTGTGTGCATGTGTGCCAGGGTCTTTTGCCACTGCAAATGGAATGCCAGATGCTTGCACCACTTTTTCTGTCAAGAAGGGAATTGCTGGCTGATCAATTTTGCAAACAAGTGCCTCTATTGAGCCGTTTCCCCAGCCCCTCTTTTTCTTGAGGCAGACTCTCAATATATTGCTCAATATGGTCTCAAATTCCTGGTCTCCACTGATCCTCCCACCTTAGCCTCCCAAGTTCGGGGAGTATAGGCTCGTGCCACCACACCCAGTAAAACCCATCCTTAACTGTTCCAGTAAGGAACCAGACTTCCTCCTTCACTTTTTATCCAATGACATCATTTTCTTCCATAATCGAGAGTGGGAATTATAAGGGACTGTCCAAAGAAATTAATGCAAATTAACTTGATTGGGATTTCTGAATTATCTGATGGAGTTCAGAGGAATATAAAGAAAGGTAGCAGTGATGGAAAATGCTATAAGCTTTAAGTATACAATTATCACTCTTAAATTTAATAGTCACTATGTGACATTTTGATTACTTGCTTATTTATTACTAACAGCTAAAGCAATGTCAAGTTAAAAATAAAACCAGTGGGGTTGGAGAGATGGCTTAGCTGTTAAGGTGTTTGCCTGCAAAGCCAAAGGATTTCAGTTTGACTCTCCAGGACCCACGTAAGCCAGATGCACAAGGTGGTGCATGCATCTGGAGTTCATTTGCTGTGGCTGGAGGCCCTGGCGTGCCCATTCTCTCTCTCTCTCTCTCCCCCCTTCCACTTCCTCTCTCTCAAATAAATAAATATATAAAAAAAACAAAACTAGTGTCTGGAATTTATAAAACTTAAGCTGGTGCTGACCACAAGCAAAAAGGCTAACTTAAACATAAGAATATTTTTTTCCCAATGCCGCTTTACAATTCCACTTGGGGATCTAATTCACACCATTGTAAGGTCAAAACCAGCCCCTTCCCCTCCTCTCCTGGATTTTCCATCTCAGTGGAAACACACCTATCATCTCAAGCTTTAGAGAGCGTGCAAGCCCAAAGCCCACAGGCAGCTGGGTGTGGTGGGGCACACCATTAGTTCCAGCATTCAGAAGCCTGAGCTAGAGGGACTGCTGCAAGTTCAATGCCAGCCTGGGCTACAGAATGAATCAGCCTGGGCAAGAGTAAAACCCTGCTTCAAAAAGACAAAGGAAAAGAACCCAGTGCGATGTTCGATTTCCCCCTCCCATTTCATTTCCTACACCTGAACCACAAGAGAGACCTGCAGGGTCTATTTCCAAAACATATCACATCCCCCGCCCTCACCTTCCCCACTAGCACCCTGGTCAAAGCCACCAGCACCCTTACCCTGGGTGGCCACAGCAGCCTGCCGTCCAGCCTCTCACCTTACTGTCACCTCTGCAGTATATTCTCCAGTGGACGGACACTCAGGTGAACGTTTTCACCCCTGTGCACTGAGAATTAGGGCCGAACTGTGCTGCTGGATGTCGACCTCTGCAGGCTAGTTCTGTCAGCTCTCCTGAATCCTTCCCTCATACTGTTTGTTTGCTTCTGGAACACTCTAAGCCTCCTGATTTTTGCTGGCTATTCCCAGGGATTTTGCTGGGCCACTGTCTCCCCACGACCAGGCTCAGCTCGCACTTCACCTCCAGAAAGAGGACATCTTTGGTTGACACTCAATATCAATCCGGCTGCTGTGAATAAACCCATTCTCTCTCTCTCTCTCTGTCATCTTCCTCTTCACCCCGGTTTAGGTCACTGACTGCTTGACTAGCTGACAATCTGCTTTATTTGCTTATTTATTGCTAAAAGCCCTTTCTACGCTGTAAATGCCATGGAGATGAACCTTGTCTAACTCTCTTACCAATGGGTTCTCCAGCAACTAGAACAGAGCTTACTGTCCCCATAAGTATCAAAGAATGAAGTCTGTCTCTCTCTCACACTCTCTCTCTCTGCCTCTTTCTCACTCTCTCAAATAAATAAGTAAATAAATAAATTAAAAAGCCTGTGTTACCAAATCCAGCCCAAGGCTTAAAAAAAAAAAAAAGACTCTGGATAAACATTCTGTACTTTATTCCTTGAGGCACTAGGGCCTCCAATCACTGTAAATGAACTCTACATGCATGCACCCCTTTATGCATCTGGCTTACATGGGTTCTGGGGAATCGAACTGAGGTCCTTTGGCTTTGCAGGCAAATACCTTAACCGCTAAGCCATCTCTACAGCCTCATAGCCTTTTTTTCTTTAATTTATTTGACAGAAATAGAGAGAGAGAGGGCACCAGGGCCTTCAGCCACTGCCAACGAATTCCAGATGCAGGCACCTCCTTGTGCATCTGGCTTATGTGGGTCTGGGGGACTCAAACCTGTGTCCTTAGGTTTCACAGGCAAGCGCGCCTTAACCACTGAGCTATTTCTCCAGCCCTCTCCGGAGTCTTGATGAGACTGACATCAAGGGGCTCTCCCAGAAGGGAGATCTACGTGTTTGTCAATGTCCAGCATGTAAACGCGGGTCCCGTTCTGGAGACAACATAGTACTGATCCAGACCCTGTCTAGACAGCTGTCTCAGACAGTAGTTTCCTCTCACAGTGCGGAGAGGGCAGTGAGGCTCCGTGAGCCTACGGAGAAAAAGCGAGACTGTGGACTTCTGTGCTGATGCTGTCGGTGTGACACGTTCCCGAAAACCACCAGCTAACTGCCACGTGCGCGCGCGGCCCGGCGTGGGGGGTTATTTACTAGAACCAGGCTGCACAGCCAGGGGCATTGCCAAGCAGAACTGAAATGACCTCACCACTGCCGGAACCCAAAAATACCATTTTACACCACCATCTTTACCCCAAATGTGAGAAGACACACATCATCTAAGTAGAATTTTCATTGTGGGGGGCGGGGGGAATGTCTTGGCTCTTGTTACAAACACATTCTGATGGCATTTGCTTATTCCTCCTACTTAGAACGATCAGTAAGAAATGAAGAAAGAGGGCTGGAGAGATGGCTTAGCAGTTAAGCGCTTGCCTGTGAAGCCTAAGGACCCCGGTTCGAGGCTCGATTCCCCAGGACCCACGTTGGCCAGATGCAGAAGAGGGCTCATGTGTCTGGAGTTTGTCTGCAGTGGCTGGAGGCCCTGGCGCGCCCATTCTCTCTCCCTCTCTCTCTCTCTCTCTGTCTGCCTCTTTCTCTGTCTGTTGCTCTAAGATAAATAAATAAAAATGAACAAAAAAAATTAAAAAAAAGGAAATAAGGAAAGAAAGGTGTTATCATAATGTCAGGGCTCAGGCTTCTAGGTGAGGAAACGGAAGGTCCGAGGAAACCCACGGTGGCCTGAAGGCCACAGAGCTGCGAGGAGCAGAGCCGGGCTTGGAACCTGCAGCACTTCACTCCTGCTTGCTGGGACAAAACAGTCAACCAGAAGCAGCTCATAGGAGGACTGGGTTTATCTCAGGCTGACAGTTTCTTTCTTTTTTTTTTTTTATTTCTTTTTATTTTTTGGTTTTTCGAGGTAGGGACTCACTCGAGGCCGAGGCTGACCTGGAATTCACTATGCAGTCTCAAGCTGGCCTTGAACTCACAGCCCACCTCAGCCTCTTGAGTCCTGGGATTAAAGATGTGTACCACCATGATCAGCTGGGACTGACAGTTTTTTTTTTTTTTAATATTTATTTATTTGAGAAAGAGAGGCAGAGAGGGAGGGAGGAAGGGAGAGAGAGAATGGGTGCACTATGGCCTCCAGCCACTGCAAATGAACTCCAGACACATGCACCACCTTGTGCTTCTGGATTTATATGGGTCTTGGGGAATCGAGCCTGGTTCCTTAGGCTTCACAGGCAAGCGCCTTAACCACTAAGCCATCTCCCCAGCCCGGCTGAGAGTGCTGAGGGGGAGGTTTCATAATGGCAGGGGAAAGGCTGGCAGAGCAGAGGCTGGCTCACATCTAGTCACGTATTTGGACAGAGGTGATCTAAATCCTGCACTAGGCGCTGGCCTAGTAAATATCAAGGTCTCCTTCCCCACCCCCACACAGTGACACACCTCCTCCACCTTCCAAACTGCCACCCACTGGGCACCAAGTATTCAAAGTACATAAGGCTATGGGGGAAATCTCCTTCAAAGCACTACAGAATCCATGACCCCATCTCCCAGGCCTGCTGACCCTGGGCATTTTCATTAATATGAACATACAGAGTACCTCAAGTGCAAGACCTTGAACAAGGACTGGTGATAGGAAGACGCACAGGATCCTGACCCTAGAGGAGCGCTCAGCTTTGAAACATCTCCATCACATCTTCCAACGCTCAGGCTCCATTGTGGAAGAGGTGGTGGAAAGAATATGAGAGTCAAAGGAAGGGTAGGACCCTTACAGTGCACTCTTCCAGACACAAAATGACCTGGATATCCATGACCTCGCAGTGCCTGACACTACCTACACAAGATATACCAGTATAATAGGAGGAAAAGAGGGACTGACTGAGGGGGTAGAGGTATGATGCAGAGTAGAGTTGTGAAGGGGAAAGTGAGGAGGGAAGGGAATTACCAAAGTTTATTGTCTGTAGTTATGGAAGTTGTCAATAAAAAATATTATTTCTAGCCAGGTGTGGTGGTGCACGCCTTTAATCCCAGCACATGGGAGGCAGAAGTAGGAGGATCGCCATGAGTCCGAGGCCACCCTGAGACTCCATGGTGAATCCCAGGTCAGCCTGGGCTACAGTGAGACCCTACCTTGAAAAACTAAAAAAAAAAAAGAAAGAAAGCAAAAGTGAGTGCTGCTTCCAAGAAACCCAGCAGGAGGTTGGGATCAAGCTTGGGGAGCAGGAGAGAGCTGAAGACACAGATGTGGACTTGGGAGCTAGGACCACACAGGACAATGTGTTCATCCAGGACAAAGGGAATCCCAGAAGAGAGGCCCCCATGTGCTGCCCCCTCCTTTCCTGAAGACGTCGGCCTGAAGCATCTACCTGTCTGAGGACCTGACGGATCACTTTCAGAGGAGTCTGGGGGGAAAGCCCGGTGTTGTACAGAGTAGAATTTTTTTGTTTGTTTGTTTTTTTTGAGGTAGGATCTCACTCTAGCTCAGGCTGACCTGGAATTCACTATGTAGTCTCAGGGTAGCCTCAAACTCATGGCGATCCTCCTACTTCTGCTTCCTGAGTGCTGGGATTAAAGGTGTGTGCCACCATGGCCGGCTTCAGAGTAGATTTTGAGTACTGGGGTCAGACCTCAGATGTATCCACAGACATATGCACATTAGCATCAATAAAACGGCCAGCCTGGCAAATGGTAGGCTTTCCCCATGTAATGTGACTACATTTCATTTTACCACATACAGTTACAAACATACACATTCTGTGTAAATAGACATATAAAACTTTTTGAAATATATATATATTTACAAGAGAGGGAGAGGGAGAGAGAGGGAGAGAGAGGGAGGGAGAGGGAGAGAGAGAGGGACAAAGAGAGAATGGGCATGCCAGGGCCTCCAGCCACTGCAAACAAACTCCAGATGCATGTGCTACTTTGTGCATCTGACTTATGTGGGTCCTGGGGAACTGAACTTGGGTCCTTAGGCTTCTCAGACACATGTCTTAACTGCTAAGCCATCTTTCCAGCCCCCAAACTTTTTTTTTTTTTTTTTTGAGGTAGGGTACCACTCCAGCTCAGGCTGACCTGGAATTCATTCTGGAGTCTCAGGGTGGCCTCAAACTCTTGGCGATCCTCCTACCTCTGCCTCCTGAGTGCTGGGATTAAAGGCGTGTGCCACACCTGGCCCATGCCACAGTGTGCATGTGGAGGTCAGAGGACACCTTAAGGCATCTGTTTTTGCCTTCTACTTTGTTTGAGGCAGGGTTTCTCACTGCTGTTTGCTCCATTCACCAGGCTAGTTGCCTGTATGGAAGGTTCTCCTGTGTCTACTCCTTTTTCTCCCTGTAGGCTTGCTAACGTTACAGATGCTCACACTCCGGCATCCAGCTTCTCTGTGAGCTCTGGGGATCCGAGTGTTCTTCATGGAGTCGTCGCCCTAGCTCTCAGACCGTCTTCTTGAACAAATTTACTAGAAAGGTTGACAGGTGCCCTGAGATTATCTCTAAAAGTACTTGTCTGCAAAAGCCGGGTGTGGTGGTGCACGCCTTTAATCCCAGCACTAGAGAGGCAGAGGTAGAAGGATTGCTGTAAATTCGAGGCCATCCTGAGACTACACAGTGAATTCCAGGTCAGCCTGAGCTAGAGTGAGACCCTACCTCAAAAACCAAAACAAACAAACAAAAAAAAGTACTTGTCTGTGTCCTAACAGATTCTTATGTCTTAGGGGGTGGGCCTAATTTCTATATTCAAAACTTAATCTGCTTGTATAGGCGTCATTATGAGTTAGTATTTTAATAATTTATTTATTTATTTGATAGAGAAAGAAAAAGGCAGGTAGGTAGGGGGTGGGGAGAATGGGCCCACCAGGGCATCTAGTCACTGCAAATGAACTCCAGACATATAAGCCACCTTGTGCATCTGGCTTACGTGGATCCTGGGGAGTTGAACCTGGGTCCTTTGGTTTTGCAGGCAAATGCCTTAACTGCTAAGCCATCTCTCCAGCCCCAGACAAGCCATTTTTTTTTTTTTTTTTTTGGTTTTTTGAGGTAGGGTCTCACTCTAGCCCAGGCTGACCTGGAATTCACTATGGAGTCTCAGGGTGGCCTCGAACTCATGGCAATCCTCCTACCTCCGCCTCCCGAGCGCTGGGATTAAAGGCGTGCACATTTACCCGGCATGCCATTTTTTAAAAAGACATTATTTGAAGCTAGGTGTTGGGGCTCATGCCTGAAATCCCATCACTGGGAAGGCTGAGGCAGCAGGATTGTCATGAGTTTGAGGCCAGCCTGAGCTACATAGCAGTATCTGTCTCAGAAAAACAAAACCAAATATATATATATTTGTTTGAAAGGAAATATGTTTCCTATAACTCAAGGAAGAACAGAACTGGAAAACAAGATTGAAGATTTATTTTCATGTAGTAGTTTTTTTTTTTTTTTAGAACAAACAAGTCCATGAAAAAGACATACCTGCCAAAGAAAAATGGTCTGAATGAGCATTATAGGCCTTTCCTGTAATTTATTAAGTCTTTTTAGATGCATTAAATCACTAATAAAGCAGAAACGGAACAACACTGGCAGGTTTAATCTTCCATTATTCAAATGGAATGGAATTCCTCCCCCACCCCAACCTCAAAAGACTTAAGAGGTAAATAGCTACTTTCTATTTTTCTGGAAATTCCATTTTAGCATGACCTTGGTCTCAACCACGCTGCAGTAGTAAAATGCTCTGCAGCCCATGAACCTGGGACTTTTCATGAAGCCCACTGGCTCCGCTGGGGAACCGCTTGTGTGGGAGAAGCTGCAACAAGGTCCTTGTCACTGCTCAACCTGAAGCAAATGCATCTTGGGGTTGAGTGGGTGACGATATACACCGAGCGCCTGTGGTGGTGTGTGTCCCACAGCACACGCAAGGCCAGCAATCAGTCTGTGCGCTGTGGACACTTAACCAGCAGTGACGATTCCTGGAGGCGAGTCCCTCCTCTCTAGGGGAAGGCAGTTTTGTAAAGTTGCTCAAAAGCAACAGATTAGGGTTTGTAGTTTTTTTTAAATTGTTTTTGTTTATTTTTATTTATTTATTTGAGAGTGACAGACAGAGAGAGAGAGAATGGGTGCGCCAGGGCCTCCAGCCACTGAAAACGAACTCCAGACACGTGCGCCCCCTTGTGCATCTGGCTAATGTGGGTCCTGGGGAATTGAGCCTCAAACCAGGGTCTTTAAGGCTTCACAGGCAAGCGCTTAACCGCTAAGCCATCTCTCCAGCCCAGGTTTGTAGTTTTTCACCCTTTCATTTGATCCTGAGCACAAAGTCATCCACTTGCCCTCCCCCTCCTTGTCTTACTTGCTCAGATGGCATAGCCTCAGCCTCCTGAGTGCTGGGATTATAGGAGTGAGTCACTACACCCAGCTTATTATTATTATTATTATTTCTATGTATGTGTGGGAGACACTCAAGTGTTTCTTGCTAATGCAAATACATGCCTGTCTGGGTGACTGGGGAACCGAACCCAGGTTGGCAGGCTTCACCAGCAAGTGCCTCTAACCACTGAGCCATTTATCCCCCTTAGTCCCCCAATTTTTTTTTCTCTATAAAAAATAAACCCAGGCTGGAGAGATGGCTTAGTGGTTGAGGCACTTGCCTGCAAAGCCAAACGAGCCAGGTTCAATTCCCCAGAACCCACATAAGCCAGATGCACTAGGTGGTGTTTGCGTCTGGAGTTCATCTGCAGTGGCGGGAGGCCCTGGAGTGCTCAGATTCCCTCTCTCCAAAATAAATAAATAAATAAAAATAAAATTATTAAAAGAATTAAATTCCTTCCAAATTACTTCCACCATGTCCTAGGACAAAGTCTCTGGATTATATGTGAGATTCAATCTCCTTTGGTGCCCAGAACCTTCGAAATGATTCAGAAAGCCAAACATTCCCACCTAAGAGTTTTTACAGTGGGTTTTCTGTGAATTTACTATGTAACCATTAGAGGAAAAATTTATTGACAGATTCACCCACAAATCATGCCTCTGTGTAGGCATTTCCAGGATAACCCTGCTCCTCACATGAAGGAAGAAACTGCAGCCCTTGAGACACTGATTGGTTGATTTTTAAAAATATTTTATTTTTATTTATTAGAGAGAGAGAGAGAGAGAGAGAGAGAGAAGGAAGAAAGAAAGAAAACAAGAACCAGAGCCTGTAGCCACTGCAAATGAACTCCAGACACATGCGCCATCATGTGCATCTGGCTTATGTAGGTTCTGGGGAATTGAACCTGGGTCCTCAGGCTTTATAGGCAAATGCCTTAACCGCTAAGTCATCTGTCCTGCCTTAGCTGACTCTTTTCAACCCATCATAGGGATTGGCTGAAATTACTCAAATAACTACACCAAATAGCCCTTGGATACTTTCTGCTCATTCCGAGGGCGCCCTTCCATGTCTATTTCCCACCTTCCCAACTTTCCCTGTCATCTCTAGAGGTGCCACCCAGGTCCGGGAGCCAGTTAGCACCCATCTAGGGAACGGTTGTTCCATTAGAGCTCCACAGGACTATGTGCTGAGAGCACTCGAGGCACGAGCACGTTCACCCTGCAGAGATTTCGGCTATGACAGGGGAGACAACGAGAGGCCAGAAGGTCACCCAACACCAGGCAGAGTACGCCATGTCGGCTTCGCCCTTACCCGGGACCAACCCTGACTACGGCAGGGAGGTAACGCAGTGTCTGAAATTCTGTAAAAAGCGCCGGGGCCAATCACGATCCTGCAAAAACAGCACTGGGTTGAACTGTTCAAAATAAAAGCAGATGCTTGCCTGCGTGTTGGACGCCCTTCCCGTGTAACGCCGAGGCTGTCTGCACCGTCCCCGGCCACCAGGAAGTTTTGGCCTTGAAGTAGCAATTTCACTGTGACAGCAGTGATGAACAATGTCTCAGCTTAACTGCTTTATCTGGGTCTCATAAGACTCAAATTTCACCACAGAAGGCTTCAATTTTCCACCCATCACTCCACTAGCTCTTTATGTAAGTAGGATAAAATGACCCAACGTTTTTGTTGTTGTTACAGACTCGGATCATTTATCTTGATGAGTTTCATTGGTTTCTAAGCACAAGGTCATCTTAAGTGTATCTTTTTTTTTTTTTTTTTTTTTTGGTTTTTCGAGGTAGGGTCTCACGCTAGCCCAGGCTGACCTGGAATTCACTATGGAGTCTCAGGGTGGCCTCGAACTCACGGCAATCCTCCTACCTCTTCCTCCTGAGTGCTGGGATTAAAGGCATGCGCCACCACGTCCGGCTTAAGTGTATCCTTTTTTAAAAAAAACTTAAAAAGCAACTTCACCAATATTCCCTTTTATTTTTACTTCTTTATTTCTTTGAGACAGACAGGGAGATAGAGTGAGAATGGGTGCACCAGGGCTTCCAGCCACTGCAAACGAACTCCAGACACATGCACCACCATGTGCAGCTGGCTTATGTGGGACCTGGAGAATTGAACCTGGGTCCTTAGGCTTTGCAGGCAAGCACCTTAAACACTAAGCCATCTCTGCAGCCCACCAATATTCCTTTTAAAATTCAGATTCTACAACCAAACGAAGCCTTACCCGTGCCAGGCAGTCACTCGATTGGAAGTCCGTCTTCCCAGGTTTTGAGAAACGGCGTTTGTCATTGCTGGTGGTCGGAGGAGCATCTGTCTTTGGAACTGCGTGCTCAGCCCCTGTGTCCACGTCCGACTTCTCCAGATGGGGTCCAGCCACCTCCTTGAGAGAATGCGGACCACCGTCTAGCTCGAAGGCATGCCCGTTTCCAAGTTCAGGCTCTGTGCCATTCTCCAGCTCAGAGCTGGCCTCATCTGCCAACTCGCAGCCAGCACTGCCCTTGGGCTCCTCAGGGGCCCTGGGGATAGGAGGTCTGGAAATGACACCAAACTTCCTTGCTCTTTTCCCCTTCTTGGAAGTTTGGTCACTGGGCTCCACGGGAGGAACGTCTCCTGGTTCTGCGCTGTTACCGTTGCCATTGTAAGCGGGGTGGGCTTTGTGCTTGAAGCGCCGCAGCATGATCAGGTAGATGAAGCCGCCATTCCAGCACTGCTCAGCGAGGTAACTGCGACAGACAGACACAGACGTCAGCCGGCGACAGTCAACCCAGCCCTCAGCGCACTCTTTTAATCGCTACAATTATTGATAGCAATATGATCCCCGGCTCTTTTTTGTACATCAGGGCCTCCCCCCAGCCACTGCAAACGAACTCCAGACGAGTGCGCCCCCTTTTGCATCTGGCTAACGTGGGTCCTGGGGAATCGAGCCTCGAACCGGGGTCGTTAGGCTTCACAGGCAAGCGCTTAACCACTAAGCCATCTCTCCAACCCTGATACCCAGCTCTTCCAAACAAACAGAGGGCCCCATGAACAACCAATGTAAGTCCCCTAGGAATAGGAGACAAAGCAGAGTTTTTCTATGATGGAGCCAATGTGTATCTTCAAATAATAGCATGCTTTCTCTGTTGTTTGTTTTGCAGTGCTGACAATTAAACCCAGGGCCTTATGTATGCTGGGCAAACACTCTACCACTGAGGTCCACTCCCAACCCCTCCCTAAATTATTATTATTATTAGTCTATTTTTTTTGAGACAGGGTCTCATGTCAATTAGGATGGCTTTGAGCTCACTGTGTCTCTGAGGATGACTTTGAACTTCTGGTCTTCTTGCCTAAGATTACAAGTATGTGCCACTGTACCTGGTTTATGTAGCTCTGGGGACTGGATCCAGGGCTTTATGTATGCTAGGCAGGCACTTTACCAACTGATTGCGCTACATTCTGAGCACTAAAAGCAATTTTTTTAATTAAAAATTTTATTTATTTATTTGAGAGAGTGAGAGAGAAAGAGGCAGAGAGAGAGAGAGAATGAATGGGTATGACAGGACCTCCAGCCACTGCAAATGAACTCTAGACACATGCACCACCTTGTGCATCTGGCTGACTTGGGTCCTGGGGAATCAAACCTGGGCCCTTTGGCCTTGCAGGCAAATGCCTTAACCACTAAACCACCTCTCCAGTCCTAAAAAGCAATTCTTAAAGGAAAAATAATGTTTCCTGTTCTATATCACAGTAGAGTAACTATGGTTGATAACATTTAAGTTGTAGTTTTCCAAAGTATAGAGGTTTTTGAATGTGTCCAGCACAAAGAAATAATACATATGGGAGGTAAAAGATGTCAATTGCCTTGATCTGATCATTACGCATCACACAGACATAATGAAATGTCATGTAATATCCCATAAGTATAATTATTATGTGTCAATTAATAAAAATAGTTTTTGTAAAAGCTAGGTGTGGTGGTGTACACCTTTAATCCCAGCACTTGGGGGGCAGAGATAGGAGGATCACCATGAGTTCGAGGCCACCCTGAGACTACATAGTGAATTCCAGGTCAGCCTGGGCTAGAGTGGGACCCTACCTTGAAAAAAAAATTCTTTTGAATGATGAAGTCGATCTAAAAAAAAAAAATTCTCTATTTCTTAATAATTTGTGATGGAATTATACTAGATTCACATTTCTATGTGGCTGATGGAATGATGGTTTCTGGAGCAAAGGAATATTAAAGTGGGCTGAGGGAAATGTAAAGCTCTACTATTCAGAATTAATAACAAAAAACCCTGAACAACAGGAACTTCTGCCCCACAGCAGCTAAGTGAGACCGAGCCAACACTGACTACGGGGCAGGGTGCGAGCTAAGGAGTGCTGGCAGTGCTGTGAAGGGTCGTTTCTTGGTGACGGCCTTTGTTTGGGCTATTTGTAGCACATGTGAACTGCCATTTCCAGTCTGAGCATCACATTAAGAGAACAAATGACTGGATATGGTGGCACACGCCTTTAATCCCAGCACTCGGGAGGCAGAGGTAGGAGGATCGCCGTGAGTTCGAGGCCACCCTGAGAATACATAGTGGATTCCAAGTCAGCCTGGGCTAGAGTGAGACCCTACCTTGAAAAAAAAAACAAACAGAAAAAGAAAAAGAAAATACAATGACGGAAGGGACCAGGACAAAGAAGGCTATTGTAAACTGTCAACCAGAAACAGCTGATGAAGTAGAGGACACTTGACATGGACAGGACGGGATCAGAGCTGGTCACTTTTTATGTATTTGAAGGGCTCGCAACTACCGAGAGTCAAGAAACAATATAAGTGAGACGATGCATGTGAAGTGTGACCCACGGTGACCACTTAAAGAACACTGAGAGAACGTCAAATAAAACAAGTAATGCCTAGAATGCAGGATTCCAGATTGCTACGACTTCAGCAAAGCGAATACTTGCTCCGAGTCGGAAAACAAAGCTGAAGTGGATCCTCCAGTAGCCATGTATGATAAAGACCTACAGATCCCAGAAAGAGCCCAAGGAACTACTCCACTGCTACTTTGGCACATCACTGGTTCCCAAGCAGATTGTCATCAACGAAATCCTGACCTGCTTCTTGCCTTCCTACGCCTACCAAGAAAGGGCCCTGGGCTATGTTGCCTCCATAGTCAATAAGTGAGAAATAGGTTTCCCAACCAGCTGCTCTCCCTCTAGGCACAGTGCTGACTCCAAATAAATGAGGACACAGGGACTACTGTAAGTAAGACGCCGGTCTGTCATCTTGTCACCCTGGACAATCAACTGGAGAGCTGGGGTGGCCGCTACGTGGGAAGGAGGACGGGTCACCAGACTGCTTCTCTTCTCGCACCGTAACCTTAGGCAGCATGCTGGCAATGGGAAGGGAAGAAGAGGTGCCCAGCTGTGGTAGAAATGCACTAGATTCTGGCCCAAAGGCATTCCCTGTGGTCAAATATAGTTCATGATCATGCTCTCTCCCCTGCCGGGAAGGTATGGCAGCATAGTTCAATGGGAGAGCACTTGCCTAGCATGTGCAAGGCCCTGGGTTCAATCCCTAGTGCAACAACAACAAAAATGGTTTCGGGGAAGGGATATGGTTCAGTAGGAAATAGCACAAAGCCTGAGGGGACCAGAGACTTTCTTTTTCTTTTCTTTTTTTGGTTTTTCCGAGGAAGGGTCTCACTCTAGCTCAGACTGACCTGGAATTCACTATGTAGTCTCAGGGTGGCCTCGAACTCACGGCCATCCTCGCTAGTGCTGGGATCAAAGGCGTGCGCCACCATGCCCAGCTAGACTTTCTAAGTTGGGTTTCCCAGGACTCACACAGACCGGAGACTCACTGGGGATGTGGAAAACCACAGCTCTGTATTAAGAGAGACACTTCGTCCCAAGGAAATAACCACACGAACAATGAAGGAAGGACACCTGACATTCTCCTCTGGCCTGCACATGCCTGGAGTACATCTGCACTCATCTGTGCATACACCACACACATCGCACACATGAAGAAGAAATAGGTTCAGATCAGTGCAGTGATGGAGACCGGGTAACTACATCAGAGAACAGTTCTCAATTTTTTGCTGTGGAGTGAAAAATAAGAGAGGAGGATACTCAAGCATCAGCTACACTTAATAAAATCTTTTTTTTTATTCTAGGCTACAAAACACGGTAGGAAACTCACACACATAAAAATCAAGTAGATAAAAGATACTGTACACATCCCAGGCGAGTCTGTAAAACCGAGTAGGATGATGAATCACGGAGACCATCCACTGGAGTCTAGAAAATAAAAATCAAACCTGGCACTCCTACAACTCTCCTACAGGGCTTAAATTTCATTTCTTTGGAATGTATTTTTTCCCCCAAGATGGGGAAAAACTTTTGTATAGACATAAAATCCTCAAGTTAGGTAGCCAGGTTGTAAGGGTTTCTTTGAGAAAATCATTAGCATTTGAAGAAATATAAATGCTCAGAGATTATGAAAACCAGTATGGCCCAGTATAAACATGCTTTTTTTTTTCTAAAAATTTTTTGTTTATTTTTATTTATTTGAAAGTGACGGACAGAGAGAGAGAAAGAGGCAGATAGAGAGAGAGAGAGAACGGGCACACCAGGGCCTCCGGCCTCTGCAAATGAACTCCAGACGCATGCGCCCCCTTGTGCATCTGGCTAACGTGGGTCCTGGAGAATCAAGCCTCGAACCAGGGTCCTTAGGCTTCACAGGCAAGCGCTTAACCACCAAGCCATCTCTACAGCCCTAAACATGCTTTTTAAACAATGGTAATTACACAAAATTTCCATCAATTGATGATTGGAAAAATTATGTAGCATATCCATATCATGAAATATATTCAGTAATAAAAAAGAATCGATATGATCTAACATGAGTGAAATTCAGGGACATGCTAAACAAAAGAAGCAAGACCACAAAAGATCTTATATTACGTTATTCCACTTATATACTATGTGTGGAGCAGGTATATACATATAGATGGATTAGAATGGTGACCTCCAGAGTGAGGGGAGAGGGACTTGGGACTAAGTGCTAGCAGAGGGTTGTGATAGTGACGGAAATGATCTTGAATTAGACAGTGATGGCCGCATGATATAATGCAGACACCCACACTCACTCACTGCACTGTCCATCTCGAAGTGTGTAATATAATGCAGATACCAAACTCAATGCACTGTACATCTCAAAACGTAGAAAATCCCTCACAGAACATGACAAGAGATTTTTTTTCGTGGTGTTTCTAAATCTTGTCAAGTTGACAACCAGAAATTAATCATCACAATAAATTATGCCTCCATTTTTAAAAAGAATATTTTATTTTTGGGCTGGAGAGATGGCTTAGCGGTTAAGCGCTTGCCTGTGAAGCCTAAGGACCCCTGCAGTTTGAGGCTCGATTCTCCAGGACCCACGTAAGCCACATGCACAGAAGGTGGCGCATGCATCTGGAGTTCGTTTGTAGTGGCTGGAGGCCCTGGTGCACCCATATTCTCTCTCTCTGCTTCTTTCTCTGTCTGTTGCTTTCAAATAAATAAACAAAAATTAAAAAAAATATTTTATTTTTATTTATTTGAGTGACAGAAAGAGGGAGAGGGAGAGAGAATGGGGTGCCAGGGGCTCCAGTCACTACAGAAGACGCCTGTACCACCTTATGCATCTGACTAAAGTGGATCCTGGGGAATTGAACCTGGGGCCTTTGGCTTTGCAGGCAAATGCCTTAACTGCTAAGCAGTCTCTTTAGCCCAATGCCTCAATTTTTTGAAAGTAGAAAATACCACAGAGGGCAAGTTTTGAGTTCACTGTTTAGGTAGGGACTTTATAGATAGCATTTTCCCAAGAACTCTTATTGAAGTACAACCCAGAAAGATTAGCTTGTGCAAGTTTACATAGATGCAAAGTGGCAGATCTAATCCTGTCTGCTTCCAAACTCACTCTCAACCCTGCACTGATTTATAAGTGAGGGTCATAAAATGGGCTGTATGATGGTTAATACTCATTTTCAATTTGGTTGGATTTAGAATCGCCTAGGAGACACACCTCTGTGCATGACCAGGAGAATGTTTTCAGAGAGGTTTAACTGAGGAGGGAAGACCTACCCTGAACGTTGGTCCTACACTGAATAAAAGAAAAAAAAGAAAGAAAGCTGAACACTAGCATTCTCTCTCTCCTTCCCGATCTCCCCAGACATGAGTAAGATTTCCCCTTGTTTTTTCAATATCTTATTTATTTATTTAAAAGAGAGAGGGGAGGAAGGAGAGAAAAAGGAAGACACACAGAGATAAAGAGAAAGAGAGAGAGAATGGGCACGCCAGGGCCTCCAATCACTGCAAATGAACTCTAGACACATGTGCCATCTTGTGCATCTGGCTTATGTGGGTCCTGGGGAATCGAACCTGGGTCCTTAGGCTTCACAGGCAAGTGCCTTAACTGCTAAGCCATCTCTCCAGCCTGCCCCTTCTTGCTATAGCTGCTCTGACCTTCATGTAGTTTTCCCATGATAGAGCCTGGCCCCCTGAACTGTAAACAAAATAAACCTTTCCCCTCTTAAGTAGCTTCTTGTTGGGTACTTGGCGACAGCAACGAGGAAAATAACTACTACAGATCCTCTATTACAGTCATGCTGTGACAACTGTGAACACGTTTCCCAGGCCAAGTTCTGGGACAAGAGATACGGGCCATCCTAACAGGAATGACCCAGTGCCGGCAACAAGACATAAATGAAAAGCAGAGACGTTCGCTGTCCATCAGAGTTGTCTTACAACTTGCTATGGGTTGGGCCCTGTGTTAAAGGCTTGGTCACCTGTCTCTAGCACTGCTGGGAGATGATGGAACCTTTAGGAAGTAGGGCCTGGTGCTGGGCAGTTAAACCATTTTGGTCATGCACTTGAAGTGGATACTAGAACCTCATCCGCTCCTCTCTGCTTTTCCGCACCAAAGAGCTTCCTCTATCAAAAGCTCTGGTCATGCCGGGCGTGGTGGTGCAGGCCTTTAATCCCAGCACTCGGGAGGCAGAGGTAGGAGGATCACCGTGAGTTCGAGGCCACCCTGAGACTCCATAGTGAATTCCAGGTCAGCCTGGACTAGAGTGAGACCCTACCTCGAAAAAACAAAAACAAACAAAAAAAGCGCTCTGGTTATTAAGTTGCCAAGACCCAAAGGCAATGAGGCCAAGCAACCGTGACTGAAATTTCCAAAAGCTGTGAGCGGCACACAAGCCTTTCCTTCTTTTAAGTTGACTCATGACAGTTATTTGTCGTAGCAATGGAAAGCTGACTAACACAGGCCTCCTGGACACTTATCAACATATGGAAAAAGAGGTAGCCTGGAGAGGTCATTCATTTAGAATGACTATTGGGAACCTATCTTCTACGTGAAAATGCTACAATTGGATGCATGGACCTTTTCTTCAGGGTCAAAAAGGCTGGCTCATTGTCTAGGGGCCCAAGAGCTTAAATAGCTTTCCCATATGTATTCTCATGGAAGCTTCAAGAACCTCGGAAGTTGCCTGGGATGGAGTCAGTACTTCATTTCCGTAGGGCCCACAAAGCTATAAGGCCAAGAGGAGTTATCTTTAGTCCAGTACTATCCCCCTGTCCTCTCCTGGCTTCCTCATAATAAATAAGACCCTGACACCTTAAAGGAACTGTATGACAGGTTATTTTATTCCTTCCTGGACCCTGGATTTTCTAAGGTCACCTCAAAGACAAAGGGACTTTTCACAGAAGCGGCCATTCCTATTTCGTCTCAGTATGTCAGACTGCTGCTGTAGATGACAAGAATGAACAGTGACTGCAAGAGGATGCTTACAGATGAATTACTGTGGCAGGACCCCAGGGGGTCAGTGTTATTTTTGGAGGGTGCTAGGGGTGGAACCCAGAGCTTTAAACATACTCGGAAAATGCCGTACCTACCCGTGAGTGACATCTGTGAGCTCTATAGAACCGAATTAGTAATTGGGTGTGGTGGCTCACGTGTGTAACTCTAGCACTTAGAACACTGAGGCAGGGGGATTGCTGAAAGTTTGAGGCCAGCCTGGGCTATAGAGTGAGACCCTGGCTCACTTAACCAACCAACCAAAACAGGATTAGCTGCTAACAGCTACTCTAACAGGACAGATGGAGGCCAGTTCTTGCCACGATTTTTCTACCTTTATGAAGTAATGGAAGGCTTAAAAAAAAAAAAAAAAAAAACACCAGAACTGTTTGTGGTCCTTTGGAAAACTGTTAAACCTAACTGCTGCAGAGGGCCCCCGAGGCTGTCTGCAGGCTCAGAATGACAGTGGTTGAAGTGTTAAATGGACCTCGATCACTTGCTCAGAGCAACTGTGGCAGGGAAACAGGAAGGTAGGTTCCCACAGCTCCACAGAGAGCAAGTGACCCAGGTCCTCTGCGGGAAGTCCGCCTCAAAGCTGCCCCCAGATACCTTGAATTTGGGGAACACTCCTCTCAGAGTTTACAGCCTTCATTAGGAAGAGTTTAGCTCTGCCTGAGCTACTCTGAAGGAGGAATTGTTTTCTGGCCAAAATGTCGTGCTGATAAAGAGTGAAATGCTTGGTATGTTCTTTGGTAAAGAGATCAGTCAACTTTTTTTTTTTTTTTTTTTCAAGGTAGGGTCTCACTCTAGCCCAGGCTGACCTAGAATTCACTATGGAGTCTCAGGCTAGACTCGAACTCACAGTGATCCTCCTACCTCTGCCTCTCTAGTAGTGGGATTAAAAGCATGGATTTATTTTATTTTTTGTTTTTTTGACGTAGGGTGCCTTTCTAGCCCAGGCTGACCTGGAATTCACTATGTAGTCTCAGGGTGGCCTCGAACACACGGCGATCCTCCTACCTCTGTTTCCTGAGTGCTAGGATTAAAGGTGTGTGCCACCACACCCAGCTAAAAGCATGGATTTTTGAGATAGAGTGAGATAGGGTCTCACTCTAGCCCAGGCTGACCTGGAACTCAATCTGTAGTCCCAGGCTGGCCTTGAACTCATTGGCAATCCTACCTCTGCCTCTCAAGTGCTGGGATTAAAAGTGAGTGTCACCATGCCCAGTTTGTACATTTATTTATTTGTTTTGTTTTTTCGAGGTAGGGTCTTGCTCTAGCTCAGGCTGATCTGGAATTCAATATGCAGTCTCAGGGTGGCCTTGAACTTATGGAGATCCTCCTACCTCAAGTGCTGGGATTAAAGGCGTGTGCCATCCAGAGAACACAAGTTGACTGTGAAGAATCTAGGTATCCGAGAACTTTCAATTCTGATCTCTGAATCTTAGTCATTCAAACCCAGTCCAAATTATCACCTACCAAAACTTGTTTTCACCACACAGTTCAGCAGTGGAACTCAAGCCATGCCTATGTATTCTCCAGGATGGGGGTGCACATTACCCCCAAGGGAGCTGGGGCTGGGGAACTGGTGCAGATACTCTAGCTCTCTGGCTACAGGACTCCCCTTGCATTCATTACTTTCCTCACTGCTGTGACCAGATAACTTTTACTGCAGCTGTGGGAAGGAGAGGATTTATTATGGCCCATAGTTTTCATCATAGCAGCAGAAGCAGGGGCCTGGTGGTTGGTCATATTGCATCCATAGTCAGGAGGCAGAGAGTCATGGGTGGTGCTGCTCAGCTTGTTTTCGCTCTCTCTCTCTCTCTCTCTCTCTCTCTCTCTCTCTCAGGTAGGGTCTGCTCTAGCCCATGCTGACCTAGAATTCACTATGTAGTCTCAGGGAGGCCTCGAACTCACGGCGATACTCCTACCTGTGCCTCCTGTGTACCACCATGCCCAGCTTTTTTCTTTTTTTAAATATTATTTATTTATTTGAGAGACAGAGACTGAGAAAGAGGCAGAGAGAGAGGGGGGAGAGAGAGAGAAGGAGGGAGGAAGGGAGGGAGGGAGGAGGGAGAGAATGGGTGCCACTGCAAACAAACTCCAGACACATGCGCCACCTTGTGCATCTGGCTCTCATGGGTCCTGGAGAATCGAACCTGGGTTCTTTGGCTTCATAGGCAAACACCTTAACTGCTAAGCCACCTCTCCAGCCCGTGCTTTCTTTTTCATTCCAGGACCCCATACAATGGTGCCGCCCACTGTGAGTGTGGATCAGTCCCTAGAAAGTCTCTTAGACATTTCCAGAAATTTGTTTCCGTAGTGATTCTAAATCCAGACAAGTTGACAACCAGAGATTAACCATCACGCCTCTATTATCTGTGGAGAATCTGTTCAAAGACATATGTTCCTTGCCTTGCAAGAGGCTCCAAGATGCTCCAGGCTAACTCAAACTAGACATTACGTTCTTAGACATTACGTTCACTATACCTTCTAGATTAGAGCCACCATACTCTAAAGTGTGTCCAACTGGACCCAAGGGCTAAGTGCCATACTTTCCCTGCCACACTGGAAGCTAACAAGGAGATCATAGGTTCTCCCTTTCTGCCCCCCTTCCCCCAAACCAGCCACAGCTGTAGGCTTGCAAGCAGCAGGCAATCCCCAAGCCTGCATAGTGTACCCCTCTCTCCCTCTTCACAGGTAGATCCCTGGGGGTGTGTGGCTCTCAGAGGGCACACGACTTCTTACACACGGATTCAGACATCGATGAAACGTCTGCACTCTCCAGGCCCACGACTTTCAAGTGGATCCAGTTTCATCTTGAAACAATTTGCCCAGCTCACTCACTCCTTCCAGGGTCTGGCTGATTGGTTTGGCCCGAACCTGCCTCTACCTCATGCCAAGCCTGGGTTCTCTACAACTGTCATCAAAACAGTGGGCTTCTTTGCTGAACTGCTGTGTTTGAAGTCAGCAGAGAAGACACTATAGCCATGGCGAGAGGACCCATGCTCGGCTGATGTCACACAGTGCTCAGAATCACTTCTATACACATCTGACTTTCCTATTTCTTTTCATTTCTTCCCTTGGCAGGCAAGGCTCGGCTGGACAGGTCCCATGCTCTATTCAAGTTCACAGAGACCGACTGCTAGCTTCTGTGCCGCTAGAAAGCTGGAGGAAATGCTCAATCTTTTTCCTGTCGTTCATTCATCTTCATGATTCTCTAGGACTCCTCTTGGCTTAGAGGATGTCGAGTACAAGAGAGCCAAATCAACGGAAGCCTGGCCTAGGAAAAGACAAAGCACGCCCTTGCAGATGTGGATGGAACAATGGTAAATGCTGGGCTCCCAACCAATGCATTCTCCACGTGTTTGTTGGCTGATTTGAACTGTGCTGTGTTTGAGGATCTTTGTGCTCTTGGGGGCCCTGGGGTCGTAATTTTGTTTATCTGCTAGGGGTTTTTATTTTTATTTAAAAAAATTTTAAAGACGTATTTCTATGTATTTATTAGAGACAGGGGAGAGAAGAGAGAGTGGGTGCAGCACCAGGGCCTCCAGCCACTGCAGTCAAACTCCAGACGCATGCGCCACCATGTGCATCTGGCTTACGTGGGTCCTGGGGAATCGAACCTGGGTCCTTAGGCTTCATAGGCATGAGCTTTAATCGCTAAGCCATCTCTCCAGCCCTAAATCTTTTTTTTTTTTTTAAAATTAGAGAGGGGGGAGGAGAAAGAGAGAAAATTGGCATGACAGGGCCTCCAGCCACTGTACTCGAACTCCAGACATGTGAGCCATCTTGTGTGCGTGCATGACCCTGCGTGATTACGTCACATTGTGTGTGTGGCTTATGTGGGACCTGGAGAGTCGAATATGAGTCCTCAGGCTTTGCAGGCAAGCGCCTTAACTGTCAAGCCATCTTTTCAGCCTTGCTAGAGTTTTTTTTTTTTTTTTTTAAATAACTGCATGCAGAGAAAGAAACCTTAAATGATACAATGTGAAAATGCAAGTGTTCAAAACCAAAAGCTTGCTTTGGATGGTGTATTTACATTAGAAGTTTCCCCGACTAATTTGAGTTTTACCATGGACGAGCTACTGAGAAGTGATATTAAGTTGTATTTACTATTTACATTTACTGTGCTAGGTGTGTGTGCACACACAGACCCTCATCCCAACCTCCAGCCACCTCCAAAGGTGAACAGTGTGACTGACTTTTATTTATTTATTTATTTATTTATTTTGATTTTCCGAGGTAGGGTCTCACTCTGGAATTAACTATGTAGTCTCAGGGTGGCTTCGAACTCATGGCGATCCTCCTACCTCTGCCTCCCGAGTCCTGAGATTAAAGGCGGGTGCCACCATGCCTGGCATGTGATTGGCTTTTTAGAGAGGGGAACCCTGAGGCTCTCAAGATCAGCAGGGTCACTGATCTGCTGGGGGGGGGGGGGCACTGGGATTCAAATCTCCATCTAATCCCCAACAAACCCTGGAAATGACCTGGGGTTCAAGGCAAAGACGCTATCCTCATGTTGTTCCTTATGCGAGGTTTGAAAACAGGAAAAAAAGGACCTGAAGAATTCTAACAGCGTAGAGGCCTCTCCCCACATTAGCACAGTCAGGAATTCCTTTTCAGCGTTAACACCCCAAATGTGCCTCACACCCATGAGAGAGGGGGTGCAGGGCAAGGAGGATTTTCAGGCCGGCTCACAGGGTAGAGAGGTGGGAGAGTGGGATCTTGGGTGTGAACGGGGGGAGTGGCCAACTACTCCATTCCATCTCTCCGCAGTGAACCTGCATTCACCCCAAGAATGCTGCAAAACTGGACGCCTCCTCCCTCAGTTTACCAGGATTTAACGCACTAGGGAGTCAATCCAGCCCTCCAGGCCAGCAGGTCATGCACAGTGACAATCCACGACAAGCCCGGTGCCCCTCCGGCTGGTGGCCGCTCCCTCTACACTGAGGGTCTTTCTGCTGACTCAGTGTGGTCTTCCCACACTGCCAGCAAGAAGCATCTTGGCCCCATAGTCACGGCTCCTGTGGATTCACGTGGAGGATAGCATGCTGTCGGGAGAGACGGAGCAACAGACGAAGCAAGGGGGGGGGGGACAGTCCACCCTGGGCTGAGCAGCCTCAGAGTCACTCCACGCAGACCCCCTTCAGGTAAGGACCTACTGGGCAACAGGTGAACAGCGAGCTACCCCTTGGCTTTCCAGGCAATGTCACTGTCTTCTGGAGTGGTTTCTGGCTAACGGCTGTGGAAAGCGGGACACGAGGGCTGCCCATCCTCCCCACCGTGGCATACCTGGCCCCAGAACACCTCACTGAGCCCACACACTGCAGGGCTGATCGGGTGTACCGGCTCATCTTGCTTCTCCTTTTTCCTTTTGCAGGTTTTTAAATTTTATTTATTTATTAGATTGAGAGAGAGAAAGAGGTAGATAGAAAGAAAGAGGACTGGAGAGATGGCTTAGCAGTTAAGTGCTTGCCTGTGAAGCCTAAGGACCCTGGTTGGAGGCTTGATTCTCCAGGACCCATATAAGCCAGATGCACAAGGGGGCGAACGCGTCTGGAGTTCGTCTGCAGTAGCTAGAGGCCCTGGTGCACCCAATCTCTCTCTATCTGCCTCTTTCTCTCTCTGTCTGTCACTCTCGAATAAATAAACAAAAAACAAATTTTAAAAAAAGGAGTGAAATAAAGAGAATGGGTGCACCAGGGCCTCCAGCCACTGCAAATGAACTCTAGACTCATGTGCCACCTTGTGCGTCTGGCTTATATGGATCCTGGGGAATTGAACCTGGGTCCTTAGGCTTTGCGGGCAAGTGCCTTAACCACTAAATTATCTTTCCAGCCCTTTTTACATGGTTTGTCTCATGAACAGTTCACAACTCAGTGTCTGCTTCTTGGAGTACCCATTGCAAAATAGCTAGAGTATTACAGTAGCCAGAAAAGAAATCAGTGGGCTGGGGAGATGGCTTAGTGGCTAAGGTGCTTGCCTGCAAAGCCAAAGGACCCAGGTTCAATTCCCTAAGACCCATGTGTAAGCCAGATGCACAAGGTGGCTCATGCCTCTGGAGTTTGTTTCTAATTGCTGGAGGCCCTGGTGTGCCCATTCTATCTCTCTCCATCTATCTGCTTCTTTTCCTCTTTCTCAAATAAATAAAAATAAAATATTCTTATTTTTTTTAAAGACCAATGGAGAATAATAGACACTCAACCTTGACCTCTGGCTTCTACATGTCTTTGTAACTACATGCACACATTTGAGCCTCTACACACACACACCAAACATATGCAAAAAAGGGACTAAGCTGAGTATAAAGGCCAGAACAGCTGTTTTTGTAAAATTATAGTAAATGCATATTAACCATCATATTCATGAGTTCACTGTGATGTTTCCATACACGCATATGTTGTGTTTTGATGGTAACCATCAATCCTATCTTGACCCACCCCACAATCCTCTTATCCTTCCATAGTCGTCTTTGTACTACTTTCAAATCATTAAAGAAAAAAGATGGGCTGGAGAGATGGCTTAGGGGTTAAGCACTTGCCTGTGAAGCCTAAGGACCCCGGTTCGAGGCTTGATTCTCCAGGACCCACGTTAGCCAGATGCACAAGGGGGCGCATGCGTCTGGAGTTCGTTTGCAGTGGCTGGAGGCCCTGGTGCATCCATTCTCTCTCTCTATCTGCCTCTCTTTCTCTCTCTGTGTCCGTCGCTTTCAAATAGATAAATAAATAAATAATTAAAATAAATAAAAAGAAAAAAGATTATATGAGAAAATACACCTCTTTCTTTCTGTGTCTTACTTATTTTGCTTAACATGACAACATCTAGTTTCAACTATTTCCCTGTAAATGACACGACTTCATTCTCCCTGTGCCCAATACTGTATTGCGAATATATCATATGTTTTCTTTACATGTTTATCGGTCCACAGGCCAAGCCCACATCTCAGCTACTGTGAGCGGTGCTGCAATGAATATGCGTGTGCAGGCATCTCTTATGCAGTCTTCCTTCCCCAGCGGAGTGGGACAGCTGGGTCATATAGCATTTTTAGATTTTCTGAGGCATCTCCATCCCATTTCCTAATGGGCTAGACTACTTGACATTCCCACCACCAGTGTATAAGAGTTCCTTTTTCCCCCTACATCTTCAGTAGCAGAGGCATTTTTGAGAAATTGGATGAATGGCATTCACAAAAATTTCTTTTAAATTTTTTGGCTTGGTGGCCAGAAAAACCAACAAAGGACTCCTTCTGATTGGGCCTCCGTTTTGTCCCCAGAGAACTTTATGAGTCAGAGCTGGAGCTCGGTGGTACAATGCTTGCCTAGCATGCTCGAGGCTCAGATTTGACGCCCAGGACTATGCACACAAGAGAGCTTTATGAAGACTTAGCTGAAACTCGACTACTGGGAGCCCTTGGCTTGGGTGTCCACAAATGTTATCTGGGTCTTGGGGAAGACACTTAGCCTCAGAGACTAACTCCACAGGTCAGCCGGCTTTAGGGCTGCTGGAGGGTAAAACTGGGTGATGGGCAAGACGGCTGGGTCCCTGCCTGGCATACAGCCAATGCTGGTAAGTGCCAGTCCCTTTACCCTTCAGAACTGTGCAAGGGAACCAGAGGCCCACCAGTTCAACTTCTCTGCTACTCTGTCCTGGCTAGAACCCTCCAGAAGGTGAGTTCACAAAGGGAGTGGTCAGAACTAATTCTGTAGCAGGTATGGGGCAAAGGGAACCCAGCTGAATCTAAGGAAAGGGCTACCTAGCAAAATCAAGTTCACATGGACAGTTAGGAAGGGGTTCCAAAACCAAATCAATGTCTTAAAAAGGTAGGGCACTAGGGCATGGTGACACATGCCTTTGATCCCAGCACTCGGGAGGCAGCAGTAGGAGGAGCGCCATGAGTTCGAGGCCACCCTAAGACTATATTATAAATTCCAGGCCAGCCAAAAAATAAAACAGATAAAAAGGTAGGGCAAATGAGCCTTGGGGACAGAGCCTTTGATGGCACTCTGAGGCTCAGAAGTATTGGAGGGCTGCATGTGTGCACTGAAATCATGTGCTAAGCATGATGGGGTGTTGTGTGCTCATGGTGGGGGTGTCACTCTAGTGTGGACTGTGAGTACAGACAGCTACTTGTAGGTCGGGGGGAGGGAGGGAAGGAAGGAGAAGGCAGAAGAGAAGGAGAAGAGGAGGGAAGAAAAGGAGGAGAAGAGGAAGAGGAGAAGGAGAAGAGGAGGGAAGAGGAGGAGGAAGAAGATGAGAAGGAGAAGGGGAAGAGGAGGAGGAAGAGGAGGAAGAAGAGGATGAGAAGGAGAAGACGAGGGAAGAGGAGGGAAGAAGAAGAAGAGGAGGGAAGAAGAGGAAGAGGAGAAGACAAAGACCAGTGGTTGCATTCTGTTTTGCTTCCACATTCTCCAGCCCAGGGACTGACGTTCCAACTCCCAGAGCAACTGCAAGCATTCTGGTCTGACCAGAACGCTAGGGCTTGTTCCAGAAGTATGAGAGTCGGCTCCGAAGTCAAGGAGGCGACTGGGAGGCAGGCCATCCCAGCGAGGCTACAAGATGAGCCGCCCCTTAGTATTTTTTTTTTTTTTTTTTTTGGTTTTTCGAGGTAGGGTCTCACTCTAGCCCAGGCTGACCTGGAATTCACTATGTAGTCTCAGGGTGGCCTCGAACTCACGGCGATCCTCCTACCTCTGCCTCCCGAGTGCTGGGATTAAAGGCGTGCGCCACCACGCCCGGCTAGTATTTTAGAACATATGCAGGCAGCTCACAAACAAGTCAGGTGTGTGTATGTGAAGGAATTATTGCCTCTCTTGGCATCTACAGCACCTCTGACTTACAGTTAGAATAGCTGTTTTCTCTTCCACCTGTTACAAACACTTGTAACCTTGACCTTCCCTTTTGCCTTTTTTATTTTTATTGCTTTTTTTTTAAATAAAAAAAACTTATTGAGCCAGGCATGGTGGCACATGCCTTTAATCCCAGCCCTTGGGAGGCAGAGGTAGGAGGATCACTGTGAGTTCGAGGTCACCCTGAGACTACATAGTGAATTCCAGCTCAGCCTGGGCTAGAGTGAGACCCTACCTCGAAAAACCAAAAAAAAAAAAAAAAAAAAAAAAAACCCAAAACTTATTTATTTCAAGCAGAGAGAAAGAAAAAGACAGAAAAAGACAGAATGGGCATGCCAGGACCTCCTGCCACTGTAACTGGCCTTCAGACACACGCACCACTTTGTGGGTCTGGCTTTATCCCAGCCGTCAGGTTTGGCAAGCATCTTTGACCACTGAGCCACTCTCCAGCCCCAACTTCAACTTTTCCTTCTGGTTCACCTCCTCCTTTAAAGGAGCCTGTCCCAAACTTTTCAGAGACAAGAGCGTCAAAAACTCAGTTGCTTTCTGTTCACTCTTTCAACATATTGCAACGCCATTAGAAAGCCAACAGTATGGAGGGAGTGTGTTGGCTCATACCTGTAACCCCAATTCTTGGGAGGAGGATGGCGAGTTCAAGGTTATTCTTGGCTACACAGTGAGTTTGAGGCCAGCCTGGGCTACATGAGACCATGTCTCAACACAGAACGACAGAGTGGGCAGTACAATGTTTGTAGAGTCTAGGGAATACTGCTGCTGCCACATGACACCTCAACTCTAGGAGACAAAAACCCAGGCCCAAACCACCAGCCCCCTGCTTCTGGAAAACCTGGCTTTAGGTGAGGGCAGGTGTAGAGTTTTGGGGTTACATGTGTGAGAATATTAAGGACTATCTGGCAGACAGAACCCACCAGTCTTGGAATCCCCTAGAGCCAACAGAGAAAAACAAAAAAATCCAAACACAAAATCCAAGCCGTAGTCAGCCTGGCCAAACAAACACCGTGAAAAGTTCGAGTTGTGAACTGCAGACTAAGAAGAATGCGGTTTGGAAGCATCTGGAAGGGGAAAGGGAAACAAAGACATAGGACTCTCTTGAACTGGGGAAAACACAAGCGAGCTTTCCATGGAGCCCTGTTCACACCCACAGCGGCTTCTCATGGACCCCAGTGACTCCACTGGGGACTGTTTACCCAGATTAAGGATGAACTGCACCCACATCTCACCCATATTGGAGCTTTGTAAGGATGGCAGCAGTCCCATTCGGGGGCAGGGACACGTAACTCAGCAGATGGCTGCAGGGCCGGGTGTGGGCTTCGGGGAACACCCTGGGTATGGTGTTACCAACCCTCTACAGATGGATTTTCCCCTGTTGTTAGTGCTTTAGGCATGAAGCTATCTTCAGGGGCATGCTTCTAAGAGCACCCGTTTCAGTCTTGGAAATTAGGAGAGGTGACCGTCATGTGTCACTGAACACAGAGGACACGTCCCGAGCAATGGCAGGCTGGAGGCGGTTTTCACGCCTGTGCTGGCGTCACAGGGTGCACGTGCCAAAGCCTTCATGGCACAAGCCAGTTGCTTAGTGTGGCCTTGTGTGTGTGTGTGTGTGCACGCGTGCGCACACTTATGGTCATGTGACATATGTGTTCACGTGTGTGTGGAGGGTCAGAGGGCAACCTGAGTGTTTTCATTCTTTGTGAGAAAGGGTCTCTCATTGCCCGGGATGTTAAGAAGGTTAGAGTGGCTGCCTAGTGAATCCCAGGGATAGCTTCTTGTCTCCACTTTCCCAACACTGAGATTCCAAGTACGTGCTAACATACTCAGCTTTTATTTTTAAAACTATTTTATTTTTATTATTTATTTATTTATTACAGAGGGAGAGAGAGAGCGAATAGGTGCACTAGGGCCTCCAGCCACTGCAAATGAACTCCAGACACATGCGCTACTGTGTGCATCTGGCTTACGAGGGTCCTGGGGAATTGAATCTGGGTCCTTAGACTTCCCAGGCAAGCGCCTTAACCATTAAGCCATTTCTCCAGCCCCCAGATTATTTATTTATTTATTTTTGGCTTTTCAAGGTAGGGTCTCACTCTGGCCCAGGCTGACCTGGAATTCACTATGGAGTCTCAGGGTGGCCTTGAAGTCATGGCAATCCTCCTACCTCTGCCTCCCGAGTGCTGGGATTAAAGGCGTGCACCACCACTCCCGGCTTGTTTGTTTATTTATTTATTTATTTATTCTTTGGTTATTCAAGGTAGGGTCTCACTCTAACCCAGGCTGACCTGGAATTCACTTTGTAGTCTCAGGGTGGCCTTGAACTCACAGCGATCCTCCTACCTCTGCCTCCTGAGGGCTACCATGGCCGGCAAAACAGTATTCTTAAAAGAATGTGTCATGAAGCAGTCTTTGAAGATGTAAATACAGATTAACTTGAGACCATACAAAATGGGGATGGCTCTTCAATCCAAGGAGTGTCCTTAAAAGACAGACAGGGACACTGAGATGCAGAAAAGGGTGCTGTGGGGAAAGGCAGCATGTGAAAACGGAGGTGGAGGCTGGAGTGTCTGGAGATAAAGAAAGGTCATGGACTGCCTCCAGCCACTGGCTGCACGGAGAGCGGGGTACAGGAAGGACTCACCCTCAAAGTTCCCAGGAAAACCCAGCCTGGCCTGGCAGCTGGGCTTTAGCCTCCGAACAGAGCGGAGCTTCTATTGGTCTTTGCCATTCAACTTGTGCTTTAGTGAAAACAGTCTCCTTCCCTCTAGTTTTCCCTAGCTTCATGGACTCAAGCTTTTACAATAAAATTTAAAACCTATGAGACCTGCTGAAGATAATTTTAGTATGCTTTCGATGTAAACAAAGCTATTTTAATGTATTACTCTGTGAATGTATTTAAACCAGCTTTAATATAGTTTCTAAAATATCAACACAATTTCTTCCCTTTCACAAATGATGCAGTCCGTTCCTTTCAGCTGAGATTATAAGAACAAAGACGATGAAGTGACTAGAATTTAAGTCCACATCATTTAAACATATTAGAAATATGCATTTTTATAATGGAGAGAAATGCTACTTATGCATTACAATATGAATAGGGGGAAAAAAAAACCCTAACCCTGCTGTCTTACTTCTTGCATGTTAGGCAGTTTTTACACTTTAATTATGTAAGATTTCCTGGCTCGTTTTAAAAATAGCCATGTTTAATGTGTCCATGATAAGATGAGAGAGGTGGTTCCCAGCTGTGGCTTGTAATCACTTCGCAAGCTGCGCAGTCGTACCCCTTATCTGAGATTTCTCTTTCCGCGGTCTCAGTTGCCCCCGCTCACCCGTGCTCTGAAAACATTCAATGGGAAGAAACTCCTGAAATGAACAGCTCAGAAAGCGCTCACTGCTCTGCGGGGCGTGACAAAATCCCCAGCCGGCCTGCCGCGTCCTGCCGGGGCGGGAGCTGTCCCCTCCCCGTCCGGGCGGCGCATCCCTGCCGTACATGCTACCTGCCCTGGTAGTCACGTCACCGGCAGCCCAGTTACGGGATTGCTCAGGCGACGCAGAGCTGTTCCCAAGCCCTTGTTTGACTCAATCGTGGCTCCAGAGTGCTGGAGCCCTGCTGCTGGCACTTTGGATACGACCCAGAGAGACAGAACACGGCTCCTTGCGGTGAAAAATTCAGTGTTCTCGAGACCCACGCAGAGGGGTCTTCTAGTCGTGTCGGCACAATGAAGGAGACAGAACTCTGCTGTCTTTGCTGTTAGACCCGAAACTTAGGAACTTACAATCACCGTCTATGCTGGGCTATGCATGCTGGGCTCAGGGGACATCTCAGAAGAGGGAGCAGGAAGAATGTAAAGCCAGCAAGGGGGGGGGGGAGGAGTGTTGTGCTACAGTATCCCCCAGACATGAAGTGACTGATTGGTGCATGCATGACCTCACAGTGCGTGACCTCCATAAAGCCTATCAGCATTTTGACATAGGTGGTAGAGGAGCAATAATAACAATAATAATAATAATAAAAGAAATGAGGCATTAAAAAAGAAAAGCTACTTGGAAACAAGAGGAGATCCAGTGGAATGGGAGTGGGGAGGCAGTCAAGAAAGGGGGGTGTGGGGCTGGAGAAATGGCTCAGAGGTTGAGCTCTTGCCTGCAAAGCCAAAGGACCCAGGTTCAATTCTCCAGTACCCACATAAAGGCAAATGTCATCACTTGCAGTGGCTGGAGGCCCTGGAACTCCCATTCTCTCTTTCTCTCTCTCAAGTAAATAAATATTTTTTTAAAGAAAGGGTAACGTGGAGTATTATGGTCAAATTACAGTATATTCGTATATTAAAATTCTCTAAAAAATATATTTAAGATAGAAAGTTATCAAATGTGTGCATAGATCGGGGAGAAAAAAGCCCACACTGAATGCCTAGGGTTCAGTGTTGTCTGTGGGTTCAGGCATGTACTGGCGGGGGTCTTGGAACACGCCCTCCTTGGGGAAGGCTGCAGTCACTGCGCTTCAATGACAGCAGCTACACTGTCTGGAAGAACAGCCAGTTGTCAGAGAGAATTTTTGATTGGCTGAATCTAACCTAAAGGTCTGGCAGAAATATTTGTGAAAAGGTTTCATGTGGTTCAGGCTGGCTTTGAACTCATTACGTAGTCCAGGATGGTGTTGAACATCTGATCCTCCCGTCTCCACCTGGAAAATATTAGGATTACAGGCGTGCCTCACCATCCCTGGCTGGTGAGGAAGTGTCTTGAGGGCAACGTAGATAGTCCTCCCTGTTATGCCCTCATAAACTTTGGTCATCAGTGTCACTTTTGCTTCTTGCCCTTACCAATGACCCTGTGGGGCACACTATGCCACAATCTATCTATCTATCTACCTATCTTTCTTTCTTTCTTTCTTTCTTTTTTTTTTTTTTTTTTTGAGGTAGGGTCTCACTCTAGCTCAGGCTGACCTGGAATTCACTATGGAATCTCAGGGTGGCCTCGAACTCATGGTGATCCTCCTCCCTCTACCGCCTGAGTGCTGGGATTAAAGGCACGCACCACCACACCTGGCCTCACAATATTTCTTTCTTTTTTTTTTCTTTTTTGCTGGGCATCGTGGCACACACCTTTAATCCCAGCACTCAGGGAGGTAGAGGTAGGAGGAGGATTGCCTTGAGTTTAAGGCCACCCTGTGACTATGTAGTGAATTCCAGGTCAACCTGGGCTAGAGCGAGACCCTACCTTGAAAAAAGCACCCATGTATATCTAAATTAAATCTAAAAGCCAAAGTTCCTGAGCCAAGCTCATCGGTTGGCTATTCTGTATTTATTTGTTTATTTACTTCTGGTTTTTTTTTTTTTTTTTTTTTTTTGAGATAAGGTCTCACTCTAGCCCTGAATGACCTGGAATTCACTACATAGTCTCAAGCTGGGTTCAAACTCATGGTGATCCTATTACCTCTGCCTCCTCACTGCTGGGATGTCACTATGCCTAGCATCATTCAATAACTTCTGGCATGTGTGTGGGACGTATGTGTGCGTGGACACAGATGTGTGTGCAAGCCAGAGGTTGATGTCTTACTCACTTGCTCTCCACCTTATTTTGGGATACAGGGTCTCCTACTGAACCTATACCTCAGCCATTTGACTAGTGCTTAGCCAGAGTGCCGCTGGGACCCTCTCATCTCCTCCTCCCCTGTGCGGGGATTACAAATGCGTGCGGCTACACTCAACTATTATGTGAGCCACAGTATTTCTGAGTGGGAAGAAACCAGTGGATCCTGCAAGTGACATCATTCAGTGAGGAAAGATGAACCCAAGGGCGCAACAGTGACACGTAAGTTATAGGGGTAACCAACGGCTCTCTGATTGGACATGAGGTCCACTCAGTGGGCAGGGATTCACACCCGGTCACTTGCCAGCACCTGTTGCCCAAGGGTGGGATCCCATGTGACAGCCAGTTGCTACTTAGAGCCAGAAACCCCCGAGTGACCGGTGATGGTCTCTAGGTCAAAGAGCCGAGTGGCATTGTGTGCCCTCATGTCTCCTCACAAGCAGAGGCTGCCAAGGGGTGATGAGGTTGGGCGAGCCTCTTTTATTTGGTCTTCACCCCGGCTGCTGAAGGTGCATTCCCAGGGGAGGACTGCTTCCTCTCTGTCCACTGTCTTACTTGTATTTGACAAGTGCTCAGAGCCCATGTTGACATGGTGGCACACCCTCCTTTTCTTATAGCACCAGAGATGTCACTCTTGTTAGCTGAGCATGTGGACAGACGCATCTTCTGAACTGAAGACAGCAGACACTGGCGTTGCGCAGCTCACCTAATAGGTCTTGTGGAGGGACGTGTCCACGCGCATCTCCTCTGTCAGACACACCAACATTTCCAATGGTGCCTTCATCTAGTAGGTGATGTGTCTTTCTTGATGCAGTCAGGTTTAGATCTGCTAATGATGGCCTTGTCCGTAGAACAGCTGAGGGACATCAGGCAAGGTGCATCATGGGATAAAAGACCAATGGACAACGGCCGGGGTCACATGTCAGACAGGAAAGTTTATCATCCTCACTGTGTTGTTAGCACTGCTTCCCTTTGACATGTGCTCGCATCTTAGGAAAGTCACTATTAGAGGTAGTAACGGTCACTAACCGCTGAAAACCTGCGAGGCAGGCTTGTAGAACTTGCTAGGGAAATGGGTCTGTCACTCGTGGGCAAGCGCAAGCTTTGGGAGAAGCAGAGGAAGAGCTTCCTGGGCCAGGGAGACTCGTGCAGAGAGAGTTAAGAGATGGGGGAGCTTGCTGCTTGAGGAACTGGCTGGCTTCTGGCCAGGAAGCTCTTCCTGAATCTGCCCTCTGTGGCATCACCTGTGGGATGTAGGACAGATCCAGACAGCACACTGCACACTTGGACTGGCAGACCTGAGTTTGAATCTGTGTTCCATCATTTAGAAAGCAAATTATTCAGCTTTTTTCTTCCTTTTTTGTGACTCGTCATATTTTTCCAACTTCATTAAGGTAAGATGTATTTACAGCGCAGACACAATGTGATGTCTTGCGTGCACATATGCACTGTGAAATGATAAACAGATAAAGCCCATTGCCTCAGGTTCTTACCTTTTTTTTTTTTTTTATCTACTTAAGATCTGCTAGCTCAACAACTTTCCTCTATGAAATACATTAGCTCATGTTGTAAAACAGATCCCCAGATTTTACTCTAGATTCTAACTGAAATTTTGTACTTTTTCATGAACATCTTGCCCATCCTTTCTCCACAAAATGTCAACCATCATTCTATTCTTTGCTTTCCTGAGTTCATTTTTTTTAATTCCATGTGTAAGCAGGATCATGTGCTATTTTTCTTCTTGTGTTTGGTTTATTTCATTTGACATAAGGTACTCTAGGTCCATCCATATCAGGATTTCCCTCTTTTTTTTTTTTTTTTTTGGTTTTTTGAGGTAGGGTCTCGTCTCACTCTAGCCCAGGCTGACCTAGAATTCACTCTGTGAATTCTGTGAATTCAGGGTGGCCTTGAACTCACAGTGATCCTCCTACCTCTGCCTCCCCTCTGCCTCCCGAGTGCTGGGACTAAAGGCATGTGCCACCATGCCCGGCTCAGGATTTCCTTCTTTAAAAAGGCTCATTAGGGGGCTGGAGAGATGGCTGAGCAGTTAAGGTACTTGTCTGCCAAGCCATCGGACCCAGGTTTGATTTCCCAGTACCCACATAAAGCTAGATGCACAAGGTGGCACATGCATCTGGAGTTTGTTTGCAGTGGCTGGAGGCCCTGGTGTGCCCATTCTCTCTTTCTGCCTCTTTATCTCTCTTTTTCTCTCAAACAAACAAATAATTTTTTAAAAAGGCTTACTAGGGCTAGAGAGATGGCTTAGAGGTTAAGTTGCTTGCCTGCAAAGCCTAAGGACCCTGATTTGATTCCCCAGGACCCATGTATAAGGCAGATGCACAAGGTGGTGCATGTGTCTGGAATTCATCTGCAGTGGCTAGAGGCCCTGGCACATCCATTCTCTCTCTCTCTCTCTCTTCCTGTTTCTCTTTCTCAAATAAATAGTATTTAAAAGAAATAAAAAAATACAATAAGTAAAAGGCTCACTAGTATTCCGTTATAAATATATACCACATTGTCTTAATTTATTCATTAATAGACACGTAGATGTGACTACATATCTTACATATTATGAATAATGCTGTAATACACACAGGAGTATGGATATACAAATGTTGCATACTGATCTAAATTCCATAAATTGGCACAATGATTCATAGTCCCTTGGAATCCTTTGTATTTTTATGGTATTTCTTTTTTTTTTTGTTTTGTTTTTTTTGAGGTAGGGTCTCACTCTAGCCCAGGCTGACCTGGAATTCACTATGGAGTCGCAGGGTGGCCTCGAACTCAAGGCAATCCTCCTACCTCTGCCTCCCGAGTACTGGGATTAAAGGCGTGCGCCACCACGCCCGGCTGTATTTCTAATTTTTGTGATACCAGTTATGACATCTCCTTTCTCATTTATAGTCTTATTTATTTGAATCTTTATTTTGTAGTGTTGCTAAATGTTTATCTTCTTCAAAAAGCCAACTCATAGTTTCACTGATCTTTTCTATTTTTGTTTCACTCAATTCCAAAGCACTTGAGATATAAAGTAAATATTAATAGAACCAAAGGGAAAAGCGAGCAATGTTCCAGTTGAGGACTTCAACATGCTGTCTTTTGACAATAGGCAGTGTACAGACAGAAAATCAGTAGGAAATGCAGACTCGAACAGCACCATGGGCCGAATGAACCAAACCACCTATACCACACATTCCATTCAATAGCACAGTACACCTTCACGCACATGGACCATTCTCTAGGATAATTGTGTTAGACCGCAAAACAAACCCTAACACATGTGCCAAAACCAAAAGTCCTATCCAGAATCTTTTCCAATCACATTGGGATGAAACTAGAAGTCAGTAATGAATAATGAAGGAAATCAGAAAATTCACAAATGCACGGAAATTAACTTAGCTCTGAACAATCAGCAAGTCAAGGAAAAGAAATCAAAAAGTTGATGTGAAGAGATCTTGGGACAAAGTTGAAACACAGCACACCAAACACAAGAAACAGCGGGAGGTCTAAGAGGGAAGTTTCCACCGCAAGTGCCTACATCCAGAAAAAGCAGGGTCTCACTGCCTACCTCACAGAACTGTGAAAAGAATGAACTTAAAAGCCCTATGTCACTGGAAGAAAGGAAATAGTAACAATAGAACAAAAATAAAGTTAGCTAGGTGGGCTAACTTAGATAGCTTAGTGGTTAAGGCGCTTGCTTTTGAAGCCCAAGGAACCAGGTTCAATTCCCCAGCACCCCCACGTAAGCCAGATGCACACGGCACATTCATCTAGAGTTCCTTTGCAGTGGCTAGAGGCCTGGCGCACCCATTTTCTCTCTCGCTCTCTTTAATGAATAAATAAAAATAAAATATTAAAAACAACAACAAAAAATGCTGGGCGTGGTGGCTCACACCTTTAATCCCAGCACTCAGGAGGCAGAGGTAAGAGGATCACTGTGAGTTCGAGGCCATCCTGAGACGACAAAGTGAATTCCAGGTCAGCCTGAGCTAGAGTGAGACCCTACCTCAAAAAACAAACAAACAAAATGTTACTTAGCCATAAAGCACAAGGCTTAAAATTGCAATACTCCAAAAGGTTCACAATGATATCATGTAAGCTTACTGATCTGCTTACAAAGAAAGGACAAATACTAAGTAAAAGTCCCACTGGGGGGCTGGAGAGATGGCATATAGCAGTTAAGGCACTTTCCTGCAAAGCCAAAGGACCTCGGTTCGATTCCCCAGGACCCACGTAAGCCAGATGCACAAGGTAGTGCATGTGTCTATAGTTCATTTGCAGTGGCTGGAAGCCCTGGAGCACCTTTTCTCTCTCTCTACCTCATTCTTTCTCTCAAAATAAATAAATAAAAATAAGAATATTTGAAAGAAAGAAGCAGGGCATGGTGACTCATGCCTGGAGGCAGAGGTAGGAGGATCACCGTGAGTTTGAGGCCACCCTGAGACTCCATAGTGAATTGAAGGTCAGCCTGAGCTAGAGCGAGATCCTACCTCAAAAAAAATAAAATAAAAAATTCCACTGGGCACAGGGCACAGGACCATGTGTAGGCAAGGCCATCCCACTGAAACCCAGAAAGACCGGGCAGCTTTCAGGCAAGCCAACCTTCCGAGCTGGCAGCTAAAGGGTCACATGTCAACCACCCCAATGCGTACCAGCTCAGCAAGCAAGAGCAGTGCTTGAAAGAAGAGCGAGGACATTGAGAATCTCCATAAGTCCCTGTGGCCGGACGCCTTAGCCCACCTCTTCTGGACTGGAGACACAGTGAGTGTTCCTCTCGAAAAGTTCCACGGCCTTAGGCGTGCCGGGCGCCTGACCCCTGGCACTACATGACCCGACTCCCTCAGCTCGCTCTCCTGTAGGTTTCCCATGTGCATTTCGTGACTCAATAAAACCACACGCACACCTTGAGGAGGGCTTATGGCTCACTTGTGATCTCATGTCCCTGCTGTGCCCCACACCCTCCCCAGAATGCAGTGTGTTCCTAGGCATTCCAGGGGCCAACAGCCACCAGGCATTTAACAGAGCCCTTTACGCTCTGCATCAGGCAGCAATGGGAAATGATAGAAAATGCACCGAGAATATCAACAATAAAAACCAATGCTGGGGCTGGAGAGATGGCACAGTGGTTAAGGTGCTTGCCTGCAAAGCCTAAGGACCCTGGTTCGATTCCCCAGCACCCACGTAAAGCCAGATGCACAATGTGGCACATGCGTCTGGAGTTTGTTTGCAGTGGCTAGAGGCCCTGGCGCACCCATTCTCTCTCTCTCTCCCTCTCTACCTGCCTCTCTCTCTCATGAATAACTAAACAAATAAAATATTAAAAGAAAGACAATGCTTTTCAGAACACGAGAACATTCTACAAAGATGCATTCAGACATGGAGCCACATTTTCTAAATGTGAGTCACTGAGCGCAAGGAAAATAATCACAGCGGCTGTAATTTATGTGAGTGTTTACCACAGTGGTGGTGAGGAAGCCCACAGAGGAAAATGTGAGTTACTTTCCCAACACCCCCCAGCCACCCCCTGACTCAACTTTCAACTTTTCTGTGTTCTGTCACACTGACATTTTATCTTCGTCTTTTTCATGACTTCAATTGTCCTATCATGTATGCAGACTGTCTCTCCTCAGATGATGAAAACATGCTCCTACATTCTACTATTCTCCAAGATTTCCTCATGTTGCGCTTTTTCTTCTTTTTTTTAAAATCCCATCTGGAATTTATTTCTCTGAAGGTTTTAAGACAGAATCTAACTTTATACGTTTTACTTAAACTTTTAACTAATGATTTCAAAAATATTTACTGATGAGATTTATTTATCTTGAAATGCCTCCTTTCCATACAGGAACTTTCCTGACGTACCCAAGCCTGTTATGATTCTCTACTGTGCCCCACTCATCTGTCCGTCATTTCCTGTGCCACACTTCTTCAATTATTAGAGCTCTAAAGTATGATTTACTGTCTGGTGAGAACAAAGGCCCGCCTTTGTGGTTCTTAGTTTTCAAAAATTCTTAGCTATTTACTCACTTTTCTCCCTTCCAGATGGCTTTGAGCTCGTTTAAGTTCCAAGAGACTTACTTTCAGATTGTGTGTGTGTGTGTGTGTGTGTGTGCACACGTGTGCGCACATGCTTTGTTTTGTTTTCAGATTTTTTATCTATTTGAGAGAGAGAGAGAGACAAAGAGAGAATGAATGGGAGGGCCAGGGCCTTCAGCCACCGCAAGCAAACTCCAGTGCGCCCCCTTGTGCACATGTGCAACAATGCTCACCTTGCATCACTGTGTGTCTGGCTTACCTGGGACCTGGAGATTTGAACACGAGTCCTTAAGGCAAGCAAACGCCTTAACTGCTAAGCCATCTCTTCAGCCCTGATTTCAGATTTTGATGAAACTACATTTATTTATGGGTAAGAAAGGAATATAGCAGGAGCTGGCATCTATAACAGAACGTTTAAAGAGTTCATTCACGTTCCAAAAGCTCTGGTTATAGATCGACAGCCAGAACCACTGCTCTTTAGTTAAGGATGTAGTGAGTTAAGGCTGCCACCATTAAAAAGCATCAACCAATTCAGTTTGCCAGCCCTGGAGGTCAGCTTTGAATCTTAGAGTGAATCTCCACGCTGTCATCGGCAGCCCACAAGCGTTCAACTGAGGTTATAAAATCCAAGGAGGCTTTCTTTCTTTAAATGTTATTTTTACCAGATCATAAATCAAAAGTATACAAAGGTTACCAATACGGACATTCCTGTCAAATAATTGTTTCAAATCACCCTCTTTTGTGACATTCCCTTCTCTACTCCACCCTGAACTTTAGCATGCAGCGTTTATGATATAGCTCTATCTGCTGGCATAGATATCTCAAAATTATTACCATAGACACTTAGTGGAACAGGTCCAACTTTAAACTGAAAGCAGAACCTTAAAGCAGATTCTAAATTCTGGCATCCACGTGCATATAATAATTACAATTTAGTAAAAAGTATGATATTAGAACAGTGACTGATTTCCCCCTTAAAGATATTGACAAGTTTTCTTCAAGAAGAATTTAAACATGTTTCAGTGTGTAATGGACAGAAAGAGATCTGTATTCAAAACAGACAAAAATTGGATGCTGGCGCTTGCAGGCAAAGCAAATGAAAACGTGCATACTCCATCTAAATGCGTCTCATGTTTCTTCAATGTTTAGGAGATATGGTAAGAATGACAATCAGAGCCGGGCGTGGTGGCACACACCTTTAATCCCAGCACACGGGAGGCAGAGGTAGGAGGATCACCGTGAGTTCGAGGCCACCCCGAGACTATATAGTGAATTCCAGGAGGTTAGCCTGGACTAGAGTGAGACCCTACCTCAAAAAACCAAAAAGAAAAAAAAAAGAATGACCATCAGGTATAATTAAGAGCAGAGCCCACATATGAGAGAACTAGCTATCAGACCCTGTTTGAGAACAGAGGAGGCATGGGTCCCCCCTTGGCATGTGAAGTTGCATGGATCTGATATAACAGCACATGCTAGAAGTGAGGGGACAAACACACATCGTTCCATCTAGACAGATGCCACATAGCAGCACACAGGAATGGGCTGTTCACACACGCAGGGATGTGGACAAATCACAAATGTGCTATGTCGAGCGAGAGAGGCCTCCAAAGGCTGCACATTACAGGATACTATGGCCTGAAAGTGCACGTTTCACCGGGGTGTGTAGTGGTAGATTTGCATATGTATAATTATGTGATTAGAAAAATCATCCTTTAATTTCCCCCTTATGTAAGAATACCTCAAATTTTAAGGCACCTGTGGTGGTTTGGGACTAGCTTTGCGTTTCCCTGGCTCTGAAGTGTCAGGAAGGTACTCTCATAGACCAATGTAAGTCACGTACCCGTGGGCAAGGGGCTGGGCATGGGGAGAGAGAATAGATGTCTCTCTCACACAGTGGAGGTTTCTCCAAAAGACAGCCACCAAGTGCCTGGTCCCCCCTTCCATGCAGGCAGCATGGGTTGCAAAAGTGAGTCTTCTCTTTCTCTGCCATCTTTTCCTGCATGGGACCACACCCTCCTCTTTCCTGCCTATCCTGTCTTCTGTTGGTACCTTCCCTAGATGCCCGCCCTCTCTCAGGCTTAGTGTTGTTGATCCACCATTTCACTCGAGTGACTGGCTTCCTGTTGGCCTTTCAGCCAGGCTCCTGTCAGGTCAGAAACCACGTCTACAGCATCTCTGGTGGCCTTGGTACTTCAGACGACAGCCACTCCATCCAGAGACAGTGCGAGACATACGAAAAGTGTAGTTTTATGAAGCCAAGTGTTTTCCATGCCTTATTTTAAAAAAATATTTCATTTATTTATTTGAGAGACAGAAAGAGGTGGGGAGAGAGAATGGGTGTGCCAGGGCCTCCAGCCACCGCAAACGAACTCCAGACGCATGTGCCACCTTTTGCATCTGGCTCACGTGGGTCCTGGAGAACTGAACTGGGATCCTTTGGCTTCGCAGGCAAGTGCCTTAACCACTAAGCAATCCCTCCGGCCGCTTATCTTTTTCTTATGGGTACTAACTCTAAAACCTGTGCCACCCTGCAGTGGCTGCTCCTTTCACCATTCCTGTGTTTGTGTATAAAACAATCATTCCCCCTTCCATTGTATCTTCTCTAGAGTAAACAGCTCCAGTCTTTCCCACCATGCATCATATGACAGAGTTTCTGTTGTTAAAATTTGAGGACAGAGCTGAAGCAAATTCTCTATCTGTATTTTTGTTGTTGTTGTTTTTTGAGGTAGGGTCTCGTTCTAGCTCACGCTGACTTGGAATTCACTCTGTAGTCTCAGGGTGGCCTCGAACACACAGCGATCCTCTCACCTCTGCCTCCCGAGTGCTGGGATGAAAGGCGTGCACCACCACATCCGGCTTCTATATGTACTCTCATGTGAATAGGATTAACACTCTTCAGGTGATGTGTGTAATTTAGTTCCATTAATGCAGTGAAAGACTGTGACATCTTTTAGTTGACTCTCCTGAGACTGCCCATGGAAACCCAATGGTTCTGCCTGAAGCTCTGTGGGACACGCTTATTACATCCTGTGGAGGTCACATTAGAATCCAAAAGTGGGGAGCCATCACCAGACACCAGCATTATACATGGTTCTTTTGGTTGCCATGGGAGGAGGTCCCCAGAACTCTCTGGGGACGACTAAACAGGTGAGCCCCAGGTGGCTGGAAGAATGGGCAGCACCAGTGAGGAGGACCTGGTGAGATAGACTTGATTTCAATTAAGTGCATCCTGGTACATAAACAGGCAAATGACATGTCACTGGTGAGTGGAAGATACTAGAGGGAAATGAGGGTGAGGGTTTGTTTTACAAGAGGCTTTAAAAATATTTATTTGAGAGAAAGAAAGAGAGAATGGGCATGCCAGGGCCTCCAGTCACTGCAAATGAACTCCAAATGCATGTGCCACCTTGTGCATCTGGCTATACATGGGTACTGGCAAATTAAACCTGGGCCCTCAGACTTTGCAAGCAAGTACCTTTAACTACTGAGCCCCAGAATTCATTTCTTTTTTGGGGGAGAGGTTTTGAGGTAAGGTCTCAGTCTAGCCTAGGCTGACCTGGAATTCACTGTGTAGTCTCAGGCTGGCCTCGAACTCAGTGATCCTCCTACGTTTGCCTATTGAGTGCTGGGACTCAAGGCATGTGCCACCTGCCTGGCTTGTTTGTTTTAAAATATTTTATTTATTTGCAAGCAGAGGGTGGGGAGCAGAGAAAGTGGGAGGGAGAGAGAGAAGAGAAAGAAAAAGGCAGAGAGAGAGAGGGAGGGGAGAGAGAATGGGCACTCCAGAGCTGCTAGCCATTGCAAATGAACTCCAGATGCTTGTACCACTTTGTGCATCAGGCTTTATATGGGTACTGGGGAATTGAACCTGGGTCTTTTGGCTTTTCAGGGAAGCGCATCTCTCCAGCCCAGATAACCTCATTTTTCAAAATGTTCTCCAAGTGCAACTACTATACTGTGCAGTGAGCTGACAATTTCATCCTCATGAGTGACATACAGCACCATCAAATAGCACTTAGTTCCCAACTTACTTTTTTGCAGTGGCTAGAGGCCCTGGCATGCCTGTTCTCTACCTGCCTCTTTCTTTCAAATAAATAAATAAAAATTAATATATACATATATATTTTTAAATTTTTGTTTATTTTTATTCATTTATTTCAGAGCGACAGACAGAGAAAGAGGCAGAGAGAAAGAGAGAGAGAGAGACAGAGAATGGGCACATCAGGACCTCCAGACACTGCAAACGAACTCCAGATGCATGTGCCACCTTTGTGCATCTGGCTTATGTGGGTCCTGGGGAATCGAGCTTTGAATCGGTGTCCTTAGGATTCAAAGGCAAGAGCTTAACCACTAAGCCATCCCTCCAGGCCAAATAAAATATTTTTAAAAAAGAGGTTATCTCTTGGGCTGGAGGGATGATTTAGCGGTTAAGGTGTTTGCCTGCAAAGCCAAAGGACCCAGGTTCGATTCCCCAGGACTCACGTTAGCCAGATGCACAAGGGGGCGCACGCATCTGGAGTTCGTTTGCAGTGGCTGGAGGCCCTGGCATGCCTGTTCTCTCTCTCTCTCTGCCTCTTTCTCTCTCTCTCAAATAAATAAATAAATACATAAATAAAATCTATAGAAAAAGAGGCTATCTCCCTTACTTCAGAATTGTTAAAATTGGGGCTGGAGAGATGGCTTAGCGGTTAAGCGCTTGCCTGCAAAGCCTAAGGACCCCAGTTCAAGGCTTGATTCCCCAGGATCCACATAAGCCAGATGCACAAGGGGGCGCACGCGCCTGGAGTTCGTTTGCAGTGGCTGGAAGCCCCGGCACATCCATTCTCTCTCTCTCTCTCTCTCTCTCTCTGCCTCTTTCTCTCCCTATCACTCTCAAATAAATAAATAAAAATAAACAAAAAAAATTAAAAAAAGAGAAATGTTAAAATCTGAGGGATACGGGTGAGAAAAAGTCAGGAATAAACTTTGCTCCCCTAAAGTTTATGTAGATCTTGCACAGATCTTTGCTGTCCGGCAGGGTTAAGCGAGTGCATTTCCAAGCAAAGCACTGAGCACAGTTTCTCTTTCCTGCAACTCTTTGCACAATTTTGCCTAAGTCTCCTCAGTCTCCTTTTCTTTTCTTTTTTTTTTTTTCAGGCCACAGCAGAGTAACCTGCAAGCACCTGCGAAACAGGAAGTCTCCTGTCTTTTCCCTGTCAGGGCTTAGCTCACAAACCCACGCCCTCCATGTCCCCACGTCTCCACTCCACTCTCTCTCTCCGGGAACGGACATCCCACTGGCGATGTCCGTACACATCCTGCTAATGACTCAAGGCTCAAGTTCACAACAGCCTCTCCCATGAACTCTTTCCCAACCATTCCAACCTGGGGCCGTTCAGAGAATCCTATGATCTCAGAGCTAAAGCATCTTTGTTTTGTAAACATGTGGATATATTATACTATGACGATGCCACACATTCTTGAATTATTACTTTATAGTGTACATACATTTTCCCTGTGGCTTATACCTAGTCTCTCCAAACCTGTGCGTTTTTCACACAACTCTCTGTAGCCTTAGTGGGCATTTACATCAAGGGTAATTACCATAAACTAGTATCTTCCTTGTTGAGCACTCTCATTCCATGCAGAGATGAATACAGTGTTATTCTGGGGAGGGGGAGAGTAACTCTTTGTTGGGAAAATCACAGAAATGTTGCATGGTATTGAAATCTGTCTGGTTTCTAATTAAGTCTGAGACATAAAAATCAAAAACTCTGCCGTGATCTGTTAAAAATTACTTAGCCAGTTGCGGTGGCGCATGCCTTTAATCCCAGCACTCGGGAGACAGGGGTGGGAGGATCGCCATGTGTTCGAGGCCACCCTGAGACTACATAATGAATTCCAGGTCAGCCTAGGCTAGAGTGAGACCCTACCTCGAGAGAACAAACAAACAAACAAACAAACAAGCAAAATTATTTATTTATTTGCAAGCAGAGAACGATAGAAAGAGAGACAGAAAGAACAGGTGCACCAGGGCCTCTGGGTATTGCAATCGAACTCTAGACACATGTCCACTTTCTGCATCTGGTTTTATATGGGTACTGGGGAATCAAACCCAGGTTGTTAGGCTTTGCAGGAAAGCCCCTTAACTGCTGAGCCCTATCTCTAGCCCCTTTAAAAACATTTTTTATTGAGAACTTTAATGCACGAACATAACTGTAATTTGGTTTGTATTCCTATCTCATTACCTTCTTTTATCCCTTCTCCCACTGAGCATCTTCCTCTTTCCCAGCAGTCTCACCTCTGTCTCATTCGTTTTGAAAATGGCAGATCTTGAAGCATTCTCACCCTCCCCTCAGAGTAGCAGGGGAGGCACGAGAGACCGTCGCCACCTTCCAGCTGCCCGAGCAGCGTCCTTGGACTTGTACCAGCTCGCTCACCTAAGGGACTGGCTCTAGAGCACAGCGGAGAAATGACTCCAAAAAAGGGCAGCGAGTGTGAAATGATTCATGATGGGTTGACAAAGCCACCGACGTCAGGAAATGTAGAATAATCTAGTCCTGTGGGAATTTGGATTCCTGCTCCGTGGCCCCCAGAAGCCCCTCATTCAGTTGTAAGAAAGCACTCTTCCTCCACTCAGCAAAGTCTTTAAGGACAGAGGACTCAGGCTGCTGAGACCACCTTAAAAATGAAATGCTTAGCCGGACGTGGTGGAGACACCTTTAATCCCAGCACTCCAGAGGCAGAGGTGGGAGGATCGCTGTGTGAGTTCAAGGCCACCCTGAGACTACATAGTGAATTCCAGGTCAGCCTGAGCTAGAGTGAGACCCTACCTTGAAAAAAAAAAAAAAAAAGAAAGAAAGAAAAAAAATGCTTTATGCAAACCCAGATCCTTTTTAGAGCAGTGATTTTGTCTTTGTGTTTCTCCAAAGTAAGATGGCTGTGAAGTCTCTAGGTAACATTTTCTTTTTGAGAGAGAGAGAGGGAGGGAGGGAGGGAGGGAGAAATACATGGAGAGAATTGGCATGCCAGGGCCTCAGCCACTGAAATCAAACTCTAGATGCTTGTACCACCTAGTGGGCATGTACGGTCTTGTGGTTGCCTCACCTTTGTGCGTCTGGCTAATGTGGGATCTGGATAGTTGAACATGGGTCCTTAGGCTTTTCAGGCAAGCACCTTAATCACTAAGCCATCTCTCCAGCCCTAGGTAACATAGTCTTTTATAAAAAAAATTATTTATTTATTTATTTGAGAGAGAGAGAGAAACAGGTGGAGAGAGGGATGGGGGAGAGAGAGAGAGAGAATGGGCGTGCCAGGGCCTTCAGCCACTGCAAATGAACTCCAGATACATGCACCCCCTTGTGCATCTGGCTTATGTGGGTCCTGGAGAATCAAACCAGGATCCTTTGGCTTTGCAGGCAAATGCCTTAACCGCTAAGCCATCTCTCCAGCCCTAGGTGACATAGTCTTATGAGACTCTAGCATATAGATGGTGAGTCACTTCCTGAAATGTGGTTATGTGGCACATGAATACAGAACAGCCCATCAGGGATGAGTGCCAGGCCCCAAAGGCTTCCTGTGTGTGTCCTTCAAGGCTGTGGGATCCCTCAGACATGTAGAGAAATGACCCGGCAGTAAAAAGAGAAAAAAGGGGGTGGGATTAGGGAGGAAGAAAGTAGGGATAGTAGATACTGTAGCAAGGTTCACTCTGTAAGGGTTCTTCTCTGTTCCATCTTCAGAAAATCCACAATGGCTGAGCATGCCCGGACCCTGTCAAGGGGAGTCACTGGGATCCTCACGTGGATAGAAGAACAAGGGAAGAGAAATGGGGTGGGGGTGAAGAAGGGTCACAAGGGGATTTAGGGAAAGCAGTCCAAAGGCTCAGAACTCTGCCATGATTTTGCAGCCCTGTCAGCTTTAGATATAACAGATGACGCCATGTCTTGATTTCTGGAACATTCCTGAACTTTCCATGTGCAGTCCTCAGTGTCAAGTACTTCTCTCAGGGAAGTAGGACATAAACACGCAAGGAGGGAAGACGACAGGAACACGTGGCCACAGGAAGGATGCTCCCAAGGAGTGACTCAACAACTGAGCTTGGAATCTGATCAGCATGAGTGGGGCTCCAGGCAGCTAATAACCTCTTGTATACAGACAAAATTGGATTTCTGGACATTCCTAGCCACTGTGTGAAGCGATAGCTGGGTGTGTGACGTAAGCGATTTGATCAAGGCCAGGGCACAGCCTTGAGAAGTCTTCATGCGGGATCGAGAGCTCTGGAGTTATTGGCCAGATCTGCTCAGGACCACGTTCAACACCCCCGCTCTCACCGCCGCCAGAGGACCGCTTACTTGCAAATGTCAACATACATCTCGCAAAGACATGCAACTTGCATTGTCTACTGTGAATCTTAATATACACCGCCCTTCAGAAAGGAAAAGAGCCCCAGACCACGCTCCTCACCGCAGAGCATGTGGCCAGCATATGTGACCGGGGTTCAGATAGTCGTGCTGCCTCTCCCTCCGCAAGGGCAGGCCGAGGTGACCATCACACGCACACCTGCCCCAGAGAGGCCAGCAAACAGCCCCTGTGAAGCTGCATTAGCCTCACAAGGAAAGCAGGCTTGGTCACAGTCACCCAGGGAGACGCGTGCACGCTCTGCTACCCCACCCTGCACCTTGACAGTTTCTCCCAGGGCTTGAGCTGCCACCCACTTCATTTTCCAAAGCTCTCAGCAATTCTCAGCTCCAAAGGGGGCAACACGGACCCCCCGAAATGGGCGAGGTCTGTTGTTAGGATCTCCCCTCCTGGGACATCTTTTCCCATAACCAAGTATTAGAGTAGTTAAGCGATTACCTTCAGCTAAGATTTATTCAAGTTATGGCAAAGGAGTTTCAAAACTTCAAGCTTTCCTTTGAATTGCCATAGGCTACAGACTGTCTGCTCCGAATTTGTTGGAAAAGCAGAAATTTCAGGCCTGCCTCAGATACACTGCATATAAATCTACATTTTATCAAGGGTCCCAGGCAATTTATAAACTAGAATATACCACAATGCTTGGGGTTAACTGTTGTTCTGGAAAGTACAAATCTTAAGGAAATATCAAAGAGTAACACTTAAGGTGGGAGATCTCTCCCTGTTTTTAATACTGTGGACTTCTATGGCTATCCACACTCAAGAGTGTGTGCGTAGCTGGGCATGGTGGTGCACGCCTTTCATCCCAGCACTCAGGAGGCAGAGGTAGGAGGATCGCCATGAGTTTGAGGCCACCCTGACACTACATAGTGAATTCCAGGTCAGCCTGGGCTAGAGTGAGACCCTACCTCGAAAAACAAAACAAAAACAAAAAAAGAGAGCGTGCATGTATGTGTGTGTGTTGTAGATGTGTGTGTGTGTGTGTGTGTGTGTGTGTGTAAATGCAGGTGTGCCCTGTGTGCACATATGTGGAGGCCAGGGGAGCATGCTGGGTATCTTTCTCTATGCTGCTCAACTGTGAGTTTCTCGCTGAACCCAGAACTGCTGCATCTGATCTGACTAGCTGACCCGCAGGAGTAGTTACAGACATGCATAGCTATACCCAGCTGTGTACGTGGGTGCTGGAGAACTGAAATCAGGGAGAACCAGGCCCTCTTAGGTCTCGGTGATTGTGTGGCAAGTACTCTGAATCACCATTTTTGTTGTTGTTTTTCAAGCCAGGGTCTCAACTCTAGCCCTGGCTGACCTGGAACTCACTCTGTCATTCCAGGCTGGCCTTGAACTCATAGTAATCTTACTACCTCAGCCTCCCAAGTGCTGGAACTAAAGGTATGTGATGCTATACTCAGCTAACACAATATTTTAAAAATGGTTTTAGTTTTATATTATTTATTTGCAAGGAGAGATAGAGAGACAGAGAGAGAAGAGAAAAAGAGAGAAAGAGAAAGAGAGAAAGAAAGAGAGAGAGAGAGAGAGAAAGAAAGAAAGAAAGAAAGAAAGAAAGAAAGAAAGAAAAGAAAAGAAAAGAAAAGGAAGGAAGGAGAGAGAGACAATATGGGCAGAGCCTCTTGTCATTGTAAATAAACTCCAAACACATACGCTACTTTGTGCATCTGACTTTACTATGCAGGTACTGAGGAACCCAGGCTGTCATGTTTTATAAGCAAGAATCTTTAACCACTGGGCCATCTCTCCAGCCCCAACACTATTTTTTTGTTTGTTTGATTGGTTGATTTTTTTCGAGGTAGGGTCTCTAGGGTCTCACTATAAACTCACTGTTATTTCAGGCTAGTCTCAAACTCACAGAGGTCTTCCTACCTCTGCCTCCCAAGTGCTGGGATTAAAGGTGTGCATGCGCCACCACACCCGGCTGCCTGCTTGTTTTGATCTGAGAATCTGCCTCATGGTTTCTGAACACAGGTGAGCGCTGGTGCTCACTGAGGATCCACCTCTAAACCTTCCCGAAACAGGCGTGCCACACCAGTCAGAACCTTACCATCACACCGGGCAACGAAGATGAGCCCACTTCGCAGAGAGCTCCCTCTTCCACCTGCACTGCGGCTCCCACGCAAATGTGGCTTTCAAACAATTATCCGCACCAAGTTCTGAAGTATCCCTGCCCTGCCGAGTGCCTGGGGCAGGCTGCCCTGTCTCTTGGACCTTTTCTGAGCACTTGCCAAGAGAAAGCGGTATGTCCCCCGGCCATGTCAACTGACGTTCGCAAAATAAGATTCGCTTTCAGGAAAAGCCAAAATCAATATGTCTCTCCATTTCAAAATTGTATACCCAAGGCACCTATACTGCTCCGCGGGCTATACTTTCCTCAAAGTGCCACGAGAGCAGAATGGAACTGGGCACCCAGCCGTGGGGACTTCATCTGACACTTGGCTTGAACGCTCACAGAACAAGCCCCCAGCACAAAAGGAGACATTTCTCTTACAAAAATAACTCATAGGAGGGTTTGGACCACATGTTCACCAGATTGGAAAAGACCTACAAACTGAGACATATTCTTATTTTTTAAAGCTTTAAAATACACACACACACACACACACACACACACATATATACATATATATATACACACACATATATGTGTGTGTGTGTGTGTGTGTGTGTATATATATATATATATATATATATAATTTATTTGAGAGTGAGAGTGACAGTGAGAGAGAAAGGAGGGAGGGAGAGAGAGAGAATGGGCATGCCAGGGCCTCTAGCCGCTGCAAACAAACTCCAGACGCATGCGCCCCCTTGTGCATCTGGCTATGTGGGTCCTGGGGAAGCGAACTGGATCCTTAGGCTTTGCAGGCAAACACCTTAACAGCTAACTAAGCTATCTCTCCAGCCCTGAGACATGTTTTTCCTTCAAGATTTTTGCTCAAAATCACTAGGTCCCGGGTCCAGGGGTAGTGCCCTCCCTAACACGTTCATGCACACGTGCACATTATCACCCATGCAGGATAACAGCACTTACACATAGCTTTGTTACTCAAGTAGTCTGAACACCCCAATCTGTTAGCGACACTATCTAGTACTTTAGCATGGTTCCAGGCCTAGCAAGCAGATGGAGCAGTTCTCTTCACAACGGACCAGAAGACATTTATGGCAGGAAAGGGGCTATTTCTGTTTACAGATTCGATGGGAAGTTTCATCATGGTAGGTGTGTTTTGGATCAGATGTCCCCATAAATTCATGTGTTCTGAATGCCTGGCCCGCAGTTGATGTCAATCTGGCATGTGGAGGCTTGCTGGGGATGTCACTGGGGCCGACAGTGAGAGAGAAGTTAACATCAGCAAGCACCAACAGCCAGAACGCAATCTGGCTCTCTAAACACCTTAGGGCTAGACTCGTGATCCTCGTGCAGACACACCTCTTCCAATAGGCTGCTGGAGGCTTAAGTAGCAAGCTCAAACTAAAAAAAAAAAAAAAACACAAAACAGGGCTGGAGAGATGACTTAGCGGTTAAGTGCTTGCCTGTGAAGTCTAAGGACCCCGGTTTGAGGCTCAATTCCCCAGGACCCACATTAGGCAGATGCACAAGGGGGCACACGTGTCTGGAGTTCGTTTGCAGTGGCTAGAAGCCCTGGAGCGCCCATTCTCTCTCTCTCTCTCTCTGCCTCTTTCTCTGTCTGTTGCTCTCAAATAAATAAATAAAAATAAAAACAAAAAAGTTTTTTAAAAAATAACAAGGGCTGGAGGGACGGCTTAGTGACTAAGGCACATGCCTGTGAAGCCTAAGGACCCAGGTTCAATTCTCCAGGTTGCGCCTGGAGTTCTTTTGCAGTGGCTAGAGGCCTTGGTGTACCCATTCTCTCTCCCTCTCTCTGTCTCTAATAAATAAAAATAAAACCTTTAGAAATCAAAACAAAACAAGCAAGCAAGCAAACCTTCAGACCGTGGGTGGTGGCGGCATGCCTTTAATCCCAGCACTCGGGGCTGCAGAGGTTGGAGGATCATTGTGAGTTCGAGGCCACCCTCAGACTACATAGTGAATTCTAGGTCAGCCTGGGCTAGAGTGAGACCCTCAAAAAAAATAAACAAATCTCAGGCTATGGGGGACACATACCCACATTCAAATCAACACAGGTGACATCTAGCCTTTGCTCACGCCATGGTTTCCCCTGCCACCGGGAAACTTTTCCTCGAGACTGTAAGCCAAAGTGAAAATTTCCCTCCCATCAGCTGCTGATGGCCAGGCGCTCTGTCCCAGCAACAAGAAGGTAGCGACAACAGTGGAGAACTCGTGGCAAGAGCAGACCTCTGGGCATCATCACATCTCCCCAAGAGCAGGGAGGACTCAGAACGAGCTATCTAGCCCTGGCAAGGAGGGCGGGACGAGAAGAATCACAAGGCCCGCCCCACCCCCAGTGACACACCTCCTCCAGCAAGGCTCCACCTGTCAAAGGCTCCCCCAGCTGGGGATTCAGTGCGAGGCTTGATACGAGTACCGAAGGCTATGGGGAATCTTTTACATTCAAAGCACCACACCTGGGGGTGCTTGTCACTCTGAGTGGACTAAATGCTTCCTAGAGAACTGGTAAAGCACATGTCTGGGGGCTGTGGGGTCAGTAGACAGAGTGGGGAAGACCACCCTGAATGAGGGCAGCACCCCCAATAGGCTGGGCACCCGGGCAGCATGATAATGCCAAAGAAAGGGCTAGCTCGGGCTCTCTTCTGGACTGGGTATGTTTGTCCTGCTGCTACTGCCACGGACCTCAGATTCCAGGTACTGGCCTTTGAACGTGGACGGGCACCAACAGCATTGTGGGGGCTTTCAGGCTGTGTTATTGAAATCTATCTTCTGTTTGGAGGTTTCCAGCATCTTGGATGGGGCAGCTACTGGTTCCCCTGGCTATCCTCTGAAGATAGCCATTCTGTGATCGTGCAGGCCAATCTAATGAACTCCTTCTCATCATGACATCTATTCTGCTGCTTTGGTTTCTCTGTGAAAACCCAAAGACGTAAGCTGAGCTACAGCCACAGGCTGGAAGTGGCTGGAGAGTTCGCCTGCAGGTAACAGAGCCGATCACTGGAAATCGTAGCACACTTACCTCGGTGCTGGACTATTCACCGTCACTGGCCTAGAAAGGTCACTATTGGCAAGGCTTCCTATCTCGGCTGGGAGCTTGGTTAGCCGGGTAGGTTTTAGAGTAACCCAGAGCTCTGCTTCTGGAGTGACGACCCCACAGAGTACGAGCAAAACCGGAAACAGGTTCTCCTCCCTTTCTGAAGCCCCAACCGTGACAAGTGTAACAACTCACCCAAAGACTACGGAGGTGACTGGGGTTTCTCCCTTCACATATAAGAGGAGATGGTACATTTTTTGTCACCCTAACAAACTCATTAAGAATGTCTGTGTAGGGCTGGAGAGATGGCTTAGTGGTGAAGCGCTTGCTATGAAGCCTCAGGACCCCGGTTCGAGGCTCGACTCCTCAGGACCCACATTAGCCAGATGCACAAGGGTGCGCACGTGTCTGGAGTTTGTTTGCAGTGGCTGGAAGCCCTGGTGTGCCCATTCTCTCTCTCCCTTTCTCTGCCTCTCTCTCTCTCTCTCAAATAAATAAATATTTTTTTTAAAAAAAATGTCTGTGTAGGGGCTGGAGAGCCTGACGACCTGGGTTCAGTTAGCCAGTACCCAAGTAAAGCCAAGATGCACAAAGTGGCATATGCATCTGGAGTTCATTTGCAGTGGCTGGAGGACCTGGCATACCCATTCTCTCTATCTTCTCTCCTCCCCCGCTTGCAAATAAATAAAATTCAAAGAAAAAATTTTTTTTTGTTGTTGTTGATTTTTATTCATTTATTTGAGAGCAACAGACAGAGAGAAAAAGAGGCAGAGAGAGAGAGAATGAATGAGAATGGGCGCACCAGGGCCTCCAGCCACTGCAAACCAACTCCAGATGCGTGCGACCCCTTGTGCATCTGCCTAACGTGGGTCCTGGGGAATCAAGCCTCGAACTGGGGTCCTTAGGCTTCACAGGCAAGCGCTTAACTGCTAAGCCATCTCTCCAGCCCCCTCAGGTTTTCCTTTTAAAAGGACAGCGGGTCAAAGTAGAAATCCCGCATGTCCCCAAGTCCGTATCTCAGCTTCAGTGCTCCATTCTCTCTTCGTGTTCTTTGACTCACTTGAGGAATCAACCGAAGCCAAGCAGGTTCCAGCCTGTGGAACAGATTGTGCAAAGGCCCGAGCTTTACAAACCCAAGCTGCCTCCCTTCTTTCTGCCCCCTTCTCTACAGCACTTAGGAGTCGTTTTCTGTTTCCCCTCCAGGTTTATATTGCTCCCTTGCCAAAGCTGTCTTGCTTCTGTTACAATAAAATACCCACGACGGTTTCCAAAGCCAGCAGCTTGCTGCCAGCAGTCAACCCTCTACCGCACAAGCAGCCATCTGGGAACTTAAGTCGAACTGTTGCAGAGTTGAAGGCAAAAGTGGAATTGGCTAGTCGAACACGAGGTGCCTCGGAAGGCTGACCCTCTGCTTTTGATGATGGAGCCAGGTGGCAAGACAGAATATTAACACTTCTGCCAAAGGAGCAGAAACAGGAGTAAAAGGCGGACAGAAAGGGTTGCTGGCCCACGAGGAGCATCGCGGTTCATTCCGGGACTCGTGCCACTTAGTGGAGATCAAGTTGGCTAAGTTTCTCCCTCCCTCACCCCTGGCTCAGGGGCGTCCGCTGGTTTCTGGCTTGTAGAAAAATTCCAAATTGTTCACTGCAAGATGACTTTTAGGAAAGTATGGTGGAGAGTTTTAATACTTTTATTTACGTACAAGCAGAGAGAGATAGAGAGAATAGAGACAGACAGACAGAATGGGCACACAGGGCCTCCAGTTGCTGCAAACTCCAGATGTATGCACCGCTTTGTGCATCTGGCTTTATGTGGGTTCTGGGGAATTGAACTCTGGTCGTTAGGCTTTACAGGCAAGCGCCTTAATCTGGTGGAGAGTTTTTAAGAATGCATAAATAGGGCTGGAGAGATGGCTTAGTGGTTAAGGTGTTTGCCTGCAAAGTGAAAGGATCCTGGTTTGATTCTCCAGGACCTACGTAAGCAAGATGCACAAGGGGGCTGGAGGCCCTGATGTGCCCATACTCTCCCTCCCTCCCTCTCTTTCTACCTCTTTCTCTCTATCAGATAAATAAAATATATTTTGAAAAAAGAAAAAGAAAAAAAGAATGAATAAATACTTAGTATAAGACCAAATCTTGAAGAAATACAAAGTAAGAACCCTTCAAAGGGAGAACCTTCAACTGTGTTTTGCCTTCACAGTCCAAGTTCTCAATAAAATACAGGTTTGTTATCAAATGGATTCTCAGGGGCCACTCCACACCTTTCTCAGAGTCTCCTTATTCTACCAGTCTTCATCTCCTAATTTGGGAAGAAAATAGTGTTAAAATTAGAAAGAGTCAGGCATGGCGGTGCATACCTTTAATCCTAGCATCAGGGAGAATGAAGTAGGAGGATTACTCTGAGTTTGAGGCTAGCCTGGGATTATAAATGATCCCAGGTCAGCCTGCACTAGGTGAGACTCTACCTCAAAATCAAACAAAAGGGACTGGAGAGATGGTTAGGGTGCTTGCCTGCGAAGCCTAAGGATCCAGATTTGATTCCCCAGATCCCATGTAAGCCAGATGCACATGGTGGTACATGCATCTGGAGTTTGTTTGCAGTGGCTAGAGGCCCTGATGTGCCCATCCTCTTTTTCTCTAATAATAAATAAAAGTATATAAAATTAAAAAAAAAAACTTAGAAAGAAATCCAAGTGCACCATGCTCTAAGCCTTGCTGCAACCTCCAAATCTGAAATCACTCAACATTTAAACTCTGTGTTGATCCTTGTCTTTGACCAAAGGAGTCATTTTTGGTCCCCTTGAATGCCAAGTTCCTTTGCATATTAAAATGCAGGTGGACTGATTCTGCAGGAGATCATGACAAGGAAGGCAGAGCCACAGTCCCAGGTCACCTACTGTCATAGCCTGACTGTGGGGGTTTGAACTAGGTGTCCCCCATAAACTCATGTGTTCTGAATGCTAGGTCCCTAGCTGATAGCAACTGGGAATTGGAGCCTCCTGGATGTATCGTGTTGTTGGGGGCAGGCTTATGGGTATTATAGCCAGCCTCCCCTTGCCAGTATTTGGCATACTCTCCTGCTGCTGCTGTCCATCTGGTATTGGCCAGGAAGTGATATCTAGCCTCTGCTCATGCCACATTTTCCCCTGCTATCATGGAGCTTCCCACTTGAGTCAATAAGCCAGAGTAAACCCTTTCCTCTCACAGCTGCTTTTGGTTGGGTGCTTTGTGCCATAAACGAGAAGGTACTACAGCAGTAAAATTGGTACCAGGAGTGGGGTGAATGCAATTTGCTTTGTGAGATGGACATGAATCTATGGGGGAGGGGGACAGATGTGGAATGTACTGGTTTAAATGTGTGGCCTTCATAGACTCAGGCTTGAATCTTGAGTCTTCAGTGGGTGGAACCCTACTGGGGAAGACATATGTCACTGGGGATGGATCCTAAATCCAGCCCTAAGGTGTGTGGTCAGCAGTTGAAGCTCTGGCTGTTTGGGTTTGGTGTTTGCCGGATGTTGTGGTAATATCTGACTGCTTGGATCTTTGGAAGTGAGGCAGCTTCTTCTGTCATTGATGGTGTTCCTCTGGAATCTGTAAGCCTGAAATAAACCCTTTTCTCCCACAAGCTGCTTTTGGTCCAGTGTTTGCCTAGCAATGAGAAACTGACTTGCAACACTGACTCGCTGCACAGGGACATTATATCTAAGCTGCGACTGGGAGCTCACAGTGCAGCCTATGGAGATCACATGGGAAGCTGCAGTGTGGCCTTGTGCCCAGTCATGCTGGGCTTGAGCAAACCAAAGCAACTTCGGGCAGACATGCTTGTAGAGGATAGTGAAGCCATCACAAGATCTAGCTTGCAGGCTGGGGAGAGAGACGTCAATAAAGCGGTTGCTGTGGTAAGCATGAGGACCTTATTTCAATCCCCAGAACTCACATTTTAAAAAAAGTCCAGGCAGAGTTGCACTAACTGTAATCCCAATGTCAGGGAGGTGGACACAGGTGGATCCCTAGGACTCCCTGGCCAGCCAGTCTAGCCTACTTGGCCAGCTCCATGCCACTGAGAGACCATGTCTCACAGGGGATGCAAAAATACCCTGAGATAGACAGTGATACTGTTCAGGTTTTTGAATAACCCAGAGGTTGCTTCTGGAACAGATGAACAGAAAAGGAATGAAAACTCATAACAGATCTCTTCTACTTCTGAAGTCCCAATGGTAACAAATATAATGAATTAATGAGGAACCAACCCCATAGTGGTCTATGGCCTCCACATAGATGTGTACACACATGCACATAGATACAAACATGCATTAAACAGAGAAGATCTATTTCACAGTGGACTACACTCTGCCTGCCCCTCTGTGACATGGAGCAGACATCAGATCAGTGGGCAAAAATGTTATCATCTTGCTCTCTGGGCATTGAGGAGAGGCAGAGGTCCCACTGGACCTTCACAATAGAGACAGGTCTGCGTTATCCTCTTAGGCCTCTATTGCAGAAATTGTATATAAATAACACTGGGGGTGGGGGCTGGAGAGGTGGCTTAGCAGTTAAGGTGCTTGCATACAAAGCCACAGGACCCAGGTTCAGTTCCACAGGACCCACGTAAGCCAGATGCACAAAGGGGCACATGTGTCTGGAGTTGGTTTGCAGTGGCTGAAGGCCCTGGCATGTCCATTCTCTCCCTCTTCCTCTCTCTCTCTCTCAAACAAATAAAAATAAAAAAAATAACACTGGGAAGCGAGAGAGTGTACTGCTTCCAGTTCTCTGGAGGGGTATAATGTGTATGGGAACAAAAAGTCAAATACAGGGATAACCTGCTGGCCACTGAGTTGTGAAATTGTTGATCCTTTGCAAGTTTTCTCTTGCTCAAAAACCATAGATTCTATTTTGCTTGGCTCTTCTGCTCTTCTAGGTTCACATACTTTTGTTAAGCAGACAGAAAGAGAATCTGAATGAATGAATTATGAATGAATGGGCATGCCAGGGTCTCTCCTGCTCCATGAAAACAAATTCAATATGCATGCACCACTTTGTGCATCTGGCTTTACACGGGTACCAGGGAATCAAACCCACATTGTTAGGCTTTGCAGGCAAGTGCTTTAACTGCTGAGCCATCTCTCCATCTCTATACACTTAAAAATTTGTGTGTGTTTGCAGGCATGCATCAGGGCCTCTTGGTCAGTGCAAACTCCAGATGTATGTGCCACTTTCATGTTTGGCTTTATGTAGGTACTCAGGAATTGAACCCAGGCCAACAAACTTTGCAAGCAAGTACCTTTAACCCCTGAGCCATCTCCCCAGCCTATGTTTACACACTTTTGCACATGCATACACACATATCTAGTTCAGTTTTTTTTTAACCCACTCATAATCAGGAAAACAAACAAACAAACCCTGATAAGTTGATATCAGATTCTAGCCCTGTTACACAGTGAGAGAAGGGATGGTCACTCAGACCTTAGCGCACCCACCACCATATTTATGGTTGGTTCCATGAAGCCACTCGTGGTTTGTGTTGAACTCGGAGAACGAGACTTTGAGGGCCTGTTTCTGTGACTTAAAGGTGGATTGGTTGCATGGTGAAGAAACTAAAAGGCCCCTCGTGACCCTCTCTACCAGACAGTCGAAGGCTCTGGCAAACACAGTCAATTCATACCAAGGAGGCTGTTACTTAACCCTCCAGCCAATGCCTTCTGGGATCTCGAGCTGGTCCTTCACGCCTGAACCTTCCCCATCAAGTCTGGCTACACAGTACCACCACTACTTCCCAGCAAGTTCACCGAACTGTCCCATGCGCTAGATAGAAGTCCTCACGGCCCCTTGCGTAGGGAGCCCGGCATTCACTTTCCTTGGCTCCTTAGTTGAGTTTCAGCTGTTACGCAAAGGAGGTTTCTGACTGTGTCAAAAAATCCCAGTGCATACAGGAACAGCAAGTTGCTTAATCTCTAAAGTCAGAGCCAACCCCGTGGCTTAACACAGGCAAGGCGCTGCCTGCTGGCTCCCATGGTGGATTAAGTGACCCAGCCCTCCGGCTCTGACAAGCTGACTCAAGCGCACAGGTACCATCTTGTTTCGAGGTCTTGCCTCCCATGAGATGCCACGCTGGGCACGTTTTCTCCCTCCCTCGCTTGTTTTCACCTGACACTAAGTTCCACCCCCATCCTCTTCTCATCTAATTGGGACAACGTTCACTTTCCGAGTTCAAGAGGATGGAGGACTGAAGTGACCTGGCGAAAAAGTTAAATCTCATCATTTTTATCTTCCTTCCTCAACGAAGATCCCCTTGTGAAAAGCTTCCTTGTGTTTCTGCAATGGACAACAAGCTACTTGCAGAAGTCAGCTTTCTATCCAGGCCAGCAGCTTTGACACAAGTTAAATATAAGCAAGGTCACCAGATTTTCCTTTTCCCTTATTAGAAAAGACATTAACAATGAAATACTGTACAAGGTAGAGAACTGCATGTTCACGGTAAGGTTGGCAGGCCTTCACTGAGATTTCTTAGGGAGCCATAAGGAAACATTGTTTTCAATAAGAAAACACGATATCCAGTTAACTTTTAAAAGTTATATATAATATTATTATAGAAAACAATTTTTTTTCCCCAAATGGGCAATACCAGACATATGGTAGAAGTCTGGCCAGAATCTGGTTTGTGAAAGAAAAAAAACCTAAGGAAGTGAATGATGTTTTTGTGTATGTTAGCAGAGGTTTGGTTACCACTGTGTTCTTGTGGAAAGGCCCGTGGCCAACATGTGCCTGCTCTTATGTGGTTCGTGAACCAGGGGCAAAACAGAAGTCCAACCACAGACAGATGCATCACCCGACACTCCACTACTACCCACACCCCTTTCAGGAAATCCTCAACCTCCTGACTCCTGATCTACCACCCTTGTGAAGGCAATAGTGTTGTTGTTTTTAATTTTATTTATTTACTTGCAAGCAGAGAGAAGAGACAGAGACAGAGAGACAGAGAGAGAGAGAGAGAGAGAGAGAGAGGATGGGCGCGCCAGGGCCTCCAGCCACTGCAAACAAACTCCAGACACATGTGCCACCTTGTGCATCTGGCTTACGTGGGTCCTGGGGAATCGAACCTGGGTCCTTTGGCTTCGCAGGCAAACACCTTAACTGCTAAGCCATCTCTCCAGCCTGCAATAGTGTTTTAAAACAAATGGAAAGGCTGAAATGTTTCCCCCACAAGAACGTATTCAAACTGTTGGACATGCAATGAACCGTATTAACCCACTGTTTATACTGCTCAGGAACGATATTAAGAATTATGGGGCCAGCAGGCAAAAGTTTAAAGGGTCAGATAGTATTTATATTTTAGATCTGGTGGGCCACACATCTATGTCCTATTCTTCTTTGTTTCTTCAAACTTTTAAAATGTAGAATGCATTTTTAGCTTCCAGGCCATTTAAAAACAGGCCCAAGCAGGCTGGGTTTGGCCCTAGGGCCATAGTTTGCTGACCCAACTGCTTCTATAATGGGCCCCGAGAAAGGGCCTGCCTCTCAGCTCAGCTTAATTCACTACAGACAACACCTGGAAGAGATCAGTATGAAGGATGCGAGACCTAAGCTGGGGGGGGGGGCAGTTGGCAAGAGAGAACAAGGGGCGCAGTACAGAGCGGGGGTGAAGGGTCTCCAGAAGCTACAGGTGCGATTCCGGCCTCCAGAGAACTCTAGCTGTGGGATGCTGGGATGGTGAGAACTGCTTAGTAATAACAAGAGTTGAGCTCGAGCGAGATCCTGCCTCGAAAAACCATAAAGAAAAATACAATAGTAAGAGTTGCCTTGCCTAAGCACGGCCATCCCCGGCCCTCCTGGCTTCAAAGGCAAAGCTACAAAATTTGGCTACCACAGGCCAAGGATGATAGCCAATCAGCCCGCAGTCCCCAAAGCAGCTTCCCTATCGGTGTTCCCGTACATGGCCCTGTGGTCTTCAAAGCCCCCAGCGAAGGGTTCCAAATCCAGACTGCAATACTGCACTGATGCAGTTCTCTGTCCCCCTCTGGTGCGCCCCGCACAGTAACCGCATGTGCCATTTCCAGCCCCATGGCAGCTTCCAGTGCCACAACACTGTGACCGGAGGGAAAACCAAGCCAGGCCATTCCAGTGCCCGTGAGAGGCCAGGGCTGGAAATGGTTCCAAACGCCAGGTGGGCATGGCCTTTCTTCTGCCCTGCCTTCTCTTTGATCCCAAGCCCCATGCCTTGGCAACAGGAGGGATGCTCGGGGGGAGACCAGGCTACAATGCCAGGGAGCCGCAAATCAAGTTTGTAAATTATCCCTGTGCGTGGCGGCAGTCCATGGCCCTCCCCAATGGAGCACTCGCTACTTCGGAGGGCAAAGACCCGTGTCACCGTGACCGTTGCCAGCCCTCGGCCCTCTCCTCAACCCCCACACTATGTGACAAGCAATTCGGGTTCCACACTGTGCATTCCCACTGCTTCCCATTCCCGGACTCAGAAGCTGGGCCGAGGCAGCCGGCTTTAATGGAGAAAACATTAGTGCATTGGAGCTTTGCTCTGGAGTACAGTCAGTCCGTTTTTGGATATTACACAGCTGCTGAGACATCCACCTCTTTGATTACAAAGCCAGCAGGAATTAGCAAGCACCTCATTGGCTCTAAGATATGAAAATACAGCAATTTTCTCAAGCTTGGAAAAAAAAAATCAGTTTCTGGTCAGCTGTCTTCCAAGTATTTGTTCTAAAACAATGGGTCTGCTGTTCATTGATCATCTGTCAAGTTTAAAAATCGGTTTTCACATAAACGCAGTACGATTTTATGTGATTTTTAAAAAAGTGATCCTCAGACTAAAAACTGTCTTAATTATCACACTAGTAACACAAACACTTTGTTGGGCAAATAGTCCCATTGAGCCGTCTACTTCTCATGTCATTACTTGTTCCTTTCTCCTATGTTAAAAAAAAAAAAAAGTTGCTGGAAGATAAAAGTTGTGGCTAGGGAGAAAATCAGACACACACACACTGGCGCTCACGTCTCCCGCCCTCCTACCTGCTTGTCAGGTGAGTGTTCTCCACGTGGTCAGCCCAGACGCCACAGTGCGCTGTGTTTTCCTTCCCTTCTCCATTCAGTTCCTCAAAGCCGTGGGTTATGAACTATCAAAACCATGTGAGCCCTGCCGGTGCGCACTCCGACTTGCGGCCAGCCCTCCATGCCCGCTCTGCCGAGCTTCGGAGCGGAGTCTCTCCTCCTGCTTCACCTCCTCGGCTCCGGGGCCACACCCACCCACACACTGGGATCATTTTTCATTTATGAGCGCATCCAGCTAAACCGTGTCTGTCGAGAACGAGCCAGCCCTTGCTCTGCCAGCGCAGTAGATCCAAGCTGCTAAAAACCACTTTCAATTTTCTGGGAGGGCGGGGGGGGGCAAAATCAGACCCTGGCAGAAGCCATCTATGCCCTTCTCCTGCTGGCATCTGCAGATCAGTTCTGCCACCGGCAAAGGGAACACAGGCCTTGGTGACGTTGTGACAATAGCTTCATTATAGGGACCCGGGCCACAGAGGCAGACTGAAGAGCTCAGGCACGAGCCAACCAAAAATATGCCAATGTCTATGTCACCTACACACACACACACACACACACACACACACACACACACACACACACAGTGATACGAGGAAGTCCCCAAAGAAACTTTCCATCCAGGGACCTAGCGCTTCACAACATGTATTTTATACTTATTAAAAAATCAAGAGGGTTTTAAAAAATTGCATTCAAATGGCTATCAAAACTGATTTTTAGATTATTTTATAATGAAATTCACTGGTAAACATGACACCAAATCCCTGACTTTTCTATTTCACTAATCCCATCACGACCACCTAGTAAAGACACAGATGACTGTGGTCAGTCCATGAGGATACACACACCCCTTCTAGAAGGTCAGCAGCTGGGAAGATGACCTGTTCCCCTCTTAGACACTTTACCAGGAAACACAACTTTAAAAACTAAGCTTGCCCTACTACTACTACTACTACTACACACACACACAATTTGATTTCTACTACTGAGAAACTGGTTTTGTTTTATAGCTAAAAAGAAGGTTTGTTTTTTTTTCATGATCCAACCAGAGCCAAAAGTACTGAGATGAGTCTCAAGGCCTCAGAGTAGGTATGAAAAATGAACGTGCACGGTTAAGAGGGGGAATCATATTGTTATTACAATATCGACCAAAAAAAAAAAATCAGCTACACTTGTCAGGGTTAGACAAGCGAGTCAGACACCTTCTGCTAAAGTCCTGCTAGTCTCAGGCCATGCTTCCAGAAAGCTCAGGACCAGTGGCTTTGGGACTTAGAAATTTATCTGATATCGACTCTCCTCTTTGTGAACTCCGTATTATTATAACTTCGTTCTTATCATCTCTGAAGTTATTCAATTTTCAAAACTGTTTAACAATTTTTGGTACACTAAAAGGCTGATAGTGGGCTCAGAAGACGGCTTCATGGATAAAACATTCGAGGTACAACTGTGAGTACCCAGATTTCAATCCCCAGAATCCACATACAGCTGGGTGCTGGACTGATGGTGTCTAGGATGCCAGCATGCCTGGAGAGAGAAGTGCCAAGCTCACCAGCCAGAGAGCCTGGCAGCAGTGCACAATAAGAGACCCTGCCTTACAACAAGGTGGAAGGCAAGGACCCACAGATGCCCACACTAACAATGCATGAACATACATGCATGCACACATGCACATTTACACAGGATGGACTGCTTAGTACCTAAGCTAGCATCTTATTTTATTTTTATTTATTTGACACGGCGGGGGGGGGGGCAGATAGAGAGAATGGGCACACCAGGGCCTCTAGCCACTGCAAACGAACTCCAGATGCATGTGTCCCCTTGTGCATCTGGCTAACGTGGGTCCTGGGGGAATCGAACTGGGGTCCCTTTGGCTTTGCAGACAAATGTCTTAACCGCTAAGCCATCCCTCCAGCCCCCTAAGCTAACATCTCTTGGTTAGTTATTGAAATGTCTCCTAATGTTGGACGTGGTAGTACACACCTACAATCCCAACACTAGGGAGGCAGAGAGAAGAGCATGGCCTTGAGTTTAAGGGCAGGTGTTCTGCTTAGTGAGTTCAAGGCCCTTCGGAGCTAAAAGAGCTAAACAGAAAGACCCTGTCTCAAACAAAACTAACAAAACAAAACTAAAAAGAAAGTCAAAATGCCTCCTGACAAGAAATTGCTATCACATTTTCTTACACGTTCCAGATGAGCCCTATTCCTCCCAACATCCTAACACAACAGCTTTGAAAAAAAAAAAATACACAACTCACCCTTTATGGAAGAGACAGGGAAGCCCCAGTCGTGGAAGTCCGTGGTGTCTCACTGGTGGAGCAGAGGACCAGCACCCAGCTTAGGATGCGTCCCCACATGCAGTCCCGGGGCTGGGAAACGGACTGTGCGGGACACCTTCCTTTCCTGGTTTGGGCCTCCTCCTCTGTGTTTAAGGTAAGGAGAAGGAAGTCTTTTCTGTTATTTTTTTTAAGTGGGGAAAGGGGGTCGAAGTTTTCTTGGCTCTTGACTAAACTATAGTCACAGTGAGAGGTAAAAATCTGCCTATTGAATATTCTGTTTGTGATGTCTGCCAAAAATCTGTGGTGAAACCAGTTATTCCACCTCTCTGTCACATCTCCTCAACAAGGAGTGGATAATATGTAGCATCAAGTTTTGCTTAATTTCTGGAGCGCTGACTCACCACGCTGGTCCTGCAGCCGGAATGCACTATGTCCACAAGCCACCTGGCCATGTGAGGTTTCTGGAAGGTGGGTTTCTTCTGTCCAGCTGTCTAGGGTAGCAGTCTGGTGCCCATGGTGGTGGTTACTGGGCTTAGGCGACCACTGTGTCCTCACCCTCTGTGACCTGGGGAGGGACACCAAAGACTACTTCCTGTCTTCCCATTGCTCAGATGTGAAAACAGGGCCAGAGAGATGAAATCCACCATGGCACAGGGCACATTAGCAGGAGTGTTGAGGCTAGAACACAGATCTTTCTGGTTCAAGTCCCCCCCCTCTCTCTATATATACATATATATACATATATACATATATATATATACATTTGGTTTTTCTTTATTTATGAGAGAGAGGGAAAGAGGGAAAGGAGGGAGAGAGAATGGGCACTCCAGGGCTTCTAGCCACTGCAAACGAACTCCACATGCATGTGCCACCATGTACATCTGGCTTACGGTGGGTTCTGAGCCATTGAACCTGGGACCTCAGGCTTTGCTAACCACTAAGCAATCCCTCCAGCTCTCTGGTTCAAGTTTTAAGATGGTTCCAGGTGGACAAGGTATAGCCACCAAATGCAAGCACAGGCTCACTAGCTGGTCACAAGGCTGGAAGAACACCCGACAAGGGGAGTGTGGGAAAGGGAAGGAGGGAGGAAGGGAGGGAGGGAGGGAGGGAGGGAAGGAAGGAGGAAGGAAAGGAGCGGCTGGTTCTAGCAATCCTCAGCCTATAAGCAGATCCACAATACCACGAAAGTCACTTCTGGGAACGTGCACAAAGACGACAGAGTGTGAGGACACAACAGAGAAGTGAGCACACACTGTATTCTGAAAACAATAGCCCGAAGGTAGAGGTGACCCAGACCTCTTTCATGGACCAACAAGAAGTAGTATTACATACAAGTCGGCCATCCTCCTGCCTCGGCCACCTGAGGACTGGGGACCCAGGTGTGCGCCACCATGTCCAGCTCAGAGTTTCAGTTCTGAAGAACGAAGAAGTTCGGAGATGGAGGCCAGGTGCTGGGTTGCCCAACTGGGTGTGTGTGTGTGTGTGTGTGTGTGTGTGTGTGCCACGACAGTGCATGCTTACAAACTGGCTGAAATGACACCTTTGGGGTGCAGTGTTGGAACGTTCCTCACACTTTCTCTCTATCGCCCTACGGTTCTCACGCTTGCCACTACTGAAGTCGTCACAAAATGAAGAGATTACGAAGTGCCACAAAAATCAGGCTCTTGAACGACCTTGAAAACAACAGGAAGGACCGAAGTCTCCCCTCCATTTCTCCCCATTCCTCAACTGCAGACAACTCACGGAAGATTAGGCAAGCAAACCAAGTGCTCAGTTTGTTCCCCGGTTCTGTGATGGGAGATGATAACATCAATGCCAACGGGAAACACCCTGCAGATTGTGCAAACGTGAGAGCCCTGGCCTGCATATTCAGAGGAGCATGAATGCGGTTTGTAAACACCCCATTGCAGCCCGTTCCCCTCCTCCCTAAAGCCCTCTTGGGGTTCACATGTGCCTTGCCTCCCTCCCATCAGGCAGCATAGACGGATGCCCCCATACTCGCTGGTCCTTCGCTGGACACAGATGTTTCTCAGCTGTCAGTGAGACTTCAAGCCTCCAGCAATCAGAGTAGCTCTTGCAGCCTTCTCCCCTCTGCCAGGCAGGGCGGAGATAGAGGGACACTGGCTCCTCTCCTTCCTATTCTCCGAGTTATCGCCTCTACTTCCACTGTTACACAGCCAAGGAAGAGCCTCCGACCCTCAAGGGCCATCTCTCTCCTGAGGTCTGACCGTCTCTGCGTACCTCCTGCTCAGCGACCAGTGGCACCCCAAACTCAGTATGCCCGAAAATGAAATACTCTTCCTCCACCAGGTTCCTCCTCCTCCTCCTGCGTTTCCTCTTCCAATCCTTGCTAATCTTCTTACCCAAGCAACATGAGTCACCCTTGACTCCTCGCCCCCCTACACACTTGGCACTTAGGTCATGTCAACTTTACTTCTCTAATCTCCCTCCCTGTAGACCTTCACATGTTAAGGCCTTAGTTCCCAACACTTCTCACTCCCTTGGGGGTCTATCCCTCCCATCTATCCTGCACACAAAAGTACGCGAGATCTGCTTGAAATGCTTTAGTAAGGTCCCAGTGCCCAAAGGAGAACGCCTGCAAACCATTGTTCATCTAGACCAGGGCCTGAGCTAGGAAACTCACGCGCGCACACACACACACACACACACACACACATCAAAAAAGTTTCTTCCTTACTAGTTCTTCCCCTAACTGCTGTGTTCAAGTCTTATTTTTATCAAATGTCCCCATCCTTGCCTTTTAAAAAATATTTTAATTAACTAATTTATTTGAGAGAGAGAATGAGAATGGGCACACCAGGACCTCCAGCTGCTGCAAATGAACTCTTGATGCATGCACCATCTTGTGTATCTGGCTTATGTGGGTCCTGGAGAATTGAATCTGGGTCCTTTGGCTTTGTAAGCAAGTGCCTTAATTGCTAAGCCATCTCTCCATCCCACATTCTTTTTAAAAAAATTATTTTTAAATTACTTATTTGAGACACACACGCACACAGAATGGGCACGCCAGGGCCTCCAGCCACTGCAAATGAACTCCAGATGCATGCACCACCTCTTGCACTTGGCTTACATGGGTCTTGGGAAATTGAATGCGGGTCCTTTGGCTTTGCAGGTAAACACTTGAACTGCTAAGCCATCTCTCCAGCCTACGTTCTTGCCTTTTTGTGGCTATTTGAGATTTTTTTCTTTCCAGGTAGGGTCTCACTCTAGCTCAGGCTGACCTGGAATTCACTATGTAGTTTCAGGGTGGCCTCGAACTCACGGCGATCCTCCCTACCTCTGCCTCCCAGGTGCTGGGATTAAAGGCGTGCGCCACCACAGCCAGCCCGTGGCTATCTATTAATAATATTTGATTTCTTGTCCCTCTGGTATAGGGTGGTCTTGGCTTAAAACTTCCACTGCATGCAGCAAAGTCCTAGCTTCCTCCCCCTGGACAGTCCTCATCCCTCAGGCACACTCGTCTTCTCCTCTCCTATTCTCATCCTCCCATCTCCTTTCTCTTCATCTAAGTGGCCGTGGGCATGTCACACTGTTTGCCTCGGGAAGGAGCTGTCTGGGTAAAGATGGAGGCATGTGCTGGGCAGGTGACTGAATAGGAAGGACATGCGTCCTCAGAGCCCTACGTCGTCTCTGTTATCTCTATCCTGCGTTTCAGAATCAAGGCCCACTGGTGAGGATTAGGTCAGTCCGTGAGAAATGATAAGCATGTTTCTTCCTGACAAGGCTGGAGAGAAATTGACCATCACATTTGGGAAGAAAAGCTCCAAACAAGCAGACAGTCCACAGGCTGTGCACTACACTACCTCGTGCACACCTGACACAGCCCACTGAGAAAGGCGCAAGGTCCCAGAGCCCTCGTGTCCAGGAACTGGTGCCCACCTGGCCATCAGAGGGGCACAGACTGTTTAGAGCCACCGCCAGTCATGACGCTCAGTCCCCACCTGCTCTCCTGACTTGTCCATTCAAGCAGTCCCTTGAACTGGAGGTAGGTTTCTAATTCATAGAAAAGAAGACAATTTTGCTAATAGAAACGAAACCAGCCCTCCCAATACTTGAACAGACATCCTGTCACAGACTAGAGGTCACCTGGGGACAGGCTCTGAGGGCAGATGGTAGCTCACGCCCAACTGCGCAGAGAGAACAAGTAATTTTCCAAGCCAACGTCACCAGCCCTTTTCTGCTTGAGAATTCTTCCTAATGCCTCCTAAAGGCTGGGACCTCGAAAAAAGTCAACTTGTGAGTCTCTACAGATATTCTCAGAGCTCCAGGATAGGATCACATTGGGGTCTGTGAGCCCAGCTGCCTGTCAAGACCAGAATCAGACAGACAACAGCCATCTTCTCTAAGTGCGTGCTTCATGCAAGCTTGCAGGGCTGACAAGACTCCACCTCACGAGAGGACTTTCACCACTCCAATGCCATGTGGTAAGAAGGAGGCATGGGGCGCACAGGGATTTGCATGGCGGTGGCAACCTAGGCCGGGGCCTACAGGAGTCACTTCAGAGGGAGTGCGTCTTCAGGAAAGCCTTAGAGGTTGGCTCTCTGGTGCGATGCGCTCCACAGCCCCACGCTGCTCTCTCTCACGAGAAGAGGAAACCAGGGGCTCCTCACAGCTGCTGCATCCAATTCTTGTGAGAGCTCTTGACTTGGCATCTGGCTGCAGAGCGTGGGGCATGCCCATAACAGGTTTGCTGCATGCATGGGCATTTGGCACAGGACTTTGGCAAGCTAACTGCTGCCCATGTCTTCATTGCCTATGACTGAGACCAGATTAACAGAAGCCAGTGTCACAAGTCCATCATAAGGAAAGCCAAACAGTGGGGGGCCATTTGGAACCTCCAATCCATTCATCTGCAGTGGCGTCAAATAGTGAAACTGGGCCAGGCATGGTGGCACACGCCTTTAATCTCAGCACTCGGGAGGCAGAGGTAGGAGGATCACTGTGAGTTCGAGGCTAGCCTGAGACTCCATAGTGAATTCCAGGTCAGCCTTGACTAGAACGAGACCCTATCTTGAAAAATCAAAAATAAAATAAAATATAAATGCCTGAGACTCCATAGTGAATTCCAGGTCAGCCTTGACTAGAACGAGACCCTATCTTGAAAAATCAAAAATAAAATAAAATATAAATAGTGAAACTATGCCATTCAATTAGTTGGCAGAAACTTAAGGTGGTGTGGACATTTGCTCTGTATTGATTCCATTAGATGCAGCATTTTATATTATATATATATATATGTATGTGTATATATATATATATATATATATATATATATATATATTATTTATTTGAGGGAGAGAGAAATAATGAGTGCACCCAGGCCTCCAGCCACTGCAAACAAACTCCAGACGCATGCGTCACCTTGGGCATCTGGCTTACGTGGGTCCTGGGAACTGACCCTGGGGTCCTTTGGCTTTGCAGGCAAACACCTTAACTGCTAAGCCATCTTCTCCAGACAGACAGACAGAAACACGCACACACACACACACACTTTTTATTTGAGGGGGGTGGGCAGACAGAGAGAGAGAGAGAGTATGGTCACTCCAGGGCCTCCTGCCATTGCAAATGAACTTCAGGCACACGGGCCACTCTGTGCACCTGGCTTGATGTGGGTGCTGGGGAATCACATCTGGGTTGTCATGCTTTCAGTGCGTGCCTTTTACTGTTGAGCCATCTCTGTAGCCCACCTGCCGGTGGTGGAGGAACATACCAGGTGGGCGGGGCTCACGCAGAAGACACAGATGTTGGCCTCCTTTCACGCACCTGCAGAGCCTGCGTTCAGCTAATATTGTGACTCTGCTTTGAGTGTGTCTTAGAAGCATCCAGAAAACTTCTATGAATTGGAAGTGTTTTTTTTGTTTGTTTGTTTGTTTTTTAATACAGAGTAGTTACTGTGACTAGTCAACCCTTCCCTTCCTGGCTCTTCCATAAGCCCACAAAAGCAATGTGTGGCTCAGTGGTGGTCCAAGGCTTAAGCATCTGCTACATCCAGTCTGTAATTTCTACATTTCAACATAACTCAGACTAAGCTTCCCATGTCTGCACTATGATTAAAAGTTATTGGAGCCTGCCTTACTCAAGTGGGGAAGGGTGCAGAGGGCCCTTGGAGGAAGAAACCTATCAAAAGCCACATGATGTCCAGTGACATGTCTGGGATCAGAGTCATACTTTCAAGGTATTTCTCATCTTTTTTAAAATATATTTTTTATTTTTATTTATTTATTTGACAGAGAAAGGGGGGAGAGAGAGAGAGAGAATGGGCATGCCAGGGCCTCCAGTCACTGTAAACAAACTCCAGACACGTGTGCCCCCTTGTGCATCTGCTAACGTGGGTCCTGGGGAATTGAACCGGGGTCCTTTGGCTTTGCAGGCAAATGCATTAACCTCTAAGCCATCCCTCCAGCCTGTGTTTCTCATTTTTACTGCGGAGAATCTCCTCTTGGAATCACATATGGTTCTGCGGTTGTGGGAACGTGACTCACCAAACTGCAACGTTCAGCCACTGTGAGGAAGTTGGGTTGTATATGGAAACTTCTTTCTATGGGCCTCTAAACAATCAGTTATTTGTTTCGCTTTTATTTTCCTTCCCACAAGAAGAATTTCTTGAAATAATTGGAGGAGATTTCCCATGGGAATCAGGCACTAGTGACTTCCAGGTCTTAAAACGTTAAGCAGTTTCAAAACAAAAGATGTAGCAGTGTCCCCGGCTGGTCAGCAACAATGCAAAATTCTGGAGTGAGAACAGCAGCCAAGGCAGGAACTTTCTAGGACTCCCGGCACCCGGGAGGAGGGTGGACACCACGGTCAGGCCACCCCGGTTTGCACTCACCTAAGAGTGTGTGAAGCAGGGAGTCGCAGACATGGCTGTAGCCAGCACAGCACTCAAATGGTTAACTCAGGAGGAACTTTAGCTCAGGGTCAGCCTGGGCTCCACAGTAAATTCCAGACCAGCCTGAACCACATACCAAGACTCACAAAAGCTAACAAACAAAACAACAACACGTAACCCTTCTGGCAGTTATTATCTGTACCAAATGAACCACTCCAGTAGGTGCTGATGGCGAGGATGGGTATGCCCATGCCCAGAAAAGGGGGTGCCTATCGAAAATCTCGATATAGGCTCCTTTATTTTGCTGTGCATCTAAAACTGCTCTAAAACAAAGTCACGGACAAAGTGGCCTTGATATTCATGACCTCACAGTGGCTGACGCTCCCTATTTAGGAGCTGCCTAACAGGAGGAAAAAATGATGACATCCAAGTAGAAGAGAGACTAGCTGGAAAGAAGATGGTATTGAGTGGATGGGGGGATTTGGGAGGGCAGGTAGAAGGGGATTATGATCATGGCTTATTGTCTATATTTATGGAAGTTGCCGGTTAAAAGTGAAAAAAAAAAAAAAACAGCAGGGAGTGCTGGTGTATGCCTTTAATCCCAGCACTTGGGAGGCAGAGATAGGAGGATTGCTGGGAGTTCAAGGTTACCTTGAGACTACAGAGTGAATCCCAGGTCAGCCTGGGCTAGAGGGAGACCCTACCTCAAAAAACTAAAACAACTAAAAAAAAAAAAAAAAAAAACAGTTAAAAAAATCTTGGGTTGGGAGATGACTCAGTACTTAAAGATGTTTGCTTGCAAGCCTGCTGACCTGAGTTTGATTCACCTCAGAGCCCATATAAAGCCCATTTAAAGCTGGATGCCGAGTGGTGCACACATCTGTAATTCCACGTGACTAATTTCCTTCTCCTGCAGAGCCAGGAGAATACGGAAGCCAGCAGCAGCCGCAGCAAAATGAGAGGGACCTTGTCTCAAAAGGATGTGGAAGGAGAGCTGTCCTCCGACTTCCACACGTGTCCAGTGCACGTGTGCTCCCATGCACACGGGTGCACACACACACGCGCACATACATAGTCTTAGGAAAGAAGCATGAGAGCTGGAAAGATGGCTTAGTGGTTAAGGCGCTTGCCTGCAAAGCCAAAGGCTCCAAGTTCAATTCCCCAGGACCCAAGTAAGCCAGATGCACAAGGTAGGGCATGCATCTGGAGTTTGTTTGCAGTGGCTGGTGGCCCTGGCCTGCCATTTTCTCTCTATGTCTTTCTCTCAAATAAATAAATAATGCATAATTTAAAATATTTTTTAAGAAAGAAAGGGGCTGGAGAGATTGCTTGGTGGTTAAGGCACTTGCCTGTGCAGCCTGAGGACCCATGTTCGAGACTCTACTAGATGCCACGTAAACCAGACGCACAAGGTGATGCAAGTGCACAAGGTGGCACATGCGCACAAGGTGGCACATGCGCACAAGGTGGCGCAGGCATCTGGAGTTCCACTGCAGTGGCTGGAGCTGGTCCACCGATTCTCTCTCTCTCTCATAAAGAAAAATTACAAAAAGTTAGGAAGGAAGAAAGGAAGGAAGGAAGGGAAGGAAAGAAGGGAAGGAGGAAGGGAAGGAAGGAGGAAACAAAAGGAAGGAGGGGAGGGAAGGAGGGAAGAAGGGGAGGGAAGGAAGGAAGTAAGCGAGGGAGAGCAGGTTTCTGTTAAATGAATATGGGCAACCCCAGCATTACCTACTTACTAGCTGTGTCTATGTGAATAAAACTAAGCCGCAGCCTCCTCCCCAGAGCACAACGCACGGGTGAAGTCTGGGCTGCCCGGGAGAACGGTCTGGAGCGTCGGTGGGGCCAGATGGTGTGCATTGGATCAGGTGAGCGGACAGCGGCTGCAGCAGCACCGGCCGCTTCCACCAGGGTTCACATCTCGGTTTCCCCTCGGCCGGTTCAGCTCACTGACATCACTAACCGAATTATGCATGGCTTGTCCTGGTTCCAGAAGTTGCCGGCTTAATCGAAAGTGACAGAGGGGAAACCGGGAGGAACAGCATCCAGTGACTCAGAAATCAGCACGGTGTGGCTCCTCAAGGGCTGCCAGCTCCAATTAGGTCACCGGGCACCTGACAAGGGCGGAGCAGAACCACATAACTCCCCCCACCACCCCAGATTTTCCTTGAAGAGCAACACAAAACAGCCACCCATCTCCTGGGTGGGTGCTGTCAGCCAACAAGATGGAGGCGGACGGGAAGAGGTGTGTTCCTTCTCGGGAGCACGGGGACTTCATCTTTTCTATTTCCTAACTCAGTTCCTGGTTAGGCCTGAGCCAGGCCTTGTTTCCTCTTTCATGGATGAAAATGTAGGGGATAAAGAAGTGTGATGACTAGCTGGGCGTGGGTGGCGCACGCCTTTCATCCCAGCACTCGGCAGGCAGAGGTAGGAGGATTGCCATGAGTTCGAGGCCACCCTGAGACTACAGAGTGAATTCCAGGTCAGCCTGGGCTAGAGGGAGACCCTACCTCGAAAAAAACCAAAAATAAATAAATAAATAAAAGAAGCGTGATGACTAAGGTGACCCTAACACTCAGGAGGGAAGCCTGAGCTAGCAGGATTCACCGCAAGTGAAAACGCAAGCTCATCGTAACAACCCGAGAGAATGGTGAGTCTCCGTTTGTCCTTCCAGATGCTGGCTCTAAGGCACCCTGTGGGAGAGCTCCGAAGGGCCCAGAATGATGCCCATGGATGGCTTCCGGATGGTTCTTTCTCCATCTTGACTTCTCAATCCTGGGAGTCCCTTCGTTCTCACCCAGACAACCACGGGGAGCTGACATGTGCATGGGTGTGTGCCAGTGACCTTCTACCTAGCTCTACACCTCCTTCCCTTCCTTTCCCCAAGGAATCCCGTTTTCCTCCGGGGCACCTTTAAGCTCTGGAGAAATGCTTCTAGAATCGCTTTTCCGTCTCTAGACATTCTTCAGCGGAAAAGGACTGTATTTCTTATTTCTTTCATAGCCCCCCCCCCCCCCACGGCCGCAGGCTTGTTTTATGGTCTGCCTGGCAGGTGCCAGATGTGTTCACCCTACTGATCCTGCGGCAGGTACCCAGAGTGTTTTCCGGATCACATGCACACTTGACATTAGCCATCAAATGCTTCAATCCCCATCTTCCTTGCGGCCCCGCCCTGTTTCCTCGTCTTTCCCGGCACGCTGCTGTGCCCCTGCCCTGCTTAAGCCCCTTTCCCTCCTCATATCCTTTCTAGCACGTGCCACCCACACGTTTGCACACGGCGCTTGCAGTGGACGGCCTCACATTGCTGGGGGTGCACCTCCAGACCAGACACAGTTTATGGGAGGAAGGGAATTTATTGACGCTTACAGATCCAGGGGAAGTTCCATAACGGCAGAAGAACTTGGCTCCCTTTCATGGGCCCAAGCAGAGAGAAAATCAACTACCACCATAAGCAAGCACGCTCTAGGAACCCCATAGTGGCAGGACTCCAGCACCCTGACTGTCTTTTGTCTGGAAACACATGCACCCCCAAACACACCTTAGAGCTGGACCCTAGGATCTGCCCACAGCGACACCTCCTCCAGCCACACAGCTGGAGATCTCAAGCTTTGCTAAAAATGAACTCACTGGCGGACATCCATTCGAACCAGCACAGTGTGGGAGAGTTGCACATGAACGAGGCCCGAGACCTGTTACTAACAGTCAACGCAGAGAGTCCTCAGTGGACTGAGAGAGGCTCACGTCTCTATCCTACTTCACACTCAAGTAAACTGCCTCCATCATTCCTGCAGTCCCTCCCTCCCCTGGTACCTGGACACGGATTGTTTTTGTGAGGCAAGTCCAACAGACTGGCCTTTTTTTTTTTCTCTTTTTATCCTTTTATGAGAGCGAAAGCAAGAGTGGGAGAGGAACAGAGAACTGGCATGCCAGGGCCTTCGGCCACTGTAATGGAACTCCAGATGTGTGCATCACCTGTGCGCATAGGCGGCCTTACACGTGCACCACCTTGTGCGTTTGGCTTATGTGGGATCTGGGGAGTCAAACACAGATCTTTAGGCTTCGCAGGCAAGCGCCTTGACCATCTTTCCAGGCCTGGACACTAACTTTTTTTTAATAATTTTTGTTTATTTTATTTATTTATTTATTTATTTAAGAGTGACAGACAGAGAGAAAGAGGCAGAGAAAGAGAGATAGAATGGGCGCGCCAGGGCCTCCAGCCACTGCAAACGAACTCCAGATGCGTGCGCCCCCTTGTGCATCTAGCTAATGTGGGTCCTGGGGAATCCAGCCTCTAACTGGAGTCCTTAGGCTTCACAGGCAAGCGCTTAACCGCTAAGCCACCTCTCCAGCCCCTGGACACTAACTTTTATCTCACCCTGGATGCAATGTTCTTCCCCAGGAGCAGCTGGGCAAGTTGTTCCTGTACTCATATTCTGCAAATTCCAGTCGCAATCCAATCATGCTGAGACCCTCAGGAAAACAACCGAACACGTGCAGGTCACAGCCTTCAAAAGGCGACCCTGCCATCACAGTAAGCCTCTCCTAAAAATAGATGCATTGGATTGGGACATCCAAAGATCTTTTGATCACTGGGCTGGGACAGCCAGCGGCCCCAGGTATGAGGCAACACAGGGACAAACAGGTGTACACACCTCTGACTCAAAAGCGATCGAGGACCCAAAGGGAGGAGAAACCGGGCCTCTACACCGTGACTGAGGTCACACGCAAGCACTCTCCTGGGACATACGAGCTGGTTCCATACAGTGGCAGCTGGCAGGGAGAGGCCAGTCCTTGCAGAAGGCCAGTCATCTCTGAGAAACACCAAAGCGCACAGGTACTGCCCGAGGCACACAGCCTCTGCACAGACGCAGTGCTCTGATCAGTGAGCAGAGTGCTTGCCTAACACACACAAGGCCCCGGCCTTAGTCCCCAGCACCACATAAACCAGGCTTGGCAGTGGTGCAGGCCTATAAGCTCAGGTGGGAGCAAGAGGATTAGAAGTTTGGCTACATATAGTAAGCTGAAGGCCAGCTGCAGATACATGAGACCCTATCTCAAAAAAAAACAAAGAAAGAAAGAAAGAAAGAAAGACAGACAGACAGACAGACAGAAAGAAAGAAAGAGCAAGCACTGGGTGTGGTGGTGCACACCTTTAATCCCAGCACTCGGGAGGAAGAGGTAGGAGGAGTGCTGTGAGTTCAAGGCCACCCTGAAACTACATAGTGAATTCCAGGTCAGCCTGGGCTAGAGAGAGACCCTACCTCAAAAAAAAAAAAAAAAAAAAAAAGAAAGAAAGAAAGGGGGGCTGGAGAAAGGCTTAGCAGTTAAGGCATTTGCCTGCAAAGCCAAAGGACCTCGGTTTGATTCTCCAGGACCCATGTAAGCCAGATGCACAAGGTGACGCATGTGTCTGGAGTTCGTTTGCAGTGCCCAGAGGCTCTGGTGCCCATTCCCCAAACCCCCCACCCCATCTCTTTCCCTCTCTCGCTCTCTCAAATAAATAAATAAAATTAAAAAAAAAAAAAGAAGAGAGAGAGGAGAAAGAAAGAAAAGATTGTGGGAATAATACCCTAGTCTAAAGGAGCACCATGAGCAGGAAGTTTTCCTTAAAGACAGACTGGAAACAAGTCTGGCTCCAAGAGAACAGCCAAGTGCTTGCTAACCTACCTGCATGTTCAATACTAGGCCCCCATAATCTTGTTGTCAAAAATGTTATCTGTGGGGCTGAAGAGATAGCTTAGTGGTTAAGGCGCTTGCCTGCGAAGCCTAAGGACTCGCGTTCAATTCCCCAGTATCCACTTAAGCCAGATGCACAAGGTGGCGCACGCATCTGGAGTTCATTTGCAGTGGCTGGAGGCCCTGGCGCGCCCATTCTTTCTATCTGCCTCTCTCTCTCTCTCTCAAATAAATAAATATTTTAAAAAATGTATCTGTGAAGATATACATGTGTGTAAAAGATAATGTTGAAGCAGTAACAATAAAATAATAAACACACTCAGGATGCCCCTTCTCTTATGTCCTCAGCTCCAGATACCTGAAGCTCTGTGAGATGAGATGCTTGCATGTGTGTGCACAGCTGACCCCAGAACCTGAGTCCCTCCTAGGGACAGAGTAGGAATTTTCTGGAAGGTGTGCATGGTGCAGGGTGGAATACCTGGATGCAAGATATGGATGGTACCTTTGGCTAAGAGCCCAGCGGACAAGTAGCAGGGAAGAGATGTCCTGGACCCCGTCCTGGCCTCTGAGGGGAACAGCATTCATGACAGGAGGTGACTGAGCAGCGAGTGAGCCCAACCCAGAGGAGGTGATGCAGTTCTGCTCCAGCAAGTGACAAAGGTGGGTGATACTCATCGCCACCGCCGTGTCTTGGATGTGGCATGGCGATCTAAGAAGAGCCAGTGGGCTCAGGGGAGACATTTCCACAGGGTAGAGAAACTTCCTGGATAGCTAGCCTGGTAGAATTGGTGAGCTCTAGATTCAGTGTTTACTCTGTCTCAAAAAACAAGATGGAGGGCTGGAGAGATGGCTTAGCAGTTAAGGCAGTTGCCTGGGAAGCCTAAGGACCCAGGTTTGATCCCCCAGTACCCATGTCAGCCAGATGCGCAAGGTGGCGCATGTGTCTGGGGTTTGTTTGCAGTGGCTGGAGGTCCCTGGTGCACCCATTCTCTCTGTCTGCCTCTTTCTCTCTCAAATAAATGAATAAATAATATTAAATTATTTTTAAAAACCAAGATGGTGAGCCAGGCGTGGTGGTGCACGCCTTTAATCCCAGCACCTGGGGGGCAGTGATAGGAGGATTGCAGTAAGTTCGAGGCCACCCTGAGACTACATAGTTAATTCCAGGTCAGCCTGGGCCAGAGTGAGACCCTACCTCGAAAAAAAAAAAAAAAAAAAAAAAAAAAAGAACCAAGATGGAGGTCTGGAGAAATGGCTTCAGCCTGCAAAGCCTAAGGAGGACCAGGGTTCGATTCCCCAGTACCCACATAAAGCCAGATGCATAAAGTGGAACATGCATCTGGAGTTCACTTGCAGCTGATGGACATCCTAGTGTGGCTATTCTTTCTCTCTCCCCTTGCAAAAAAACAATTAAGCAAAATATTAAAAACAAGATGGAGAGTAATAGAGGAAGATATCCAACTTCAAGCCCCCCCACGCACACCCATGTACCCACATGTACACACACATGCACACCAGGTACACACGCAAATAAAAGAAACAGTCATTCATCTCTAAAACTTTGCTTCTCTTTCAGGGCACGTTTCGCCACTTGGAGGCTTTCTCTGTGCCCTACATTTTGCTGAATGAAGTGAACCTCTTAGTCCATGAATCCTCGCCAGACCTACTGTAAATATTTCATGCTGCCCAGTCCCCACAAGCACGGTCCTACCAGCATTCCCGAGGCTGCCCGGCGGATTCCGGTTTGCTTCACCAGCTTTCTGTGTCAAGCGTATGTTACAAAGGGGTCCCCAGGCCGCGGTGAAGCCAAGATTTCAGAAAAGCTCGGATTGGAACAAACCTGTGTCACGGAATTCCTGCTTTAGTTCCCGCAGCCAGGCAGCCCGGATGAGCTACCGCACCAGTTCCATCGTTTCCCTTCCTCGCGCCTAATCCGTCCTCCTAAGGTTTCAAACTCGCCCCCTGAGACAAGTCATTGTGAAAATTTTCTTTTTCAAAGCAAGATCCTTGTGCTAGGGAACAGATTTGACTCACTGGGAATGACCATGCAGTTAAGTGTTATTGCTAATGATTTTTATTTTTTTTCACATTTATTTATTTTGTGGGGGGCAGATAGAGAGAAAGAAATAATGGGCGCTGCCACGACCTCCAGCCACTGCAAACCAACTCCAGACGCATGCGCCACCCTGTGCATCTGGCTTTATGTGGGTCCTGGGGAATGGAACTCAGGTCCTTAGGCTTTGCAGGCAAGTGCCTTACTGCTGAGCCCTCTCTCCAGCCCTGTTGCTAGTAATTTTAATAAAATAATAATAATAAACTCTGAGTTTCTAGTGCACTGGAACCCCATGAACATATGACACTTGAACTGGGAATTTTTCTCAGCTTTTTAATCCTAGGATCACAGGGCTGGTCGCCACACAGAGCTGCAGTGACATCCAAGTCACCCAGATGCAAGCAGTGACATCTGGCGCCAGCTCTCAGCTACCCAGAGAGGGGGGGGGGGGCTTGGGGAAGAGGAGGGAGGCAGAGGATGGAGAATAACCCAATTAAAATGCAAATGTCTCAGCAGCTAGTTGCTGCTAAATGAGCCCTAAAGGAAAGTTAATGCACATAAAAAAATGCAAATTGAAATCCTTCACGATGACTTTATTTCCAATCCTGCGAGAGCGCTCTGAACCGTTGTCAGCGCGGACAAGGGTCTTAAGGAAGCACATGTATCTGACCCTGTCCATTTTGAATCATTTCAACTTTGATCTGCAGCGGCTTCTTCACCCGATGAAACAAACTAACTACCCACATGATTACCCAAGTAAAAGGGGCAGAAAACCTGGCTGGCTGCAGGTGTTGTGGGGTGGGGCCTGGAGACCGCCCCACCCGAAGGGGGAGAGTCTCGGTTTCTTAAGGGGATAAGAGGTCAACGGTGTAAAACCTGCTACCAGACACTGTCCAGGGCCGGTGCGTTTTACTACAGTAAGCTCTTAGGTTCCTGCTGTTTATATTCTTTTCCACTTTACAGACTAAGTCACACATGTAATTAATGTAACAAGCAGACAACTGGTTCCACCTTAGCTTCTGTTTCTTGCACTTTATTCTAGTATTCCAGGGCAGTGCATTTTCTTTCTCAGACCTTTGGCCTACATGCGACTCTCTTCTCAGAGGCATTTGGAAAGCTGGAGTGTAAAGGACTCATGGACTTCTTTTCTTTTTGTTTGTTGGGTTTGGTTTGGTTTTTCGAGGTAGGGTCTCACGCTGGTCCAGGCTGACTTGGAATTAACTATGTAGTCTCAGGGTGGCCTCGAACTCACTGAGATCCTCCTACCTCTGCCTCCTGAGTGCCAGGATTAAAGACATGCGCCACCACGCCCGGCTTCTTTTCTTTCTTTCTTTTTTTAAAAGAAAATATTTATTTTCTTTATTTATTTGAGAGAGAGAAAGTGGCAGAGAGCACGAGGGGGAGAGAATGGGTGCTCCAGGGCCTCCAGCCACTGCAGACGAACTCCAGATGTGTGCGCCCCTTGTGCATCTGGCTTATGTGGGTCCTGGAGAGTCGAACTGGGAGCCTTTGGCTTTGCAGGCAAACTTCTTAACCACTAAGCCATCTCTCCAGCCCGGATTTCTTTCTTTCTTTCTTTTTGCTATTGTGCGTGATGCGTGTATTTGAATGCACTTGCCAGGGTGCCCGTGTGGGGGGTCAAAGGACAACGTGGGGCGGTGCTCTTCCCTCCTACCTCAGACATAGGAGTGCTGGTTTTACATATGCCACTCCGCATCCAGCTTTACCTGGGCGCTGGGAAACTGAACTTGGGCGGGCAGGCCAAGCCCCCAATCTCTCCCTCCTCCCCCCTTCCATTTACTTAGCGCGCAAGTGCAGGAGCGTGCGCGCCGCGGTGCCCTGTGTGCAAGATGGAGGACAACTTTTGGGTCTGTTCTCTACCTCATTTGAGACAGCGTCTCTGTTGTTCACGGCTCTTGAGAGTTTCCCAGAAATTCTGCCTCCACGTCTCGTCTCACCACAGGCACACAGGGATTACAGAAGCCCACCGCAGCTTCTGGCTTTTTGGTCAGATCAGGGGACCCGAACTAGGTACTATAGAGTTGTGTGGCGAGTGATTTATCCACTGAGCCATCTCCCTAGTCATGCCCCATGCATTTCTTTTTTTAAAAAATTATTTATTAGAGGCAGAGAAAGAGAGAGAGAAAATATGAATGGGTGCTCCTGGGTCTCCAGCCACTGCAAATGAACTGCAGACGCATGCACCACCTTGTGCATCTGGCTTACATGGGTCCTGAGGAAATCGAACCAAAGTCCCTTGGCTTTGCAGGCAACCGCCTTAACCACTAAGCCACCTCTCAATGCATTTCTTGAATAAGAAAGATGCTCAGCGTGGTGGCGCTTGCCTTTAATCCCAGAGGTGGGAGGATCACAGTGAGTTCGAGGCCACCCCCAGCCTACATATTAAATTCTAGGTCAGCCTGGGCTTGAGTGAGACCCTGCCTCGAAAAACCAAAAGAAGAAAGAAAGATGCCTAACTGCTGCTTACTTGTTCTTTTTGTTGTATTGGATGTACCCTCAGGATGTGGGACCCAGTGGGTAAAAGCTTGAACTACAGACAGAAACTTGGGAGGGGGGTGGAAATAGAAGGTTAGGGTCCTCACCAAATGAACTCTCATTAGAACTCTGGACTTCAAAAGAAAGACTCCCTTCAATCAAACAAAACACAACTTCAGAAAACACTGCCAGGCTAGAGAGGCCCGTCCACAGAATGGCTTTCCTTTGGGCAGATCAGCCCCTCTGTGGTCGGGACCAGCTATGGGTGGGTTGCATGTGGCACAGGCAAAGACAGAACTAGGACTGGGATGGGTTATGTACTGCAGACATTGTAAATTGCCTTACCCAATCCCCACTTAGCAAAAACCTCAGATTTCCCATGTTCCCTTGCAGCCTGAACACTGGCATGGGAACTCCAGTTCACCAATGAGACATATTCCAGTGTGACCCGGATGCAAAAAGAGAGAGTGGCTGGAGGATTCTCCCTGTGACCTGTCTGACAAGCACTAAAGTGGGCTGAGCAGGGAGAGGGCAGTGTGGCTTGGCTCTCTGCCTGGCTGCCTAACACCCCAGGCCAATTCTTGGTCCTTCTCAGAAATTCTGTAAACCACCTACCATCCTTTAATACAAGCCTTCCTGCTTGAAACTGGCTACTGGAACTGCTGTTGTCTGCAGCCAAAAGCCCTGGTCTGGCTCACGAAGGAAGAAAGCACAGAAACGAGAGTGAGAAAATGGCAGATGCCAGCTGGCATGGGCCACAAAGCGCCCACATGTCGTATATCAGGGCCTGCGAAACTCCGGGCTTTAAACCCAGGAGGCCACGTGGCGTCTATCCCAGAGACCAAGCTTCGGAAATGGCTGCACAAAGGTTGAAATCTCGGTGCTGCTGTACCAGCTGTGTCCTGGGGGGCAAGTTTCTAATTCCCCGAGTGTGAATCTACTCCTACCAGGCTGGGGCAGTGTTAATTTCCTTACAGGGTACGCACAGGGTACAGCTAGGTCATATAGGTAAATCCAGTGTAATAGACATGATCACCAGGAATTTGAAGACAAGTCTGGAGTATAGACTGAGACTCTGTTGATTTTTTTTTTTTTTTAAGTATTACTCTTGTATTTATTTGGAAGACAGAAGTGCCAGGGCCTGTACCCACTGCAAAAACACTCCAGACACATGCGCCGCTTTGTGCATCTGGCTTTATATGGGTACTGGGAGTCGAACCTGTGCCACAGGATCTGCAAGCAAGTACCTTTAACCTGTTTTTTTTTAATTTTTTGTTTTTTTTTTAATAGTGTATTTATCCCATCAAATCTTCACCAACTAGGCTGGATGTGGTGGTACACAGCTTAAGTTGCAGCACTTGGGAAGCAGAGGTAGGAGGTTCACTATGTGTTCAAGGCCAGCCTGGAACTACAGAATGAGTTTCATTCAGGTCAGCCTGAGCTAAAGTGAGACCCTACCTCGAAAAAATAAAATAAAACCAAAAAAGGCAGACAAAAATAAATTACATTATTTTTCCTTGCTTTTCTTGATCTTTCCTAAACCTTTTCCTCAAACAGAGTAAACTGTCTTCAATTTAAATTGAGATTTCAGGAATTATAAGACTTTGCCTTTTCAAAATATTTTATTTATTTATTGGTCGGGGGGGGGGAGAGAAAGAGAGAGGATGGGCGTGTCAGGGCCTTTAGCCACTGCAAATGAACTCCAGACACATGTGCCACCTTGCATATCTGGACTTTATTCCCTCAGTAAAATGAGATAAAGGAATTTGTCTCATGAGGTTATTTGAGGAGTAAGGTTATATGTGTAAAGTATCTATGAGAATACACAAATATAAGCTAGTCTCAATTCTAAGAGAGCCACAGGGTCATGTGAACACGTATTTGTGGCCTTGGATAAAGAATCCAATCCCTACAGTTATTTAAAAATTGCCGTCCTTTAAGTCATAAAGATGGCAGGGCTGGAGAGATGGCTTAGTGGTTAAGGCATTTGCCTGCAAAGCCACAGGATCGCGGTTCGATTCTCCAGGACCCACGTAAGCCAGATGCCCAAGGGGGCGCATGTACCTGGAGTTTGTCTGCAGTGGCTGGAGGCCCTGACATGCCCATTCTCTCTCTCTCTCTCTCTCTCTCTCTGCCTCTTTCTCTCTCTCAAATAAATAAATAAAAATAAAGAGATGTTTAAAAAATAATAAAGATGGAAGTGAATGTGGCACACTCTGAAAAACTGATTCGCATGATTCAAAATGCAGTTCTGAGTCTGAATAAATCTGCTTCATAGCCGTATGGGCATGGGAAGTGATATTCAAAATATGTCAATGAAATTTTCAGTGTGATTTTACATATGCATGTGAATTAAATTAATAAAGGAAATATTAGAGAATCATGATTATTTCAGAAATATCATTGTATTATTTGTAGTATAGTTAATGTTTTTCTATTAATATATAAACTATGCTATTTCATGTAGATTATTTTGGCCAAAACCTTTTATAGAGCTTCTGATATTCTGGGCTTGAATTTCATTATATACAGTAAGGGGAAGTGTTCTTATTCACATTTCAATCTGCATAGAAAATTCAAAGTGATATCAAGGAAAATCTTAAGCCACATGTCTGATCTTTAAATTAATCCTCTTATAACGCCTATTCATTCCAGATTCTTGCTTAGAGTCAAGTGGAAATAAGGATCAAATCCAAGTAGAGTAAAATGGAGGAAATATAAAATATCTTCATCTTTCTTAAATATATGTCATCTTCAAAGGAAATAAGGATGTCACTCAACTGCCCTGATGTGACACTTCGTTATGCCTTCACTGTGGGGAGCGACGCAGGGTTTCTGGAAAGCAGAGCACGACAATGGAGGCGGGGCGGGTGCTCTGCATGCAGAGGTTGCTTTGAAGTGTGGAGGCCTGTACACCTCAATTCCTCAGAGATGACTATGGAGAGGAAGCTAGGTTTAGGCAAGGCAAGGGGACGAGCTTTTGTGGAAGCACTGACCCCAGAGAGCCAGCCATGACAGTGAGAAGGAGGACAACCACACGGCAGACGGCTCTCTTCAGAAACCAGCTGTGTGGGCGCACTCATCTTAGACGCCCCGACTTCCCGGACTGTCTATTGTCTCAACCCACACATTCCTCAGTCCTTTGTTGGTGGCTGAAGCTCAGGCAGGTAAGGACCACCACCAAAGGCTGACAAAATGTTAAGAGGTCGGGCTGGAGGGGATGGCTTAGCAGTTAAGGCACTTGCCTGCAAAGCCAAAGGACCCAGGTTCAATTCCCCAGGACCCATGTAAGCCAGATGCACAAGGGGACTCATGTGTCCCAGATGCACAAGGTAGCTATGTGTCTGGAGTTCGTTTGCAGTGGCTGGAGGCCCTGGGGCACCCATTCTCTCTCTCTCTCTCTCTCTCTCTCTCTCTCTCTCACACACACACACACACAAAATAAATAAATAAATAAAATATTTCAAAAAACATTAAGAGGTCAGTATCACTAAATCAACAGGATAATCATTCGTTATAATAAAACTGCCTCTTGACAGGTATGCAGTCACAGCAATGCAAAAAGTAATGAATGCACGGCTGGAGAGATGGCTTAGTGGTTAAGGCATTTGCCTGCAAAGCCTGAGGACCCAGGTTCGATTCCCAGTAGCCATGTAAGCCAGATGCACATGGTGGTGCATGCGTCTGGTGTTCATTTGCAGCGGCTAGAGGCCCTGGTGTACCCATCCTCCCTCCCTCTCTCTCGCTCTCAAATAAAAAAGAAAGTAATGAATGCAGCTGGGGGCTTCCAGAGACACCCACCCTCAATGTGGGGACACCATCCCACAGACGAGAGGCCCAGAAAGAAAGAAAGGCGGGAGCCCGGGAGAATGCCTGCGCTCCCCCCGCCCCATCCCTGCTCTGCCTTTTCCATCACGATGGGCCAAAACACCTCTTCCCTCCTTTAAACCCTTCTCCCGGGTATTTGGTCACAGTAACGAGAAAAGTAACTAAGAAGAGAAAACTGGTACCGGACAAGTGGAGTCACTGCTGAGACAAAACCGGGTCGTGTGGTTCTCGGGCTCTGGGGACTGGCTTGACAGAGAGCCACAATGTGTGAACTGCTGGGGTGCGGCCTCAGATGCAGTGGAGGCCCTAGGATGCCGAGATGCCAGGGATGCGGAGCATGTGCCAAGGAGGCCCACAGGCGACAAGGGAGAAGGCCCGTGGGCTGCCGGTAACAAGCTCGTAGGTGGGGCAAGCCAAGCCCCTTGGAGCTCACATAATGACCTTACACGGCCAAGGCACAGATGGCTACAGGGTTTAATGTTGCTCCGCTGCACTTGGGTCTTTCCGGCTGTGCTCCTGGTCCTTTTTGGCCAATGGGAATGTTTCATAACGTAAGAAGCACATTACTTTCTTTTTTTTTTTAAGTTTTTTTGTTCATTTTTATTTATTTATTTGAGAGTGACAGAGAGAGAGAGAGAGGCAGAGAGAGAGAGAGAGAGAGAGAGAGAGAGAGAATGGGCACGCCAGGGCTTCCAGCCACTGCAAACAAACTCCAGACGCGTGCGCCCCTTGTGCATCTGGCTAACATGGGTCCTGGGGAATCGAGCCTTGAACCGGGGTCCTTAGGCTTCATAAGCAAGCGCTTAACCGCTAAACCATCTCTCCAGCCCTGTTATTTTCTTTTTGATTTCTCAGGGGCTTACAGATAAAAGATTGTATGAAAGCTGGAGAGATGGGTTAGTGGTTAAGGCTCTTGTCTGCAAAGCCAAAGGACGCAGGCTCGATTACCCAGTACCCATGTCAGCCAGATGTGAAAGGTGGCACATGTATCTGGAGTCCATTTATAGCAGCTGGAGGCCCTGGCACGTCCATTCTCATTCTCTCTCTCTCTAGTAAATAAAAAAAAGTAAAATATTAAAACAGAAGATTGTATGAGTCTAATAAATACTCAGGACTTAGACTTCAAAAACAGTATTATAATTTATTGATTGATTGATTGATTGATTTTGGTTTTTCGAGGTAGGGTCTCACTCTAGCTCAGGCTGACCTTGAATTCACTATGTAGTCTCAGGGATGGCCTTGAACTAATGGCAATCCTGCTACCTCTGCCTTCCAGGTGTTGGGATTAAAGGCATGCACCACCATGCCCGACTATTTTAGTTTTCAAGATAGGGTTTCTCTCTAGCCCAGGCTGACCTAGAATTCACTATGTAGTCTCAAGGTGGCCTCAAACTTGTGGCAATTGTCCTATCACTGCCTCCCAAGTGCTGGGGTTAAAGGCGTGTGCCACCACGCCTGGCTACATTTTATTATTTATTTGTTTGGGGGCGGGGAGGACAGGGGGGGCTAGGACTGGGTACACCAGAGCCTCTAGCCACTGCAAACAAACTCCAGATGCATGCACCATCATGTGCATCTGGCTTACGTGGGGTCTGGGTAATTGAACCTGGGTCCCTAGGCTTTGTAGGCAAGTGCCTTTAACTGCTAAGCCATCTCTCCAGCCTTAAATTTTAAAAAAATATTTTTAGTTATTAGAGAGAGAGAGAGAAAGGCACACACAGAAAATGGGCACGCCAAGGCCTCTAGCCACTTGCAAACGAACTCCAAACAAATGCACCTCCTTGTGTATCTGGCTTATGTGGATCCTGGGGAAATGAACATGGGTCTTTTGGCTTTGTAGGCAAACGCCTTAACCACTAAGCCATCTCTCCAGCCCCTAAATTTTTTTAATTGTTTTATTTATTTGAGGTAGGGAGGAAAGAGAGAGAGAAAGAATTGTGTATGTGTGCACGTGCACGCGCACCTGCCACTTTGTGTACCTGGCTTTACGTGGGGACTGGGGAGCAAGTGCCAGGGTGGTGCTAGTGTGAGGTGGCAGAACCTCTGGGAGTGGGCTTCGTGAGACGCCGTCAGGTCCCTGGGGTGTGCCTCTGGCAAGGGCTACGGACCCCAGCCCCCATGCTAACGCACTCCATCCACCACGTATGCGTTCCTGACACAGTGGGCCGCTCTCACAGTAGCCTCCAACTAATGCAGTTGTCCAGTCAGGCACCTGCATCTCGATAATGGTGCACTGAATAAACTTCTCGTCACTTTACGAGCAGCCTCTCTCTCATTACAGTGTCTGAACACTGACTAATCGCACTACTAATGGACCCGGGGCTCTTGTTGGGGGTGCGTGACGTAAGTGCTCTAAAATTAGATAGTAGTGATGCTTGTACAACTAAGAACTTTACTAACAGCCATTTAGTTATACGTTTTAAAAGCATAAATGTATGCATAATACTTTCATCTCAATGAAACTGAAACTCCTAGGAAGACAAGCAGATTCCCTAAAATTAGAGTTCTCTCACTGAGATTCTGGAATTTGACTGAGGGGAAGCATTTGCCTTTCAAACTTGAAATAGCTTAAACAAAGACCCACTGATACTTTCTTACTTAAAAGTCACTCTCTTCTTACAGTTGCCAGTCTAAGTGGGAACTGAAAATCCTTGACAAGAAAGTTCTCAGGAAGGTCAGCTCTTGGCCCAGCTTGGTAACACACACCTATAATCCCAACATTTGGAGGTGGAAGTGGGAAGACCAAGATTTCAAAGTCATCTTCCACTACATAGTGAGTTCAAGTCTGAGGCCAGCCTGTGTTACATGAGATCCTGACTCAGGAAAAAAAAGGGGGGGTCAGTGTTGTCTCAGTTTCTCCCTTTACCATTTCACTACTACACAGAAATAGAAAAAAAAAAATCATTATCCAGGAAGATTTTGGGTGTGGAAAAGACTTAGTGGTTAATTAAGGTGTTTGCCTGCGAAGCCTAAGGACCCCAGTTCAATTCCCCAGGACCCACGTAAGCCAGACGCACAAGAGGGTGCATGCATCTGGAGTTCATTTGCAGTAGCTGGAGGCCCTGGAGTGCCCATTCTCTCTTTCTCTCTGCCTCTTCCCCCCCTCTCTCTCTTTCTCTAATAATAAATAAATAAATAAATAAATAAATAAAAAGGCATGAACCACCACTCCTAAAAAAGATTTTAAGTAGAAAATTCGTAAGTAAAATAACCTCTGCAAGCATTCATGCTGGGTTTTATCACGTCCCTTCCTTTCTTGCCCCACACTCTCTCTCAACCTCAGGGCTAGAAAACCAGTGACAATATTTCTCTTATTCCATGAAGTGGATACAAACAAGTCTACTACATAGAGAACACACAGACACACACACACACACACACACACACACACACACACACAAACAAATAAATTCAAGGGCGGGCTGGAGAGATGGCTTAGTGGTTCAGGCACCTGCCTGTGAAGCCTAAGGACCCAGGTTTGATTCCCCAGTATCCATGTAAGCCAAATGCACAAGGTGGTGCGTGCATCTGGAGTTTGTTTGCAGTGGCTGGAGGCCCTGGCATGGACATTCTCTCTCTCTCTCTCTCTCTCTCTCTCTGCCTCTTTCTCTCTCTGTGTGTCGCTCTCAACTAAATAAATAAAAACGAACAACAACAGAATAAAAACATTAAAAAAAAGAAAAGAGGAAGGAAGAAGAAACTCTTAAAAGAGGAAGATTTTTCTTAATAACTAGTCATTTAAAAATATTATTGTAACAAACACATTTTTAAAAATTCCTATCCACCTTTAAAGATAGATACGGCTCACGGCTGTAGAGATGGCTTAGCGGTTAAGGCACTTGCCTGAGAAGCCTAAGGACCCCAGTTCAATTTTCCAGCTCCCACGTAAGCCAGATGCACAAGGTGGCACTTGTGTCTAGAGTTCGTCTGCAGTAGCTAGAGGCTCTGGCGTGCCCATTCTAACACATTCTCTCTCTTTCTCTCCCTCGCTCTGTCTCTAATAAATAAATAAAAATAAAAATCTAAAAAGAGAAAGATAGATAGAGCTCAGTAGTAGTGTTAGCTCAGCATGTGCAAGACCCTGGGTTTGAGCCACAGCATCGTCTACCTACACAAAATGCGGCTGGGAGGCAGCTCAAAGGTAGGCAGACTGATTGTCAAGCATGCATGACGTCCTGGGCTTGATCCCCAGTAGAGGGAGAGAGAGGGGTGGCAGATGAGCATGAACTTTTTTTAATTCAATTTTTAAATTTAATTAATTTTTTATTTACAAGCAGAGAGAGAGAGAGGGAGAGAGGGGAGATTATATATATATATACACATACATAGAGAGAGAGAGAGAGAGAGAGAAAGAGACAGACAGACAGAAACAGACAGACAGAGAATGGGCACACCAGGGCCCCCAGCCACTGCAAACGAACTCTAGATACATGTGCCTCCTTGTGCATCTGGCTTACGTGGGTACTAGGGATTTGAACCTGGGTCCTTAGGCTTCTCAGGCAAGTGCCTTAACCGCTAAACCATCCTCCAGCCACCCCCCCTCCCACCCCGAGCATGAACTTTAATCTACTTCTGTCTCTATCAAATAGGGCTTGGCACACAGTAAGTTTTAATAAGCTGCCCCCCCCCACCCGAGTGGATGAACTCATCTGGGTAAAACCCAAAGCATATGATAGGAATGAGCAGGAACTAGCCTGAGCAGGCCCCAGACTGTGACCCCAGACAGCTCGGTTGAAGAAAGGGTCACATGAAGGTATCAACCAGGAATGTGACGGGGGCAGGCAGGACCCTTGGACAGCCTCACATAGCCAATACTCATCAGGACCCTCGCTGACACGAAGCAGCCAGTCCCTCCTCTGCCAAGAGCTGACTCCTGGTCAAAAGCACACCCCTGGCCTCGCCTGGTGATGACTTTCAGCAGCTGGCAGGCAGCCAAGAGTGTCCGAGGGGGCCAGCGTAGTGTCGCACACCTGTAATCCCAGCACTCGGGGCAGAGGTAGCAGAACTGCAGTACGTTGGAGACCACTCAGACCACAGAGGGAATTCTAGGTCAGCCTGGGCTAGAGGGAGATCCTACCTTGAAAAAGCAAAAGTGTCAGAGGGGACATGTGACTCAATGGAAATGGTCAGGATGTGAAGTGAGTCAATTCTGAACCTCACCAGTATCAGACTTGTGTCCTAAAACAGGTTTCTTTCTTCCTTTTTAAAGAATATTTATTTGAGAGAGAGAGAGAGAGAGAGAGAGAGAAAGGGTGCACCAGGGCCTCCAGCCGTAGCAAAGGAACTCCAGCCGCATGCGCCACCTTGTGCACCTGGCTTATGTGGGTTCTGGGGAGTCGAACCTGGGTCCCTGGGCTTCACAGGCAAGCACTTTAACCGCTAAGCCATCTCTCCAGCCCCACACCCAGCTTTTGATTTTTGTGGGGTCTGGAGTGTTGAACTCAGACCATCTCAGGTTCTCATGCTTGTGTGGCAAGCACGTTTTAAACTGCTGAGCCATCACTCCAGCTCCAGCCCGTACTTTTATTTTTTTTTAAATAACAAAATACCCATAAACCTAACGGCTAATAAACAACGGGCTGTAAAGTCAAAGATCAAGGAGCTAGCAGAGTCTGGCGAGAACCCTCTTTCCAGCTGTCATCTGGGAGTCGGAGGGTGGGTGAGACAAAGATTTCACGCAGCTCTGTCTGGCCTCAAAACCCCTCTGTGGCTAAGGATGAGCTTAAATTCCTGATCCTCCTGCCTCCACCTCTCACATGCTGGGATTATAGATTTGTGCCCTCATGCCTGGCTAGATATGTGACGTTTGGCTGTATCGTCACATGACTGCCGAGAGCACGCTCTATCACCGAGCACCAGGACCAGCAGCGACAGCCCACCTTGACCACCCAATCACTTCCCAAAGGCCCCGCCTCCCAATAGCATCACCTTTAAAGAAAGGATTTCAACACAAGGATTTCGGGGGACATAAACATTCATTTAACTGCACTTGGCAAAACAAAGGAAGGGCACAAGTGAGGCAAGGTTGAGAAAACGAAGTCAAAAGCTTCAGAGGAAAAAAAAAAAAAGAGCCAATGTTTGCCGGGCGTGGTGGCGCACGTCTTTAATCCCAGCACTCGGGAGGCAGAGATAGGAGGATCGCTGTGAGTTTGAGGCCACCCTGGGACTATATAGTGAATTCCAGGTCAGCCTGAGCTGGAGTGAGACCCTGCCTCGAAAAAAGAAAAGAAAAGAAAAGAGCTTCAGAAACCCGCGTGTGCATGGGATTAATCTTTTGGTTCACTTTCTGGGGCATTTCCCTCAGCCAGTGTAATGGATTCATTGGGCTAAAGACAAAACCACACTTAGGACATTATCTTTCAATCCTCTAGGCCACACCAGCTCACTCCAAACTTAATTTCAGACTATGGAAAAACCAGAATCAAATACAATCAGAATACACTGTAATTATAACCATGTTATTGTAAGTGCGCAGGCAGACAGGGGTCTGGAAAAGCCTGGAAGGACAGAACACGGTTCCTATGTATTGGGTGGTAAGGCTGGGGAGACATGCCCCCTTTTTATATTATGAACTTATTGCTGGAATACATAAAAGCTGAGATCGTAAAGCCCAGCCCAGTCTTATCCATGCATCTCCACCGTAGGTGATTTTGGCCAGAGACCCGCTTTTGAAATCACGCACTGCACCATGCCTGGCTTCTGACCCATTCACGAGCAGGCCAGACATAGCTGCAGGGCCACAAAATAGAGCGCTTAGTGGAATGAAAGACTGAAGACTAAATTTCCTTTGGTCAAAACTTCCCAGTTCAAGTTCCAGTCCTATGCAGCCCTGCCCTTATCACACACGAGACCTGAGAACTTTCGGTGTGAACAAGTTCACGCCAGCCAATGCCCTGAGCCAACGGTTTTCTACCTGAGGCTCTCGGTGCCCCGTAGCACATCACTGAACGGTGTCGCTAACACACAGGGACCCCTGCCCAGGAACTCAGCAGGGCCTCAGTCTGAGCAGGACAACAGGTAAAGAGAGAGACCACTCGACTTACACCTTAGGCAGACTTCGCACACGACTGACTACTCTTTGAAACTTATCTGCACCCTTGAACATTCATCACATGTTTAGTGTGTTTTTTCCTCTCTTCATCCCCATAGTCCATAGTCAGTACTAGGAACCAGGTACTCGGGAGATGGCTCAGTTGGTGTTGCAATCAGGTTCACATTGCTGGTAGAAATCACCCAACCAAGAGCAGCTTGTAGGAAAGAGAGGTTTATTTTGGCCTACAGGCTCGTGGGGAAGCTTCACAATAGCAGGGAAAACGGTGGCATGAGCAGAGGGTGGACATCAGCCCCCTGGCCAACATCAGGTGGGCAACAGGAGAGTGTGCCAAACACTGGCACAGGGAAACTGGCTATAACACCCATAGCCCGCCCCCAACAATACACCGCCTCCAGGAGGCATTAATTTCCAACTGCCGTCAGCTGGGGAACCTAGCATTCAGGATACCTGAGTTTATGGGGGACACCTGAATCAAACCACCACAGCTGGTAAAGTGCTTGTCACGCAAGCGTGAGGACCCGAGTTCAGGTCCCCAGCGCCCATGGTCCCGGCGGCGTGGCGGATCCCTGGGACTCGCCGCCTGGCTCCAGTCACATCCCTGAGCTCCAGGTTCAGTGAGAGATGCAGTCTTGGCGAAATAAGGTGGAAAATAATTGAGGAAATCACATGGTGATATCAACGTCAACACACATGTGCACCCCCCCAAACATGAATACACACAACATTAAAAAAAAGTACTGGGACTAAACAAGGATGTGGGTATAGGATGCTCTCAAGGTATATATGATATTCACCATTATTTGATTCAACACAGGAATATACAAATAACCCCCTTCCCAAAAAAGGGCAAGATTGGGAAGTCCCTTCTGGTCGCTGGATGCTATAGTAATGGTTTCAAGGCCATTTGCTTTAGTGTCTCTTTAGGTCTGTCCTGTCTTTCTTTCCTTCTTCCTAGGTAGGGTCTCACTCTGTACTCTCAGGGTGGCCTTGAACTCAAGACGATTCTCCCATCTCTGCCTCTAGAGTGCTGGGATTAAAGGCGTGTGCCACCATGCCCAGCTCGGCTTCTCTTTCATCCCCCCAATCTTCCTCCCATTCCAATACCTTGTGCACCCCCATTTCCTCACTCGCACTGTAGCATTACAGGTGCTCACGAGCCTGTCTCCTGTGCTAGGCTGCAAGCTCCCTGAGAGACAAATAGGGAATCGGCTTCACCTCTGTGTCCCCAACTCAACACAGCCTGGCACACAAGTGCAATTACTGGTGCCCCTTTTCACTCACAGAAATGCTCTGGTGCAAACTACAAATTCTACGACCAATAAACAGAGACCCATGTTCACCACCGGAGATGTGAGGATGTGCTTGCTTTTATATCCATTTATTTTTAGAGCAAGCAAGCGAGTGAGAGACAGAGGGAGCGAGAGAGAGAACTGGTGCACCAGGGCCTCATCCACTGCAATCGAATGCCAGATGCTCGCGCCACCTAGTGGGCACGTGCAACATTGCACTTGCCTCACCTTTGTGAGTCTGGCTAAGTGGGATCTGGAGAGTTGAACAGGGGTCCTTAGGCTTTGCAGGCAAGTGCCTTAACCACTAAGCCATCTCTCCAGCCCTTAATTTTTTTTTGTTTTTAGTTTATTAGACGTGCATGTTCTTAAGGTCCTATTTCCATTGCCTGCTGTGGTTCTCACACATAGATCACTAGGTAAATAGGCAGACAGTTTCTGAGCAGCAGCAATCCACAATTTAGTCTTGTCAGGAACTGTGCAGCAGGATGGGTAACCTTGATATGTGACAGCACGTTTTCCTCCTAATTACCCGGTTAACTCCTTAGCAGCAGGATCAACCCTGCCTCTCTTCTGCTCTGCTGAGCACACTGACATGATCTGGGCACGGAGCGATCCTGGCAATGGCTAGGGCACTCTGGTGGCAGTGGGGAAAGCCAGTCTGACACCCGCTCTCCGTGATGATTAATCAGAGTCGACCGTGTTGGCAAGCGTTCACTGGTTCCAATCTGCATCTCAGCCGCTCTCTGGTCCAGAGTCCTGCCCATGAAGCCGTTATTTTAGGAGCTACTGGTGCCCCTTGGAAGTGGAAAAGCAAGACTCAGAGAGGGCGAGGACAGAACTGGCTCTCGTCTGTGCGAGGGCAACAAGAGGCATGCTAATGGGGCCTCCAGAAGCGCTGATAAAACCAGGATTACCCAAGTGCATGCCGTCTGTCCTGGGGTCTGGTCTTTTTACAGCACATCAGGGATAGGAAACTAGGACCACAAGTTTCCACAAGCCTGACTACTTGTAACTGCCACAGACAGACAGGGCCACAAAACCTGGGCCAGAGGGGAGAGAGCTTACTCCACCTGTCTGGCCCACTTCCTCCAGTTCCCCAGAAACCTCTCCTTGGATTTAAGGGCCCGGAGGGATTTCCCAACTCTTGCTACTCATTAAGCCTGTTTGATTTTAAAGCAGAAGATTAAATACGTGGCCCACAGCCAAGATTCCAGATGTTAGGCAAGCCTCCCCTTTGCGGATGGGGTTCCCTGCTAAGTAGTACTTCTAATTAATATCTAAAGCCAGCTCTGAGGGGCTGTAAGAGGTGGGAGTCAGGGAAGGGCTCTGCTGTTTACATTAGTCCCTCATTTGAGCCGTTCATGTGGCTCCTCTGGGTCTCAATTTCTCCAGTTTTTCCCTTCCAGGGGCAGATGGACTACCAAGTTTTCATCCCTCATGAGGAGGCTGTGAAAATCAAAGAGGATTATCGAAAAGGTCTTCAGAGATAGCTCAAAGGCCTACAGAACTGCACTGGCCAATGTGACAGCCACCTACCACACACGACTAAACTTAAAATTTAAAAAAAATCCAGTTCTTGGGCTGCAGAGATGGCTTAGTGGTTAAGGTGCTTGCCTGCAAAAATCTAAGAACTCCTGTTTGAATCTCCAGGTCCCACGTGAGCCAGACACACAGCGACACAAGCATGCAATGTTGCACATGCACCCAAGGGGGCGCACGTGTCTGGAGTTCATTTACAGTGGCTGAAGGCCCTGATGCACCCATTTTCTCTCTCTCTCGTTCGCTCTCTCAAATAAATAGTAAAAATTTGAAAAAACAATTTTATTTAAAAAAAATTCAGTTCTTGGGCTAGGGGCTGTGGATCAGTAGTAATCCCACTGCCAGAGAACTGGGGGATCACCTCAGATAGGGTGGCCTGCTGTTAGGGGTGACTTCCTAACAGTGAACAGTGAAGCAAGGCTGTGTGTACTTCTGCCTCCTTTCCTACTTCCCAGGAGTAGCACCCTTGTCTGTCATGCATGGAGCCCTGGTTTTGATCCCTAGTATCACAAACAAACAAAAAAACACACAAGCAATTCAACTATTTGGTCATGGGAGTCGCGTGTCACATGGTACTATTGGCTACCACGTTGGCCACTTCAGAAAGAGAACACCACACCATTACCTGCCAAGATCTACTGGATAAAACTTTCTAGAGCCTCTCTTAGGGCTCTCTCAAAACGTGACCTGCAAGCGAGCCATGACGGTACAAGTCTGGCACTTGGCAGCACACGCACCTGGCATTCCAGAACTTGAGAGGCTGAGACAGGAAGATTCTGAGTTTGAGGCCAGCCTGGGCAATACAGTGAGATGTCATCTCAAAAAAAAAAAAAAAAATTGAAAAAGTTCCCAAACTAACCATTTAAAAAATAACACTTTGACCACCTTAGTCCTGTCAACACTAAGGACGCATTGCTTCACGTGTGTTTCCAGCCCATGAAGAATGAAGTCCCTCACAGTGACAGGAGTGGGTCACACAGTCAGGCCCTTTTCCAGACCCATGAAAGTGACAATGTTTTCTCCAAACACTGCCCCCTCCCCCAAAAAAAAACAGTGTTGGCAAGTGAGGGGCTTTCTTCCTTCAGCTCTGCCTGCTACACTTAGATCACTCTTTTAGACCTGATCTACTCACAAAGTCCCACTTTTTGAAAACTAAGAAAATGCATTTTCAAACAGTCTCTCCATAGAAGTGTTAGGTGTGCACAAAGCCAGCGCCCAGAGAACCCCACCACGTCTCTCCTGTTGGCCTGACAGCACACTCCGTTCGGCCCCCACAAACGGCCAGCTCCAACATTTAACAAAAGGACACAATCCTCCCAGGGCCAAGTGTTAAAAGCATTCCAAAAGAAAACGGCCCCAAAACAGAAGTTCCGCCCCTTCAATCTGTTCCTCATCTGTCCAAGGATTTATTGGCTCTTACAGCAAATTAATCAATTGCCAAAAGAGAGTCAAAACCACAGCTCCAACGTAAATATGCGTTGGTAACAATCCCTCAGTGTGACACTTCAGATCTCCAGTGGCTGGGTGGCCTTCCAAGGGCCTCATTAAATGGCAACTTTCTAGCGTTTAGAGGAAACGGCTCTGGGATTTTCTGTACAAATGTATAAATCAATCTTTTCAAAAACAAACAATGGAAAACTCCCAGAACGTGTGCGATTGGAGGAAGTGGCGGGGGGGAGGGTTACACAGCAGAGCAAGGAGAAGCTGAGACTTAGATCGGTCTGAGGCGCTTCCTGGCTTAGGGCATGAAGGTGTCAACTGTGAAAATTTCCGCTCTGTCTAGAACATACTTACCCATCAGCAAGTGGGACCGCTCTGCCAACTGTGAGATCCTAGGTGCCCGTGGTATATCACACCCCACTGAACTCTGATCCCTCAGGGAGGCTATCCGAGAGATTTCCCAGTTGCAGGTGGCTGGAAATCAGTCCAGCTCAATGGCCTCTCTCAGGGAATAATTCAGGGTCGAGAAAAGTGATGCCATCAACAGTGGCTACGACGTGCTGTGTGCCCAGCGTTATAGTGGTAGTTGGGTAAGCGTGAGTTTTGGCCTCTCTACCTCCCCAAATTAATTTAAACATGACTTGTAGAGTGTAAACTTCCAAATGAACAGTGAAACACACAATGAGCTCACTACCTCACAAGGGTCCTGGCCGGCCTGACCCCATACTCTTGTTTAGAAAAGCTTCCATGATTTTAGTTTTTAAATACTATTTATTTATAAGGAGAAAGCGGGGGGGGGGGGGGAGAAGAGAGGGAGGGAGAAAGCCAGGGCCTCTAATCACTGCAAAAAAACTCCAGACACCCCTGAGACTACATAGTGAATTCCAGGTCAGCCTGGGCTAGACTGAGACCCTACCTTGAAAAACCAAAAAAAGGAATAGAACCTAGGTCCTTATGCTTTGCAGGCAAGTGCCTTAACCGCTATGGCATCTGTCCAGCCCTTCCATGGGGTTTATCTGCTCCATCCAAATTCTACTGCTTTCAGTGGGCTGAAATAGCTGCACCCCTAGAGCCCAGGTTTGAAAATTAAGTTGCTTTTCGTCTAAAGTGCCCCCAAACACTCACCCAAGGTATGTCTGAAGTTAACAATACTGAGTGTCCCCCCCCCCCATTGCCTTTAGGCTAAGCAACCTTTTTTTTTATTTTGGTTTTTTGAGGTAGGGTCTCACTCTATCCCAGGCTGACCTGGAATTCACTATGGAGTCTCAGGGTGGCCTCGAACTCACAGCGATCCTCCTACCTCTGCCTCCCAAGTGCTGGGATTAAAGGCGTGCGCCACCACACCTGGCTAGGCTAAGCAACCTTTCAAAGCAGCGTGTAGCGCCCAGTGGGCCAATCTATTTTCTTTTTTTTAAACTAAATTTTGTTTTGAAACTCTCTAAGACTGACGGTGACTAAAGCACAAAGAAGAAAGGGCCCGAGGCAGAGCCCATGTGCAGGCGACCCTCTGCAGTTGACCCTCTGCAGTTGTGCATTATCTACTTTGGGTCCCTTTGACTGGCAGCTCTTTGTAAAGCGATATGGGATTCTGTCAGATTCCTGGGGGGGGGGGACCATCTCCATTGTTCAGAAAGAACAATGGGCAATTGATAATCAGGACAGGGAGACTAGTGAGGCAGAGCCTTGGGATGGCAGGAATGGTCTTCTCCAGGGGCCACCACGGCAGGCAGAGCTGGTGGAAGAGCGGTCCTCCACCTGCCCGGATTCCCCATCTCAAAAGCAGGATGGCATGAGGCAGTGTGGGCGCATCTGCTGGCAAGGGCGGTCCCTCTCCGGAGAAAGGCTCTAGGCAGTAAACTCTCTGGCATTTCTGAGGCCAGAGTCACTTTCCGAACACAGTCCCCGCTTTGTCTCTCTCTCTCCTTGTACACCACAATGCGTGTGCAACTCTGCCAAGTCCACGTTTAAAACCCTCAAGGGCTTCTCAGAGATCACACGTGCGCTCATTACACAGAAGCCTCCATTAAAAACTAAGCCAGGCATGGCGGCGCGCGCCTTTAATCCCAGCACTCGGGAGGCGGAGGTAGGAGGATCGCCGCGAGTTCAAGGCCACCCTGAGATGACATAGTGAATTCCAGGTCAGACTGAGCTAGAGTGAGACCCTACCCTGAAAAAAATAATAATAATAAAAATAAAAATGAGTCCTGGAGCCGGCTGTCCTTTAATTCCAGCACTTGAGAAGCGGAGGTAGGAGGAAGGCCGAGTTTGAGGCCACCCTGAGACTACATAGTGAATTCCAGGTCAGCCTGGGCTCGAGTAAAAACCCTACCTTGAAAAACTAAACGCTGGTGCGGGGGGGGGGGGGGGGGGAGGAAGAGTCCTGGGGGCTGGGAAGATGGCTCAGTGGTCAAACGCCCTTGCTGTTCAAGCCTGATGACCCACATAATGCTGGATACAGGAGAATCCTGAAACGCTAGAGCCAGCTAGTGTGCCATTCAAACTGCATGAATGACAAACCCGTGTCCAACTATGGGGCAGGTGAGGACCGACAGCCTGAAGTTGCCCTCTGACCTTTACACACGCGCGCACACACACACACGGGGGGAGCCCTGCCCATCCCAAACAAATTAAGGATTCACACACACAAGGGATATGCAGCTCTGAGCACTTATTTCTACAATATGCTGGATAGAGGCGTGCCTGAGCTCAACCTGTGGGAGTCACCTGGTCGCAACCTGAGAAGAGGTGTCCACTTGGAGTCCCACAGGAGGGCCAGGGCGAGGTCCCAGGACGTGGCACAACACCCCCCACACAAGCCATCTTCCTGGGGGCGTTTACTGGGCCCCTGCCAACCCACAGTTCCCAGAAGGTGGAAGGGCAAAGGGAGGAATGTCTCCAGCTGCAGATCCTCACTGGGGGAGGAGGAAAAGGGAGGGAGTAGGGCTAAGCAGGCGGAAGGAGGAGGGCCGGGAAGGAAGGGGCCTCTGTGAGCAGATAAAATCTGGCACCCCAACCTTTGAGCTGCTTCTCAGCTGGTACAACCATGTCCTTTAGTTGCTTGAGATGTGCGATCGTGTGCCCTTTTGTGATGTGACACAAACGACACAGGTTAATTTCTCATCCCCACCTGGTCCTGCCTCCTTCCCAAGTACTTTCTGTCTTCTGGATGTGGGATTTATCTGCTGTGTGAGAAAACCAACCGCATCTCTACTTACCCGGCTGTACGTGGTTCTTATTCTATACTGAGCCTTTCTTTCCGCCTCCTGATAAACATTTTTTAGAAATCATTCCATTCAGAGACCCACTTCACTCTTTGAAAGCTCCCATGTCGTATCCTAAAATGCAGACTTACCATGTTTTATTTATTCACTCAGTGATAAATGTTTAATTTTCATGTTCCCCGTTTCAAACCCTTCTGGAGTAAGGCGTTCATATGAGAGCATCTGCAGTTCTAGAGGTGTGATCTTCGGGTCAAGAAATACGTGCAACTCAATTTTAATTATACATCCTGACAAAATACTTGTGACAAGTTTTAGTCCCACTGATGGTATGCAAATACCTATTTCCTCACCTCTAACTGCACTTAATTCTATCATCCTTCTTAATTCTCAACAAAACCTGACCTTAACAGTAATGCTGTCCAGATTGGATGGTGGAAAGCAGTAGAAAAAAAAGAAAACGCTTTGATTGGCATTGCCCTGACTGCCGCAGGGGCCAGCCTTTTAAAAAATATATTTTATTTATCATTTATTTTCAAGGAGCGCGTGAGAGAGAATGGATGAATGAGAGAGGAGGGGTGAGCCAGGGCCTCTTGCTCCTGCAGATGAACTCCAGATGCATGTACCACTTTGTGCAATTGGCTCAGGTCATCAGGCTTTCAAGGAAGTGCCTATAATGGCGAAGCCTCCTCTCCAGCCTGGGCCAGTCTTTTAAATTCTGGTGGGAATATTTGGGGTTTGTTTGTTTTGTTTTGGTGTGTATGTGTGTTGTAGATTCTCTTCCATGACTTGCTATTTCCTATAGAGTTAGCTTTTCATATCCACCGGTTCTGTATCCATGGATTCCATAAACCACGGATCAGAAATATTTGGGAGAGAGACTGGGGAGATAGCTCTGCAGTTAAAGGCGCTTGCTTGCAAAGCCTGCAGGGTCTGGGTTTGATTTCCCGGTTCAAAGTAGCATATGCATCTGAAGTTCATTTAGAGTGACAAGAAGCCCCAGTGTGTACCCATTCTCTCTTCCCTCTCTCTCTCTCTCTCCCTCTCCCCCACCCCCACCCCCGGCAAATAAATTTTAAAAATCCCAAGGGGGCTGGAGAGGTGACTTAGAGGTTAAGCGCTTGCCTGTGGAGCCTAGAGACCCTGGTTCGAGGCTCGATTCCCCAGGACCCACGTTGGCCAGATGCACAAGGGGGCGCACACGTCTGGAGTTTGTTTGCAGTGGCTGGAGGCCCTGGCATACCCATTCTCTCTCTCTCTCTCTCTCTCTCTGACTCTTTCTTTCTGTTGCTCTCAAATAGATAAAAATAATAAAAAATTCCAAGGAAAGAAACATTGGGGTGGGGATGTGTCCTTACTGTTTTGAGTGTTCTCTAAACAGCCCAACACCTATTAATGTAGCACTTACATCATTTCAACATGTTAGGTATAAATAAACTGGGATGACTTAGAGTATACGGGAGGGGATGTGTCTGTACTATGACAATATTAGACTATTTTGTACTAGGGACTTGAGCCTCTGTGCAAGTTGATGCCCACAGGAAGCTCCGGAACCAGTCCCTTGAGGATACTAAGGGTAACTAACTGTACTGCCTGTTTTCCTTTTGTTTCATTCATTCATTCATTCATAATTCTCACACGTTACTAATCCATTGTCTGTTCTGTTTTAATACATTTCTCTCAGTCCATCATTTTAAAACTCTGCTCATGACATCTCCCCACAAACCATAAAGGCAGTTTTTCATGAGCAGCACAGTGCCTACTAACTGGTTCGTTTCTGCCGTGGAATCTGTTTTCCAGTGCAGTGGAATCCCCAAAGCAGAAGACAACAGCTGAAGGCTGGGCAGGCCTGCCTGGGCCGGTTCAACTTCCCCATCTTGATTCTTAGGGGTTCTAGTAGGCTTCAAGAGCAAAATTTTAAAACCACAGATTCAGTCCAACTCCCTCATGTAACAACTGAGGAAATCAAGGATAGAAAGCTTCCAGAGGGCTAGAGAGGTGGCTTAGTGGTTGAGGCGCTTGCCGGCAAAGCCAAAGGACCCAGGTTCAGTTCTCCAGCATCCATGTAAGCCAGATGCACAAGGTGGCACATGCGTCTGGAGTTCGTTTGCCATGGCTGGAGACCCTGGCGCGCTTGCTTGCTCTCATTCTCTCTCTCTGCCTCTTTCTCTCTCTCAAATAATTAAAATAAAAAATATTAAAAAGAAAAAAATCTGCCAGAGATGAGCTGAAGCTCTCCTAACAAAAAGATAACCAACAGACCCCAGGTCACTAGTCTGTCTATGATATAGACTAGGGAATCAGTTATAGAGGGTAGCTCAAATCCAACTTTTAAAAATTAATTAATTTATGAGAGAGAGAATGGGCGTGCCAGGGGCCTCTAGCCACTGCAAACGAACTCCAGACGCATGTGCCACCTTGTACAACTGGATTACATGGGTTCTGGGAGTCGAACCTGGGTCCTTAGGCTTTGCAGGCAAACGTCTTAACCACTGAGTCATCTCTCCAGGCCCCTCCAAAGTCCAATTTGATCTGAACACTCAACCAGGCAATTAAGCAACTGATTTGTGCACTTTTCTCCTGTTAAAGAAAAAAGGAATATGCTAATAAAATAGACTGATAGTTTCACTCAAGAACTCATTAAATAAGTTGTTTTTTTTTTATCATCACTGCCTAATTATTTATTAACATGTGAACTTCATGCCTCCCCACACTATCACTTAAGCTAAATAAGAGGAGAGAGTCCTTGTCTGCTTTCTCTCTTGTGCCCCAAAGATTCAGAACTGGGCTTGTTAAATTACGGACATCAACAATACTTGCTGAATGATAATGTCCATTGTTGCCCCCCCAAAACCATTTAAACCTAGAAGTAAGTAGAAAACAATTCAATTCAATTTTTCAAAACCCTGTCAGTGTAACCTCTGCTAGACAAGCTGTCCATTAGTGAGGTGGCCTAAAGTGTGGGGCACAGGAACCTCACAGTGTGAATCACCCATATGGAACAAGAGAGCAACCTGTGACAACACCAGACCACCTCTCCTCTTCCTCCTGAATGGGATGCCCAGACCTCTGATGGCTATATCTGTGCTTTCCAGGAAGCCAATATTTGAGGGCCCCTTGGCAAAATCCCCAGGAGACAAGGCAGCCTGAATCAGCTATGCTGCAGCTGATGGCTCTGCCTTACCTGCTGCGGGACCCCAGTGCTATGTCTTCCTCTGTGGAGTGGACACAACAGCAGGCTCTGAACCCTGGGGTCTGGGGGACTGAGTGTTGACGTGTGTGCTACTCAGCATCACGCCGCATGAATGGAGTTTGTGTTATCAGTCAAGACGGCTGGGCTGGGGAAACAGCTCTGTCAGTGAAGTGTTTGCCTTGCAAAGCCTGAGGACCAGAGTTTGATTCCCCAGGACTCATGTTTTAAAAAATCATCTAACATGAGGGTTGGAGAGATGGCTTAGCCGCTAAGGCGTTTGCCTGCAAAGCCAAAGATTCCTGGTTCCACTCTCCAGGACCCACAGAAGCCAGATGCAAAAGGGGGTGCATGTGTCTGGAGTTTGTTTGCAGTGGCTGGAGGCCCTGGTGTACCCATTCCCCCTTCCTCTTTCTTTCTCTCAAATAAAATATATATTTTAAAAAGTTTGTTATAGCAGGGGCACTTGCAATCCCAGAGATTGGAGGAGGGTAGAAGCAGGTGGATTCTTGGGGCTTGCTGGCCAGCCAGAATAGCCTAGCCAACCTGGTGAGTTCCAGTTCAGCCAGAGACCCTGGGACAAAACACCCAACCAAAAGCAGCCGATGTGAGGAAAGGGTTTATTTCGGTCTTACAAAATTTTTTTTTTTTTTTGATTTTTCAAGGTAGGGTCTCACTGTAGCCCAGGCTGACCTGGAATTCACTGTGTAGTCTCAGGGTGTCCTCAAACTCACGAGGATCCTCCTACTTCTGCCTCCCAAGTGCTGGGATTAAAGGCATGCGCCACCACGCCTGGCCGGTCTTACAATTTTGAGGGAAAGTTTTATTGCGGTGGAGAGAGCCTGGTGGGGCACCCCACCTTGCCACAGCAGCTGGGGGGTACCAGCAAGAACAAGCTAGCTTTGAACACCCACAGCACTGGACTGATAAACCTCAAGGTCCTCCCCAGGCACCCACCTCCTCCAGCAAGGCTCTGGGGATTGAGTACGAGGTTCTTCATAAACACACGAGGTGAAGGGGGACATTTCACATTCAAACCACCACACTCTGTCTCAAATTTAAAAAAAGGAAGAAAGAAGGGAGGAAAGAAAGAGAAAAGGATGACACTTGAAAATACCTGAAGTTGTCCTTTAGCCTCTATGTGTAGCCATGCATGGACAGACATGAACAGCTGGACGGACGGACAGATGGACACACACACACACACACACGGTCTGCAGAGCTATGAACTTTTAGGGTTTTTGCACACCCAGAATGAGGGGACAGGCTTAGACTAGACTCTATTAAGTATGGTAAAATGGGATGAGATAACCCAACATCGTTATATGCTGACAGAATTTTTTTTTTCCAGTTTTTCAAGGTAGGGTCTCACCCTAGCTCAGGCTGACCTGGAATTCACTATGGAGTCTCAGGGTGGCCTCGAACTCACAGCGACCCTCCTACCTCTGCCTCCCGAGTGCTGGGATTAAAGGCGTGCGCCACCACGCCCGGCTAACTGACAGAATAATTTAAAAAGTAAGTTAAATCCTATCATGATGGCAAATGCTAAACAGAAGTCTAGAATTCCAAGACCACAGAGGGGAAGATTTATGGGGAACCTTCAGCTGAAGAGCTACCTGCTGGTCAGAAGTCAGAGACCTAGGCCACAGCCACGAACAAGCCACCATGCTGTCGCTGTGGCTAAGGATGCAGTGTTCATAATTACCTGTCCTGAGCACCAGACCATTTACACCTTCCATGTGGACCCCTGAAATCACAAAGGACATGTTCTGGCCCAGGTCCGCCACTCCGGGGAACAATAACCATTCCGTACAATGGCATTTCATTAGGGAGCTATGGAGGCCCAACAGCCAATCGCAATAGGGTTTCTGACAATCATATTCTAATCTCTGCAAATGAGCACACGGCCGAAGCCACTGTGGAGAGATAAAAGAGAGAGCACTTTGTTCAGAGATTTGTGAGTGTCTTTTGCTTTCATTCATTTCTTGGAGATGGCTGACGAGGCTGTGAAGAGATGACTTGTGGACAGAAGATTGAGGCACAGGCCGTCCACATAGCATGAGAAGGTCTCAACATCAATTTACAGGGCTATTTTCAAATAGGCTAAATTTGAAATTACAAATGGGTGGGCTGGAGAGATGGATTAGTGGTTAAGCGCTTGCCTGTAAAGCCTAAGGACCCTGGTTCAAGGCTCGATTCCCCAGGACCCACGTTAGCCAGATGCACAAGGGGCGCATGCATCTGGAGTTCGTTTGCAGTGGCTGGAGGCCCTGGGGAGCCCATTCTCTCTCCCTCTCTACCTGCCTCTTTCTCTCTCTGTCTGTCGCTCTCAAATAAATAAATAAAAATGAACAAAAAGAAAATACAAATGGGTTTAGTATGTTGCAGTTACCTTCTTGGGACAAAGCAGCTGATAGAAAGAAAGGTTTGTATTTTGGGATTACAGTCTCAAGTGGAAGCTTCACGATGGCGTGAGCAGAAGCTGGACATCATCTCTGCCACAGCAGGTGGAAGGAAAATAGAAGTAACAGAGTAAGTCAAGCCCTAGCAAGGGGGAGCTGGCTATAACACCCTTAGGCCTGCCCCCAACAACACACCTCCTCCAGCAAGGCTCCACCTCCCAAATTGCCATGAGCTGGGGACCAAGCATTCAGAACAGGAGTTGACGCAGGATATCTGACTCAAACCACCACAAAGTAAAAAGTGTAAAACAAAGGCTGGAGAGATGGCTTAGCAGTTAAGCAGTTAAGGGAAGCCTAAGGCTCCCAGTTCAAGGCTCGATTCCCCAGGACCCACATAAGCCAGGTGCACAAGGTGGTGCACGCATCTGGAGTTCCTTTGCGGTGGCTGTAAGTCCTGGCGTGCCCATTCTCTATCTGCCTGCCTCTTTCCCTGTCACTTTCAAATAAATAAATAAAAATAAACAAAAAAAAATGTAAGGGCTGGAGGGATGGCTTAGCGGTTAAGGCATTTGCCTGCAAAGCCAAAGGACCTGGGTTTGATTCCCCAGGGCCCAAGTTAGCCAGATGCACAAAGGGGCGCATGCCTCTGAGGTTCGTCTGCAGTGGCTGGAGGCCCTGGTGCACCTATTCTCTCTCTCCCCCCCCCACTCTTTCTCTGTCAAATAAATAAATAAATTTTTTTAATTAAAAAAAGTGTAAAACAAAAAGATCCATCATCACTCCAGTCTTTACAGGCAGGTGTTGCCAGGGAAATTATGAGTCATTTTAGAAGCACCTGTAAAAGAGGCAACATCAGATCTGGGATTCAGTTTAGTCACTGAAGGCACCTTTCCATTCGTAACAGCACGGTTTTTTTCTTTGTAATCTAATAGATACTAAAAGTACAAAGAAAGATGGAAGAAAAAAACATCCATGTCTTCTTTGAAAGGATTATAAGTCTCTAAAGATACCACAGGATAGAAGTAAAGAATAAGGCAGGGCTGGAGATATAGCTCAGCAGTTAATGCACTTGCCTGCAACACCTAAGGACCAGGGTTGGAGTCCCCAGTACCCACGTAAAGCCAGATGGACATGCATTTGGAGTTTGTTTGCAGTGGATGGAGGTCCTGGCATGACCATTCTCTCTTCTCTCTGCTTGCAAATAAATGAATAATAATAATAAAAATAACGCAATTTACAATGCAGGCAGGAAAAGAATTATCTAAAATCTGCATCAGGTTGGGGATGCACTTCAATGAGAGAAAGACAGAAGGGGGGGCAGGGAGGGCCCTTGCCTAGCATGTGAGAAGCCCTTGGTTTGATCCTCAGCACACTGGAATAAAACTAAAAAAAAAAAGTCAGAAAAGACCAAGAAGCAGAAAAACCAAGTCTGTTTCTTGCAGAAGTTGATTTGAACATCCTTTTTTTAAAAAAAAATTTTATTTTTGTTTATTTGAGAGTGACAGAGAGAGAGAGAGAGAGAGAGAGATAGATGGATGGATGTTGGGCACGCCAGGGCCTCCAGCCACTGCAAACAAACTCCAGACGCATGCACCCCCTTGTGCATCTGGCTAACGTGGGTCCGGGGGAAATCGAGTCTCGAACCGGGTTCCTTAGGCTTCACAGGCAAGCGCTTAACTGCTAAGCCATCTCTCCGGCCCCTGAACATCCTTTTTGTTAAGACAGGGCCTCATGTGGCTCAGGTTGGCCTCAAACTATGTAGCCTGAGGTTGTGTTAGATCAGATCCTCCTGCTTCTACCTAAGTGAATGCTGGGATCGTTTCGGCCGTATTCCGCTTGATTTGACCAGTCTGAAGAACAGTGACTGCTCTGTATCTGCTGAGAAGAAATGGAGGAGAAAGCTATCAGGCCAGCCAATCTGAGCCTTTTTTTAAAAAAATTATTTATTTGCAAATAGAGGAAGAAAAAGAGAGAGAGATTATATAGGTGTGCCATGGCCTGCAGCCACTGCAGAGCCCTCCAGATGTATGCGTCACTTTGTGCATCTGGCTTTATGTGGCTACTGGGGATTCGAACCTGGGTCCTTAGGCTTTGCAGGCAAATACCTTAACTGCTAAGCCATCTCTCTAGCCCCAATCTCAGCTTCTAAGCTCCGATGTGTGACAACTTGCTGGGTTATACTGGAGGAGAAACGCCGGTTTTTAGATGCATCTGGGCATCTAGTTCTGACAGTGACCATGCATGACAGTCCAACTACTGACCCAAAGTCACTGTCAGAATGTCTGTACAGTTAGCTAACGGGTGACGACCACACATAATGACAGGAATTTAAATAACTTTAGCCATTTTCTACCAAATCCCAATATCCCAAGGCCTCTCATCTACAAAAGAGTAAGACCTTCATTTTTCTGGGCACTTTTCCCTCAGGCTGCACTGTGGTATCTCTTCCTCTCTCTCTGTTTTTAAACTTATTTTTATTTATTTATTTGAGGGGGGGAGCAGAGAGAGGGAGAGAAAAAATAGGAGCGCCAGGGCCTCCAGCCACCACAAACAAACTCCAAACGCGTGCGCCCCCTTGTGCATCTGGATTACGTGGGTCCTGGGGAATCGAACCTGGGTCCTTTGGCTTTGCAGGCAAACATCTTCACCGCTAAGCCATCTCTCCAGCCCCCACTGTGGTATCTCTTAATAAGCTACTCCAGTCAGGGCCAGGAGGGGTTCCGAAAAGGAACAGAGCTTTGAAGGCTAAATTCTTAGAAGACAGGAAGGGATGGAGCCAGTTGTTTTGGGATAAAGGAAAAAAAAAAAAATCCCGCAGCAGAGGCAGGAGCTGAGGGGTCTCTCAGGGGCTAGGCGGCTGTCCCAGGCACGAGGCAGGCTGCACACAGGAGCCATCAGCGTGGAAGGTTCTGGGGTGTTTGTCAAGGTTAAACATCACAGTCCAGGTATGTTTCCGATTCAATAACCAAGACACAAACGAATTCCAATCTATACAGTCTAGCTTCTCACTCTATTCAGACCCTGGGGCCAGAGCCAATTAGCACAGAGCAGTTAAGATACTCTTCATAACAAATAGAGGCTTTACAGCAAAGTGTGTAAGGCGAATTTCTGTGAAGCAACCTTCCTTTTGATTGCTGTGGGGTCAACAGGCATGATCTTACAGGAAGTGATCTGATTACAATGAACAAAACCCAACACTCTAAAACAATTTGTGAAGAGGAAGACTGACTCTCTCTGATAACGCACTCATTAGTCTAAGCTACTTGAGAGAGGTTTCAAAATAGATGAGATTAATAAAATGCATTAATGCACCCTCCAGTAGTGGTTAACATGTCCTGAAAGCTTAAACTGCCTGGCACATGCAATAACGGACTGAATCCTTCCTCACAACCCACGAGTAGGTATTACTATTTGTTGTTGTTGTTATTTTGAGGTAAAGTCTCACTTTAGCCCAGGCTGACCTGGAATTCACTATGTAGTCTCAGGGTGGCCTTGAACTCACGGCGATCCTCCTACCCGTGCCTCCCAAGGGCTGGGATTAAAGGCGTGCACCACCCGGCTTATTTGTTGTATTTTATGAAATAATCTGAGGCATGGATCATTTCTAAGGTCACACAAATGTAAGACTGCTGGAAGCCCAGCAGTGTGTCTTCAAAACCAAGCAGTCTGACTGGGGCCTGGCGGTGCAGGTCAGTAATCCTAGTTACTCAGGAGGATTGAGCAAGAATATCACAAGTTCAAGGTCTTCCTGGGCTACCCAGTAGGTTCAAGACCAGCTTGGGCAATCTGGTGAGACTGTCTCAAGATGTAAAGGAGGGCTGGGGATGTAGCTGCTTGGTGTGTGAGGCCCTAGATTCAATCCCCAATTCTCAATACAGGGTGAGCGGGACACAAGCAGTCTAGAACGTTTTTCAGTTTTGTTAAGAAGGGAATCTTGAGCTGGGCGCGGTGGCACACGCCTTTAATCCCACCACTCGGGAGGCAGAGGTAGGAGGATCGCCATGAGTTTGAAGCCACCCTGAGACTTAGTGAATTCCAGGTCAGCCTGAGCCAGAGTGAGACCCTACCCCGAAAAAAAAAAAAAAAGTGAATCTGATGTCTGGAGAGATGGCTTAGTGGTTAAGGTGCTTGCCTGCAAAGCCAAAGGACCCAGGTTCGATTCCCCAAGGCCCATGTAAGCCAGATGCACAAGATGCATGTGTCTGGAGTTTGTTTGGAGTGGCTGGAGGCCCTGGTGCACCCATTTTTCTCTCTCTGTGTCTCTCTCAAATAAAAATAAAATATTTATAAAAGAAAGAAGCGAATTTCAGGCTATGCCTGGTCTCCACCCAAAACAGAAGCCCCACAAGCTTGTGTTCATGTGTCCGGCACAGATCTACCTGCAGAGACTGGGCTCTTCGTGTTACGCCGTGCTTAGGGAAATCTGCGCAACTATGGATTACAATGTAGTTACCGAGGTTATTATTTAAGGGGTACCTGCAGTCAGCTGTTTGCATTTAATTATCAAGAGCAATTCCCAAACAATCAGAATTAATCCAAGGATGCCGCAATACTGCTAGAAACAAAAACTCAATTTCTAAGAACTGCCTTCCTTTACATGAGCAGCAAAGAACATAAGAAAAATGTCAGCCTTGGTGACCCAAACCATAAACAACGACACAGACACAAGTCTAAAGTAACTTTGGTGAGAAATAATGAAACATTATTGAAGGGTATGAAAGAAGATTTGGATTAACAGAGTGATATGCCTCATATATGGGAAGGACATTTTCTTTTGTGGGGGGCGGGGGGTTGAGGGAAGGCATTTTAAGGGTGTCAGTATTTTCCAGTCAGTACTTTCTAACACATCTCTCAATAAAATTTTTTTAGAAAAACTTGAAAGTAGTTTAATATTTACATGAGGCAGTATAGTACTAAGAATAAGTTTAAAAAGGCTGACTTCTTTATCATATATTAGAAGACGTTAGGAAACTATATATAGCAGGGGCTAGAGAGATGGCTTTAGCAGTTAAGGTGCTTGCCTGCAAAGACTAAGACCTGAGTTCAATTCCCCAGTACCCATGTAAAGCCAGATGCACAAAGTGGCACATGCATCTGGGTTACGTTTGCAGTGTCTGGAGGCCCTGGTACACCCATTCTCCCCCTTCCTTGAAAATAAATTTATATAAATTATATATATATATGTATATATATATACACACACATATATATGTACATGTATATATGTGTGTGTGTATATATATATATATATACAGATGTATGTATACACACACACACACACACGTATATATATAGAAATTAAGACAAAGTGAGCTGGGTGTGGCAGAACACTCATGAGCCTGAGGTAGGAGGCTCATTTGAGTCCGAGGCCAGCCTGTGAGTTTGAGGAAAACCTGGTTTACTTGATGAGATCCTGTCTCAGGAGAACAACAACAAAAAAAAAAAAACAACCCAAAAATCCAGGTGAGATGACACACACCTGTAATCCCAGCACATATGAGGAGGAGGAGGAGCATCAGTAGTTCAAGGGCAATGTCAGCTACACACACGGAATTCTCTCTCAGAAACAAAAGGAAGGGTGATGTCGATGAAGAGACAAAGCGTCCGATGGCGAGAGGGGCCGTTGTGACCGACTGCCACGGTGCGGCGTGTGACAGGTCCTTCATGGCTGCTGTGTCGGAACTTCTTGGTCCACAGCTGGTAGCACTGTTTGACGAGGTCCGGAAGACTCTAGAAGGCGGACCTCGCTGGGAAAGGACTTCCTGGCGGGCGAGCCTTCCGCGGTTATAAGTGGCCTCCTGCGCTTCCTGATCTGCTGAGATGTGACCAGTCATGGCACACCACGGCTCGAGTCACCCCTTCTTTTTTGCCCTCATGGACTGTATCCCCACAAACCACGAGCCTAAGTAAAGTTCTCCCTTAAGCTGTTTCTGCTAAGTACTTAGTCACGGTGACAAGAAAAGTAACGGTGACCTATATATCTTTAGGGATTATATATGTGGGGTAGGAACATGCTAATCCCAGTGATGATTCTTAATCCATTTGAAATTTATTTTTAATCCATCTTAAATTTTTCTCTTCCAAGTGAGATAAAGGTCTAATTATGTATTTTCCACACAAAAGCCAAGAAATGTGCTACAAACTTGAAACTTTTCTGGAAGAAAAATTAAGAGGAAGTAGAGACTTTTCTTAAAACAGAAAAGGTAGTTAAAATGAATGACACCATTGCCATGGTCAGACATCAAAAAAGGGCTGCACTACAGAAGCCAGACGGAGTATGTTATCATTTATGTCAATTAAAACATGCTGAGGAGCCGGGCATGGTGGTGCACGCCTTCAATCCCAGCACTCGGGAGGCAGAGGTAGGAGGATGACCGTGAGTTCAAGGCCACCCTGAGACTACAGAGTGAATTCCAGATCAGCCTGAGCTACAAATAAACAAACTATATATATACTGAGGATATAGCTGAGTTGGTAGTGCTTGCCTAGCATGCATGAAACCCCGGATTTAATCCACACCATGACACTAACCACGCTTGGTAGCACAGGCCTGTAATCCCAGCTCTCAGGGAGGTGGAGGCAGGAGGATCAGGAGTTCAAGGTCATTCTTGGCTACAAAGTAAGCTTGGGATACATGAAACCCTGTCTCCAAAATAAATAAATAAATATAAATATAACTGGGTGTGGTGATACACGCCTTTAATCCCAGCACTCAGGAGGCTGAGGTAGGAGGATAGCTGTGAGTTTGAGGCCAGCCTGAGACTAATTCCAGGTCAGCCTGGGCTACAGCGAGACCCCTACCTTGCAAAACCATGTGGTACAATACTGATAATGGTCCAAAGCGGCAAGGCTATGGTCCAGTGTTTTGCGCATGCCCCACATTTTAAATCTTTAAGAGTTTTCAATGCTAAAGCTAGAGTTGTCTCTTTCAACCCACGGAGTATTTTCTTACAGTTATTCACCTGATTCTTCAAAACAGAGAATACATACAAATGAAGTTACTGATCCCACGTGCGATGGTTAACGTCACATGTCATCATGGCTAGGCTGTGGTTGTTTAGTCAAACATCGGTGCCCGTGTCGCTCTGAAGATACGTGGTTGACGGGATTTCGTTTGTTTACTCGTGTAGACAGCATTTAGACGGATAGCCCCAGGCTAGCCCAGAGCTCACTATGCAGCTCGGGACAGCTTGTTACTCGCGGTCCTCTCGCTTCAGCTCAGGTGGGATGGATGGGACGCGCCAGCACAGCAGGCTGACACTTACATGAAACCAGCAGACACGGCATAAAGGCCACACTCCCTAATGCGGCCAGCCCTCAGGGAAGCAGCCGGAACCCTCGAGTAAGGACCGTAACTTCCCAAAGGAGACAGCATTGTCCTCCAACACCACACCCCGCCTGTGTCCTGCCTGCCCGAACACTGTGACATCAACTCTCACCTGAATTTCCACCATCCTGGCCTGCTCTACAGACTTTTTTTTTTTAATATTTTTATTTATTTGTTTGAGAGTGAGAAAGAGAGAGAAAGAGGCAGAGAGAGGGTGAGGGAGAGAGAAAGAGGGAATGGGCATGCCAGGGCATCCAGCTGCTGCAAACGAATTCCAGCGCATGCACCACCTTGTGCATCTGGCTTACGTGGGTCCTGGCGAATCGAACCAGGGTCCTTCGGCTTTGCAGGCAAATGCCTTAACCGCTAAGCCATCTCTCCAGCCCTCTACAGACTTCTGACTTAGCAGCCTCCACAACTGTGTAAGCCGATTTCTTAAAATAAATGTGTGTTTCTTCAAGACCATCATACTAGGAGGAAAAGATCATGACATCAAAATAAGAGACTGATTGAGATGGGGAGGGGATATGATGGAGAATGAAGTTTCCAAGGGAAAGTGCAGGGAGGGAGGGTATTACCATGGGGTATTTTTTATAATCATGGAGTTGTTAATAAAAAATTTGAGGGCTGGTGAGATGGCTTAGCAGTTAAGCGCTTGCCTGTGAAGCCTAAGGACCCCAGTTCAAGGCTCAATTCTCCAGGACCCATGACCCACGTTAGCCAGATGCACAAGGGGGCGCACGCGTCTGGAGTTCGTTTGCAGTGGCTCGAAGCCCTGGTGCACCCATTCTCTCTCTCTCTCTCTCTGCCTCTTTCTCTCTCTGTCACTCTCAAATAAATAAATAAAAGTGAACAAAAAAATTATTTACTAAAAAAAGTTTGAAAAAAAATAAATGTATGTTTCTGTTTCTATTTCCATACACATACTTATAAGTTATATATATGCAAATGGGTATATGTATATATACAAGCTAAAGGGTACTGGTGTGTACACGTACACAGACAGACAGACTCCTGTTCTGCAGAGACTACCCTGACTAAAAATGCCAGTATCACAAGTACTTTGGGGGCAGCCATGGTCTCCCAACCAACTAAAATGGCCCACAATTTTTCTACTATTGGCAAAGGTAGAAAAACATGCTTTCAGGGAGGAGAGGTCAATGATAGGCCAATTAACACTGACATGCTGGGATTCAGTGCAGTTTGTTTGTAGGAAAATATCTCTCATGAGAAGATAAAATTCTTTAGTGAGATGGCTCCTCTACGGTTATGGTTTATTTTATTTTTCTGGCAGAAATTCCCCTGTCCCCTTATGACGACTTGTTGGCACGATGTCTTAACTGGGAGGAGAGATGTCCACGCGCCCACGTGGGGGGATAAGGAGAGCCGGAGAAGTGTGGTCTGTACTTACTGTTAGGGTTTCCTTAGGAAAATTCTCCGTGCTTGCTCCATTGCAACCACAGGTTAACAGGCTGTCTGAAATTAATGACTCTGCGGACAGCACTGTGTCTTGCCCACACGGTCACCAACACTATCTAATGGGTTTGCTGCATGCAACGGAAAATATTCAAGACAGCTCCCAACACCACATATGCCTGGATACAAGGGGACCTCCAAATACGCAGTCAGTGCCCCTCCTCCTACTGTAGATCCCTTGCTGATCTTAAAGCTGTAACAGTTCTGTTTTCAATATTTTTATTTATGTGCAAGTGAAGTCAGAGACAAAGAGAAGGGGCATGCCAGGGCCTTCTGCCACTGCAAAAGAACTCCAGATGCATGCGCCACTCTGTGCATCTGGCTTTGCATGGGTACCAGGGAATTGAAACCAGGCCTTTAGGTTTTGCAAGCAAGCACCTAAACCACGGGGCCATCTCTCTAGCCCAGTTATTTCAATTTGTTTTTTTTTTTTTTTTCAAGGTAGGGTCTCACTCTAGCTCAGGCTGACCTGGAATTCACTATGTAGTCTCAGGGTGGCCTCGAACTCATGGTGATCCTCCTACCTCTGCCTCCCGAGTGCTGGGATTAAAGGCGTGCGCCACCACGCCCGGCTCAGTCATTTCAATTTGGCTCTTGAAGATCATGGAAGCTCAAGAGAGAAGCAAGAATGGAATTACTGAGGCAATGATTCAAAATCATAACCGAGGCTGAGGAGGGAGATGGCTCGCTGGTTGAAAGTGCTTGCTTGTGCAAGCCTGACTACTGGGAGTTAGGATTCCCAGCATCCATGGAAAGCCAGACGTGTAGTGGCACATATAACTGTAATCCCAATGCTCCTATGACAATAGAAGGAGAAGAAGAAGATCCTAAAACTTGTACCAGCTAGTCTGGCCTTCACAGTAGCAAAAACAAAACAGACAGACAGACCCTGCCTCACAGTGGAAGAAGACCAACATGCTGAGGGGTCCTCTGACCTCCACACAACACGTGTGTGCCACGGCATCGTATGCCCACACACACATAATTCTGAGAAAAAGGAGCAATGCATATTATAAAGATACTTGATATCAGTTTTCATTTCCTACATAATTTGAAGTAAATTAAAGACATCTTGGCTCACACAATGCCGCCATATGTAAGCCACCCTCTACCATTCTAATCAAAAGATAGCCCCAAAAGTTCTGGGGATAAATTGATTAAATATAAATTATGCAAACTGGGGCAGGAGAGATGGCTTCACTGTTAAGGCACTTGCCTGTGAAGCCTAAGGACCCAGGTTCAATTCCCCAGAACCTACGTAAACCAGATGCACAAGGTGGTACATGTGTCTGGAGTTCATTTGCAGTGGCCAGAGGCCCTGGCACACCCATTCTCTCTGTCTGTCTCTCTTCTCTCTTTCTCTGCTTGCGAATAAATAAAAATATTTTTTAAAATTTATGCAAAATAAAGAGCCGGGCGTGGTGGTGCACGCCTTTAATCCCAGCACCCGGGAGGCAGAGGTAGGAGGATCGCGGTGAGTTCGAGGCCACCCTGAGACTCCATAGTGAATTCCAGGTCAGCCTGGGCTAGAGTGAAACCCTACCTCGAAACCCCCCCCCCAAAAAAAAAATTTATGCAAAATAAAGAATCTGTCATTAGAAACAAATGTTTTGATAATAATATAATATAATATACAGCTGGGCACAGTGGTACAAGCCTTTGATACCATCACTCAGGAGGCTGAGGTAGGAGGATTGTCATGAGTTCAAGGCCAGCCTGGACTACAGAGATTCTGCTTAAATAAAAAGAAAAAAGAAACATCCACCCTTGGTGGCACACGCCTTTAATCCCAGCACTCAAGGGGCAGAGGTAGGAGGATCACCTTGAGTTCGAGGCCACCCTGAGACTACAGAGTGAATTTGAGGTCAGCCTGAGCTAGAGCGATACCCTATCTCGAAAAACAAAGACATCAAAAAACAAACAAAAAGCCCCGAAACAAAAGGGTATTGGAATATATTTCTCTTAAGGGATTTACATTATGACCTTAACATAGTAATACACAAAATTACGTGCATACACAGTGTTTACACAAGTATTATGCAGACATGAATGCTAACAGATTTCGGGTGTCCTTTCAGTTCTAGCTGTCACACTTCATTTTTTAATTTTATTTTTTAAATAATTTTTGTTTGTTTTCATTTATTTATTTGAGAGCAATAGACAGAGAGAGAAAGAGGCAGAGAGAGAGAATGGGTGCACCAGGGCCTCCAGCCACTGAAAACGAACTCCAGAAGCGTGCGCCCCCTTGTGCATCTGGCTAATGTGGGTCCTGGGGAATCGAGCTTCGAACCGGGGTCCTTAGGCTTCACAGGCAAGCGCTTAACCGCTAAGCCACCTCTCCAGCCCTTGCTGTCACACTTTAGAAGGACATTTACTTAATTCTTCCATGTCATCAGTATTTTTACACCTGTTCCTGTGCTTACAGCTTTATTTTGAGTTTCCCAAAACACATCCTCTTCACTTTGATCAAAGTTATTTGAATAAGGTTCTTAACTTGTTCCGTTTAAAAATGATCTTTAAAAGTCTTGTTTACAGAGAAATCCAACACTTGTTGCTGTGAGGTCAGATGCCCTAGAATATTACAAGATTTTTTTAAACCACCCCCCTTTTAAAAATATGATTACCTCAGTTGACCTCCATAAGTATCCAAAACAACTCTGACTAAGGTCATTTCGGGCTAATGTGTATTCCCTAAATAATACTTTGATGTCCAAAATAAATTAAGTGTAAACTCTTCCCATAGCAAGAGAGAATTTGTAAAGACTTAGACACAAGGCAACTCTCTCATTTCTGAAGGAAACATTTTTTTTTTAATTATTTTTATTTGAGAGAGGCAGTGGGGGAGGGGGAGAGAATGGGAGTGTCAGGGCCTCCAGCCACTGCAAAGGAACTCGAGGCATGTGCCACCTTGTGCGTCTGGCTTACATGGGTCCTGGGGAATCGAACCTCTGCCCTTTGGCTTTGCAAGCAAGCGCCTTAACCACTAAGCCATCTCTCCAGTCTTTTGTTTTTTTTGTAAGATCTTGCACATGTGGTAACTGTCTAAACTTCCACATTTCTTCTTTTACCTGCCTTTCTCCCTTACCAGGCAAGCCGGGGCCACATGACACAGAATCTCAAGTGGGTACTGTGTTGTGTCAGATCTGGAAGGCTCCAGAGGAATCCAAAATGTTGGGTGCACAGAACCCAGAAAAAGTAACTCTTTCACAGGGCAGATGGATACTGTCGCCTGAGCCAAGGGAAAGTCTTAGCTGTCTCCTCTTTCTTCCTTCTTTATCTTATAAAAATAATCCGTGCAGTGTGGAGTGAGTCCGTAATGATGGTAGAATACTTGCTGGGGCCAGACTTCCGGGCAGCTGTGTGGCAGTGAGTCCTGATGCCACCCCCTTCTGAAGGGGCTGCCCCTCTATCCTCAGGCGCCCCCGGCCAGTGACATCAGGAGAATTAGTTCACTTTAGCGCTGCCAGAAGTCACTGCCCACAGCAGCGTGAGCCACAGAGGACTGCATGCGGGGAATATGGAGACTTCTTGAATGTTCCGAAGCAGGGATCCAATACTTTGGGAGCTTTGCTGGGCACCTTTTTGCCTATGTCACCGACCAAAGTGAAAGAAACAGAGGCGGACACTTCAAGCTGTAAATGATGCTCAGGCAGTCAACACCTGTCTGTCCAGAGGGGTGTGGACAAGAGGGAGCGCTGGGCCGTGGTGGCGCACGCCTTTAATCCCAGCACTGGGAGGCAGACACATAGGAGGGTCCTCTTGAGTTCCAGACCACCGTGAGACTCCACAGTGAATTCCAGGTCAGTCTGGGATAGAGTGAGACCCTACCTCGAAAACCCAAAACAACAACAACAACAAAAAAAAAGTGGGGCCCATCAGAAGCGACAGTGAGTCACGAGCAGAGGAACCCTAAGACTTAAGAAGTAAGGGGTGACGCTGGAATTTCGCTAATGCTACGGTTGGCATCTGCTTGTCCCCACCAATACTCAGTGGAGACTGCCCCCCCCCCCCGGTGCAGTGGAATGGGACGTGGGGTCTACTGGCAGGTATTGGGGTGTTGAAATGTGAGCCCTCATGCATGGATAAGCACCTTCCTCTTGAGGTTTTGTTCTCTAGGCACTAGATTAGTTGCCGTGATTGGTGTAAAACGAACCCGCCCCTGGTTTTCTCTTTTGCGCGCATGCCCACTCGCCCTCCCTCTTTCCGCCACATGATGTAGCGCAGGTCTTTTGCCTGACGGGGCCATTCAACTATGGACCGCAAGACAAAAGAAAAAGAAAGCCTTTTTTCCTCTTTATAAATTGTCCGATCATGAATATTCTGTTACCGCAGCAGAAAACAGATTACGTAGCGAGACAGAAAAGGTTCCTGCAGGCCTGGAGAGATGCCTTAGCTGTTAAGGTGCTTGCCTGCAAAGCCCAAGGACCCAGGTTTGATTCCCTAGTACCCACATAAGCACAAGGTGGTACACGTGTCTGGAGTTCATTTGCAGTGGCTGGAGGCCCTGGTGTGCCCATTCTTTCTTTCTATATGCTTCTTTCTCTCCCCCCCCTTTCTCTCTAACAAATAAACAATAGGAATAAATAAAAATATGAAAAAGAAAAGGTTCCTGAAGGCTATGACCAAGTCTAGATTCTCACCAACAGAACATGGATGGATTACATCTAACGTAACACACAAGGGTAGGATGCTTGCCTCGCATGGGAAGGCCCTGGGTTCAGTCCCCAGTACCTCTGAGCGAATGAATGAATACACAGACCAGGAACATTTGCAAGTCTGACGGTGACAGCATAAGAGATGGAAACTTCTTTCATTCTCCCTGGGGTTTTTCTCCATTCAGAAAACTTATCTTTAACCCAAGCCTCATTTTGTGAATGACTAATTCAGAGAGGCCTTTAATAGTTGGCTCCAAAGTGACATTCAATTATAGAGAAGAGAGAAGCAGGAAGCCCGGATAAAGGGGCCCAGGAGTTCCGTGTTACGAAAGCTTACATGTCAGGCGCAGGATGCACCCCATGCATTGAGCCTCATCTAACCCTGAACACTAACTTACGAGGGAGTGCCAAGCTGCAGTCCCACTTTACAGTCGGGAAAAACAAAACAAAACAAAAACAACCAAGACAGACATGGTAACAATTTCCCCAAAGTGACATAGCACAGGAGTTTAGAACACATTTCTTCCCTCGCTGACAGTCTCACTGCAGAGTCAGAACTGCAGATAAGCCTACATCACCTAAGTTACCGTCACAGTTCCTTGGAGACCACTGTACAGCCCTGCAAAGCGAGCATGACCCGCAGCTGCTTGATCATGACATCCCCTAGTTCAAAGCCCAGAACAAAGCCTGACGAGTGAATAGGTCGCAGTAAGTGCTACAGTGTTCCGTCTTAGGTATGGGGTAATCAGGCTTCAGACCCCTGGTGGACTTGCACAGAGGATAGACTGCAACACACGGAGCCTGGAACTCTACAGGGATAATTTCATCTCGGGGGAGGGTGGCCTATCTAGTTTGCTTTGTTTCTGTTCACTAAGGAAAAGCTCCCCCCGCCCTCCACTAGCTTAAAACAGCTTTAAGCAGTAAATTTAGCAGACTCCAAGATTTGGATTTGGGTTTTGGAGGAAAAAAATCTTTTTTTTTTTTTTTTTTTTTTGGTTTTTTGAGGTAGGGTCTCGCTGTAGCCCAGGCTGACCTGGGATTCACTATGTAGTCTCAGGGTGCCCTCGAACTCACGGTGATCCTCCTACAGCTGCCTCCCCGAGCGCTTGGATTAAAGGCGTGCGCCACCACACCCCGCTGGGTAAAACTTTTAACTCTGGTCCTTGTAGACCCGTGATAAGCTATCATTTTCTGCACAGTGCTGATCCCCATGCATGCGGCAGCACATGTCCCCAGGGGGCAGCCTGAGCCAGCAGTAGCCCAGGCCTGGCTGGAAGGAGGCCACATCTTCCAGAGACCCAGCCCAGGGCTTCTGGCTCCCATAACCACAAAGCCTCTAAACTCTCCAGGCCAACCCCACCACCTCATATACCAACGTAAATGTTCCTCCAAGTCTCAAGTTGGTGGCGAGCCACACCCGAGTGGCTGTAGACTGAACATTCTCCCAGCCTCAGGCATGCGGGAGCTTGGGATGGAATCCACCGTCTGCGTCCTATTAGGCCCCTCTGTGAGTTCAGACCATGACTGCCTGGTTTGCATTTACAGCACAGAGAAGCAATCAGCTTCTTAAAGGCTACCTGCAGCAGGTCACAAACTCTTAGAAAATGGCCAGGATGTATGACTGGAGAAAGATGGGGGGGGTGGACCCTAGGAGGGGAGTCGGGACACTCAGTAGCATCTCTGTCATTTACTAAACGTGCTTTTACTAAACCCTGTACCTCTCACCTGAGCTTCACCTTAAAAGGAGGACACAATTAAAAAAAAAAAAAAGATGGGGCTGGAGAGATGGCTTAGCAGTTAAGGCACTTGCCTGCGAAGCCAGAGGACACAGGTTTGATTCCTCAGCGCCCACATAAACCAGGTGCACAAGGCGGTGCATGCGTCTGGAGTTTGTTTGCAGGGGCTGGAGGGCCTGGCATGCCCATATTCTCTCTCTTTCAAATAAATAAATAAATGAATGAATAATTTCTAAAAAACGAGGGTAGTGGATTAGATATGCTATGAGATCCCTTCTAGCTTGAAAAACTCTAATACTTCAGGCCTTTAAGAGACTCCGGACTCTGAAATGATGAGCACTAACACCTGGTATTACGTGTTTCCTCCAGCTGACACTGGGTCACTGTTTGCTTTGTAAGTGAACAAACCAAAGCCTGTAAGGACACAGGTGACAGTGATGAAGTTCACTAACAGTCACGGATACGGGACAGCGACTTACACTTATTATTTTGGACCAAGAGTTATAAGTTGTTATGACCTCTAGATGCCAAACAGTGGGTCAGACACCGTAAAGAAAGGACAGATTCATTCCCTTCACTTCCCAGCGGACCTGGGACTAACAGAGAAGACAGGACACAAGAGGAAGATGACATCGATTCTCAGACAAGATACAATCTCATTCAGCTGTGGCAAAGTCAGCGTCTTTGGTATCTTAGAACCAGGCTTGACAATTAAGATTGCATTGTGGGGCTCAGGAAATGGCTCAGCAGTTAAAGGTGCTTTCTTCAAAGCCTGTTTGCCCAGATTCAACTCCCCAGTACCCACGGAAAGCCAGATGCACAAAGTGGCACATGCATCTGATGTTCATTTGTAGTGCTAGAGGTAATGGTATGCCCATTCTCATTTATTCATTCTGTCTTTACTTGCAAATAAATAAAAATAATTTTTTTTCCCCGAGGTAGGGTCTCACTCTGGCTCAGGCTGACCTGGAATTCACTATGAAGTCTCAGGGTGGCCTTGAACTCACAGCGATGCTCCTACCTCTGCCTCCCGAGTGCTGGGATTAAAGGCATGCACCACCAAGCCCAGCTAAATAAAAATAATTTTTAAAAGATTGTATTGAGGAGAGAGATGTATGAGTCAGGACCCAGCAAGAACCAGAGGCAAACTAAAAGGTTGAACTCATTGTTTGATGTGGCTCAGAGAGAGAGCTCAGTGCGTAAAGCACTTATGCAAGCGTGTGGACATGAATTTGGATCGTCAGCACCCATGTAAATGCCCAGTGTGGTGGCACACGCCGGGGCAGCAATCCCAGTACCGGCGAGGCGGAGACAGGAGACTACCCAAGGCTTCCTGGCTTAGCTACACCCACCAAATTGGTGAGCCCTAGGTTCCATGAGACACGCTATCTCGAGGACTAAAGTGGACAAGAACAAGGATATCTTAATGTCAACCTCTGGCTTCTTCCACACATGCATACATACATGCACCCACACACGTATCACACGCATGTACACCACACACATGTAAGTTTTAAAAAGTTGATGTATGGGCTGGAGGGATGGCTTAGCGGTTAAGGCATTTGCCTGCAAAGTCAAAGGACCAAGGTTCGATTCCCCAGGACGCACATTAGCCAGACGCACAGGGGGCGCACGCGTCTGGAGTTTGTTTGCAGTGGCTGGAGGCCCTGGTGCGCCCATTCTCTCTCTCTCTCTCTGTCAAATAAATAAATAAATATAAAAATACTTTAAAAAAAGAAAAAAGTTTGATGTGGGGATGATTTGTGGGTTGATGTCAGCTTACATACAGATACATTATAGAGGGAGCAGCAGAGACCAGCACCCTGGAGTCAGCGTCTCCAGATCCGACAGGCAAGGGGGAAAGGAAGCCACGTTCCTGGACAACGTGGGAGCTGGAGCCATGAAATCGAGCTGCCCCTCTGAGCTTAGAGGAATCCACCTGTTGCCAGAATCTCAGCAAGGCTGGGAGCAGCACGAGGGTGAGAGTTAACACCCCAGCACTCTGTCTCCCCCCCTTTTTATTTCCATCTGCTGCCAGTGCCTTCGGATCCAGTTGGAAATAGAAGGCAGGCAAAGGAATTCAGCGCCACAGGTCCCAAGTCCTCCGGGACCAGAGGGAAGCAGAGAAGGGACGAGGCACAAGGGGAGAAACAAGCACACTTTTGGGGGTGTGTGTATGTGTGTTAGTGCATGCAGGTACATGTGAGCACACATTTGAGATGTATTTGAGACACACATATTTTTGACTTTTCAGAAAAGATTATGTGTTCTATGAAAGTGTCTAACCATAGGATTAACTAAATGGAAACATCAAGGTCTTCTGGCATAGCTCAGATGCATTTCATTTATTAAAATGGGAACTTTACGTATAAATAACTTCAGAATGTGTACATTTTAAGACGTCGTGTATATATTTACAAAGGACCTAAAAAGTAAAACTATTAAGACAGTCTACCAGCCAGATAAAATTGTTGAATTTTCTTTTTATCTTCTATCCTCACAAGCCCACCCACCCCCCCGATTTCCAAAGACAACAAACTTTAGAGTTTGCGCATTAATGCGTTTTTTTTTCCATTTATATTTTCTATCCGTTGGCAATTAAAACAAGAATCTCTGAGGTCAGCCAAAAGTTTTAATAACAAATGCAAGAGTTAGATATGTTATCTCCAGATTGAAAAGTGTAATAAGACATGTTATGAGAAACCACCTGGAAAGCAGCACTTGGCAGGCGACTCGTGCTTAATCTTTGACAGGGACCCCTGGAAAAAGCGCCAAGTTTTTAGTGTCTCCCAAATGCCATTTGCTTTCATGCAGGGTTCTGCTGACAACAATGGGAATCTGGAATTCCACTGAAGATGAAATCTCTTCCTAAGGATGGCTGTGGGGCTGGAGAGAAGTAGAAGGGGGGAGAAGGAAGGGGACCCGTGTCTGTAATCCCAGCACTTGGGAGGTGAAGGCAGGAGGATCAGGAGTTTCAAGCTAGTCTGGACTGTGTGAGACTCTGTCTCAAAAACCAAACTAAGCAGGGCGTGATGGCGCACACCTTTAATCCCAACACTTGGGAGGCAGAGGTAGGTGGATCACCATGAGTTGGAAGCCACCCTGAGACTACATAGGGAATTCCAGGTCAACCTGGGCTACAGTGAGAACCAAGCAAAAAAAAACAAAAACAAAAACAAAAACAAAAACCCAAAACCAAACTAGGGCTAGAGAGATAGGTTAGCAGCTGAAGCACTTTGCCTGCAAAACCTAAGGACCCAGGTTTGATTCTCCAGGACCTACATAAGTCATATGCACATGGTGGCACATGAATCTGGAGTTCGTTTGCAGTGGCTGGAGGCCCTGGTAAACCCTCTCCACCTCCCCTCCCAGAAATAAATAATATACATATATATTAAAGATCTATTTTATTTATTTATTAAAAAGAAAGAGAACGGGTGCGCCAGGGCCTCCAGCCACTGCAAACGAACTCCAGGCACGTGCGCCCCCTTGTGCATCTGGCTATTGCGGGTTCTGGGGAATCGAACCTGGGTCCGGTCCTTAGGCTTCATACGCATGCACCTTAACCGCTAAGCCATCTATCTAGCCCTAAAAATATTTTGTTTAAAAAGCTAAAATCAAGTGTCTCAGGCTAGGGAAATCGCTCAACAGGTAAAGAGCACTTCGCTCGAAAGCATGAGGGCCCAAGGGTGGCCCGAGCCGGCCTGGCTCAGCCCCAGTGGCCCCATGAAGGGCTAGGTGCACCCACGCGGGCCCTACAGCTCCAGTCCAGTAGGGGTGGGGAGGCAGGCACCAGGGGACTGCTGGGGTAGCAGCTGCAGGTTCTGTGAGAGAGACCGTCTCAAGGGAACAAGCAGAACAGTGACTGAGGTCACTCAACATTCTCCTCTGGCCTCTGCACATACAAGGGGTGCGAGCTTCGACACACACGTGTGCATGACCACCCATACCACGCACACACACATGCCTCACGGTCTCATTCCAGACAGGGAGCACATGCCCGCAATCTCTCAGGAGAGTCTCAGTCTAAGCAAGCTGGCGAAGAGTTGCACTAACTATGGCCCCGTGTCCTTGTGGAGAAACGTGCTGCTATTGAAATGAATCAATAACAACAACAGCAACGTGAAACACACTGGTGTTAAATTCCTGTTCTCGGACACAGATGGTGTGAGGGGGGGGCTCAGGATTTAATGAATTATACAGTGCAAAGTACACACGCTGACACGATGGAAGGGTTCTCTGAACTGCGCGGCTGATAATGGAGACTCTGCTCCACCACCTAGAAGCCAAGAGCCTGAGTTCTGTGTGGCTCTGTGAGCTCCCTTGTAAGAGGAGGACGAGAACATCTTCACAGGGTCCCCTGTGAGGATGAGATGAGCTCATACATACGACATAACAGTGCCTGGCAGGGAGACAGTACTCAAAAAGAACACCACCGGGCGTAGTGGCACATACCTCGGGGGGCAGATGTAGGAGGACCGCTGTGAGTTCGAGGCCAGCCTGGGACTACACAGTACATTCTAGGTCAGCCTGGGCTACAGCAAGATCCTACCTCGAAAAACAAAACAACAACAACAAAAAGAACTTAACTATGTTACAATATAAAGCCCTCCTCCCTAAAGCCTTGACTGAGCAAGACAGACAGAATAGAAACAGAGTCGGATGGCATAATGCTTAGTGCAGCTAAGGGCTTCCCTTTGGGCTAAAGTTATATTAGGAATGGAACTGCTCAGAGGGCCTTTTCATTCATTTAAAAAAGCAATCGAGTACACCACAGCCTTTTGAGTCAAACCGGAAAAATACAGTCTACTTTCTCCTCCATTCTAGTCTTCCCGACACTACTGAGCACTTCCGGGTTTGTTTCATCTTCAAAGAGTCCCTAAGTCTGGGCTGCAAAGGCCAAAAACAAAAAGAGAGAGGGAGAACACAGAAAACAATACCTGTGTACCAGGAGGAAATGCAAAAAAGTGTGCTTAGGTTTCTCGCGGCCACGCTACTTCAAGCTGTCTTCACTTGGGTTTACTGGCAAGGCCTAAAGTAAAGAACCCACTCTTCCTTCCAAACGCCTCACTCAGTGGTGATTCCTTCACCTTTGAAGTTGAAAGAGAAAGATGATTGCTTTCATCTGTCTAGAAAGCAGGCACAGTTGAGGGCAATCCTACTTAGAATCAAACAAGGAACCAGGCTGCTTCAAGCTGGCTTGTCCGTCTCCTTGGTTCTTGAAGATAAGGCAATGGGCCAAAACCTGTGTCAGTTTAGGTAACTGAACGATACCAAACCCTCACTCAAAATGGCTTAAGCAGCGAGGGACTCTGACCGTCTCCCATGATGGGAAATGAGAAGGAGGAAGGAAGGAAGGGCCCAACGGAGCTCAGTTGCTCTCTGCAGTAGCTCTCTTCCTCAGGCTGGCTTCGTCCCAAGGCTGGAGTCAAGAGGCCAATAGCAGATTCGGACAGCAACATGTGGAAGCAGCCCCAAGGCCCCCCTACATTGCTCTTTTTCTTCGACATGGATGAGCCTTCCCCTAGAAACCCCAGATCACTGTGCCCAATATTGGGTTCAGAGCCTAGGGCGATGTTTCCTGGTGGTCCAGTGGTTAGGATTCCACACAGGCGTTCTCTCTCACAGCCCGTAGCAGTTTTAAGTACTCCTGAGTGCATATGCAACGTAGCCCATTTGCAAGCCCGTCCCCAGAGGGCACCGGCAAGAGTGTGACATAAACGCAGGAGGTAGAGCCAATGGGAAGGTTCCACAGCAAAGCTGGTGCATCAGGCAGAGAGACCCACTCACTTACCAGTACACATGATAGGCTGAACGGGAGTAGAGAAATTAAAATAAATTTTTTTGTTTATTTTTATTTATTTATTTGAGGGTGACAGACAGAGAGAAAGAGAGGCAGAGATAGAGTGGGCGCTGCCAGGGCCTCCAGCCACTGCAAACGAACTCCAGACACATGCGCCCCCTTGTGCATCTGGCTAACGTGGATCCTGGGGAATCGAGCCTTGAACTGGGGTCCTTAGGCTTCACAGGCAAGCACTTCACTGCTAAGCCATCTCTCCAGCTCGAGAAAATTTTTAAAGTTTAGGAGAAGAAGGAAACTAAACTAAAAGAAAGCATACAGAGGGCCAGAGAGATGGCTTAGCGGCTAAGGTGCTTGCCTGCAAAGCCTAATGACCCAGGTTCAATGCCCCAGGACCCATGTAAGCCAGATGCACAAGGTGATGCGTGCGTCTGGAGTTCATTCGCAGTGACTAGAAGAGGCCCTGGCATGCCTATTCTCTCTCTCTCTCTCTCTCTCTTAAATAAGAAGAAAGAGAAAGAGGCAGAGAGAGAAAGAGAAAGAGAAAAAGGGGGAGAGAGAGAGGGAGAGAATGGGCACACCAGGACCTCCAGCCACTGCAAATGAACTCTAGACGCATGCACCACCTTGTGCATCTGGCTTATGTAGGTCCTGTGGAACCGAACCGAGGTCCTTTTTGGTTTTCAAGGCAAATGTCTTAACTGCTAAGCCATCTCTCCAGCCCCTTTCTCTTTTTTAATAATAAGTAAAATATTTAAATATTTTTTAAAAATAAAGAAAGCAAACAGGAGAAGCAATGACTAGTAGAATTTTGAAAGTATGGCATGCACACACACTAGCAGTCCATGCCCATAGTGCCCAGGGAACCTTAGGAATTGGGAGCACCATGCACCAAATGGGCAGAGAGACTCCCCCACCATCAGAAGGGTTGGCTGAGGGCCATCGGACCCTGTACTGTCTCACCTCCCTTAGTTTTAGATGCCTGGTGAGGGCCTGTGCTCCGTAACCTGTGTGCCATGTTGAATCACAGCACCTACAGCTGACGGGAGTGGCACCTTTAGGTGTGGTGTGGCACATGCCTTTAATCCCAGCACTCGGAGGCAGAGATAGGAGGATCGCCGTGAGTACAAGGCCACCCTGACCTGAGACTCCATAGTGAATTCCAGGTCAGCCTGGGCTAGAGCGAGACCCTACCTCAAAAAACAAACAAACAAACAAGATAGAGAAAGAGGAAACAAAGTCTCCTTGCCAAATGGTTACACTCCTGGCTTTCTTTCCATCTGGACTGCAGGATGCTGTCACCAACAGACTCCTACAGAAATTTCTCTCCTGAGGACCTCCTGCCCTTTGGAGTTCTCCAGTGACACCACCAGCCAGCCATTCTCGCATGCTGGTGGAGGCCCATCCACACGCCTGGCACAATCGAGTCAGTCACCACTGCCTGGCCTCGGTAAGATCACAGGTCGTTGAGTTCCTCAGCCAACGCCTATGGGAGGTTCGCTATGTGCCGGGTCTAGTTCTGGATTCGGAGGCATCGCTCCGCTGAGCTACAAGGAAATAAATGTTCCTCAGTATAAGCTCGTCCATTCATTCCTTCCAATTAGGAGCTCAGGGACAGGTCAAGGATCATCAAACACATTAGGAAAGTCTGTAGCATGGAAGAGATTGAAAAACAAACAAAGCTAATGGGGGAACCAGAGGAAACAGAAACAATGCAGGGAGGAGAGAAAAAACTTCAAAGAAGCTGTCATGAGATCTTCAGGGTTGAGACACTTCTCAGCCATGAAACAATACCAGGAGGTTATAAGACAATCGCAGAATTTTAAGGGCCTCTCGGGAGTTAGCAATTTGATAGCAGACATACTTAATTAAAAAAAAAAAAAGGAAAAAATGGTGTTGAAAGATAGAATGAGGAAATTTTTCAGGAAGTAGGACTTTTTTGTTTATTTTATTTTTTTATTTGAGAGTGACAGAGAGAGAGAGAGAGAGAGAGAGAATGGGCGCGCCTGGGCCTCCAGCGACTGCAAACAAACTCCAGACACGTGCGCCCCCTTGTGCATCTGGCTATCGCGGATCCTGGGGAATCAAGCCTCGAACCGGGGTCTGTAGGCTTCACAGGCAAGCGCTTAAACACCAAGCCATCTCTCTAGGCCAGGAAGTAGGGCTTTTTATCAAGGAAGTAGAAAGGGCAAAGTTTAAAAATTCAGTTTGTGAATGCCTCCTTTGAATTAATAGTGTTTCAGAAGATGGGAAGGGAAATTATTTCTAAAAACCTCTAGAGGGCTGGAGAGTTGGCTTAGCAGTTAAGGCACTTGCCTGAGAAGCCTTAAGACCCAGGTGTGATTCCCTAGTACCCACATAAGCCAAATGCACAAGGGGGCGCACGCCTCTGGAGTTTGTTTGCAGTGGCTAAAGGCCCTGGCGTGCCCATTCTGTCACTCTCTCTCTCTTCCTCTATCTGCCTCTCTTTCTGTCCAATAAAAATAAAATAAAATACAACAACTCTAGAAAGTGGTTCAGAACCAAGGGGCAGTTTCCAGAAGGAGAAAGTCTACTGGAAGATTGGTAAGATGGATGGACAAAGATTTTGACCCAACGTGTATCCCGATAAAGTCTCATCATAAAGAGAAAGGGTGTTAAGAGACGCAAGGAGGAAATCCTAAACATCTCGGGGGAAATAGTGTCAAAGCATCAGAAATTAGAATGCTGTTTAACCCGAAGGGCAATGCTTCCCAAATTCAAAGGGAAAGACCTTTCCACCATGGAGTTTTCCTGTCCAACCTACCTAGGGAATCTCAAAGCATTGACGTCCCACGTACATTTTCTCAAGAACTAGAAAACATGCTTCACTGAGAAGACAACATAAAGAGGAGGACTTGAGAGTTCAGATATCACACTTCCCCAGGAGAAAGAGGTAGAATGAATCCGCAGTGCAGGGTCACTAGGGCAGCTCGTCTTGGCAGTGGCCTTTAGACTTTAGCTGTCCCTTCCCCAACTTTTAAAAAGCCCCGGGTCCTCTTTTTACTCCATGCTTACAGACATGTGGGTCTCCTCGGTTGATGCACCCAGGTTTGCTCAGCCCGAAGAATGGCAAATCCAGGGCTGGAGAGATGACTTAGTGGTTAAGGCGTCTGCCTACAAAGCCAAAGGACCTCGGTTCGATTTTCCAGGACCCATGTAAGCCAGATGCACAAGGGGGCACATGTATTTGGAGTTTGTCTGCAGTGGCTGGAAGCCCTGGTGCACCCATATTCTCTCTCTCTCCCTGCCTCTTTCTCTCCCTTAAATAAAATTTAAAAGAATAGAAGAAAAAAAAAAGAATGGCAAACCCAGAGTTTAGCTAGAAAAATATGGATTCAGTAAAGAGATGAACCAGAGGGCAAGATGTGCTTGCCAGTTAAGATGGAGTACAGGGCCAGAGAGATGGCTTAGCGGTTAAGGTGCTTGCCTGCCAGAAACCTAAGGACCCAGGTTCAATTCCCCAGGACCCACGAAAGCCAGATGCACAAGGTGGCGCATGCATCTGGAGTTCATTTGCAGTGGCTAGAAGCCCTGGCACACCCATTCCCTCACTCTATCTGCGTCTCTCTCAAAAATGGAGTACAAAGAGTTGGAAGTGGCTGTCCCTGGGGCGCTGGAGTTGAGGCTGCAGAGCCCTGAGAGGGTGACGGTTGTCCCTAGTGGTTAGCGTCAAAGACATCTGCGACTCCTGAAGTTACGTTTATGTGTACTTCTGATAAAAGGGACTCAGACCAGGCATTGGATGCCAGAATGGGAAGTCACACAAGAATTCCAGGAAGAGTCCCCAACAGCCATCCTGGAGGACCCACTCTCTGGAGGGCGGGGCACCGGTGCTATGTGAAACACCTTGTTGCATAAGACAGGACTGGGCAACCCCGCCGGGTCAAGCGAGGGGGCAGCAGGGCACGCTCGGGTCCTTTCAAGAAAACAACTCTTGAGGTGGGACAAGCCCGGAATGTCCAGACGTCGGCAGGGAACTGGGCGTAGAGGAAGCTCTGCTGTGTCACAGGGCACTGGGTGACTTGTGGGGTTAAAAACAAACAAGGAAGGTGTTGATTGCCGCTGCTCTTGCTCTGTCCACCCTCACTAGGGAGAACAGAGCTCATCCAGTAGTTCAGGCGGGGGCCACAAGACAACTTGCAGCAAGCCTGGGTACTGAGTCAATTTTCCTCCTAGGTCCGATTTTGGCTTCTTCAGGCAGCAGCCAATCTGAGCACTCCTCTCTTTCTCTAGAACCTGACAGCCGCCTCCTTATCCAAACAGCCCTACAGCTGGCCACCTAGAACCAGCAGGTGTGACCAAGGAACCGCATGCCTTGCTTCCTAACTTTACGTAATTCACCTGCATTGTGAATTAAGAGTTGTGAAACAACTTCAGTACTATTTTCTGTGCGTTTACATTTATGCCCTTCCCCTATTATATTCAGCTGGACCCATTTTTGTGAAGAAAAACAAAATCCTGATGACATTCACAGAATCTTTTCTCCCAGGATCACAGCTGAAGTTTCCACCCTTCTTTCCTCCATGTCATGAGAGAAAAAAAAAATTGAGTTCATTTCACTCTTAGCCCAGCAGACAGGGACTACATGTCACAGAAAGCCATTCTTGGCCCTCCCTCTGTGGTTCCTGCCTGTAATCCAACACTCCAGGCTGAGGCAGGAGAATCACCAGGAATTTTAGGCCAGCCTGGGCTGCAGAGTGGGACCTGTTTCAAACAACCAAAACCGAAAACAACAAGGCCATCATTCTCTTCCCAAGCATCCTTCACCTTAAATGTCCTTTTGATTCCTGAGTAGTCCACTCTAAACACTTTGTGAGCCAGTGGAGGGACTATTGTCCAAAGAGATTGTTTGAGACAACGATCTGTCCCCAAAGGAGATGACATCCTCATGTGGAATCATGCATACAGTTGGCTCTGGTGGAGAACCCTGCTCTGCCTCGAATTTGCTGCCAGCTAGCCGGACAGAAGCAAGGACCAGGGCTGACTAGGGGGCTGCTGACCCCTCCCTTCTGTCCTGCTTGAGCATCGCCTGGGAAGAAGGTAAGTGGCTCTGCCACTCCCACCCATCCAAAAAAATCTCGACGACTCCCACGGAACACAGACCACCCTGAGCAAAGCCAATTCCCTACCCCGCCCCCCAGCCCCGCGTGGAAACCCCAGCGCGTCAGGTGGCTGACGGATCCCCACCGGGTCAGATGGCTTTGCGCAACTGGATTCCTACCTGCAGGTCCGAGGTCACCGTGGGACGATTCCTTTCCAGCCTCACCGCTCGGCTTCCCCCGGGAGGCTGTGGCCGAGGTCGCTGGCCTGGGGGGGGGGGTGGTGGGGGTTAATCCTCTGAGACTGGACCGGGCTGGGCTGCGCCACACCCGGGGCTGGGCATTAGCCCGAGCACCTGCCGGGAGGCAGCCCAGGGGACGCGGGGACCCTCCCTTCCCGGCCAAGGGAGGCGGAGGAGGGTTTGCAAGAAAAGGCTGTAATGCAATCCTAGCTGGGCTCCTCACTCCGGGGCTCACTTGTCAGAACTCCAGAGCATTCCAGAATCCCTTCCCCGTCACTCCCCGGTGCAGGGGCAAAGGGAGCGCTCGGGGCGGCGGGCAGCGAGTTCTCGGACACTTGTTTACAGCAAAGCGCGCGGGCGGTGCGCTGGGCGCGGGCTGGATGGAGAAGGCGCGCGCCCCGCACCCCGAGCGCCCTGGTACCCCCCAAAACCCCCGGCCTCACAAGCTCCACCTCCGCACCATCGCTCGTGTCATCCCCACTCCTTCTCACCACCAGAAGCCTGGGAGAGTGGGTCGCCAAGTCAGGATTCCTTCTGCTGGACGGATCCGATTCACCAGCCCCGAATTGCAATCGCCGCCGGTGACCCAACGACTCAAGCATTTCCTCTACACCTTCTCCGGCTCGCCGGCCCCGTCCCGCCCACCTTCTTGCAAGGGTCCCGTCCACTCGTCCTTCCTCCGGAGAGAGGCCCCCACGGGCTTGGGCGGTGCAACCATCTCTCTCCAGCTGCAAAGTGATGAGGAAGCCGGACCCACGAGGCCAGGCTGTTTACATCACACCCACTGGGGGCTTCCGGTCTCAAATTAATGGGAATACGAATAGGACAGGAAAAGGGTGTTTGCTTTTCTTAAGCAGGAGGGGAGGGGGGGGGTGAGCGTCCTCCCCCTCCCCATCAGTCCATTGCTTTTCAAAACTTCAGTTGCATCTTATTCCACGTTTCCATTCGCAGCACTTGTTGGAAAGCGAAAACACTGCGTGCGGGCCGAAGCTCAAAGCGTTAAAGGCGCTTCTGCCTGAAAATACGTTTTCACCTGGCTTCTGCAGGGGCTCCGAGCTGGAGTTCCCCCGGCAGAGCTGAGCCAGGGCCTGGGCTCCCCGAGGTTAAATGGAAGGAACGTGCGCGCAAACAAACTCAAGGCCTCCCTCCGGGACGTGCACAGGCAGGCGGCGCGCACACACCCTCGCTGCTCCTCCGGTTTGCATCGGAACCCCTCGGTCCCCGCCTCTCCAAGCTGCCGAGAGTTCTGCTGGAATTGGAAACAATTAATTACGATGGAGGGAAAGCTGTAATTCCCAGTGCCCTTACTGCCACCGGAATGGGTCATCAGAGGGGCCCCGGGGAGGAGCCATCCGCTGTCAAGCCTGGGCTGGAAATCGGCCAGTTCTGAGGTCAATAACCGGCACCAGTACCAGGCCTCATTGGAGCCAGCACGAGAGCAAACCGGAAACAGACAGCTATATGCCCAGGCGGTGGCATGCCTCCTTGGAGGTAGGGGGAAGTAAGCGAAGCGAAGCCCAGATCGGGTCATCTCAGGGGAGATGGGGGGGGGGGGGGACTGCAACCATCCCCACCTGCTGGGGGGCCAGGGGGGAGGTGGGACGCTGCCACCCACCCAGGACAAGCCGTCCTCCCACAAGACCCCCATTCTGGGCCTGGGCAAGTTAGCTTTCAGAATTGATCAACTCGTAGTAGAAACTGCCTGGCTTACAGATAGTAAAAAGCAGGTGTTTTAAAACGTTTTCTATTTGGGCCCTTTTCCCCCCATCCCCCGAAAGTTACACAGACCCTGGGTATGCAAATCAAACATTTACTGATAATAAGTCGCATGGAAATTTATAAACCAATTATTTGGTATACATATAATTTTGCCATTTATTAAATGTAAAAGCAAACGTGCCTACTAATGAAATGGTGTGCGTATTTAATTTTACATGCAGAATTAAATCTTGTCTGAATATTTGGTACTATCGGATGTAGGGTATTTTCAATGCTTTCGAAATTGATCAAACATTTTTTTGTATTTTTTTTCAAGGTAGGGTCTTACTCTAGCCCAGGCTGAGTTGAAATTCACTCTGTTGTTCTAGACTGGCATTGAACTCATAGGCAATCCTTCTACCTCTATTTCCCAAGTTCTGAGATTAAAGGCATGCACAACCACACCCAGTTATTGATCAATATTTTGATCTTATATTTATCAGTGCGAGGAACATCACAACCTAAATATGTGTACAAATGTTAAAGCCATTCTAGAAGTTGTTGGAGATTGCGTCATAACCCCAAACCAAAAACCATAAAACATCTTTTTTTTTGTTTTTTTGAGGCAGGGTCTCACTGTGCCCCAGGCTGACCTGGAATTAACTATGTAGTCTCAGGGCAGCCTCGAACTCATGGCGATCCTCCTACATCTGCCTCCCAAGTGCTGGGATTAAAGGTGTAAGCCACCACGCCCGACTACAAATCTTTTTTTTTTTTTTTTTTTATAAAACTCGGGCTGGAGAGATGGCTTAGCGGTTAAGCGCTTGCCTGTGAAGCCTAAGGACCCCGGTTCGAGGCTCAATTCCCCAGGACCCACGTTAGCCAGATGCACAAGGGGGCGCACGCGTCTGGAATTCGTTTGCAGTGGCTGGAGGCCCTGGCGCGCCCATTCTCTCTCTATCTCTCTCTGCCTCTTTCTCTGTCTGTCTCTCAAATAAATAAATAAACAAAAAAATTAAAAAAAAAACTCAAGTCAACAATTGAAATAGCAATTTTTTTTGGGGGGGGGGAAGGCTTCCAGGCAGGGTCTCATTCTAGCTCAGGCTGACCCAGAATTTACTATGTAGTCTCAGAGAGCTCACTGCGATTCTCCTACCTCTGCCTCCAGAGTGCTAGGATTAAATGTGTGCACCACCATGCCCGTCTTAAATAGCAACTTTAAACTTTATTTTGTTTTTTTAAAGACCTATTTTTATTATTCATTAGAGCAAGAGGGGGGAGAGAGAGTGAGAGAGAATGGATGCACCAGGGCCTCTAGCCACTGTAAATGAACTCCAGATGCATGCACCACCATGTGCATCTGGCTTACATGGAACCTGGAGAATCAAATCTGGGTCCTTAGGCTTTGCAGGCAAGTGCCTTACCTGCTAAGCTATCTCTCCAGCCTGTAAATAGCATTTTTTTTTCTAAAATCAAGCATTGTAGAAGTACAATTCAAAGATATACTATTTTCATATTTATAAGCTGAGCAATGATGGTAGGAAAACATTTTTGTTCTTGTTTTCCAAAATTAAGCCATTTTTGTTGTTGTTGTTGTTTTTCAAGGTAGGGTCTCGCTCTAGCCCAAGCTGGCCTGGAATTCACTATGTAGTTTCAGGATGGCCTCGAACTCTCGGCGATCCTCCTACCTCTGCCTCCCGAGTGAAGACATTATGTTTCTATGAGAGCAGAAAGGTTTGCACGTACTGTCAACATACTGCACTTCGTAACTCACAACAGTCTTGTATCTGAGTCGAGATGTTTCAGGTCGAGTTGGCTGGTGCTGCGTTGGTGGCGTGATATCACGTGAAGCGGACACGCACTGTGTTCTGAAGCGAGGATGCAGTAAGGCCGCGTGATGCCGCCCAGGTGAGTCCGGCCACAAACACCTGGGGCTCATCACACATTGGCTTTTGAATTAGTTGCTTATGCATGTTCAGAAACCTTTCCCTTTGCCAAATTTCCCGTGATCCCCACATTCAGTTCCGTGTGGGGTCCCAGCCCCACTTTCAGAAGCTGGGGTGTAGTGGGGATGTTGGCTCCTGTGAATGAATGAGTGGATTCTGTGAGTGAATGAGAGTGGATTCGTCAGCACCCTTCACAGGACTTCCCAGGATCTCGCTAGTTTTATGGGAACCATGTTCAACTGCAGTAATTTTCTAAGAATTTCAGGGGTGCTTCGTGTCTCTTTCTGAATTTCCAGCGTGCTTGCCTCTGACTTCCTCCACTCCTCTCATCTAGTACAGAACTTATGAAGTATAAATCAGTGATTTTAAGTATAATGCAAACTAATATCCCCCCCCCCAACACACACACACCATCTCTGTTGCTGGAGATCATTTTAGGGTGTGAACGTGCTGGGAATTAAAGATTTGCCCACATCTGCGTAATATCTTAATTTCAGAAAGCTTTGGGAAACATATGCCATTCTCCTCAGCTGGCCAGAAAGATAGGATCTGGCCTGTCTTTTCCCTCCCCGAGCTCTACTGCTGCCTGGAAAACAGATCAATGGCTCAGTAAACAAAGGGAGCTTTAAATGTGGTCGACAATTTTATCCTGGGTCTGGTTTAAATAATACCTGAAATTGCTTTGTGCGCTCCGAGTCTACAAATAGCATGAATCTGAGTGGGAACTGCTGAAATGTTAGGGAAGTCCAAAGCCAGCTTCTCCACACGGAGGAAGTGGTTCATTAGTGACAGCTTAGAGTTCAGCATGGCAGCTGATCACAGAGTAGTGGACTGGGTGGTGGAGGGGCTGGTGATACTCAGTAGGACAGACACCTTGACAAAGAAGTGAGGACCAGGCAGAATTTGCACTTTAGTAAGAATCTGCCTCGTGTGCTTGATAAGGAAGAGGCAGCACCATATTAAGGGTGTTCACGCCTGTGGAAATGAACGCAGAGTGTCCCCTGCTCCCTACCCCGTGATAGAGAACTTGGTAGCAGGCCTGGAGAGATGGCTCAGCAGTTAAGCGCTTTCCTGTGAAGCCTAAGGACCCCGGTTCGAGGCTCGATTCCCCAGGACCCACGTTAGCCAGATGCACAAGGGGACGCACGCGTCTGGAGTTCGTTTGCAGTGGCTGGAGGCCCTGGCGCGCCCATTCTCTCTCTCTCTATCTGCCTCTTTCTCTCTCTCTCTGTTGCTCTCAAAAATATAAAAAATAAATAACAACAACAAAAAAGAACTTGGTAGCAAACAGACGCTTGCTAGGGGCTGTGTTCAGCCTGAAGTCCTGGACTCTAAGGAAGATGTAGAGATGCTGGAGAAAGTTCCCACGGAGAACCTAAACGATTTAGGAGATGGAAAATGGAACCTATGGGGGAAGGTTAAAGGACCTGGAGTTGTTTAGTCTGAGTGGAAAAAGTGCCCCAGGCAAACTTAACAGTCTTCTTCTGGAAGGTCAGACGACCGACGGGTGCTGGCCGGCTGCTCTTCATCTCTTCAAGAGACTAAATACAGGGGGCTTGGATAAGTGACTTGACATAAGCAGGGTCTCATCTGACATTACTGTGCAATGTTTGCGTATCAGATGTCATCCTAAGTGACTCCTGTGTGTTTAGGGAGAAGTCACAGTGAAGAATTCCCCCCTACCTCCCCCCGTTCCTATCTAGAACTATATTCCTCAGTTATTCTGTGAGGTGTGGGGCCCCTGTGCTCACGAGCAAGGTGCCTGCGATCTCCCCAGATCTGACCTTGTATTGCAGTGGGTGCCTCTAAGAATAGGCCCATTCTCAGACATTCAACAGATGGTAATGTATTTCCTAGATTCGCTCCTAATGTATGTTTAAATATACAAGAAGTGGTGTGTGTGTGTGCGCACACACACACACACACACACACACATCTATTAGGTGATAATGATATTAATAGCTATGAAGTATTAAGCTTTTTCTATCATTATGGTGGGCACTGTGCCCAATCTATTGTATGTAGGCTAGCTCATTTCAGTTTTACAGTAGCCTGTGAAGCAGGAATAATTATTGATCTTATTCTAACACAAAGAAACTGAGTCACAAAGAAGTTAAGTAAGGTAAGCAGCTCGTAAAATGCCGGGAGCCCCAATTCAAAGCCATCCAGTCTGACTCAGAAGGGTGTGCCGATTGACCACACCACTGCTTCTCATCATTAAGTATTTCTAGTTATTCAGTTTTAGGAAACACTGACCAAAAAAAAAAAAAAAAAAATGCATCTAGGGTGGCTGGCCCAAAGTGAATAAAAACACAGCCTTCCACAGGGAGAATAAAATCCTCTTTTCCCAACATAGCAGAGGAAGAGAAGGATGGAGTTCATTCGCTGCTGGGTAGGGTGCCTGAATGTCTCCCACAGAGAGGAAGAATCCAAACAAGAATCTCATCTATTTTATGAGCTTAAAAAATGTGATTCCAGGCCGGGCACGGTGGCGCACGCCTTTCATCCCAGCACTCGGGAGGAAGCGGTGGAAGGATCGCCATGAGTTTGAGACCACCTGAGACTACATAGTGAATTCCAGGTCAGCCTGGGCTAGAGTGAGACCCTACCTCAAAAAAAAAAACCAAAAAGAAAAAAATAATCATGTCTGGCCGGGTGTGGTGGCGCACGCCTTTCATCCCAGTACTCGAGAGGCAGAGGGAGGAGGATCGCTGTGAGTTCGAGGCCACTCTGGGACTCCATAGTGAATTCCAGGTCAGCCTGGGCTAGAGCAGGACTCTACCTCAAACAACAACAACAACAACAAAAAAGTGTTATTCATTAGAAGCTTGCCTTGCACATTGGACAAATGGGTACAGATGCACAGTGCTTGGGCTCTAAGACAAACTAAGGTGAATTAAGATTCCCAGCGTGCTGGAGGGCAAAGCTCTGGCTGGTCACTTCCGGAGCCTTGTATCAGATGTCCTCTAAGAGTCTTTAAATCCAATGGTTCCTTCTGATTTAGTGCCCATGAGAAAACACAGGGATGAGCCACAGATTTCCCCAGTGGCCAACTACTTCTAGATCAAGACAAGATTTTTTTTTTTAAATGAGGTTTATTGAGTGCGGCTGTTTCTCAACAGTAGAAACAGTAGATTATTCATGTGAGTGAAACAGAATAAAATGATTTTTGTAGAAAAACAGATGAAACGCACAAAAGCGTTAAAATGCCTTGATCTAAGTCACTCCAAAGGACAGATCACTTCCCATTGAGACAATTTATCCCAAGTTTATCAACAAAGCGGGGCATAATTATACAAGTGTTTGCAAACAGATCTCAACCTCACACAGCTATAAAAAGCCAGAGAGAAGAAGCGAGCGGAAATTCCCAGAAGCTCCTTCAGGTCCCCAGCCACAGCCAGGCTGCGCTTCTCCACAGAGACAAAATCAGAGAAGCCGTGGGTTTCTAGGTCCCTCCACACAAGTCCCTGTGGAACTGTCCTGAAACTAAACAGTGACAATTCTCCCAATCTGTTCGGCTGACCCCTGGGGCACAGTGGTGACTCACTGGCTTTCCAGATGTAGCTAACAGAAAATGAAGCCCAGGACCCGAAGGCCTTTAGCCAACGTTGACTGTGTGGATGGATGGATAGATGGACAGACGGACAGATGGCTGGATGTGTGAGTGGTTGTCTCTGCTGATGCCCACACTGTCTCTTCGCCTTTGAGTCTCTATTGGGAGACTGGTTTCTGACCCAAAGATGCTGACTTATGATTGTGCCGTGGAACAGGAAGGTACCTAGGGAATGTCTGTTGGCCTTGATTCAAAAGTTATTATTATAAACAGCATGGCTTCTAAACTCTACACGAAGTCCCACGGAATCAAATGCTATAAAGCCAGCATTTACTGTCAGCTTTGCAGATGCCACGTCTCATCCTAGGCCCTTTCACTCACCAAACTTATTACAACCTAAGCATATGTGTTACTCACATTTCCAGAACCCTAGTTGAGTAAGCTTTGCTTTACTATAACAAAACACCTGAGAGAATTACTTTATAAAAACGAAAGGTTTGTGTTGGCTCATGGTTTTAATATGCTGTTTAATTTTTTTTTTTTATTTTAGAGACAGAGAGAGGGAGAGAATTGGCACACCAGTGCCTCAGCCACTACAGTCAAACTCCAGACGCTTGCACCACCTAGTGGGCATGTGGGACCTTGCGTTTGCCTCAGCTTTCTGTATCTGACTCATGTGAGATCTGGAGAGTAGAACATGGGTCTAGGCTTCGCAGGCAAGCGCCTTAACCACTAAGCCATTTCTCCAGCCTGGCTCATGGATTTAGAAGTTCTAAGTTCTGGTCCATGATCAGGTAGGCTCACTGCTTCTAGGGCTCTGGTAGAGATGGCATTGCTGAGAAGTATGTGGTGAGACAAAATGTTTACTGTCCAAGGAGCAAGGGAGGGGGAGGAGCCATGGTTTCAGTCATGTTTGGACACAAAGACGTCCCAGAGGCCCCTACTCCTAAAGGTCCACAGAAACTCCTAAGAGTGCCACCCTGGCTGTATGCAGGGGCCTTTGGAGGACAGCAGCTACTAAACCACAGCATAAGTATATATTACTGGCATGTTCTTTTCAGGCAATGAAACCGATTACCTGTGTGGCTTATGGCCACACACCTAGTATGTCGAGAATTTGGAACTCACAGCCCACTTGGAAAATGCTCGTCCTTCCCTATGACACTGTGTTTTGTGTCCAAATCTCACCTTGTGAGAGTCCAGGATCTGGAGGACCTATTGCTTTTAGACCTTTGGAGGGGTGCCACATTCACAGCCCCAGTGATCCTGTTACCCACAAGCAGGAAAAGAACATCCTGATGTCTACAGAGTGCTCCCTGGCCTCCCTAGCCCACCACCACATCTCTATTATGAGCACATGTATCACTGGGTTTCCTTTTAGAGAGAGTGAGAGAGAGAGAAAGCACACCAGGGCCTCAGCCACTGCAGTTGAACTCCGGACGCTTGCGCCACCTAGTGGGCATGCACAACCTTGCACTTGCCTCACCTTGGTGCGTCTGGCTTATGCAGGATCTGGAGAGTTGAGCATGGGTCCTTCGGCTTTTCAGGCAAGCGCCTTAACCACTAAGCCACCTCTCCAGCCCGCACCACTGGCTTTCTGATAAACCCACTGTAGCTTACTTGGCTAACATGTCTCTAGAGGAAGTGCTCCAGGGTAGAGGTCCCATGGAATAGGAAAGCCCTGGGTTTGAGTGCACATTTCCCAATTACTATGCACAGGAGTGTGGGTGAGTCATTTAACACTTCATCGTCTCATATCTGAGCTGGCTTCCTTCCAGGGCTCGTTCAAGGAGGGGAGATGAAGCATATCTATGAAGTGCCTAGGATGATCCCTGATGCTGTGAGTCAGGGATTCTCGTGCAGGAGCTGTCGTGCATCTCACCCTGGAAAGGACACCTGCACTGTCTGGAGATATCATTGGCATCTAATGGGTAAAGGTCTAAGATGCAGTTAGATGTCCCATGAAGTAGATATAGAGGACAGCCCCCCCTCAGCAAAGGACTTTTTTTTTCCAGTTCAAAATGTATAGAAGAGTACTCACGTTGAGACCCTGTACTGTCAGCTAGCCCTTTAATAGCTATTCAAACCTAAGTTCCTATCCCCCTTTGGTTGCTCCATTCTTACAGTAGTAGGAAGAATGCTTCTAGTCGGAGCTCCGTGAGTCCTTGTTGGGTAAGCCTGTGCATAAACAGAGGGAGTGGATGTATGAGTCCTGGTTTGCTAGCAACACCTGACTTGAGGGTGTGGCCTTGTCACGGCAGAGAGTTCATGGAACTAACTAACCTGTAAGATATCCATGCCCAGTGAAAGGAATTCTGGCATGAGACCAATCTGGTGCTGGAGACTGAGCTCAGAAAAAGGAAGTCAAAATTGATCTGAGGGGAACTAGAGCATTGGGACATAGGCCACTCTACACTGTGGCTTCCTTAGTGAGTGGGACATAGGTCACTCTTCACTGGGGCTTCCATAGTGACTGGGACATAGGCCACTCTACACTGTGGCTTCCTTAGTGAGTGGGACATAGGCCACTCCTCACTGGGGCTTCCTTAATGACTGGGACATAGGCCACTCTACACTGGGGCTTCCTTAGTGAGTGGGACATAGGCCACTCCTCACTGTGGCTTCCTTAGTGACTGGGACATAAGGTTAGTCCTCACTGGAGCTTCCGTACAAGACTGCTAATGAGAAATGGAGTGGAGGGAAAAAGGACATGCAGCTGTGACTTGTGGACTTCAACTGGTTCAGTCGAATGAAAACCTACACGCCCAGATGTAGCATAGACCATAGTAACAGAAACCGGAAGAGCGAGCGAGAACTTCTCCACCGCCCACCCCATTCTCCAGACCTGATGCCAACATCCTTTTCTATTTCCACCTTGCACCGTCAGAGAACGTGGGTGGCTTGTGTAGCTGTATGTAAGAAAGCATAACATGAAAGTGTAGGCTCCAGTCATCTTTAAGCACCCATGGGAGACGATGAGCTGCCTGCCAGGTCTGCGCAGAACAGTAGAGGTTCTCCCTTCGCCCGGGCCTCGGAGCACACCGAGGCTGGGCTTCCCTGTCAGCTCTAATCATCTTCACCTTGTCAGTCCCTCCTCTCTTCGCCTGACCCAGCACAGCTACCTAGAGTCCACTCAGGATCCTCCTTGGTGTCCCCTGGTAGCAGCTCAGTGTCCACTCGCCCATGTGCTCACCCCCATCGATGACGAGTTCTTTCAGGGAAGGTCAGTCGGCCTTATTCCGATAGTCTAGCATTGTGCCTGGCAGATACAGGCGAATACTGGTATTCACGTGAGTATAGACCTGGAGACTTCCAAATATGTTCATTTCTGTCGTGGCTTATTGGGTGCCTATTATGAACCAGGTGTAGGGCTGGAACCACCATTTTCCTTGTATTAGCAACAATAATGACAGTTAAAAGAGAGAGAGAGCCGGTCATGGTGGTGCACGCCTTTAATCCCAGCACTCGGGAGGCAGAGGTAGGAGGACCGCTGGGAGTTCAAGGCTACTCTGAGACTTCATAGTGAATTCCAGGTCAGCCTGAGCTAGAGTGAAACCCTACCTCCAAAACCAAAACAACCAAACAAACAAAAAAAGAGAGCCATGGCTAATGTTTCTTAGACATTACTAGATAATAGGCACCACACTAGACTCTGTATTCTCTCTCTCTTTTTTTTTAATCATTTCTCCACTCATTCATACAAGGTCTCACGTATGCTGGACTTGAGCTTGCTGTGTAACTGAGGATGACTTTAAATTTCTGATGCTCCTGCCTCCACCTTCCAAAGGCCGGAACTGCAGCGTGCACCACCATTCCTGGTTTATATGGTGCTGGGGATGGAGCCCAGGGCTTCACACCTACTAGACAAGCACTCTAGCCACTGAGCTACTCCAGCCCCAAACCCATGTGGACATAGAACTACGATTCCACAGCACAGATTAAGAAAGACATCAAGGGCTGGAGAGATGGCATAGAGGTTAAGGCACTTGCCTGCAAAGCCTGAGGACCCAGGTTCTGTTTCTCAGAACCCACGTTTAGCCAGATGCACAAGGGGGGCCCATGCATCCGGAGTTTGTTTGCTGTGGCTGGAGGCCCTGGTGCGCCCATTCTCTCTATCATAAATAAATGGAAAATATTAGAAAAAAAAAGAAAGACATCAAGTCACTCACATGGACCTTAATGTAAAGAGAATCTATGACATTTAAGTTCCCAGAGTCTATTTACATGGGCCTGGTGCATGCCAACTAAGCAAAGGTTACTTGTGCATTCACTCCTGAGACATACTGATGCCCAGGAGTGTCCATACACTCTTCAACATTTTCGGAATTTAAACTATTTTGATGCGGGTATGTGACATCCAGCAATGCCAACCATACCCGATGGCCTCGTGGCTGTGGTCCTGCATTGAAGGACGTCGATTGGGAGGGTACGCTCTGCCACGGCAGCAAACACTTGAAATGTCATCTAAATTAACATCAGACTTGTCAAAAATGGAAGTTAGAATATTTTTTTCTTCAATTTATGGAATGTGAGACTGTCAAGATGCTTGGTCAGGAAGGCTGGTAAACACCTCTTGATGTTGTCTCCTGGGCTGAACGATTTCAGGGCGAGTCCAGCGCTCCCAGAACGTGTCTCCACAGCTGAAGCCAGGGTTCCTAGTTAATGGGGGTTCTGCCCCAGGTGTGTCTTCCTTCAGAGGACTCTAGAATATTTTGGGGTGACCCTGTCAGGAAGGGGTTCCCTGGAGATGATACCAAACCTATACAAAGCTGGTTCTGTGCCTGCTTGCCAATATCCAACCTGTGTGTGGCAGGCAGCAAGGACTTGCTTTTACGGAAATCCACCAGCAGGCAGTGAGGTCGTGGGTCAGGAGATGTACAGGTCTTAACCTTTCCTGATGATTGGAGCCTGTAGAGTGGCCCATAGCCTCAGACAGGTGTGTGACAGCCCCTAACGGATCTCGCTATCTTGACAATCCCCATTCCTCTCAAAAATCACTCTGCTTGGGCTGGAGAGCTGGCTTAGTGGTTAAAGCGCTTGCCTGCGAAGCCTAAGGACCCATTGTTTGACTCTCCAGATCCCACGTAAGCCAGACACACAAAGGTGAGGCAAGCGCAAGGTTGCACATGCCCACTAGGTGGCACAAGCATCTGGGGTTGGGTTACAGTGGCTGGGGCCCTGGTGCCAATTCACTCTCTCTCTCTCACTGTCTCTTGCTCTCTCTCTAAAAAAAAAAAAAAAAGGAAACAAAGAAAACAAAACAAAACTCAGCTCAAAAATCTTTCCTGCTGCAAAGATTTTCTTGATAAATCACAACCCCCATGGAGCCAGAGAGTTGTTGAAATGGCTGTGTGCATGTTGCTAAGATCCTACTGACAAACGCCAATCACCTAAGATAACCTGGGCAAGTCCCTTCCTGTTCCCTGGCAAAGCCCAACTTAGCACAGGAATTCACTGTAGAACGTGAACTGCGGAGTCGGGCACGTGCGCAGTGAGGGCTTCGAGACCCTGGGGTGGGACAAATGAAGCCACAGGCGGCTATAATGGTTACAGAACAGTGGTTAAGAGCAGGGGTTTAGCAGAAGCCCACCACAGACCACCCACTTCAACCTGAAAGGTTAGGGAAGGCTTCCAGAAGAAATGATTAGTAAGCTGAGCCCCGAAGAAATGATGCCAGGAAGCAGAGATGGCGTGCCAAGGGCAGAGACGGGGGGAATACCATTTTTCTGTGCACTCAAACGGTCGTGTTGGCCGCAGTTCGATTGGCCTGGGGCCCGCTGTGAGCAGAGTGGAAAAACTGAACAACGGGCCAAAAACTAGGGCTAGTGGTTTGTGTGCAAGCCCTTCATCCTCAAAGGACCTTTATCAGAAGAGTGGCGTGGAGTGATTCTCATGTTAGATTACGGTGGCCTCAAGGAGGACTCCCCAGGAGGCCAGCTGGGCAGAGTGAGAAGGACACTGTCCTATGAGCCCAGGCAAGGGAAGAGGGTGCCTGGCCCAAGCCTCCCTTCCATCACAGATAAAACTTGAGCTTCGCTCCTTTAGCAGGCTCTCTCCTCCCTATGCACTGTCAATCCCTCCAGGACAGAAAATGGCATGGATGGTGGTCCTCCCTTGTCCTCAGGGGATGTGTCCCGAGACTCCAGTGCTTGTGCCTGAAGCCATGTACAGTGCCACGCTCGGAAGATACTAGAATTTTCCTTATACAAATTTAATGCTTTCTTCATCTATCTTTTTCTTAATATTTTACTTATTTATAAGCAGAGACCCAGAAAGAGAGAGAGGGAGGAAAAAAAAAAAAGACAGAGCGCCGGGCGTGGTGGCGCACACCTTTAATCCCAGCACTCGGGAGGCAGAGGTAGGAGGATCGCTGTGAGTTCGAGGCCACCCTGAGACTCCACAGTGAATTCCAGGTCAGCCTGGGCTAGAGTGAGACCCTACCTTGAAAAACCTCGAAAAACAAAACAAAACAAAAAAGACAGAGGGAGAGAATGAGCACACTAGGGCCTCTAGCTGCTATAAACACACTCCAGATGCATGCACCACTTTGTGCATCTGGCTTTATGTGGGTACTGTGGAATCGAAGCTGGGTCCTTAATGCTTTGCAGGCAAGTGCCTTAACCGTTGAGCCATCTCTCCAGGCCTCTTCAGCTATCTTAATTAAGCACCATAAGTTTTGCATTTGGAGGTACAAATAGCAAACTTTGCCCACATTTCTTTCTCCTTCACAAGTTTACAGATACATTTGTTCTTACAGCAGATCTTAACTTCAGCATACAATCATTTTCTTTCCTTAGGTCAAGGGCCTTCAGCTTTTAGCTGAAAGGAAGCACTTTTAAGGTTTCTCTTTGGTTGATCTGAATGGCACCTTGCGGCCATTGTTAAGTAAAATAATGAACTTGAACGTATGTTCTACTATGCTCCAACAGTGGATCTGATGATAATCAATATGGCTCCTGAGTAACTACAGTGCAAGAGGCATAGACATGTCCACATACGTATAGGATATGATTCTGTATCAGAGGCACAGGGCAGGGCAGGGCAGTGCTTGTCGTGCTACTCAGGATGTCACACAATTTTTTTTTTTTTTTTTGGCTTTTGTATGGTGGGGTCTCACTCTAGCCGAGGCTGACCTGGAGTTCACTATGGAGTCTCAGGGTGGCCTTGAACTCACGGCGATCCTCCTACCTCTGCCTCCCCAGTGCTGGGATTAAAGGTGTGCGCCACCACGCCCGGCTAGCACACAATTTTTAAACGTATGAGTTATCTATTTCTAGAAGTCTCCATGTAATATTTACAAGGCAAGGCTCAGCAATGGGTAGCTGAAACCCCCAAAAGTGAGATCATGTTTGGAGGGGGGAACTCATCTCTGGAGCTTCAGTGACTGTAAGCGATAAGGTTCTTGGTCAAGGGCTGCTATGCGTGCTGACTGAAAGGATTCCTTATGTCAAAAGTGATTTTCTGGGCTGGAGAAGATGGCTTAGCAGTTAAGGCTCTTGCCCATGAAGCCAAAGGACCCAGGTTCGATTCCCCAGGACCCACATAAGCCAGATGCACAAGGGGGCACATGTGTCTGGAGTTTGTCTGCAGTGGCTGGAGGCCCTGGCGTGCCCATTCTCTCTCTGTCTCCTCCCTATCTCTCTCTCTCTCTCTGCTTGCAAATAAATAAATATAGAAGAAGAAAAAAATTTTAATGTGATTTTCCTTTGCTACTTCCTTGATACCAGGTCCCCACCCCTTTCACATCCTGTGCCTGCAAAAAAGTTTCTTTTAGCCATTTTTATTATTTATTATTACTATTATTCTTATTATTTTAGTTTTATGAGGTAGGGTCACACTCTAGCCCAGGCTGACCTGGAAAACTGACAGCAACCCTCCTACCTCTGCCTCTCAAGTACTGGGATTAAAGATGAGTGGCCACCACACCCAGCCCACATTCCTTTTTATTTTTTAAATATTTTTGTTTTTTTATTTGTGAGAAGAGTGGCTTTAAATAGTATTGCAGTCAGCGTTGCATTGCTGGCACAAAGCACCTAACCAACACAGCTTGTGGGAGGAAAGGTTTTATTTTGGCTCACAGACTCAAGGTAAAATGTCATGATGGCAGGGAAAACCATGACATGAGCAGAGGGTGGACATCACCTTCTGGCCAACATCAGGCGGACACTGGCAAGGGGAAGCTGGCTATAACACCCATATGCCTGTCCTCGATGATACACCACCTTCAGGAGGCTCCAGTTCCCAAATTGCCACCAGCTGGGGACCTAGCATTCAGAATATATAAGAATTTATGAGATTCACTTAATTTAAATCACCGCCCATGGCTACTGGGAAATCTAACCAGGACTTTCAGGCTTTGCAGGTAAGTGCTTTTAACCATTGAGCCATCTCCCTAGCCTTCTGTGTTTTTGTTTTTGTTTTTTTGCCCTCCGTTTTTTGAAGCAGGGTCTTACTTTTTCCTAGTCTGACCTGGAACTCACTGTGTAGTCCAGGCTTGCCTCCAACTCACAGTGATCCTCCTACCTTAGTCTCCCTAGTGCTGGGACTAAAGATGTGTGCCACCACGCCTGGCTACCGTACTCCTGTTAAATTTAGTTACTCACAGCTATAAAGTGGTTCCCACTTCCTTCCATATCAAGCCTTGATTCTAGTATTCGCTGTCCCCTAAATACCCTGCCTTTACCCCCACTATGGCCCAGCTCATTCTATCACTCTATCTTACCAAAACCTCAGGACTATAGAGATGGCTCAGCCAGAAAAGTACCTGCCTCACAAGTGTGAGGATGTGAATTCAATCCCCAGTACCCACATAAAAAAGCCAGGCATGGGGCTGGAGAGATGGCTTAGTGGTTACCTGCAAAGCCTAAGGACCCAGGTTCAATTCCCCAGGACCCACATGAGCCAAATGCACAAGGTAGTGCATGCGTCTGGAGTTCATTTGCAGTTGTTGAAGGCCCTGGTGCCCGTTCTCTCTCTTTCTCTTTCTTAAAAAAAAAAAAAAAAAAATCTCTTCTATACTCAATAGGTAAATAATTATACAAGAAATACAACATATCACCCATTGAAAATTAGGATCCTTGAAATCTCCTTCGTGGTCTCGGTTTCTCACTGATGGAAGTCTTCCCACAAGAAGAGAATTTTAATCATTCTATTTATAGCTGATTTCAAGGCCTTCGCCTTTACCTAACCTTTCTCACTCAGTTTATAATTCTTTTTCCATGACCACTTTTTGCCTCATTAAGTTCAACTGCTGTGACCCTCATTCACTTCCCGAGCAATCACCGTTCAATTGTGTGCTACGCCTTGCCTTGCTCCAGTTAGGAAGATACATCACGACATGTCCTCCACACAAGTCGCTGAACCATCCGTGTTAAGGAGACGCTGGACAGGGCAGTATGTAGCCCCCGATTCTCTCACACTGACCTCTGGGATCAGATTCCTATTGTTAATCATTCCAGGTCCTCCAACTCCCAAGAGATTCCCCCAGAGGAACAACTCTGAGACTCCAGCGTCATTTCTGATCTTGGCTACCACCACTGTCCAGCAGCTAGAGAGGCTCCTAGTTGGGTTAAGACTTGAATAATTTGTTTATTTTTTAAAAATATTTTATTTGGGGGCTGGAACGATGGCTTAGTGGTTAAGGTACTTGCCTGCGAAGCCAAAGGGCCCAGGTTTGATTCCCCAGGATCCACGTTAGCCAGATGCAGAAGGGGATACATGTGTCTGGAGTTTATTTACCCTGGCTGGAGGCCTGGTGCACCCATTCTTTCTCTGCCTCTTTCTCTTTCTCTCTCTCTTTCTCTGTCTCTCAAGTATCTCTCTCTCAAATAAATAAATAAAATAAAATATTTTTAAAAAGAAAAAGAATTTTATTTGAAAGAGAGAAAGATTGAGAAAGAAGCAGATGTGAGAGAGAAAGAGAGAGAAAGGCACACCAGGGCCTCCAGCCCTGCAAACGAACTCCAGGCACATGCACCACCTTGTACATCAGGCTTACTTGGGTCCTGGGGAATCAAAATTAAACCTGGGTCCTTTGGCTCTGTAGGCAAGTGTCTTACCACTAAGCTATCTCTCTAGCCCTGAATAATTGCTTACAATTGAGCAATCCAACTTCCTCCCCAGGTGCCAGGCACCAACTCAACCTTTGAAAGCCGGGTTTACGGGTGATACCATGCAAAGGATCCACCTACCATAACCCAAGGGATGCAGATGCCTCTGTAGGGGAAAGGGTATGAAGGAGGCATGTGGGTAACAAGATTGCAAGTGGGAGCACGGAGTGAGTCTCCCAGAAGACTCCAGGGTAACAACCAGGAGCTGATGGAGCCCTGGCGGTAAATTCGGAAGGTCATCCGTGGGGCTGTGAGAAAGTTATCAACGTATAGGAAGTAGGGCTGTCTTGAGTCATCAGTCATGAAAACATCATTAAAATCCGACATGGTAGTAAACAGAAAGTGGCATCATTGCTATTAGTAATGCTTGGTAATTAGTACTAAGAGCATTAGTAAGCATCGTAAAAGTGTGGTAATAAAGGGTTTCCGCCACGTTATTAGTGCTATCGTCACTTTTATCTGGCTGTCACTCCATCCACCAGGGAAGAATGGGAGGTGTCATTATACCCACTTCACAAGGGATGAAAAGGTGGCAATAAAGATGGCACTTCGGGAAGCCAGGTTTCTTCACGCTGGGCCAGGGCGCCTTCCTTGCCTGGCAGACAGTTGTGTGCTCCGTGCAGAACCAGTGGGAGCTCTGGTCGGGAAGCTGTTTTCAGACTTATCTGCGTGCCCCAGGAGGATGCGCTGTGGGTTGGGCACTGGGCTGTGTCACGGCCCGCAGCCCAGGAGGAGGAGGGAAGGCGGGCTGGAGGCGGGGAGCGGAGTTGAGTCTCTGCTCGCCTCTCCCAGCCTGTCTTCTCTCATCTATAACCGAGGATAAGACAGTGGCCTCGCAGCGGTGGCGTGACCTGGAACGCGTTGGCATGCATAACGCGCCGGAGCCCAGCTACAGCCAAGCAGAAGCAGTATTTGAACAATGACTAAACTGTAGGCTCAGGATTAACGTGCATAGTTGGGGTCCAAGATACGCAAATTTCCAACACAGGGATGAAATGCAGGAGAACTGGAAATGTTCCAAAGCTGCCACAAGGTGTATCAGTTTAATTTCTTTTTTCTTTTTTGGTTTTTCGAGGTAGGGTTTCACTGTAACCCAGGCTAACCTGGAATTTACTATGGAGTCTCACGGTGGCCTCGAACTCATGGCGATCCTCCTACTTCTGCCTCCCGAATGCTAGGATTAAAGGCGTGAGCCACCATGCCCGGCTGTTTTTTTTTTAAATATTGTATTATTTATTTATTTCAGAGAGAGGCAGATAGAGAATGGGTAGGCTAGGGCCTCCAGACACATGCACCACCTTGTGCATCTAGCTTTATGTGGGTACTGGGGAATCAAACCTGGGTCTTTTGGCTTGGCGGGCAAGCGCCTTAACGACTAAGCCATCTCTGCAGCCCAGCTTATGTGTTTTTAAAAGTGACAGGAGAAAGGGACAAGTTAGTGACGGCTCACATTCTGTGAGTGCTTGCTGTCATCAGACAGTGACCAGCCTTCACGCATGCAGCCTCCTGTAATTCTCTCCTTGAGTTACACAGCAGCCTCCTTTACTCCATTTAGTGTTGGCCTAGTGGAGTGAAGAAATTTCCCAAGGTCACACATTCCATCAGTGGGATGGTCAGGACTCATCCAGTTCATGTTCTTGGACATGAGTAGATGCATCTATAGCGGTGTGTCGAGTTCAGAAGAAAATTCCCCCAGTATTAGCAGTGGTCATTGCTGTATAATATGGTGCTTTTCTAAATTGAGTATACACACTCCTTTTACCATTTAAAATGTCTTTCAAGGGCTGGTGAAATAGCTTAGTGGTTAAGGTGTTTGCCTGTGAAGCCTAAGGACCCCGGTTCGATTCCCCAGGACCCCACGTAAGCCAGATGCACAAGGGGGCGCATGTGCCTGGAGTTCGTTTGCAGTGGCTAAAGGTCCTGACACACCCATTCTCTCTCTCTCTCTCTGCTTCCCTCTCTCTCTTTCTCTCAAATAAATGAATAACTAAATTAAATATTTTAAAATGCCTTTCAAGGGCCGGGCACACGCCTTTAATCCCAGCACTCGAGAGGCAGAGGTGGGAGGATCGCTGTGAGTTCGAGGCTAGCTTGACACTACAGAGTGAATTCCAGGTCAGCCTGGGCTAGAGTGAGACCCTACCATGAAAACCTTTTTAAAAAAAAGTCTTCCGAGGGCTGCGCATGCGTGGTGGCTCACAGCACTACTCAGAGGTCGCTGCAGGAACGCTGCAGGTGTGAGGCCCACCTGGCCTACAGAGTGAGTTCTACCCCAGCATGCGCAACAAAACCAAACCCAACCCAATAAGCCGGTTTTGATTTTGACAGCAAAAATTTCACAAGTAAGCTACAATGGGGCTTCAACAAAAGATCTGAGGTGAATGGCTCCTTTCTGCATTCAGAAGGAGGGGAGATGATACTAAAGAGCTACAGAGTCTTCATGACTATTAAGCTTTTGGGGTCACCCCCATCAAGAAACCTTCAGAACCAAACAAACTTCTTGAGAGTAAAGGTTATGATCTTCTCTGTCCCCTAACAAGTCAGGTTCAATGGCTCCGTCTTTTGGGTGATTTTTACCATCAAAATTAACACAAAGATCTGCCAACTGTAAACTCTGTAACATCAGCAGAGGTCTTAAGATGTGCCGTCCTTTTATCTTTCTTTCTTTCTTTCTTTCTTTCTTTCTTTCTTTCTTTCTTTCTTTCTTTCTTTCTTTTTTCTTTCCCCTTTGTTTGGATTTTTAAGGTAAGGTTTCGCTCTAGCCCAGGCTAACCTGGAATTCACTATGTAGTCTCAGGGGTGGTCTCCAACTCATGGCCATCCTCCTACCTCTGCCTCCTGAGTGCTGGGATTAAAGGTGTGCGCCACCACGCCTGGCTAAGATGTGCCATCTTTGCCACATTTTCCCTCTGCACAATTATTTACAAACTTTTTTAAAAGACATTTTAATTTTATTTATTTATTTGAGAGAGGGAAAGAGTCAGAGAGAGTGAGAGAGAGAGAGAGAGACTGGGCATGCCAGGGCTTCCAGCCACTGCAGACGAAGTCCAGATGCATGCACCACCTTGTGCATATGGGCTTACGTGGGTACTGGGGAATTGAACCTGGGTCCTTTGGCTTTGCAGGCAAGTGCCTTAACTGCTAAGCCATCTCTGCAGCCCCTTTATAAACTTTTAAAATATTTTATTTATTTATTTCTGAGAGAGAGAAAGATAGAGAGATGCACGATCATTTATAACAAGATCACCCTCTCCCTCTTGTCTGGTCGTTGCTAAGGTTGGACGATGAAAACCCTCCAAGGCAAACATCTGTCTTACTGTTTGGTCCAAACCCTGATGTCTTCTTCCAGGAGAAGTGTGATGAGGAATTAAGATTCCTCAGCCTGGTAAACAGAGCCAGCCTTCAAAGATGACCTCCGTGGGGAGGAAAGGAGCTGAAAGCAAATCGAAGGAACTCTAAAATGATGACCTTTTACTGTTTTTCTGCAGCGAGCAACAATTTAGGACGAGACTCCTCAGAGCCCTGTCCCCAGAGCAGGGGCCTTAATCTCTTCCTGCTGAGAGCTCTGGCCCCCTCCCTCAGGTCATGTGAAGTAGCATGGCTAACGGTAGCTGAGCCAGAAAGCCAGGGGAGGCATTGGAGATGCCTTTCCACGCCATTGGACCACTTAGAAGATGAAGGGGCCGTGGCTGGAGCTAAGCAAGGCTTCCAGGTTGCGTTCACAACCCTATTCTGGGAACACCCCAGACCTGGGCTTCTCTGTGGCTGGGCAGCTGTGCTTGAATGTGAAGACGACAAGGGGCCTCTAGTCAAGTTATTTTTATTTATTGATTTGAAAGAGAGAGAGAGAGAGAGAGAGAATGGCACTGCAAACGAACTCCAGACACATGCTCTACCTTGTGCTTCTGGTTAACGTGGCTACTGGGGAATTGAACCAGGGTCCTTAGGCTTTGTAGGAAAGCACCTTCACCACTAAGCCATCACTCCAGCCCCCCTCTAGTCAATGTGCATTAATCTCGGAGCACTATGTGCAGGAAAACCCACTGCTGTAAGCTCTGGGCTTGGGAAGAACAGAGAAACAATTCGTCCGCCCCTAGCCTTTGTTCTATCTAATTGATTTTCAGAGGACACTGCCTCCAGACAAGTTGTCAAAACTTCACCTGCACATTTATGTAACTGTTTAGTTCTTTGAATTTTGGTGATTTTCTTTTTCAAGACAGAAAAAAGGAGTTAAATTTCAAAGTCTTCTAGAGCCTGATTCCAAAGATGCGAGGCTGTCTTGACTATGCCTCCACAGATGTTTCTGAGCGATATTTCCAGCTCCGTAGGTTCCCTGAGGTGAGAACAGACCTGATGTCTGTAGAGTTTAGAAACAAAATAGAGTATTTAATATTGGATTTTTGCAGATTAAAAAAAAATCGGATAGGATTTTTATATTTTATCTCTGCTTCCCCTTTACAGATGCCATATGAATATATTCTCTCTCAAATTAGGGTGTCACATAGCACAGACTGACCTGGCTGGTCTTGAACTTCTGACCCTCCTGACTCGGCCTCCCACGTGTTGGGGTTGCAGTCATGAACCACCACACCCAGGTGACCAGCACTGGAGGTTGAACCCAGGGCCTTGTGCACGTGCGGCAAACGCTCTGTCAAGTGAGCCACATCCTCCACCCCAAGGTTTACCTCGTTTTTATGTTGCATTTATCAGTTGGAGTTGGGTCAGAGGTGCCAACCCACGGGGCCCAATATGCAGCGATGGGTTTGTGTCAGAGACTCTCATCCCATTCTTGGGGACTGGGGGGGAACGGCCTGCATGGGGCTGCTGCTTGTAAGGTCATCGGGGCAGGAGTTGGAGCAGACAACGAGGAGAAGCCACTAGCTGTGTGGACCGGCTGGAACCCAGCTCTCTGCCACGGGCTCACGTGGCTCGCCTGCATCCTGGGCGTTGAGCTGAGCAGCCACAGACTTCCGGATGAGAACCCCCGGAGCAGCTGACCAGGGAGGGAAAGAGGGGGGAGTTCAGATCGCTCTGGCCGTGGTCGCCGCCCTTCTGAGCTCAAGAGACAGCTCCTGCGTCCCTTGCCCATCCCAGACACGGCCATGCCAGCCACGAACTGCGAGGGCCGAGGGCCTGTAGGGAATCATGCCCTAGCTTGGCTCCTTCAACACAAATAAACCCACCCGCGGCCTCGGGTTTCACATTCTGCAGCTCCTGACCAGATCCCGAGGGGCAATGACCAGAGGAAAAGCTGTGAGGATTTGATCTCGAACACAACACAGAGCAGGGGCTGTCAAACCTTTTCTATGGGGCTGGAGGGATGGCTTAATAGTTAAGGCGCTAGCCTGCAAAGCCAAAAAGGACCCAGGTTCGATTCCCCAGGACCCATGTTAGCCAGATACACAAGGGGGAACATGGGTCTGGAGATTGTTTGCAGTGGCTGGAGGCCCTGGCACGCCCATTCTCTCTCTCTCTCTCTCTTGCTCTCCCTCTCCCTGTCCCTCTTTTTTCTGTCAAATAAATAAATAAAATAATAATAATTAAAACCTTTTCTGTGAAGGGGCCAGACAGTGAATATTGTAGGCTTTCCAGGTCACATGTCATTTCTGCCTCATGCTTTTTATGACCTTTTTTTTTTTTTTTAATTTTAGTTTTGGTTTTTCTAGGTAGGGTCTCACTGTAGCCCAGGCTGACCTGGAATTCACTATGTAGTCTCAGGACGGCCTCGAACTCACGGCAATCCTCCTACCTCTGCCTTCCGAGTGCTGGAATTAAAGGCGTGCACCACCACGCCCGGCTTTGTGACCTTTTAAACAATGTGCAAAAACATACTTAGCGGGCAGGAGACAGTTCGCTGTTCTCTGGTAAGAAGGCCCCAGGCAGAGTCTGAAGTTCTGGATACTGCTAGCTCTGGTTTCAATTCCCTGGAACCGAGACAGGCCTTCACCTGGGGGGCTTCCCATCAGCATCCAGTGGTGGGCTCATTCACTAGTAAAGAGCGCACACTCGAGGGCTGGGGAGAATGCTCAGTGGCTAAGGCTCTGGCCTGCAAAGCCTAACAACTTGGGTTCGATGCCCCAGGACCCATGTATATATAGCCAGATGCACAAAGTGGCACATACATCTGGAATTCGTCAGCAGTGGCTGTAGGCCCTGGCATGCCCATTCTCTCTTTCTCTCTCTCTCTCTCTCTCTACTTCAAATAAACAAATTAATTAAAATTTAAAGATAGAGTACACAGCCAGGCACCGTGAGTCTGAGTTCTGTGGGGAGGGGCCCAGGCACCTAAATTCTGCTTGAAAATTTAACACACATCAGCACACCATGGGAATTAAGTCCAATCCATTTTTCCTCTTCATGCCAGTGTTGATTAGCATGTATGAGGTGTTGGAATAATCCCAGACAGACCAGGCACACTTGTATAAACAAAATTTCTACCGATGACAATAAAAGCCCTTGCCCTCCCCTTTCGTTTTCATCACGGGGTGCTGTGGAAGAGACAGGATTTAGACTAACTTGAGCAGGTTGGCAAAAATTGTGTGGCTTCCCCCATACACACAGGAAAGCAATGAAATTACTACTCGTATAGGAAAAGTGAAGCAAATGTGTAAAAGACCACCAGCATGTTCTCTTATAAGGACACATTTTATTCTATTTTTCAGTTGAGATTGGGTGTACTTAGGGTGGTATGACCTTAGACCATTTTATTCTATTTCAAAACATAGTGGTCAGACTGGTAAACTGGGAACAGCAAGGTAGAACTCCTTTTTGCTAACACAGCAGGTCAACACTTTATTTTTAGGAAGACAATGATGGATATGCCACACTGGGATCCAAAGGGTTTAAGACAACATTCTCAGTGGCTGAGGTGCCTGCCAGAAATCATGGACATTGTAGAGGACACCCAGGTTGTCTGCAAATAAGATTGCCTAGTATTGTTGATTTTATTCGATTTATTTTTATTTTTATTTATTTATTTGAGAGTGACAGACAGAGAGAGAAAGAGGCAGAGAGACAGAGAGAGAGAGAGAGAATGGGCATGCCAGGGCCTCCAGCCACTGCAAACAAACTCCAGACGTGTGCGCCCCCTTGTGCATCTGGCTAACGTGGGTCCTGGGGAATCGAGCCTCGAACCGGGGTCCTTAGGCTTCACAGGCAAGTGCTTAACCACTAAGCCATCTCTCCAGCGTTATTTTTTTTTTTTTTTTGAGGTAGGGTTTCCCTCTAGCTCTGGCTGACCTGGAATTCACTATGTAGTCTCAGGGTGGCCTTGAACACACAGTGATCCTCCTACCTCTGCCTCCTGAGTGCTGGGATTAAAGAGGTGCACTACCACACCAGGTAATATTTTATTTATTTTTTATTAATCTTTGAGCAAGAGAGAGAATGGGTGCACCAGGGCCTTTTAGCTGCTGTGAAAGAACTCCAGATGCATGCACCCCCTTGTAAACATGTACAGCATTACACACTTAGGTTACTTTTTTGTTTTTGCATCTGGCTACATGAGACCTGAAGATTTGAGCATGCATTCTTAGGCTTTGCAGGCAAGCACATTAACCACTAAGCCATCTCTCCAGCCCTAATATTTTATTTTTTATTTATTTAAGAGAAAGATAGGCAGAGATAGAGAGAAAGAGAAAGAGAAAGAGAATAGGTGCGCCAGGGCCTCTAGCTACTGAAAATAAACTCCAGACACATGCGCCACCATGTGCATCTGGCTTACGTGGGACCTGGAGAATCAAATCTGGTTCCTTAGGGCTTCACAGGGTTAAGCGCCTTCACCACTAAGCCATTTCTCTAGCCCCGGGATGATTTTTTTTTTTTTGAGACAGTTTCTCCTGTGGTCCATCCATGCTGGTATTGTTACATAGCCCAGGATGATCCTATTCTCCCGCCTCCATTTCCCAAGTTATTACAGGTGTGTGCCACCACACCCACCTGTCGAGGATTAGCAAAACAAGTGATACCTCCTCACCCACTCAGGGGCAAAGACAAGCACACTGAACTTAATCCCCATTGTGCAATAAGCACTCAGGGCAGTAAAGAGATGGCACAACCTTATACGCCTATGGCTTGGATGTTCAATGCCCCCAAAGTCCCATGTGTTAAAGGCTTGGTCATCAGCGTGGCACTACTGAGAGTGGAAGGGGGGACTGTAGGAGGACTTTCTCTCTCTCTCTTGGTTTTTGGCTATGGTGTAAGCAGTTTTTCTCTGCCACATGCTCCCCCTGAGAACTGCCACCCCAGGCCCAAGGCAACAGGGCTAAGTGACCATAAGATAAAGCCAAAACTACCAGCCAAAGCAAATGGCTTACGTAGAGGCTGATGTTCCCAGGTAGGTTACAGTAACAGAAAGCTACCACAGTTCCACTGTAAGAATGGACATTTGGGGCTGGAGAGATGGCTCAGCAGTTAAGGCACTTGTCTGTGAAGCCTAAGGACCCAGGTTTGATTCTCCAGGGTCCATGTAAGCCAGATGCACAAGGTGGCACATGCATCTGGAGTTTGTAGTGGCTAAAGGTCCTGGTGTGTCCATTCTCTCTCTCTCTCTCTCTCTCTCTGCCTCTTCTTCTCTCTCTCTCAAATAAATAAATAGAAACAAAATATTTTTTGAAGCAAGCCCAACAGACCTTCTTGTTTTTAATGCGAGAGAGAGAATGGATATTGGCATGCCAGGGCCTCCAGCCACTGCGATCAAACTCCAGGCATGTCCACCTAGAGAGTCAAACATGGGTCCTTAGGCTTCACAGACAAGTGCCTTAACTGCGGAGCCATCTCTCCAGCCCTAAAATTTTTTTTTTTTTTTAAACTGGACATTTCGGCTGGAGAGATGTCTCAGCGGTTAAGGCGCTTGCTTGCAAAGGCTAACCACCCAGGTTTGATTCCCCGTACCCGTGTAAAGCCAGATGCACAAAGTGGTGCATGCATCTGGAGTCCGTTTGCAGTGGCTAGAGGCCCTGGCATGCCCATTCTATCTCTCTCTTTCTCTCTTCTTGCAAATAAATAATTTTTAAAAATGTAAAGAATGGACATTTTTCCATACAGTAACAAAAATGACCACACTTCCACCTTAAGAAAGGACACTTGGAAGCTGGAGAGATGGCTTAGCAGTTAAGGCGCTTGCCTGCAAAGCCCAAGGATCCCGGTTCTATTCCCCAGGACCCACATTAGCCAGATGCACAAGGGGGAGCACTGTGGAGTTCGTTTGCAGTGGCTGGAGGCCCTGGCGTGCCCATTCCCCCCCCCCCCTGTTTGTGTCTGCCTCTTTCTCTCTCGTACTCTCTCAAATAAATAAATAAATAAAAATAAAAATAAACGTTTAAAAAAAGAAGAAAGGACACTTGCTTTCTTTGATGCACACTTGTTGAGCCTTCACTACGTGTTAGGTGGGTGCTGCTTTAAGACGACGAACCAATCCAAAACTACGCAGCTCTTGTTCTGCAAGTCTCACTGACGGAGAGTGTTCTTAAAGGTGTGGAATGAGAAGATGGTTCATGTACCTATTCCTAAATGATTTCTTACCTTCTCGGTTAGTAAGGCAGGGTCTTGGAGGCTAAAACACAAACTTTGCAAAAACCATAGTAGCTACTGGGTAGCTTTACGTGTTGGTGACACCTGGACTGGTCAGACCTGCTTGTAAGTAGTGTTGGGGCGCAGTCGAGGGTGGGGAAAAATGCCCTTAAGTCACTAAGGCATTAGCTCCTGTGACCTCTGACCTGTCTTCACATACGTGGGTTTTTATTTATTTATTTATTGTCTTTTTCGACGTAGGGTCTCACTCTAGCCCAGGCTGACCTGGAATTCACTATGGAGTCTCAGGGTGGCCTTGAACTCACAGCGATCCTCCTACCTCTGCCTCCCGAGTGCTGGGATGAAAGCTGTGCACCACCACGCCCGGCAACTAGATTTTTATTTTAACTTTTGAAGCAGGGGTTCACTCTAGCCCAGGCTGGCCTTGAACTCATGGTGCTCTTCCCACCTCGATCTCCCAAGGGCTGGTATTAAAGGTATGCATCACCTGGCCACTTTTGATTTTTTTTCTTTTTCTGAGACAAGGTTCTCACTATGTAGCCCAGGATGACCTTGAATTCTCAGCAATCCTCCTGCCTCAGCCACTAGAGTGCTGGGATTGTGTATGTCTACTGCCATGCTGGGACCTAAGGCTGTGCTTACTGTACTTTAAAAAAACAACAACAACTTTATTTTATTTATTTATTTATTTATTTGAGAGAGAGAGAGAGAGAGAGAGAGGCAGGGAGAGAGAGAATGGGCATGCCAGGGCCCCAACCATTGCAAATAAACTACAAACTACTGATGCATGTGACCCCTTGTGCATTTGGCTAACGTGGGTCCTGGGGAACCGAACCGAGGTCCTTTGGCTTTGCAGGCAAATGCCTTAACCACTAAGCTATCTCTCCAGCCTTACTGTACTTTTTAAAAAAAGTATTTTTATTTATTTGCAAGCAGTGAGATGGAGAGAAAAGAGAGAGCAACACACACACGCACAGAGAATAGGTGCACCAGGGCCTGTAGCCGCTGTAATTCAACTCTAGATGCACCACTTTGGGCATCTGGCTTCATGTGGGTACTGGGGAATCAAACTCGGGTTGTCAGACCTTGCAGGCAGGCACCCTTAACCACTGAGCTATCCCCCAGCCTTTATTGTACTTTTTGAAACTGAAATACAGTATGTATTCCATAAAAGTTACCACTTCCACTGTTTTGGAGTTTCTACTTCAGTGTGGACCATCACAATCACACGCTGAGCGGCCATCCCACATCTCGTCCATGTCCATTAAGAAACAACTCCCGGCCTCTGGTAATCTTCACCCTATTTTCTGTCTCTATGAATCTGAATAGTCAACAATCCTGATAAAAGTGAAACCATATAGTATTTGTCTTGTGCATTTGGCTTATTTATTTATTTGATGGGGGGGTTCTGGTGGGAGGGAATGGGCACACCAGGGCCACCGCAAACGAACTCCAGACGCATGTGCCACCTTGTGCATCTGGCTTATATGGGTCCCAGGGAATCGAACCTGGGTCCTTTGGCTTTGCAGGCAAGTGCCTTAACCACTAAGCCATCTCTCCAACCCTGTCTGGCTTACTTCACATACTTACCCAAGGAAGATCATGTAAGGACATAGCATGAAAGGTAGTCAACTATCTACACACCAGTGAACAAGGCCTTGAAAGAAACCAAAATGCTAATACCCTGCTTTAAAAGTTCACCCAGTCTTTGGTACTTGGAAGCCCTAGAAAACTTGCCATTTTTTTTTTCTAAGTTAACAATTTTGTGTATTTGTATTTTTCTCTTCATGGAGACAAAATGCCTAAAAGGAGCAATTTAAGGGAGAAAGGATTTATTCTGGTTTATGGTATAGGGATTCCGTCCATTACTGTGGGGAAGATGTGGTGGTATGATGTGTCTACATTCATAGATATCTGAGTTGGTTTTTGCCTTTTGACTATTGTGAATAATTCTACTATTAACACAGGCATACAAATATCTATTCAAGCAAGCCCCTACTTTCTACTGTTTCGGGAATATACCTAAAGGTAGCATTGTTAGAACATGCGAATACAAATGATACATTTAATTTTTGTATGTGTGGCTGTGTACATATAGTCAGTGTGGTGTGGTGTGTGCCCGTGCAGATGTGTGCACCCGGTACTGCGTGTGCAGAGCCCTCTGGACAGCGCCCGCCGTTTCCCTCCATCACTGTCTGCGTGTTTCCTTGAGACGGAGTCTCACTGATTCTGGAGCCGGTGATCTCACTAGCCCCAGAGATTCTCCGGTCTCTGATCCCCATGGGACTGTAGTTACAGATGTCCATGGCCACACCCAGCTGTTTACGTGGGTGTTGTGGAAGAGAGAGAGAGAGAAAGAGAGAGAGAGCGAGAGAGGGGGCAGATAGACTCAGACAGTCTCAGGTCCCCTCAAGTCCCTGAGCTTTCACAGAATGCATCTTACCTCCTGAGTCATCTCACCAGCCCCTACATTTAATTTTTTAAAATATATTTTATTTTTATTTATTTATTTGAGAGAGGGAAAGAGACAGAGAGAGAGAGAGAGAGAATGGGCGCACCAGGGCTTCCAGCCGCTGCAAATGAACTCCAGCTGCCTGTGCCACCTTGTGCATCTGGCTTACGCGGGTCCTGGGGAATTGAACCAAGGTCCTTTGTCTTCACAGGCAAGTGCCTTAACCGCTAAGCCATCTCGCTAGCCCCTACGTTTAATTTTTGATAAACCAGCACAATGGTTTGCAATTTTCACTTTTCTTATCATTCACGGTAAAAAAAAGTTACAGAGGAAGTACAAAAGATAAAAATTAAAAATTCAGAAAAATGTCCGTGCAGTATACTGGCTTTGATTCTGGAAATTTTGGCCTATGTTCTTTCTGAGGCAATCTTATTTTCTATTACAAAGAAACCTTAGAAGTCACTTTCTCATCTTTGGCCAAACTTTTCATTCAGTTTTGAGTGTTTCCCACCCCTTGGCTGTTCTTTGTACTATTAAATCCAATCACTTTGACCCCTCTTCACTTCCCAAGCAATCACTCTTAACTGCGCATGTCACCGTGACCTCCTCTCACAGGGTCATCCTCCTTAGAACATCTCTTTCCTAATGGCTAATGATCCATGACAGGGACAAACACTGGGAGGGAGCTGCTTCCCCACACCTCATAAAGTTCCCAAGGAAGGCCTCCACCCCCCCTCCCCCGAGAATTCCTGAAGAGTACCAACTTCAAAGGAAAGCAGATGGGTCAGCAATGGTGCTGGGTCAGGAAGACTTGATCAGGAAATGCGTGTGTGCACGCACATGTACACACACACACACACACACACACCTCTCACAGTCTTCTATCTGTACAAGTCAGAACATAACCGACACTGTGCACACATGCCATGCAAAAACAGCTAACGTGGACTGGAGTGAAGCCTAAGGACACAGATTCGATTCCCCAGTTCCCACATAAGCCAGATGCACAAGGGGGAGCACTGTGGAGTTCGTTTGCAGTGGCTGGAGGCTCTGGTGTGCCCATTCTCTCTCTGTCTGTCTCCTCTCTGTATCTCTCTCTCTCTCTCTGCTTGCAAATAAATAAAATAAAATACAAATCTTTTTTAAAAAGTCATTTCCCATTGAAAACACATCTAGAATGAGACCTCGAAAACAAAACCACTCTGTCCTCAGGCAATAAGAACACAAGACAACAATATCCAAATCAGCCGGGCGTGATGGCACACGCCTTTAATCCCAGCACACGGGAGGCAGAGGTAGGAGGATCGCTGTGAGTTTGAGGCCACTCTGAGACTCCACAGTGAATTCCAGGTCAGCAGGGACTAGAGTGAGACCCTGCCTCGAAAAACAAAACAAACAAACAAACAAAAAATTATCCAAATCAGAGGTTTGAAACGTTCACCAGCAGCCAAGGGACAAGGCTGGTGGATCCGAAGCCTATGCACAGAGAACCAGAACTATGTCGCCCGCAACATCTCCAGGAGCCGTACTGCTTGGCTCGGCTTGATCGCAAGCTCATTCTGCAAGAACAGCCCTGTCCCATTCAGTGCCGAGCGCTCGACCATCACCCCCTCTCAGCATTTTGACGCATTTCGAATCTCCCCGGCAGTCACTACCATCTGCCAAGAGAAACTGCCTCACCAAAGATATGGGCAGCACGAATCTATGGGCATAAGCATAATATAAATGTTAGAGGGCAATTTGGTGGGCACAACATATCCTTTTAGTCAACCACTAGGCTTCCCCACTAGGGTTCATAACCTTCCCAGCTGTAGGTTTTGGACTAGGTTTTCAGTACTGGTGGTGAGTTCCCAATGGGTCTAAGAGGAGACATCTTTATCATGCCCCTCAAGGCTCAGAGAATATTGCACAAGAGAGGGTGGAAAGAATGTAAGACTTTGAGGATAGGGAAGAATACTTTGGAACACTATCTTCCAGCGTTTTGTCCATTCCTTCATGATCTCACAGAGCCTATCACTACCTCCACAAGATCTCCACAATAGGGGATGGAGATATGGCTCAGTGGTTAAAGTACTTTCTTACAAAGCCTAAGGCCCCATTTCGATTCCCCAGTACCTACGTAAAGCCAGATACACAAAGAGATGCATGCACCTGGAATTTGTTTGCAGTGGCAGGAAGCCCTGGCATGCCCATTCCCCCACCCTTTCTCTTTTTCACTTGCAAATAAATACATTAAAATAAAAAAATTAAAAAAATAAACAAGATCTCCATGATGCTGAGCTCATCAGCATTTAGACATGGATGATGGAGGTGAGCAAAAAAGTCATCAAAATAGAAGAAGGAGCTGGAGAGATGGCTTAGTGGTTAAGGTGCTTGCCTGTGAAGCCTAAGGACCCATGTTCGACTCTCCAGATCCCACGTTAGCCAGACACACAAAGGTGAGACAAGTGCAAAGTTGCACATGCCCACTAGGTGGCACAAGTGTTTGGAGTTCAATTGCAGTGGCTGAGGCCCTGATCTGCCAATTCTCTCTCTTGCTCACTCACTCTTGCTAAAAAAAAAAAAAAAAAAATAGAAGAAAGATTATTTGGAAAGAAGGAGTTCAGTGGAAGGGAGAGGGGAGGAAGGACAAAAGGGACAAAAGGGAGGGGATTATGATAAAAAATAACATTATGGAGACTTCTGGTTAAGATGGTGGTGTAGGAACCACACCAAAGCAGCCGAGGGGAGAAAAAGCCCCCCCCCCCCAAAATAATAATAAAATAACATTATGTTCACGTATGCACTGTCAGTTAAGAAAAACAAAATTAAAAGAAAAAGAATAGCCCTGTCCCTACATTTTTAAAATTAAATTAAATTTTATTTATTTGCAAGCAGAGAGAGAGAGAGATAGAGAGAGGAGACAGACAGAGGGAGAATGGACATGCCAGGGCCTCCAGCCACTGCAAACGAACCCCCTTGTGCACCTGGCTTGTGTGGGTCCTGGAGAATGGAGTTGAGGTCCTTTGGCTTTGCAGGCAAGCACCTAAATTGCTAAGCCATCTCTCCAGCCCCCTGTTTTTTTTTTTTTTTTTTATTCAGTGTCAGTGGAACTGCTTTAACATGTGCAGCCACTGAGATAAGACTGACAAGTTATGTACAAGATAAGAGGTTTGTATCTAGTCTATGTACAAATTCTTATCACTCATCAAAAAAAAAAAAAATGGTCGGGCGTGGTGGCACATGCCTTTAATCCCAGCACTGGGAGGCAGAGGTAGGAGGATCACCGTGAGTTCAAGGCCACCCTGAGACAACAGAGTGAATTCCAGGCCAGCATGGACTAGTGTGAGACCCTACTTCAAAAAAACCAAAAAATAAAAATAAAAAATAAATAAAAAAATAAAAAGAAAGAAAGAAAGAAAGAAAAGTCAAGCCAGGTGTGGTGGTGCACACCTTTAATCCCAGCACTCAGGAGGCAGAGGTAGGAGGATCTCTATGAGTTCGAGGCCACCCTGAGACTACATAGTCAATTCCAGGTCAGCCTGGACTAGAGTGAAACCCTACCTCAAAAAAAAAAAAAAAAAAAAAAAAAAAATCAAGATAATGGGCTGGAAAGATGGCTCAGTGGTTAAGGTGCTTCCCTGAAAAGCCTAATGACCCAGATTTCCCAGCACTCACATAAAGCCAGAGGCAGAGTGGCACATGTGTTTAGAATTCAGTCATAGAGGCAAGAGGCTCTGGTGTACCCATTCATTCTCATTCTCTCTCCCTCCCCCTTTCTCTCTTTCTTTCTCTCTCTCATACACACACACACACACACACACCAGTGATTCAATAAACCCCTCCTTTTAAAAAATTTAGGGGCTGGAGTGATAGCTCAACATTTAAAGTGCTTGTCTGCAAAGCTAAGGACTGGGTTTGATTCCCCAGTACCCACGTAAAACCAGATGCACAAGGTAATGCATGTGTGTGGATTTTGTTTGCATTGGTTAGAGGCCATGGTGTGTCCATTCTCTCTATCTGCCTCTGCCTTTTTCCCAAATAAATAAAGAAAATATGTTAAAACATTTTAAATCGAGATAACTAACCTAAATTTTAAAATGGGCCAAGAATTAAAAAAAAAAAAAAAAAAAAAAAGGTCTCCAAAGACATGATTCAAAGGGCGCAAAGCTCATCTCGAAGTGTTCAACAGCAGTAATCGCAGGAACTGCCAGTCAGACCCACAGCGAGGTACCACCCCACCCTCCCCAGGGTGGCTAGAGTAGTCAAGATGGGTGGCAGCTGGCTGGGGGTGGCAGCACACGGCTGTGATCTCAGCATTTGAGAAGTTAAGGCAGGAGATTCTGAGCTCAATGCCAATGTGGGCTACATTAGCAAGACCCCGTCTCAAAAAAAGGGGGGAGCTGGTGAATGGCTTAGCGGTTAAGGTATTTGCCTGTGAAGCCTAAGGACCCCGGTTCAATTCCCCAGGACCCATGTAAGCCAGATGTACAAGGTGGCGCAGGTGTCTGGAGTTTGTTTCCAGCAGCTGAAAACCATGGTGCACCCATTCTCTCCCCCACTTCTCTCTCTCTGCCTGCCTGTTTTTCTCTCTCAAATAAATAAATAAAAATAAAAATATTTTTGAAAAAAAAAACCAGTATCATCAGGAATGTGTAAAAATTATATGTTATATATATTATACTATAAAATTATATATATTATATGCTGCTGGTGGGAATGCAAAAATGCTACAGCAATTTGACAGTTCTTCAAAAAGTGACACCTTGAATTGCCCTATCATGATCAATTTCATCCCAACACTGCCCAAGAGAACTGAAAATATGTTTGCATAAAAATCATACATCCATATTCCCAGCAGTATTCCATGTGTGAGTCAAAAAATAAAAAATGGAAATGAGCCAACCATCCTTTGAGTGAAGGAGGAGCAAGCATCGGATTTAGAGCTCCTGTGGCGAACCGTCGGCGACATGAAGCAGGGACGCCGGGAGACGGGCACACACTGAAAGTGTTATACGCTAGGTAAAAGTTCCTGACATGGAAGACCCCGTACCAAAATGTCCACAAAATTGCAAATGTAGACAAATAGATTCATAGTTGCCAGGGGCTTAGAGAAGGAGGGAATTGGGAACGACTTGCCATGATTATAAAGGCTTCTTTGGGAATGTATGAAAAATTTCCAAAATTAGACACCCCTGATCCTCAACTCTGGCTGATGGACCTCACCTCAATAAAGATACTGTAAAACAAATATATATATATATATATATATATCTTAGGGCTAGAGAGATGGTTTAGCAGTTAAGGTACTTGCCTGTGAAGCCTAAGGATCCAAGGTTGAGTCCCCAGGACCCACGTAAGCGAGACGCACAAGGTAGCTCATGCGTCTGGAGTTTGTTTGCAGCAGCTGGAGGCCCTGGGGCACCCATTCTCTCTCTCAAAGAAATAAATCAAAATAAATAGGAATAAAAAATATAGATTAGGGGTCGAGAATATGGCTTAGTCAGTAAAGCACCTGTTGGCACAAATGAGGATTTGAGAGTTCAGATCCCTAGAACCGACATAAAGTGTCAGGTGTGGTGGTGGTATATGGTAATGATACTCCCCTGCACTGGGGAGGTAGAGACAAGAAGATCCCCTGGACATGCTGGTCAGCAAGTCTAGCTGATTAGGTGAGCTCTGAGTTCAGTGAGAGACCCTCTCTCAAGAAGTAAGGTAGCTGGGCGTGGTGGCGCACACCTTTAATCCCAGCACTGGAGAGGCAGAGGTAGGAGGATCACTGTGAGTTCGAGGCCACCCTGTGACTAATAGTGAATTCCAGGTCAGCCTGGGCTACAATGAGACTCTGCCTCAAAAAAACAAAAACAAACAAAAAAAGAAGAAGAAGAAGAAAGAAAGAAAGTGTTCAGAACCCAGATGTCATAATTTTGGGTTTTTCTCTCCCTGGTAGAGAGGGGAGAGACAGACAGACAGACAGACAGACAGAAACAGACACCATGAATAGGAGGAGCAAAGCCCTGAGGCCAGCATGCCACTGACAGATCCCTGCAGTAGCCGAGGGAGGTGTGGTGGCTTGAGAGAAACGTCCCCATAAACGCATGTGTCCCCAGCTGATGGCAATTTGGAAGGTGGAGCCTTGCTGGAAGAGGTGCGTTCTCAGGGGCGCGCTCTCCCGCTCGCCAGCGTCTGGCTTTTTCCACCTGCTGCGACAGAGGTACCGCCCAGCCTCTGCCCATGCCATGCTTTCCCCTCGAAACTAGCTATAAGCCAAAAATAGAAAACTTTCCTCCCACCAGCTGCTTTTGGTGCTTTGTCCCAGCAACGAGAAGGGAAGTGCGGAGGAAGGGTTCCACGCTGTACTGGGGAGGAGACGAGCTGCTTACGTGGGGTGGGCGTGCTCCCTAGTGGGGCCGACATGAGACAGATAGTAGTAGATAAAACATCATTGCAGAAATAAGACTCGGGGGCTGGAGAGATGGCTTAGCCGTGAAGCGCTTGCCTGTGAAACCTAAGGACCCCGGTTCGAGGCTCGATTCCCCAGGACCCACGTTAGCCAGATGTACAAGGGGGCCCACGCGTCTGGAGTTCGTTTGCAGTGGCTGGAGGCCCTGGCGTGCCCATTCTCTCTCTCTCTGTGTCTCTCTCAAATGAATAAATAAAAATTGAATTAAAAAAATTAATAAAAATAAGACTCGGGTTTTAGAGGCAAGTAAACCCAGACTCCATTCTAGGCTCCGTACCTTTCATGGGTTTATACAATCGCTCTCAGCGTGAATTTCCTCACCTACGCAGGTAGTTAACAACATTTACCGCTTCATGATTGATGGAATATTATTCAGCCATAGAAGATGAAATCCTGTCATCTACTGTAACACGGATGGGACTGCGTTTATATTAAGTGAAATGAACTGGGCAGAGAAAGACAAAACCTGCATCATTTCACTTATAAATGGGCTCTACAGTAGTTGATGTCATAGAAACTGAGAGTAGGAGAGTGGTTGCCAGAGACTGGGGTGAGGAAAAAGAAGGAACGATGCACAGAGGTTGGTCAGCGGGTAATAAAATTGGAGTTAGAGGGGGCTGGAGAGATGACTTAGCGGTTAAGGCGTTTGCCTGCAAAGACAAAGGATCCCGGTTCGATTCCCCAGGACTCACATAATCCAGATGCACAAGGGAGCTCATGCGTCTGGAGTTCGCAGTGGCTGGAGGCCCTGGAATGCCCTTTCTCTCTCTCTGCCTCTTTCTCTTTCTCAAATAAATAAATAAATTTTATATATACTGCAAGCTGGGCGCACGCCTTTAATCCCACTCTGAGACTACATAGTGAATTCCAGGTCAGCCTGGGCTAGAGTGAAACCCTACCTCGGAAAAAAACAAAAAACAAGCAAAAAAAGCCCATCCATTAGATAGGCAGGTCCTGGTGCACTGACACATGGAAGGGGAGGACAGGTCACTATAGTGGTGTATTTTTAAAGGGCTAGGAGAAAGGACTCCATATGTGCTCAACACACAGCAATGATAAATAGCTGAAGAGACTGATATGATCCATGTGTATCATGATCTGAACATCATACAAGGTATCCATGTCATACAGTATCCCTCATGAAGATGTGTGATTTTTTTTTTTATTTGTTTGTTTTGTTTTTTTCATGGTAGGGTCTCTAGTCCAGACTGACCTGGAATTCACTATGTAATCTCAGGGTGGCCTCAAACTCACGGTGATCTACCTACCTCTGCTTCCCAAGTGCTGGGATTGAAGGTGTGCGCTACCATGCCCAGCTTCAAGATGTGTTTTTAAAAAATATTTTTATTTATTTATTTGCCAGGAGAGAGAGAGAGAATGAATGAGAATGAGCACGTCAGAACTTCTTGCCACTGCAAACAAACTCCAGATGCATGGATCACTTTGTGTATCCGGCTTTATGTGAGTTCTGTGGAATCAAACCCAGGTCACCAGGCTTTGTCTTAACTGCTAAGCCATCTCTCCAGCCTAAGATATACTTTTATTAGGTGCTAATTAAAAAATAGCTCTTGAGCATGGCGTGGTGGCGCACGCCCTTAATCCCAGCACTCGGGAGGCAGAGGTAGAAGGATTGCCGTGAGTTCAAGGCTGCCCTGAGACTCCATAGTGAATTCCAGGTCAGCCTGAGATACAGTGAGACCCTATCTAGGGGAAGAAAAAAAAAGCTCTTGGGCTGGAGAGATGGCTCAGAGGTTAAGGTGCTTGCCTTCAAAGTCTAATGACTTGAGTTCGATTCCCCAGTACCCACGTAAATCCAGATGCACAAAGTGGCACATGTACCTGGAGTTCATTTATAGAGGCTGGAGGTCTTGGCACACCTATTCTCTTTCTCTCTGCCAGGCATGGTGGCGCACGCCTTTAATCTCAGTACTCAGGAGTCAGAGGTAGGAGGACTGCTGTGAGTTCAAGGCCAGCCTGAGATTATATAGTGAATTCCAGATGAGTATGGGCTAGAGCAAGACCCTACCTCAAAAAACAACAAAACAACACCCGCCTCTTACCTAGTACACTAGTTGGAGAAATCAAATGAAAAGAAGGTCTATGGTGCACAGAGCTCTTATGGATAGCAGGTGTGTGTGTGTGTGTGTGTGTGTGTGTAATGTAGTGCTGGGGATGGAATCCTATTGACAATATTTGATAAACATTTAAATTGATAGCAGAACATTAAAAAAAGCACACATGAACTGGAGAGATGGCTTAGTGGTTAAACGCTTGCCTGTAAAGCCTAAGGACCCCAATTCGAGGCTTGATTCCCCAGGACCCACGTTAGCCAGATGCACAAGGGGGCGCACGCGTCTGGAGTTCGTTTGCAGTGGCTGGAGGCCCTGGCGCTCCCATTCTCTCTATCTATCTGGCTCTTTCTCTCTCTGTCTGTCGCTATCAAAAAAATAAAAATTTTAAAAGCACACATGCCTATATCAAAGGTTCTACAAGGCTGCCTGGCTGTTCAGAACTTGATTGTGGAAAGATGGAAAGTTCAAGGCCCGGACTAGGCTCATCTTGGGTCACCTTCAGCACCATAACAGTCACTTACTGCCCACCTTTGTGTCAGAGGAAACATCCTCTCGCAGGTAACACCTTTGGAAAGCATTAACACAGCCCAAAGCTGAGACTGCTATCGGATAACATATAAAACCTGAGGCAGTTTCCCTCAATTTGCTCTAACCTGCTTGCCTGCTGTTCTCAACATCTTTGGGGGGAAAAAAAAGCCTTGATTTATGACATACTCTTGTTCTGTGAATATAAACGTTCATGTAATTACTTCCATGGTGGAGCATATTTGGGGCAACAACCTGAATCTGTTTCTGGGCCATGGTCACACTTATTTGGGTCAGAATTTAAACAGCCTCTTATTCCTTTTGAAGTGAGAGTTGGGTTTTGTGTCAACATAAAGAACAGTCAGACTTTTCAAATATCTTGTAAAAGACCAAAAGAAAGAGGGAGGGAGGGAGGGAGGGAGAGAAGCTAGGCCAGTAGGTATTTCAGACTTCATGGAGACGTGGTACGGGAGAAGGTTGGGACCATGGCTCCTTTCTACCATGGTGGCACTGAACAAGGTGGGAATAAGCCTCCCAGGCTGTTGTAGCTCCCACCTCCCAGCAGCCGCACCCCAGGCTTGAAGCCAACACAACTCTTTCCCTAGGGATGAGAAGCACGAGACCAGCACCGCCTCGCCCTCTGAGAGGGGAGTGCCTAGCCCACCACAGTGCCAACGGAACGCCTTTCCTTTTGGTTCCACATAGCAGTGCTCCATTTCATTCTTGGTTTCTCTCATTAAACAAGAAGTCCATGGCCAGGAGGATGCAAACTCTGGCCAGCCACGTGAAGTAACTGAAGACCAGGGGAACTTGAAGAAGGTGTGTACCCTCAGGTATCACTGTCCATGGAAATAAAAAAAGGGGGGGGGCTTTCGTTTTTCTTGACACCTGCTAAAAACATGCCTATAGAAACTAGACACAGTGCTGGAAAATAATCTTCACGCGTGGGCAGGGCAGAGTTAACGACCATGTTTAAAATATAATAGCTGTAAAAACAGCGGCCCCTGGCCAGCACAGCGTACGGATGGGCTCACTAAAGGATAGCTATGAATTCAAACTTGTGCCTGCTCACCCCGGAATAAATTTAATTGAATAGTGCCCCCCAGAGGCCACTGGGAACTTAGCCATGCTGACAGCTTGAAGGCAGGTCTAGAAAGAGGCCGAAGAGAAACAAGGTTTCATTCCCTGGTGCAAACGGATGCCCGATCAGCACCGGGCATGTGATCTCTGCCAGGTGAAAAGCGGACCAGCTACCTGACCTGGCTTCCCGAGACAAACAGCCTTCTGCCTGGGGCTCGTCTGGGTGCGAAGGATCCTTTGTGAGGCAACGCAAATCCCATGGGAACTGGTGCTGGCGATTCCGAGTGCCAAGGCCTCAGGAGGCGCTGTCTCATCCTCTTTCTGGGGCCATTCTTTTATTTTTTTCAAATATGTTATTTATTTGTTTATTTGAGAGAGATACATAGAGAGAGAGGGCGGGAGGGAGGTAGAAAGAGGCAGATAGCGATAATGGGCGCGCCAGGACCTCCGGCCGCTGCAGACGAACTCCAGACCCGCGTGGCACCTTGTGCATCTGGCTTACGTGGGTTCTGGGGAATCAGACCTGGGTCCTTAGGCTTCACAGGCAAGCGCCTTAAATGCTGAGCGTGACTCCAGCCCATCTGGGGCCATTCTTGCTCCTCTATGGGATCCTGTTTCTTCTTGATGTCTGCCCTTCTGTGGCTTGTGTGTGTGTGTGGTGTGTATGTGTGGTGTGCATGTGTGTGGTGTGTATGTGCTGGGTTTCTCCTGAACTTGTAGCTCTCCTCACGTTCTCACACTCTGTGCAGTTTGGCCTCTATGAACTCTCAGGTCAAAGCTGATTGCCAATCAAGTGTTGGGGCTGGATGTAGGTGATCTGTCCCTGTGAATGGCCAGTAGGTGGAGGTGGGTTGTGTGTGCACGTGGGGGAGAAAGGACCACATTCCCGTGCTGCAAAACAAACCAGCACATCTGGACCTGCAGGCAGGGCGGGCACCTCAAAGAGAGCTTTCCTGCCGACCCGGAGCTAATGTTCCTGGATGTTTTCCATGCATCATGTCGCCTACACTCTGCCAGGAGTTCCACAAGCATCGGCTCATTTACTCCTTACAAGTCCCGTGGGATCCTGTCCTGTTATCAACCCCCCTCCAGGAGGAACTGCTGGTGACATCTCTGTGTGTCCCGGGGCTTTTGCCAGGGCGTCCTGGTCCCATTTGAAAGCTGAAGGAACCAAAACTTAGGCGGGTGGAGCCAAGGTCTGCACCAAGGCTCTGGTGTTACTGCTGCGTCGTTACCGTTAACAGCGTCACCTTCTGTCGGTGTAGCCCCTGTGACAGGACGGCGTGGCTGGGCAAAGGAAACAGCTCTGTAATCTGGCAAAGTGAGACAAGGTCCACACGTAGGACGTGATCAGTGGGTGACTGACCTGGGTGGGGGTCCTAATTGTTTTCTCCCATCCAAATACTAACCAGGCCCGACCCTGCTGAGCTTCCGAGATCAGGCGACGTGGGGGCGCGTTCCGGCTGCGATGGCCACAGGCCCTACTGGTTTTCTATTGCTGTGTAACAAACCTCTGGCACAGGGGCTCTAGGACAACATTCATTATTTATGCAATGTGCTCAGCCGGGGATCGGGACCCACTGTTAGCAGAATTTACTTCTTTGTATTTATGGGACGTGAGGCCTGTTATCCTGCTAGACGTCAGCCGGGGAAGGTCCCTGGCTCCTAGAGACTGCATCCTTCAACCTGTCACTCAAAGCAGGGACAGCTGCCTTTCATGTCAGCCGGGGGCTGGTGTGTGTGTGTGTGTGTGTGTGTTCATGTTCATGGGTGTGAGTGTGCGTTATGTAGATGTCAGAGGAAGACTTTGGATGTCAGTTCTCACCTTCCACCTTGTCTGTTGGTCACTGCTGAGTATACCAGGGTGGCTGGCCCGTGAGCATCCCGGGTTCCCGTCTCCACCTGTCATCTTACCACAGGAGGACTGGATTATTGATGCTCATTGCTATGTCCAGCTTTTTCCAGGAGTTCTGGGGATCCAAACGAGGTCACCAAGCTTGCATAGCAAATGCCTTATACCCACTAAGGTCCCATGTGGGGCCCCTTCTGTCTAACCCCTTGCGCTTCTCACTAGAGAAAACTGCTTTTAAAGAACTCATTCGATGAGGTCAGGCCCACCCTGATCAACTCTCTTTAAAAAATATTTATTTTAGCCAGGCGTGGTGGCTCACGCCTTTAATCCCAGCACTCAGGAAGGCAGAGGTAGGAGGATCACCGTGAGTTTGAGGCCACCCTGAGACTTCATAGTGAATTCCACGTCAGTCTGGGCTACAGTGAGATCCTACCTTCGAAAAACCAAAAAAAACAAAAAATTATTTATTTGAGAGAGCGAGAGTAAGAGAAAGAGAGAGAATGTATGTCCTCCATAGACTTAGGTTTTTTTTCCCCCCCTAGGTAGGATCTCGCTGTAGCCCAGGCTGACCTGGAATTCACTATGTAGTCTCCTGGTGGCCTCAAACTCATGGCGATCCTCCTGCCTCTGCCTCCTGAGTGCTGGGATTAAAGGCGTGCACCACCACGCCTGACTTGACTTAGGTGTCTCGTTAAGCTTGTGACTTGGGTCTCCCGTTGCCTGGCTGGAGGAGGTGTCACTGGGGGCAGATCCTGGGGTCCAGCCCAAAGGTGCGTTTGGAGGCGGATCTGGATTGCAGCCAGGAAGAATGCAGACAGGAGTGAGCTCGGGCGGGACCCTGCTGCTGGCTGCTTTGGTTCTTATGCATCGTTGGGTTGTTTCTCTCAGCTTGGATGTACTGGAAGCAGCTTCTCCCCCACTGGCTGGAGCTTCGCACCTAGATCTGTGAGCTTGAAATAAACGCCGTCCTCCCTGAAACTGTGCCTGCCTCGGATGCTCATCCCAGCAATGTGGAGCTGTCCATAGCAGAGAGAGAGAGGAAACGGGTGCACCGGGGCCTCCTGCCGCTGCATAGGAACTCCAGACACACGTACCGCATTGAGCATCTCTCTTTCCACGGGTACTGGGACATCAAACCCAGGCTAACAGGCTTTGCAAGCAAGAGCCTTTAACCACTGAGGCATCTCTCGGCCCTTTTTTATAGTCACCTATGCTATAAAACTTGACCTATGGGGCTGGAGAGATGGCTTAGTGGTTAAGGCACTTGCCTGCAAAGCCTAAGGACCCAGGTTCGACCCCCCCCCAGAACCCACATAAACCAGATGCACAAGGTGGTGCATGCATCTAGAGTTTGACTGCAGTGGCTAGAGACCCTGACATGCCAATTCTTTCTCTCTTATAAAAATAAAATAAGAGCCGGTGTGGTAGCACATGCCTTTAATCCCAGCACTTGGGAGGCAGAGGTAAGGAGGATCGCTGTGAGTTCGAGGTTAACCTGAGACTCCATAGTGAATTCTAGGTCAGCCTGGGCTAGAGTGAAACCCTACCTTGTAAAACCAAAAATAAATAAAATACACTTAAAAAAAAAACTTCACCTAGTCAGGAGAGTAAAACCCACCCAATTCACTCTTGGGAATGGTCAAGGTATGGGCATGGCAAGGGTATGGAATGTTGAAACATTTTAGAATTTCTGCCACCCGCCCACCCCCACGGGTGTGTGTGTGCAGAGCACAGGTGCTCGTAGGAGGTGGGGATCAAAAAAAGGCACCTGAGGGGTGGGCTTGAACTGAGCCTGGAAGGATGGAAGATGCTGGGAAACAGTGACCCTCAGGATAGCCTTAGATACTCAACATCATGACAGGATAATGTGGAAAATGCAATTCGTAAGAATTATAAAGCGTTAAGCTGGGTGTGACAGCACACGCCTTTAATCCCAGCACTCAGGAGGCAGAGGTAGGAGGACCTCCATGAGTTCGAGGCCACCCTGAGAATACAGAGTGAATTCCAAGTCAGCCTGGGCTAGAGTGAGATCTTACCTCAAAACCGCACCCCCCCCAAAGAATTATAAAGAGTTAAAAACTTTTTTGTTTGTTTGTTTCTTGAGGTAGGCTCTCACTCTAGCCCAGGAGGACCTAGCGATTCTCCTACCTCTGCCTCCCGAGGGCTGGGATTAAAGGCGTGCGCCACCACGCCCAGCCAAAGCATTTTGACCCATCAGATGGAGGGCAGAATGCACAGTAGCAGATGACAGGACATAAAACATCACGTAATAAGCATAAACAGAGACAAGCTTCCAGGGGACTGTCCCATCTCCATGTCCCTTCTTACTGTGTAAGTGCTGGGATTAGACACTACTGCTACCAGGCCCAGCTCTTATGTGGGTGCTGGAGTCCAAACAGAGGTACTCATGTCTATAATGATAGGCACTGAGTCATCGCTCCAGCCCAATTGATACTTCTGACTATAGGGTCATGTTACATAGCTCAAGTTTAAACTCACAGTCCTTCTGCCTCAGCTTCCTGAGTGCTGACATCACGGCTCTGTACCACCACATATACACATACACAGAGACATGGGAGCAAAAGTTGATTGCAGGAGGCAGGAGCAGAAGCTCATGTGCCAGTTATCCTGGAGGACATAGTGGTGAACAAGAGATCCCGTCTCAGGCTGAAGACATGGCTTAGAGGCTAAGGCGCTTGCCTGCGAAGCCTAAGGACTCAGATTCGATTCCTCGCTGGAGGCCCTGGCACACCCATTCTCTCTCTATCTGTCTCTTTTTCTCTCTCCCTCTCTATTTGCAAATAAATAAATTAATTATATTAAACAATAAAAATATTTTAAAAATGAGAAATCCTGCCTCAAATAACGTGGAAGGTGAGGACCAACACTTGAGCTTGTCCTCTGACCTCTACCATGTGCACTATGACCTATGAGTGCCCACATTCACAAGCATGAACACACACACACACACACCTGTATATCATACAAACACCAAAAAATTGATTGCAGATTCTGTTGAAGCAACATAAAATACTAGACAAAGCAAATAACCTGTACTTGGTGACTGCTTAAATAAGAAACCTTCAGTAGTTTCAGTTGTTAAAATTGAGAGACAAAAGTGACATGGTCTCTTTATTTGCAAAAATATGTACCATGGGATTTTACAAAAAGCTAAGATGCAGAGTGGTGCTAGCAGCGTGTTCTCACTGGAGCAAAGAACACAGGCACTTGCACATCTTTAGAGGATTCCTGGAAAGATATATGTAAACTGGTAAGGTAATGGGGCTCTTGGCTACAGCTGGTTGTAGTGAGGACAGAGTGGGTTCTGGATTGAGAAGACCAATCTCTTTCTTTCTCTCTCTCTCTTTCTCTCTCTCCCTCCCTCCCTCATACTATTCTGATAGATGGAATGTCTTATCATGAGCATGGAGTACTTTTCAGTTGAGAAAGGTAGTCTGCAATACATATACTGCAGATTAACATACATTAAATAGAATTATTAAAATTGAATCTGTTGAGTCAGTGTGATAAAACCGTGTGCACATCACCACAGATTAGCCCTTCGCATAGAAAAATTACAGGAATGGGGAATTAGTGTAGAAGAATTACAAGCTGTTCTTTTTCTTTTCTTTTCTTTTTAAGTGCTGTTTCAATGTTGCCCCTGAAATAGATAAAAATGAGTGCCCCGGGGAGGGACTCCGTACCCCAGGGATGAAATGATAGCTTTGCAAATACGTTACTCTATACAATGAAGGAACAAGAAAACCAGGAGCTGAGGTTTGGGGGTAGGGTGGGGCAGACAGTTCAGGAAGAGAAGCTAAAGGAAATGGTGTGCTGTTTCTAGAACGTGCCGATTCCTTGAAAACTCAAAAGCCAGACCTAGAAGTGAGCAGAGGCTGTGGGCAGAAGGCAATGCAGTTTTGCACAGCCCGGGAAACGCCAGTCCCCTGAAGCCAGGTGGCAGGCAGCATTGTGGAGAGACAGGTAAAGTCTGTAAGTCTCAAATGAGACATCTTCCTTATGAAGGCAGAGATCAATGCTGTACCTGATAGACGACCACTTTCAAAATCCTGATTTCTGGGCTGGAGAGATGGCTAAGCGGTTAAGTGCTTGCCTGTGAAGCCTAAGGACCCCAGTTCGAGGCTCGATTCCCCAGGACCCATGTAAGCCAGATGCACAAGGTGGCACATGCATCTGGAAGAAGAAGAAGAAGAAAGAGCAGCGATGAAACATCATCTCGCTTAATGCCCGCATGACACAGGTACCAGGTGCTGGGAGGACGTTGGAGCTGGTCCCTCCCTCACAGTCAACAGCCTGTGAACAAAGGACTAGGACAGCAGGTCCGGAGAAAGGGACAGGAGTCCTATCTCTGGTTCTGGAAGGAGGCGTGATGTCCTGACCTGCCTGGAAAACCATTAATGGATAGTTATCTAAGCCTGGCTCCAGAAGCCCTTCACTTTATGAGATTACTATAGAGCAAGCATGGCTTTCTGATAAACAACATTGAGCCAACCAGTGCTCCCTCCTCTCGGAGGTGATCCAAGCAGGCCTGCCAGTCACTTGGTCAGGACGAGGTCCCTCAAGAAAACCTGCTGCTCTGGACAGTACGAAAGACTATTCAGCCTGACCGAAATTTCTCTGTCCACTTCCCTAAAACATGTATGAAAGGGGGTTGTGGGCTTTATTGGTTTTTGAACTTTTTGTTTTGTTTTATTTATTTCTTTAAAGATTTATTGTTATTAGAGACAGAGAGAAAGATAAAGAGCAAGTGAGAATGGGCACACCAGGGCCTCTAGCCACTGCAAATGAACTCCAGACGCATGTGCCACTGTGTGCATCTGGCTTATGTGAGACCTGGAGAATTGAACCTGGGTCCTTAGGCTTCTCAGGCATGTGCCTTAACGGCCAAGCCATCTCTCCAGCCCTATTATTATTTATTTGAGAGAGAGAGAGAGAGACAGAGAGGAGAGAGAGAGAGAAAATGGGCACACCAAGGCCTTCAGCTGCTGCAAACGAACTCCAGATGTATGTGACACCTTGTGTATCTGGCTTACGTGGGTCCTGAGAATTGAACCTGGGTCCTTTGGCTTCTCAGGCAAGACCCTTAACTGCTAAGGCATCTCTCCAGCCCTTTATTTTTATATTTTGGAAACAGGGTCTCTTGTAACACAAGCTGGTCTGGAAGTCATTATGTAACCAAGGATAACCTGGACCTCCTGGTCCTTGTGCCTCCGACTCCCAAGTGTCTCGTGGGTCCTCTCCTGCCCCCACCCACCAGCACTTCCTTCAGGATTCAGGATACACAGCACAAGGGACTCTCTGATATACACGTCAAGTGAGGATAGCCATGTTAATCCATAGTAAAATGTTAGTCAAGCTGAATTTCTTTTCTTGTCTTTTTTTTTTTTAATACGCATGTCTAATAGGTCTGATAGAAATGTTGCCATCCCTACAGAGCTGGCATTTCCCACTTTGAATCTGCCATCCTGGAACATGAGACATCTGCAAGGTGATGGCCATACAAGTCCTCTCTGTCCATTCTGTGGGGTGGGGTGGGTCAGAATCTTGCAGGCACGAGTGTCTAGAGTGACTAAAACCCTCGCGTCAGGGAGACGGCACTGAGCCAGCAGGAGAATCCACAGTGTGAAACCATGCCTCAGATGAGGTGGGCAGGAGAGGACCAACCCAAAAGTTGTCCTTTGACCACATGCACGCCATGGCGCTCACACACTGATACTCACATGAACACACGCAAAACAATGAATTTTTAAAAACACACATGTATATACCATGCCCCCCACCCCCACATAACCATACCACACACACACACACACACATCATGATTTGTTTACTAGCTGGCTGTGAAAGATGAAACAGAAGTCAAGATTCCTAAAAATGGCCCAGAGGTGCCCATAGAGAGTGGGCAAGGATAACTCCCTCTCCGTCAGTTTTGCAGAGAGATTGGCATGGGCGGGTTCCAGCTCAGGGCGTCCTCGCCTTGTGGGAACCTTGAGGTTGGGCCGTGTGTTGGGGGCACTCCTGGGGAAGCACGGGAACAGTAGTCAGAGGAGGGCACTGTGTCTTCTGTCTGTAGGTGGCGCCATTCTGCAAGAGCTCTGAAGGCCAAAGAGCCTCACTGCACAGCTTAGAGGACAGCCAGCTGCCTGCACGATTCCAGCCACAAGATGGCAGACAACCGCCCTGGGATCCGCCACCGACTTGCCCTATCCGGTGTTCTCAGCGGCACTTTTCCTGAAGTTCATACAAGCTCAATTCTTGTTGAGATGAAAGGTTCAAGATGTAATTCCCACCCACTAAAACAGGTAGACAAACTTGACTTCCTATTTGTCTTGATTAAAACAATGCACTAGGGGATAGAGACATGGCTTGGAGGTTAAGACACTTGCCTACAAAGCCAAAGGACCCAGGTTCGATTCCCCAGGACCCTGGTAAGCCAGGTGCACATGGAGGCGCACGCGTCTGGAGTTCATTTGCAGTGGCTGGAGGCCCTGGTGTGCCCATTCTCTCTCTGTTTTTTTCTCTCTCTGTCTGTCTGTGTCTCTCTCTCAAATAAATAAATAAAAAATCAAACAAAAACAAACTATAAAAGATTGTCATGTATTCCTACTTGCAGGGTTGAAAAAGTTTAACGATCTGAGTCAAAGGGCATAAATTCCAATTCTTGCTCTTCCTGTAAGATATTTAATCACACCCCCCCACACACACACCACCACCAAACAACCCCCCCCCCACCACCACCTCTCAGAGGCTCAGATTTCATCTTGGTACAACAAGAAGCAGGGCCTGGATGAACTCCGGGCTAGCTTCTGGAAGCCAAGTCATGAGGTGAAAGGGCGTGAGGAGAAAGGAGGTTGAAAAGAATAAAGTGGGGCACCAGGCTGGAGAGATGGCTTAGCGGTTAAGCACTTGCCTGTGAAGCCTAAGGACCCTGGTTCGAGGCTTGATTCTCCAGGACCCCGTTAGCCAGATGCACAAGGGGGAGCACACATTTGGAGTTCGTTTGCAGTGGCCGGAGGCCCTGGCGTGCCCATTCTCTCTCTATCTGCCTCTTTCTCTCTCTCTGTCCGTCGCTTTCAAATAAATAAATAAAAATAAACAAAAAAATTTAAAGTGGGGCACCAACATGGGCCCGTAATGCTTCCTGCATGCCGCATCGCTGGGGAATGCGATGTTCCACATGGCAAATTTTCCAGATAATTGAATTTTAAATGCTGAAACTTGTTTTCCTTTTACCCTTCTGTAATGGAAAGCTTTCTAAAGTGTATTACACGCTTCTGTGGCTTCTCAAACTGCGTCCCGAGTTTGTAACCTCTCCTTAATGTCTCTAGGTCATCCAGATGACCACATCTTACTTCATATGCGGTCTTATGTGGAGCACCAGGGGCCCCTGGGTATGTTCCGGTAGGCAGGGCCCTTGGGTCAAATGGCCCCAGAGACCGTATTGTAAAGTTATAATTGGGCATTCTTCTCCCATCTTCTACCCCATCACTACCTCAAGTCATTTCTCCAAGTAACACCTTCTCACAGCCTCTTGACACTCTGCTTAAAATCTGCTATAATCCAGACAGAACTCAGGGTTGCCATGGGTAACTGGAGTCTAAGCTTGTGCCAACCCTAAATTTAATTTTACACACAATTTTGAGGCAGGGAGGACTGTGTGGAAGGCTGCTGCTGGCCGGGGCTGATAGTCCCCTCTATACAGCCCGCTTCTGAGCTGTGCTGTTAGTCACCCTGAGCACCCCATGACCACAGTGCCCACCACAGCTCTTCTGGGGTCACCCAGACTGCCCTCACTCTAGGACTCACAGGTACAGTCGGCTGGGGGACTTTGAGACTCTGTACTTATACATGTGGGTGCCCTTCCACTTGGTCAGTACCCATGTCACCACAGTTGCCCAGTACAGTAGCTCCTCACCACTCATGCACGGCTTCAATTATTTGTGGTCAATCAGCGTTCAAAAATATAGAACAGAGCCAGGTGTGGTGGCGCACGCGTTTAATCCCAGCACTTGGGAGGCAAAGGTAGGGGAATCGCCGTGAGTTCGAGGCTACCCCGAGACTACATAGTGAATACCAGGTCAGCCTGAGCTAGAGTGAGACCCTACCTCGAAAAACCAAAAATATACACCCCCCCCAACACACACACACAGAGAGAGAGAGAGAGAGAGAGAGAGAGAGAGAGAGAGAGAGCGCAAGCGAGCGCAGGGCCTGGAGAGATGGCTTAGTGGTTAAGGCGTTTGCAAAGCCAAAGGACCCAGGTTCCATTCCCCAGGATCCACGTAAGCCAGATGCACAAGGGGCACATGTGTCTGGAGTTCATTTGCAGTGGCTATAGGCCCTGGTGTGCCCATTCTCTGTCTGTCAGTCTCTCTTTTCTCTCTCTCTCTCTGCTTGCAAATAAATAAATTAAAAATTAAAAAATAAATATATAGAACAGTGCAATAAGACATTCTGAGAGAGAAACACATTCATGTAACTTTTGTTATAGTAAAATTTATAACTATTCTATTTTAGTATCACTTATTGTAGCTAATTTGTTACTATGCCTAATTTATACAATAATCTTTGTCATAATATGTGTGTGTAGGAAAAGAGCATAGATACATAGGTTTCAGTCCTATCCAGATAAAGGGGGATCACTGGGGCTGAAAATTAACTTTTTTAATGTGCATGTATGGGGGTGCTAATGTGTGTGTGGGGTGTGTATGCATGTGTGCGTGCGTGTGCATGTGTAAGCCAAAGGAAACCTTCTGTAGGTTTTTCAAGGTAGGGTCTTGCTTTAGCCCAGGCTGACCTGGAATTCACTGTGTAGTCGCGGGGTGGCCTCAACTCTGGAGTGCTGGGATTGAAGGCATGCACCACCACACCAGGCTTTTTTTTTTTTTTTGAGGCAAGACTCTTACTGGCCTGGAGCTTGCCAACTAGCCTAGTCTGGCTAGCTATTGAGCACCATGGATGGATCCACCTCTCTCCAGCCCTGGGATTACAGACATGCACCAATGTACCCAACACCTTTACATGAAGACTAAATTCAAGTCCCCAAGCTTATGAGATAAGGACTTTCCCAATTGAGCTAGCTCCACCCAGCCCCTCGGAGATTATTATTATTTTTTTTATCTCTTGTGAGTGACAAACTGGAAGAGTTTGAGACTCTTTCTCCTCCCTTCAAACTCAGAGGCCCTTTTCTCAGTTGCAACGTGTGCTCTGGGCTTAGGTTCCCTGAGGCCAACTGGGTGGGCTGTTAACAGCTATTTTGGAGCAGAGTATCTTCCATGTGCCAGATGTTGTATTCACTACCTCAGGAAAATCACCTTCTCCCTTCCACAACACAACTGTATTAGGAAAACAGAATGAGGCTCCTGGCGCCAGCCGAGGTCACCTGACCATGGTCACGTCACATGTCCAACAGGCGGTTCTGGAAGCCAGAGCATCTCTCGGAGGCCTGTGTCCTCTGCGGGATGTTTTGCTCATGTTTATTAATGTATAAAAATGTCCAGCGTTCATGTTCTGGAAAAATACATCTTAAAAGTGAAACGTGGGCTCTTTTACTTTTCAGAAAAAAAAAAAATCTGTTTGTTTTTGTTTTGGTGTGTGGGTTTCATTTTAATTTATTCCACATTTTCTTACCAATTTAGAACAATCTGTCCTCGGGGAACAGATCTGGTATACTTATAGAAAGCTAGGGGAGGGAGTAACTGGGGTTACAGAGATTCTTTATAGAAACTAATCTAAAAACCTCCCCAGTTCTTCTTGCACCAAACGCAAAGTAAATAGAACATTCCGGAACATCCCATCTTCCCCAAAGTGGTTGTCATAGAACTTACAAATAGAAACATCTTCCTAGGTGTTACGAGCTATGCCTACCAGAGGAGGATGTGACATCAACTGGGACTGATATTCCCTCCTTTTTCCAGATAGTTCTCTGGAAGTTCACATCAGAGGAGGAGGCCGTCACAACTCAAAAGCACGAGGACCTCCCAGAACCCCTCCAGGAACCTAGAAGCAAACTACAGCCCTTGGGGGTTGCCAGCCAGCAAAGACAACCACGGGTTCTATACTGAGTCTGGGGTATGGGACATGACAAACCCATGGCTATAAGGCTTCTTTGCTTCCCTCACAGATGAGCATTACTAACCGACCCTATGGTAATTTGTGAAATAAGTAACCATGATGTCACCTCCTATATTTTTGCACCTGTTCCTCCCACACTTAATACATGCAACTGTCAAAATGTCCCCTTCCAAAACACACACACACACACACACACACACACACACGCAGCTCTCAGTTACAAGAGGCTCTCGTGTCAGGGAGCAAAGTGACTTGACGTAAGGGGTCAGGATCAAAGTACTGCCTGTATTGAAGTCGAGAAGCTTAGGGAACAGACATGCCCTGTCTTACAGCTCCCATGGCTAGACATCCAAGATCAAGGTGTGAGCGGGGCCAGGCTCTCCTTGTGCCAGGAAAGGTCCTGCTCTATGCCTCTCTCCTGGCCCCTGGGCATTCTTTGGCTTGTGAAAGTATAACTCCAGTCTCAACATAGCATTCTCTCTGTGTGTCTGTGTCCGGATTAGCCTCTAATGAGGACACCAGCCATACTACGTTAGCCCCTCCCTCGCTCTGGTATGATCTCATCTTAACTAATTATATATGCAACGGTGTGGTGTTACTTCCAAATAAGGTCACATTCTGAGATAACTAGGTAGTAGTACATTAACATATGAATTCTGGGGGACACAATCCTATCTACAACATCACATGAAACAGTGGTGAATTCAGAGTCAAACTCAAGAGAGGGACCACATTGTCCCAAAGTGTCCCATGATATATGTAAGATTCATCTTGTTAGCAAACAAGTAAGAGGTTGGTGTGCTGACCCTTGAAATGTATGCTTATAGATTTAGGGGTGAACAGACCACCATCACCTGAGGAGGCTGTTGGATGAGAAGCAAAGAGGTATGCTGGGGTCTCAGCAGAACCCTAATTCCTACTTACCACATTTTTAGAATAAAATCCATATAATGGGTAGAAGCTGTCAGTTTCAATGAATGAAAAAGGAATGGTTTTTAACATTTTATTTTTATTTATTTGAGAGAGAGAGAGGAAGAAAGAAAGAAAGAAAGAGAGAGAGAAGAAGAAAGAAAGAAAGAAAGAAAGAAAGAAAGAAAGAAAGAAAGAAAGAAGGAGAAAGAAAGAAAGAGCGTATGGGCGCACCAGGGCCTCTAGCCACTATAAATGAACTCCAGATGCATGCGGATACTGGGGAATCGAACCTGGGTCCTTAGGTTTTGCAGGCAAACACCTTAACTGCTAAACCTCCTCTTCAGCCCCAAAGGAATGTTTTTAAACTATTCAAAACCACCTTGAAACCCAAGGACAGGAAGCCCTGCACATCTACAGGTTCTGTCTGAGGATCCAAGCAACTGGATCAAAAGTACTGAAAGGAAAAAGGTTTTCCATTGAAGCTGACCATGCACAGCCTCTTGCTTGATAGTATCTCTTGTGCTCGTGTGTAGTATGCGTGTGGTGTGTGCACATATGTGTGCAAATACGCGTCCGCAGAGGCCAAAGGAGAACACCGGTTGTCCTCCTCTATCCCTCTTCTGCCTTCGTTGCTTGAGACTGAGCCTCGCTGAGCCTGGAGCTGGCTTTCTAGAGTCAGACCGGCTGACCAGTGAATCCCAGCAATTCTCTGGTCTCTGCTTCCCACAGGACTGGGGTTACAGGTGTGCGTGGCTACACCCAGTTTTTTTTTTTTTTTTTTTTTTTGAGGTAGTGTCTCACTGTCTGTAGCCCCAGCTGACCTAGAATTCACTGTGGAGCCTCAGGGTGGCCTCGAACTCATGGCAATCCTCCTACCTCTGCCTCCCAAGTGCTGGGATTAAAGGCGTGAGCCACCACACCTGGCTTTACACCCAGTTTTTAAAAATATTTTTTTATTTGTTTATTTATTTTTTATTTGACAGAGAAAGAGGGAGTGAGAGAGAAAGAATGGGCGTGCCAGGGCCTCCAGCCACTGCAAATGAACTCCAAACACATGCGCCCCCTTGTGCATCTGGCTAACGTGTGTTCTGGGGAATGGAACCTGGGTCCTTTGGCTTTGCAGGCAAATGCCTTAACCACTAAGCCACCCCTCCAGCCCCCACACCCAGTTTTTTGCACAACCGGCTTTTTTTGTGGGGGCCCTGAGGAAATGAACTCAGGGAGAATCACCCCTAATGCTTGCTGGCAAGTGCTCTTACCCATTAAGCTGTTTCCTTAGATACTCATTATGATTTCTTAAACAACAAACTATAGCATTCCGTACACATTTATGTAATGTTGCATTACAAGTCATCTAGAGGTGAAAAAAAATATACAGAAGAATGCGTATACGTTGTATGCAAAGATTATGTCCTTTATATAAAGGACGTGAGCGTCCCTGGACTTTAATATTCACTGGGCATCCTCTTCAGATACTGAGGAACAACAGCACTTTGAGGCTGCAAACTGCGGCTCCCTCCACGTCTGCCAAAGGGATTTGGCGATGGCTCGAGTGTGGCCTGTCCCTCCAGGGCTCACGTGTTGAAAGCTCGCCCCTAGCGTGACACTACTGCCAGGGGTATGGACTAAGACGTGGGGCCTGGTAAAGGAGGCCCTTAGGTCACCTGGGAGCATGACCTCTAAAGACAAGGTGTGACGTCAGCCTCTCTCTGGCTCCCCATCTGACATGCTTTCTCAAAGACATGTTCCTGTGGTGACACCATCCACAGCTAGGCCCTCCCCACAGCCTAATTCTCCAGGGCTGCCTAATGTTGGTTTTTTACAGCTGCGAACTAAGTAAATTCTCTTCTCCATAGGTAGCCTCCCTCAGGTATTTCATTCTAGTAAAGCAAAAGTAGATGGATGCAGATTACACAAAAGTTGACTTTCCTTTTATAAAATGCAGGCAAGGGTTCTTGTCACTGAGGGGAGGTAGATGCCTCGCTGGTTTGTTCTAGTCACTTCCTTCCCTGGACTCTGGTGACATGGAGGGGGTGGTTTGCAGCTGTACACCGTTTGTAGTGGCTTGAGGGGAAAATGCTCCCATATATATGCTCATGGGTTCGAATTCTTAGTCTCTAGATGGCAGCGCCATTTGGGAAGGCTGGGGAACCTTTAGGAGATGGAGGCTTGCTGGAGGAAGTCCTTTCTGCTTCCTGACTCTTGGTGAGAGAAGCCGTGGTCTTCCCACTTCGGTCTGCCATGCCTTCTCCACCATAACGAAACTTCCCCTTGAAACCATAAGCTGATTTAAACTCTCTTGCTTCTGGGCTGAGGGACGACTTAGCGGTTAAGGCATTTGCCTGCAAAGCCAGAGGACTCAGGTTCGATTCCCCAGGACCCAAGTTAGCCAGATGCACAAGGGGGTGCATGTGGCTGGAGTTCGTTTGCAGTGGCTAGAAGCCCTGGCACGCCCATTCTTTCTCTCTCCCTCTTTCTCTGTCAAATAAATAAATAATATATAAACTCTCTTGCTTTCATAAGTTGCTTCTGATCCAGTATTTTGTCCCAGCAACGAGAAAGTGGCTGATGAACTACTACACAGGGTAGTGGTTAGGAGCACACCCTGTGTAGCCAGACACACCTGGGTTCAAATCCCAGTCCTGCCTTGCTAGGTGACCTTGGGCAAGTTATATGTGATTATGGCCTCTCATTTAAGCTTCTTTGATGGAGATGTGATAGGTGACTAAGTGAGATACTGGCTGGCAGATGTCCCTAGGCTCAATAAATTATATTTTTTTTGAAAAAAAATATTCAAAAGGGCTAAGAGTTGAACCTTGAAAAATTAAGCTAGTGTTGTCTTCTGTTGTTAAATTCTGGGCTGTTATGACGCAATGGGAGTCCAGGTAGCAGGTTTGATGCATTCAACCCACATGCATTCCAAAGAAAGGACTGGCTCTTGACCAGCCCTGGGAGGAAACATCGAAGCCCTTGAAAAGAGCACCTGGGAGCACTTCCCCATGCCAGACAGCCTATGCTCATCACGTGATTTGTGGTGAGGGTCCGGGGCCACATGGAATTTGTTTACCTTGGCAGGGCCTGGAGATGCACACAGACCCTTTACGCGCACATGACCAACCTGGACCTGGACACTGAGCCTGGAGTAAGCGTCCCTGGGTAACGCTCCACCTACGGTGAGCTGAGCACCGAGTCCACGGTGCTCCCGGGAGATGAGTGAGAGAGAAAACGGCATGCAGTCTCTCCTGGACGCCACCCTACGCAGGCCAGTGTTTTTCCTCTCACTGTAATGAACTGTCCTGAGGAGAGTGTTTATTTGCAGAGAGAGACAGAGTGAATGGGCGTGCCAGGGCGCTTTGACACTGCAAATGAACTCCAGATGCGTGTGCCACTTTGTACGCCTGGCTTTACGTGGGGATTGGGGACTTGAACCCAAGCCGTCGGGCTTTGCAGGCAAGCGCCTTTAACTGCTGAGCCACCTCTTCGGCTCTGAGTTCCGCGCATCCTTCTAACCAATTCCTGATCCCGGGGAAGGTCTCAGGACCCCTGATTCACTTGGGAAACTTACCACTGTGATGGGGGTCATGTGGGTACAAAATACTAGCATGCTCACAAGCATCCCATGAACACTCAGGTAAGAGCCACGTGGATCTGCCAGCATGGGCCTCCGGACTTGGAGTCTGGAAACCCAGTGCATGTTGTACGAGCCCATGAAACACGTCTGGGACTCCACCAGTGGGCTGAATGCCACAGTCTACTCAATGTGACACTCCTTTTTAAAGATATTTTATTTATTTATTTGAGAAGAGAGGGAGAGAGAAGCAGAGAGAGAGAGAGAGACAGACAGACAGAGAGACAGAGAAAGACAATGGGTGTGCCAGGGCCTCTAGCTACTGCAAGTGAACTCCAGATGCACGCACCACCCCATCTGGCTCACGTGGGTACTGGGGAATCGAACCTAGGTCCTTTGGCTTTGCCAGCAAGCTCCTTAACCACTAATCCATCCCTCCAGCCCCAATGTGACATTTCTCATCCTACTTATTTTTCCTTCTCCGTTTCCTTTCTTTGCATCCTCACTTTCAGGGGAACAAGAAATACCGTGAGTCTAGGCACCTTAGGAACGAATGAAGCAAAAAATGAAAAAGTAAAAGCCATGAAGCATCAGCTTAGTGTATCTGAGGCCAAAGGCTGTGAGTTTCTTACCAGTGGGACCCATAACTCTGTCGTAGGTCCCCATCAGACGTAAGTAGATCCTGGGGAGCGCTGGCACCCCGCGGCTTACCTGGCCCCGCTGACGTCAACTCCGACCATCAGCTGCCCGTTCAGGGAGAGGACCTCATCGCGGAGTCGCACCTTGCCACTCTTGCCCGCCGGGCTGTTCTTCCGGAGCTCCGTCACCCAGATGCAGCCCACGTCCAGCACGGGGCCCTGGTGGGTCCTCCTCTTCTTGCCCCCTCGGCGCTTTTCCCCATAGTCCCCGAACACAGGGATGTTGCCAAAACTGAGACCCACCGTGTCCGTGTCGCCCAGCTGCTTGGTGAGGTACACAGTACAGATCTCCATTTCTGGGGGGCTGTGGTCAGGCGGGACCGTACTCTCGTCCACAGCCAGGTTCAGCTGGATGTATTCCTGCAGCTTCTGGATGGCTGCCTGGCACAGGCGCTGCTCGGGGCCGTCCCCACCCTCCCGCAGGCTGTTCTGCAGCCACTGGTACAGGAGGGGCAGGTGCAGCGCGGCGTTGTCCTGGGTGATGGGCATGGTGTTCAGTCCTGGACACCAGCTTCACGAGAGGCGCTGCTCCTGGAGCCCCCACCCCGCGGGGTCCCGTGGCCCTTGGGAGCCCTGGCCATCATCAGCTTTGCCTGTGTTCATGTTCAGGCCGACAGATGAGCTTGGGGACACCTCCTCCTCCTCTCCTCCTTGAGGCTGGGCTGTTTTCCTTGGCAAGAGGAGGAGGCTAGGACACAATTAACCAGCACTGCAACAATGGCTCTGGAGTGCTCAACAAGGGAAGCCGGGAAGTGAGGGACAAGTCCTTGCTGGGTTCATTTCACAGCGGGGTTCATGCAAATGGCATGGAAATCAGCTGTTCTTCCAGCAGCGATGGGTGTGTACGTCCTCCCCTCCTGGGCTCATTCACACCTGGGAGAGGAAGAGGAAAGAAACCAAAACTTCAGTCACAGTGCCAAGCCATCTGACACAATGCCTTCTGTATCATGGAAGGACCGCAGTAGTTGTTTGTCCGGCACCAAACACAAGCCCCGGATGTAATGCATCACCCCTCTGTGTGGGTCCCCGGGGTGGCTCCCCACAACCTGAACACACACAAACACCACCGTGCCGCCCTGGAACCTTGCCCCTCTCTTACGAGTTCCCCTTGTCAACAGAGAAGATGCCACTTCTATCAACATGCCACCAAATTTGTTTCAACGCAGGCGCCTGTGTGAAAAGACCCCATGGAAGGCGGAGGAAGGATTCTAGATCACGTTTCAGGCCCTCGTGATACTGAGGATGCACGACTTGGCCGAAAGGGCATCAAAGAGAGGTGGTGGCTTCTAACAGGGGGTCCACAAATTACCTCTGTGAGAAACACATTTATTTTGAATGCGGAGGCTGTCAGCTTCAAGCTACTCAAAATTAATACAAATTTTCATGGCTATTTGCTTGAGATGGGCATGTAATTAGAGAATTACACATAATAGACCAAAATGGATTGGGCTGTTGCAATGGGCCTCTGTGTCCACACATGCTGCTCACTGATGAAACCGATTGCTCCCAGGAGGGGAAACTTTTAGATCTTCACACAGATCACCAGTGGAGGGACGCCAGGGTCCACCCATGTAACTGCAGATTGCTGGTCTTTGTCTTCCTGGAGTGAATGTTTGCACACTGACGTAGGTACTGTGGCTCATGCCTTTAATTCTAGTACTTGGTCGGCCGAGATAGGAAGATCGCTGTTGAGTTTGAGTCCAGCCTGAGCTATAGAGCTCTAGGTCAGCCTGAATTAGACTCTGCCAATAATAATAATTAATAATAAATGTTGGGGATACGGCTTAACTGTTAAAGGTATTTACTTGCAAAGCCTGTCAGCTTGGGTGCAAGTATCTAGCCACCTTTGTAAAATTGAACAGGCAGGGCTGTAGAGATGGTTTAGTGGTTAAGGCACTTGCCTGCGAAGCCAAAGGACCTAGGTTTGATTTTCTAGGTCCCACATAAGCCAGATGCACAAGGCGGTGCATGTGCCTGGAGTTCCTTTGCAGTGATTAGAGGCCCTGGCACACCCATTCTCTCTCTCTCTCTCTCTCTCTTTCTTTCATAAATACATTTTAAAAAAAACTGAACAGGCATTCATTTGCAGCAGCAAGAGACCCTGATGTTCATACATACACATGCACCTGAAAATATATAAAAATTGAGAAATATTTTGCGCAGTGGAATGTTTCACTGAATGTTGTGAGAGAAGCAAGCTTTCCACAGTACATACTGAGCATCCCTTATATGAAATGCTTAAGACCAGAAGTGTCTCAGATTTCCGAGAACGAAGTATAACATGAAATTTACTGTTTCTTGTATGCTTTCTATATACAGCATGGTGGTAACTTTCCATACTATTTAAGACACTTTGACATGAAACAAAGGTCCACAGCATGGAATTCTCTACCTGTGGCATTATGTCAGTGTTTAAAATGTTTCAGAGTTTGGCCCATTTCAGAATTAAGATTTTTAGCTACTAAATCTATTTGGTAAAATTGTCTCCCTTTCCTTATGTCTCAAGTCACATTGCAAGTGGGTGAGAATGCCCCTACTTCTCTTGTTAGAGAAAATACCAGGGAAATGAGTGTACACAGAACAAGGAACTAGCTGGGTGTGGTGGCGCACGCCTTTAATCCCAGCACTCGGGAGGCTGAGGTAGGAGGAGCACCGTGAGTTTAAGCCCACCCTGAGACTACACAGTGAATTCCAGGTCAGCCTGGGCTAGAGTGAGACACTACCTCAGAAGAAAAATAAGGAACTAGATGGATGACTGGAAAATTCTCAATTACAGGAGTAGAATTAAAAGGTTATGTAGCTATGGATATCTGAAAATAATCACTAAGTATCTTTGAAGGTGTCCCTATATGTGCGATAATTTTTCCTCTTCTGAAAACTGCTTTTCTGCCCCCACTACATCTCAGGGTCACAGGTTGTATTCTCAGACCCCATACCACCCTTTTCTTTTCTTTTTTGAATATTTTATTTTTATTTATTTATTTATTAGACAGAGAAAGAGGGAGAGAGAATGGGTGCACCAGGGCCTTCAGCCACTGCAAACAAACTCCAGACACGTGTGCCCCTTTGTGCATCTGGCTAACGTGGGTTCTGGGGAATCAAAGCTGGGCCCTTTGGCTTTGTGGGCAAACATCTTAACCACTAAGCCATCCCTCCAGCTCTCACCCTTTTGTTTTAACATTTTATGTATTTATTTATTTAATTGTAAGCAGAGAGAGAGAGAGAAAAAGAGAGAGAGAGAGGGAGTCAGAGAGAGGGGAAGAATAGGAGTGTCAGGGACTCTTGCCATTGCAAACCAATTCCAGATGCATGAGCCACTTTGTTTATGTGGCTTTCTGTGGGCACTGGGGAATCGAACCCAGGCTGTCAGGCTATGCAAGCCAGCACCTTGGGCCACTGAGCCATCTCTCCAGTCCTCGTATTATCTTTTGACCCCAAACCCTTAGCCAAAATTGATTGGCTTTCAGATGGACAACGGATCCCAGCTGAGCCAATCACTTTTCTTTTTAAAGATTTATTTTTGAGAGAGAGAGGGAAAGAGAGAATGGACACAACAGGGCCTCTAGCCAATGCAAACTAACTCCAGGTGCATGTGACACCTTGTGCATATGGCTTTATTGGGGAATCGAACCTGGGTCCTTGGGCTTTGCAGGCAACCGCCTTAACCGCTCAGCCATCTCTCCAGCCCTGGACCAATCACTTTTGATCACCTTTAAGTATTAACAACTTTCCGGGCAAAGTCAACGTTATTTTGGTTCGTGTGTAGTACGGATGGTGTCGTGGTGTGTGCACATGTGTGTGCAAGTGCCCAGGCCCTGGGTGTGCACGCATGCAGAGGCCAGTGGAGGACGTCAGGTGTCCTCTGTCACCGGCCTTTCTACTTTATTCCCCCGTACGGCAAGTGCTTTAGCTGGACTGGCTGCGCGGGAAGCCTCAGCGAGCCTTCGGCCTCTGCTCTGCTACCCAGAGCGCAGGGTCCAGGCATGCACAGCCGCCCCTGACGGCTGACTCAGGTCCTCGAGCCTGTGCAGCAAGTGCCCTTACCCACCCAACTATCTTTCCACCCTGAGTCTAATTTTTAAAAATTTTTTTGTTTATTTATTTATTTGAGAACGACAGACAGAGAAAGAAAGAGGCAGAGAGAGATAGATAGAGATAGAGAGAGAGAGAATGGGCGCGCCAGGGCCTCCAGCCACTGAAACGAACTCCAGACGCGTTCACCCCCTTGTGCATCTGGCTAACGTGGGTCCTGGAGAATCGAGCCTTGAACAGGGGTCCTTAGGCTTCACAGGCAAGTGCTTAACCGCTAAGCCATCTCTCCAGCCCATCTAATTTTTTTAAGTTTTATTTTCTTCATTTCTTTTTTTATTTTTACTTTTTCCAAGTTTTTATTAACAACTTCCATGATTATAAAAAATATCCCATGGTAATACCCTCCCCCTCACTTTCCCCTTTGAAACTCCATTATCCATCATATCTCCTCCCCTTCTCAATCAGTCTCTCTTTCATTTTGATGTCATGATCTTTTCCTCCTCTTATGATGGTCTTGTGTAAGTAGTGTCAGGCACTGTGAGGTCATGGATACCCAGGTCATTTTGTGTCTGGAGGGAGCACATTGTAAGGAGTCCTACCCTTCCTTTGGCTCTTACATTCTTTCCACCACCTCATCCGCATCAGGCCCTGAGCCTTGGAAGGGTCTTTATTTCTTTTTAAATTTATTTTAGAGAGAAAGGGGGGAGAGAGAGAGAATGGGAGCACTAGGGCCTTTAGCCACTGCAAACGAACTCCAGACGCATGCGCCCCTTTGTGCATCGGGCTTTCCATGGGTACTGGGGAATCGAACCTGGGTCCTTAATCTTCACAGGCAAGGGCCTTAGCCACTAAGCCATCTCTCCAGCCTGTGAATGACTACCTTGAGGCAGGATGACTTCGCTGTTACTCAGTCCACACAGCAAGCACCATATTGCCACCCAGAGTGCCCCAGGTTTGAAGCTTTTGCCTCTGCTAGAAACAGGCTTTCTCTCTGGGCCTCAGGATGTGGTTCTCAGGGACAATCTGTGTCCCAGCTTCGATGATAGGAAGTGGGCTAGGGTGAGGGATGTAGGATGTGAACTTGGCTGCTCACGAGCACTCATGGTTCTATGGGCATGGACTTAGTCTATACTAATTTCCGATTATTACAGTGTATTTGGGGGCGAAGAGGTAGGTAGGTACTTGGTATTGAAACTAGCACCTTGTCTATGCTAAGCATGTACTCTACCACTGAGCTATATCCCCAACCCCTAACCACCTTCCAAGCATGCTTTCTACTAAGAATTCCTTTGGGAGAGAAAATATGTCTTACTGGTAGTGAGTTCCTAATTTCAAGACCTGGAATTTTTTTAAGGATTTTGTTTTCTATGAAGTATTCTGAAATCAAAGATGATGGCACATGTATCAGACATACTCAACAAACGACTTATAAAAATTTGAAAATTAAGCCGGGCGTGTTGGCGCACGCCTTTAATCCCAGCACTCGGGAGGCAGAGGTAGGAGGATCGCTGTGAGTTCGAGGCCACCCTGAGACTCCATAGTGAACTCCAGGTCAGCCTGGGCTAGAGTGAGACTCTGCCTCGAAAAACGGAACCAAAAAAAAAAAAAAAAATTGAAAACTTCTTTTTGTTGTTGCTGCTCCTTTTTGGTGTGTGTGTGTGAAATACGTGTGGTATGAGAGTGTGTTCATGTGGTATGTGCACGTGTACGTGCAGAAGTATGTGCCCCGTGTGTACGTACACAGGACACTGGGTGTACACCATTGCTCTTCTGCCTGGTTATTTCTCTGAGACAGAGTCTCTCACTGAACTTGAAGCTTACCATTTTTCTGTTGGACTGACTGACCGGGGAGCCTCACAGTCTCTTGTTTCTTCTCCCTCAGTGCCAGGGTGACAGGCACGCATGGCCATACCCTGCTTTTTATGCTGTCACTGGGGACCAAACTCAGGCCCTCATGTTTGTACAGCAAGTGCTATTGCCTATACAGGCATCTTTCCAGCCCAAAAGCCTGCTTCTTTTTTTAAAAAAAAAAAATTTTAATTTTTAATTATTTATTTTAGAGAGAGAGGGAGAGAATGGGTGCACTAGGACCTCTAGCCACTGAAAACGAATTCCAGATGCATGTGCCCCCTTGTGCATCTGGCTTACGTGGGTCCTGGGGAATCGAACCTAGGTCCTTTGGCTTAGCAGGCAAGCGCCTTAACCGCTAAGCCATCTCCCCAGCCCAAAAGCCTGGTTCTTAATAGATATTCAACAAATTCGCAAACGGACACCAAGAAAAACAAACTCTATTCCTCCGAAGTTTGGCTCGCCTCAATCAAACGTTTAAAGAGCACCTTGCCGTGGTATTTACTCTGTTTTCATATATGGAATCATCTGAAGTGTGACTAACACGTTGGATCACAAGCCATTCAAATTTTAATTTAAAGGGTCTTCAAAACTTTTTTTTTTTGGTTGCAGTTATCTGGTGTACAGTGTGACAGGCGCTGAGCTGAGTGTATACTGATGAAAAGGCAGGGTAACAATGGAGGCCACCTCTGTAGAGCTAAGAGACCTGGAGGTCATTTAGCTTCACTTTCTCATTTTAGAGATGAGGAAACAGTCATAAAGGTTGTTGTGCTGAAATGCTTTGATTTATTCCTAGGACTTTAGTATATCTGTATGTAAAGCTATTTTTCAGAAGAAAAAAAAAAGCATTACTTAATTTGGCCAAAGGAGACATTCAGTCGTTGTACACGAATGGATCACCTTTGATCTGGCGTTCCTTTTAAATAGCCATGCGATTATGTAGATGATGTTTGTTAAGCTTTTGACTTATTTGGAACCAATTAATAGCCAATGCTCAAGTCCTCTGGAAACTCCAAGTATACAATATTGGAAACCTCTCTTTCGGTGACTGAGAAGTAAGGTCATTTATTATGGACCTGGTTTCTGACACTTCTCCCATTTGTTTTTCTTCCTCATTAAGTCACTTCCCGAGAAGACTGGAGAATGTTTTCCACTCTATATGGCTTGGTTTTTTTTATTGACTTTCTCGGGAGAAAGTGAAGTTCAGAGAAGAGGGTTGAAAGGGATCATTTTTCTGTGTTTATGGAGGATAGAGGTGAAAATTTTCTTTGGTGGAGAAGGCCACTTGGCAATGGCATTCAATTAATCTCCCCCAGGAGACCTTTTAAGTGCCACTCACTGTGCGGAACCCTGAGACCCGTCATGGACACTCAGCTGCTAAGGCGGGCCACACTGCCCGGAGACCAGTGTCACCTGGTGAGGAAAGGAGGGGCCAGTCCTCCTGCCCAGGAGCTAGGGAAATGTCTCTCTGGAGGAGTCAGCTTTGTTTCAACGAAAAATCGGTTGGTTTCGACAGTTAACCAAATAAGAAGGTGGAGGAGACAAGAAGTTTTAAAACGTGGAGGTTCATGATTCCCTGTGAATCTGCCTGATACAGATGAAGTCAATGACCAAGCTTAGGAAGGCGTCACCCTCGGGCAGAGACGAATCTCCGCGGTGCTGACGGCTCTTTGTCCCTTTGGTAGCAATGCCAACGCTTCCCGGGTGGAAAGACCACCTATATGTACAGGTAGGTTGATCGCAGCAAGCTCTTTACTTCTAGGAACCTGAGCTCTTACAGATGCCCAGATGCCCCTCTACACCTTTCCAAGTTGCCTGTAAGTTTGATGGCATATCGATGGCGGTTAGCCTGTTTAAAACAGTTCACCCTCATATCCAGGCCTGCACCCAGTCTGGGGACAGATCTCTGCTCCACAGCCACCAATAGCTCCCCTGTGGTAAGTAAACATATGGCTACCCACCTGGTATCTCTCTTTCCTTTTATGTGAGAGTGGTAACATATTCAATTGCAACATACTATTTTATTTATTATTATTATTATTATTGCAGATAGGGGCTGCAGCCATGTGGCATACGTCTGGCCAATGAGATGAAAGAGGGAATTATTGGGTGTGGCAGATGCCAGCTCTGCTTGGAAAGAGAAGCAGAAGTGAATGGAAAAAATACACCTCCATATTGTTTCAGGTGCCTCTGGCTTTTTTCGAAATCCACCTAACTGGCTTAATCAAACCTCAAATAAGTACAGTACAAATAAGTAAATTTGGTACCTAGAAATGGAAGAACAGAAAGTAACAGATTCTAACATGTGGACCTGGCTGAGCACGAATCCAGGAGACGCGTGGTAAGGACTTGGAGTTTACACGGTACGGACCTGAGCCATGTAATGTGAACTATTTGGGCAAACTACCCACTGCCATACCCTGGACTGTCATTTCTGTGTTAATTGAGGCCTTGGAGTTGGCGACAGTGATGGAGAGAAAATGGATTATTTGCAGGCGCTTTGTCTCTAACTACAAAATCTAAAGTATTTTAATTCCATATCTAGGTAACCAGATGGAGGGGGAAATAAAAAGTCACTTTGCTATGGAAGACACTCTGCAGTCTAAATTGCCAAAGACTGCCTGTCCTGTGGACCCTCGCCGTGTAGAGAAAACTGTCTTTATCAGCAGGGGATATGTTGGGCTCTACTCTACAAGACTGAAGTTGTAAATAAGCTCGCAAAAAAAAAAAAAAAAAAAAAAAAAAACAAAAAACTGTGATTACTCATCAGAAGTCGTTGTCTGAACTGTCCCCAGCAGCACATGTTATGGTATCACTTAGGGAGATGGTGCAGCTCTTGATCTAGAAAGGGAAGGATACAGCCCTTTGGGGATTTACCAGAAATGTACAGAGTAGATGCCTACTGATAGTGTGATGGAATTGTTTCATCCCCTAACTCTTCTTTCTTTCCCTGTCATTTTTCTGTCCCCTTACATCAACAAGGAATAGGCTTGGAAACATTTGATCACTGGGTAGAGAGCCCACTCCACACGCCCAAGAAAGAAGTGGTCGTGGAGGGCAAGGAACAGGAATGACTTGCAGAGAGAGGCAGAGGCCTTGAAGGTCTATGGATGTGACTCCTGCCCTCTACAGAGTGGGGAGCCACATGGGTAGTGTGGGGGCTCTTGCTTTTCTTGTCCAGGCTGATCTGGTCATTGCTGCACATAGCAGCTGCTATATTTCCATTATTATTAATTTTTTAAAATATTTATTTATTTTTGAGAAAAAGAGGCATATGTGTGGTATATGTGTGTGCGTGTGTGGTGGAGAGAGAGAGAGAGAGACAGAATGGGAGGGCCAGGGCCTCTAGCCACTGCAAACAAACTCCAAACACATGTGCCACCATGTGCATCTGGCTTACATGGGTACTAGGGAACTGAACCTGGGTCCTTAGGCTTCACAGGCAAGTGCCTTAACTGCTAAGTCATCTCTCCGGCCCCATTATTTGTTAGTATTATGGCAAATCAAAGTTCTTATGGTAGTTATTCTATAACTTCTCCAGTTTGGCATGTGGGCTCATAAACCAAGGAGTCATGTCCAGAACACACGGAGTGGGGCACGCACCATCAGATTCCCGGGGTTCAGAGTCGGATACATGACTGGACTGGGTCTCGTCTCCCCAGGGAATGGGGCATCCATCTACCCCGTGAATGGAAAGAAGGGAATTTCTGGGTAACCAAAGGCAGGGATGGTGGCAGAAAATGCTGGTTGCCTACATAGCACCCCTTCTCCCCTCTTCCTATTAGAAACCTACTTATGTCTAAGAAAAAAAAAAGCCAGCCGGGCGTGGTGGCGCACGCCTTTAATCCCAGCACTCGGGAGGCAGAGGTAGGAGGATCGCTGTGAGTTTGAGGCCACCCTGAGACTACATAGTGAATTCCAGGTCAGCGTGGACCAGAGTGAGACCTTACCTTGAAAAACCAAAAATAATCATCATCATCATAATAATAATAATTTTAAAAGCCAGCCAAAAGTTTACTCGTAGCCTTCTTACTACATGAGAGAAAACAGGTCTCTACCTTGTTTAAGCCAGCATAATTAGACATTGTGATAGCTCAGCAAGGTCCTTCAAGAATGCTGTCGCTTTAACTCACCCATAAGCCTCACATCCAGGACTTGGAGTGGAATCCTGAATCTTCCGACTTCAGCCCTGCGCCATTGTCAGCTGTCGATTACTGAGTGACTCCCTTGATGCGGGAGCACAAAAAGAGAAGGCAGGGTGTGTTTCCGCCGGAGAGGAGCTGAAAGCTCACGGGGACTTCTCCCGGCGGTTTGCTGGCGCCGCAGTGCAGTCCCATCTATTAGACAGAGACAAGCCTGTAACAGATGCAGAAGCACCACAGACTCAAACGAGCCAAGTACCTTAGGCCAGCTTATGTTTTGGAGGAACAAGGCATTGGCTAATTTTCATCTATCAGGCTGAAGGGCTCAGCCCATGATTGATCTGATCTGCGTTTCATGCAACAGGGGTTGATTTTGCCAGGCCAGGGAAGAAGAGATGGCTGAGCCCACTGGAGAAAGAGAATCCAGAAGAAAACAGCCACGGCCAAGTGGACCATATAAGGTGCCATTTGGGAGCACAGGACGGATCCTGAGAGTCAATGCTGAGGCTCTGGGGGAGATGAGGGACTTGCCCATATAAACTATAGAATCTGAGGAATTAGGGGGGTTGACCTCAGGGATTTCCTCATTTGACCCTGTATTCTACACATGAGAGAATGTACATCAACACAGGCCCAAGTTCCTTCAGTGTCTGGGTCTGATGACCCTTGAAGAAAGGACAAGAAATAACAATGAGTAGATGAAAAGAGCAACCTGGCAGTTCTTTTGAGACTTTTGTACTTAGAGACACTATCTATCCTTAAAAAAAAAAAAAAGACTCTGGGGCTAGAGAGACGGCTTAGCGGTTAAGGTGCATTGCATGCCCGCAAAACCTAAGGACCCAGGTTCGATTCTCCAGGTGCCACGTAAGCCAGATGCACATGGTGGCACATGCATCTGGAGTTCGTTTGCAGTGGCTAGAGGCCCTGGCACGCCCATTCTCACTCTCCGCACCCCCCTCCCCGTCTCTAATAAAAAAGACTCTGTACAAATAGCAGCAGCAGCAGCAACAACAACAGAAAAAAAGGAAATGAGTGGAGATTGAGGTAAGTTCATGAACTAGTATAATTTTGTGAGGGAATTGTCTTATATCCCCCCCCCCCCACCGCCACTAAAATTCTTCCTCTCCGCCCTCCTCTGCCCCCAAGTATACTGTCAAAGTAGAGTACAAGAAAACAGTTGGGGACTAGAAGATTAAAATGAGCATTAGGGATGACTTCTGTTCTCCCACCTTCTTCTAAAATATACTCACTGTGGAGCTGATGTAGCCTGGGCGGCAGACAGTGTGCTTAGCATGTACGAAGCCCTAGGTTCAGTCCCCAGCACCACGTAAAAATGAGCATGGTGATGCATGTATGTAGTCCCCGCATTCAGGAGGAAGAGGAACAGAGAGTTCAAGGTCATCCCCAGCCATGTAGCAAGATCATGGTCAGCCTGAGCTACGTGTGTAGCACAAAACAATAAACAAATAAATATTTTCTGTGATTTCAAATTCTGAAAGCAAGTTTGAAGTCTGCAGCTTAAGACTACGCAGAGGACTGGAGAGATGACTTCGCAGTCAAGGCGCTTGCCTACAAAACCTAAAGACCCAGGTTTGATTCCCCAGGACCCACGTAAGCCAGATGAACATGGTGGCGCATGTGTTTGGAGTTCGTTTGCAGTGGCTGGAGACCCTGGTGTACCCATTCATCTCTATCTGGCTCTTTCTCTCTCTCTGTCCCTCTCTCAAACAAACAAATAAATAAATAAATAAATAAAGAAAAATTTTTAAAGACTACCCAGAATGTCAGGCTTTGGCCTGCTGTGGATTAATAGTACTTCCACAGCTCGGACATGCTGGTCGTCAGTGCTTAATGACTGGGGAGAGAGGGCACACGCGAGGCCATGTGCACACCTCGGCAGCGGCAAATGACTAGGAAAGAGGGCGCACGTGAGGCCGTGGGCACACCTCAGCAGCGGCAGATCCCAACTGGGAGCAGTGCTAGCTTCTGCGTTAACAGTCACACAACCCCGAGGCCCTGTGACGGTGTCCTGTCCTCACCGTGTGTACGAGGCCGTCGTGATGCCACCAACCCCCTGCAGTTCACGCCATCGGCATGTCACATGAGTTCTCCAGTTTTCCCTCAATTACACTGAAGTGTTTCTTTTAGCAGATAAGTCATTTACAGATTCCTTCAGAACACCTTGCTGTTTGGAGACTTCTTATGTGTAGAATGTACTTAACTGTACTTTAATTATATTTCTTTTTTAAAAAATTTGTTTATTTTTATTTATTTATTTGAGAGAGACAGGCAGAGAGAAAGAGGGAGAGACAGAGAGAGAGAGAGAAAGAGAGAGAGAATAGGCGCACCAGGGCCTCCAGGCACTGCAAGTGAACTTCAGATGCATGCGCCCCCTTGTGCATCTGGCTTATGTGGGTTCTGGGGAATCAAGCTTCGAACCAGGGTCCTTAGGCTTCACAGGCAAGCACTTAACCACTAAGCCATCTTTCCAGCCCTCATTTTATTTCTTTATTTACTTACTTATTTATTTATTTGACAGAGAGAAAGAAGCAGAGAGATAGATGATAGATAGATAGCAGAGAGAGCAAGAATAGACATGCCAGAGCGTCCAGCCACTGCAAATTCCAGACACATGCACCCCCTTGTTCATCTGGCTTTACGTAGGTACTGGGGAATAGAACCTGGTTCCTTAGGTTTTGCATGCAAGTGTCTTAATCTCTAAACCACCTCTCCAGCCCTTAACTATTTTAATTCTTAGCATGTAATTGCATAGGAACTGAGCCCATCACTAATTAACAACTCAAATATTTCTAATAGCCAGTAATGCACTCTGCAATTAGCTAGCTGTACGTCCCCAGGCAAGTCATTTAAAATCTTTGAGCCTCAGTTTCCTTATCTGCCAAATAAGGTGGTTTGACCAAGTTTCTTTCCAGCTGTAGTATCCTCCAGGACCCTGGAGCTGAGTTAGCGAGTCAGGAATGGAGTTTCTAGCCTCATTAAGAAGCATCCACTCACCACATGGAAGTTTTAAAGTGCAGAGGAGATGGGCCAAATTGCTTTATCAGACTTTGAGTATCTGCCAAGACAGAGGGAGGAGGGAGCCCCAGGGGTGGTTTTACATCTATGCGCCTATAACCCCGGCCCAGCTCTTTCAGAAGACATAAGAAATATATCCAGCAGCAGAGACAGCGAGGGTTTTAAGAACTGGGGAGGAACTCGCCTGAGGGGTGGGGTCCACAGGAAATCGTATTTCCACCGAGGCCCCACAGACTCTCCAACTTGGCAAGGGCCTAAGTGGTGTGGAAACTGGTCTGCACCCCCTTCTCTTCCCTTCCCTTCCCTCCTCTCCCCAGACTGCTCGTTCGCAGGTCAGGCCGGAAGGCCTGGTGCACGGCGAATCCTCAGAGGAAGCCCAGAGATCATGGAGCATAAAGGTTCAGCCATGGGCCTCTCTGGGAAGGAGCCCCCTTTCCCAGGCCTTCCTGTGGGAAAGGCCACGGACAAGGAGAAGGCAAGTCAGACTCCATGGGAGTGACAGCGAAACGAATCCCCTTCCGACCCCTCCCGGTCCTGAGCTCAGAATGCAGGAGAAGGAAAGACTGTGAAGGAGTGGGGCATTCCAGCCCCAGCTCAATGACACCGAACTATTCCTGTGCCCTCTTGGTCTTTTATAGAAGTTTTAGAAACGAAACAGAGAAGGGAGGAAGGCAGGGGACCGCAAAAACAGAAGGGAGCGAGGCTGAAAGCCAAGGAGGTTCTATCTTGGTACTCCCAGGGTGTGGTCCTGGGAGTGGTGGGGTGGGGTGGGGGGGATGAGAGGTTTGACCACTGTTGCAAAAGATCCTGCTGAAGCAGGGACTACAGTGAAAAGTAATGGCTGCAGTTGCCGGGCGTGGTGGCGCACGCCTTTAATCCCAGCACTCCGGAGGCAGAGGTGGTAGGATTGCTGTGAGTTCGAGGCCACCCTGAGACTCCACAGTGAATTCCAGGTCAGCCTAGGCTATAGTGTCTGAGACCCTACCTCGATGATACGAGATCACCTTGATCTTAGTGCCCCGTCCTCCCTCCGTGTCTCCAGAATCCTGCACTTTGGTTCATGAATGCGGCGAACACACCCTGCGAGGGTACCCACGTGAAGTGTGTACTCAGCAATAAGAAAGCGCCCTCACTGAGTTTTCAACTGGGGACACAGTGATTAAGTGCACAGGATGTCAGCACTAACTCAACTGGTGTGGCATTCCCCCTGTGGGCAGGACATAGAGGAGATGACCTCCTAGCAGGGACCCTAGGTAGTTTATGCAGCCTGCCTTTGGGAGCTGTCCGCTTAGCTAAGGCTTCTCTACTGGACCCCACTGGAAGAGGTATCACGGACATCTGCCTCCTGCCTGTTTATCTTCCCCATTCTGCACTAACCATCCCCCCTTTTAATAATTTTTATTTTTTGAGAAGGAGCGAGAGAGCAAGGGAGAACTGGGGCACCAGGGCCTCCAGCTATTGCAATTGAACTCGAGACATGTGCACCACCTTGTGAATATTGTGTGACCTTGCACGCTTGCATCAACTTGTGCACCTGGCTTACGTGGGACCTGCAGAGTGGGACATGAGCCCTTCGCAGGGAAGCATCTTAACCACTAAGCCATCTCTCCAGCCCTAACCATCCCCTTCGATTCACACCCACTTTCTCCAAACAGCACAGTGTCACACAAATAAAGATCAATGTCTCCTCTGAGTTATAGGCACATTCACACGCCAGTTCCTTCCTCCCTGGGCGACTGGATTTGGATTCTATATATTTTCATGGATAATCTTTTTTTTTTTTCATTTTAGAGAGAGAGAGAATTGGCATGCCAGGGCCTCAGCCACTGAAATCGAACTCCATACGCTTGCGCCACCTACTGGGCATGTGTGACCTTGCGCTTGCCCCACCTTTTGTGCGTCTGGCTTATGTGGGATCTGGAGAGTTGAACATGGGTCCTTCGGCTTCGCAGGCAAGTGCCTTAACCGCTGAGCCATCTCTCCAGCCCGTGGATACTCTTTTTCACCTTGGGCATTCCTGAGGCTGGCTAGCCAACCATGTATTGTATTGATAGTTCTATTCTCCGAGCAGAAACTTAGCTTCATTTCTAAGTTCATAGTTGTGAGGAGGTAGTGTCAGGACTGTCACCAAGTATTAGGGCCACTGTTACGGTCAGAATGTGTCCCTCACAGATTTCCATACTGAAGCCTCGTCTTCCCGGTGGTGGTAGCAAGAGATTTCAGGGCTCTGTCCTCATGAATGGACTGGTGCTGTTAGAAGGGCAGGGGCCAGCCACAGGATGATCACTCTGCTCGACCTCTCGCTCTTCCCCCACGAAGGACCCAGCATTCATGTCTTCCAGAGGAGGTAGTGACAGGGTGCCCTATTGGAATCAGACATGAACTCTATACGGCACTTTGGCTTTGGACTTGAAGCCTTCCAAGCTGTGTAGATGAAATCATTATTCATAAGTTTCCCAGCGTTGGCATCTTGTTACAGCACAAATGGACTAACTATATACGCGGCGTAACTGTGGGAGACTACCGAGTGACCGCACGGTGGGTACTCGCCAGCTCACTACGGTCACATGAGAAGCGAAGACAGGAGGGACAAGACTAAAGTCACGAGAGCCAAGGCAAGCGAAGCCGTGTTCCGTTTGCCACTCTTGACCTGGAGCCCTGCTGAGGGGCCTTGTGCTACTGAGGGTCTAGACAGCACCAGCATTTCCCAGAGCCCTGTCGCCCTGTGGCAGCCTCTGTGCCACACAGAGGGGGCGGGAAACAGACAGAGAGGGGACCTGCGACTCAGTTGACAGTCACGAGCAGTGCCCAAGATGTCACTCAGCAGAGACTCGCCTCAGATTGGGAGGCACGTTCTCTCATCTACCAAGCAAAGTTTCCCTCCAGAAACATGGGGAGTTAGAACTAAAAGCATAAATACTACTGTTTTCTGCATCAGAGGAAATGCAGTGCCTGGGGCATGAGATATGGGCAGCTGGGTATGTTCTGGATTAAAAGTTTCAGGTCAGAAGGCTGAGCTCTGTAGAGAGTGGGGCTGTGTGACATAAATGCTCTGGGGCTCACCACTGATCTGAGGAGTTATCAAGATTAGCAACATGGTCATTACCTGCCGACCACCAAGTTCTACAAAAGCATTTCCAACATGTCTTGAGCACCCTGGTTGGTCGACTCTAAGGGCGGCCTCATTCTCCCCGCGATGCCGAGCGTGTGGACCCTGCCAAGTCAGATGCTAAGGGAACCATGTGAAAATAACCAAAGACTTGTTCTCAACTTGAAATCTCAAGTCATTTTCGCCCGGGGATGTGATTAAGAACTTGGCCTCTCCCCAGTGCAGATGCTCTTGCCATGCCTGGCAGGCCCAGATGCTCTCTCTCCTGCTTAGTCCTGTCCTGATCCTGTCTTCCCGGTGCGCCCCAAGACTCTCCATTACCCCCTCCACTCGTGTCCTTTCCCACAGAGTCTCAAGACCAGAAAAGAGAGAGAAAGAGTCGGGCGTGGTTGCGCACGCATTTAATCCCAGCACTCGGGAGGCAGAGGTAGGAGGATCACTGTGAGTTTGAGGCCACCCTGTGGCTATATAGTGAATTCCAGGTCAGGCTGATCTAGAGTGAGACCCTACCTTGAAAAATGAAAAGAGAAAGAGAGAGGGAGAGAGAGGGAGAGAGAAAGAAATACCATACTGTTTCTGGTCTTTGTGGATTCCGTAAGATAAACACTGGTTGGGAATGCAAAGAATCATTCTTTCATTCAACAAATATTTATTGACTGCAATAAATAAATCAATGTCCTCATTTTAGGGAATTTAAAGTCTCAAATGTTCTTCATAAGATTGGCTGGGCCTCAGAATTTGGGTTGGCTCCAGATTGGCCTGGTCCCATCCTCAGAGGTTTCAAATCACAAGGTAAATTAGTTATTTCTTGTGACTGGAACAAAACCAGGCTTACATTTCAAGGGGATATAGTCCGTCGTGGCAGGGGAGGCTGGCAGGCTGGCTTGTCACACTGCAGCACCGCCAGGAAGCAGAGAATAACAGGAAGTGGTGCTAGGTTATCAAACCTCAAGGCCCACCCTCAGTGACCCACTTCCTCTAGGCAAGGCTGCACCTCTTAAAGATTCCACAATGCGCTGGAGAGATAGCTTAGTGGTTAAGGCATTTTCTTTTTAAATTTTTTTTACAAATATTTTATTTTATTTATTCATATGAGAGAAAGGAAGAGAGGCAGATAGAGAGAAAGAGAGAATGTGCACACCAGGGCCTCTAGCCACTGCAGATGAACTCCAGACACATGTGCCCCTTGTGCATCTGGCTTATGTGAGTACTGGGGAATCGAACTGAGGCCCTTAGGCTTTGCAGACAAATGCCTTAACTGCTAAGTCATTTCCTCAGCCCAAGGCACTTTCTTGCAGTCATAGGACCCAGGTTTGATTCCCCAGTACCCACGTAAAGCCAGATGCATGAGGTGGCACATGCATCTGGAGTTCGTTTGCAGTGGCTAGAGGCCCTGGTGCACCCGTTCTCTCTCTCCCTCTAAAATAAATAAATAAAAATGTTTTGAAAGATCCAACAACCTTTTCAAACAGCACCACCAGCAGGACCGAGTGTTCAAACACATGAGCCTTGGGGGTTCATTTCACATCCATTTTACATCCATGGCAGATAGATACCCATACTTTTAATGAGCACTTTGGGTATCTGATATATTAGTTGGTTGGGTAGAACAAGAGGGGTTGGCTGTCCCTTGACGGAGGCTGGGACCATGGGAAGAAATCAGCTCTAATGTAATGTTTCAGCAGATCCTTCCTTGAACCTCCATGTAGGTTGTGAAATAGCCAATAAGAACATACAGTACTCCATTAAGTAAGAATTTCGGGGCTGGAGGGATGGTTTAGCGTTTTAGGCAGTTGCCTATAAAGTCAAAGAACTCAGGTCTGATTCCCTAGGACCCACATAAGCCAGATGCACAAGGTGGCACATGCGTCTGGAGTTCGTTTGCAATGGCTAAAGGTCCTGATGTACCCATTCTCTCTCTCTCTCTTTTTCCACCTGCCAATCTCTCTCTCAAATAAATAAAAGAATTTCAGATAAATGAAAATATTTTACTGTAAGTATATCTTAAATACTGTAGTATGCGTTAGTGTCTTTGTAACACGAGATTTACCTATACTCAAAAATTATTCACTTTTCTGAAATCCAGGTTTAACCTGGTGTGATGATTAATCTCAACTGTCAACTTAATTAGATCTAGAATCACCTAGGAGACAAACCTCTTGGGCTGCCTGTGAGGAAGCTTCTAGATTTGGTTAACTGAGGTGAGAAAACCCCACTAACTGTGCACCATGCCATGGGTTGGGGCCTCAGACCTAGTGGGAAGTGAGGGCGCTGAGCACCAGCCTCATCTCTTCGGACTTCCTGACTGCTGATTGAATGTGACCACCTGCCTTATGCCCCTGAAGTTGCTTGTTAGGTATCTTGTCATAGAAATGAGACAAATAGCTAATACGACTGGTATTCTCCAGCTGGGTATTTTGTGCGACAAAACTAAAACTACCCCCTTCTGTCTCTCTCATAAATAAATAAAATAACAATTAAAGGGCTGGAGAGATGGCTTCACAGTTAAGGCACTTGTCTGTGAAGCCTAAGGACTCCAAGGTTCGATTCCCCAGAACCCACGGAAGCCAGATGCACATGGTGGTGTATGCTTCTGGAGTTCGTTTGCAGTGGCTAAGGGCCCTGGCATGTCCATTCTTTTATCTCATTAATAAAATAAAATAATAAAATAAAATAAAACCAAAGCCATCCCTTCCCAAAAGGAAGCTCTTAGTGACTTTGACCTACATACTGGGCCTGCCTTTTGTGACGCGTGCAACCTGAGCGAGCGAGCGCCTCTGCCTTCCCACAGCAGGCCTTCACTTCCCACTTCTGTCTACATGTCAGTATCACTCACCCGCGGACCTGACCACCCACCCTGCAGGTACGGGCGTGAGTCAGTCCTGATCACACCTTCCCGCCCCCTCACAAGAGCTGCTAGTTCCGGCTCCCAGTCATTTCAGCCTCCTTGTCCAAACTCCGAGTCCAGCAGTCTTCCCTACATCCCCTATTTGCCAAAACCCTACAAATCCTGGTCTCCTTTCTCCAGCTATTCTCTTAGATTTGAACTCAACATAAAGAGATGTCTGCCCACATAAGACAACTGTGTCTTAAGGACGAGAGGAGATGGGGTGGGGGTGGGGGGGAGGAAATGTTTGATATAACCGGAGAAGTAATCTACCAAGGATTTTCAAACCACGGCCCCATGACTATAGCTTTCCACCAGCTTTGAACACAAGTGCTCTGATTTTGTTAGTTTCATTTGCTTATTCTTCTGGGTAAGATTTTATTCGAGGGCTGAAGAGATGGCTTAATGGTTAAGGCACTTGCCTGTGAAGCCTAAGGACCCAGGTTCAATTCCCCAGGACCCATGTAAGCCAGATGCACAAGGTAGAGCATGCGTCTGCAGTTTGTTTGCAATGGCAGGAGGCCCTGTTGCACCCATTCTCTCTCTCTCCCCTCCTCTCCTCTCCTCTCCTAATCTCTCCTCTCCTCTCCTAATCTCTCCTCTCCTCTCCTCTCCTCTCCTCTCCTCTCCTCTCCCCTTCCCTCCCCTCCCCTCCCCTCCCCTCCCCTCCTCTCTCTCTCTCTCTCTCCATAATAAATAAATAAATAAAATATTTTTAAAAAAGATTTTTTTGAATGAAGTATAGCAGCTAGCCATTATTTGAAAACCACGAAAGAGAACAGCTGGAGACCAGTTCTACGCAATGCTTCCGGGTTGTAGAGAGCGTCGCTCATCTGACCAGCACTCTTTTGTCCTCTACCGGCATTTGTGTTGTGGGATTCAGCTATTCACTTCCCCACACTGGTCACTGATCAGGGGTGACCTCCTGCCCTAGCTGGAAGCGCTTTTGAGAGCGACCGGGTGGCCCTGCAATGGCCAGTGTGTCATGAGGGGAAGCCTGTGGGGTCTTCGGGAAAACCGTGCCCCACTGCTAGGAGATGGCGGCTAAATGCATGGGTCTCGCTTCTTCCTGTGGGTAGCGTAAGTCTGAGGGAAGCGCCTGGCACTGCTATTGCCAACAGGGTATCCCTCTAGGCTGATGCCTAAATGACAAGGGTGACAGCGGGGTGGAAAATTTACCGAGATGTGACGGGACTGCTCCATACCTTTTCCGCTAAAGCTGTTTAAAATTAAATTTCCATAACTTACATCCAGGAAACATCCCGTTGTATGCGTGGTTCTCCGTTAGGAGCTGCTATCAAAAGGGAGCGTGTAAGACGGATGCACAAGTTTGTTTGCTTATTTAATTTAACTTGAGAGGGGGGAGGTGGAAAATGGGCATGCCAGGGCTTCCTGCCACTGCAGAGTCTCCAGATGCATGCACCACTTTGTACATCTGGCTTTATGTGGACACGGGGGAATTGAACCCAAGCCGGCAGGCTTTGCAAGCAAGCGCCTTTAACCACTGAGCCATTTCTCTGGCCCTGCGGATGTGTAAGCTTAAACTGGTGATTTGCAGCAATCTAGCTGAATCTATCTGCCTTTAGTTCCACCCGGGAGGGCAAAAATAGGTACGCATCCTCACACTACAGACTACGGTCACTAACCTTGCCCTTTCTTTGAGCCGCAATAAAAATAGCTCTGCTTTGATGTTTGTTGATGGAGAACGGAGAATGATGTGCTCCTTCCTCTGGAAAAGCCTACATCCTTCAATCTCTTCAACACCACAAGGAAAAGCACATGGTCTGGAACTGCCTCATGCAATTTTTCAGTGGGACGTAGGCAAAGGTAGAGACCCTCAGGCGCCTGTCCGGGACAGAGTTCTACAGGTCACGGGTAGAGCCGTGGGCCAACTGTGCCCACCAGCACCCACCCTACCCACAGGCGGTGACTTGGACCCGTCCTTCCCCTGCCTCTCAGGCCGAAGATCCCACTCTGAAGGCTCTCGCCCAGCACTGCCTAACATTTCTGTAACCCTATAATCAATCACCTCTTCCGAAAGAGGGCTGCCTGTACAACATCACACTGTCGATTCTGGAAAAGTGAGCTTGTGGGCTGGGGAAATGGCTTAGCAGGTTAAGCGCTTGCCTGTGAAGCCTAAGGACCCTGGTTCGAGGCTCAATTCCCCAGGACCCACGTTAGCCAGATGCACAAAGGGGCACATGCGTCTGGAGTTTGTTTTCAGTGGCTGGGGGGTCCTAGCGCACTCATTCTCTCTCTATCTGCCTCTTTCTCTCTTTAATAAATAATTAAAAATAATTTTAAAAAAAGAAAAGTGAGCTTGTTTCTCAGGGCTTCTAACCACTACAGCAGAGCCTCTAGAACCTGCTGATACCTTCAAGCCACCAGAAAAGATACAATTCAAGGAGTGGATGGCTCCGTGCCAGGGCCTCTTATTCTAGGAGAGAAAGACAGAGACGCAGTAAAGGGAAATATAATGTAGATTCATCATGGTCACTAATAAAACACAAACACATGAAGCTGGCCGGGGAATGAAAACAGTCATACCAAACTGGGGCCGATTCATCCTTTAACTATTTACTGGATGCCTACTACCCTGTGCCAGGCATTACAACTTGCTAAAAAGTATAAACGGAAGAAATTTTGTTTTCCTAGAGACAGACACATAGACAACAGAAAGAACCTTAAAAGATGAAAGACATGATGTGGGGAATCGGAATCGGGGTGTGAGCTGATGCTGGGGAGTTCTCAGGGCAAACCTATAGGAGTGCATACCAGCTGGGAAGGGCTGGCACAGAGGGTGGGCAGGGTCTCCTGCTGGGAAAGAGGAAGGTGGGGGCAGGTTATATTTGGAGCTTGATTGTTCCCCAAGAGTTTAACTGTCCATACTTGGATAAGGAGCTTTGGTTGGCGGTATTTTTTTTAACTTTTTTTTAAGCAAAGGAATGATATACATTGCCAGATTTGTGACTTTTAGAAGAGCATCGGTATGATGCAGTGTTCGCCATAATGAAATAGTTTAGATCGGGCAGTAATTTTGTCTAAAAAATGTAAATAATCTTTGAACAATACTCACTATAAAATAACCTTTCATCTTGGGGAAATAAGCTTATGAGGGGGTTTTCATCTTTACATTTCTGGATTTTCTAGATGTTCATGAACATATTTTCATGATTTAAGAAAGCAGAATGTGGGGGCTGAAGAAATGGCTTAGCAGTTAAGGTAATTGCCTGCAAAGCAAAAGGACCCAGGTTCGATTCTGCAGGACTCATGTAAGCCAGATACACGAGGTGGCACATGTGTCTGGAATTCATTTGCAGTGCTGGAAGCCCTGGCATGCCCATTCTCTCTCTGCTTCTCTCTCTCTGTCTCTCTCTGTGCTTCTTCCCCTCTCTCTCAAATAAATAAATCAAAACATTTAAAAAGAAAAACGAAAGTAGAGTGTGGGCTGGAGAGATAGTTCAGTGGTTAACACACTTGCTTGCAATTCCTAACGACTTGGGTTCTATTCCTCAGTACCAACATAAAGCCAGACACACAAAGTGGTGTATGCATCTGGAGTTTGTTTGGACTGGCTGAAAGCACCTATTCTCTCTCTCTCTCTCTCTCCTCCCCCCTCTAATTCTGTCTCTCTCTCCTTGCAAATAAATAAATATAATTTGAAAGAGAGAGAGAGAGAGAGAAAGAGAATGTGGGAAGAAAGAGGGAAATGCCCTTGGGCAGTCCGTGTACTCAGAGACCAGGTATTGACCAGGTCTGCGAGGAGGCTGTCCTCAGGGCTGAGGCTGACAAACTCACTGCCCAGACTAGGAGAGTGACACTGGGGACAAGGGCCAAGGGTGGTTTCTTAGATACTTTAGAGGTAGAGTTGACAAGTCTGTTTCTTTTTTAGCGAGGAAAGTTGGTATTTATTACCACTCGTTTCCTTTTACATGTGTGTAGTATGTATGGTGCATATGCATGAGTATGTGTGCAGATGTGTAAGCCCAGAGGCCACAGGAGAACACCGGGTGTCCCCTGTCCGTCATTTATCCATGTGTTTCCTTGAGCCTCCAGGGAGTGTCATTATTGAAGCACCTGGTGGTTCTCTGCTCCCCACAGGACTGGGATTACAGATGTGAGTGGCTGTGCCTAGCTGTCTAAGAGGAGAATCAAGTGGTCTCAGCCCCCCTCAGGCCTTCACGCTTATGTGGGAAGCAGTGCTGAGCCAATCTCTCCTGCCCCAAGAAAGGGTTTTTAATTTTTTTAACTTTATTTTTATTTATTTACTTGAGAGAGAGAGAGAAAGAGGCAGAGAGAGGGAGAGAGAGAATGGGCGCGGCCAGGGCCTCCAGCCACTGCAAACGAACTCCAGATGCATGCACCCTCTTGTACATCTGGCTTATGTGGGTCCTGGGGAATCGAACCTGGGTCCTTTGGCTTTGCAGGCAAACACCTTAACTGCTAAGCCATCTCTCCAGCCCGGGTTTTAATATAAATTTAATCATAAGCAATCTTATGAGAGGCAGACATACAACAAACTGGGTTTAAAAATGTCATGACAGGGCTGGAGAGATGGCTCAGAGGTTAAGCACTTGCCTGTGAAGCCTAAGGACACTGGTTCAAGGCTCCATTCCCAGGACCCATGTAACCTAGATGCACAAGGGGCATATGCATCTGGAATTCATTTGTAGTGGCCTGAGGCCCTGGTGCGCCCATTCTCTATCTATCTGCCTCTTTCTCTCTCTGTCTGTCACTCACATATATATATATAATAAATATATATATATATATATATAAACAAAAAAATGTCATGACACCCAAAACTCTGTATGCTAACTAAAAACATCAAACAAATAAGAACTTTCTTAAAAGAGGGGTGGTGGGAATCATGTAAGAGAACTGTGGTATACATCCTAGAGTGGGCATGGGCTTCTCAAGAGAGTGTCACTAAGTGGCCCAGTCTTGGTGATCATTTGGACTTTGGCTGGTAGAGAATGAGACAAAGAGAAAGGGTCAATGATGAACTAGGGCGCACGCAGCAGGAAGGTCCCTTATCCACCCTGGCTCTGTCCATCAGCTCCGGTAACCCAGAAATCTAAATCGTGCCCTCTTGTCAGCCTCTGAACTGGACTTCGTGCCTCTCTCTATGCTCGCTGCTGAACCAGTGGAGGGAACGGCAACAGACTGCCCAGGCCCCACTGCACGCTGCTCCCCACCTTCAGGAAGCCTGACGTGGCTCCTTCCACCGGGCCTGGGAGAGCCAGGCTCCTTATCAGAAGCTCACAGACAAAGCTCAGCCTCACAGAGGGCAATTAAAACCCCAGTGTGGGAGACCTTTGGCACCGAGAACTTTTCCACCTAGCTGACTACCACCGATCTACCAATCCATGAGCTCGGGAAGCCAACCACACCTTACACTGAGTCAAGAAGCAGATGCCTCCCCACGCCGTGGCTTGTTGAGTGCAGCTCCCCACTCAAACCTCCATTTCACCAGCAAAACAGGCATCCGATTAGAAGTTTTCACTGAGCCGAACAGTTGTAGGCCTAGTCTCATCAGACACACAGAAGGGGCCAACTTCGTCAGAAACACCAAGGGGATTGAGGGACAGCTTTAGAACTGAGCTGGCTTGCTCAAGGACAAGGAGATGCAAAGGAGGAACTTATGTCTATTAAGTCAGATGCATCCTGAGATAAGGGACTGTAGGACCAGTTCCAGGCCACCACACTCTGTTTTGCTTGAACACATTAATCTGAGTGTTTCCAACTACACTTCTATTCCTGCTACCTAATTTAAAAAAAAAAAAAAAGTGTAGGTCCCTTCCTGCTCATGCAAGGATCTATTGAACATGAAAAATAGGCCTATTCTAACTAAACGATGATATTTACAGCTGAAGACGACTCAGTCTCAAATTCCCAAAGGAAAAACCATTTTGACTCAAAAATTTTTTTTGAAAAAAACTTTCAAAAGTTTAGGCACAGGCCAGGGCGTGGTGGTGCACGCCTTTAATCCCAGCACTCGGGAGGCAGAGATAGGAGGATCACCGTGACTTCGAGGCCACCCTGAGACTCCATAGTGAATTCCAGGTCAGCCTGAGCTAGAGTGAGACCCTACCTCGAAAAACCAAAAAGTTTAGACACAAAGAGCTTGGTGCTGTATTGTGTGAGAGAAAGGCTGATTCGAAAGGCACATTTAGTTGACAGTGTGGTTGGTTTTGGCTCCTGGAGGTTCCCAAGACCTGACAGTGAAGTTTTTCAGCGGGTTTCCAAGCTGGTTGAAATCATGTTTGTAGTTTTCAGTCAGCCACGGTGGCAGTCTTTACACCAGGGAAATTGGCAAACGCTCCTATATCTGCCAGCCATTTAAGTACTTAATAGCTTACAAGCAGGGAGGATCCCTCCTCACTGGTATGGGTGGGTGCGTGTGTTTGTGTATGTTTGGTGTGCATGTGTGTGTGCGTGTGGTGTGTACGCCTATGTGCAGGCACATGAGTGCACAGGTCTGTGTACCCCTGTGTGCATATTCCTGAGAAAGTAGAAATAGACGTCAAGTGTCTATCTCAATAGCTCTCCATCTTCTTTTTCTTTTTCTTCTTCTTTTTTTTTTTTTTTTGGTTTCTGGTTTTTTTCGAGGTAGGATCTCACTCTAGCTCAGGCTGACCTGGAATTCACTATGTAGTCTCAGGGTGGCCTTGGACTCTCGCGATCCTCCTACCTCTGCCTCCCGAGTGCCGGGATTAAAGGCATGCGCCACCACACCCGGCACCTTCTTCTTTTTTTAAAAAAAAATGTTGATTTATTTGCGAGAGAGAGAGAGAGAGAGAATGAACCACCACAAATGAACTCCAGATGCATGTGCCACCTTGTGCATCTGGCTTATGTGGGTCCCTGGGAATTGAACCTGGGTCCTTTGGCTTTGCAGGCAAGTGCCTTAACCACTAAGCCATCTCTCTAGTCCCACCATATTCTTTTTAGGGGCAGTGTCTCTCACTGAACACAGAGCTCACTGGTTCTGCTAGACTAACTAGCTAGCCAGCAAGTCCCACAGTTCCTTCCATCTCTGCCTCCCCAGCAAATTACAGGCATAGGCAGCTATTCTTGACTTTTGCATAAGCACTATGCATCTGAACCCAAAGTCCCGTGCTTTTATAGCAAACATATATATGTATCATCTCAGCCCCCCTTCCATTTTCAAAGTACCATTTGTATGAATATTGATGTGTGTGTGTGTGTGTGTGTGTGTGTGTGCAAAAAGCCAAGAATCAACCAGGCATGGTGGCACACGCCTTTAATCCCAGCACTGGGGAGGCAGAGGTAGGAGGATTGCCATGAGTTCAAGGCCACCCTGAGACTACCTAGTGAATTCCAGGTCAGCCTGAGCTAGAGTGAGACCCTACCTCAAGAAACAAAAACAAAACAAAAACAAAAACAAAAACCCAAAAACAACAACAACAGAAAGCCAAGAATCAAAGTGGCTAAAACATTAATTCTGGGAGGTGAGACAAACAAGCACCTTTTATCTTCTTTACCTCTATTTTTTTCTACAGGGAATATGTATTCTTTGTATAATCTTCTGGGGCTAGAAATGTAGCTCAGTTGATAGAGTGCTTGCCTAGCACACAGAAAACCCAGGGTTCAATCTCAGTACTGCATAAAACCAGGCATGGGGCTAGAGAGATGGCTTAGCTGTTAAGGTGCTTGACTGCAAAGCCAAACGACCCAGGTTCGATTCCCCAAGACCCACATTAGCCAGATGCACAAGGGGGCACATGCATCTGGAGTTCATTTGCAGTGGCTGGAGGCCTGGTGCGCCCATTCTCTCTCTCTCTCTCCCTCTTTCTCTGTCATAAGCAAATAAATAAAATATTTTTAAAAACCAGGCATGGAGGTGCCCACGTGCAATCCTAGCACTGGGGAGATAGAGACAAGAAGATCCGAAGTTCACAGTCATCATCCTCTGCTAAAAAGTGAGTTCCCAGGCCAGCCTGAGATGCATGAGATTGGTCTCCAAAAAAGAAAAGAAAATGAAAAAGAAAAAGAATCTGTTGGCAAAAGTAGAGGGGACAGGCTCTTTCTCCCCTGAGGTCTCTGACTCACACCATTCCTCTCCTCTCCTTTCAATCTCCATGGTGGCCTGGCTTCCCAAGTCTTTAATTCTCTGCTTAGGGTGGTACTGAAACCCAAACGCCTCGCCCACCCCGAGGCCAGCAGAATGCCAGGCATCCAGGTAAGGAGAGCAGGCGGGCGGACTCGGGGCTCGGGGAAGACAGAGGCACCCCAGTCCACAGCGTGTGCAGGCACCACGGGGAGCTCGCTCTGGCCCAGGCCTGGGCCGGAAGCCGTTATGGTGACGTTGTCAAGGGCTAGCCGGGCACAAGAGAAGTCTCAACGCAGGCGGCCCCCTTTTATGCAGGTATGGACATCCGCTTTCCCAGCGGCAGACTGGCCATTCCTATGGTTGGCTGAGCTGGATGATGGCTCAGTATCTTCACACCAGTGACCACACCGTACCCTTGCCATGGTTAGACGCTCTCCCGGTTAAGACACCTGCAAACCCAGACACCGAAATGCTCACGACTTGTCCAAAGTCAGAGCCGGGAATCGAGTTGGAACAGTAACCTAAGCAGTAATCGTGAACACCTTGGGTTTGTTGTTTGTTTTGGCGGCACTGAGGATTGCACCCGAGACCTCGCATACGCTGGGCAAATGCTCTACCATGGGGTTACATCCCCAGCTCCCCCCCAGCCCCGCCCTTTTAACTCTTTGTTCTAAGGCAGGCTTTCACTTAGTTGCCCAGACAGGCCTTGAACTCACTGTATAGCCAAGCAGACCTTGAACTTTTGGTGCTCCTGCCTCAGTCTCTCTTTTATTTATTTTTATTTTGCTGGGCAGGTGGCACATGCCTTTATGAGAAAGAAGAGAGAGAGAGAGAATGAATTGGTATGCCAGGGCCTCCAGCCACTGCAATCAAACTTCAGCCACGTGTGCTCCCTTGTGCGCATGTGCGACCGTGGTGGTTTGATTCAGGTGTCCGCCATAAACTTAGGTGTTCTGAATGTCATGTCCCCAGCTGATGGCAATTTGGGAATTAACACCTCCTGGAGGCAGTGTGTTGTTGGGGGTGGGATTATTGGTGTTATAACCAGCTTCCTCTTGCGAGTGTTTGGCACACTCTCCTGTTGCTGTTGTCCACCTGATGTTGGCCAGGAGGTGACGTCCACCCTCTGCTCATGCCATCACTTTCCCCTGCCATTATGGAGTTTCCCCTCGAGTCTGTGAGCCAAAATAAACCTTTTCCTCCCCCCCACAAGCTGCTCTTGGTTGGGTGTTTTATGCCCGCAATGCAACAACGACCTTGCACATGCGTCACTTTGTGCATCTGGCGTATTGGGACCTGGGGAGTTGAACATGGGTCCTTCCTTAGGCTTCAAAGGCAAGCGTCCTAACTGTTAAGCCATCTCTCCAGCCCTCTTTTATTTTTTATTTACTTATTTGCAAGGAGAGAGGTGGGGATGAGAATGAAAGGGAGGAAGTGGGCGCGCCAGGGTCTCTAGCTACTGCAAACGAACTGCAGACACACGTGCCACTTTGTGCATCTGGCTTTGTGTGGGTACTGGGGATTTGAACCTGGGCCATTAGCAAGCACATTAACCGCTGAGTCATCTCTCCCACCCTGCCTAGGTCTCTTGACTGACTAGGATTTTAGGGCTGTGCCACATAACCTAGCAAATTTTGGTGCTTTCTTTGTTTTTTAGTTTTTTGTTTGTTTTTATTTATTTATTTGAGAGTGACACAGAGAGAGAAAGAGGCAGATAGAGAGAAAGAGACAGAATGGGTGTGCCAGGCCTTCCAGCCACTGCAAACGAACTCCAGATGCGTGCACCCCCTTGTGCATCTGGCTAATGTGGGTCCTGGGGAATTGAGCCTTGAACCGGGGTCCTTAGGCTTCACAGGCAAGCGCTTAACCACTAAGCCATCTCTCCAGCCCTCTTTTTTTTTTAACTGAATTATACTGAGACCTCAAATTTGCCACTGTCCACTTAGAATTAAATGAGATAGCCTTTCTGAGTAGAGGAAGTGGGGGGGGGGGCAATAACCCCAGTTGGATTTGGTTTTGGAGCCAGTCTATGGCCTCTGCAGGAAGGCACGTGAAAGTCCCTCCTTGTTCTCTCCAACCTCCCATTCCTTGTATTAGAGACTCGAGTGTGGGGTCAAGGTATGTCACTCCCAAGCCGCTTCCCAATAGCCTTCCCTTCCTGGTGCACACACCGAATCTAAGCTGGACCTGCTTCCTCCAAGACCACTGTTTCTGACCACAGGGGCCTGGGCGTGAAGAGCAGTCAACTAGAGAGCCTTCTGAAGCAGCTCACGGCTAGCCCTTGTGTCCACAGTATGGTCCGGCTCCTATCTGCGGCCTCATACATTCAGCCTTGTGGGTGGCCTGCCGAAATTGCTAGTTCATCTGTGACTGACGGAGGCTTGACCCTCTGAAACCCATAGGAGGAACTCTAGGCAAGAGGATAGTCCAGGGAGCTAGCCACACAGCAACACTAGGGTCTCACCCACGCTGGACAAAAACAACACTGAGGCTGGGGAGATGCTCAGTCAGTAAAGTGCTGGCCTTGCAAGCATGAAGACCTGAGCTGGAACCTGACAATCCACTTTAAAAAAGAGCTGGGTGTGGGCTGGACAGATGGCTGAGCGGTTAAGGCGCTTGCCTGCGAAGCCTAAGGACCCATGTTTGACTCTCCAGATCCCACCTAAGCCAGACGCACAAAGGTGAGGCAAGTGCAAGGTTGCACATGCCCACTAGGTGGCGCAAGCATCTGGCATTCGATTGCAGTCACTGAGGTCCTAGAGTGCCAATTCTCTCTCTCTCTCAAATGAAAAATAATAATAATAATAAAAACCTGTGTGTGATGGCACACGCATATAATCCCAGCACTGAGGGGATGGATTCGTGCAAGCCCTGCAGCTCGCTGGACAGCCAGTCTGGCCTGTTTGGTGAGTTCCAGGCCACTGAGAGACCCTGTCTCAAAGAAGATGGCTGGTTTCTGAAAGAATCACACACACACACACACACACACACAGAGAGAGCATCAAAGAGGCAAGGTTTTAAAATTTTATCCAGCCCAGTACCTTCCAGCGTTGTTCCTGCAGGCTGAAAGATTCACCTCGCTGCATAAGACAGACGCTGAGCAGTTAAGGGTCAGGCCCAATCCCTTTCCCTCGCTAGTGGCAAGAATGGAACATAGCCACCCTTTTGATTTACACACTGGGCTTCCTTATGAAGGTCTTGGTTTAAGAAAAGGTTCTGTGCCTCAGAAATAGAACATGTGACAATCACCCATCGACTCTAACATCTTTTTTTGTAAAGGCTACTTTTAAAAATTATTTATTTATTTGAGAACGACAAACTGAGAGAGAGAGAGAGAGAGAGAATGGGCATGCCAGGGCCTCCAGCCACTGCAAACGAACTCCAGACGCGTGCGCCACCTTGTGCATCTGGCTTACGTGGGTCCTGCAGAATCGAGCCTCGAACCCAGGTCCTTAGGCTTCAATGGCTTAATCGCTAAGCCATCCCTCCAGCCCCGACTCTAACATCTTGAGTAACAGAGTAAAGATGCCAAGGCTCAGGAGGCCGAGTTCACATGACAGTGAGTGAGGGAGCCAGATTTTCCTGCTAAACCCACGCCCTCCCGTCCTTGATCATGAAATCCCCCCCGCCTGTTTTGTTTACCACTGACTGCTCTTGTTCTTACTCATGAGGAAATGACCTAATAGTTTTCAGCTCTGGGCCTGGCTCCGCTGCCTGCGGTGGCCCACTCGTTGACTTAGACGTGCCGCCCGTGGGCTCTGGCCAGTCCCACAGCAGACCTGCCAGACTCCCTTACTCGATCCCTCCGCCAACCACACCCCACAAATCGACATCAACTCTGGTGGTCCTGGTACCTGCCAACCAGCCGCCCCCACCAACAGCCCAGGGTGTAACAGGTAGCAGACTAATCACCCCGAGGCCCCGTGTGTGCTGGGCACTCACTCAAGGTTCCTAATGATGCACGTGACCGACTTAGGGATGGCATGACAGCTATGCACAAGATAGATCCCACCCGCCATGCAGATCCCGCTGGAGTCCTCAGTAGTTCGCTAACAGGAACAGGGCGACGCACGGCCCCCTTGTCAGTCATGCTGTCTCCTCTCCCGTCAAATCCGGAGCAGAGCCATGCACACGGCCACAGCGGTCCTCAACCTATGAACACCAAGCGGGTGACTTAGCCGCATCAAGTTCTGCTTGTTTGCCAACCACAGGATTCTTCCCTTCACAAATTGCATCACTGCACTGTTTCCATAAATAGCTTCTTCCCCAACGATCCAGTCACACATGCGTCTCCACACACACACATACACACACACACACACACACAGCCTGCACGTTCTCAAACCACAACTTCGGCAGAAATGAGGTGCAATTACCAAAAGTGAAAAAATAAGTGAAAGCAAGTAGAAAGACAAGACAAAAACCTAGAGCTGAAGACATTCACAGCGTATTCATTTTTTTTGTTTGTTTGTTTGTTTTGTTTTTCAAGGTAGGGTCTTGCTCTAGTCCAGGCTGATCTGGAATTCACTATGTAGTCTCAGGGTGGCCTCGAACTCACAGTGATCCTCCTACCTCTGCCTCCCGAGTGCTGGGATTAAAGGCATGAGCCACCTGCGTCCGGCTTGTTTTATTTTGTTTGTCTGGTTTTTTGTTTTTAAGTGGAGGCTCTGAAAGCTTGAGCTACAGCTGAGAAAGTGGCCTGGTTTGGGGCTTTGCAAAGCAAGCATCCCTCTGAACCCACAGCATCCAGTGCTCCAAGCTGCCGGCTTCCGTTCAGTCACTGCAGTGGTCACTGTTTGCCATTAGCATGACCTGGTCCGAGAAGTCCCACAATCCAAAAGGCCAGGGGAGTTAGAATTGCTAGGCCTCCTGAGAATTCTGGTTCGACTAGGTTCGATTCCCCAGGACCCACGTAAGCCAGATGCCAAAGGTGGCACATACGTCTAGAGTTCCGTCTGAGGTGGCTGAAGGCCCTGGCATGCCCATTCCCTCTATCAGTCTCCCTCTCGCTCTCTCCAAATAAATAAATTAAAATTAAAAATAGAAATAAAAAAGAGCCGGGCGTGGTGGTGCACGCCTTTAATCCCAGCACTCGGGAGACAGAAGTAGGAGGATCGCCGTGAGTTCGAGGCCACCCTGAGACTCCATAGTGAATTCCAGGTCAGCCTGGGCTAGAGTGAGACCCCTACCTTGAAAAACAAACAAACAACAACAACAACAAAAAGAATTCCAATTCTATTTACAATTGCTGTGACCTTCAACTGCTAGAAGAGGGCACTGGGGACTGAGGAGGACACAAAGTTACCTGGGACGGTAGCTACTCAGCCCCTTCTTCCCCAGCAAGCTCCTCAAACCCTCTCCTCCAATCCAGAAGGCCACCCCTTCAGTGGCAACCAAAATTTTCTCTAAAGCAAATAGGGGGATCAAGACGCCTCCGAGGCTGGCTGCGGAAGGTTTGCTTTAAACCTGTGGGAGCCCAGAGAGGGCCACAATGGTGTCAGACCCCCAGGCCTGTGATACCATCAGTGTGTCTTAAGAAGCTGTGAGAAAACTAAATTATCTGACATTTTCTTCTTGCTCCTCTTTTATTTCTACAAACAGAACGGGGCTCCAAATGTGACCTACTTTCCCTTTCTTTGTGATTATGCAGAACTCACAGAGCTTTTTCTCCAGCCTGAGTAATATTTTCAATGACATGCTTTTCATCTCTGGGGAAAGAAGAGTTTGGATCTGCCTGCCAGAGCTCATACGTCTTGGTGAGATGACTGACCAAGACAGATGAGTTACAAAGACTTTACTCGGAGACTCATAAGAGGCTTCGACTGGGCATGAGAAAAAACAAAACAAAACAAAACAATAACAAAATCCAGATCCTGCCCCTTGGAAGTCATTCACATTTCATCTGAAAGTTTTCATCAACAAGAATCAAGATGTTGTGGATGAGCTAAGTGACTGTAAATTTCCTCCAATCAGCCCCAAGGCCTGTAACTGCAGACGCTGTGGCTAGGCCTGGAGTCGGGCCACACTGCAAACCCACTCCGCACTTCCAAACTCTGCATTTTGCATTAAAAATTAATTGACTTCTTCCAAATCTTCAGTGGCTCAGAACGCACCCAGGGTTGAAAGGATCGGGAAGAATGATTAAAAAAATAATAATAATAAGAGCCAAGTGTCCAGCTTGGGCAGAAATCAGGTGCTATTAGTCAAAATTAAGTTGGTATTGACTTTCCCCCTCTATTTTTACCTCAGAGGCTGTGCACTTTTCAGTGTTTGATCTGTGTCCTTTTCCAACGCTGCAACTCCAAATTACAAGTGGTAATTGGGAAACATTTGCTCTGACTTCGGAAATGTCACTGCTGGCCTGAAACTCCGGCATCTGGACTGTGATCCAAAGTTTTGCCTTTCTCCTCAGTGAGGTGCAACAGCCTGGTCAATGTTTACCAGACAAATCCTTCCAAGGAAACAGAAAGACCTGCAGCCTTGGGATCCGACTGCGTTTGCAGTTACAGGCTGTCTGGACGGCCCTGACTTGAACTCTAGACCCCTGGGGGCGGGAAAGGCATCGTGCGGGGCTGGGGCTCACTGGCTGCAGCTGCCCTCGGCAGCACAGGATCGGCCTGTCCAGCTTTCTAAACAGCCTCCGTGCGAACTTAAGCCCATCACAGCCCAGGTAGGTAGTCCGCTCTTTGGCTCATTCATGCTGTTTACTGAACCCCCATGGGGCAGCGTTGTGCTCAGCACATGTCATACCACATTGCGGAAGAGGTGGCGGAAAGAATGGAAGAGCCAGAGGAAGGGCAGGACTCCTTACAACGTGCTCCTCCAGACACAAAATGGTCTGGATATCCATGACCTCACAGCGCCTGACACTACCTACACAAGACCATCATAAGAGGAGGAAAAGATCATGACATCAAAATAAAAGAGAGGGCTGGAGAGATGGCTTAGCGGTTAAGTGCTTGCCTGTGAAGCCTAAGGACCCCGGTTCGAGCCTCGATTCCCCAGGACCCATGCTAGCCAGATGCACAAAGGGGCGCACGCGTCTGGAGTTCGTTTGCAGTGGCTGGAGGCCCTGGCCGCCCATTCTCTCTCTATCTGCCTCTTTCTCTCTCTGTCACTCTCAAATAAATAAAAATGAACAAAAAATATTTAAAAAAAATAAAAGACAGACTGATTTTGAGAGGGAGAAGAGGTATGATGGAGAGTAGAGTTGCAAAGGGGAAGGGGGGAGGGAGGGAATTAGCATGGGTTATTGTCTACAATTATGGAGGTTGTCAAAAAAGTAAATTAAAAAACAACAACACCAACAACAACAACAACAACAGACAATGCCTCCTTCCTCTTAGGATTCGTGAGAGTGGGGATAAAGATAAGGATTTCAGGGTTAAGACGCAAAAGTAGAAAGTATAATTGGTTTTTGGCCATCCCTGCCCCTCTACATGGATTCCCCCAAAGCTTCGGCCCAGATTCTGATACAGGCAGGAAGGCCGAGGAGCTGCTTGGCCAAATCCTTTTGGGTCCACTGATGGTGGCAGTCCTGGTTCTAATCACCCACCGCCTCATCTGCCTCAGGCTAGTTCCCACAGCAGTACCTGGGGGTCACCCTTCTTCTTAAACTGACCGCGGGAGCTGCCCACTGGTCTTCCTTTCCCTGAGTCCCATTGACGTTTGGAGGCTCAGGTGCTGGCTCGGCGCTTGATGCCAGATGTTCCTACCGCACCCATGTGGAGGTCTAACTCCAGACCAGGTCCCGGCCCTGCGCAGTTGGCCCACTCTCCCTGGCTGGGCCAGGCCTCTAGATGTGGGGAGCCCAGTGGAAAGGAGGGCCTTTCCAGGAAGAGTGGCTCCAGAACTATGGTTGTCCAGTTTAACACTCTGCCTTCAAATATGTCACCAAAGAAAACATTTGATAAGGAATCTCTCTGCTCAAAATTGGGCAAAGTGAAACTGGCTCAACAGTGGTTGGCATAAGACACCTGGGAAGTCCATACAAGAAACACAGGTCAAAAACGGCAAGGAGGGCTGGAGAGGTGGCTCAGTGGTTAAGGCGCTTGCCTGTGAAACCTAAGGACCCACATTCGGCTCTACAGGTCCCACGTAATCCAGACGCACAAGGTGACGCGAGTGCACAAGGTGGCTCATGCGCACAAGGTGGCACAAGCGTCTGGAGTTTTGGTGCAGTGGCTGGTGGCCCTGGTGTGCCAATTCTCTCTCCCCTCTTTCTCTTTCTGTCTCATCAAAGAAAAAAACATTACAGGGGGCTGGAGAGGTGGCTTAGTGGTTCAGCGCTTGCCTATGAAGCCTGAAGACCGTGATTCAAGGCTCGATTCCCCAGGACCCATGTTAGCCAGATAGATGCACAAGGTGACACATGCGTCTGCAGTTCGTTTGCAGTGGCTGGAGGCTCTGGAGCGCCCATTCTTTCTCTCTCTCTCCCTCTTTTTCTCTCTATCTGTCACTCTCAAATAAATAATAAATATCAACAAAAAAATTTTTTTTTAAATTACAGGGCTGGAGGGATGGCTTAGTGATTAAGGCATTTGCCTGCAAAGCCAAAGGACCCAGGCTCAATTCCCTAGAACCCATGTTAGCCAGATGCACAAGGGGCGCATGCATCTGGAGTTCGTTTGCAATGGCTATAGGCCCTGGAGCACCCACTCTCTCTTTCTCTCCCTCTTTCTCTGTCAAATAAATAAATAAATAAAATGAAATACTTAAAAAATTACAAAAACAAAACACAAAAAAAGGGCTGGAGGGATGGCTTAGTGGTTAAGGCATTTGCCTGCAAAGTCAAAGGACCCAGGTTCGATTTGCCAGGTCCCACGTTAGCCAGATGCACGAGGTGGCGCATGCATCTGGAGTTCGTTTGCAGTGGCTGGAGGCCCTGTGTGCCCATTCTCTCTCTCTCTCTCTCCCTCTTTCTCTGTCAAATAAATAAATGAATAAAAACATATTTAAAAAAAAAGACAGAAAAAGAATAGCCAAGGAACCGGGTCCTCAGGTTCAAGGCTATGCCTTATGGAAACTGAGAAGCTTGTGGAAGGACACTGAGCTCATAGTCAGCAACCCCAGCTGCTCGGCTCCATAGTGCGTGGAGTGACTACTATCTCTCTGGGCCTCTGTTTCTCGTCATTAATATTCCAGAGGATAAGGGCATCTTAGAACTAGACTCCTCTTTTTATTTCAAGCAGACGGGTAGAACTCTTCTAAGACATGGTCAAAATGGGTCAGTTTCTTCCAGAACTCACAGTGGAGCAGAGAAATGGACACAAGGTATTCTATTTGAAAGATCAGCTGGGTATGGTAGCACATATGTCCAGCACTTGGGAGGCTGAAGTAGGAGGATGGCCTTGAGTTGAAGGCCAGCCTGGACTACAGGATGGATTCCAGACCAGCCTAGGGTAGAGTGAAATCCTGCCTCAACCCTCCTCCCCCCTCTCCAAAAAAAAAGCTATAAAAACATGACAGTAAACCGGGCATGGTGGCGCACGCCTTTAATCCCAGCACTCGGGAGGCAGAGGTAGGAGGATGGCCATGAGTTTGAGGCCACCCTGAGACTACAGAGTGAATTCCAGGTCAGGCTGGGCTAGGGTGAGACCCTACTTGGAAAAACAACAACAACAAAAATGACAGTCTTGGGCTAGAGAGATGGCTTAGCAGTTAAGGCGCTTGCCTGGGAAGCCTAAGGGCCCAGCTTTGATTCCCCAGGACCCACGTAAGCCAGATGCACAAGGTGGCGCATGTGTCTGGAGTTTGTCTGCGGTGGCTGGAGGCCCGGGTGTGTTCCCTCTCTCTCTTTCTCTCTGCCCCTTTTTTCCTTTCTCTCAAATAAATAAAAAAAAATATTTTTTTAAAAGAAAATGATAATGTGGCAGGTCAACAGAAGTTGACCAACCAACAGCACTTTCCAGGACATAAGTTGGGAGAGTACGTTACCGCGCGTAGGGGTTCCTATTGTCCCTGTGGGAACTGCTGCCTCTGGCATGGTCCCTGTGATGTCATTGTTGTCCTAGAAGCCTCTGGGGTGTCCTGTACCATAGAAAGCTGTTTAAGCTAGGGCTTCTGAAATGTCTTTGAACATGTGAACTCTGGGTTTTATATTTATCTATTAGCACCTCTCACGTGTACACATCTGGGTTTCACAGTGTAGGAAATAATACTAGTAACAAATTGAAAAAAAAAGACAAAGATTTTTGTTTGTTTTTTAAACATGAATCAGTATCTGGCAGAAACAAAGCAAAACACCAAGCAGGCAGGATCTTAACTTGGCTTTTTGAAGGCTGAGCTATAGAGTGTGGCTAGATACACATTGGCAGTCCAGCCCCCCTTGGTCTTACGTTTGACCCTCTGACTTCTGGGTCACTGCAAAGGCAAGTGGTGACCTCCATGTCTCTGCCAGCCATTTCTCCTGGGGCCCAGGACCCACAGCAGGCTGTCAGCAAACCGCCTGATACAGAGCTACATTATGCTGATGCCTTCCCACCTCGGGGATGTGCCTCTGCCTGCCCGGAGACCCTTCTGGGGACAACTAATTGCTTTTCAGTCCAGGCTACACAGTTTTCTCACGTGCCTTACTCCCCCGGGTCAAATTTTCTTGAGCCGTACTTTTCAGAGACTAGAGTGGGTGGAAAAGGGAAAGAGATGGGGAAGGAGGGTGGGCAGGAAATTGCTTTTCATCTTCATTACAAGTTAAATTACCATTTTTAAAACCCTCCACTTAAAATGGCAGGAAGTCCTTTCGGGATTAAGGTTGAAGGCTGAGTCTGTAGACTAGAGGGAAGTGTGGCCACCAGTGGTCTGGGAGACAGGAAAGGGCACCGGGCATAGGTGCGGCTCCTCTCTGGGGCTCCAGTTACCTGGCTATTATTAGCGATGGTGTAGCCGGAAGGCCAGTGATCCTCAGATGTGGTGGGTGCGGACCGGGTGCCTGCCTGCTGTGTGTGTGTGTGAGTGAGCTGTGCTGGGAGAGTCATCAAAGTCATCAAGATCAGCCCAGAGAAAACTGGTTCTGTCTCTGCCTTCTTCCTTTACGCAATTCTTTTTTTTTTAATTTTTTAAAAAACTTTTTGTTTTATTTGAGAAAGAGAAAGAGAAAGAGAGAGAATGGGTGCGTCGGGGCCTCTAGCCATTGTAAACAAACTCCAGATGCATGCGTTGTCTTGTGCATCTGGCTTATGTGGGGTCCTGGGGGATTGAACCTGGGTCCTTTGGCTTCATAGACAAATGCCTTAATCACTAAGCCATATCTCCAGCCCATCCCCCTTATGCAATTCTGAAAGCAATGTGGAAACCTCACAAAAAGACCCTGGAACATGGACAAGACATCAAGGTGCTAGAAGAATATATGCTAAAACATGGCAAGAGGCAGAATAATCTAGAACATGGCATGTTGATATGTGCAGATTTTCTTTTTAAAAATTATTTTATTTATTTATTTATTTAAGATTGGGGGGCAGAGAAAAGAGAGACTGGATGCACCAGGGCTTCAAGCCACTGCAGACAAACTCTAGACACATGTGCCACCTTGGGCATTGGGCTTTATGTGGGTACTGGGGAATAGAGCCTGGCTCCTTAGGCTTCACAGGGAAGCAGCTTAACTACTAAGCCATTACTCCAGCCCTCCTTTTTTTTTTTTTTTTTTTTTTTTTCGAGGTAGGGCCTCACTCTGGTCCAGGCTGACCTGGAATTCACTATGGAGTCTCAGGGTGGCTTCGAACTCATGGCTGTCCTACCTCTGCCTCCTGAGTGATTAAAGGCATGCGCCACCATGTCTGGCTGTGGTATGTTGTTTTGAGTTTTGTTTCTGTGTCACTGGGGACTGAATGCTTAGGAAGTTCTCTACCACTGAGCAACCTTCCCAGCCTGTTTGCTATTTGACTTACCATCTGCAGAAGGGGCTTTACTGCCCCCTCCCTGTGAGGCAAGCATTCCCAAGGTTTCCAGAGAGGTTTTGCACATATGACCTAGAAGCAAAAACCCATGCCCTTGTTCCTCAGGGCTTGGGTCTTACCCCAAAGACCCGAAGGTTTGAGAGGGGGAAACACGAAGGGGGAAAACAAGAACTTGGAAATCTGGGCTAAAGGGATGGCTTAGTGGTTAAGGTATTTGCCTGCAAAGCCAAAGGACCCAGGTTCGATTCCCCAGGACCCATATTAGCCAGATGCACAAGGGGATGCACGTGTCTGGAGTTCATTTGCAGTGGCTGGAGGCCCTGACATACCCATTCTCTCTCTCTCTTTTTCTGTTAAATAAATAAATGTGGGGTTTTTTTTAGAAAAAAAAAAAAAACAGATGTGGTGGTGCACGCCTTTAATCCCAGCACTCGGGAGGCAGAGGTAGGAGGATCGCCGTGAGTTCGAGGCCACCGTGAGACTCCATAGTGAATTCCAGGTCAGCCTGGGCTAGAGTGAGACCCTACCTCGAAAAACAAAAATAAACAAAAAACAAAACAAAAAAAAAAAAACCAAAACCAAAAACAAACAAACAAAAAAAAAAAACCCAGAACTTGGAAATCTGAATCGGTACAGAAAATAACCAGTGTTCCCATATTATTCCCAAGTCTTAAAGCTTTAGTTTAGCGCTTGATTTTCTTTTCCCTCCCTCCCTCCCTCTATCCCTGTCTCTATTTCATCAGCACCATGCCTCAATACCATCTCATAAGGAATGTGATCCAGCAAATCAAGGGAATGTGGGATGGATGGAATGTGGACAGACACAGGATTCGGTGAGTCCCAGTAGGAATGGATTGGCCTTCACAAGAGCAGCACGCATGCCTCTCTTTTGTCTTCTATAGCTACCCCCCCCCCCCCCCCCGCCAGACAGTGTGATACTTTCTGGGATTTCCTATTTGATGCCTTCAGTCCACTCGGAGCTTGAGAACACACTCTCTGTGATTCAGATTCTCCACGCAGACTGCACATTGGAGCTTGTATTTTCTCTTCTGCTTTTTTTTTTAAAAAAAAAAACTTTTATTTATTTAATTTTATTAGAGAGAGAGATTGAAGCTGATAGAGAGAATGGGTGTATCAGGGCCTCTAGCCACTGCAAACGAACTCCAGAAGAATGCACCACCTTCTGCATCTGGCTGATGTGGGCCCTAGGGAATCGAACATGGTTCTTTGGCTTTGCAGGCTAGCGCCTTAACCGCTAAGCCATCCCTCCATCCCACCTCCTCTTCTTTAGCGGCACAATCTTTTACAGCTGCCAGACGTTGGCTACTTCCAATTTGTAGCCAGATGGGCTCGTATGTGGTCAGTTAAACTGTTGCCTTAAGTGTACCTCTGCTAGTTTTGGGGTCTTGCACAAGGGGTCTGGGGCTAACTGATTCTGCCTTCTTGTTAACATCACTCTCTCAGCCTCTATTTCTCAGAGTTTCCATGTTCCTGATTTCAATTTATATTTAAGAACACACATATAACATTAAAACTTGCATAAAGAGGACTAGAAAGATGGCTTAGTGGTTAAGGTGCTCGCTTGTGAAACCTAAGGAACCAGGTTCAATTCCCAAGTAGCCATGTAAGCTAGATGCATGTGATGGCACATGTGTCAGGAGTTCATCTGCAGGGGCTAGAGGCTCTGGAGTGCTCATTCTCTCTCTCAAATAAATAAATCAAATTAAATATTAAAAAGAATTGTGGGATGCAGAGATGGCTTAGTGATTAAGGCGCTTGCCTGTGAAGCCTAAGGACCCAGGTTTGATTCCCCAGGACCCACATAAACCAGATGTACAAGGAGGCGCATGCATCTGGAGTTCATTTGCAGTGAATTCTCTCTCTCCCCGTTCTTCTCTCAGAATAAATCTTTTCTAAAGATTAAAATAAATAAACTTGGGCTGGAGAGATAGCTTAGCGGTTAAGACTCATGTCTGCAAAGCCTAAGGACCCAGGTTCGATTCTCCAGGTCCCATGTAAGCCAGATGCACACGGTGGCTGGAGTTCATTTGCAGTGGCTAGAGGCTCTGGCGTGCACATTCTCTCTCTCCCTATAATAAATAAATAAAAATAAATAAATAAACTTGCACGAGGAATTTGCCCACGTGGCTTCTCCCTTCTGAGTGCTTTCCTCCAGCGCAGTTCAGAACCGCCCCCCAACCCTGCTCTGCGTGGCGGGTGGTTTGGTTGCGGCCTGTGAGCGTCCTTGCTTCCAGTGGTCCGTTCTAATCACGACGCCAACAGCCATTCAGGGCAGAGCTCTGCAGCTGGAGGGGACAGAGAGCAGCATGCTGGGTACGGCCCAGGAAAACTTTCCTCCAGGTATCCCCAACCTGCCAGTTGAATACTAGGGGGCCACAAGCTGCAGGCCAGGGCACAAGGGGGCTCCATGGAGGGGAGTGGGGAGTGCTTCTGCTGCAAGCTCCCCCTGACACGGGACCACTGAGGGCTGTTCTCCCACCCTCTCAGCTTCTAAACAAGAATGATGATGTGTCCTCACTGCCCTTACATGCTAATAACTCTTTAAAAATATATATATAGCCAGGCGTGGTGGTGCACACCTTTAATCCCAGCACTTGGGATAGTCGTGAGTTCGAGGCCACTCTGAGACTACATAGTGAATTCCAGGTCAGCCTGAGCTAAAGTGAGACCCTATCTTGAAAAACCAGAATTAAAAAGTATCTATTATTTGTTTGGGAGAGCCGAGGGGTGGGGGAGGCAGATAGAGAGAGAATGGGTGTGCCAGGGCCTCCAACCTAACTCCAGACACATGAGCCACCTTGTGCATCTGGCTTATGTGGGTACTGGGGAATCAAACCTGGGTCCTTAGGTTTTTCAGGCAAGTGCCTTAAACCACTAAGCAATCTCTCCAACCCACATGCTAATAACTCTTATTTGAACAAAAAAGACATTTCTTATTTCAAATCATCCCTAGACACTTAAAAAAAAACAAACAAAAATACCAAAAAAAAACCCCACACAATCTTCTCTATCCGCTTGACTGAGCTCCACCTTGACTTCAAGTCAAATTATCCCCAGTTTGCTCATTGAAGAGGGGAAGTGAGTGATGGGGGAGTGGCCAGGGGAGGGCGGGAGAGGCTAAAACTGCCTGTAAGCATCAGGCCAAGTTTAAACAGCTGCAGAGAGCATGCCAGCTGGGGAAGGAGCTAGAGACAGCAGCCTGGATTAGCTCTCAAGTTCAATACTCCCCTTAAAATCTCCTCCCTCCACGGCCCTATTACTTAATGTTCCATCCGATAGCCGTTGATTTATGGCCAGCCAAGCATTCCGCAGCTGTACTGCACAGCCATGGTGGCACATGGCCTCCACCGAAGCTGACGGACAGCAGTGGACGCGTGTTGACTAGTCCCACTGAAGGGAGCGGGGAGGGGAGGCAGAGGTAGGTGGAGTACCACGAGTTCGACTACATAGTGAATTCCAGGTCAGCCTGGGCTAGTGACACCCTACGTCCAAAGCCACACTTCTGAGGGCAATCCGCATAAGACAAGGAGCGACTGAGCAGGAAGCATAAGTGGCAAGGTGGTGAATGAAGACTGGGAATGCGGCTGGGGAGATGGCTCAGCTGTTAAGGCGCACTTAACTGCAAAGCCTAATGACCTGGGTTCAATTCCCCAGTACCCACATAGAGCTAGATACACAAAGTGGTGCATGCTTCTGGAGTTCATTTACAGTAGCTAGAGGTTCTAGGGTGCACATTCCCCCCCCCATCAAAGTAATTAATTAATTTAAAAAAAAGACTGGGGGCTGGAGAGATGGCTTAGCGGTTAAGCGCTTGTCTGTGAAGCCTAAGGACCCCGGTTTGAGGCTTGATTCCCCAGGACCCACGTTAGCCAGAGGCACGCCCATTCTCTCTCTCTCTCTCTCTCTCTCTCTCTCTCTCTCTCTGCCTCTTTCGCTGTCTGTCACTCTCAAATAAATAAATAAAAATGGAAAAAAATTGTATGTATGTACGTATGTGTGTGTGTATGATGGTTAAGGTGTCGTCAACTTGATCTGTTTAGTAATGCACAGAAATCCCTTTCGGGAGGGTCCCTGAGGTTGCTTCCAGGAAGGATCAATTAAAGGAGGAGTCCTTCCCCCAGAGTGAGCCCTTCCCCAGAGTGGGCGCCCCTCTCAGAGGGGGACTTTATATAAGGAAGCTCTGGGTGAAGAGAGCCCTTCCTTCCTCCCACTTGGCTGCCGGAGCTGCTCACTGCCTTCCAGTGCAGACTGAAGACCAGCTCAATTGAAGACCCGCGTGGATCGAAACCCAGCAGCTCCTCAGGAACCTCCAGGCCTTCAGTGCCAGATCGGGACTGCTGAGGCATCTGGCCACGTGGACTGAGCAGCTAATGAGTTCCTTGGCTCTCAGGCCCTGCAATTGCTATTTGGACTGCCGTAAACTAATCCAATAAATTCCCTTTTTAATATAATTCATTCTATCGGTTCTGTTCCTCTAGAGAACCCTGATTAATACAGTACATATGAATGTACGTACGTATGTATGTATGTATGTAAGTGGATGTATGAATGTGTGGTGGTTTGAATGGATGTCCCCTGATTGATTCAGGAGTTTATTAAAGCTTGTGATTTAGATCTGCAGCCACCTGGCTGGAGGAGGTGTCCCTGTGGGCGGATCCGAGGGTCTGGCCCTAAGGTGTGAGGGGTGGACTGGGAATTCCAGTCTAAAGCGATGCAAAGTTCTGGAGCCTTGTGTGGAGTTCCTGAGCGTGCTTGCTGACGCTGGAGGGGCTGCTTTTCTCTCTGCTTGTATCTGTGAAAGGGGACTTCTTCTGTCACTTTGGAACTTCCCCTTGATCCATAGCTTCCACAAATTCCCTTCTTCCCATAACTTGTGCCTGGTTTGGAAGTTCATCCCAACAACCCGAGGCTGTCTACTACAGAACTGGTACCAGAATATGGGTAGTTGCTGAGATGAATCTGACCATGTGGATTTTGGTCTTTTGGAACTTGTGTGCTAGAGGACTGAGAAACATGGTGCTTGTGACTGAAGATGCCTTCTCGAATGGTAAGTCGAATTTTATGGATTATTCTGATGAGCATTTGAAAATGCTAAGTGCAGAGAGAATTGTATTTGCAGACTTGGCTTATGAACAGTCTAAGAGGAATGAAGACTGCAAAAAATCTTGTTGGAACTAGGCTACTGGCATAAAAGCTGGTTGCATTCTGTTGCCCAGACCCAGAGAGTCTGATCAAGGTTAAATTTGTAATGGTTGGGTGTGCTTGGCTAAAAACACGGAACTGTGAGATATAAGATTTAAAATTGGAAAATCTGGAGACTGTCAGTCACTGGTCATGATATTGTACTTGAACTGCAGAAGTTTAATGTTTGCTTGATGGCTATTGAGTTTTCATTGTTCCAGTCTCTCCTTGCTATGCCTTATAGCAGTTGAAAATATTTACGCTGTGCCTTTATAGGTTGAAAGTATATAACGTGATTTGATTCTACAAGACTCACAGCTAAGAGACTACCTTAAGTTGGTAAAGGCTATGGGGACCTTTAAAATTGAACTGAGCACAATATACAATGTGAGATGGTTATGAATCTATTGGGGCCTAGGGGTGGAATATGATGCTTTGAATGGATGTCCCTCAATGGATTCAGGAGTTTAGTAAATCTTGTAACTTAGAATCCCTAGAACACAGCAAACTAGTGACTTCCAGGGGTTGCAGAGGAGAGGAGAAGAAGAGAGACTGGCTCAGACATGAGTTTCTTTTTGGGGTGATGAAAATGTTTTGGAATCAGACAGCAGTAACAATGACACAATGTGAAACTCCTTCATGCCATTGAATTGCGCACTTTAAAATGGTAAATTTTATGCTTCATGCGTTACCACATGCACCCCATAAGAATTTGTCTTGGTCAATTATACCTGCCCTACATCTAGTGCCCTGTCTTTGTGCCTGTGTGTGTGTGGGGGGGAGTGACATCTGATGCTTGCCCATGGCCTGGGCTTCTTAGACTCTATAGACTTAGTCCAGATGTTATGCAGGGATTTCCCAAGGTCAAGTCTGGAAACTGTGCCAGTGACTGTGAGAGTCTGGCCACGCTCACACTGGGCCCTTTAGCTGATGGTCTCTCATTACAGGACATCCAAGAGAATGTGGTCATCTTTACTGTCTAATAACACTATTGCTAAAGCCATCTGGTCTTTGCCTACTTGGTTACTCTGCTGGTGACTTTAAAAGTTAAAAAACAAAACAAAACAAAACATTAGGCTGCATGACAGCCCCCAGCAGCTCTGTCTGAATAATAATGGGTCATGGTGCTTTGGCACAACTCCTCTGGCTTCTTAATTATCTCCTGCTGCCATGAATTTGAAGGTATTACCTAATTTGGCCACTTCCAGAAGGTAAGAAACTACACATCAAATCAGAAAGCATAAATTGGTAACCTATTAATATTTAAGTGACTTTTATTCTATAAAGTTTAATCAAACAACATGAATAGAGAACTGGCCATTAAGGCCAGTGTACACAGTATCCTACCAGATGCCTATGAATCCAGGCGTCTAGATGCCCAGAGGTCTATCTAAGTCACAGACTTGCCCTAAGGTCTGTTTTAGTCTTATGCCTGATCCTTTAATGCAGATAGGTCCAACCTTTTGACTTTCCCAAACCACATCAGACAAAGAAGGACTGTCTTGGGCCATACATTAACAACTTCTTCAAACTTTCCCATGGTGAATTCCACCTTGAAACTTAGCTATAGACTCAACGTCCCTTAGCAGACCGGATCACACTAAGTACAACCAGATGGGCGAGGGCAGTGCAGTGCTGTGCTCTTGGCTCTCTCTCTCTCTCTCTCTTTCTCTCCCTCTTTCTCTCCCCTGTCTGATAATTCTCTCAGCAACTGCTTCCATAAGCTTTAAGATAGTATTTCCAGCTACCTTTAGGACGTCTCTAGGAGGATATTCCATCATCACTTTTTTCTAATAAACATAAATATGCATAAGACATCAAAATCTGGGCTCTTAGGGCTGGAGAGATGGCTTAGCAGTTAAGGCACTTGCCTGAGAACCCTAAGGACCCATGTTCAATTCTTCAGATCCCATTTAAGCCAGACACACAAGGTGATGCAAATGCACAAGGCTGCACATTTGTAAAAGGCCACATACATCTGGAGTTTGATTAGTGGCTGGAGGCTCTGGTGTGCCAATTCTTTCTCTTTCTCTCTCCCTCCCTCCCTCTCTCTCTCTCTTTCACACACACACACATCCAGGGCTGAGGAAATGGCTTAGTGATTAAGGCCTGTGAAGCCTAAGGACCCTAATTCGATTACCCAGGACCCATGTAAGCCAGATGCACAAGGTGGCGCATGTGTCTGGAGTTCGTTTGCAGTGGCTGGAGGCCCTGGCATGCCCATTCTCTCTTTCTCTCTATCTGCCTCTCTCTCACACACACAAATAAATAAATAAAATATAAAAAAAAATTTTAAAAGGGTTCAGTCAGTTGGGCTTGCCTCCAAAAAAAAAAAAAAAATCTGAGCTTTTAGATATGTCTCCCTTTTATGTTTTCAAGGATACCAGCCTTACCCTGTGTACTCAAATTATTGGTGACATCTTTATTTTCTGCTTTTCCTTTATCCTTCACATCCTACCTTGCTTTCGAAGGTCTCTCAGATCTTTTTTCCCCTTCTCTGCTCCCACCCCACGTGGAAGAGCCTGACTCTTCCCACCCCGCCACCAGACGAACAGTCCAGACTAAGCCACGGCTGGCGGCTGGTCGTTGTACTTGCTTCCCATGTTATTTCCTAAATCAAGAACCTGCAATACCGTATTTGGATTTTCCATCCTTTCATTCAAGGCTCTGTTTATGTGACCCCGTCTTCCCAGCCTAAAGCTCTTAAGCACAGCCCCAGCACCACCCCCACGACTGCTCGCCCTCCCGCACGAAGCAACGCAGCCCATTCTGCTGCTGACTTCTGGAACGTTCTTCCTCTCTCCTGTCACTCATTCAGCAGATGTTGCAGACACATGCGCGCACACACAGAATGATCCCTCCTTGAGCCACGTGCATGCGACTGTTGTACATTCCATGTCTGCTTCTTCCTTTTACATCCGTCTCTCTCACTTTCCTCTTCATGACAACCCTAGGCATATCCAATTTCTTTCATATTCTTTTCTGTTCATAGCATTTATGTGTTGGCCTTATATTACCTCAAATCTCTCTTTGATCATTCATCGAGGCTTGTTTCAGGAAACCCCTGATGTATTTAATGCCAACAAATGTGTTTGGTTTTACCGTTGTTCAAACACCTACCATGCGGCCTTGCACACGTCCCGGGAAGCCGACTAAACGCGTGATAGCCGCCCAGTAGATACATGTTGTCAGGCAACGGTGCCTGAGCTCAACGTCAAAGTCACCAACCCAGCCACCCCTTCATTCACTGAGGGCAATCCTCCTCCCACTTCTTGTTGGTTTCTATAAAGAAGGGCCAACAAACACCATTCCCCTCCTCTCCCCTGCTCCACCTGGACCAGAACATTCTCAAGTCTCACCTGTGAGAAGACCTTCAAATGTGCGATCCTAAGGGGAGAAGATGCTATGAGCCATCTTGGAAAGTCATCCACTGATCTTGGAAAGTCATGAAGATACACTTTTTGGGGGGGTGCATGTGTGCATTTTCATGTGCATGTGGGTGCACATGTATGAGGGGGGTCAGAGAACAATCCTGGGTGCTTTCTTCAGGTACCGTCCACCTATTTTTGTTTTGTTCTATTTATTTATTTGTGAGAGAGACTAAGGAAGCTAGAGAGAGTGGGCACGCCGGGGCCTCCAGCCACTGCAAATGAACTTCAGATGCGTGCGTCACCCTGCGCATCCGGCCTATGTGGGTACTGGGGAATCGAACCTGGGTCCTTAGGCTTTGCAGCCCAGCACCTTAACTGCTAAGCCATCTCTCCAGCCCACCACCTCTTTTTAAGACAGGGTCTCTCACTGGCTTGGAACTTGCCTAATTAGGCTGCACTAGCTGGCCGTCGAGCCCCAGGGTTCCTCCTTATCTCTACTTTCCCCGCATTGGGGTTACGAACGTGCGCTACCACGCCTGGTTTATTTTATGGGGATTGGACTCAAATCTTCATGCTTGCAAGGCAAGCATTTTGTCTACCAAGTGATTTTCCCAGCCCTCACTTTTTTTGAAGTCATCTTTTACTTTTAGGCATTGGAATGAACAACAGAGGCATAGTTCCAGCCATTGCCAGACTCCGTTAGAAATACCGCAGTAAAGAGATAAAAGGTTTGTCTATTTAACTGTGGATTTCCAAAAAATCATACCTACCCAGCCCCTTTGCTGGGGTGCTGGAGATCCCACTCAGGGCCTCCCCCACGCTAGATACATCCTCTTCCATCCAGCCCCTCCCCTCGTCCCCACCCTCTTTTCTGAGCACCACCTACTGCTGTTCCACAGACCCCACTTTAGACACCCAACTCCAACACGAGGATGTGCAAATCGGGCCAAGGCAGAGCTCTGGGGGAAGAAGCGGAGAACCCGTCTTTTTCTTTCACACTGGGGCGCTTCCATCCTCACCCCAGCTCTTCAAAGAGCTTGTGTGTGCGACGACAGCTGTTGCAAGGCGTCCTTTTTAAAGCACGCTGTGGTTGTGAGCAGGGTGGTCACAATACACTGTAATTCCTCAGCAGCTTGTTCCCGCTGTTCCCTCCCAGGCACCCAGAAATAACAACAATGGGAATGACAGAGGGTGAAGGTGGTGGGGGGGTGGGAAGCGGGTGGGTGCACACAAAGGAAGGTGGGTGCTGCTGTTCAGTGCTGCCAGGGGAGTGCTTGCCACGTGGGTTCTCAGAGCCGTGCTCATGGGGTTAGAAGTGGGGCAAAGCCCATGCCTCGTCAGGGGTTAGCACCTGTTGGAAATGGAGGAGGAGGAGGAGGAGGAGGAGGAGGAAGTGGGGGTGAGGTGTGTGCAGGAAAAGTAACTATAAGGAGGGAATCTGGGGAGGTGGACAAAGCCAGCAGCACTTTCTTCTCTGTCTCTCTTTAAGGTGGAGGCCGTGTACTCTTCATAGTTGGGAGGGAAGGGACAGATCCTGAAATGGCCCCAGTTCACTCACCTGGGGTGTCTACAACACCCTTCAACATCAGAGAGTATAAGCAAATGGCAGGAGTCAGCTCAGATGACGGAGGGAGGAAGGGGCTGGAGAGATGGCTCAGAGGTTAAAGGTGCTTTCTTACAAAGCCTAACAGCCTGGGCTTGATTCCCCAGTGCCCATGTAAAGTCAGATGCCCAAAATGGCACATGTATCTTGAGTTCATTTACAGTGGCAGGAGGCCCTGGTGTACCCATACACATACACTCTCTCTCAAATAAATGAATATATATATATATATATATATATATATATATATTTTTTTTTTTTTTTTAATTATGGAGCCGGGCATGGTGGTGCATGCATTTAATCGCAGCACCTGGGAGGCAGAGGTAGGAGGATCACGTGAGTTCGAGGCCACCCTGAGACTACATGGAGCCCGGTGCCGCACCCACAGGGGTGTGCCATGGGACCCTCCAAGGCTGAGTGCTGCCTCTCCAGGGTCTGCTCCCTTCAGGGAGGTCCTCCTTGAGGACGCCTCCTGGGCTGTAAGACTCTAGCTGCATCTCTTCTGGTGGGTGACTTTAGCCCTACACTTTCCAGCGGTGGCTGCTACAGCTTTTGGTGGCAGCCTTCCAAGGCGCTCTGAACCAGTCACGTAGTGAACAGTTCTTTCAGGCCCTGCTATGCATCCGGTACAGAAAAGATACAAACTGCCAAAGAGTGAAGGCCCAGGCCCTCGGGAAGTTTAGGAATAAGGAGGTTGAGAACATGGGGCGGGCACGTGTGTCAGGGTGGGCAGGGAGGAATAGTAGTAACTGAGGATCCAGAGTTGTAGGGCCTGGTAGTAAGAAGGACTCAAGGGCTGGAGAGATGGCTTAGCAGTTAAGGTATTTGTCTACAAAGTCCAAAGACCCAGGTTCGATTCCCCAGTATCCACATAATCCAGAGGCATAAGGTGGCATGTGCCTCTGGAGTTCGCTTGCAGAGGCCCTGGCATGCCCTCTGTCTGTCTCTCTCAAATAAGTAAAATATTTAAAGTAAAAATTTAAAGAAGAAGGAATGCCAGGCATGGTGACACACGCCTTTAATCCCAGTACTCAGAAGGCAGAGGTGGGAGGACCGTCATGGTCAGCCTGAGCTAGAGTGAGGGCTAGAGTGAGACCCCTACCTCGAAAAACAAAACAGGGGCTGGAGAGATGGCTTAGTGGTTAAGCGCTTGCCTGTGAAGCCTAAGGACCCTGGTTTGAAGCTCGATTCCCCAGGCTCCACATTAGCCAGATGCACAAGGGGGTGCACATGTCTGGAGTTCATTTGCAGTGGCTGGAAGCCCTGGAGTGCCCATTCTCTCTCTCTCTCTCTCTCCCTCCTTCTCTCTGTCGCTCACAAATAAGTAAATAAAAAAATAAACAAAAAAAGAAACAAAAACAAAACAGAAGCAAAAACAGAGAGAGAGAGAGAGAGAGAGAGGGAGTGAGAGGGAGAAGCTGGAAAAGGAAATGGAAGTGTGAGTGGGTATCAGAATGTGTCAGAAATTCACCGTCACCCTTCCCTCATGTCTAGCAAGTGACAAGTGTTTGATGTAGTTTATTCACGACTGCAGTGGCGTGTGCTTTTTTTCTTCCACGTTTCTAAGCTCACCCTAAAAGGATTCATCAAATCTCATTCAGTTGGCTCAGGGTTGTATTTTTTTTTGTTTACCTTGTGCTCTTGGGTTCTATAGGCTTTCTGTAACATGCATAGTGTTACACTGTAATCTATCATCTAGAGCTATATGTACAGAAAATTTTGATCAGTTTTTTAAAGAGATGTATCCTGTTTGCAAGCCACAATAAAGTTGCACCTTATAGATTATAAGCAGTGAAACCAACGGTAAACCTTATTTAATAAATCATACTCTGCTAATTTGGATTTGAAAAAAAGTCTAGCATATCCAATAGTTTCAGGGACTTCATTTTAACTTTAAAAAGTTCTTATATATTCAATTTATAAGTTTTGGACTGATATAACAGAATTTTGGAAAACTATAAGAAATGTTTTGTTAATGTGTGTATTCCTATGTAAAACGCACGACTTAAAGAAATGCACATTTAAAAACAAGAAGAAGGACTCAAAAAAAGGGTGGGGGGAACCTTAACCAGGGCAAAAGGGACCTGACACATGGAACAAATTAGAGAAACAGGCAAAAGCTAGAATTAACAGGCAATAGAAACAAGAGCTAATTCACCCTTCGAAGCCAGAGTACTTCATAGGGGAGGAGGCTGGACTAACAGAGCCAGCTGATTCCTCCCTCTGACCCGGGCTCCTTAGGAAAATGGCCACCCAGCATAGCTGGTGGCTGGTTAAAAAAAAAAGTGGGCGGGGGGTGGGGGTGGGGAAGGACAGGGTCATTGCTATCCCTACCAGGAGGCAAATCAAAGCTTGGGAGAGGGTTCTGGCTTGGCTTGAGCTGATAACACAACCATTTTGTTTTCTTTTTTTATAGATTTATTTGTTTATTTATTTATTTATGTTGAGGTAGGGTCTCAGGCTGACCTGGAATTCACTATGGAGTCTCAGGGTGGCCTCAAACTCACGGCGATCCTCCTACCTCTGCCTCCCGAGTGCTGGGATTAAAGGCGTGTGACACCACCCCAGGCTATTTTTATTTTTTAAAAAATATTTTTCTTCATTTATTTGTGAGCTGAGAGAGAAGAGAGACAGACCAAGAGAGAGAAAGAATGGGTGCACCCGGGCCTCTAGCCGCTGCAGACGGGCTCCGGGCGCATGCGCCACTTTGCACATCTGGCTTTATGTGGGTCCTGGGGAATTGAACTGGGGCCGTCAGCCTTTGCAAGCAAGCACCTTAACTGCTAAGCCATCTCTCCAGCCGCACTCTGATTTCTTTAACACAGAGACTTCCTTAACTTCTCACGTGAAGCAACTTGGGAGTGTCCCGTCTGCCACTGAGCTAATCATAGAATCTGCATGCTTCCTTTCACATATTATTTCCATACAGTCAGCTACTAGCCTGTTTCACTGTGAGTTAATACAAAATAAATAAACTTCTACAACATATATAGTAGTGTTTTGATTGTCTTTCTTTGGATTTGCTTGATCGGATTGCTCACAGCATCAGGACGCGTGTCTTTTGCTTGGCCTCTCTGTAGGCCCCATGGAGGGGGAAGGAAGGGTCCCGAGTGAGACTGAGCTGTTCCCAGTAGTGTCACAGGCGCTGAGGAGGCACAGCGTCCCCCAGACAAACCCCGAGGGAGCTCCTCCATGTTCCACGGGGCCCAGTGCCCTTCCGCTTCATTCTTTTCCTGTGTCAAGCCTGCACAGGTAGCCTGTTCCTCAGCGGGGGGGGGGGGGGGGGGGTGTGTCTCCAGAGTGTCCCCGAGGCTGATGCTGCCCCCAGTTCTGCAGTGGCCACAGGACTCTATCTGAGCTCACCAGTATGTCTCAGTCGCACTGACGTGAGGTCTTCCCAACCTCCCAGTCCCTTCCTCTTAATTATTTACCATACACTGACAAGTAGTCACGCTCACTGGTAGGTGCTGTGGGCATGGTGATGCATGTACAGTCGAGTCCTCTTCTCAGACAGACAACAGTCTCCATTTCTTTCCCACAGGGTATAACTGGCCTTCGGAAAAATACTGAAAATTTCTCAATCCCTTCTTCACTCCAAGCCTCATTCTTTTTTTTTTTTAAATTCATTTTTAGTTATTTATTTATTTGACAGAGAAAGAGGGAGGGAGGGAGAGAGAAAGAGAGAGAGAATGGGCGCACCAGTGCCTCCATCCACTGCAAATGAACTTCAGATGCATGCGCCCCCTTGTGCATCTGGCTAACGTGGGTCCTGGGGAATCGAACCCGGGTCCTTTAGCTTTGCAGGCAAATTCCTTAACCGCTAAGCCATCCCTCCAGCCCCAGGCCTCATTCTTGAGGGTCTCTTAGATCAGAGGTGAGCTCATGCCCTTGAAACACACACACCAGCCCTGGAGGTACCAGATATGTAGTGCTTTAACCCTCTGACAGGAGTTACTAGTGCCTTTTTGCATCGCTACCAGGCTTCTTAAGCAGTCAGAAAACAACAGTCTTCTGTGGCTAAGACCTAGACCCCAAAATACTGACCCTGGTTTTCAGTCCCTATGATCACTTGTCACTCACAGGGTAAGAGATGTACAAGTCTCTGTCCCAGGCTGCAGCCCGTACTCTTCCCTTTGCTTCCTGGCAGACCCATCCCAGGTCACCGTTACCCGCTGAGGGACTGCCACTCCGAAGCTAGGGTTGCATCTCAGAGAGATTGTCTGCTCTTTCCCCCTGGAAAATACACAACACACTATCTGTTACCATCAGGTTCGCATCACTGGCAGGAAACACTGGACCAAGAGCAGCTTGTGGGGAAAAAAATAAAAGATTTATTTTGGCTTATAGACTTGAGGGGAAGCTCCATGATGGCAGGGAAAACGATGGCATGAGCAGAGGGTGGACATCACCCCCTGGCCACCATCAGGTGGACAACAGCAACAGGAGAGTGTGCCAAACACTGGCATGGGGAAACTGGCTATAACACCCATAAGCCCACCCCCAACAATACAATACCTCCAGGAGGTGTTAATTCCCAAATCTCCATCAGCTGGGAACCTAGCATTGAGAACCCCTAAGTTTATGGGGGACACCTGAGTCAAACCACGACACTGTCTATAGATTTTTTTAATTGAAAGGCGGGGAGATGGCTTATTCGGGGAAGTGCTTGTAGCCCAGGGGCAGCATGAGGCCCTATGTTCAATGCCCCATGTGAAACCCAAGCACTGGGGTGGCAGAAACAGGAAGATCTACAGGGCTTACCGGCCAGCTAGCTTGGCCAAACTGTGAGTGCCAGGTTCAGTGAGAATCCTTGTCTCATAAACAGATGAATGAGGAAGACATTCAGTGTTGACCTGTGACCTCTACAAACATGCACACACACCTACACTTACACACACACACACACACACACAAGCATACATGTATACACACATATCACACACATACACATGCGAAACAAGTGAGACCAACAGTAAAGTCTAGTGATGCATGGCCTAGGAGCCGCCAGGCAGAGGAGGAGAGACAGACTGCAGGACACTAGTGTCTGATGAGCTTTCTGTAGCCTCAGCTGGGTACCCCAGACTATCCAGGGCTCGGGGGACAGCACAGCTGGTAAAGTGTGTCACACCAGTATGATGCAAACGCGAATTTAATCCCCAGAAGCCTTGTTTAAAAAAAAAAAAAAAGCCAGGGCTGGGCCGCAGAGATAGCTTAGTGGTTAAGGCACTTGCTTGTAAAGCCAAAGGACCCAGGTTCGATTCCCCGGGACCCATGTAAGCCAGCTGCACAAGGTGGTGCGTGTGTCTAGGGTTTGGTTGTAGTAGCTGGAGACACTGGTGTGCTCATTTTCATTCTCTCTCTCTCTTTGTTTCTCTGAAATAAATAAATAAAAATAAACTACAAAATAAAAAAGCCAGGGCTGGTGACACTGACCTTTAACTCCAGTGATGGAAAGACCAAGCTTGACTTTCTCAAAAAAGGGTCGATGGCATTGCTGAGAAATGATACTCAAGGTTGTCCCATGGCACGCGCGCGCACACACACACACACACGCACACACGAGTATCCCATAATGCCACCCTCAAAGTCTGCAATTCCTGTTCCCCACCAAATTCTGGCCACAACGGCCAACATAGACTCACAAACCCACAGAAACATCTTCAGACTCGTGGTCTCTATAATTCACTTGTATCTACAACGAAAACAAAAAGCCACCCAGAGACAGCGCGGGGTGGGGGCAGGAAAGGCAGCTCAGAAACCAACACAAGTAAGGAGCTGCTCGCTGTTAACAGTGGCGAACCAGACCCGAGGTTCTCAATGTCTGTGGCCTGTCCTGTCCGTAGGGTGAGCCCAGGAAGCCTACAGAAGGTGGCCCCTCCTCGGCCTGGGCGGCCCTACCCTATCATTGCTCCTGCCTGTAATTTTCCACAGCGCCCCACATCACACGCCATCCACATCCTTTGCTGTGCTTTTTATAACATAAAGGCTGAATTTCTGCTGAACAAGCCCTCACTCGTCCAAGCCTTGGTTAGCCTATTGTATAACATATGTAGATTGGTATTTTGATGGACTTTTGAATCCCACCAAAGGCTGTTCTAGGAGGGGCGGTCAGCATCGTTAAGTCATCCATCGTGAGCCCCGAAAGGGACTTTCGTGGTCATGTAACTCAACCTACTCATCTGCCAGTTAAGGAAACGAGGTTAGGAAAGGTGAGTGAGTATTCTTCTTAAGATGATTCCAGAAAGATCATAGTCAGGACCCAGGTTCTGACTTCAAAACCAGAGCATTTTCTTTTCTTTCTTTCTTTTACTCAAGGAGACCAAAGAACACGATGTAATCTCTTCACGGCATGCTCTATTGGCCATGGTAAGAGAAAATGAGAAAAAGTTCCTTAGTATACAGAAAGCAGCCAGAAGCCTGATGATAGCCAATTAAGTTAATACATTCTCCCAATTAAGCCTTCTGCACTGAAACAGCACCACGGAATTTATGTTCCCCTGCTCAGCTTCCAGGAGAATTTCTAATGAGCTGAGGAGACCCAAAGGTGAAGAGAGGGGCAGCCCAGAGCCTTGAAAATCCAGCCATGCCTCCTTCCCCACGCCAAGGCACATCCTCCATCCCCTCCGCATCCAGAGGTCCACAGCCGGGGGAGGCATTCCCCCTTCTCCCTGGCTCAATACCAAGATGGAGCTGGGTGGACTCAGGTCCCTAGCAGCTGTCCCCTCCTGAGGAGAGTACGGGGATCAATGAGTTGTTGATTGCCAAGGGCTGCAAGCTGAGGCTGAAAGGCACTGCATTAAGCCCGGTATCATTATTATTATTAAACCTACAATTTAAAACCAATTATACGTTACAGAAGACTGCAGCCTCCATCGAAACCACTCCTGGAGGAAAGTAAAAACCCTGAGATGCAGAGTTCAAGGCGAGCCACAGGAAGTGCCTATGCAGCACGAAGCTGGGTTTTGGGCACGCGTTGCTAAGATGAACCCCCCGGGTTCCCACCCAAATGGAAGAAGGACAATGGAGCACAAATGTGAGAGAATAAAAACACAACGCAAACATCCTCCTTTTACCAAGAAGCACCCAGAGATTTCAGATAAATTCCCTTCATTCTCTCGGGGAGGACAAAGCCTAACCCCTCTGTGTAAATCAGGGGGCTCCCGATGGTCCTGTCTGGGAGGCAGCTATGGAGTCACATGTCGAAAAGTCTGAGTGAGGGCTGCAGAGGTGGCTCAGTGGTTAAGGCATTTGCTGGCAAAGCCAAAGGACCCAGGTTTGATTCCCAAGTACCCATGTAAGGTCAGATGCACAAGGTGGTGCATGCATCTGGAGTTCATTTGCATGTGGCTAGAGGCCTTGACATACCCATTTTCTCTCTCTCTCCCCTCTCTCTACCTGCCTCTTAAAATACTTAAAAGCATTTAAAAAATAAAATAAATAAAACAGAACCTTTAAGGGCTTGAGAGATGGCTTAACAATTAAGGCGCTTGCCTGCAAAGCCTAGGGACCCAGGTTCAGTTCCCCAGGACCCACGTCAGCCAGATGCACAAGGTGGGTGCAAGTGTCTGGAGTTCATCTGCAGTGGCTGGAGGCCCTGGCACAACCATTTTCTCTCTCTCTCTCTCTCTCTCTCTCTCTCTCTCTCTCTCTGTTTTTTTTCAAGGTAGGGTCTCACTCTGGTCCAGGCTGACCTGGAATTAACTATGTCGTCATCAGGGTGGCCTCAAACTCACGGCGATCCTCCTACCTCTGCCTCCCGAGTGCTGGGATTAAAGGTATGCGCCACCACGCCTGGCTCCCTCTCTCTTAAATAAATAAATGAAATGTTTAAAAAAAGAAAAGTCTGAATACGTAGCCTCTCTTGACAAAGCAACTGTCTTGCAGGACCATGACAATGACCAGAGCCAAGGCTTGGCTGTCGACTTCAGATAAATGGCTGTGCACATGCTCCCTGTCCATCCCAGGCTCCACCAGTCCCTACTGGCTCCTTGCTTGGGAAACTTGCTGTCTCTCCTCATGCGCACGCTGTAGTCCTGTTTATCAAGGCCGATGAAGAAAGTGAAATTGTTCCTCTAAGGGTGTCTCTAGAAACACCCTCCTAATACTTTTCCTTATGTTATCTACACACACTTCTTAGACATCTGGTTTTAACTCTTTTGCTTTTTAGAATTTTTAAAAATTATTTATTTATTTGCAAGGAGAGAGAGAGACAGAGAGAATGGGCACGCCGGGGCCTCCAGCCACTGCAAACAAACTCCAGATGCATGTGCCTCTTATTCATCTGGCTTACGTGGGTCCTGGGGAATCAAACCTGGGTCCTTTGGCTTCGCAAACAAACACTTTTAATCGCTAAGCCATTTTTTCCAGCCCTGGCTTTAACTCTTGATCCAAATCGCCTGTAGGAGACAAAAATCCTGCAGCCACTGACACCACCAGTCCTACGGGAAGTGCATTTCAATTCCAACCATCCTCATGGGGGCCCTGGGAGAGGGTTCCAAGGTAACTGAGGCCCGTGGCTTTCCCCGTGTGCTTTGGCCCTCAGAGGGCTGGGTGTGACACTGAAGTTATAAGAAAGGCAGAAGCCAGCATGGTGCCCAGAGAAGGCAGAATGCGCATCTAGCTGAGACATGAGGACTACGTAGAAGAAATCACACGTGGAATCGGCTTGGAAGACGGGGTGGTGTTGTGACATGTGAACAAGGAAAGTGAGGGAAATTCACTCACTAGAGTGGGGAGCACTGCAGAGGCCGAGGCATGGGGTGTGCTGGGAACAGTCAGTAACGCTCCCCAGAGATGATGAACAGGCTGGCTGCTCAGTTGGGTGTCGTTGCCACCTCCTCCCCCAGCCTGGCTTCAGGTAGGCAGCATCTGAACTCCCCCGTGGCAGCTTCAGCTGAGATAATCTTATGCACGGGGGCTCACAAACCAGGGCCTGGAATACCGCCGCAGGAGAGTGTGGAATGTTCCCATGCAGCCAATGCGTAGCGCTGGCTGCGTAGGGAGCCACCACTGGGCTACCCGGGGCTCCACCAAGGCATACCTCCGGATTAGGGCCTGATCTCTGTCCACATAAAGGAAAGTCACAAGAAAAGTAGTGAGCAAACGTGCCTTCGGCGCTGCACTCCAGTGCTGATGTAGAAGACCCTGGGAGTCCAGCCTTGGCTCCCCATCCGGTCCAGCCTCAAAAACCACAGCCTCGGGCCGTCAGCACGCATCCTGAGTCCCCTCGTCTCTCACCGGCGGTCCAAGCGTCTCGGTGACCTCCCGCGTGGATCTCCGCACGATCCTCCCAACCGGTTTCCCTGCTCTTTGCCTTGATGCCAACAGCGAGCTCTCCACCTCAGAGGCAGGGTGAGAGTTAATACTTTTCCTCCCGCTCGGCACACGGAATGACATCCCTGCCCACTTGGCATACAATCTGATGTCTTGACAGAGTTCTGAAGAACCTCGCCCTGAACGGCCTCTTCCCTCGTCACACTCCACTCCCTGTACTCAGCCACAGCACTTGGCCACCTGCAGGGACCCACCCGCACGTCAGCAGCCTCTCACTACTAGGGACACACTATGAAAGTGGCTCCTTTGCCATTTCCTTAGAAATGGGGTCTCAGCGGGATGGAGGGATGGCTTAGAGGTTAAGGCGTTTGCCTGCAAAGCCAAAGGATCCTGGTTCGACTCTCCAGGACCCACGTTAGCCAGATGCACAAGGGGGCGCACGCGTCTGGAGTTCGTTTGCAGTGGTTGGAGGCCCTGGCGCACCCATTCTCTCTCTCTCTCTGCCTCTTTCTCTGTCTTAAAAAAAAAATAAATAAAATATATTAAGAAAAGAAATAGGGTCTCGATATGTAGTTCAGGTTGGCCTCAAACTCATCATCCTCCTGCCTCGGCCTCCTCGAGGGCTGAGATTACAGATTTGCACTAGCACGTCTGACTTTTTGCTATTTCTTTAAAAAAAAAATACTTTTATTGGGCTGGAGGGATGGCTTAGTGCTTAAGGCGCTTGCCTGCAAAGCTAAAGGACCAGGTTCAATTACCCAGGACCCTCATAAGCCACATGCACAAGGTGGCACATGCATCTGAAGTTCATTTGCAGTGACTAGAGGCCCTGGCGTGCCCATTCTCTCTCTCTCTCTCTCTCTCTCTCTCTTATACACACACACAAATTAAAAAAAATTTAAATACTTTATTTTTATTTATTTTAGAGAGAGAGAGAGAGAGAAAGTACATGAGCACACCAGGGCCTCTTGCTGCTGCATCTGAACTCCAGACTCAATGCGCCACCTTGTGCATCTGGCTTTATGTGCCTACTGGGGAAATGAACCCAAGTAGATAGACTTTGCAAGAAAACACCTTTAGGGCTGGGAAAATGGCTTAGTGGTTAAGGCATTTGCCTATAAAGCCTAAGGACCCCGGGTCAATTCCCCAGGACCCACGTAAACCACATGCACAAGAGGGCACATGTATCTGGAGTTCGTTTGCAGTGGCTGGGGGCCCTGGTGTGCCCATTCTCTCTCTCAAATAAATAAACAAAATATTTAATCTTTTTAAATTAAAAATAAATAAAGAGGGGATCCAGAGACAAGATGTTTAGTGCCTTTAAAAAGAAAGAAAGAAAGAAAGAAAGAAAGAAAGAAAGAAAGAAGAAAGAAAGCAAGCAAGCAAGCAAGCAAGCAAGCAAGCAAGCAAGCTGGAGAGATGGTTTAGTGGTTAAGGCATTTTCCTGCAAAGCCAAAGGGTCCCGGTTCGATTCTCTAGGACCCACATAAGCCAGATGCACAAGGCACGTGCCATCTGTACCAGGCCTGGCTTGGCAGGCGGGACAGCCCCAGTCTCAGCAGCTGTAACAGGTTGGTGAGTCACTGTACTGGCGATGGATGGAGCAAGGCCAGAGATGGACACTGTCATAGCAGGATGCATTTTCTTTGTTTTTAATTTTTAAAAATTATTTTGGCCAGGTGTGGTGGCTCACGCCTTTAATCCCAGAACTTGGGAGGCAGAGATAGGTGGATCGCCGTAAGTTCAAGGCCACCCTGAGACTATGTAGTGAGTTCCAGGTCAGCCTGGACTACAGTGAGACCCTACCTCAAAAAACCAAAGGAAAAAAAATGTTTTTATTTATTTGAGAGAGAGAGAGAGAGAGAGAGAGAGAGCAAAAGGAAAGAGGCAGACAGAGAGAGAATGGCTGCACAAGGACCTCCAGTCACTGCAAACAAACTCCAGACACATGTGCCACCTGGTCCATTGGGCTTGTGTGGGTCCTGGGGAATCGAACCTAGGTCCTTTGGCTTTGCAGACAAGTGCCTTAACCACTAAGCCATCTCTCCAGCCTGGGGATGCCATTTTCTTTTCTTTCTTCTTTCTTTCTTTCTTTCTTTCTTTCTTTCTTTCTTTCTTTCTTTTCTTTCTTTCTTTCTGTCTTTTCTTTCTTTCTGTCTCCCCCCCCCCTTTTTTGTGATAGGGTCTCACTCTAGCTCAGGAGGACCTGGAATTCACTATGTAGTCTCAGGGTGGCCTCGAATTCATGGCGATCCTCCTACCTCTGTCTCCCAAGTGTTGGGATTAAAGGCGTGCACCACCATGCCTGGCAGGGGATGCCATTTTCTAACTGATGCTGTACTTCTTATCTGGACTAGCGGCTCACTGAGGAAGCCAGAGAGAACTCGTCTGAGGAAACAGTCCCTGGAGGTGGGGTTTGGGGGTTAGGGGTTGGGGGTGGGAAAATCCTGCAGGGCAAGCCAGGGAACTTGGGAGAGGACACAGGCAAGTCCCAGCACTGGGACGATAAAGACAAGAGAGTCACACACGGGCACGACCAACGCAGGTGCCTACCTCAGGCTTAATACCACACAAGTTACCCAGTCCCCTGAGCTTCATTCTCTCATTCAGAAATGGTGACCCTGTCCCAATCAAATGCATGGAAATGAGCAGTGAGCCTACTATGTGCCAGGAATCAAGATGTACAAATACCATACCACCCGTGACACTCCAAGGCATGATGAGTTAGTTCCACCGGGTCACAGATAAGCAAAGCTACGGCGACCACATAATAAACCTTCCCTCCCAGAGTGCTTCAGGGACTTAAGAAGTGAATATAAATTAAAGGACCCATATAAAGTAACAAGTTAATGAAGTCACTTTTGTCTCGTTGGCTGGCTTGGGGCTGCTTCTAATTTTAATAAGTGCTGACAAGGGACTGGTGCTTCTCAACATCAGGGTTATTCCAGGCCCGGGAACCACTGCCCACATCAGAATAGGACAGTCCGCCCACATGACACGCTCCCAGAACTGCAGTGCGTGGATAACCTACAATCTGTCCCTGTAATGTAAAGATAACTTAACACCTGGAAATGCAGCGGACAGATAACCTAAAACCTGCCCCGAGTCCTTTGGTTTTCCACTCCCGCCCCAACCGAGCATTTGAGCCGAGCTGCTGACAGCGCAGAACTGGAGAGATTTCAATTTCATCTCCTTCTAATTTTCCCAGCCACCCCCCACCAGGAGTGCCTACACGCAGGGAACAGCCTCCGCAGAAAGATGGCCAGGAGGACAGACGTGCACAGGGAAAGCCAGAGTCAGCCGCCCAGGGAGTCCCAAAAGACCTCTGCGCGTCTCTGAAGAGAAGCCTCGGGGTGGTGGATGCTGTAATTACGTGCTATGTTTTGAAAGTGGGACACCTTTTTAAATTTTTTTTGGTTTTTCGAGGTAGGGTCTCACTCTAGCTCAGGCTGACCTGGGTTTCACTATGTAGTCTCAGGGTGGCCTCGAACTCACGGCGATCCTCCTACAGCTGCCTCCCGAGTGCTGGGATTCAAGGCGTGCGCCACTACACCCGCCTTTGGGGCACCATTTTTGAGGCTGCTTGAGGAGCACTCTGTGGTCCATGCAGCCACTTTACAAATGAAGAGTGGAAGCCGGGCGTGGTGGTGCACGCCTTGAATCCCAGCACTCAGGAGGCAGCAGTAGGAGGATTGCCGTGAGTTCGAGGCCACCCTGAGAAGCCTTAGTGAATCACAGGCCAGCTTGGGGTAGAGTGAAACCCTGCCTTGAAAAAACAAAACAAACAAACAAACAAACAAACAAAACAAAAACAAATGAAGGGTGGAGTGTGAGTAGGACAGGGGACAGGTCCAGAGTCACAGTTAATATGAAAGGTCAGTTCTACCAACCGACTCTCCTGATTTCCATGACTCTTATCTCAATAACCAAAGCTGTGGCAGGTCAAAGACACTTGTCTGCTGCCCGGTCTGGCAAATGGGACTCGTGGTCTCAGGTGACTTTTCCGAGCTAGGCCAATGCGCTTAACAGAATCCTGGCAACTGGGCATTTCCATAAGGAATCTTTGCAGGCAAGGATCGCAAGCCGTCCCATCCGTCTTACTCGGTGACTCCATTGCACACGACCTGAGCTTCTTTGCCGTGAAGTGAGGAATGGGGACCTTCCTGGGGGTGTGAATGGACCCAGAGTTGTAACAGAGTAAGTAAAGAGCATACACAGGGAAGCCCAAGCTCTTCATGCTCAGACCATAGGCTTCTGCAGTCACTTCACGGACTGGGTGGGCCGGACGGGAGGCTCCCAGGGCTGGATTACTGGGGCTAGGCTTTCAGAAGGGAGCTCTCTGAGGTCAGCTTGCATAGCCACTCGTACCACTGGGCAGGCAGCCCTGGCATTTGGGAAGCTCAGGGCGAGTATAAGATCTTGATGGCTCTGTCACCTGGGGGAGCAGTCATCAGTGTGGAATATGCTCACGCCGTGAATCCCTTCACAGTGTGCAAAGGATGAGACAAAGTGGATGTCAGAGTCACTCACTGTGGTGGTTTGGTTCTGTTCTGAAAGCTGCTGGCAGTTTGGAATTGGAGCCGCGTGGAGGCAGTGTGTTGTTGGGGGCGGGCTTATGGTGTTATAGACAGTGTCCCCTTGCCAGTATTTGGCACACTCTCCTGCTGTGTTTTTGTCCACCTGATACTGGCCAGGGGGTGGGCGTGATGTCCAGCCTCTGACCATGTTTTCCCCTGCCATCGTGGAGCTTCCTCTCAAGTCTGTAAGACAAACTAAACCCTTTCCTCCCACAAACTGCTTTTGGTCAGGTTCTTGGTGTCAGCAATACAAAGCTGACTACAACAGTAAATTGGTACCAAGAGTGGGTTCGTTGTTGCCACTAACCTGACTGTGTGGCTTTTGGTCTTTTAGGAACTGATTTGAGAGAGGAATGTGGGAAGGATTTGAAACCTTGGCCTAAGGGACACCTTGCAGTGCTGTAAGTACAGCTTGATGGACTATTCTGGTTAGAGGTGAAAGACCTGAATGCAGCAAGAACTATGGACTGTGAGGTTTGGCTTATGAGGGTGAGAGAGAGCTGTGCGGGACTGGGCTAGAGGTAGTTTGCTGTTATGCCTGTGTCCTGAGAATCCACACAGGGTTGCATTGTATAGAACTGGGCTGGTGTGAGCAGATGGATATGGCACAGAAAGAAATGAAATCTTTGGGCCGAAACTGCTATCCATTCAGTTGCAATTGTTTGAAAGATTACCACCATTGAGATTGGGCCAGCTGACCTGCATCGGACAGCAGGAAAAATGCAGACGTTTTTGAAGTAAGGGGCCTGAATGCTGAAGGAATTTTCCTGTCCCTGAAAGTCAACTTTATTCCCCCCTGGATTAGCAAGTCAGTGGCCTACTTAGTACTATGGAGTATAACAAATGCAGGGAAGAGAGGGTCACTGGATTCGGATTTGCAACACAGTTTTGGATTTTGGAAATGGCCATGGGCGGTGTGAAGCAGGCCTGTTGGATTACCTGCCTGGAGGCCAATGGAGCCATGAGGACGAACCGTGGGTAGCAGTGGAGACCCAGTGGAGATGTCAGGACTATGGGATGGCTGTCAAGGACAGCTACCGTTACTGGATGTAGATTTCCCGGACTGTGAGTAGCCTAGCTTGAGGAGCGGAATTGGAACTCCAGAGACCTATCGCTCTTTAGAATGATCAAACTTGGAGACTTGTCGCTGGTTAGAGTTGTCAGACTTGGAGTTACAGAATTTGATGGTTGCCCTGCTTGTTTTAAATCTTGCATGGGTTGAATATTTCTTTGCTATGCCCACTGCCATCTTTTGCAGTGTGAATATTTATTCTGTGCCAATATGGTTTCCTTTTGGTATTATGGCTCAGTTAAAAGACCTTATGAGCAGCTATAGGGACTTTTTTTATTTTTATTTTTTATTTTTATTTTTTTTTTTGGTTTTTCGAGGTAGGGTCTCACTCTAGCCCAGACTGACCTGGAATTCACTATGGAGTCTCAGGGTGGCCTCGAACTCACAGCAATCCTCCTACTTCTGCCTCCCGAGTTCTGGGATTAAAAGTGTGTGCCACCACGCCTGGCTTAAAATTAATTTTTATTTTATGATAATTATAACAGGTTATTCTCTTTTATCCCCCTGTCCCAGCTCCTGTTACCCTGGAGACCCTCCCCAGTGGGGTTATGATATTCATTGTAGGGTCATGAAGGCCTCAGACAGTCCCTATAGGGTGGCGGGGCGACCATGCCTCAGGAAATTCCTACCCACTCTGTGGCTCTTACAATCTTTCTGCCCCCTCTTCTGCAATGTTCCCTGAGCCATACATAGCAGGCTTGTTGGCAGTCTGATCTAATGTTGAGTTCTCTTTAGCCTCTGGATTTCTGTTTTGATTGATCACTATGTTTATCACCATCAGCCGGGGACTGGTTGTCAGGCTACTAGTAAGAGCAGTGTTCATGTCATCATTTCCCTACAGGGACTTTTAAAGTTGGGCTGAACGCATTGCATTTTATATCATGGATGGTTACCAGTTTATGGGGGCCAGGGGCAGAATGTGGGAGTTTGACTCAGGTGTCCCCCATAAACTTATGTGTTCTGAACACTAGGTCCTCAGCTGGTGGCAATTTGGGAATTGAAGCCTCCTGAAGGTTATGTATTGCTGGAGGCAGGCTTGTGGGTGTTATAGCCAGCTTCCTCTTGCCAGCGTTTTGCACATTACCCTGCTGCTGTTGTACACTTGATGTTGGCCATGAGGTGATTGATGTCCAGCCTCTGCTCATGCCACATTTTCTCCGGCCCTCCTGGAGCTTCCCCTTCAGTCTATAAGCCAAAACAAACCCTTTCCTCCCACAGGCTGCTCTTGGTCAGGTTCTCTGTATCAGCAACACGAAGCTGACTGCAAGAGTCACCAACTTGGGGAGTTGAGACTGACGGTGTTCAGAACACAGCAGCCTGAGATCCGGAACCTTGGCATTCAAGAAGAGAGCAGAAGTAGGAAGGCCTCTCTCACCCTCCCCTTGCCTTTCTGTCCTGAGGCAGGTTCTAGGACCTTTATTTGAGAGGCACCCTCCCCATACCTACAGGAAAGGAATGTGCTTATTTATTTCTGTGGACACAGAGCAAATCAGAAAAAACAGGCCTCGCTAAGGGTACACCACCCAGTTTATTGTCTTTACATCATACCCCCTTTGTGCAATCCTATTTTCCCAACTATCACTCTTCGTTAACGCTAAGCACATTTTCATTATCCATCCATTTGTTCATGGACATCCAGGCTGTCGTGAAGAGAGCACTAGTAAATAGAGATGTGCTTTACTTCTGTGGTAGGACATAAGAGTCCTTCGGGCATATGCCCAGTAGGGGTATAGCTGGGTCTCACGGTTGCTCTATTTTTAGCTTTTGGAGGGAACTCTATACTTATTTTAATAGTGGCTGCACCCGCTTTCACTCCCACTGGCTGTGAGTAAGAGTTCCTCTTGCCCCACACATAGTCAACATTTGTTGTCATTTATTCTTCTCGATGACAGTCATTCCGACTCTGTTGAGATAGACTCTTGAAGCAGTTTTAATTTGCATTTCCCTAATGGCTAAGGATATTAAACACTTTTTAGAATATTTATTGGTCGTTTGTGTTTCTTCTTTTGTGAAATGTCTGTTTAGTTCATTAGCCTACTTATTGGTTGAAAGATTTGGGGGTGTAGGCTATGAAACTAGAAAGGGGACCGCGGGAGGTAAAGGAGGTTTTTAAAGAGGGGAGAAGAAGGTAATGGAATACATATGACATGGAAGTGGATTGGGGCCTACTACAGGGAATAAGGGAAGCTTACAGGAAGGGCAGAGGGACAGGGAGGGGAGCTGGGGAAGAGGATATAAAAAAAGTGTGTATGAAAATGTCATAATGAAACCCATTACTTTGTATGCTAAGTTTAAAAAAATAAATAAAACAGAAAAAATTAACAATAAAAATGTGTATTTCCCTGATTTTAAGGGCGCCCAGAACACCTTTCCTTGAGGGTATCTGCAAGGAACCAAGTGGCCTAGGTGCTTACTTGCTCTTGTCCTTGGATAATAGCTTCCTCTTTCACTGAAAAAGAAGAAGAAGCATTCTAATCTAATGAAAAACCATGTGGTCACCCCAGTCACATGGCCTTTTGTAACTGACACATTTCCCAGGGGTGCTAATTTAAAGCACTGCCTTTGCGCAGTCCCCGGTGTACAGAAAGGGTGACACCAGTCCGCGTCTCATTTTCATGCCCACGACCCCCAGCTCTTTCCCACTGATCCCAGATAAAGTCATTCAATCATTGGAAAGTGCTCCTCCAAAGAGCTAAGAAAAACGAACAAACTTGAGTTGATATTGATTAGCCTTCACTGGTCTCAATCTCATGTTTAAAAAAAAAAAAAAAAAAAAAAAAAAGCCACTCGGGAAGACTGCAACTTCCTGAGGACATTTGGTCAAACTCATAAAAATCCTGACCGGGTTGTACCTAGGCCTACGTCTTAGCCAAAGCCAAGATCGTTCTCGAATTTCTTTGGGGATTGGCAGTGACTCCTGCCCTGGATGCCCAGAAACCAACGAACACCTCTGACTTCCAATCAGACCAAATCCCCAGGGCACCAGAGCTCAACTTAGAGCTCTATATTTGGCTGTTTATGTTGCTCCCGGGATCATTCTATGCAGTGGGTTGCCATAATTCTAGGCCCTCTGTTTGGCTGTATGCGTCAAGTTTCACTCTTTTCAGATTTCAGCAGTGGTAGAAGAAGCAAGTGAGACAAACTCTACATAAACTTAGCTGTTGCTTCCTAAGCTTCACTTCCTGATAGGAGAAGGAAAAGATTCATTTACACGAGTGAGGAAACACCCAGTCACCAAAGGATACCATGAACATAGTGCATATAACTTGAAACAGCATGTGGCTTTTTCCTTGTAAAAGGCTCCTTGGGGCTGGAGAGATGGTTTAGCAGTTAAGGCGCTTGCCTGGGAAGCCTAAGGACCCATGTTCTACTCTCCAAATCCCACGTAAGCCAGACGCACCAAGGTGAGGCAAGCACAAGGTTGCACATGCCCCACTAGGTGGCGCAAGTGTCTGGAGTTGGATTGCAGTGGCTGAGGCCCTGGTGCACCAATTCTCTCTTTTTGTTTCTCTCTCTCTCTCTAAAAAAAAAAAAAAAAAAAAAAAAAACTCCTTGCCTCCAAAAAGGAGAGAGTGCTAAGACAGGAAGGCTAAAGGTGAATCGCATGCTTTTGCAGAAACTGAAGGGATACCAAGAGGCATGTTAAGTTGCAGCTGTGAGGCAGGTGAGCATGGAGGGAGTGTGGTTTCAGCCACACAGAGATGGTAATGTGGGACTAGAACTCCGAGGGATGCTAGGGCTTCCTTTGGAGTCTTCCAACTTCTACTGGGAATCTATTGATTTTTTTTTTCAACAAACCTTTATTCAGCACTTACTGTGTATGAAGTATTGTTCTATGAGCAAAAAAAAAAAAAAAAAAAATTGGGACTGGAGAGATGGCTTAGCAGTTAAGGCACTTGCTGGCAAAGCCAAAGGACCTAGGGTCAATTCCCCAGTACCCACGTAGAGTTGGATGCATGGGGTAGTAGTGCAGGCGGCTGCAGTTTGTTTGCATGACTAGAGACCCTAGAGTGCCTATTTCTCTCTCTCTCTCTCTCTCTCTCTCTCTCTCTGCCTTTCAAATAAATATTTTTTAAAACAGAAATAAAACTGTCTCTCTCACGCATACACAGCCATTAATAGAAGTTTTATTTCCATGCTGGGCTTATATTACCCTTATCGCCATTCGTGTCCCTTCATATTTCCTAATTTCTCTATAATTGACGTGAATGTCTTTATTAATATAAAACATGACTTAAATAAGATAATAAAAAGAAGGCACTATAACGCATAAGATAAGGCAATGGGCATGTCCGGGCCCCCAGCGTACGCTCTACTGCGTGGGAAGGTGCGGAGGAAGGACAGAGGGTCCTCTGACCTACGTCCCTCTCCTGCGGTCCTGGAAGAGCCTCGTGTGGAAAGGGAGGTACAGGTATAAATGGCTCATAACCCACCACTCCATCTACCGCAAAATACTGAGAACTTCTTAGGGAGAATTTTTAAGCACTATTAAACGTTTCAGCAAGTTTGTGACAACCCTACGAAACAATTTGAATATATCCTTAGCTTTAATAATTATACATACAGAAGGGGGAAAGAGGATACAGTGTTTTTGCAGCAAGACTCTTTCCTATTCAAATTACAAAAGGTTTTTTTTTTTTTTTTAGAATTCCCATCAAGATAATATTGGAGGAAAGAATAAATGTCAAAAGCAAAAAGATTATTATGATTCATTCAAATGAGTTCAATATCAAAGGGTACTATTTAGGCAAGATTTTTTTCTTTCTTCCTTTTGGAAGCAAATTAATACCCTCTCTTGGATACCAATCATGACAGCAAGGACATTTTCCCTCACCTAATAAAGGTGTAAGAGATCTAACTCTTAATTCTTCTCTGTTATTGGCAAATAAACCTGAATAAGGCAAGTTCTATCCTAGTTTTGAAAAAAACCCAAACTATTAGCTCGCAGAGAACTGATAAAATGTCAGTGCCTGGGTGTGAGTTAGGCTAAAAACAAGATCAGAGCTGGTTGAGTAGACAGCCAAGTCATAGCCCTCCAAAAGATCACATAGTCATGCAATTGTGGCAAGGCAAGGAAAAAAAATCCCCTATAATTTCTGTAGCATAGAATGACCTTAGAAAGTTCCAGGCAAACCCAGATCTGCGGACTTTGGAGACCAGCCCTGCATAATGTCACCACATCAGTACCCAGTTGCTTGTGTTCAGAGTTATAACATAGACACAATTAAAGGAGAGAAACAGAAAAGTTAGGACAAAAAAAAATGTACCACATTTGAAGTTGCCTGAGCCAATTTGTTGAATCCAGGAACAATTTATTTCTACCAGCCTCTCAAAAAGCAGAGCTGTTTGGGTGAAGTAACTGGTGAATACCACTGTGGAAGGATGATTTGTCCTGTAAGAACTGGATACTCCTGTTTGTCACCCCCCAACCTATGTTCAAGAGTCAGGTATTCCTGTTCCATGAGCAACTTATCAATTATCTTCCATCTGAAAGATGCCATGCAGAATACAAGGACAGAAAAGCGTCACAACATTCACACTCATTGCAAAGACAGCGACAAGGAACGGGAGGCTGTAATCAAACATGGAATCTCATCACAGACTCAATGCTAACAGGATTGAGCAGGTCAAGATCAATGCAAGCATGGGACCCTCACTAAAACGAAAAAGCATTATGGGCTGGAGAAATGGCTTAGCGGTTAAGCGCTTGCCTGTGAAGTCTAAGGACCCCTGTTCGAGGCTCGATTCCCCAGGACCCATGTTAGCCAGATGCACAAGGGGACACACGTGTCTGGAGTTCGTTTGCAGTGGCTGGAGGCCCTGGTGCGCCCATTCTCTCTCTCTCTTCTCTCTCTGCCTCTTTCTCTCTCTGTCTGTCACTGTCAAAATAAATCAGTAAAAATAAACAAAAAAAATTTAAAAGGAAAAAGCGTTAATGCGCCTCATATTTCATCCTTCTTAGGAAAGAATGGATTGGCTAAGCTATGAGAATATTTTGAAAGAGTTTATTAGTTTATGAAGAAGCCCACTTTCTCATCCAGGGCTACCACATAACATGGCAGACAAATAACTAGTCAGTAGGTAGGGATACAGATAGACAGATGATGGATAAATATGAGCGAGGTGGGAGGAGTGATAGAGAGAAGAAACAATTGCTGTCATTTGATTCTCAGCTTTCAGCAGAGGCTGGAATGAGCCCCAGAGACCAAGCGGGAACTCGGATCACTCTTCTGTGTGCCAGGTACAGCCGTCATATGCATGGCATGTACTCCGACCTGGCACAGCCCTCTGAGAAGACTGGACAAACGAAGAAACAAAGGCCCCAGCAAGTCACAGCTTTGCAAAAAGTCTAGTTTGGATACAAAACGTGTCCCCGTGACTTAACTCATTGTTTCGGGAGGTTGTAGAACCTTGGGTGGGGCCTAAGCTGGAGTAGGTAAAGCTCCCGGTGGGAGGGCTGCGAGGGGCCTTGCTTCCTGCCCTGCCTCTGCTTCCTGACCCACTCAGATGTGAGCAAGCGAGCTCACACTCCTGCCGCCATGGCTCCCTTTGCCGTGGCTTTCCTGCCACTATACACTCACCCTCAAACTGTGAGACGAAATAAGCCCTTCTTCCCCTAACTGATTTCTTGTCAGAGGACAGTAACCCCCAGCAAAGGGGAGAGCGGGCTAGCCAGTCTGACTTCACATTCCGCCCCCTGCCCCCGGCCCCTCAGAAGGTGCTGCGGTCTGGCTCCCCACACAGGGAGCAGCTACTAGCGGGTTCTGGTAAACTGGTGCTATACCAGAATGCCAGGACCCAGAAAAGTTGTGCATGTGTGTGCGTGTGCGTGTGTGCGCACACGTGGACAGAGGCTAGATGTCAGGTGTCTTCCTATTGTGCCCCACTTCCCTTACTGAGACAACATTTCTCACTTGAACCAAAAGCTCAGTGATTCAGTTCATCTGAATCAGTTGCTCTGAGGGTCCTCTCTACCCCCTTCCCCCAAATCTACATTTTTTCTATTTTTTTAATTTTAATTTTATTTATTTACTTGAGAGAGGGAAAGAGGCAGAGTGAGAGAGAGAGAGAGAGAATGGGCATACCAGGGCTTCCAGCCACTGCAAACAAACTCCAGATTCATGTGCCACCTTGTGCATCTGGCTTACATGGGTCCTGGGGAATAGAACAGAGGTCTTTTGGCTTTGCAGGCAAGCGCCTTAATCACTAAGCCATCTCTCCAGCCCCAAATCTACATTTTTAAATGTGACATTCTTTTATTTTTTTTCAAATACTGGTAACAAACTCAAGTGTTTTTTGTTAAATTTTGTTTTGAAAGAGAAATTCCCATTTTGCAAAGCCCCAAAAGCTATCTGCAACAAGGTCACCCCATGTGCTTCAAAGGGCAACTTCTGCCTTTGCTTTCACAAGGATCCTTTCCTTTGGGTTATTTCACTCTCCACCACAACCTCGCGAAGGAAGTGTTAATGGCTGGTGGATGGATACAGAAGCCATGAAAACTTAAAGACAGTAAATGATTTTCTGCACCTGCTTAGAGCCTTGGCCTCAGGAACAAAGCTGGGCTCCCTTGTGTCCCATTACTACATAATCAGAGGCCCTCCCTGTGCAGTCTGCTGGAAGGAGAGCTGTCCTCTGACTTACACCCCCTTCTGCTCCCCATGAAAAGGCACCATCTCTAGGCAAGGTCGTGGGGTAAGTATTTGCTGGTCAATGTACCTTGTAGTCAATGGCTGTGTGTTTTAAGGAATGAACCAGATCTCCCCTAAAAGAGCAATTTTCCCGAGAAAGAAGTGCATAATAGGGGCTGGGGAGATGGATCAGCAGTTAAGGACATATGCTTGCAAAACTTGCCAACCTAGGGTTTGATTCCCTAGTACCCATGTCAAGCCAGATGCATAAAGTGGCACATGCATCTGGAGTTTGTTTACAGGCACAAGAGGCTCTGGGATGACCATTCTGTCTCTTTCTGCTCACAAATAATTTAAAAAAGAAGAAGAAGAAAGGGCAGAGCTGGAGAGATGGCTTAGCAGTTAAGGCGCTTGCCTGCAAAGCCTAAGGACCTAGGTTCGATTCTCTATGGTGGCACATGATAGTTTTGGATAGTGAGCCCCAGTGAATCTCCAGTCTCTGCACCCTGGAGACTTGGGGTTATAGATGTGTGACTATGCCTGCCCAGTTTTTTATGTGGGCTCTGAGGAGTCCTACTCTGGTGGTCTCAAGTCTTTCCAGGCCCTCATGCTTAAGCAGCAAGTGTTCTTAAGTGCAGAGCCATCTCCCCAGGCCTCATTTCATTTTTTTCAAAGATTTTTATTTATTTATGAGAGAGAGAGAGAGAAAGAGAATGGGCACACCAGGGCCCTTAGCCACTGCAAACGGACTCTTGATGCATGTGCCACCATGTGCATCTGGCTTACATGGGACCTGGATCCTTAGGCTTCGTAGGCAAGTGCCTTAACCACTAAGCCACCTCTCCAGCCCTCATTTCATTTTTTAAAAATATTTTATTCTTTTTATTTATTTATTTGAGAGCAACAGACAGAGAGAGAAAGAGGCAGAGAGAGAGAGAATAAAAATACTTTTATTATTTATTTATGAGCAGGGAGGTAGTATGGGCACTCCATGGCCTCTCTCCACTGCAAATGAACTCCAGATGCACATGCCGCTTTGTGCATCTAGCTTTACGTGGCTCCCAGGGAATCGAACCTGGGTCCTTTGGCTTAGCAGACAGGCGCTTTAGTCACTAAGACATCTATCTCTCCAGCCCCCTCATTTCATTTTTGACTAGCAAATAAACATGCAACGCTTGCTAAAAGAGGCCAAATGCACTTTATTAGTTGTAAAAGGCCTCTTGTGAATAGGCTGTTGTTGAGTTTATCCTAATCATATAAATCAAGACGAGCAGGCCTGAAGGAGCAGCATTCCATTCGAAATGGCAGCAGCGGCGGTGGAGAGCTGTGTGGCCAAAATGCCCATTAGCTGTTAGTCAGGAATATTTTTAGAAAGCGCAGAACAAGGCTGTAAGGCAAAGTGGCAGCACAATGTCATCTCTCCCCAGGAATCTGCCCGCAGCCTTCAGAAGCCGGCCTGGCCTCCAAGTGCTCTCTCCACGGCAGACCTCCTGCACAGCCCCTGGCCCTAAACAACAGCAGCAAAAAAAAACAAAAAAAAAAAAAAACACCTCACAACTCAGTAGGGACCCAGCTCCGCTCAGGGCTGTCACCACCTTTCCCTTACCGCAGGTAAAGATTTTTGTGGTTAGAAGCTTCAGATGTGAGAATGTTTGGGGTCAAAACTGGAGTGCGAGGGACTGTCATTTTCTCAGATATCTGCAATGAAATGATTCTGGGGGGGGGGGAGGGGAAATTCCCATGATCTACATGCATTGTGGATTTCCGGCCTGGCCATCTGTGTAACCTTCCGAGAACCATATTGTCACTGCTGCTCGCCGGGACTGTGGTCTCCCATGGTGACTGAAACCTGTACTTGACTGGGTCACCCTGAGTCAGTTGCCTCATCCCCAAAGTGACACCAGTAGCAATGTCCGCCTCACAGGGTGGGGGGTGGATTGGTGATGGTGAGAACGAAATGAAAGAATCCACATAAAACACAGAGCAGAAAACCTGTGTTTTTTAAAAAAATATATCTTATTTATTTGAGAGAGAGAAAGAGACAGAAGGAGAAAGAGAGAGAGAGAGGGAGAGAGACAGGGAGGAGAATGGGCACACCAGGGCCTCCAGCCCCTGCAAACAAACGCCAGATGCATGCGTCCCCTTGTGAATCTGGCTCACTTGGATCCTGGGGAATCGAACCAGGATCCTTTGGCTTTGCAGGCAAACGCCTTAACCGCTAAGCCATCCCTCCAGCCCCAGAAAATCTGGTTTATAAAGAGCTCTGAGTAAGTACACAAGTGCTAATTTTAATTCCACCGGTCATGGTACACTTCAAAAGCAGACATAGCCAGCTATATAAATTATCAGCACAATTTCCTTTGGACCCCACTACTTCCTAGCCTCCCACCAGAGGAAGAGAAAAAAAAATAAAATAAAATAAAATAAAAGCAGTTGAAACCTAAAGAATCCCATCTGTGTTAGGTTAGTGTCCCTGTGAGCCACACAGGGAGGAGGAATGTGTACCAGAACTAACAATGAGATGACCGGACGACCCACGGCCGTTCCGGTTCTTGTCTGGCATCTCTCGGAGGAAGTGAACATACCAAGGCTGTACCTGAACTCGGTACAGTCGCAGGATCAGCCTCAGATCTGGTGTCCCCCGCCCCCTGAAGTTCCATGAAATGGCTGAGACCACCCCAGACTCAAGGTCCAGGTGGCTCTATCTTTAACCCTGGCAGCAGCCACAGAGCCGAGGGAAGCCTCCTTCGGCCTCTACTTAGGCAAGTTTCTTCCCTCTGATGCGTCAGGGCCATGTCTACGCTTCCTTTCAGTTGCACAGAATTACGTGGTCCAAGCCTCAGAGCCATTTTCAGATCTCACCTATTTGCCCCCCGTGGATCTCTAGAGGGGAGAGGCCTCCTCTTTGTTATATCGTGGTTGTTCACATCAAGGTGAGCCAGTGAGTCAAAGACGCCCTGACAATAAGCTGAAACAAGGTCGCACGGCTGCGGGTCGACTTGCAAGTTCAGCGCAAAAGCCCTGCGCGGAACTAGGTCAGGCACAGGTGGTTTACTGGGTAGCTACTGGCAGCCAAGCCCGGGAACAGGTCCTCACTGGTGGTGGTGGTGCCCGCTGGGCCCTGGGGACAGTGACAGCAGGACAAGCTCAGCGCCAGGAAGCCTGGTGACTACTTCATGACATCTGAATGCAGGTCCCGAACCACCCAATGCTACCGAACATTACCTTCCATACAGTAAATGGCTGAAACGTCATAGGAAACACACTACCATCCTCACCTCCGTTTCAGGGATCTTGTGTTAGTGTTCCCCCATCAGAGCAGCCCACCTGACCACTTTTACTCCTAAAACCTCCCCCTGACAACTCCTCTGTACACTCTCCAACCTGTCATTTATTTTATTTTTTTGACAGAGAAAGATGGAGACAGAGAGAGAGAGAATGGGCACGCCAGGGCTTCCAGCTATTGCAAACAAACTCCAGATGCTTGCACCCCCTTATGCATCTCGCTAACGTGGGTCCTGGGGAATCGAACCTGGGTCCTTTGGCTTTGCAGGCAAGCACCTTCACTGCTAAGCCATCCCTCTAGCCCAACCTGTCATTTTTAAGTTTTATATTATTTTTACTTATTAACTGAGAGAAAGAGAGAGAAATAACGGGCATGCCAGAGCCTCTAGCCACTGCAAATAAACTCCAGATGCATGCACCACCATGTGCATCTGGCTTATGGGGGTTCTGGGGAGTAAGTAGAACCTAGGTCCTTAGGCTTCACAGGCAAGTGCTTAACCACTAAGCCATCTCGCCAGCCTCAACCTATAATTTATTATTGTTATTATTCAATATTTTATTTATTTCAGAGACAGAGAGAGAGAGAGAATGGGTACACCAGGGCCACTAGCCACTGCAAATGAACTCCAGACGCATGTGCCACCTTGTGCATTTGATTTACATGGGTCCTGGGGAACTGAACCTGGGTCCTTTGCAGGCAAGTGCCTTAACTGCTAAGCCATCTCTCCAGCCCATCAACCTGTAATTTTTTTTAAAAGTTTTTATTTATTTATTTGAGAGCAACACAGAAAGAGAGAGAGAGAGAGAATGGGCGCGCCAGGGCCTCCAGCCACTGCCTACGAACTCCAGACGCGTACGCCCTCTTGTGCATCTGGCTAACGTGGTCCTGGGGAACCAAGCCTCGAACCAGGGGTCTTTAGGCTTCACAGGCAAGTGCCTTAACCGCTAAGCAATCTCTCCAGCCCATCAACCTGTAATTTTTTAACATGCAGAATTTACATAAAGTAGATCACAGAAGGTCACTCACTACTGGGCTCATTGTGGTGATTCCCAACAAGCCGCTATACATTCTCTCTTACCTTTTATGCTCTGTCTCACAGATTAAAAACGCATCAAGATCTATGAACCAGGAGAACGGGAGGGAGCAGTGACCTAATGACCTACCATGCCATCTCATATAAACACACCAGCTAAAGCCTTTTGAGCTATGCCAGCACAACTTGAGAGCCAGTCCCTTCCACCTCTCAGCAGTGGCCACTCTGAAAGCACTCTCCTTCCCCCTTGGCCTTCCCACCCATACCCACCCTTCTCGTGAGCTGTTACCTTGCCCACCAGGGCTCATACCTAAAGGTTCCAACTGACCTGCTCATAGAGGTGCAACGGAGATGCTGTCATCAGCTGGAGCCCTTGGACGCAACAGACAGAAGAAACCTCAGGCCAGAGCAGAAGCAGAAAGGGAAACTTAGTCATACACGTTCAGGGGAAGTCTGTGAGGGGTTAGGATACTGGATTGAGGATAAGAATGTGATTTGTGTATGTGTGTGTGCATATATATGTAGTATATATGAATATACTTCTATACATATATTCATAAATATACATGCATATATACTTCAGTAAATGATTTATTTTTATTTTTATTTATTTATTTATTTATTTTTTATTTTTTTATTTTTTTGGGGGGGTTTTCAAGGTAGGGTCTCACTCTAGCCCAGGCTGACCTGGAATTCACTATGAGTCTCAGGGTGGCCTCGAACTCACGGCGATCCTCCTACCTCTGCCTCCCAAGTGCTGGGATTAAAGGCATGCGCCACCACGCCCGGCTCGATTTATTTTTAAAAAGCGCTGTTCCTGGGCTGGAGAGATGGTTTAGTGGGTAAGACATTTTGCCTGTGAAGCCTAAGGACCCAGCTTCGATTTCCCAGTACCCACATGTTACAGTCATGTTCGCATTGCTGGCAAAAATCAACGGGCCAAGAGCAGCTTGTGGGAAAAAAAAAATGGTTTATTTTGACTTACAGACTCCATGATGGCAGGGGAAAATGATGGCATGATCAGAGGGTGGACATCATCCCCTGGCCAACATCAGGTGGACAATAGCAGCAGGAGAGTGTGCCAAACATTGGCAAGGAGAAACTGGCTATAACACCGATAAGCCCGGCCCCCAAAATACACTGTCTCCAGGAGGTGTTAGTTCCCAAATCTCCATCAGCTGGGAACCTAGCATTCAGAACACCTAAGTTTATGGGGGACACCTGAACCAAACCACGCCACCACATAAGCCAGATGCACAAGTTGGCACATGTGTCTGGAGTTATTTGCAGTGGCTGGAGGTCCTGGCAAACCCATTCTCTCTATCTGCCTCTTTCTCTTTCTGTCTCTCAAAATAAATAAATACAATTAAAAAAAAAAAAAAAGAGCTGTTCCTAATAGTTTTCACTCCCGAATACCATAAGTCAAGGACTTTCTCAGCTCTCTCAGAAATGACCTTCTTCTTTCCAAACCAAACAATCTCTAGATACCACATTCTTCCAGCACCTGCAGTAAACCGCAGGTGGCCAAGGTCGTGGGTGGTGGGGCCCATGTGAGCGATTTGTCATGTTTCTTTGCCTCCCACTTCTTATTGTACAGCCTTAGCCCTGTCCTCTTACAGGTGGACATTTGGGAAACCATCGCCTCTTACTGGTCTTTGCATCTGGATGTCAGATGCGTACAGAGGGCAGCTGTCAATAAAGCCATGATTCTGCCAGCAAACCTTCAAAGGTTCATGGGTAGAAGAGACAGAGGACATCACTGGATCACTACAGAACATTAAAGACATAATGAAAATTCTAGACTTTCCCTCCAACCTGAACTCATCTGTGAATAAACCTCAGCAGCCTATAACAATTCCAGTTACAAACTTCTCAGCAAGTAGGACAGAGAAAAGACAAGCCAGCTGCTAGGACTGGCCCTGACTGCAATGGCCAGCCTTGGGAAGCAGAACAGCCTTCCGCCCTAGAACTCTGCACTCGAGGGATTGGATGGGCTCCTTTCAGGCTTGCTGCAGACAGACTTCAGGTGATGGGTGAGAAGTTGACTTTCCAACACTCAGATTTCCGTCCTAGCAAAACCCCTCTTAGTCCTAACACCAGACCGTGACACTGAGCCCAAGTCCTCAGAAAATTTAAAACAACAGAACTCCTTACAGGACTGAGCAACTCCTCTCCTAAGTAGAGAAGGCATTCAAACAAGTACTTGTGTTTGGATGTCCACAGAAGCAAGCAAGCGCTAGGAGTTACAGCCAAAGGGTAGAAACAAGGCCCATGCCCATCGAGAGATGAATGGATAAACAAACACAAGAGAATGTGACTCAGCCAGGGAACGAGTGAGGGTTGATAGAGGAGAAACTGTCAAGTAGAGGATTCCATTCAGGAGCCATCCAGAGTAGTTCAGTCCGCAGAGACAGACAGTAGCTTAGAGCTGCCCAGGGCCAGGGGGGCACAAGCAAGTGGGAAGTAACTACTTAGTGGGCATAGGGTCCCCTCTGGGGCATGAGGAACCTGTTTTGGAACCACATAGGGAACAGCTGCATGACACTAAGTGTACTAGGTGCCACTGTGGTGTATGCACTCTTTAAATGGGTTACTTTTGCCTTAAGTCATATATACACACTGTATACATATGTATATGTGGGTAAATTACTCAGCGAGTAAACTGCCTGCTGTGTCAGCATCAAGACCTGAGTTCAGATCCCCAGAACCCATGTAAAATGTTGGGCATGGTGGTACATGCCTTGAATTCCTGTGCTTGGAAGGCAGAGACAGAATGGCCCTTAGGAGGGTTGTTGGCCAGTTAGTGTAGTTCAATCAGTGGACTCTAGGTTCAGTGAGAGACCCTATAGAGACGGCTTAGTGGTTAAGGCGCTTGCCTATGAAGCCAAAGGATCCAGTTTCTATTCCCCAGGACCCACATAAGCCAGATACACAAGAGGGCGCATGCGTCTGTAGTTTGTTTGCAGTGGCTGGAGGCCCTGGTGCACCCAGTCTCCCTCTGTCTGCTCTCTCTCTCTCTCTCTGCTTGCAAATAAATTTTAAAAAATTAAAAAAAAATAAGATGGAGAGTACCTGAGGAAGATAGGCGACAGTGGCTTCTGTCTTCCACACACATGTGCACACACATATACAAATGTGCATACACATCCATGCACGCTACACCTATGTCCCCTATTATATATATACATGAAACAAATGCTGGTGAGTGGGCAGGCTCTAATGCTGTCGTGGATACCAAATTTGCCTGGCAAATCTAGGGGCCGATAACTCTGGGCCTCTTCATCAGGCATGCCCAGACCACAGGCCACTTTCTGGATTTAGAAATTCAAAACAAAGCAAAACAAGTGTAACAAAAGCCGCCCAGAGAAGGCTCGTGAGCCTCCGAATGCCAGCCCCGGGACTAGCTCAGGAGATGCCGACAACGTAACAATCACTTCTGCAAAAGGCCAAGCAATTTAGGTTGGAAAATAGCTTGGGAACGCAAGCAGGCGAGAGAAGCGTTTTCCTTTAAACTGGAAAGAAAGCAAAGGAATTCACTTTCAGCCAATTATGAAACGCACAACCTTGAGACGGCACAACAGTGTTTGAAGTCCTCTTCCTAATCAACTATTTCATTTAGGCAGACTCAGCAGTAGCTAAGAATGATTACCCAAACATTCTCGTCTTTGTTCTTTTCCTCGAAGATCTCTTTCCCTTTTAAAGTAAGAACATACGAAATGTTTTCAAATGCTAATGATTCCATGGTCCATCCCATGGCACAGCTGATGGCTTTCTCATTCTGAGAGCTTTTACAAGACACCTCCCCAAATGCTCACACTCTAGGTCTATTGTAAAGGCCCCCACTTACCAGATCTGGCCCCTCCTATAACACACACACACACACACACACACACTCCTGAAGAAGGTATTTCTTCTGTCGGTACATGGTCCTTGGCTGACCCTCTCCTGGGACCCAGCTCAGAGGGATGCCCATCCTATCTGAATCATGTGCTGTGGTGGTTTGATTCAGGTGTCCCCATAAACTTAATGTTCTCTGAATGCTAGGTCCCCAGAGTGGGAATTGGAGACTTCCAGAGGCAGTGTATTGTTGGACGTGGGCTTATGGGTGTTAGAGCCAGCCTCCCCTTGCCAGTGTTTGGCACACTCTCCAGCTACTATTGTCCACCTGATGTTGGCCAGAAGGTGATGGCCACCCTCCGCTCATGCCATCATCTCCCCCTGCCATCATGGAGCTTCCCCTCGAGTCTGTAAGCCAAAATAAACCCTTTCCTCCCACAAGCAGCTCCTGGTGGGGTGTTCTCTGCGGGCAACGCAAAGCTGAGGGCAGCACGTGCTAAGGCAGTGAAGCCCTGCAAGAAGAATGGGGCCTCACGTACAAAGTGCCCGCGCCGACTCACGCACTGTCCCAGGACAGCTGCTCCTCGTGGGGTCTAAAATTAGAGGACAACAAGAACTAATCCCTTCCTGAGGTTCAGCGATGAGATAGAATTTCCATTCCTTAAGAGGCACGAAGCGGTTTCGCCCCTGCTCAAACACTGGCTCTTGCCAGAAGTGCACGGGAGACCAAGAAAACCCAACAGCCAGCGGCTGCGAAGCACCAGCTCTGCGCACGCGCTTGAGGGGCGGAGGGTACGAGACACGCTCCGCCCTCTTGACGTCTGCCACATTACTGGGAATAGATGCACCAACTCTGTAAGAACCAGTGCTCAGGTGAAGGGCTTGGTCTTCAGCGGGTGGGTCGAAGAGGAAGGCAGGAACAGGCCTCTGATTTCTGACTTCCTGAATTCTTTCCACATGGTACAAAATGTGGCTCCTGAAGGACCTAATAAACTGAGTTCAAACACCATCCCCCACTCTGCACAGGCTATGTGACCCTGGAGGGATGCTGAACTTGCCCAAACTTCACTTCCCATTTTTATATCATGTAGATATAGATATAAAATATCATATATAATACCTATATTGTACCTATTTTAAAAATATGTAAAATGTTTATACATATGTGTATAATATTGCCATATATAATCATATTTATTTTTATTCATTTATTTGAGAGAGACAGAGACAGAGAAAGAGAGTATGGGCACACCAGGGCTTCCAAGCCCTTCAAAGGAACTCCAGAAACATGCGCCACTCTGTGCATCTGGCTTTACATGGGTACTGGGGAATCGAACCCAGGCTTTCAGGCTTTGCAGGGACATGCCTTTTTTTTAAACCGCTGAGCCAGCTCTCCAGCCCCCTATTTATATTTAATTAATATATGATGTGGTAGTTGGAATAGAATAGATGGCCCCCAATATATTCAGTTGTTTATTTGTTTGTAGTTTTCATCTTTAGCCACCTGGCTGGAGGCAGTGTCACTGGGTGGATCTTAAGGCGTGGTGGTGGGTTTCAGATTTCAATCTAAAGATATGCAAAGTGTGCCTAGCTGGAGTTCCTGAAGTGTGCTGTGGCTTTTGACCTTTAGGCTTGTACTTCTCTCTCTCTGCTTGGTCCTGTGAAGGCAGGCCAGCTTCTTCTGCCATTTATGGAACTTCCCCTGGATCTGTAAGCTTCAATAAATATTCCTTCCTCCATAACTGTGCCTGGTCTGGAAGTTTATCTCAGCGAACCTGAAGCTGTCTGCTACATATGATAATATTTTTAAATATATGAATCACATGAGATATATATCAAATGAGATATAAACAGACCATAGAAGAGACACAGTGATGTGAATACTATGTACTATAGAAATGAATGAATCACTCGCTCATGAAAGTAGGCACGGTAGCTGGGCGTGGTGGCACACGCCTTTAATCCCAGCACTCGGGAGGCAAAGATAGAAGGATCGCTGTGAGTTCAAGGCCAGCCTGAAAGCACATAGTGAATTCCAGGTGAGCCTGGGCTAGAGCAAGACCCTACCTCGAAAATCAAAATAAATAAATAAATAAATAAAAGTAGGCATGGATTGGAGGCTGAGGAGGCTGCAGACACTTTATCAGTTCTCTCAACACCCTATTATTAGTCACTCTATAAATGCAAGCTAATTAAACGGACACTGCTTTTATTATGACAAGCTAATCTTTGCAACCAAGACGCATGTAAATCTCTGTATTCCCAAGATACATAAGTGCTATAAAGAACATCACATTCCGTGTGGTCACGGTCACCTTCACGCCACCCACACAGCCTTGTCCAAATACAAGGGCTCTTCTGCAGCTGACTGCTCTTCCAGGCCCCCAGAGGACTTGCGAACATGCATTTGAGCTTGGTTTTCAGAGGACAGTACCATACTCTCCTCTACCCTTGCTTCTCATTCTTCCTCCTCTGCAATTTTTTTGAGTATTTTAATTTTTATTTTTTAAAGAGAGTGAGGAGAGACACAGAGAGAGAGAGAGTTGGCGTGCCAGGGCCTCAGCCATTGCAACTGAACTCCAGCTTCTTGCACCACCTAGTGGGCATGTGCGACCTTGCGCTTGCTTCACCTTTGTGCTGTCTGGCTTACATGGGATTTAGAGAGAGATTGAACATGGGTCCTTAGGATTCACAGGCAAGCTCCTTAACCACTAAGCCATCTCTCCAGCCCTCTGCATTCTTTTAGGTTTTATTTATTTATTTGAAAGTGATAGACAGAGAAGGAGGCAGAGAGAGAGAGAGAGAGAGAGAGAGAGAGAGAGAGAATGGGCGTGCCAGGGCCTCCAGCCACTGCAAACAAACTCCAGACACATGCACCCCCTTGTGCAACTGGCTTATGTGGATCCTGGGGAATTGAGCCTCAAACCGGAGTCCTTAGGCTTCACAGGCAAGCACTTAACCACTAAGCCATCTCTCCAGTCCCATTCTTTTAGTTTAGTTTAGTTTGTTTTTCAAGGCAGGATCTCTCTCTAGCCCAGGCTAACCTGAAACTCACTCTGTAGCTCTAGGCTGACGTCAGTCTCACAGTGATCCTCTTACTTCAGCCTCTGGAGTGCTGGAATTAGAGGCATGTACCACCATGCCCAGCTGTACTTAAAAAAAACAAAAACAAAAACAACAACAACAACAACAAAAAAACACAAAACTTTTTTTTTCAAGTTAGGAGTCAGTGTCTCTGTCTAGCCCAGGCTGAAGTCCCAGGCTAGTCTGAAAATCATGGCGATCCTCCTACCTCTGCCTCCTAAGTGCTGGGATTAAAGGTGTGCACCATCATGCCTGGCTCTTTACAAAATTTTTAAATTAATTTTTATTTATTTATCTTATGTGCATGTGTATGTTGGGGGGGGGGTAGATGCACACATGCCATGGTGCCCATGTGGAGGTGAGAGGACAGCCCTGAGGTGTCTGTGTTCCACTTTCTTTTAACTCTGACACTCTAGCTTCAGATTTTTCTGATTCTGTCACCCATTGTCCTAGGTGCATGCATGCATGTGTGTGTGCATGTGTGTAAGCCAAAACTACTAACAGACTTCCTTTTGCTTCCTCTTTCTTCAGGCAACCTCCCTTTCCACGAGCCGCGCTCACATCTGCTTTCCCTCTTGAGTTTTAAGCCGCATGAGGCCCTGGGCAGAAACAGCGGATACGGGAGCCCTGCTCTTGGACCTCCGCAACCGCGAGCCGCACATGAACTTTTCTTTCTCAACTGCAGTCCCAGCGGTCCGTCACAGCAACAGAAAACAGACCAGTCATCTCCAAGCGGCGCCCGGGCTGGGCAGCAAGCACTGGGGCCCATGCCCGGGTGGGAGCAGGAGGATGCTCCCTGGTACAGCGTGGTCTCTGTCACGTCGGTGCACTTGCTACCATGGTAACAAAATGCCTGAACTGTACACAGTGGAGCATAGCTGCTCACCTCACCGTGGCCAGGAAGCCAGCAGGAAAGAAAGAGGCTAGGGAATCTCAATATTCCCTCCCAGGCCAGACCCCCAGTGACCTCACTTCCTTCCACAAGACCCACCAACCACAGGTTCTATCACTTCCCAAAGCACTATGGGTTGAGACCCAAGCCTTCAACATGGGCCTTGGTGGGGGGTGGGGTGGGCACTGAGGATTCAAACTACAGCAGCTGTCTTTCATCGGAGCCCGTTAGTTCTGCCTCTGCCCCGACATCCCTTAAAGCAGCTGAAGTGGTTCTGTGGTTGCTTCCTATGACAGTGGTGCTGAGGCTCAAACAAGCATTCCAGTGTGCCTCCATAGTCTCAGCCCTTCGATCAAAATGTCTGAAATAATAACTTGGTACCTCACGGCAGGAGCAGAATCACATTCATTTCTTAACCTGCAGCGTCTGGTAGAGTGTTACGCATCTTTGAAGGCCCTCAATCATGTTGAGGAAGTGAATAAACAAATAAATAAATAAATAAAGATGAAGAAGCTGGACTCTTTCTTTTCCTGAGGTAGGGTTTCACTCTAGCTCAGGCTGACCTGGAATTCACTATGTAGTCTCAGGGTGGCCTTGAACTCATGGCCATCCTCCCACCTCTGCCTCCCAAGTGCTGGGATTAAAGGTGTGCACCACCACGCCCGGCCTAAAGCTGGACTCTTAAGTAATCCGGCTTCCTCTCGAGTCCTCTTTCTTTCTGTGATCATGAATAGCACCAGTTGCTCCCTGAGTCGTCTGGCTGATTGGGGAAGACCTACAGACACTGCCTCCCAGGGTGATTCTTGAGCTATCCTTCTCTGGGATGCTGGCAAAGTGATGTTCCCGTAGCCAAAACAGAATAATAGTGAATTTCCTCAAATATATGGAGAAAATATGTTTTTTTTTTTCCTCCAAGGACTTTCATCAGTTTCAAATTTTGACTCAGAGTTTTTCCAGCATTGCTCGCTACTGTTTTGTCAGCAAGATCAACAGACGAAAGAGTAACTGCGAGGAAGCAAACCCATTATGCCTGATTTCTCTTTCTCTGGGCTGCTTGGCTCGCTGGAATGTCAGATGCGCCTGCCGTACAGCATACCCTGTTTCTGTTAGCGCCTAGTTTACATGCCGAATTCAACGCTCTGTTTAATGGACACCAGTGGCTTACAAATTCCCGGCCACCGGAGCATTTCATGTGCATTTGGGTATGTGTATTCACATACGAGTAGGCACACCACGTGTGCGGGTGGGTGGGTGGGTGGGTGGGCATGAGTACGTACATGTGTGGTGGCCAGGGGGCAATCTTGGGTTTTAGCTTCAGCAACACACCACCTACCTTTTTTTAAAAAAAAAAATTGTTGTTTATTTTAATTTATTTATTTGAGAGTGACTGACAGAGAGAGAGAGAAAGAGGCAGATAGACAGATAGAGAGTGGGCACACCAGGGCCTCCAGCCGCTGCAAATGAACTCCAGATGCGTGTGCCCCCTTGTGCATCTGGCTTACGTGGGTACTGGGGAACTGAGCCTCGAACCGGGGTCCTTAGGCTTCATAAGCAAGCGCTTAACCGCTAAGCCATCTCTCCAGACCCATCTGCCTCTTTTTTGAGACAGGGTTTAGAGCCCACCAATTAGGCTAGACTGGCTGGCCAGTGAGCTCCAGGGATCCTCCTGCCTCTGTCTCCCCAGCGCTGGGATTACAAACACACACTGCCACACCCAGGATTTTATGTGGGAACCGGGGATCAAACTCATGTCCCTAGCCATTTTTAAATTAATTTTTTTTTTTTTTTTTTGGTTTTTTGAGGTAGGGTCTCACTCTAGCCCAGGCTGACCTGGAATTGACTCTGTAGTCTCAGGGTGGCCTCGAACTCACGGTGATTCTCCTGCCTCTGCCTCCCGGGTGCTGGGATTAAAGGCAGTAAGTACACAAAAGAATGGGTTTCTTTATGACATTTTTACACACACACATACATACATACATATATGTATATATATCATTTAAACTTGCTCATATTCCTCCCCATCATGCTCCCTCTCTCCCTTCCCAGGAGACCCTTCCTTAAATGTCCCCCTTTTGCTTTCATTTATATGCATCCTTACACATATATGCCACATATGTTTATGTATATTGACTTTCTGTTATAGGCTGATTGGTATCCCCCATCACCAACCAAAACAAAAAACAAACAAACAAAAATGTTGAAACTCTGGGGCTGGAGAGATGGCTTAGCGGTTAAGGCATTTGTCCGTGAAGCCTAAGGACCCATGTTCGACTCTCTGGATCCCTCGTAAGCCAGATGCACAAGGTGACGGAAGCTCACAGAGTTGCACACGCCCACTAGGTGGTGCAAGCGTCTGGCGATTTCAGTGGCTGGAGGCCCTGGTGCACCAATTCTCTCTCTCTCTCTCTCTCTCTCTCTCTCATTTTCTCTCTTGAACTCATTAAAAAAAAGAAGAAAGAAGGAAACTCTGATCCCCATACCTCACATACTGGAGATAGGGCCTTTGACAAGGAGATTTAGTTAAAATGGATCCTGTCAGGGTACCCTAACCCAAACCTCACGGTGTCCCTTAGGGAAGTGGCACTTTGAACACAGTTAGCGACCAGGGATGTCACACACAGGTTGAAGGCTCTGTCAAGAAGGTGGCTAATTACAAGCTAAGGGGAGAAGCCTCAAAAAGAAGCCAGACCTCCGAACACAGTGACCCTGCCATTCCAGCTCTGGAACTCGCGAGAAAATAGATGTCCATTAAGCAGTGCAGTCGGTGGCACCTGGCTATGGCCACCAAGGCAGAACAAGACACCTCCTCGCCTCACCTCAGAGCCCGTAGCTTTAAGTAACGGAGTCTGACCCAGAGCTCCCGATGCTAGTCCTCCTGCCCCCTCGCTAGCCCCCGGCCTCAGTTTGTCCTTGATGCCCTTGGCGGGGAGGATGGAGGAGCACGTTCCCACCGAGCCGCGTGCCCTCCTTCTTAGGTTCTTTTCCAGCCCAAACACAACAGGGAAGAGTGACCTTTAAATTCCATTAATATGATAAGTTAACAAGATGGGCTTGCGGGCACTGTCAATAGGCAGCCCACCCCTGCAGACAGCCTTGAGGGAAATCAGGAGAGGAAACTCACACGGCGGCAGCCGAGAGGAGCCAGACACCGTGCACCTCGGAATTCTCTAGGCCTTGTGCTGGCTCTAGCTCCCAGCCAGAGAGGCAAGAGAGCGCGCGAAAGGGGGTCCCCGAGGGGCTCAGCAGTGGGGAGGGCTCCCGCCTTAGCCTGCCAGATGCCCCTCCCATGCTGTTTTCCTCCTACTTTATTTTTTTTTATTTAATTAATTAATTTATTTGACAGAGAAAGAGGGAAAGAGAAGGAGCTGGGCACCCTGACAGAGCCTTCAACCTGTGTGTGACATCCCTGGTCACTAACTGTGTTCAAAGTGCCACTTCCCTAAGGGACACTGTGAGGTTTGGGTTAGGGTGCCCTGACAGGTTCATTTTAACTAAATCTCCTTGTCAAAGGCCCTATCTCCAGTATGTGAGGTATGGGGATCAGAGTTTCTTTCTTTTTAATGAGCGCAAAAGAGAAAGTGTGTGTGTGTGTGTGTGAGAGAGAGAGAGAGAGAGAGAGAGAGACAGAGAGACAGAGAGACAGAGAGGGAGGGAGAGAGAGAGAGAATGGGCAGGCCAGGACCTCCAGCCATTGCAAATGAACTCCAGACTTTTGCACCCCCTTGTGCATCTGGCTACCGTGGGTCCTGGGGGATTGAACGTGGGTACTTTAGCTTTGCAGGCAAATGCTTTAACCGCTAAGCCATCCCCTCCAGGCCCCCCCCCTTTTTTTTGAGGTAGGGTCTTGCTCTAGCCCAGGCTGTGCAGGAACTTTATAGTACCAGGCTGGCCTTGAATTCACTGTGATCCTTCAACCTCTGCCTCCCAAGTGCTGGGATTAAAGGCGTGCACCACCACACCCTGGAGTGTTTTCCTCCTAGATGTCTCCCAGTGGCTGGGACACAGCTGCTCTGAATTAGCATTGGGGCTCTGCTATGTAACAGAGGCTGACAGAGGCGCATGGGACAGCAGGGAGGCCCTGGCTGTCTTGCAGCACAGCGGATGGTGATGAAGAGGAAGCGACAAACTGAGCCATGGCTGGAGGTGAACAGACTAGAACCGGATGCTCAGGAGTTCAGGGGCAAGGAAGGCAGAGCACTGACTTCTGGCTTGCACGGCCAGGTGGGCTACGGGCATTCTTTATAGCAAGAGCCCTAGGAGAAGCAGGCTTGGGGATGATTGCAAGGTTTTAGTGTGTGTTGGTGTACATGCAGGTACGTGTGTGTGTGCACACGCGTGTGGAAGCCGGATAACAACCCTGGGTTTTTTTCTTCAGGTGCCATCCACAGTTTTGTTTGAGATAGGGTCTCTCAGGGCTGCAGAGATGGCTTAGCGGCTAAGGCACTTGACTGCAAAGCCTAAGGACCCAGGTTTGATTCTCCGGGACCCACATAAGCCAGATGCACAAGGTGGCACATGCGTCTGGAGTTCGTTTACAGTGGCTGGAGGCTCTGTCTTGCCCATTCTCTCTCTCTCTCTCTCTCTCTCTCTCTCTCTCTCTCTATATATATATATATATATATATATACCTCTCTGTCAAATAAATAAATAATTTTAAAAAAAAAGAGAGAAAGAGGGAGAGGGTCTCTTAATGGCCTGAAACTCACCAAGTAGGCTACAACGTCTGGCCAGTGAGCTCCAGGGATCTGCCCATTTTTGCCTCCTCAGGGTGGGATTACAAGCACAAACCACCATAGCTGGCTTTTTACAAATATATATTTTATTTTATCTATTTCTTTATTTGAGAGAGAAAGGGGCAGAGAGTGATTGAGAGAGAGACACAGAGAGAGAGAGAGAGAGAGAGACAGAGAGAGAATGGGCACACCAAGGCCTTCAGCCACGGCAAACGAACTCCAGATGCATGTACCCCCTTGTGTATCTGGTTTACATGGGTCCTGGAGAATCGAACCGGGATCCTTTGGTTTTGCAGGCAAGCGCCTCAACCGCTAAGCCATCTCTCCAGCCCTGGCTTATTTTACATGGGTTCTGAGGGATAAAACGCAGGTCCTCATGCTTGCAAGGCAAGCACATAGCTGACTGAGATGTCTTCTCAGCTTCTCAGCACAATTGTAGGTGTTTAATCTCAATGATCATTATAATAAACGTATTTAAGATTTTTTTTTTTTTTTTTTTGCAGACCAGGTGTATTTTCCTTACGGGCAGAGCCAGTGTTTTAGGTACATCTCTGGGCTCCAGCCACAGAGCCGAGCGTTCACTCAGCAATAAACATTCACCGAGGGCCCAGCGCATACGCAGAGCTGGACACTTACGAAGGCCAGCTGCTCAGTGGGCACTCCAAACATGTCTAGTGTCCCCTGGGCAAATATGCTAAAGGGCGGTGTAATGACTACTTCCTTTCTGTATGCCTGATTTTCTGGCATCTGGCATCTGGGCCTGCCTTACTGGAAGGAACCAACGCCTCCCAGGGCTGTGCAGTTCCTTGGAGACCTTAAACCACTAGCCAGCAGCAGCGCCCCTTTCATGATGCCCTGAATGCCATCGCTGGTTGAACCCTCATGTGTCACCTCCTGCGCTAACCACCTGCAGAGCCTGGGCCAGGGACGCCCGGTGCTCCAGAGCCCCTGAGGTGGGTTCAAACCAGCCAAGGCGAAGCTTGCCCCTTCGGCCTTGTCACAGTGAACCCATTGAGCCACGCACTCCCCTCTCCATCCTTCTGCTTCCTGACCAACCACAGTACTTCCTTCTGTGCTGAGGGACCACGACAACTTGCTTCCTATTTCTAGGGACATCAGTATACCCTTCTGGCTGATGACAGGCATTTCTGGGCCTTCCCATGCCTGATTAAAACACATCACGGGTCCATTTAAAAACAGATGGTGGGCTGGAGAGACGGCTTAGTGGTTAAGCGCTTGCTTGTGAAGCCTAAGGACCCTGGTTCGAGGCTCGATTCCCCAGGACGCACGTTAGCCAGATGCACAAAGGGGCGCATGCATCTGGAGTTCGTTTGCAGTGGCCGGAGGCCCTGGCGTGCCCATTCTCTCTCTCTGCCTCTTTCTCTCCCTGTCTGTCGCTCTCAAATAAATAAATAAAAGTAAACAAAAAATAATTTAATTAAAACAAACAGATGGCTATGCTGGGTGTGGTGGTGCACTAACCTTAATCCCAGCACTGGGGAGGCAGAGGTAGGAGGAGATCTGTGAGTTTGAGGCCACCCTGAGACTACATAGTGAATTCCAGGTCAGTCTGGACTGGAGTGAAATCTACCTTGAAAATCCAAGATAAATAAATAAATAAATAAACCAACAGATGGCTAAATGTGAATAAGGATTCAGTAACTAAATTATCCACTTATTTTTTTTCTAAGTAGTGCAAAGCATATCTTCTTCTTCAAGAGAGAGAAGGGAAGTGTTAGTTCTAGCTATGGTTATGTTAAAACTGAATGGAAGCCAGGCATGGTGGCTCACTCCTTTAATCCCAATGCTCGTGAGGCAGAGGTAAGAGGGCTGCCACAAGTCCGAGGCCACCCTGAGACTAGTGAATTCCAGATCAGCCTGAGCTGCAGTGAGACCCTGCCTCAAACAAACAAACAAACAAATAAAAAACTGAATGGAAGCGCGAGGGGAAGCCAGTGTTGGGAGAGGGGCCAAGTGCATATCCAGGCACTCCTCCGTGTCATGTGAGAGTGTGGGCTTGGGGCAAGAAGAACGAGTGAAGAATGAGTAATGGACAGATGACAGCACTCCTTCCCATGTGCCCAGCAGAGCTTGCCCAGGCCAGGAGAACGCAGGGCAGGATGATCCAGTCAACACTTCTGCTTCAAAGTCAAGCATCTTCCCTTTCAGGGATGATTCCATGGAAGCCACACAAGCCACAAAGCACAGAGATGAAGGCGGTGTCCTTTTGTATGTGGTTTTTATTTGAAGGTTGGCATCAGAAGCTCCTAGTAATCCGGAAATGTGAGATGAGATCGTGGGCACCCTAGCATGTGGCCCCATGTCTGTGAACACTCCCAAACAATCACGCAACAGGTCAGACACGTGACTGCTCTTGTTCCTGGTGATTGGTAAGCAGATTTCCTAAGTGGCCCTTCCAGTAAGTAACTGTGCGACAACCAATTATCAAAAAGTCAGTAAAGGGCTGGAGAGATGGCTTAGCAGTTAAGGCATTTGCCTGCAAAGCCAAAGGACCCAGGCTCAATTCCCCAGGACCCACGTTAGCCAGATGCACAAGGGGGCACATGCATCTGGAGTTGGTTTGCAGTGGCTGGAGGCCCTGACATGCCCATTCTCTCCCCCCCACCTCTCTCTCCCCCTCCCCTTTCTCCCTCTTTCTCTCTAAAAAGAAAAAGAAGGCAGTAAAATGAAAATCAGTCAGCATTTAGTAGAACTATAAATAATTTCATCTTTCTCAGATGATTGCTACATTCTTTTCTAATTAAAAAAATTATTAGCTGGGCGTGGTGGCACACGCCTTTAATCCCAGCACTTGGGAGGCAGAGGTAGGAGGATCACCATGAGTTCGAGGCCACCCTGAGACTCCATAGTGAATTCCAGTTCAGCCTGGGCTAGAGTGAGACCCTACCTCGAAAAACAACAACAACAAAATTATTTATCTATGTGTACATGAAAGAGAAAGAGAGAGAGGCAAGTAGAGAGAAAAAGAATGGGCACACCAGGGCCTTTAGCCACTGCAAACAAACTCCAGATGCATGCGCCACTTTGTGCATCTGGCTTTATGTGGGTACTAGGGGAATCAAACGTGGGTCCTTTGGCTTTGCTGGCAAGCGCCTTAATAGCTGAGCCATCTCTCCAGTCCTGATTGTCACATTTTAAGATGTCATCCAGCTTCTGTTACAAACAACATGGATTACCTCTATTTTAGATGGCAATAAAATATATCTTAATTACACTTGGTTCTTGGGTGTATCCAAGGTGATTCAATAGGGACCCCAAATGAATGACCTGTTGAATGCTGGAGCAGGAAGAAACCTGACATGCCCATGGAGCATCTGAGGCTCTGTGGCCCGTCTCAGATACGTCAGCTGTGTGTGTCTCTGGACAGGGGCGAGTCAATGTAACCTTGAAGCAGTGTTGTCCAGCCCTTCTCTACCGAGAGACCTGAGAGCAACACACAGAAGGCGGCTCTGCCCCGGACTGGACACCGACCTCCCACCCCCACGGAGCTGCCCAGGTTCCGCAGCATCACACATCTCAGACATCGGCACTAATATGCTGGAGAAGAAGACAGGACTTGACGGGGAAAGTTCTTGCTGCGTAAACCCGAGGGCCTGAGCTTGGATCCCCAGCGCCCACATACAAGCCAGGTGTGGTGAAGCCCACCTTTAATCCCAGCAGTGGTGGAGACAGGAAGATCCATCCCCTGGGCTCTCTGGCTAGCTAGTCTAGCTCTACGTTCAACCAGGGATGCTGTTTCAGAAAACTGGGAGGAGAGTGACTGAGGAAGAACCCCAATGTTGGCCTCTGGCTCCCACATGCACGTGTAAGCATGTGAACTCACACACAAGCACACGTGCATGCCACACACACACATGAGAAATAATATAAACTGTAATGTATATTTCTTCATATTCTTCTCTGGGGATTTTCTACACATGAAAAGATGTGGCCCGACACAGTGACACTTGGCCTGAATGAATCCTGAAAATCCATTCTTTATGAGTTTCAGATATGGGCATTTAAGTTCCGAATACACAGCTGTCCAGAGGCAAAAATGAAACTGTCTTTCATTGGGAGGTGTGAGGTGAAAAGATGGGGCCACCAAATACATGCTCCCATCTCACAAGGCCTTCAAAGGTTCTCCTGCCTCCCCAATCACACCCTGTCCCTCTCTAGTATCTTTAAACATGCCCTATATATTGATTTAATACCAGAATACTAGCTTAAGCATTTTTAAACTGGTAATTACAATAGACAACATGGACCGTGGAAGGAAGCTGTTGATAGCACCTCATCAGGAATCCTAAATTCACCCGCACTGGCTGCCCAATGACCTCAGCCAGAACTCACACCAGGACCCTGACTGACAGCTCTGCCTTGGCCCAGCTTTGCCGCCCTCATTTCTAATCCGGGCAAACACTCCTGGCAGTACCAACATGCCCAAGTCTGTGGTAAAAACCCATTTCTGCTGGGCGTGGTGGTGCAAGCCTTTAATCATGCCATCACTCGGGAGGCAGAGGTAGGAGGATCACCATGAGTTCAAGGCCACCCTGAGACTACATAGTGAATTTGAGGTCAGCCTGGGCTGGAGTGAAACCCTACCTCGAAAAGCAAAAAATAAAAAATAAATAAAAATACCCCCCCCCTTATGTCCACTTGTAAGAATACATCCAAGATGCCCATATCCTTCTGTGGTATTCGTCTCAAGTTACCAGCATCATAGAAAAGGGCAAGTCACTGAGAGTCACAAGTACGTGTACCAAGACATACCCTGGGCTTTAATTATCTAGCAGCCTAATTAGGAATAATTAGCATGCAGATGAAAAGATAATTTACAATGCCTGGAAGGACCTAATGTTGGAAACTCACTCAGGCTAAGGTTGCAAGAACCCAGAAGCTGGGGGGACCCAGCAGAGCCTAGGGGATGTGGGCGTCCATCAGAGGGCAGATGTCAGAGCAGGGTATAGGTGACCACTGAGAAGGAAGGGAAGGGCACCCTATGTGAACATGCCAACGAATATGCCTGTCTCCCTTCTGACATGACACAGCATGGTACAGAATGAACCTGAAGGGCACAAATGACACCACTCCATAATTCCCTTCACAAGAGGGACAACATTAATGCCTCATGGCGGTGAGGCTCCCTGTGGTCTCAGAATCCTTCCTTAAAAAAAAAAAAAAAAAAACTTATTTATTTTTATTTATGAGACAGAGAGAAAGTGAGTATGGGCACTCTAGGGCCTCCTGCCACTGCAAACAAACTCCAGACACATGTGCCACTTGGTGCATTCAGCTCTATGTGGGTACTGGGGAATCGAACCCCGGGCTGTGAGACTGTGCAAGCAAGCGTCTTTAACCAGTGAGCCATCTCTCCAGCCCCTCAGAATCCTTAGTAACCTGCGCTCAGGCAGCCACGGACAGTCATTTGTTAGCGCTCATAATGAAATCACTTTGCTTTCCCGGAGAGAGAATAAAATAAATTCAGGAGTGGAGAATTCTGGACTGAATGTATCCAGATTATTTCGCAGACAACAGGAGCCAGGAGAGTCCATGAGATGACATCTCCTGCATGGAATCAGAAGGAATACGGGACCATGCAGGGCAGCTGGGCCAACACCCCTAAAACCATCATTGCTCTTCACTACCCTTGACGCGATCCTTGATTCCCTATCTATGCCCACTTCCCCAAATGGGCCCAGCAGTAAGTACCTCAGTCCCAGAAATGGCTGCTTCATGTATACACATCCCTCTTCCCCCATGAGCGGTAAGGCCTACTCTCTGCCCTTTGAATCTCAGCTGCTCTGTGGCAGCTGTACTGAAGGAATATAGCAGGAGGGACCCCACCTTTAATGGGATTAACAGTTTGTGTCCTTTTGCTTCTGGGCACTAAGTGTCATGGAAGATTCCGGTGACCCGGCTAAAGGAACCATGTGGGGAGAGGAAATGGAGGGGCTGGAGAGATGGCTTAGCGGTTAAAGTGTTTGCCTGCAAAGCCAAAAGACCCAGGTTCGATTCCCCAGGACCCATGTAAGCTAGATGCACAAGGTGGCACATGTATCTGGAGTTCATTTGCAGTGGCTAGAGGCTCTGGTGTGCCCATTCTCTCTCTCTCTCTTAAATAAATATAAATTTAAAAAAATTGTTTTTCGGTTTTTCAAGGTAGGGTCTCGCTCTAGCCCAGGCTGACCTGGAATTCACTATGTAGTCTCAGGGTGGCCTTGAACTCACGGCGATCCTCCTACCTCTGCCTCCCGAGGGCTGGGATTAAAGGCACGCGCCACCACGCCAGGCCAAATAAAATATTTTTAAACATGAAAGAGAAGAGAGAGGAAATAGAAAGGGAGAGGCTCTATGGTCATAAGGAGGCAAGGAGAGGGAGGTTCGGACACCCCAATGCCCTAGCTCAACGAATGCAGCCTTCCCACTCCCTGGATGCTGTGGACCCGCCCAGCCACAAGCCGAATCTCACTAAGAGACCCACGTCGATGCCACATCAGGCAGAAAATTGCTTAGCCAACTTCTGCCAAATTCCTGCCCCAAAGAGTCATCAGCAACAAAACGGCTGCTCTTCTAACCCACTAACCTCGAGGTGAGTGGCAACAGGTTTGTCTGTGTCCCGGTCCACTCACTCTACAGGCAAGTGTGAGCGTTTCTCAGGGCTCTACATTCCCATGCTGCCCCCCCTGTGAGTACCCCCCGGCCTTACCATGTCCACAACAGGACAGGAAGCAATATTCTGGAACCAGACGCCACACTTCTGAACATCCATGCCAACTTTTTTTTTTGTTTGATTTTCGAGGTTGGGTCTCACTCTGGCCCAGGCTGACCTGGAATTCACTATGGAGTCTCAGGGTGGCCTCGAACTCACGGCGATCCTCCCACCTCTGCCTCTCGAGTGCTGAGATCAAAGGCCTGCACCACCATGCAAGCTGTTCTTCTGTCTTTGAAGTTGACAAGTACAATTTCTTAGGAACACAAGTTAATTACTGACTTTCAGACTCAAAGGTTCTAAATGTCGAGTTGTTATTCTGTTTTTAAGGGCTACCAAGGGCAAAGGCCTCCTCCTTCTGAGACTGGCACCTTTGACAGTGGTAGCGAGTGCCTGGGCTACGGGCTGGAAAGAGTGGCGGCTCGGTCCACAGAGCGAAGCTTCCAGGCTGTTGTAGATAACACTCCCCTGCTCCAGCCATAGGGTGATAGCACATCGCAGTTACGCCTGGCCTGCTGAAACCTGGTGTGGCCCAGCTGGCTCGTACATGAGATGCTGCTAATTCGGGGTTAAACAGGAAGCTGCAGCCCGCTTCCTCCCCAAGTCACAGAGCAGGAGTCGTCTTGTCCATCTTCTACCTCCTGCACAGATTTAAGGAGGCTGGCAAGTCCAGTCAATGCTTCCTCTGACACCTGCTGGACTGCGCATGTCCGTTAGCGTCCCCTTGGGTTCAGGCACGTATACTGTCAAGCACAGGCCTGGTTTTACTCTGGGTCTTGTTGTAATTTAAATGGCAGGGAGGATGTCTCCCGAGGTCCAGATGTAAAAGCTTGGTCATGGGAGGCGGTACTGTGGACTTCTCAAAGCTGGGGTCTAGTGGGACCCCATTCTTGGTCTCTCTCCACATTGTGGCTCTACACGTGACTGTCTGCTGACATACACGCTTACCATTGCCATCTGATGCTCTCACCAGATGCCCAAACCAACGGGGACCATGCAAACTTGGACTTGAATTTCCAACACCGTGAGCTCCAGATACGATTTCTCTTGTCAGCTGCCTCAGACATTTTGTTATAGGAACAAGAACCTAACTGACGCACTTCTCTGTGCAAGAGCTCAATGGGAACTTCACCTAAGCAGAGTGAAAAGACTTCTATGTTAAACTCTCTGTCCCACCCCCTAGCGCACATGCATGTAACAGTAGCTTTGGGAACCGTACATTTTCTGGTTTAGGGGTGTGCATGTGTACCCTCTGCCCTTTAATTAGCTTGAATTGCATGTTCTGGTACAAAGCCACAAATCATGAGCCTCGCTTGTTTTGTTTTAGCAAAAAGGACAGTCCAGATCCTGCTGCCAAGATCCACTCTTACCGAGGCACACCTGTACATGACCCCTGGCATCTGGACGTGCCTTTAGCTGTTTTGACCCCTGTTTGAATACTGAAGCTTTATCAAAGGCATCCCAGACAGACTGGGCAGATCAAAATAGTTCTTCAAACATCACTTAACCCCGTAACGTATCGCTGGCACTGTCTGCAGCGCGTGCCGCTTATCATACATGATGGCTCCCTCTATGCCCGATGCTGCACCAGATGTTCTGCAAACAGGAACTCTCTTTCACCTCCACGGTGACCTGATACAGTTAGGGTGTCAGTTCCGTATTTACAGATGAGGAAAGTGGGGCCAGAGAAGTTTAGAAAGGGAGCTGGGCTTTCCTGGGTGTCTTCTCAAAGGGGAATGAGAGTGGGCATGCATGATACATGCCCCCAAGTAGACCTTGGCCTGTCGATGCCAAGTTGGGAAGTCTAGATTTGGGCCACCACGCTGCACAGTCTTGCTCCCCTGATTTCATCGGAGCACCCAAGGGACCTGGTGGCCCGGCTTTATAAATGATGCTTTTCAGACATTGCATTTTCTCATCCTGCAAAATCAAAGCATCAATTTTTTTTTTCTTAAAAATAGCTTTGGGGGCTCTGGAAGCTGGCGGGAAAGAATACACATCACTCAAACCCAGCAGAGAGCCAAAGAGAAATGGACGTCCAGGCTCCTGCCACATGGCCCTCCCCTGGGGCCCAGTTTCCCATGGGGATTTAGGGTTGGGACCAGATGCCATAAATGAAGGGTAGGCGATGGCCACAGCTGTCCCCCTACTATCTCCTCCCATGACGTGTGACTTTATTTTTTATTAAATTTTTTTGTTATTTTATTTGAGAGCGACAGACAGAGACAGAAAGAGGCAGAGATAGAGAGAGAGAATGGGTGCGCCAGGGCCTCCAGCCACTGCAAACGAACTCCAGACACGTGCCTCCCTTGTGCATCTGGCTAACATGGGCCCTAGGGAATCAAGCCTTGAACCAGGGTCCTTAGGCTTCACAGGCAAGCACTTAACCGCTAAGCCATCTATCCAGCCCAAGGTTCTTTTTAAAATCTTCCTAAATCCTCTATTTCTTTAAAATCAACTGCACATCCCATTTCTCCCCCCAAAGTCTTCAATGGTGCCAGAAAATACAAAAATATTAGTTTCTTCTTTTTTTAACTCCATCTATTCATCTACTATATAGTCTGGAATCCTGTAAGATTCTTGAGGCGGGAGGTATGGCGTAAAAACATATACATGTGTGGCATTCATATACGGGTGGGCGCAGGTGTGTGTGCAGAGGTCGATATTGGATGTCTTTCCCAGTCATTCTCCATCTTGTCTTTTGTTTGTTTGTTTGTTTTTGTTTTTGTTTTTGTTTTTCGAGGTAGGGTCTCACTCTAGCCCAGGCTGACATGGAATTCACTATATAGTCTCAGGGTGGCCTTGAACTCACGGTGATCCTCCTACCTCTGCCTCCCGAGTGCTGGGATTAAAGGTGTGCGCCACCACGCCCGGCTCCATCTTGTCTTTTGACACTGCACCTAGAGCTCAAGAATTCTCAGCTAGACTAGCTAGATGAGGTAGCCTGCAAGCTCCAAAGATCACGGGTCTTGGTCTTCCTAGTGGCAGGATTATAGGCACACGCTACCACACCCAGCTTCTACATGGATGCTGGGCTCCTCATGCTTACATGGCAAACACCTTATCCCCTGAGCCATCTTCCCAGCCTTTATAAGGTCCTTTCAAGTACTATTCCTCGATTCTTCTTTTTATGTGAATCAGGCTCCCTTGTAGGGCAAATAGTGAACTTCTAGAAGGAATATAATGTCCAGTGTATATTCTTTTTATAAAAAATTATTTATTTAATTAATTTATTTATCTGAGAGAGAGAAAGGCAGGGAGAAAGTGGGGGGAGGGGTAGAGAGACACAGAGAGAGAGAGAATGGGTGTGCCAGGGCCTCCAGCCACTGCAAACGAACTCTAAACGCATGCGCCACCTTGTACATCTTGCTTATGTGGGTCCTGGGGAATCAAACCTGGGTCCTTTGGCTTTGCAGGCAAGCGTCTTAACTGCTAGACCATCTCTCCAGTCCTCCCCCTCAGTGTATATTCTTAATCCAGACGAGACAAAGTTTACACAGGAGATGAAACGGCATGCAAACCTTTTCTCTCATTCTTGCTCGTTTGCTTTAAATCTAGCCTGGCTCCCTTTACAAAACAACACACAAGGAGTTCTGTTTTGGAAGGTAATTTGATTTCCATTGCTAGAACACATCCATCACTGAGCATGAGGGGAAAGGCAGTGATAGTTCAAACAAAGAAACACTTCCCATAATTAAGAGCAAAGGAGAAGATGTTACAGCATTTCTATAATGGGAAAAATCTGCCGTCAAAATAGTCAAGGAAAAAGAGCACTGGTTAAACAATTGTGGTGCATTTGTTGGATTACTATATATTCTTTTTTTTTTTTTTTAAAGGAAACACATTTTGCAGGCTCCTTAGGAAGATGGGAAGCTATGCACAACGTACTGTTATTTAGAGGGAAAGCAGGATATCGAAGCGCATGACCCCGTTTTTGTAAGCATTCTATTTACATATGTTCATAAACATAGAAAAAAACAAGATTGAAAAGAAACGGCTAGGGGTGGAACAGCATCTACAGATGGTAAAGTTATTGACAAAAATTTACTTCATTTTTATATGGTTATTTCTTCTTTCTACAATGAACACACACATTGAAACTGGTCAAAGAAGGCCTCTGAGGCACTGCTCTGGGGACAGGCCCTACACTGGGAATGGCAGAATTACCAGTGGCTCTGGGTGGAGTCTGGCTCTTGCCCTCAGTCCTTGTGTTCAGAAAGTATTCTTTAAGTCATAATAAGTAAGGGTTGTGTTTCTAGTAAAGCACCCTGTAATCCAGGCTTTCTACAGAAATCCAGTGGACTCTCTTCACAATTACAGCAAAAGCTTCTCTGAATGCAAAAATGAGCACCCTCCTCCGGAGGGTGAAGAGGGGAGGAAGGCCACTGCTATTCCATATCGGGCTGGGCTGGGAGCTCAGCCGGGACTGGGGGGCCAGTGGCCACTGCCAGAGCGAGCAGGGAGGGCTCGTTCACTCAAGCACATGGGGGGCACGGCCATCCATCCCCACTTCCTCTCCCTGTCCCGGCAGGCTGGGAACGGAATTCACCGCTGCTCTGCAGCATCCCTCCCGAGTCCTCAGCCAGCATCCATGTGGGTATTTTTAACAAGGCATAAAACTCGCCATTCTATTAAAAACACATGTCTCTTGTTTCAAAGCACAGTTAGCAACAGACTCTGAAATTCAGTAAACACACCGTCGACCAAGGGAAGACTTTCATTCAACTCCAAGCCTAAGAGAGGACCCTTTTCTTTCCTCTTCTTCTCTTTTCTTTGCTCTTCTTTCTTTCCTTTCCTTGTCTCTTTTTTCTTTCCTTTTCTTTGTTAAAGAAACATAACTCTTCTGGCTAGAGTAGATTTTGAAAAATTCTTAGATTTTTCTCTCTGATTCCTACCAAAGTCCATGCTATCTGATGGAAAGCATGAAGTGTACCCATTTATATAGTTTTTCCAAAGAGAAATAAGCAATTAGGCAGAATTTTCAAAATATGCTTTAAAAAATATTTTATTTATTTGCCGGCTGTGGCGGCACACGCCTTTAATGCCAGTACTCAGGAGGCAGAGGTAGGAGGATCGTCATGAGTTCAAGGCCACCCTGAGAATACAGAGTGAATTCCCAGGCTAGAGTGAGATCCTACCTTGAAAACCCAAATATATATATATACATGTATATGTATATATATATTGGGAGAGACAAAGGGGGAGGGGGAGGGGGGATGGGCACTCCAGGGCCTCCAGCCACTGCAAATGAATTCTAGCTTCCTGTGCCACCTTGTGCGTCTGGCTTACGTGGGTACTGTGGAATTGAACCTGGGTCCTTAGGCTTTGCAGGCAAGTGCCTTAATCATTAAGCCATCTCTCCAGCCCAATCAAAATGTTCTTGAGTGTGTGAATGTACACACATATGTGTGCAGAGGCCAGAGGAGGATGTCAGGTGTTCCCTTCATTGTTCTTCCTTGAGACAGTGTCTCTAACTGGATGCTTGTAAGGCGACCCTTGCTGTTTTCCAGTAACACTGGCCGACTAGTCCCAGCACTCCCCTCGTCTCCTCGCCCTACCTTCGTCCCCCACTCCTACCCTCCAACTCAGCGCTGCAGTTACAGGCCTGCAACACATGCCTGGCTTTTTCATGCGGGTGATGGGAATAGAACTCAGGTCCTCACGGATGCGTAGCAAGCACTCCTGCCCACTGAGCCATCTCCTCAGCCCCAATAAGCTGGTAGTAGAAAAGTGACAGGGGCCAGAGGAGAAAGAGATGGCTAATGTGCTGCAGAGAGCACAAAGTAAGTGACTTCTGATGTTAGGCAGCCAATTTATGCTCATCACAAGTCTCTACCTGAGGTAGGGTTCCATGGGATGTCCCTATCAATCAGGGAATAGGTCCTTAGACTCTTTAAAATAAGGAAAATGGGTGGGGGATATGGCTAGAATATTTGCTATCATGTGCAAGGTTTTGGGTTCCATCCTTAGTACTGCCAAAACCAAAAATAGAACAAAGGAAGGGGCTGGAGAGATAACTTAGTGATTAAGGTGCTTGCCTGCAAGACCCTAAGGACCCAGTTTCAATTCCCCAGGACCCACGTAAGCCAGCTGCACAAGGGGGCGCATGCATCTGGAGTTCGTTTGCAGTGTCTGGAGGCCCTGGCACATCTATTCTCTCTGTATCTGCCTCCTTCTCCCTCTCTCTCTCTCTCTCTCTCTCTCCAGTAAATAAATAAATAAGATATTTAAAAAACAAGGGAAGATTGGGACTTGCTGAGCTCTAAGGGACATTCCGTCGCAAAGGGCTTAGGTTTGTCATTAGGCAGGTTCCACTGTCCATCTATTTCCCTACTTGACAGCTGCAGTAGCTTAACTTGTCTAAGTCTTATTTTTCCCATCTGTACATTGGGAAAACAGTGACACTTTTCTTGTGGGACGGCTTGAAGATTATGAGATTTAAAAAAAAAAAAGTGCGTCTTATAGACGGCTTGGCAGATCAAGTTCCTTTCTCCTTGGTGCCCAGGCATGCTGCTCTGAAACTCGGGAGAAAGTAAGTTTCAAGAACAAGGCTGGCAGGGCTGGGGGAAGGGCAGACAGCTAATCAGCCAGTAACTAAGACTTGACTGTGTGTCCGGGAGCTGGTGTATCTGTAGGGCCACGGGCCACGTGGGAAGCCAGTTCCACTCACACAAATTACCAGGCATTTAAACACTTCCCCTCGAAGCCTGGTGCTTGGGGTGGAGGAGAATGCAGGGAGGGAACCTCCAGATCTGGTATTTGAGACTGCAGGAGAGGAAATAGAAAGCTTTATTTATCTGGGCTCCCCAGCTTGCTAATTAACTTACGGACTGGAAACTATTCTCGTGTGTCGGCGCCTGCACATCTTCTCATTATTAGAAAAACATCTGCTCGTCATCCCCACGGTTTCCGAGTGTGAGAGAGGACCAGAGTTCCATTCCCAGATGCAAATGCATGACATCAAAGCTGCCTGGGGCACTGGAGGCCCCTGCGCAGGCAGCGGGCTTTGGGAGATTAGAACAGGTATTGGATTTTCAAAATAAAATAGCAAGCACTCGGAGGCGGCTGCAGAAGGGAATATGACAGAAACGTCTGCGTGCGCAGCAGTGCATGACAACGAGTGGTCAGGAAAGAGCACTTGTCCAGGCTTCAACTTCATGCTTTTCCATGGCAAGGCCAGAGTTGGGACACTGGACAAAGGTTTACACATTCCACTGTGCTCAGTCCTGAGTCTGATGGGGGATCACTGTGTGCTCAGTACTGAGTCTGATGGGGGATCACTGTGTGCTCAGTACTGACTCTAATGGAGGTTCACTGTGTGCTCAGTCCTGAGTCTGATGGGGGAATAAAATGTGCACGCAGTACTGAGTCTGATGGGGGATCACTGTGTGCTCAGTACTGAGTCTGATGGGGATCACTGTGTGCTCAGTACTGAGTCTGATGGGGATCACTGTGAGATCAGTATTGAGTCTGATGGAGAATCACTGTGCACTCAGTACTGAGTCTGATGAGGGATCACTGTGTGCTCAGTACTGAGTCTGATGGAGGATCACTGTGTGCTCAGTACTGAGTCTGATGGGGGATCACTGTGTGCTTAGTACTGAGTCTGATGGGGATCACTGTGAGATCAGTATTGAGTCTGATGGAGAATCACTGTGCGCTCAGTACTGAGTCTGATGGGGATCACTGTGAGATCAGTATTGATCCGATGAAGGATCACTGTGCGCTCAGTACTGAGTCTGATGGGGATCACTGGTGAGATCAGTATTGAGTCTGATGGAGAATCACTGTGCGCTCAGTACTGAGTCTGATGGGGGAATCGCTGTGTGCTCAGTACTGAGTCTGATGGGGGAATCACTGTGTGCTCAGTACTGAGTCTGATGGGGATCACTGTGAGATCAGTATTGAGTCTGATGGAGAATCACTGTGCGCTCAGTACTGAGTCTGATGGGGGAATTGTTGTGTGCTCAGTACTGAGTCTGATGGGGATCACTGTGTGCTCAGCACTGAGTCTGATGGGGGAATCACTGTGTGCTCAGTACTGACTCTAATGGAGGTTCACTGTGTGCTCAGTATTGAGTCTTATGGGGGATAAAATGTGCACGCAGTATTGATCTGATGAAGGATCACTGTGTGCTCAGTACTGAGTCTGATGGAGGATCACTGTGTGCTTAGTACTGAGTCTGATGGGGATCACTGTGTGCTTAGTACTGAGTCTGATGAGGGATCACTGTGTGCTCAGTACTGACTCTGATGGAGGTTCACTGTGTGCTCAGTACTGAGTCTTATGGGGGATAAAATGTACACTCAGTATTGAGTCTGATGGGGATCACTGTGTGCTCAGTACTGAGTGAGTCTGTTTAGCAGCTCCCGTCCTGGATAGCAGTTGACCCTAACACAACAAGCAAAGTACAAGCACAACCAGAGGTGACCTGTGTGTAGCTTGGTGACTGTCTCTGGGATAGAAGGGCTTGGGGGGGGGGCATGAAGTCCCTTGGGAGATGGTAACCTCAGCTCTGAGCAGGCCCAGTTCCCACCACTTCAGGAAGACTCTAAACCTTTTTCCAGTCTAGGTCACCAACTGTGTCCCTCTGTAAAAAGTTTTCTAGGATGAGAAGCTTCCAGGCCAGATCTGCCAAACTAGGGTGAGTTGACCAACTTCTGCTCCTTTTGCCTCTACCCGGCCAGTGCTGAGATTATCCGAGTGTGCCACCATGCTCAGTTATGTGCTAGGGATCAACCCAGAGCTCTGTCCATGCTGGGCAAACACTGCTGACTGAGCTCATTTCCCAGCCCCTGCTTAACATTTTTGCCCAAGTCTAACTATAAAATAGCAAGAATACCAAACAGTCCCTCTCAGGGAGGCTGGGATACCAGCGGGGCCTTACAGGGCACACAAATCACCCTAAACCAAATTCCCGGAGGTTTGAGACAGAGAGGACTGGCAACATAATAGCAGGCAAGCAAGGTGCCCAGCAGAGAACGAGAGCAAAGGAGAAACGTGAGTGGAACCCTCACCTTCTGCATCACAACCACTGCAGAGCAGCTGTGAACTCCTGGGCCTCCCATGCTCACCCACCCACCAGCCCTCTCCTTTGCAAACTCCCTCCTAGGCTTCCAACCCTTGCTCTGTTCCCTCCTGTCTCCTGAGAGCTCCTTCACTCTATCCCAGCATGGTCCCTCCCTTGATACCTCAGGGACCAATGTGCGGTCGCACAGTATGGAATCCTCCTCTCTGTCTCTTATCTGGACCCTACAACTCCGTTCCCATTGCCTCCAACCAGCTCTCGTTCACACCGAAGCACTTTCCCATAGCTTCACGTTCATCTCCAGTATGTGGCCCCCACTCACGCAAGCCAAAAGGTGGTCAATCTATCATGTGGTGCAGATCCTTAAGATTGTACAATGGTCTGGGACTGAAAAAACATTTTTTTTTTCTTTCTGAAATGTTTTACTTATCATTTCCAAGTAGATGTGGCTGAAGGTAACTGAAACTGCAAACCATAAAACCCTAGATAAGGGGCTGGAGTGATGGCTGAGCAGTTAAGGTGTTTGCCTGCAAAGCCCAAGGACCTAGGTTCGATTCCCCAGGACCCATGTAAGCCAGATGCATGAGGTGGCACATGCATTTGAAGTTCATTTGCAGTGGCTGGAGGTCCTGGAGCACCCATTCTCTCACTCTTTCTCCCTCTTTCTCTGTTAAATAAATAAAAATAAAATATTTAAAAATATTTTTAAATAGACTCCAGGACCTCCAGCCACTGCAAATGAACTTCAAATGCATGCGCCACCTCATGCATCTGGCTTACGTGGGTCCTGGGGAATCGAACCTGGGTCCTTAGGCTTAGCAGGCAAATGCCTTAACCGCTAAGCCATTCCTCCAGGCCAAAATAAAAATATTTTTAAAAGAGGCTGGAGAGCCGGGCGTGGTGGCACACGCCTTTAATCCCAGCACTCGGGAGGCAGAGGTAGGAGGATTGCTGTGAATTCGAGGCCATTCTGAGACTCCATAATGAATTCCAGGTCAGCCTGGGCTAGAGTGAAACCCTACCTCAAAAAATCAAAAAAAAAAAAAAAAAAAAAAAAAAAAAGCCTGGAGAGATGGCTTAGCGGTTAAGGCACTTATCTGTGAAGCCTAAGGATCCATGTTTGACTCTCCATATCCCACGTAAGCCAGACATACAAGGTGATGCAAGAGCGCTAGGCCACACATGCACACAAGATGGGACACGCAGCTAGGAGTTTGATTGAAGTGGCTGGAGGCCCTGGCGTGCCAATTCTCTCTCTCTTGCTCAAAAAAAAAAAAAAAAAAGTACAAAAAAAATATTTAAAACAAAAAAAAAACCTGCTTCCTTTGAAAAGGCACCTGTTAACCAAGCCCCACCTTCTTTTGCTCTGGGTTGAGGAAGCTCCTGCTTTCCTGCCCCACACCAAAGACAGACTTCACTTAGCCTACTTCCATCCCTCCTGGCAGTTCAGTGCCTGGAGCACCACACACATGCGCACGGAACGAGCTCCTGAAAACCAGCAGCCGTACGCACGCAGAGCGGCACCAGCTCCCAACACAGGCCAGTGCTCAGGACCACCCCCCACCCCCGTGCTGAAAGAACAGACCCCCCCAAAGCAAGGCAAGTCTCCCTCCCACCTCCACCCCGGTCACGGACCACAGCCTGGGCTCTGCAGCCGGAGGACCCCAGGACTGAAGACCTATCCAGTGGGGCCTCGAGCCCTGGCCTGGCTTCCTGGGCCTGGTTTCCTCATTTATACTACGAGGATGATGGCGGCCCACAGCATCAGATCATAAGGGATAAATGAAATCACATGCGTACAAGCGTTAGTATTTAGTGTTGTTGCCAAAACAGAGTCAGAGCCTAATAAAAACTGTGTTCAAAACATATACTGGGGTCTGGCTAAATGTACATACTATGCTTATCAAACTGCCCAGTAAGCACTTCTCTTAATGTTCACACCCTTATATCAATGCTACTCTCACTTTTGGTAGACAACCTTCTCTTTTCAGATGGCAGTGACCTTGGGATGACTCAGAAGGCATCACAGTGCTGGTAAGAAGTGACAGGAGTGCTCAGCACTGCAATATCTCTATCACACCTTCCAAGGCTCAGCGTCTATTGCGGAAGAGGTGGCGGAAAGAATGTAAGAGCCAAAGGAAGGGTAGGACTCCTTACAACGTGCTCCTCCAGACACAAAATGGCCTGGATATCCATGACCTCACAGTGACTGACACTACCTACACAAGACCATCATAATATCAGGAAAAAATCATGACATCAAAATAAAAGAGACTGATTGAGAGGGGGAGGGGATATGATGGAGAATGGAGTTTCAAAGGGGAAAGTGGGGGGAGGGAGGGCATTACCATGGGATATTGTTTACAATCATGGAAGTTGCTAAAAAAAAAAATTGAAAAAGAAAAAAAAAGCATTTACTGGGGCTATAGAGATGGCTTAGCAGTTAAGTCGCTTGCCTAAGGACCCACATTCTACTCTTCAGATCCCACGTAAGTCAGATGGGCAAGATGACACAGGAGCACAAGTTTGCACCTGTGCACTAGGCGGCACACGCATCTGGAATTCAATTACAGTGGCTGGAGGCCCTGGCACACCAATTCTCTCTCTCTCACTCACTCTTCCATATAAAAAAGTCCAGTCTGGGCTGGAGAGATGGCTTAGCGGTTAAGCGCTTGCCTGTGAAGCCTAAGGACCCCTGTTCGAGGCTGGAACGTTAGCCAGATGCACAAGGGGGCGCACACGTCTGGAGTTCGTTTACAGTGGCTGGAAGCCCTCGCGCACCCATCCTCTCTCTCTCTCTCTCTCTCTCTGCCTCTTTCTCTCTCTGTTACTCTCAAATAAATAAATAAAAATGAACAACAAAAAAAAAGAAAAGAAAAAAAAGTCCAGTCTGCTGGGCTTGCCTTAAAAGAAAAAAAAAAAGCACACATGGCAGCTGGAGAGATGGCTTAGCAGTTAAGGCATTTACTTGCAAAGCCTAAGGACCTAGCTTTGAGTCCCCATTACCCACATAAGCCAGATGCACAAGGGAACTCACGCGTCTGGATTTTGTGATGGCTAGAGGCCCTGGTACGCCCATTCACTCTCTCTCTGCTTCTTTCTCTCTCAAAATAAATAAATAAATATTAAAAAAAAAAAAACACTGGTAGCTCCTACCTCCTGAGACTACGTAAAGAAACGAGGAAGGAGGCAGGGTTGCTGAGGATTATCACCTGGGCATTCTAGGCCACTGCCCAGGGCATCTTGACCAGGCCTAAGGTCACCAGGCTTCTTGACTTGTAACACAAGAATGTCAGAGGCCTCCCTGCACCCCCCCCCCAAAAAAAAGAGTTGTAGGGGATTCTTCATGCCGATCTTCTTCTGCTCCTGCCGCATTGGCTCAATGCCAGAAGAACAGACTAGAACGTAGGAAGGGCAACAGTTCTCCCCCACTTGCGAAAAGCATCATTTTCTGCAGAAATGCACCGAAGACAGTCTGACAAGAGCCAGAGGAAATGTCAGCTGTGATCCCGTCCGGGAGCAACACTCCAGGAGATACGGGCTTCTTTCTGAACTTTCGACAGCGAATGGCTTCTATTATCTGACAGCACTTAGGATGCCCGCGTCGGCCACTTCGCAGGCCAGGAGCAGGTTGGGTCTCGGGTGAGTTATGCCCTGTGAACACCATCACGTTATAACTTCCAGCCCTGCTCTGAACTCTGATACAGAAGGGTCAGAGCTCTGTGGCCTAGAGTTCAAGGATGCTACGATGATGCTGGAACCCTTGGGCCACAAGAGTGTCACCAGACCCCGAGAAAGCTTCAAGTCGAAGGTCATCTCCCCAGCATAGGATAGGAAGCTCATTCTGGCGCCACTAGCTACCATACTGGTCAGTGCTCATGGGTGAGAGGGAGCTAGAGCTGGCGAGGGTAGGTAGGATAAGGGAATGGAGGTTAGGTGACTTCATTGTGTGGCCAGAGGACAGGTTTCTAAAGATATTATCCTTTACTGATAGAAAGTGGAGAGAAAAACGTGGCAACTTGCCAATAAGCAAAAACAGACAGTTCAGAAGTGTTCTCCCCCAGTGACCCCCTCCAGGGTCCACCCAGGCTTCCTTCCTTATGAATTCATTCATGCATCGCTCACTCTCTAAGCCCCTCTAGGGGGCAGCACTGAGTCCATGGGGCAGTAAGATTAATTAAGGCCACCCTCCCACCGTTCCCGTAGCTGCCACCACTTGAGGAATCTTGAGGAATGATGGTGGGTCATTTGCTTTGCTTGGACTGTGTACAAACTAAACGCAGCACTGGAATGCTAGGGTTCTTTCCTTTTTTCCTTCCCTACCTTCCTTCCATCCTTCTTTTTTATTTTTTCTTAAGAGACTGTGGAAATGAGAAGGCTAGGAAGAAATAACATAGCTGCCAGGGGGCTGGAGAGATGGCTTAGCTGTTAAGGCGCTTGCCTGCAAAGCCAAAGGACCCGGATTCGCTTCCCCAGGACCCACGTAAGCCAGACGCACAAGGGGGCGCATGCGTCCGGAGTTCGTTCGCAGCGGCTGGAGGCCCTGCCCATTCTCTCTCTTCCTCTCTCTCTTTCTCTCTTGCTCTCTCTGCCTCCTTCTCTTCCTCAAATAAATAACTAAAATAAAAACAAAGACAGCTGTCAGGAGTGAAGAACTCTGGGGAGAGAATCAAAATGTATCTACAGTAGGACTCCAGGGAATGTTCTACAATTCTATCTCCCCCACGAAGTCTTCAGTAAAGTTCACATCCTTTTCCCAATGCTTTTGAGGACAGACTGGGCCGAGTCCAAGGAAGGGCTGTTTCCATTTTTACCATGAGGAGGAGGTAAGCAAAGGTTGCCCAACTGAAGGCCCCGTCAGACAACTCAAGAGGCCATCCCTGCCCACGGAGAGTTGGTGGGGCAGCAGGAGGGACACCTCACAACAGTGGAAGCACTTGGGGTGGTATGCACCAAGACTGACATTGAAAGGGACCTTGGGGAAAAAGCTGGAGAGCAATCACTAAAAAAATAAATAAATAAAAAGTCACCGAGATCACTGATATGTTAATTTAGCCCTTTACAAAAACCAAGTCAATGCAGACATGAACAGAGAACACAGCGTCATGTTAAATGAGCGTGTGCCTGTGGGTGGGGCTATGGTGACCTGCAGGTGACTGAGCCTGAGAACCTGGGGGGGGAGAGGGGGTTGCAGAGTGAGATTTGGTTTGACAGAGATTTTCTGGCAATCATCTTGAATTTTTTTTTTAACTTTTAAAAAACTGTCATTTATTTATTTTGAGAGAGAAAGAGAGAGGCAAATAGAGAGAGAATGGGTGCACCAGGGCCTCCAGCCACTGCAAACAAACTCTAGATGCATGTGCCACCTTGCGCAGCTGGCTTATGTGGGTACTTGGGGAATCAAACCTGCGTTCTTAGGCTTCGCAGGCAAACGCCTTAACAGCTAAGCCATCTCTCCAGCCCTATGTTGATTTTTTTTTAATGTGCTATTTTGAAATATTATTTGCCTTAATGATTGAGGTCTTCAGCATCTCTTCAATTTTCTGACTCAGTCTCCTCACTCTGCGTGGATTCCCTGAGAGGACACCCAGCGATGGAGGACCAAGTCTGCAGGCAAGACCAGATGAAGGTTCTCGGAGGACCGGGCAACCCTCAAGGTGGACCTGAGAGCACAAACAGAACCTAACATATGCTAAGTAAGTATGTACGTACATACGTACATGTTCCCAGGCCAAGAGCAGAGCCTGGGAAGTGCGGAAGAGCCGTGAGCTTGGGGAGGATCACCTGCAGCCCTAGGAACTGGGTTAGAAACCTGAGGTGACCCACAGGAGCCAAACCCTGCCTGGCCTCAGACATTTGGGTTGAGTCCAGACACCCCAAGGCTGAAGTCAGCGCTAGGGCAGTTCCTGTTAATTTTTTTTTATTAAATTTTTTTGTTTATTTTTATTTATTTATTTGAGAGCAACAGACAGAGACAGAAAGAGGCAGATATATATAGAGAGAGAATGGGTGCAGAAGGGCCTCCAGCCACTGCGAACGAACTCCAGATGCATGCGACCCCTTGGGCATCTGGCTAACGTGGGTCCTGGGGAATCAAGCCTTGAACTGGGGTCCTTAGGCTTCACAGGCAAGTGCTTAACCACTGACCCATCTCTCCAGCCCTCTGTTAATTTTAAATTATTTATTTATTTATTTGAGATAGATAGATAGATAGGGAGAGAGAGAGAGAGAATGGGCACACCAAGGCCTCCAACTGCTGCAAATGAACTCCAGATGCATGTGTCACCTGGGGCATCTGGCTTATGTGGGTCCCGGGGAGTCAAACCTGGGTCCTTTGGCTTTGCAGGCAAGTGCCTTAACTGCTAAGCCATCTCTCTAGCCCCGTAGGGTTGTTTGCAGCTGTTAACATTCTTGAAATGTTGGTTTTGTTCTTGATATTTGGAAAGCCACAGTCGATAACCAAATTGTATCATTTTCCTTCAGCCCCGCCCCCTTTTAATCCCATGCAGTGACATGGGAAGAGGGCTTCACACACATCTTGGGAGGGTGACATGGGGAGAGAGCTTCACACATGTCCTGGGAGGGTGACACGGACAGACAGCTTCACACATGTCTTGGATGGGTGACATGGGGAGAGAGCTTCACACACACACGTCTTGGGAGGGGGACATACCATATGCTAGTCTCCTCTGCCTGAGCAGCAGGCTGGCTTAATGCCCTCACCTCCCGTGTGCCAGAGGAGCAATCTGAAGCTCTGTAATGAAGCAACTTCCTCAAAGTTTTCTGGCCATCAAGGCAGAATCAGGACAAGAGTATCCCGGGTCCTTGGCAGAGGCCGACTGTCCCTTCACTGACCTGCTGTCGATGAACCAGTGAATTGGAGAGATTGCCCCCAGCGCCGTCTAAATGGCCAAGAAAGACATTCTGGGCTTTCAGCGAATCCCTGGCAATGGTGTCTAGGTGCTGACAGGGCTCAGCCGAGCTCTCTGCCGGAGCGCTGAGAAGATGCACTGCCTCCAAGCTTCACCAGAGAAACAGAAAAGAAAGTGTGCCCACTCTTCCCCACCCACAGGCTCTGGGCAAGGCAGAGGGCCAGGAGAGCTCCATCCAGTCATGACGTGCCCGGCAGGCCCCTGCCCTGCCCTGCCAGCGCCCTCTCCATGTGGGAGTGCGCTCTGCACACACAGAGGCCTTTGCCAGATGCAAACCCTGCTGCTTCTCCCTCCCCTGCATTTACAGAGCAAACAGGACCCCCTCCAAACCTAAGCCAAGCAGTGGCCACAGGAAGACAGCAGCAGGCCCGGCTGGAAGGAAGTGCAACAAGGGGCAGCCCTGGGAAGTGGCCGACTCTCCTGGGTCTGGAGGAGCAGCGTGTCCACGCCGTAGCTGGAGGCCAGCTGGAAGCAATCACTAGATCACGAGGGCAGCACCAGCAGTCCTCTGAGCCGCTGGGCCCCAGCCGGGCCTACATGCACGAAACACGTCTATTGAACACCATCAAGCCGGAGGCTTCACATGGGAGACCACGGACTGGCCTGAGGTCCTGGCTGATGGGAGCTGCCCCAGGAGCCCGGCAGTCCTGTGGGCACAAAGGTAGGAGGAGGGGTCAGAGCTGAGAGAGCAGGGGACTAGCCACCATTTAACTGAAAGGCAGGAAACTGAGTCAGGCCAGAGTCTACACTCCTCTGGGGCACACCTCTGACCACTCCCCTATGAGACCCCCTAGACTTTTTTTTGTTGTTGTTGTTTTTTGAAGTAGGGTCTCACTCTAGCCCAGGCTGACCTGGAATTCACTATGTAGTCTCAGGGTGGCCTTGAACTCACAGAGACTCTAGTACCTCATCCTCTTGAGTGCTGGGATTAAAGGTGTGCACCACCACACGTGGCTGAGACTTATTTATTTATTATTTGAGAGAAAGAGGGAGAGAGTGAGGAAGAGGCAGATAGAGAATGGACGCGCCAGGGCCTTCAGCCAATGCAAACGAACTCCAGACACATGTGGCACCTCGTACATCTGACTTACATGGGTACTGGGGAATTGAACCAAGGTCCTTTGGCTTTGCAGGCAAGTGCCATAACCGCTAAGCCATTTCTCCAACCCAAGTTGTTTTTTTTTTTTTTTTTTTTTTTTGTAATGTATGTGTGTACACACACACACACACACACACGCATGCTTGCTGTGGCACAAGTGTGGTGGCCACAGGACAACTTCTGGTGTCGGCCTTTTCCTTCAACTATGTGTGACATAGGGTCTCTGTTGTCCACTGGCCTGCCAAGCTACAAGGCTTCTGTCCCTTCCTCTCATCTCATTGTGGGGTTGCTGGGATTATAGGTGTGTGGCTGTGGTGGTTTGAGTCAGGTGTCCCCCATAAACTCAGGTGCTCTGAATGCTGTGTTCCCAGCTGATGGAGATCTGGGAATTAACACCTCCTGGAGGCGGTGTATTGTTGGGGGTGGGCTTATGGGTATTAGAGCCAGTTTCCCCATGCCAATGTTTGGTACACTCTCCTGTTGCTATTGTCTACCTTATGTTGGACAGGGGGTGATGTCCACCCTCTCTCAGGCCATCGTTTTCCCTGACATCATGGAGCTTCCCCTTGAGTCTGAAGGCTAAAATAAACCTTTCTTTCCCACCAGCTGCTCTTGGTCGGGTGATTTCTGCTAGCAATGCGAACCTGACTGCAACAGTGGCTTTATGTGGGTTCTGGGGATTCAAACCCAGGTCCTCACAGTTACACAGCAATGCTTTACCCACTGAGCCATCTCCTGGCCCTTTGCCTACCCTTCTTTTTAAAAAATTATTTATTTATTTATTTATTTGAGAGAGAAAGAGGGAGAGAGAGAGAGAGAGCAAGCAAGCGCACCAGGCCTTTAGCCACTGCAAACGAACTCCAGACCCATGAGCCCCCTTGTGCATCTGGCTGACGTGGGTCCTGGGAATCAAACCTAGGTCCTTTGGCTTTGTAGGCAAATGCCTTAACCACTAAACCGTCTCTCCAGCCCTGCGTACCCTCCTTTACTGCGCTGTCATGGCCATTGTCGCAGTGCTCATCTCATCTCCCTCATCCTTGTCACCAAAGGTGGCACTCACTGAGAGGAGAGGGCTGGATAGCGCCTCCCTCCGATGTCCACATCCTGATTCCTAGACCCTGTGACTGTCACCCATGGGGAAGAAAGGTCATTGCAGATGCAAAGAAATCAAGGATTTTGAAAGGAGGGACTCATCTTGGGTTATCCCGGTGTTCCCTGAAGGCGGTGTGCCACATAACCGTACAAGAGAGGCAACAGGGGCTCCAGAGATGCCTTAGCTGTTAAGGCGATTGCCTGCAAGGCCTAAGGACACAGGCTCGATTCCCCAGGACCCACGTAAGCCAGATGCACATAGCGGCGCATGCATCTGGAGTTCATTTGTAGCAGCTAGAGGCCCTGGCATGCCCATTCTCACTCTCTAGCTGGCTCATTTGCTCTCTCTCTTAAATAAATAAACATTTTTATAAAAGAGAGAGAGGCAACAGGAGACTAGACAGACACACACACAGGGGAGGACAGAGGAGACCAGAGTAACAATGGCCACAGCCAAGGGACACATATGGTCCCCAGAGCTGCGGGAGGCAGGAAAGAGGTGCTCCCTTAGGCAGTGTGGTCCTGCTGATGATTCCAGTTTGGGGTTTGAGGCCTCTGGAATTGGGAGAAACGAAATGCCTATTGGTTTGAGACACCCGGTTTCTGGTCACTTGATACGGCCGTTGCAGGAGGCGAACACACCGAGCCGCCCTGGGCAGCAGCTGCAGCACTGACCAAGTGCGCCCTGAGCGTGGCCCCCGCCCCCAGCACCGGGCAGTGCACAGGGCTGTCCAGCGCCTCCATGACTGATCTCCATTTATCAGATGGGCAAAACGACGCTGAGTAAGGAAAGCTGGCCAAGGCTGGGGTGGAACTGGAATATAACCCTACAAGGACCGCTGTGTCCAACTGCAAGCCCGTAGTGCCTGGACGGGGTCCGACTTCTCGGCAGCCGCTTCAGGAATCTGCATAGTGGAGCCGGACTTATTTTTGATCTCAAATGATATTTTTACCAGACTTATCTCTGAGGTTTGGCTCTTTCTGAAAGTCGGGGAATGACTAACAGTGGGGACAAGAGACAACATCTCAAATGACTGGAGTGGTGCTTGCCGATGGGTTTGCCAGCACCTAAATAGCTCTGATGAGCCAGTAGGGATTTTCCTTTCTCCTTCCTAAGGAAGGCCTTAGAAGCCAACCTCCATCCAGAGACACCTTAGCACTGAGCAGAAGAATAAGAATGTTTGCCCTCTCTGTGAGCAGACTATAATAAACTGGGCTCACAGGGCAAGTCTCATCACCATCTAGAAGGCTCCCTGACCCAGATAGCAGCACACCAGAACGTTCCCTGACCCAGACAGCAGTACACCAGAACAAGTTCTGGAACCTTCTCTGGAAATATCGGGGAGAGACTTTGCAAACTCTCAACAGGTCCAAGGTTAGCTCCACCCAGGAATCAGAGGATAAAACCTACCAGGACAGAACTCAGAAGAAGGCAGTCAGGATGGGGGAAGTGTAGGGTCTAAATTAAGCCACCAGTAGTTTCAATTTGTCTCATCAGACACTCCACATATTCATGAGGTCCTGGCTGGACTCACCCAAACAGTCATACACGCTGTGGCTTCATCCAGGTGGTGCCTGGCCAAGTTCCAACATTTTGGGACACTTCACTTAGTTTCGGGATCCCAACAGTCTCCACACACAGAGCCACAACCTTTTGATGCCTTTGATGTTGCTTAGGTAACTGGCAGTGCTAATTACCCCAGGGAGTGTGTAAACTCAACCCGGAACACCGAGGGAGCAGCGTCCTGTGGCGACCTGGCTAACCATCCCAAGCCGGAGAAACCCAATTCCCTCAAGCAGAGCAGAGAGCAAGTCAACAGGGCTTTGTGGAAAAAAGAAAGGGAAGGACCCTGGGAGGTAATCAACACCTCGAAGCGATTTTCCTCTGCTTCCTGGAGAAAACAGCCTGCTAGGTCACCACCTCCCTCCCTGTGTGGCACTGCACTGCTGGAGCCTGCGGGTACCCTGGGTCACCGGGCAGCTGGGAGGGCAAGTTAGGAAGAGGCTCAGCCTGGAGGGCTGCGGCTTGTGCCACAGGCAGGGGCAGGGGCAGCAAGAAACAGGGATTGGTACGAAGCAGAAGGTGCTAATATGCTCAGCTTGGCCTGGGGACCTTGTGGGGAGGTCGACAAATTCAATGGAAGCCAATCCAATGAAAAGAGGGGGGGCACTTATCTCTTTAATGTCTTCCTAGGAGATGTGTTTAAGTACGTGGAGGCTTTTGCTCTCAGAGGTCTACAGATCCAGTTTCTAGTCAAAAATCCAAACAGCTCGGGCCTCTGAGTGTGCTTTTGAAAGGCACATGTGTTGCCTGATCTGAACCGTCTTGGGTTTATTAGCCTTGCTTTATCTTGCTCTCTTGTAATCGTCCTATATTGAGTGACTGCAGTATTAATAAATTCTATAACGGAGTACCATGCCAAATATCCCACTGGAAGCTCTACATAAGACCACATCTGGCACTGAGGAGTACCTGTAAGGAATTGTAGATGTGTCATTCCAAGGCTAAATGGAATGAAATGCACTCCCCCCCCCCGACAACCATCCAATGCATGTACTGAAGACCCAACGTCTCTGCTATGTGACAATATTAAAACAGAGACTTTAAGCGCTGGCGAGGTGGCTTAGCTGTTAAGGCGCTTGCTGGGAAAGTTGAAGGACCCAGGTTTGATTCCTCAGTGCCCATGTAAAGCTGGATGCACAAGGTGGCACATGCATTTGGAGCTCATTTGCAGTAGCTAGAGGCTCTGGTGTGCTAACACACACACACTCTCTCTCTCCCTTCCTCCCCCCATAAATAAATAATAAATAAAATATTTGGTAAAAAGCAAAAAAGCGGCCCTTAAGGAGGTGAGTTAGGTTAAATGAGGCCATAAAGGTATAAGCTGGATCCCAAAGAAATGGCCTCCTCTGTCACCGCCTGCCCGTTACGTAAGGAGCCCAGCAAGGTGGGAAGAAAGCTCTCCGCAGAACCCAACCACGCCCCATCCTGACTTCAGACTTCCAGACTCGGGAACTATGGGACCCACATTTCTGTCGTGTACGCCGCCCAGTCCGTGGTGTTTCCTCACAGCGGCACGAGCTGACTGACAGCAGAGATTCGGGAAGTAGAGTGCTGCTTCCCCAGCCGCCTCACTGACAGGGTGACTGGACCCCTGCAGGTAAAAGGGGCAGGAAAATTTGCACTTGCTAGAAACCAAAGATGATCTTGGGCTGGAGAGATGGCCTAGCGGTTAAACGCTTGCCTGTGAAGCCTAAGGACCCCGGTTCGAGGCTCAATTCCCCAGGACCCACGTTAGCCAGATGCACAAGGGGACGCACGTGTCTGGAGTTCGTTTGCAGTGGCTGGAGGCCCTGGCGCGCCCATTCTCTCTCTCTCTCTCTCTCTCTCTCTCTCTCTGTCCCTCTCAAATAAATAAATAAATAAATAAAACCTTAAAAAAAAAAAGATGATCTGATTTCTTATCTCTTGCCAACTTCCCCAGACCTGTTTTTCCACAAACAGCCAGGACCCCTCCTGGGAGAGTGGTCTTTAACAGGATGTAAACATTGTGGTTGGTTCAGCCCTGAACTTGGGTGTAAGGACTAACCTCTCCCTGAGACTCCCTGGCCCTACCCAACCAGCTGTCCCTCTGGTTCACCTGACCCTGAAGACAACCCACCACTATGAGGTTATAAATACCTTTGCAAGGGGAGGGCAGGCTCTCTGACCACTTGGGAACTTCCAGCTGCGGGTGAGTTTTTCCCTCAGCAGGGCCTTGCCGCCCAGGCCCAGCAGGGAGGGGCCCCGGCCTTTGCTCTCTCTCCACATGGGTTCTTTATCCCTCCAGCTCCCCACATGCAGGAGCTCCTTCAACTTTCTTTTCTTTTTCTTCCAGGCCCTCCACGTGGGATCTCTAGCCACGTGGGTGCCTCTCCTTGGCTCTGTACTCTCCTCAATAAATAAAATAATTTAAAAATTATCCTTCTCAGTCTTCTTTTTATTCAATTCTTTGATTAAAATTAAAGGCAAACCTAGGGTATGGGATTCAAGGACTTTCTTGGACCCCTAAGACTGCATTACATAACAATACAAAGTAGCTTTGGAACTGCCTAAGTAGCTGGGAGAGTTTCAAGGTACATGCTAGAAAAAAAACCAAAGACTTCAGATTGTCATGAATAGGATTTTGGCATAAATATCGATGTTAAAGATCATTCCTGTGAGGTCTTGGATAAGAAATGAAAATTTTTGGTGAGAAATTGACAGAAAGACAGTCGTCATACAGAGGTCAAGATTTGGCTGAACTCCTGTGTGTCTCTGACAGAGATGGGCCAGTTCCACTGGATACTTGACTGATGAACTTGGCCTTCTTGTGAGTGTTACTCTTAGAATCTCACCAATTTCTCGAAAGTCGGTGACTTAGTCCAGACTTGCAGATGATAAGCTTTTTCTTTTCATCTTTAAGTGTATGACGTTGCCTGATCTAATAATGACCCGTGCCCAAATAAAAATCTGGTATCTACATAGGCTGTCTGAAGTCCCCTTGGGTCTCACTGCCCCAATCCCATAGCCTCGCATGCAAATGCCCAGTGCTTAGATCTGTGTCACACTGATCCCCAAACCTTTCAGCTACAGGCATACGAAGATTAGAAAAATCTAGAAACAGTAGGAAAATTCAACAAAGTCACAGATTACACAGCTAATTCATGAAAACCGTTAATTCTAACATATGCAAAAATATTGATTTGAAAAAGACTATAGGGGCTGGAGAGATGGCTAAGCAGGTTAAGGCACATGCCTGCGAAGCCTAAGGACCCAGGTTCGATTCTCCAGGTCCCACGTCAGCCAGATGCACGTGGTGGCGCATGCGTCTGGAGTTCGTTTGCAGTGGCTAGAGGTCCTGGTGTGTCTATTCTCACACACACTCTCTCTCCACCCCCCTCTCTCTAATAAATAAATAATAAATCTTTTAAAAATAATAAAAAAGAAAAATACAATAGAAGCTGGGTGTGGTGGCACACACCTTTAATCCCAGCACTCAAGAGGCTGTGGTAGGAGAATCACAGGAGTTTGAGAGAGGCCAGCCTGGAGCTAGAGTGAGTTCCAGATCAGCATGGGCTAGAGTGAAAGTGTACCTAACCCCCCCCCCATACCCACACAAATGAAAGAAAGAAAGAAAAATATAATATAGCCAGGCAAGTGGGGTGCTGGGTGTGACCTTGGCATAGACGTGAGAGAGGAAGAGAAGGAAGCAAGCAAGGATGGCTCTGTTCTGGGTAACTGGGCAGATGAGTGACGGCGCCGTGACCTGAGAGAGAGATGAAAACCACACGCCACACAGGCACAGGAGACGCCCATAAACAGCGCACTCGGCGAACAGCTCCTTCCCCTTCTGTCGGGGTATAAATTTGTGCAACTTTTAAAAGGGACAATATGGTATTTTGTATATTTAAATTCATAATGCATGCTTACTTGGTTCCAGTAACCTTATACCTTGCATTAATTTAACCAATAAATAAACATTCAAAAAAATTTCAGGGCATAGGTACAAGGATGTCCACTGCAAGAAAAAAATGCAAAAATGGGTTCCAACAGAAGAACGGCAAAATTAAATGACCAATGATCATTCAGAGCACTTTATGGATGACAGAAAACAGAAGAGGTACATTAACTATAAATCTGTCAAATGACCTTTTGTTTTCTTAGCCATCTACGTAAACATGTATGTATATTTCTAATCATGCAACATTATTTGAATTTTGTAAACACACACACATATATGTGTATATTTTATTTATTTGAGAGATAGAAAAAAAAGGCAGATAGAGTGTGTGCGAATGGGCGCACCAAGGCCTCCAGCTGCTGCAAATGAACACCAGATGCATGTACCACCTTGTGCATCTGGCTTACGTGGGTCCTGGGGAATGTAACCTGGGTCCTTTGGCTTTGCAGGCAAGTGCCTTAACCACTAAGCCATCTCTCCAGCCCTTTCTTAAAAGGTTTTGAAATTTTCATTTATTTATCTGAGAGAAAAAGAGGAAGACGGAAAGAGAGAGAGAATGGGCATGCCTGGGCCTCTAGCCACTGAAAACGATCTCCCATGGGCCACCTTATGCATCTGGTTTACATGGGTCCTGGGGAATAGAACCTGGGTCCTAAGGCTTTGCAGGCAAGTGCTATAACTGCAAAGCTCTCTCTTTATCCCCCTTTCTTTAAAATTTTATTTATTTGAGAGAGAGAAGAGAGAGAGAAGAAGCAGAGAGAGAATATATTTTAATTAAAACTATACAATAGGAATAATTTGGGCCTTTTGCTTTTGCTAGGATAGTTTTGTTTTTCTCAGTGCTGCATATCAAACTCGTGCCTCTACACCTCTGCACAAGCGAGGTGACCACTGTACCACCTCCCCTGCCCAGCAACACTGATCTGAATAGCAAAATATTGATCACCTTTTTGCTTTCTTTAGACTTCTTTGTATATTTCTTTCAAAGCATCCTAACAAGTGCTATTACAAGAAGATGAAAAAGAAAACAAAACTTCAAGCCAGGTGCAGCAGCTCACATCTATAATCCTAGCACTCATGAGGTTGAAGTAGACGGATCTTTGAGAGTTCAAGGCCAGCTTGGAGCTACAGAGAGAGTTCCAGGTCAGCCTAGGCTAGGGTGAGATTCTGAGAGGTCAAACGAAGATAATGGGGGGTTGATCATGACCCAATTACAGTATGTTCATGTATGAAAATTCTCCATGAAAAAAATGTTTAAAAAAAAAACATAAAATAATACGGTCCTACATCCTACCATTGAGACTGTGGACAAATCATTTTAAAGCCGCATGAAAACTGTATGACCTTCTTATCCAATTTTTTTTTTTATTTGATGTTCTGATCTAGCTGAGATTTTGTACCTTTAGGCTCTGTTGGAAACAGCCTGTACCCACGGCCAAGCTGTAAAAGTTGCAGGGGAGCTACAGGGCCTGCCAAGGAGGGTTTTAATGAGCTAAACTTAAGGGTCGAATGCAAATGACTAGCAAACACCAGATGGCAGGGGTCAGGCAAGAGAGCTCCTCCACCAGATCAAGTCAGAGCCTTAGTTAGGTCCAGAGAAAGATAAATGGCTCCCATCTGATTGTGGGGCAGGGAACCGCTCCCCGGGTTCATGCAGCAGGTGCACACCCTGCAGGATGGGGGGGGCTCTTTATTCCTCCATTTGAGACTCGATAGTCAGAAAGGAACGGCTGAGAGCACGGAAGGAGTAAGGCAGTTTGTGGAGGAGATGGGCTGTTTTGCCATATGGGAGAATTCACCTGCCCTGAAGTTTTTATTTTACTTTTTTTAAGATTTTAGCTGTCCCAGCCGGGCGTGGTGGCACACGCCTTTAATCCCAGCACTCGGGAGGCAGAGGTAGGAGGCTTGCTGTGAGTTCAAGGCCACCCTGAGACTACAGAGTGAATTCCAGGTCAGCCTGAGCTAGAGTGAAACCCTACCTCAAAATAAATACATAAACAAACAGGATTTTAGCTGTCCCCAAATCCCAAAACATCTTAACTATGAACACATGTGTACAGGTGTGAACACACACGCATGTGCACACACACGCAGTCTAAAGATTGAGAACGCACTAGTTCTATTTAACTTGGGAGCAAATGAAAACAAAAACTCAGTTAAATCATGAGAGTGTTTAAATGGGAAGGGACATACTCAATAAGCTCTCGTTTGTACATTCCTCTGCCCTTTAAAAGTTGATTCCTTATTTAAATATAAAGCTAATGGCACCAGTTTGTGCTAGCTTCGTCTGTCGTAATAAAGCCTTGTTTTGAACTGGAAGCCAGAGCACGCCATGCCAACTGTTGCAGTCAGGTTCGCACTGCTGGCAGAAATCACCCAACCAAGAACAGTTTGTGGGGGGAAAAAAGAGGTTTATTTTGGCTTACAGGCTTGAGGGGGAAGCTCCAAGATGGCAGGGAAAATGATGGCATGAGCAGAGGGTGGACATCAACCTCTTGGCCAACAACAGATGGACCATAGCAACAGGAGAGTGTGCTAAACACTGGCATGGGGAAACTGGCTATAATACCCACAAGCCCGCCCCCCAACAATACACCACCTCCAGGAGGCTTTAACTTCCAATCGCCATCAGCTGGGGAGATTAGCATTCAGCATACCTAAGTTTATGTGGGACACCTGAATTAAACCACCACAACTGCCTCTCCTAATTAACTCCTTTATGGGAAACCAGGCTTCTGGAAACACACAGCTACCATGAAGGTGCCTTTTTCCTGTAACTGTAGACAACAGTACCTTGGAACAAACAAAATTCTCAGCATTGGCCTTGCACACCCAAACTTAAAAATGGCCACACACCTGAGAGTTTCCCAAACAAATGCTGGTCCCTCTGATCAGCCTGACCCGAGGCCCTGGCAGGAAGGCAGGAGAGCAACTTCAGACCCCCATCTCACCCCTGCTCTTACCTCCTCTTGCGCAGCCTGTCCCAGTTCCTTTCAACTTGCCTCCTGGGTCTAATTTTCCAATCATATAATCACCTCTGTGGGCCTTAAGAGAGAAAAAAAGAATATGATGTTCCAAAAAAAATTACAGTCTTCTTTTGGTCCTATACTATGTATTTTCTGTGTCAGGTAAAAGACTCTCAACTACGCTACTACAATATATTGAGTTGGTGTGAACACCTCTCTACTATACTTTCTTGCGCAAGCTGAGGTTTTTACAGCATTTCTAGATTCATCAGAAGTGTGATCCAGAACTGGAGAGATGGCTTATTGGGAAAGGCGCATGCCTGCGAAGCCAAAGGACCCGATTTGATTCCCCAGGACCCACGTAAACCAGATGCACAAAGTGGCGCATGCATCTGGAGTTCGTTTGCAGTGGCTGCAAGCCCTGGTGAGCCCATTCTCTCTCTCTCTCTCTTCTAAATAAATAAATATTTAAAGTGTGATCCAATACTAGGAGGAACAATATTTGCTAAAATCAGCTTGCAAATATCGTGAAACAAAGTCTAATTTAGCTTTTGTAAAGGTAAGCCTTTTAGTATAAGGACTAATTTTTTTTTTTTTTTTTTGCGGGCACATGTGGAATGTGTGTGTGCTTATATGTGTGCAGGTGCACTTGTATGTGTATGTGTATGCCTGTACATGTTTGGACACGTGTGTGATGGCCAAAGGACAACTTCAGAACACTGTCACTTCTTTTTGAACAGAGTCTCTCATTGGCCTGGCACTTGCTATTAACGTACAAATATGATTGATTGTATACACACACACACACTCTTTTATGAGAAAGATAAGGCTCAGAGTTTTAGTTTGGGGTTTTATTTATTTATTTTTGGCTTTTGGTTTTATTTTTCATTTTTTTTTTGTTGTTTTGTTTTTGAGAGATAGGGTCTCGCTGTAGCCCAGGATGACCTGGAATTCACTATGTAGTTTCAGGCTGGTCTTAAACTCACAGTGATCCTCCTACCTCTGCTGGAATTAAAAAGGTATGCACCATCACACCTGGCAGAGAGAGAGAGAGAGAGAGAGAGAGAGACAGACAGACAGAATGGGCATGCCAGGGCCTCTAGCCCCTCCAAACAAACTCCAGATGTATATGCCACTTCGTGCATCTGGCTTTACGAGGGTGCCAGGGAATCATACTCAGGTCATTAGGATTTGCAGACAAGTGTCTTAACTCCTGAGCCATATCTCCAACTGGAGTTTTAGTTTTTGAGGGTATAAAATGAATAAATAGAAATGCCCAGATGAATCCCAACTAAGATATTCGTCCTATGGAAAAATCTATGACAATCCACGATGGACAGATGATAGTCCTGTTTTGTTGTTGGAGAGGCAAAATGCATTCATTGTAAGAGAACTCCTCATCGCTGCTATTCGTTCTTGCTTTTGCAGTGCCCTGAGCTAAGACACCCTGACCCTAAACTGTGAGGTTAGAAAGAAGGCTCTGGGGTCCTGGACTAGATCCTGGAACAGATAAAGGACATTGATGAAGTCTGAGCAAAACATGGAGTTCAGTACATAAACATGTGTGGGATCATTCTTCAGTTCTGACAAATGTCCCATGGTTGTATAACACATTAGCAGTAGTGGAAATATGGGCTAGGGTCGTGACTCCGTGGCAGAGCACTAGACTACCATGACAAGGCCCTCAGCTTGTTTCCCGTCACTTCAAAGATTAAATAAATACAGAACGAGGATGAGGGCAAGGTGAACTCTATCGTTTTGCTACAAATCTAGAATAATTCCATAGTAAAAAAATATTTCATTACAAATGAAACAGCTGTTGTTAGGCATTGATAAACCAACATTCTTAAGCTCTTAATGTTGATCACATGTGAAAGGAAGAAAACAGAAGTAATTTTCCACCCAACTGGCAGCTCTATTTAATAATAACCCAGCAATGGTCTCCATTCATGGAAAAAAAAAAAAGCAAAGTCATTTGCATACACAGTGCTAATTATTTCGTAAGTGTTCACCTTGAGGACAGGAATGCTCAGGGAGCCCTGGGAAGGAATTCAGATCTGGCCAATTCCCTAAGCGGGCATCAACAGTCAATTATTGTCAGAGAAGCCCAGGCTAGCCAGGGGAGCACAAGGGATTACCAGTCACCATAGGACATCTCTCAGAAGGGCAGGAGGCGAGCTGGCAAACCGGGCAGAGGCTTCCTGCACCCACAACAGGAGGCGTTTACACACCCAGCAGGGCCTGGCGCCTGCTCACAGATTTCAAGGTCGAGCCAGCGTCGCTTCCAGAGAGCAGCAGAGTAATTGAGCCCGCGTGTCCAGACAGAAGGCAGGCAGGCCAGGCTGCCCACATGGGTTCACCACCAGGGGCTGGCCGCAGAATGGAGAGCCGCATGCAGGTTGACTCCAGCCCCTCAAGGCACTATAGGAAGACTTAGCTTCCAGAGACTTAATTGATGTACTGAGGACAAAGTCTCTCCCCAGCTCTCGGGAGAATGAATCCCACAGCCAGCCCATCTTTACCTCCCAGTTGCAGTTGGTCTCAGAGATTTAAAATATATATACGTATTTTTTAAATTTATTTATTGGAGAGAGAGAGGCAGATGGAGAGAATGGGCACGCCAGGGGCCTCTAGCCACTGCAAACCAACTCCAGACACATGTGCCATCTTGTGCATCTGGCTTACATGGGTCCTGGGGAATTGAGCCTGGGTCCTTGGGCTTTGTAGGCAAATGCCTTAACGGCTAAGCCATGTCTCCAGCTCAGTCTCAGCGATTTTTTTTTTTTTTTTTTTTGGTTTTCTGAGATAGGGTCTCACTCTAGCTCAGTCTGACCTGGAATTCACTATGGAGTCTCTGGCTGCCCTCGAACTCACTGCGATCCTCCTACTTCTGCCTCCCGAGTGCTGGGATTAAAGGCGTGCGCTACCACGCCCGGCTAGTCTCGGAGATTTTATTTGGATCTAGAACTCCGTGGATTTCCTCTGACCTGAAGATTGAGTGCAGGTCTTCTTCGCAAGGTCTACCAAACAAAGGGCTCCATTTTCCCCAACCTGCTCTGTTCCTTCCATCTGACCAAAGCCTTTCCTACAACGGGAAGCTGATGACACCCTCACGCTGCTCCCTAGGGTCCTGGTGACGGGCAGTGCTGTGGTTCAGGGTGCTGACTCCCACGGAGGTCCACATGTTGGAAGCTTGGTCCTCAGTGTGGTGGGTGACATTGAGAAACAAGGCCTAGGGGCAGTTTCTTGGGTCGCTGAAGGTGCTACCTTTGCACAGGACTGAGGTCATGCGTATGTCACTTGTGGTTCCCTAAAATAGTTCTTCTGAGAGGGAGTTATTATAAAGTGCCAAGGAAATGCAGTTAAAACTTTTGGAGTTGAATACTTGAGGGATGGCAGGTGTTCAGAGATTTGACAAAACTCTCACAAACGCTAAGCGTTTGTGAGAGTTTAGGTATTCCCCAGACACCTTGAGGATGAATTTAATGATCCTTGGTTTATACATTCTCTGTACTACGGGAGTGAAGATACTTAATCAGAAGGGGTACCTTCAAAACTCTGCTATTCATTCCTGAGAGAAACTAGATTAAAAATAGCTAAGTAGGCGTAAGCATATGACTCTCCAAATTTACAGACCGTTAGCTGGAGGTCACGGTCTCCTCAGTTGTAAGAAGGTACTTATTCCATGAGCTTCTAAGAAAATGTGTAAGTTAGGGCTGGAGAGATGGCTTAGTAGTTAATGCACTTGCCTGCAAAGCCAAAGGACCCAGGTTCAATTCCCCAGGACCCATGTTAGCCAGATACACAGGGGCACACAGGTCTGGAGTTCGTTTGCAGTGGCTGAAGGCCCTGGCTGCGCCCATTCTCTCTCTCTCTCTCTCTGTCAAATAAATAAATAAAAACAAAATATAGCCAGGCGTGGTGGCACACACCTTTAATCCTAGCACTCGGGAGGCAAAGGTAGGAGGATCGCCATGAGTTCGAGGCCACCCTGAGACTACATAGTTAATTCCAAGTCAGCCAGGGCTAGAGTGAAACCCTACCTCAAACAAAGCAAAACAAAAGAAAATAAATAAATAAAATATTTTAAAAATGTGTAAGTTAGGTAAGCTAATATACACATATTTTGGTTTTTTGAGGTAGTGTCTCACTCTAGCTCAGCCTGACCTGGAATTCACTATGTAGTCTCAGGGTGCCCTTGAACTCATGGCGATCCTCCTACCTCTGCCTCCCGAGTGCTAGGGTTAAAGGCGTGTGCCCACCACTCCCAGAGGTAAGCTAATATTTTTAAGACACAGAGGACAATTCCGGGCACACACGAGCATTGCCACAGTACTTGGTACATAAAAACACAATTGGATAACGCACAATAGAGTACAGTGACAAGTAAGTATCTTTTCAGGTCACAGCACCCCACAAGATACCTGGGAGTAGTGTTGATGTCCTTCTCAGAGACAATATCTCATAGGTGAAAGACAAGCTACTGTAACCTACTTTTCAAACTCCTGTTTTTAACAGCATGAGCTGCTGGAAATGTCTTTAAGCATAAGCTGCTTTGCAAACATGAAAACAAACATTTTCCTTTCCACCAGAAAACTTGGCATCTGTGTCAATCCAGCACAGATTTTTCAGTCAACTGCAAGAAAAAGGAGACACTCCTGTCATGTCATCTTAATAAGAAGACAGTGCTACGAGGAATTCAGTGGTTCCCCCGTGTCTGCATGGCACTCATCCCAAGGTCCCCTCCTGAAACTGGAGACAGATCAAAACTCTATGATCAAATGGAATCAGTAAGTTGGGTACAGTGATAACTAATAATAGAATAGAACAATCCTGAGCTGGAGAGATGCCTTAGCAGTTAAGGCACTTGCCTGCAAAGCTTAAGGACCCGAGTTCGATTCTCCAGTACATACCTAAGCCAGACACACAAGGTGGTGCATGGGTCTGGAGTTTGCAGTAGCCATTCTCTCTCTCTTTCTCTGCCTTCCTCTTTCTCTCACACTCAAATAAATAAATAAAATGTTTTAAAAAATAGAACAAGGGGCTGGGGAGATGGCTTAGCGGTTAAGGTGCTTGCCTGTAAAAGCCAAAGGATCTTGGTTCGATTCCCCAGGACCCACATAAGCCAGATGCACAAGGTGGTGCATGCATCTGGAGTTCGTCTGCAGTGGCTGGAGGCCCTAGTGCACCCATTCTCATTCTCTCTCTCTTCCTCTTTCTCTCTCTCAAATAAATAAATAAATAAAATGTTTTTTAAACAACTTTTAAAAAATAGAACAATTATAACAATGTCCTATAATGAAACCTATGTGAATGTGGTCTCAATCTCTAGAAAGAGTCAAGAAAAATATTACTGTTTCTAGAACAAAGTCGACCATGGGTAACCAAAACCACAGAAGGTGAACCTGGATAAGGGGGCCCCACTACACACCTCCCACCCAAAAAGAAGACAGCCCTTCTCCATACATCAACATTGGTTAGCTCCAAAGCCAGGCCCCATCCTGCCCCAAACAGCCCGGCAAGACAGTGTCTTAGGACATACAAGGAACTAAAACGGAGGGCAAGGATTGGTGCAGTAGCTTCCCCGGGGAGACTTAACAGATGCCTGCTGCCCCTGGATAGACCACAGAGGACAGACCAAGGTAACGGTTCCACCCAAGTGAACTTTTGCTGATCTAATAAGATCAACGGGTTTATTTACAAGAGCATGTGTGATCCCCAAACAGATGCATCCCTGCAAAGTCCTGTTCCAGCATGGGTGATGTTTGCCCGGCAGCTGCACAGACGGAACTCCTGCCTCAGGTAACCCTCCGCACTCCATCCTCTAGCACCCCCCAGACCACGAGACCACGCGCAACCAAGGCAGAATTATACAGAGCTGAAGGGAGGCGAAAGAGGGAGCGCCTGCTTCTAGGGGGAAATCACGTAGGCCCAATGTCGAGGGCCTCTTGCAAGCAAGCAGTCACAGCCGCTCCGATGACGAAGATAACGGCTATTATACCCGGAGTGCAGCGTGCTATAACAGGGATCCAGCAAGTGAGAAGGGACTCTCGTAGTTCTCCCTTTGACAGAACGACAAAGCAAAAATCAGAAATACAGTTTTCAGGGCTGGAGAGATGAGTTAGTGGTTAAGCGCTTGCCTGTGAAGCCTAAGGACCCTGGTTTGAGGCTCAATTCCCCAGGACCCACATTAGTCAGATGCACAAGGGGGCGCACGTCTAGAGTTCGTTTGCAGTGGCTGGAGGCCCTGGCGTGCCCATTCTCTCTCTCTCTCTCTCTCTCTCTGCCTGTTGCTCTCAAATAAATAAATAAAAATAAACAAAAAAAATAAAGGAAATAGAGTTTTCAGCTTGCTGTGGTGGCTGAGCAGTTAAAAACACTGGCTTACAAAGCCTGCCAGCCTGGGGTTCAATTCCCAAGCCACAAAAAGTGGCACAAGCATCTGGCAACCATTCACAGTGACAAGAAGCCCTGGTGTGGGCCCCCCCACATACACACGCACCCGTGTGCATGTGCACAAATAAAAATACAATTTTTTAAAAAATACAGCTTTGGGGCTCAGGAGATGTCTCAGCAGTTAAGGCACTTGCCTGCAAAGCCTAACAACCTGGGTTTGATACCCCAGTACCTACATAAGCCAGATGCACAAAGTGGCACATACATCTGAAGTTCATTTGCAGTGGCTAGAGGCTCTGGCACACACTCTCTCTTTACGTCTGTCTCTCTCTCTCTATCTGTGTCTCTCTGTGTGTCTGTATCTGTCTCACTACAAATGAATAAGTGAAAATATTTGAAAAAATACAGCTTTAGGGCTGGAGAGATGGCTTAGTGGTTAAGGTGTTTGCCTGCAAAGTCAAAGGACCCAGGTTCAACTCCCCAGGACCCACGTTAGCCAGATGCACAAGGGGACACAAGCCTCTAGAGTTCGTTGGCAGTGGCTGGAGGCCCTTGCGTGCCCATTCTCTATCTTCCCCTCTTTCTTTGTCAAATAAATAAATAAATAAATAAAACAAAATATTAAAAAATAAATAAAAGTAGGTTGAGTTATGAATAGCTGGGTATAGTGCCAACTACCTGTGACTCCAGCGCTCAGGAGACTGAGGTAAAAACATCCTGAGTTTGAGGTCAGACTGAGCTACATAGCAAGTTCTAGGCCAGAAAGGGTTAGATAACGAGACCCTGATTTTAAAACGGGCTGGGTATGCTGGGCGTGGTGGCGCACGCCTTTAATCCCAGCACTCGGGAGGTAGAGGTAGGAGGATCGCCGTGAGTCTGAGGTCACCCTGAGACTACATAGTGAATTCCAGGTCAGCCGGGGCTAGAGTGAGACCCTACCTCGAAAAACCAAAAATAAAAAAAATTAAAATAAAATAAAACGGGCTGGGAAGATGATTCAGCAATTCTAAGCGCTTGCTTATGAAGCCTTCCAGCCAGGGTTCAACTCCCCAGCAAGCACACAGCCAGATGCAAAGTGGCACATACTCACTGTCAGAATGGCCGTGGCTCCTGGAGCATCCAAAGCTTGTGGACCAGCTAGTCTGATGGTCACTTGCAGTCTGACACTTTGTCTGTGGTGACAAGAGACTCTGTCTTTAAAAAAAGGGGGGGGGGCTGGAGAGGTGGCTTAGCACTTAAGGCACTTGCCTGTGAAGCCTAAGGACCCATGTTCGACTCTCTAGGTCCCACGTAAGCCAGACGCAGGGTGACACAAGTGCGCAAGGTCGCACATGACCACTAGGTGGCGCATGCATCTGGAGTTCGGTTACAGTGGCTGAAAGGCCCTGATGTGCCCATTCTCTCTCTCTCTCTCTCAAAAATAAAAAAATATTAATAATAATAAAAAGGAGTATATTAGAACTTGGTGTGGTGACACATGCCGATCCCAACACTTGGAGGTACAGACAGGGAGATCAGGAGTTTATGGCCAGCCTCGGCTACATAGTGAGTTTCAAGCCACCCCTGGGCTGCATAACGAGACCCTATCTCAACAAAGCAAAAACAGAAATAAACGAGAATGTCGTTGATCTCTCATGATTCCTTTGATGGCATGGGAGCCGAGCAGGCAGGGGTCTGGGAAGGCCTGAGCTGGGTGATCCAGGCCTCCCTGTTCCAGGTACTTTTCCAAGGGCTCCTTCTGTGGGTGGGCATGTCCTTACACAGCTATTTTCCCCTCCCTGTCAGAGTATGAGAGCCAAGACTACAGGGTAAACTTGGAAAAAGGGGGCGAGGATGTACCTACCAGCCTCTGGTCTTTGTGCCCGCAGACCAGACACAGCTTCACTGTCGGTCATGGGGCCACACCCCCAAACAAAGGCTACTCCCCGGCTTCCTTTCCTTTCAGGATGACTGGCTGGTAGGTGACCAAACACTCTTAGTCTCTCCCCAGCCCCCACCCAAGCAATAGCATCAATTCTCCCACACATGGTGGCATATCCCAGAATGGCCACCTGGTGCCTTCTAGGACGTCAGGCTCCCAAAGCCTCACGTCTGAACTCTCTTAACCTTGCTCTGTGACAGAAACGACTGCTGTTGTCCTACCCATCCATACCTTCATTCATAACCCCGAGCAGACAACCTCAGGAGCGCCAACCCCAAAGGGCCGCCACGTTGATTCAGCGGAGTCTTGGAAAGGGAGCCCACAGCACTATACCCTCAACAGACAGCAGCCGATACTGGTTTTATGATGATGACTCCCAAATGCTCCATCTGTCTCCAGACCTGTTCCCTCTCCAACTTCCACACGCCTTAACGGTTCCTTCCCACCATGGCGCTGAGCTGCCCGGATTCAGAGGCATCTCAAAGAGCCGGCTGCCAAGCCCTTCCCGACCTCTCTCCAGTCCCGCCCCTGTGCAGTTCGAGTCCAGGCTCTCGTCATTCTCCCCTCCACTTTTCTAATTGCTCAATTCAGTGGTTTCTGGACATCTGGCTTTCACAGGCCAATAAAAATGTTATAAATTATTGTTGGAACAATCTTTCAACTGGAAAGCTTTTTTTTTTTTTTTTTTTTTTTTTTTTTTTACCAATGAAGATATTAAATAAATAAATACAATTGAGTAACACCACGCTTTCATTAATGACAAGACAGTTTAATCTCCTCCAAAGCTAGAAGGCCACAGTGCAGCTCAAAGTGCTATTCTTTAATATATTTTATTTATTTATTTATTTGAGAGAAAGAGGCAGAGAGAAAGAGAGAGAGAGAGAGAGAGAGAATGGGCGCGCCAAGGCCTCCAGCCACAGCAAATGAGCTCCAGATGCGTGCGCCTCCCTTGTGCATCCGGCTTATGTGGGTCCTGGAGAGTCGAACCGAGATCCTTTGGCTTTGCAGGAAAATGCCTTAATCGCTAAGCCAACTCTCCAGCCCTCAAAGGGCTATTCTTTAAAACAAGTGTTTAGCTCTAAGAAAAACTCACTGTATTGACCTTATTTTCCTCATTTCTCACCAGACTGAAACTTGAGCTCTGACAAGGCCCCACGTCTTCACAGACAGCCTTCGGAAACCCGCCATCTTCCGGCTTTGTCTCAGGCCAGCGGAACTACTGCAGACCTAGTGGCTCAGGGCACTAGAGACTTTGCTCTCCCAGTTCTGGAATCTGGAAGCTCAAGACCAAGAGGCCGACAGATCTGGTTCCTTAAAGGACCTGGCATTGGACCTGGCATTCCTTGGCATGGTCTCACTGGTGGCGGGGAAGAGGTGGGGGCACAGGAAGCAAGCTTCCTGGTGTCTCCCCTTAGATGAACACTGATGCCCCTGTGAGGACTTCACCCCCTCATCATTTTGTCCACGCTGGAGATCAGGGTTTCAACACAGGGATTTTGGAGACACTCAGTTATCAGACCCGCTAATCTCCCTCCTTGACTATATATACCACACTAAGGTTCCTAGATATCCCCTCCCACACCCATTACTTGTCCAGCTGGACAAGTGAGGCATCCTCCTCTGTTGTGCTGATAAGGCTCATTAGATAAAGCCCTGAGGCCAGCCAAGGGGGCTCCTCCACATCAGGTTTGCGTTTTGGAGCTTGGACTGACTACAGAAGCTGTCTCCATCCCCAGAGTCCAGCAGAACTACCGGTGCACCTGAGAGGGCTACCTCTGTGGGGCGCCCCACCACTTGTCTGTAGACACCAGCTGTTCCTCTTTCTTGGGGGCCTTACTTCTTTTTATTTATTTAATTATTTGGGAAAGAGAAAGAGGAAGAGAGACGGGGAGAATGGGGGCGCCAGGGCCCCCAGCCACTGCAAACGAACTCCAGTTGCATGTGCCACCTTGTGCATCTGGCTTTATGTGGGCCCTGAGGAATTGAACCTGGGTCCTTTGTCTTTGCCAGCAAGAGCCTTAACCACTAAGCCATCTCTCCAGCCCACTACCCACTTCTTTTCTTGCCTCACAGTATTTCAAACCTTGCCACTAAAGCACAGTGAATAGGTCTCCTAAAGAATTTTTACTGTTCTTAACAATAGGAAACAGACAATGGCTAAAAATAACAATGGGCAAAGTGACAAGGGTTCTCAAGATTGCAAAGAGTTTTGTTACCAGAATTCCTGGGGTTCAGTGGTATGTAAAGGGGCCCTCCCCTCAGCCCCATCTGCTTCAGGCCTTCCCTGTCTCACTCCATAAACTGCAGCCGCTACTTTGGCTCTGGGAACCCACTCTGCTGGCCCCAGTGACTGTCTGTGAACCCCTAGAGCTCAGGGATGGCTCACCTGCGCTTCTGACCTTCTAAAAGGAGGGCTCCCTCCTCCTAGACTCCCCCGCCATAAAACTCAAATACCAAAAACTGCAAGATTCAGCGGTGCAAAGTGGGCTCTCGGGGGTCTGAGGAGGTCCTAGGGAGGTGCTTGTGCTCATTAAAGGAAGACATTCCCACTGTCACCCCCGTAGGGAGGCCTGCCCTCACCCCTGGGCAGGCAGGTAAGAGGTGCCCAGCTGGAGGCGGGCCAGAGCAGGAAGAGAAGCAGCTGCCTCAGATGCCGTCCAGCTAGTGGAGTGGGAAGGACTGACTGATTTCCCAGTACTTGCATGTACAACTTTGAGCCTAGAGTCCAAGCAAAGATGTGGACTCCTCAAAGCAAGGTCCGCCAACCAGCAGCGCCAGCATGACCCGGATCAACAGAAATAGGCCCAGGCCCACCCCAGACTTACTGAGTTCTAATCTGCTTTTAAATAAGACTCCCAGCTGAGTCACATGGACACTAATGTCTGAGAAGCAGCCTTCTTAAACATCTAGGTCAGGCTTTCTCAAATAAGGTGGTTTTTCTTATCCCAGAGACATTTGGCTGTGTTGGAAGACATGTTTTGGCATCAAGGCAGGGGAATGGTACCAGTCCCTAGAAGGTGGAGTCCAGCACAGATAGTCTGTAATGAAGGATTACCTGGGTCACCCCTACAGCTCCAGCCCTTAAGGGCTGAGGCAAGAAGATTGCAAGTCCAAGGTCAGCCTGGGATACACAGATACCTTATCTCAAAAAAAAAAAAAAAAAAAAAAACAAACCATATATATGGGGCTGGAGAGGTGGCTTAGCAGTTAAGGCGCTTGCTTGCAAAGCCAAATGATGCAGGTTCAACTCCCCAGGACCCACGTAAGCCAGATGCACAAGGGGGCGCACGCATCTGTAGTTCATTTGCAGAGGCTGGAGGCCCTGGTGTGCCCATTCTCTCTCTTTACCTGCCTATTTCTATATCTCTCTCTGTCTCTCAAATAAGTAAATAAAAATAAAAATATTTAAAATATATATACATATGGCTTTGGGGGAGCAATTACCTGCCCCAGAAATCATCAGTGTCCAGGCTGGGAAACTGTGATGTTGTAGAACACTCCCGAGAGAGAACTGATAAGTGGTCCCAGAGCCTCGCTCCCCTGGGGGGGGGGGACTTTGCATGAGCAAAGGAGGGAGCGGGACCTACGACAGGACCAGAACCTCTTTGGAGTCGGCCCCGGAATCTTCTTATGAAGCTGTGTGACCTCCGTGTGGTTCTTTATTCTAGACGCTGAACCGCAAAGCACTGAGGCGAGCCGTGAGACCCTGGCCCCGGCGGCACTAAGGAAAGCCGAGCTCAGCCCCACATGTCACCAGTGACAACCAAGATCTGGCTCTGAGGACGGCGGGCTCTGGGGGATGTGCAGGGTCCCGCAGCTGCCACTACCCCCCCCACACACAACTTTAATGCCTTAGGGTGGCGACGACTGCGAACACAGGGTGCAGGACTCTCGGCACCGAAACTGTCCACAAAAATAACCAGGCATGACAGTGCAGGAAAAGAAGCATTCGAGGCCACCCAGACACTCCACAGCACCCTGTCTTAGCAAAGAAGTCAGTGACAGGGATGTATCCTCTCGGCCTCTCTGTGGGTCCGGTCACCTTTCTGGAAAACCTTGAATGCTCCCCCTGATGGAGCCATCGTCCCTCTTCTGTATTCCTGGGTCCCTTTCCCCACTGCTCCGTTAGCTTCTAAATCCCTTTCACCCTCGGGGATTCCAGCCCAGGTGGTGGTACAAGCCACCTTTGTATATATATATATATTTTTTAATTTTTTGTTTATTTATTTATTTGAGAGCGACGGAGAGAAGGAGGCAGAGACAGAGAGAGAGAGAGAGAGAATGGGCACGCCAGAGCTTCCAGCCTCTGTAAACGAACTCCAGATGCGTGCGCCCCCTTGTGCATCTGGCTAACGTGGGTCCTGGGGAATTGAGCCTCGAACTGGGGTCCTTAGGCTTCACAGGCGAGCGCATAACCGCTAAGCCATCTCCCCAGCCCACAAGCCACCTTTGCACAAAAGGACGGCTCCCAAGTTTGCTCTGCAGTTCTTCCGTCTCTCTGCGTGTGGTGCTTTGTGACGATGTGCAACCAATGAGGAAGGGTGGGACTCATCGGGTCCATGTCATAGAGCCCACGCATCTTGGTGGGGCAATTCCCAAACCCTGTTCTCCCCATTCCTCACCACTTCTTTTGGTATATATATTTGCTTTTTTTTTTTCTTCTCTTTTTGGTTTTTCTAGGTAGGGTCTCACTGCAGTCCAGGCTGACCTGGAATTCACTATGTAGTCTCAGGGTGGCCTCGAACTCACGGTGATTCCTCCTACCTCTGGACTCCCGAGTGCTGGGATTAAAGGCGTGCGCCACCACGCCCGGCTCTGTTTATTTATTTGAAAGTGAGAGAGAATGAGAGAAAGAGGCAAACACACACACACACACACACACACACAGAGTATGGGAATGTCATGGCCTCCTGTCACTGCAAATGATCTCCAGACGCATTGTGCCACATTTTGCATCTGGCTTTATGTGGGTACTGGAGAATCGAACCCAGCCCGTCAGGTTTTTGCCAGCAGGTGCCTTTAACAGCTGAGCCATCTCTCCAGCCCTCACCACAATTTCTATACCATACCCTTGACCAAGGTCTGCTTCAGGGATAACCAAACTAAGACAAGCATTTGCTCATGGTTGAATTCCCTGACACAGTAGAAAATCACAGCCCCCAACCCCTCGAAAAGTATGAAAGTTAGCTAAGTACTGGTATGTATGCCTTGGAAATCTCAGAACAACAGCAGTCAGAGTAGTCAAAACTCACTGACTGCCTGGGTAATCAGAGCCAGAAGCCCAGAGCTACATGTCTCAAGCCAGGCATGGTGACTCATGCCTTTAATTCCAGCACTAAGTAGACTGAAATAGGAGAAACACTGTGAGCACAAGGCCAGCTTAGACTAGAGTGAGACCCTGATTCAAGAAAACAAAGGAAGGGGGCTGGAGAGATGGCTTAGTGGTTAAGGCACTTGCCTGCAAAGCCAAAGGACCCAGGTTCGACTCCCCAGGACCCACGTAAGCCAGATGCACAAGGGGGCGCATGCATCTGAGTTCATTTGCAATGGCTGGAGGCCCTGGCATGCCCATTCTCTCTCTCTCTCTCTACCTGCCTATTTCTGTCTCTCTCTTAAATAAATAAATAAATATTTAATTATTTATTTATTTAAAAAAAGGAAGGCAGGCTCTGCTTGGGCTGCAAAGTCACAGAGAAATCGAGCTGGAGCTCAACTGAAAGCCTCCTCCCTGTGGACCAGCTGACAGAAAAGCTTGAGCAAGCTATGCTGCATGCAGCCCTATGGGAAGGAGAAGTCATCAGTGGTGATAGACAACAGTGACACTGCAAACCTTAATTTTGGCCAGCCAGGCCAAATGAGCCAACAGATGCAATAGTGGCATGTCTGTTATGGGGGGAACCAACTGCTCTTTAGTTGAACTGGAGGTCTGCACACAGAAGGGAATACATGCCTCGTACTTAAAACCTAGTCAAAAGTCCATGACTGGGGAAGTCATGAGCCCTGGGGGAATAATGTCTGCTGTTGTCTGGCTAAATGCACACGGTATCCTCACTAACCTACCTTATTAGAACTTTTCTTAATGTTCATACCCATATATTAATGCTACTCTCACTTTTGGTTAGAGAAGCTTCTCTTTTCAGATGGCAGTGGCCTCTGGGATGACTCAAAAGGCAACACTGGTGCCAAGAAGAAGTGACCGAGGAGTGTTCAGCACTGAAACATCTCTATTACACCTTCCAAGGCTCAGGGTCCACTGCAGAAGAGGTGGTGGAAAGAATGTAAGAGACAAAGGAAGGGCAAGACTGCTTACAATGCACTCTTCCAGACACAAATGGCCTGGATATCCATGACCTCGCAATGCCTGGCACTACCTACACAAGACCTTCATAACAGGAGGAAAAAATGATGACATCAAAATAAAGGAGAGGGCTGGAGAGATTGCTTAGGGGTTAAGGTGCTTACCTGCAAAGCCTAAGAAACCAGGTTCGATTCTCCAGATGCACAAGGTGGCTCATGCATCTGGAGTTCGCTTGCAGTGACTAAATGCCCTGATGTGCCTATTTTCTCTCTCTCTCTTTCTCTCTCTGCCTCTTTCTCTTTCAAATAAAAAAAAAATTTTAAAAACATAAAAATAAAAGAGAAGCTGGGCGTGGTGGCGCACACCTTTAATCCCAGCACTTGGGAGGCAGAGGTAGGTAGATCACCATGAGTTCAAAGCAACCTTGAGACTACCTAGTGGTGAATTCCAGGTCAGCCTGGGTTAGAGCAAGACCCTATCTTGGAAAAACCAAAATAAATAAATATAAAAATGAAAAAAGAGACTAATTGGGGGGGAGGGATATGGTGGAGGGTAGATATATGAAGGGGAAAGCAGGGGAAGGGAGGGAATATCAGTTTATTGTCTATAATTATGGAAGTAGTCAATAAAAAGACATTTTAAAAGAGGGAGGAAGAAAAGAAGAAGGAAAAGAGGGAGGGAGGAAGTGAAAACAGACTCCTATGTATATCAACAATTCAATTTCTATTTTTAAATTTTTATTTATTTATTTGAAAGAGAGACAGACAGACAGAATGGGCACACCAGGGCCTCCAGCCACTGCAAACGAACTCCAGACACATGTGCCACCTTGTGCATCTCACTTACATGGGTCCTGTGGAATTGAACCTGGGTCCTTTGGCTTTGCAGGCGAGTGCCTTCACTGCTAAGCTGTCCCTCCAGCCCAACGATTCAATCTCTAACGGTCACACAGAAACAAGGAGATTCAGTGGCTAGGGCCTCCAGCTCCGTAATGTAAGAGGGCAGGCAGGAAGTCTAGTCCAGCTACCTCCTGAACTTCGGGAAGTTCAGCTTTGTTGCCTGTAAAATGGGTGATTAGCTGCACCTGCCTGCTTGGCCCTGGGGAGGACTTGACGCTGAAGGACCTATTAAAGAATTTCGTACAGTCCTGGCCCCAAATGAACATTCAATAAATGCTCTCAACCCGAGTATTACTATTATTGCCATGCCTATTTTAGACACTCTCCCTGTTTACTCAGGTGATTGACAGGCACAGAATGCCAGTTACCCAACAACTAGTGATTGTATGAATGAAAGAAATAATTCAAAAGGCCTACAATGAATGCCCCTTTTAACAAAAGCTCTTACAAATCTTTTCCCGTTCGTTAAGCCTACCCCTGTGACTAGAAACTATGTGAATGTAGGAAAGTCACTCCATCTACCAGAAACCCTCACTGTAAAGGTAAAAAGGGCACTAGGTCACTTCGAGGCCCCTTCCAGGCTGCGGACAGCACTTTTCTGTTTGAGAGGAGCCATCCCGCTCGCAAGGTGTGCAACATCTTTGGCCTCTACGCACAGGCCCTCCAACACAGCAGTGACTGATGTCACAGACAGATGTCTCCTGGACAACATCAGCCAGGTGGAACCCCCCCCCCCATGATAAACGTCTGCCTTGTCCACAGCCAGGGGCCGCTGCTGCAGTCCAGCCCCGACCCCAGCCCCACACAGCAGAGGGGTCAGTGGTGTTCCCTTGCCTTGGCTGGCCTGATATATTTTTTTTATTAGACTAGCAACAACAAAAATATTAAGAATCTCTTCACCTTTTTCCCTAATTATTTCCTCCCTTTTCCCACCCATCCTTCATTCTCTCTTGCACTTCATTAAAAAGCAGGCCCTTTGGAAACAGCCAAGCATTCACTGCAGATTTCAAATTATTTTCTTTTCCCTAGTCTATCATTAGCCACATTTGCCTGTAAAGAAGATGGATGTTTTTAAAGCTCATCTGCTCACAACCCCAGAACATAATCCTCTCCCCTGGTTATCACTATCTGTTTATGACATTAGGAACAGCGGGAGACCCAAACTCCAAAACTCAAATGATCCTGACATGCAAATGTGTCCTAAAAGCCAGCAAAGGAAGGGTTCAAAGGATTTATTAGCAACAGAGCTGCTGTTAACGAGAAAGCTCGGAGGGCTTCTCCGGGAATGGTCAAGGTTGCTCTGCAATGGGACCAGAGTCCCAGTTTCTCAGCTGACAGTCAGAGCACCTCTGGGACAGGGCCAGCAGCACCACAGTTGGGAGGGACGAGAGAGGGTGGCTCGATGTGCTGTTGACTTCCAAACGGCTTTCTGTAGACAGAGGCCCAAGGTCGGTTGCGTTCGTCAATTCCTTCCCTTATACCAAGAAGAAATTCCTGTCAAGACTGTGCGGCAGACCTCTAGAGCTGCAGGTGTTAGATGAGAGCAAGAGAAAAGCCAGCTTGCTAGAGACTCTGCTCTCCACAAACCTCCCCCTACCTTCTTTAAATATATAGATAGGGCTGGAGAGATGGCTTAGCGGTTAAGCGCTTGCCTGTGAAGCCCAAGGATCCCGGTTCGAGGCTCCATTCCCCAGGACCCACGTTGGCCAGATGCACAAGGGGGCGCACGTGTCTGGAGTTCGTTTGCAGTGGCTGGAGGCCCTGGCGCACCCATTCTCTCTCTCTCTCTCTCTCTCTGCCTCTTTCTCTCTCTGTCAGTTGCTCTCAATAAATAAAAATGAAAAAAATATTTAAATATATAGATAGATAGATAATATATATTATGTCATATATAATATAGATGATATAATATCTATTATAATACATATGTATTACAATACATATATAATATTTTTTATTTATTTGAGAGAGGGAGAGGCAGATGGATAAAGAGAGAGAGAGAATGGGCACACTAGGGCCTCCAGCCACTGCTAATGAACTCCAGACACATGGCCACCTTGTGCATCTGGTTTATGTGGGTACTGGGGAATTGAACCTGGAGCCTTAGGCATCTCAGGCCAGTTGCCTTAACCGCTAAGCCATCTCTCCAGGCCCCTCCACTTCTTGTGCAGGTGTCAGCATCGCTTCTCAAGGAGCTGAGGCCACTGGCTTCCACCCCTGGAGATCTGGGGTCATGAATGCTTCAAGAAGGAGCAGCGTGGTGGGAGAGATGACTCAGCGGGTCGGGAGCTTGCCCGTGAAGCCTAAGGACCCAGGTTCGACTCCCCAGAACCCACGTAAGCCAGATGCACAAAGTGACACACGCGCACTGGTGGCACAAGTGCGCCTGGAGTTCACCCGCTGTGGCTAAGGCCCTGGTGCGCCGTTTCTCTCTCTCTCCCCCTCATGCGCGCTTTCTCTCTCAAATAAAAATAAAATGAAATACAAAGCGGCAGGGCAGGACTGCAGCAGTGACGAGAGCACCCGAGGCAACTAGGAGCACCAATGGAGTGACGGGGAGGACCGCAGTGGTGGGGAGGACTAATGTAGTGATGTGGGAGGAGGGCTGTACTGGTGGGGAGGACTACGGCAGAGATGAGGAGGACTCCTGCAACGACCGGGAAGGCTCACGGGGAACACTGCGACAGCGATGGGGAGGACTCCTGGAGTGACTAGAAAGACCAGAGGAGGGGCGAGAAGCACTGCTGCGGCGAGGAAGAGTCCTGCTGCTTGAGGGGAAGGAGGGAGGAAGGGTTGGTATGGAGGCATGCTCCCCTTCCCCCCTGAGCCCCTACTGCTTTCCACCCTTGGGTGGGGGTCCTTGAGGTTTTGTCCCTTTTCTAGCTCCTCCTTCCTCAAACCAGTGCCTGACACTCAATGCCCCAGCCTCTGCGCCGAGGGTCACGTTCGCACGGCAGCCTTCTGTCACCACAGGCTCTCGGCTGCACAGTCCTTAACTGCTGCTGTTTTTCTTCAAGAAGCCATGATCATGCCTAGTGTCGTTGTCTATGCTTTATGTGACTTGTCATGCACACACATCACACACACACACAGAGCTCCCCCCAAAGTAAGTGCCATGCCATATGGGTTAAAAAAAAAAAAAAAAGCCGGGCGTGGTAGCACACGCCTTTAATCCCAGCACTCGGGAGGCAGAGGTAGGAGGATCGCCGTGAGTTCAAGGCCACCCTGAGACTACATAGTGAACTCCAGGTCAGCCTGGGCCAGAGTGAGACCCTACCTCAAAAAACCAAACCAAACCAAAACAAAACAAAACAAAAAAAGTACCTTGTTCTCCAGACACACAGTAGGGGTTCCATAAACAGTTGGTGCAGTGAAGGTCTGGGCTTGGATTGTCTGCTTGAGCGAGAGGTTGTGGACTTACAAATGTCACTCGCAACGCAGGGTTCCACCTGTGGGACCTTCCAGATTTCCCCTCTCCCTCTCCTCAACTGCATCTGCCGTCCGCTCCTGGGACAACCAGCCCGCTTCCTAATGGGCTCTGCCAAGCGTTCTTCGGAGCACCCAGTCCATGTCTGTTTTTAGGTAACCCTTGTGGTCGGCTAGACAGTGACAACACGGCCCCTGCATGTAGGAACTTGTCAAAGTAATTGAAAAGGCACTTTTCCTAGAAATCATTACAAATAATTAATAAAATATATATATATTTTTTTAATAAAAGAGGTAAGTCTGGCTGCAGGAGAAGCATTCTCATTTCTTATATCCAAAATGAAAACCTTGCGTTCCTTCATTAGGTCTCGGGCCTGTTGGAAGAGGGAGAAGCATTCCAAGACCGCCTGGACTCTGGAAGATTCCGACGCTGGGCTTTTCAGCCCTCGGTGTCAGGCTGAGGTTGGCTGGGTGTGGTAGACAGCTTCAGGTTCGCTGAGATGAACGTCCAGACCAGGCACAGTGATGGAGGAAGGGATATTATTGAAGCTTACAGATCCAGGGGAAGTTCCATAATGGCAGAAGAAGCTGGCCTGCCTTCACAGGACCAAGCAGAGAGAGAGAGAGAGAAGCACAAGCCTAAAGCCACACAGCACAGCACACTTCAGGAACTCCTGCTAGGCACACTTTGCATATCTTTAGATTGAAATCTGAAACCCACCACCACACCTTAAGATCCACACAATGGCATTGCCTCCAGCCAGGTGGCTAAAGATGCAAACTACAAACAAATAAACAACTGAATATATTGGGGGCCATCTATTCAAACTACCAAACTGGGTAAACAGCTCCTTCTGCCCCCCTCCCCGCGTTGAGAGGACACTATGCCCCCGCGGAGGCTCTGTCCCCATTTAGGTGTGACACTCCTTCACCAGCATGTGGAAAATTTCCCCATTTGTTCTCTAAAACATGAGCCCTCCCAACCATCTCCTAAGACCCTATGTTAGAAGTGAAGGCTCCAGGATGGAAGTGGCCTGGCAGAGTGCCACCTCCACCACAGGAGGCTGGGTTGCTCCCTCCCAGCTTCTAGAAGGTTCACAAGGCCATCTTCCCCTCCTGATGATCTCAGGGCTTCCTTACTTCTCCCTAAGTGCTGAAATTTACATCACATAAAACTCCCAGTTGAGGGGCTGTGAAGTTGGCTCAGCCAAATGCTTGCCATGCCCATGTGAGAACCCGAGTTGGGAAAACTGGTACCCCCGTCAAAGCTAGGCACTGGGGTGTACACCTGTGATCCTCGTGTGCTGGGGAGGTGGAGGTAGGCGGATCCCTGGAGCTGGCTGGCCGGCTAGTCAGTGAACTCCAGGTTCAGTAAGAGACCAAATCAGCTGTGCGCCCACACATACACACGTGCGCAGCACACACACCACGACGAAACAAAGAAAATCTTCCATGTGAGGGCTGGAGAGATGGCTTAATGGTTAAGGTGTTTGCCTGGGAAACCTAAGGACCTAGGTTTAATTCCCCAGTACCCATGTAAGCCAGATGCACAAGGTGGCACATGCACCTGGAGTTCGTTTGTAGTGGCTAGAGGCCCTGGTATGACCACTCTCTATCTGCCTATCCACCCCCCCATAAATAAATAAATAAAAATTTAAAAAAAAAAAAAAATAATGAGGCGGGCTAGAGAGATGGCTTAGCCGTTAAGCGCTTGCCTGTGAAGCCTAAGGACTCCAGTTTGAGGCTCAATTCCCCAGGACCCACGTAAGCCAGATGCACAAGGGGGCGCATGCATCTGGAGATTGTTTGCAGTGGTTGGAGGCCTTGGCGCGTCCATTCTCTCTCTCTCTCTCTCTCTCTCTCTCTCTGCCTCTTTCCCTCTCTCTGTCTGTTGCTCTCAAATAAATAAATAAAAATAAACAACAGCCAAAAAAGAACGAGGCTTCATCATAAACACATGAGGCCATGTGTGGTGGGGTATTTGACACTCAGACCATCCCACAAATAAATAGTGCCTACCTTGTTCTTTAGAATAATAAGTGCATTGACTGTGATGTTTAAGTGGAGGCTTATGTCGATTTAACATGACAAAACCCATTCCTCTCTCACTAACAGCCCGCTGCTGGCACTCTTTCTCAGCAAGGGCTCCTCTCTGCACAGTAACTAAGAGGCACACGGGTTTTCCATTTGGTGTCACCGTGGTTTCCTAAGGCTGCAAGCACTCTGCCTCTAGATAGGGGGAAAGAAGAGAGCCAGTGGGGAGAAGGCACATCTACCCGGAGCTGGCTTGGCACGGCCCCTCTCGCTTCATAAGACCTGACCACGTGGTGCTGCTCAGCTGTAAATGCAGCCTGGGGTGGACTGTGTGCAGGCTGCAGGGCCAGGGAAGGGACATCTGGAACTTCTGTTATTTATTTATTTGAGAGAGAGAAAGAGGCAGAGAAAGAGAGAATGGGTGCGCCAGGGCCTCCAGCCACTGCAAACGAACTCCAGACGCGTGCGCCCCCTTGTGCATTGGCTTACGTGGGCCCTGGGGAATCGAACCGGGATCCTTCAGCTTAGCAGGCAAACGCCTTAACCGCTAAGCCATCTCTCCAGTCCCCTGAAACCTCATTCCAAATCTGCAGCTGATGGAGCCTGTGGCAGACAGACCCTTGCTGGAGGTGTGTCCCTGGGGGCTCAGCAGTCCATCCCACCGGGTGTCCAGAGTAGCTCACGCTTGCCTCTTTCTCCCAGCCGCTGTGACAAGACGTGATGCCCCAGCTGAGCTGCCTTCCCCACCATGATGCAGCTTCCCCCAAAACTGTAAGCCAGAGTGGCCCCCTTCCTTCCATCAGCTGCTCTGTCAAATGAAATGTTTTATCCCAGCAACAAGAAGGTAACTGCTACAGTTGACTTATTGATTTGTTTATGTATTTGTCATGGTCATCTCTAGATGGCAGGGATTCTCACAGTCTCAACACCTGGCAAAATGTACATTAAGGGCTGGCGAGATGGCTTAGTGGTTAAGGCGCTTGCCTGCGAAGCCTAAGGACCCCAGTTTGATTCTCCAGGACCCACATAAGCCAGATACACAAGGGGGCGCATGCATCTGGAGTTCGTTTGCAGTGGCTGGAAGCTCTGGCGTACCCGTCTCTCTCTCTCTCTCTCACTTTCTTTCTTTCCTTCTTTCCTTCTCTCTCTCAAATAAATAAACTTTTAAAAGGTGTATTTAATAAATAAGCATTCATTGGATGAGAATAGTCCATTTTGTAAGGACTCAATCTCCAGTAAACAGAAATCTTACTTTGCAGAAGGTCATCACACACATGCATAATATTTCCCTCTCTCTTACACGCACGCACACACCCCTAGGTACCTACACCAAAGTCACACAGGGTCAGGGCCAAACCTGCTCGTGCCTGTGATTCACAGAACAGCAGAAACCAGCATTAGGAACAGCCCTTTCGAGCTGCCCAGCGTGGTGTTGGACGGAGCCAAATACCACAAAAGAAAACTGGAATAGGAAAGAAAAAGTCACCACAGAAAAATAGTCCAGATTTCTCATGATCTTACCCATGAGTCAGACTTGCGTTTGGGATAACAACTTGCAGGCAAGGCCAGAACAGTCCGCCTGAGAGATGCCAGCATGCCAGTTTCAACAGCAGAGAAGGCACACTTCTTAAATTGGCTTAAAAGGACAAATCTAGCGCATGTATTTATTTTCTTTTGCTTAAAAAAAAAAATCCCAAGGTGAACCAGCCTCTTGTTTAAAAATAGTCCTCTTGGGATGAAGAGATTGCTCAGTGGTTAGGGCACTTTCTTGTAAATCCTAAAGACCCCGGTTCGATTCCCAGTACCCATGTAAAGCTGAATGCAGAAAATGGTGCGTGTATCTGGAGTTTGTTTGCAGTGGATAGAGGCCCCGGAGTGCCCATATTCCTTCTCTATCTCTCTGTCTCTCTCTGCTTGCAAATAAATAAGAAGGAGGAGGAAAAGAAGGCAGGAGAGATGGTTCAGTGGTTATGGCACTTGCCTGCGAAGCCTAAGGAACTAGGTTCGATTCCCCAGGACCCATGTAAGCCAGATGCACAAGGTACTGCATGCGTCTGGAGTTCGTTTGCAGCAGCTGGAGGCCCTGGTGTGCTCATATTTGCTCTCTCTCACTCCTTCTCTCTCTCTGCCTCTTTCTCCCTCACTCTCAAATAAATAAATAAAATATTAGAAAAGAAAGAATAGGGCTGGAGAGATGGCTTAACAGTTAAGGTGCTTGCCTGCAAAGCCAAAGGACCCAGGTTCAATTCATTAGGACCCATGTAAACCAGATGCACAAGGGGACACACACATCTGGAGTTCGTTTGCAGTGGCTGGAGGCCCTGGTGCACCCATTCTCTAGCTCTCTTTCTACCTGCCTATTTCTGTATCTCTCTGTCTCTCTCAAATAAATAAATAAAAATAAAATAAATAAAAAAGAGGGCTGGAGAGATGGCTTAGCGGTTAAGGTGTTTGCCTGCAAAGCCAAAGGACCCCGGTTCGATTCCCCAGGACCCATGTTAGCCAGATGCACAAGGGGGCACACGTGTCTGGAGTTTGTTTGCAGTGGCTGGGAGGCCCTGGTGCACCCATTCTCTAGCTCTCTTTCTACCTGCCTATTTCTGTATCTGTCTCTCTCAAATAAATAAATAAAAATAATTTTTTAATAAAAAAGAAAAAAGAGGGCTGGAGAGATGGCTTAGTGGTTAAGGTGTTTGCCTGCAAAGCCAAAGAACCCTGGTTCGATTCCCTAGGACCCATGTTAGCCAGATGCACAAGGAGGCACACGGGTCTGGAGTTCGTTTGCAGTGGCTGGAGGCCCAGGTATGCCCATTCTCTGCCCCCTCCCTCTTTCTCTGTCAAATAAATAAATAAATAAAAATAAAATATTTTTTTTAAAAAAAGAAAGAATAATTTAAAAAGAAAAAAAGAGCTCTCTTGGAAATTAAACTGTAAATCTCTTTCAAGCACCAATGTCAAGTGTCTGAAGCTTGCTATCTGGGGCAGTGGGAAGAAGCATAGGGCAGTCTTTACTGTGTGACTCTTACAAAGCTGCTTCACCTCTCTGGGCACTAATGAGTATGAAATTAGAAAGGGCAGTCTCTCAAGTCTGAGGAGGAAATTGTCGTCTGTGGAAGGAATCGAGTGTTTTGTGTCTTACAAGTCTTTTACTATAGACGGAAATTATTCCTTACAGAAACTGTCTTCACAAGCAGCTTTATCTAGAGGCTTTTTAAAAAAGATTTTATTTTTATTTACTTATTAGAGACAGAGAGAGGGAGAGAGAGTGAGAATGGGCACGCCAGGGCCTCTAGCCACTGCAAACGAACCCCAGATGCATGTGACACCATGGGCATCTGGCTTATGTGGGACCTGGAGAATCGAACCTGGGTCCTTAGGCTTCGCAGGCATGCGCCTTAACTGCTAAGCCATTTCTCCAGTCTGCTTTATTTAGAGGCATTTATTCGTCCAGGATAGGCGAAGTCCATGCCACTGCTCATGTGACTGGTTCTCTAGTAATGAGAGGCAGGAAAGGGATGGCTGGGCCCCTAGGTAATGCTATGGTCTAAATGCCCGCGCCCCTCCCCCACATCTTATGTGGAAATCCAGGCCCCAAGGTGGTGGTAGGAGGAGTGGGCCTTTTGATGTGACTGGATCTTAAGACAGAATTATCTTGAGTAGGACAATGCTGTTACATGAAAGACCCCGTGGTGCCACCTTACCCCTTCTTCCATGTTAAGGACACACAAGGAGACATTGTCTGTGAACCATAGGGAGGCCTCACCATATCCCAAATCTGCTGTGACCCTGACCTTGACCTAAAATACTGAAAAAGACACTTTCTGTGGCTTCTAAACCACCTGGTTTATGGTATTTTTGATACAGAGATTATAGCAAACCACCATGTGTTAGGTAGGACAGTTTCCTACTGTTGTTGCTATTACTTTGTTTTTGTTTTCTTTAATTTAATTTAATTTTATTTATTTATTTATTTATTTATTTTTGGTTTTTCTTTTTTTTTTTTTTTTTTTTTTTGGTTTTTCAAGGTAAGGTCTCACTTGAGCCCAAAACTTTTTTTTTTTTTTTTTTTTTTTTTTTGGTTTTTGGTTTATTTTTGGTTTTTCAAGGTAGGGTCTCACTCTGGCCCAGGCTGACCTGGAATTCACTATGGAGTCTCAGGGTGGCCTCGAAATCACGGCGATCCTCCTACCTCTGCCTCCCGAGTGCTGGGATTAAAGGCGCGCGCCACCACGCCCGGCTGTTTTCTTTAATTTTAATTTTATTTATTTATTTACAAGCAGAGAGAGAAAGAGAGAAGAGACAGACAGAGAGAGAATGGGCGCGCCAGGGCCTCCAGCCACTGCAAACAAACTCCAGATGCATGCGCCCCTTGTGCAGCTGGTTTACGTGGGTCCTGGAGAATCAAATCTGGGCCCTTTGGCTTCACAGGTCTTAACCATTAAGCCATCTCTCTAGCCCTGTTGGTTTGGTTTTGAAACGAGAGTGTCACTATGTAGCCCAGGCTGGCCTTGAACTTGTGGCAATCCTCCTGCCACAGCCTCCCGGGTTCTGGGATTACAGGTACATGTCACTACTCCTGACATGGATATATTTCTTTTCTTTTTGAGCCAGGGTCTTATGTACCCTAGATTGGCCTTGAACTCCTATAAGGCAAGGATGACCTTAAACCAGTCTTCCTACCTTCACCTTAGGGGAGGGTACCACCACACAGAGCTGCTTTCTTCTTTTAGAGAGAATTTTGACTGCAGTTAGTTCCTCCTGCCGGTGAGGAAACTAGGCCCCAACGTCAATCAGGGGGCGAGAGAGTGTGGACGGAACAAAGCGCTGGCTGCTGCTTCGCCCTTGACTTCACTCCACACCTTGTACAGTGACATCAGCCCCTGGACTTCCGAAGCAAGAGCAGCGGGGGAGCCGCTTGTGTCTATCTTTAAGGTAAGGAATTACTGCCGAGCTGAACGACTCAAGCCTTGTCAGACTTCTCACAGGCTGAGCAAGCTCTCAGCTTATTCTAGTAATAATGTCGGATCAGGCGAGAGAGGGAGAAGGCGATGGGGTACCTAGAGTGTGCGAGAGGGTGAGTTCTCCTTAGGGTGCTGAGGATGGCTGCTCACGAACGCTACCAAAATAACCACTCCCTGGCCGCCTGCAAGTCGAGTCTCTACAGCACAGATTTCAGAACTGGATTCAACTGTTCCCTTGGACTCCTTGATCACGCGCCGTCTCCCAGGATGAGAATCACTGGCTGGCTGTGTGTGTATGTGACTGCTTGGTTTTATTTTCTTTTTAGTTTTCACAGGCTAGCCTCAAATTCACTATGCAGCCAAGCATAACCTTGAACTCGTGATCCTCCTGCTTCTACCATCTGAGCACTGAGATGTCAGGCCTGTGCCACCATACCCAGTCACTGAGGATTGACCAGGACTCTGTGCGTGCCAGGCCAACACTCTGCCAACTGCTCTACATGCCCAGCCCTCGTCTGTTTTAATCAGGCCTCTGCTTTCTACCAGAACAATGGATTAGAAGCAAAAATAAATAAATAAATAAAATGAGAGGGCTGGAGAGATGGCTTAGCAGTTAAGGCACTTGCCTGTGAAGCCTAAAGACCCAGTTTCGATTCCTCAGTACCCACGTTAGCCAGCTACACAAAGGGGCACATGCATCTGGAGCTCATTTGCAGTGGCTGGTGGCCTGGCAAGCCCATTCTCTCTCTCTCTCTCAAATAAATAAAATTTAAAGGAAAGAAATACTTGTACACTTATGTATGTATCCTTTCTGTACTTGACATCCCACAATTCATGTTATGACCTTTTGTTGTCAACTTGTAAGAAAATACAGGACACCAACCAGTGTCATCACAAACAGGCTGCTTATTTCCCCGTAGTCCAGACCCTCTGAAGCCAGGACCTGCATTTGATTACAAGCCCTGGGCTGCAGAGATGGCTTAGTAGTTAAGTTACTTGCCTACCAAGCCAAAGGACCCAGGTTCAACTCCCCAGGACCCACGTAAGCCAGATGCACAAGGGGGCACATGCATTTGGAGTTCATTAGCAGTGGCTGGAGGCCCTGGCGTGCCCATTCTCTCTCTCGCTTTCTCTCTCTCTCTCCCTGCCTATTTCTGTATCCCTCCCTCTCTCAAATAAATAAAAAAAATATTTAATTAAAAGCCCTTCTAAAGAAAAGGAAGAGTTGGCCTGGAGGGATGGCTTAGTGGTTAAGACGTTTACCTGCAAAGCCAAAGGACCCAGGTTCAATTCCCCAGGACCTACATTAGCCAGATGCACAAGGAGGCACACACGTCTGGACTTTGTTTGCAGTGGCTGGAGGCCCTAGTGCACCCATTTTTTTTTCTCTCACTCCCTCTTTAAATAAATAATAAATTTTGTTGTTGTTGTTGTTGTTTTTGTTTTTCAAGGTAGGGTCTCTCTCTGGCTCAGGCTGACCTGGAATTCACTATGTAGTCTCAGGGTGGCCTCGAACTCTCGGCAATCCTCCTACCTCTGCCTCCCGAGTGCTGGGATTAAAGGCGTGCACCACCACGCCCGGCAATAATAAATTTTTTAAAAAAGAAAAGGGGCCGGGCATGGTGGTGCATGCCTTTAATTCCAGCACTTGGGAGGCAGAGGTAGGAGGATCGCCGTGATTTCGAGGCCACCCTGAGACTACATAGTGAATTCCAGGTCAGCCTGGACTAGAGTGCCTTGAACAACCAAAAAAAAAAAAAAAAGGAAGAGTTATTAAGTTCTTTACCCTTTCTCACATGTTTCTTCAGTCTCTAGAAATGGGATGTGATGGCCTATAAAGAAAGGCTCATTGGATATTTGCAGAAATGAAGGGTAACATGCTAATAAGGACATTTAAGGAGAATGTAGGCTCTAAATTTAAGCTCTGAATCAGAATTGCTTCTTTCTATTATCCTCAAAGGTTTAATTGTACCAATGAGTATACACAGCTGACTGCATCCAATTGAATTGAGTTTGTCTCTAATGCTAAATGGAAGGCAGTGGCTTACCAAAAGCGTGGGCTTTGGGGATATTGGTAGTATGGGAGACTGCCTACCCATCCAGGTCACCTTAGAATGACTGGACTGTATGAGCTCCCGACTGCTCATCCATGCACAAGGCTAATAGTCCATTGGGAAGCTAGGTGAAATGGTGTGGAAGAGGTATGTAGGAGGGGATTATTGGGTGCTAAATTAAAAGTTGAGGTGGCCTGGCAGATGGCTCGGTGATTAAAGGTGATTGCTTGAAAGCCTGGTGGCCTGGATTTGATTCCCCAGTACCCACATAAAGCCAAATTCACAAAGTGGCTCATGTGTCTGGTTTGTTTGCAGGGACAAAAGGCCCTGGTACACTCATTTCACTCTCACTCTGTCTCTGCTTGCAAATAAATAAATATTATTATTATTATTATTATTGGTTTTTTGAGGTAGGGTCTTGCTCTAGCCCAAGCTGACCTGGAACTGTCTATGTAAACTCAGGGTGGCTTTGAACTCACGGCAATCTTCCTACCTCTACCTTCTAACTGCTGGGATTAAAAGCATGAACTACCATGTCTGGCCCCATAAATACTATTTTTAAAAGTTTAGAAAGCTGGGAGTGTGGGTTGGAGAGATGGCTCAGAGGTTAAGGTGCTTGCCTGCAAAGCCTAACAACCCAGGTTCAATTCCCCAACACCCACATAAAGCCAGATGCACAATGTGGCGCATGTATCTGAAGTCTGTTTGCAGTGACTAGAGGCCTTGGACACCCATTCTCATTCTCGTTCGTTGCGAAGAAATAAATTTAAAAATGTATTTAAAAAGCGGAGTGTGGTGGTTCACTAGGGAGACTGAAGTAGGAGGATCCCTGTGAGTTTGATGCCAGCCTGGGGCTACATAGTGAGTTCTAGGTCAGACTCTTCCTCCTAACAGAAACATTAGAAATCATCCAGCCCAATCTGGGGCCCTCAGTCCTCAAGTTTCTACCTCATGCTACAAGGCAAGGAAGTTCCCAAGCTCACCATGCATCTGTTTCATGGAGCTAGAAGAGAAAGAAAAAAAAAAAATCCCAACACTAGACTCGTGTCTGGTCCTTAATTGTAAAACTTTAGCCCTTGTTCTGAGCTTTGGAGCTGAAACAAGTCTTGGTGGTTTTGTCACTGGAATGCTTCATTAGATCATGCATGGATTGTACTACAAGCCTTCTAAGTGCAAGTGTGGGGAACAAGAGGGAGGCTAGGGAGAAGTGCAGAGTTCTCATTTAGGGCATAGCTGGTTGGGTGGAGATGTCATCGGCTGACTTAAAGAACACAGGAAGAGGAGCAGGTTTGGCTCAGTTTGGGGCCTGTTGCTTTGGAGAACCCCGGGCTGTCAGGGCGTGGTGGCACACGCCTTTAATCCCAGCACTCGGGAGGCAGAGGTAGGAGGATCACCGTGAGTTCGAGGCCACCCTGAGACCACATAGTGAATTCCAGGTCAGCCTGGGCTAGAGTGAGACCCTACCTGGAAAAACCAAGAAAAGAAAAAGAAAAATGCAGGCTGGATGTGGAACCAGGGAATCTGGAAGTGGGGGAGCAGGCTGGGGGAGGGGGGCTTCACTGCTTTCCTTCTGTAGAGACCACACTAAGGTCTCCTGCTGAGAGGCTGAGAGAAGATGGTGGTAGGGACTGAAGGGGAGAGCAAGACTTAGGGGTGACACAGGATAGTGACTGCGGACTTGGAGAGAGACTGTCCCGCCACGTGCCAGCCTGTGGGTCTGACAAGTTTGGAGACCACTGGTACCACTCCAAATCACAAGGCAGATTTATTTTAATTCAGGTTTTCATGTTTTTAATATGTGTGTGTGTGTACCTCTTGCCTCTGCAAACAAATGGTAGGTGTATACACAATTTTTTTTTTTTTTTCATCTGGCTTACATGGGCCACTTGGGAAATAAACCCATGGCATTTTTACATGGGTTCTGGGGTAGGGGGGGTCAAATTCACCCTTTCTGCCCATGACACAGGACAGAAAATGCAGATGGCTGAATGTACTTGATGGAGAAACTGCAGGGTGAGGGCAGGAAAAGAGAGGGGAAACTGACGATATTGGGAAAGGAACAGATCGAGTGATATTCTATGCGGGTCTAGACTAGAAAAGGAAGGGCTTCGAAGACAGTTCTTGTCTTTCCTGCAAATCTCTCATGCTGACTCCCCCCCCCCCCCATCTTGGGCCCTTACCTCTGCATATGTCACTGTATACCTTCTGTTTCCCAGAGCACACAGTCCTGATGTGGGTCACTAGGTTAGAGCTCAGCGCTGTTTCTGGCCCCCACCCCTGAAGTTCAACACCTTCAGCAATACCTACCTAGTCTATCCAACTGCCTAAACCCTTTCCATAAAGGCTGCTGTTGAGACAAGCACATGGCCATGCCACAATAAATGCGGCCGGCTTTTTCCAACTCCAGGGCAGGACCTCCCCTGGAGCCCCTTGGCAGACTTCTGCGAGCCTTGGCCTATCCTGCAAGTCTATTTCCATCCTGACGCTGCAGTGAAATGAGCTCACTGTGTTTCTTCCCAGATCCAGGTCACGAGCAAATGGGAGAAACATGTCACCCACATCTTTGGGTCAGGGTGTTGGTCGAACGGGAGTAGCCAACGGCAGAGCTGTGCCTGATTCTCCGGCTCTCTGGAACCTTCTCTGGATAGAGAGAGACCCAGTAGCTAGCGCCTGCAAATCTCCACCCTAGCCATGATGATAGCACGAAGGCTGGGCGTGGCACACCACAGCTTGTGGCCCCAGCACTTCAGAGGGAGAGGCCAAGAGGATGGCAGGTTTGAGCCCAAAATGGGTGACACAGCAAGGGCTTGTCTCAGAACAAAGCAAAAACAGATAATGATATCACAGAGGACTTTGCAACCCCCTGACGAAAAGTCCAGATATTCCATGTCAACAGTGTTCTCCAGATACACTGTTCTAGTAACCTTACCCCTTTCTATAAAAATACAATGAGCTTTTCTTCGGCCAGATGGGAAGTGGTTTATGACATTTTACAACTCTGTAACATTTCCTGTCTCACCATGACATCACTTTTTCTTAAGCCAAGAGCTTCAAAAGGCCATAAAGGTGTTAAGAACTTAGTTTCAAACCTTCTTCTAACTCCAGCGTATCAGGTTACAGATCTCCCAGGCTGTAGAAATGAAGACTGTCGCTGAGATAATGAGACTCAGGGTAGAAAAGCGACTCTGTGGAATAGAGGACAGGGCCCTTACAGTGTCCCCACTGCCCTGCCTCAGGGTCCTCTCAGCAGCCCTAGTGTGCAATTAAAATTTTATTCCTTTAAATCTGATTTTGAAAATAAAGGCAAATGTGATTGTGAAAAAAAGTACATCATTTTCAGACAGGGCACTGAACTCTTACAAACTGTGTATTCAGTTGCTTTGAAAAAAAAAAAAAAGACCACGAGAATGATACAGATCAACAACAGACCAGACTGAAAAAATGCCAGGGTGTTTATGAAGGGGATAATCCCTAATTATGACGAACATGGCATCCCTTCTCCTAGGCCACACTCCTTCAACAACGCTGCCAATACAGTCACCAGGAGAAGCTTAAGGGGTCCGTGGCATGGGCGGCTGGCTGCCTGCTGCCTGGGGATGTGATGAGGTGGAAGGGACAGGCCGGTGTCGCAGGACAAAGGACGGGCTGGTCTGAGTGCACATCAATAAAAACCAAGGCGCCCTTGTCCAAGAGCTCACCCGCCAGAGCCACGTGCGCCAGCTACCAAACGCACGTGCCAGGAATTCGGGAGAGGCTGCCAGGCAGGTTGGAGCGGGAGACTTCTCAAAAGGAGTCTTCATGTGGGCCTCAAGGGATGGAGAGAATTTTAGACAAGGGCAGGTAGACACATTGGGGGACAGGGGGGTGCTTACGGGTGGCTGGATTCAAAGCCCCTGTTTTCGAAGACAAAGACGGAAAGTCTGGTGTTGACCTGGGCTATTAACCAAGAGCACCTTATGTCTCTGCGATAGGGGTCCTTGCTCGCCCCATGCAAGTTCAGCCAAGGCTGTACAGAGACGAATGCCGCGGACATTCACTCCAGCAGCACGCTCCAGCTAAAGCTCTAACGTGCTGTCAGATACAGCACACGTTTCATTACCACCGTTCACTGCGCTTGCAGTTTTGGGGAGAAGCAAAAGGATTTTCTCAGAACACAACAGCATATGAGATGAAGGTAAAATTCCAAGAGGGTAAAATCCACGGGGTTGGCAACCCCAGCTTCTTATTAGAATCACCTGAGGAGCCTTCAGAAACTACTAATGCTTGGGTTGTACCTCATGCCAATTAAATCCCAATCCCTAGGGCACCAGGATTTAAATTAAAAAATACCAATGATTCTAATCCATTGTGTCAACTAGCATTTTTATGGCATCTGCCATTGCCAAGCATTTTTCTGAATGTTGGTGATAAAAGAGTGTGGTGGTTTGATTCAGGTGTCCCCCCAAAAACTTATGTGTTCTGAATGCCATGTCCCCAGCTGATGGCAATTTAGGAATTAACGCCTCCAGAGGCAGTGTATTGTTGGGGGCAGGCTTATGGGTGTTATAGCCGGCTTCCCCTTGCCAGCGTTTGGCACACTCTCCTGCTGCTGTTGTCCATCTGATGTTGGCCAGGAGGTGATGTCCACCCTCTGCTCATGCCATCATTTTCCCCTGCCATCGTGGAGCTTCCCCTCGAGTGTGTAAGCCAAAACAAACCCTTTCCTCCCACAAGCTGCTCTGGGTAGGTCGGGGTGTTTTCTGCCAGCAATGCAGACCTGAATGCAACAGTGGCCCAAATAGAATTCCCACCTGCAGAGTAATCCTTAAATCAGTCTTGCACGTTGTAATCAGAAGCAAGCAGAAGTCAAAACATTGGAAAAAAATGAAGTTGAGATAGGGCTTCACGCAAGGGGATATATGAATCAAGTGAGGGGGGATTCAGTTACATGAAAGAACATTCCATCCATTCTCTCTCTCTCTCTCTCCCTCTTTCTCTGTCAAATAAATAAATAAATTGAAATAAAAAATATTTTTTTTATTTATTTATTTGAGAGTGACAGAGAGAGAAAGAGGCAGAGGCAGAGAGAGAGAGAGAGAGAGAGACAATGGGCACGCCAGGGCTTCCAGCCACTGCAAACGAACTCCAGACGCATGCGCCCCTTGTGCATCTGGCTAACGTGGGTCCTGGGGAATCGAGCCTCGAACCGGGGTCCTTAGGCTTCACAGGCAAGCGCTTAACCGCTAAGCCATCTCTCCAGCCCAAAAAATATTTTTTTAAAAAGGGCTGGAGGGATGGCTTAGCAGTAAAGAGGTTTGCCTGCAAAGCCAAAGGACCCAGGTTCGATTCTCTAGGACTCACGATAGCCAAATGTACAAAGGGGGTGCATGCATCTGGAGTTTGTCTGCAGTGGCTAGAGGCCCTGGTGTGGGCCCCCTCTCTCCCTCCCTCCCTCCTTCTTTCTCTGTCAAATAAATAAATAAATAAAAATAAAATATTTAAAGAAAAGGGCTGGAGGGATGGCTTAGAAGTTAAGAGGTTTGCCTGCAAAGCCAAAGGACCCAGGTTCGGTTCCCCAGGACCCACATTAGCCAGATACACAAAGGGGGTGCATGCATCTGGAGTTCATCTGCAGTGGCTGGAGGCCCTGGTGAGCACCCCGCCCATCTCTCTCTCTCCCTCCCTCCCTCTTTCTCTGTCAATTAAATAAAAATAAAATATTTAAAAAAGAACGCTCCAGGCTGAGGGCACAGCACCATGACTGTGAGACAGAATCCTGCCAGTGTAGCTACAGTTGGCAGGGAGACTAACAGATGCAGTCAGAGAGTGACAGGCAGGGGCAGCAGACAGCCAGCACGGGCCTGATGGCCGTGCGTTGAAGCTGGCCTTTACTCTGAGTGTGATGGGAAGTTACCAGGAAGATCTGAGAAGTGACACGAAATAATCTATCTTTTCCTAGAACCGTTCTGGATGGCCCTGCTGAAAATAAACTCTGAGGGGAGACGGGGAGACGTAGCAATTGGGAGCCACTGAAAATAGTCCAACTGTGAGACGCGGGTCGCTTGGGAGAGGGAGCTGATGAGAGATGGTCAGATTCTAGATTTATTTTAAAGGACTAAGCAAAGAAGAAGCTTATGTGTGAGTTTCTTTGGCGGCGTGCCTGTAATCCCAGCATTCAGGCTGAGACGGGAGGACCTTGGGCACGAGGTCAGCTTAGGCTACAGAGGAAGAAAGAGAGGTAGGGGGTGGAGGGTGGAAGGGGCAGAACTTGGTTTTCGATGTCAATATTTAAAATGACCATTAGCCATTCAGCAAAGATGTCAACTAGAAACGACATCAAAGCAGGACACGACAGGAGTATACTGATGGGAAATGCTTGGCTTCTAAATGGCCCTTGCGAGGAGGTAGGATGGAAAGTCCAGGGGAAATGATGGAACATGGGAAGAGAAACAAGTCCCTTACCCTGGAGTCTGGTTGAACACTCTACAAGCTGAGAACAATTGCAACACAGCTAACCACATTCCCTGTGAAGGTTGACATGGAAATCCTGTTCCTTTCAAACATAAATATTTTATGTTAAAATAGTAGTGAACCAGGCTTAAGGCCTTTGATAAGGCCTCATTCCTTTCCCCAGATGTCTTCTGGGAATCTCAAACAAGACTGCTAACCTTGTTTACAGTAAAGATATCCTAGCTTCTTATCAATTGTGAACCAGTCAGGGGCTTTTCAGGAAGCACCCAGTGATATCATGTAGGTTCCTGAACCACCTTTTGAAGATAATAGCTTCAAATCCTACCAAAGTCCTATCCTTGGCTATGGTCAAGACCATAAAGCATGACTCTCCCTTAGAAAGGACTCCACCCATGCTCTCGGTGGGTCTTACTTACCTCCCAAGCACCTCTTTCCTTCTCTTAGCCCTCATGCATAAAATACTGGGCTGGAGAGATGGCTTAGTAGTTAAGGCACTTGCCTACAAAGCCAAAGGATCCAGGTTCAACTCCCCAGTACTCACATAAAACCAGAAACACAAGGCGGCACATACATCTGGAGTTTGTTTGCAGTGGCTGGAGGCCCTGATATGCCCATTCTCTCTCTATCTGACTCTTTCTCTCTCAAATAAAAATATTTTTTTCAGATGTCATGTACTAAACCCCTGCCCTGCTTCATAGTAGCTTTCCCCAAAATTCTTTTCTGGGTCAAAGCCAAGGATGCCATTTTTACCTGAGTGGGGATTCCCTAAAACATTAAGGGAACTCATTAGGCTGCTGGGCGGGGACAGTGTGGGAGCTGTGTCATAGTCCAGGACTGCTGATAGAACCATGGGAGTGATTGACACCACAGATAGCAATCACAGAGAGAAAGGGCTAGAAGTCCCAAAGCTCAGCCTCAGGCTCTCCAGGACTATTAGGGATCAAATCAAGGGGCATTTCAGAGATAACTTAGGAGGGATGAATTATGAATGTCAAGTGTTTTGAAGGATCAAGTACAGGCTCGGTAATTATCTTGGATTTGGCAAGTGTGGACATCATTAGGCCCTGCACAAGAGCGGATTGTAAAGGCTGCAGATAGAGATCAGTGGAGAACACATTTTTTTTTTCCTGGACTCAGCTTAAACACAGATTGAGTGTCTGTCTCCCTTGATATCATCATAGGCTAACACATAGGAGTTTGTGAATAGATATTTGATTTGCTGATTTATTTTTACAGTGTCATGATGTGTAGGTAGTTCAGGAAAGCATCTAAAATAACGAGTGTGCAAAACGGAAACGGTTTCATTTGGCAACTGGATGCTGACGGAAGCAGATCTCTTCAGACGCTTGCAGCAGAGAGCCCTTCTGAAGCAGACCGCGTGTCCCCGCGGCAGCGCCGTTCACAGCACAGCATCTTCAAGGGCCAGCTGTAAATGGACAGCCAGCTTCTTCCCTCCCACCCAGACACGCCGGCCAACCCTAGCTTCATTCATTTAGGAGAAGCGTCACAGAGGGTGTCACGGGATCATCACTGGTGTTTGAATCACAGAATCACCAGGAGGACAGTCTGCATGGAAGGACCTTCCAGTCCCTTGGCTGATGCTAACTCAAGATGTCATACTGGCTTCGTTTTAGACTATGGTTCACCTTCCTAACAAAACCCCAGGTGACACAGTGCAATGTGGCATGGCCCCAAGTCACCCAGGCCTGTATACATATGGACCAGTGCACGTGCCAAGGGGGATCTTAGAAAATGGGATTCAGGGGGCTTACTATGGTCTTTCCTGTGTTTTCTTTCAGCTTTTGTTTAAGAAAGGGTCTCATGAAATCCAGTCTGGCCCCAAACTCACTAGGTAGCCAAAGTTGGCCTTGAACTCCTGATATTCTGCCTCTTCTTCCCAACCACACCAACATGGCTGGCTTTACTATATTCTTTTCTTTTGTTGTTGTTGTTGTTCATTTTTATTTATTTATTTGAGAGCAACAGACAGAAAGAGAGAGAATGGGTGCGCCACGGCCACCAGCCACTGCAAACAAACTCAAGATGCACATGCCCCCTTGTGCATCTGGCTAACGTGGGTCCTGGGGAATCGAGCCTTGAACCCGGGTCCTTAGGCTTCACAGGCAAGCACTTAACCGCTAAGCCATCTCTCCAGCCTTTCATTACATTCTTTTTAATAATTTTTTTTGTTCATTTTTATTTATTTATTTGAGAGTGACACAGAGAGAGAGGCAGATAGAGAGAGAGAGAGAATGGGCACACCAGGGCTTCCAGCCACTGCAAACGAACTCCAGATGTGTGCGCCCCCTTGTGCATCTGGCTAACGTGGGTCCTGGGGAATTGAGCCTTGAACCGGGGTCCTTAGGCTTCACAGGCAAGTGCTTAACTGCTAAGCCATCTCTCCAGCCCCTTCATTACATTCTTAAAACAATGTTCTCTCCATTTTTCTTCCCAAACAGGGAAGTCTTAATTTTATTTACTTTCTCCACACACAAAACAGGAAGTGTCTAGGTCATTTCTCTAATGTGGCATGTGGTAGACAACAGTTAAACGAAAAAGAAAAGTTAGCAGAGGGCATCGAGGACAAAGTGGAAGCTCTCAGAGGAAGCCGAGCGCCATGCTGAGAGGAAAAATGCTACCTCCTCCAAGTGTTTGCTAAGCTTTCCCTGGTTTTATGGGCAGCTACCCTCCTCCTAGCTACAGGACCACCACTGCCAACAAAGCTGGCATGCTGTGCCAATGAAGATGGGAGCAGCAGTTGAGAACAAGTTATTAAAAAAAAAAAAAAGTAAATCCAACTATCCCAGCGTGTAGGTTCTGGCACAGCTCGTAACCAATGGGATTCCAGAAGCACATCGTGATCCCGCAAATGAGCACTGTGGTGGGCGGTGATATTCCACACGAGAACAGAACATCAAATTCAGCCCCAGCTCCACTGCGACGACCCACCTGCCTGTTACCAGGAACAAGGAGCACAGCCTCTTTGGTAGCAGCTAAAAATAAAGGGTACTACCAATGAGTGACACTCTACATGCACACCCCTCGGGCAAGTTCTGGTTACCATAGCAAACCCCACTCATGACAGCAGAGGTGGATCGGATGACATATCAAATGGCCAGAGTTCTTCCTTCCCACTGGAAAGCGGCTGCGCTTGCCAAATATACACATGGGCCACTATTATAATAACCCTTTCCCGGAGAAAAAGCCCAACCAACGTTTGTGGGTTTCAGACCCTCACGATGACTCTCTGAGTGAGGTTTCCTTGGTCTGAAGTTTACTTACGAGCATGCTGGTGCAATTTCCAAGACTGGCTTTATTTTTATTAGGAGCGCGCTCAACCAAGCCTAGTGGGACAGGCCTATAATCCCGGCCTGGTCATGAGGCAGAGGCGGAAGGATCACTGGAGTTTAGGAGTTTGAGACATAATGGGACTCTATTTTAAAAAACAATAGAGAGATGGTTCAATAATAAGAAGGAAAAGGAATAACTGTTCTCTTACCTGGAAGAACAATATTATTGGACTCTTCCATAACTAGCCCAAAGCCGATGTCAGAGAGGCAGACCAGCCTTTCAGCAAGACCCCAGAGTGGAAGCTGTGACCCACCAATCTAAGCGTGGAGTCTGTGTTCTCACATGAGGGTTCCACCACACAGGAAGGGAGGGGCCCAACAGACCCAAGCACAGAAAAGCGCTCCTGTGTAAAGACAACCAGACTGAGGAAGACGGCAGGGACTCTTCTGAATCCAGATCGCTGTCTCCCAAGCCCAAGTTCTGGGCTATAGGCCCCACAAAATCTCTGAGAAGCACCAACTGCCCAGCATCCTCAAATCCTGAGAGACTTCAGAGCTTTCTAAACATATCCCGTTCAACCCAGGACAGTGATGGTTAACACCTTTGGATATAAGAGCGCAACCTGGTTGTGGTGGTTTGATTCAGGCATCCTCCATAAACTTATGTGGGCTGAATGTGAGGTGCCCAGATGGTGGCAATTTGAGAATTAGAACCCCTTGGAGGTTGTTGGGGGTGGGCTTATGGGTGCTATCGCAGCTTCCCCTTGCCAGTGTTTGGCACACTCTCCTCTTGCTATTGACCACTTTATGTTGGCATCATTTCCTCCTGCCATCATGGAGCTTCCCCTTGAGTCTGTAAGACAAAAGAAACCCTGTCCTCTCACAAGCTGCTCCTGGTCAGGTGTTTTCTGACAGCAACATGAGTCTGACTGCAACACTGCTCATCTCTCTTTTTCTTGTGAGAGTTCAAGGCAGATGGTTTAAACTATCAAGTCTCAAGGTAGATCATAAAAAAAAGCCTTGAGCCAAAAGTGGAGAAAACCTAAAATTAACTTCCTGGGTTCTCAAGCTTTAGTCGGAGGCCAATTACTCTTAGAAATTGGGAGTGTAGGGCTTAGCAGTTAAGGCACATGCCTGTGAAGCCTAGGGACCGAGGTTCGATTCTCCAGGTCCCACAAAAGCCAGATGCACATGGTGGTGCATGCTTCTGTGTTTGTTTGCAGTGGCTGGAGGCCCTGGAGCGCCCATTCTCTCTCTTTCTCTTTCTCTCTCTGTCTCTGTCTCTGTCTCTAATAAATAACTAATCTTCAAAAAAAAAAAAAAAAAAAAAAAAGAAATTGGGAGTGTAAATAAGTGTATTCTTTCCTGAGTGTTACGTGTCTGTGTCCTGGGTTTGTAAGCAGGAAATCAATGAGAAAGCTCACAAGTCTGAAAGGACTGGAGGGACTGGGGCAGCTTTGCTTCTCATAGATTGTTTGGAATATGGCTGAGAACTCAGGCTCAGGAGACACAGAGATCTGGATTCAAATTCTCGGTCCAGGCTGGATAAAAGACTCAGTGGTTAAAGGTGCTTGCTTGCAAAGCCTGATGGCCAGGTTCGATTCTCTAGTACCCTAGAGTGGGACCCTACCTCGAAAAACCAAACCAACCAAACCAAACCAAACCAAACCAAACAAAACAAAGAATACAAGCTCTAGACATCTGTATCACATCTTCCAGGGCTCAGGGTCCATTACGGAAGAGGTGGCGAAAGAATGTAAGAGATAAAGGAAGGGTAGGACTCCTTACAATGCACTCTTCCAGACACAAAATGGCCTGGATATCCATGACCTCGCAGTGCCTGACACTACCTACACAAGACCATCATAATAGGAGGAAAACATGATGACATCAAAATAAGTGAGAGACTAAGAGGAGAGGGGATATGATGGAGGACGGATTGAGAATGTAGGGGAAGGGGAAGGAATTATCATGGTTTATTGTTTATACTTATGGAAGCTGTCAATAAAATGTAAGCCCGTGGACTAAGGAGAGGGCTTCGTAGGTAGACCAATTACCACGCAAGCAAAAGGACACGAGTGTGGATCCTCAGCACCCACGTAAAAGCTGGGCACGGTGGCGTGCAGCTGTAATCCCAGCTCTAGGGAGGCAGAGACAAGAGGCGATCTGGTGCCTGTTGTCTGGCTAGTCACTGAAACAGTGAGCTCTGAGCTTAGTGGGACTCTATTTCAAAAATAAGGTGGAAAATGGCAGGGGAGGTCATGAGCCTTAGGGGTATAAAGCCTGCTCTTGTCTGGATAAATGCACATATTACTCTCACCAAATTGCCTGAATGCACTACACTTAATGTTCATACTCATATATTAATGCTACTCTCACTTCTGGTTAGAGAAGCTTCTCTTTTCAGATGGCGATGACCCTTGGATGACCCAAAAGGCAACACAGTGCTGAGAAGAAGGGACAGAGGAGTGTCCACCACTGAAACATCTCCCACCCTCCAAGGCTCAGGGTCCATTGCGGAAGAGGTGGCGGAAAGAATGTAAGAGCCAAAAGAAGGGTATGACTCCTAACATGCAACTGTCCAGACAGAACTTGGCCTCGATATCCAAGACCTCGCAGTGCCTAGCAAGACCCACACAAGACCCTCATAACAGGAGAAAAAGATGATGGCATCAAATTAAAAGAGAGACTAATGGAGAAAGGAAGGGGATATGACGGAGAGCAGAGTTATGAAGGGGAAAGTGGGGAAGGGAAGGGAAATACCATGGTTTGTTGTCTGTAGGTATAGAAGTTGTCAATAATAAATAAATAAATAAATATATATATATATACAATAAAAATGTTTTTAAAATTTTTGTTTATTTTTATTTATTTATTTGAGAGCGACAGACAGAGCGAGAAAGAGGCAGAGAGAGTGAGACAGCGAGAATGGGCGCGCCAGGGCCTCCAGCCACTGCAAACAAACTCCAGATGTGTGCGCCCCCTTGTGCATCTGGCTAACGTGGGTCCTGGGGAGTGGAGCCTTGAACCGGGGTTCTTAGGCTTCACAGGCAAGCGCTTAACCGCTAAGCCATCTCTCCAGCCCATAAAAAATGTTTTTAAAAAATATTTTTTAAATCCACAAAATAAATAAATAAAATAAATAAGGTGGATAGCAATTAAGGCAGACTCCTTCCATCAGATCTCTGGCTTCCTCACACCTGTGCATATGCACACACCTGAACCCACACACACATAAACACACCATAAATAAAGTATGCTGGCTCGAGAGCCCACCTGCTGTATTTTAATCCCAGTTCCACCAACCCCTGCCTGTATCGTCTTGCAGAATGTGTTTGATGGCCCTGCACAGCCACTTCTCCATCTGCCAAACGGACTAGAGCGAGTTGACTCATCATGGACGGCATCTAGACTCTACGAACGTGATCTTATTTAGCAGAAGAGTCTTTACAGAGGTGATGAAATTGAGGCTACTGAGCTGGGATCATCTTGAGTTATCTGGTTACCACCAAATCCAGTGACACATGCCCTGAGGGGGACACACAAAGTGAAACACGCAGACATGAGAGGAGAGACAGACATGCTGAGGAGACGGCCACCGTGAGGACAGAGGCACAGAGTAGACTGACACAGCCTTAAGGAATGTCAACAGCTACCAGAAGCTGGAAGAAGAGGCCGGCCGGTTTCTCCCTCGGAGCCTGGAGAGACAGCACGGGCCTGCCAAAGCCTGGATTTCAGACCTCTGACCTACAGAACTTACGAGCATCAAGTTCTATTGTTTTAAGCCACCGCGCTCGTGCTAATTTGTTTTGGCAGCCCTAAGAGACATAAAAGTAAAAACCTCACTGGGTTGTTAAGAGAACTCAGTGAGTTAGGCTGTATAAAGTGTCTAGAATTGAGCTTGCCAAATAATGAACCATCTCAACAGTGTGTGTGTGTGTGTGTGTGTGTGTGTGTGTGCGTGCATGTACACGTGTATAAACATGAGCATATACATATGTGCACCTTACTGTGGAGGCCATAGGTCCACATTCGATGTCTTTCCTTGACTGCTGCCCACCTTATTTATTGAGACACGGTCTTTCATTGAGCCCAGAGGCCACGAATTAGGCTAGTCTAGTTAGCCAGCTTGCCCCAAGGACCCCCCTCTGTCTCCCTCCTGAGCACTGGAATTGGAGGTGCACACCAGCACACCTGGCATTTATGTGGGTGCCGGAGGTCCAGACTTGGGTCCTTAAGCTTGCTTGGTGTGGTAGTTTGAATAGATGGCCCCCAATATATTCAGCGTTTGTTTTTTTTTTTTTTTTTTTAATTAGTTTGTAGTTTGCAGCTGCAGCCACCTGGCTGGAGGCAGTGTCACTGGGTGGATCTTAAGGTGTGGTGGTGGGTTTCAGATTTCAATCTCAAGATATGCAAAGCGCCTAGAGTTCCTGAAGTGTGCTGTGTGGCTTTTGGCTTGTGTTTCTCTGCTTGGGCCTGTGAAGTCAGGCCAGTTTCTTCTGCCATTATGGAACTTCCCCTGGATCTGTGAGCTTCAGTAAATCCCTTCCTCCATAACTGTGCCTGGCCTGGACGTTCATCTCAGCGAACCTGAATCTGTCTGCTACACTTGGCAAACACTTTACCAACTGAGCCATAACCCCAGCACAACCATCTTGAATGGGAGAAAGACAGCTCATATATTTTATTTTCTTATTTATTTATTCATTTGTTTTTCGAGGTAGGGTCTCACTCTGGTCCAAGCTGACCTGGAATTAACTATGTAATCTCAGGGTGGCCTCAAACTCACAGTGATCCTCCTACCTCTGCCTCCCAAGTGCTGGGATTAAAGCCATGCACTACCACTCCTGGCTTTATTTATTTTTCAAAATATTTTTTATTTATTTGAGAGAGAATGGGCACACCAGGACCTTCAGCTGCTGCAAACGAACTCCAGACCCACGTGTCACCTTGTGCGTCTGGCTTACACGGGTCATAGGAAATCGAACCTGGGTCCCTTTGGCTTTGCAGGCAAGCACCTTAGCCACTAAGCCATCTCTTCAGCCCCAGCTCATCTTTTAGAGACGTGCAAGAATAAAGGGCACTCAGGCAACTGGACAGGTGAGAGACCAGAAGGCAGAAGCGTGTCCAGTTACCCGCGCATCTCCCAGGTTGCCAGAAGTTGCCAACTGCTTCTCCACACTGGTCACCAGCAAAGCCATCAATCAGCCTCGCATCTGCTCGGGGTTTCAGAGGCAAGCTGCGGATCTGGAGGGGTTAATGCAGTCCTTTCCGGTACTTTCTTCTCCGCGCGCGCCCGCGCTGCTTTGCTATCTCATGAGAACCCACACTGAGGAGGACACTCGGGGCACATTTTCTGGGGACAGCTGTCTCTTCGTTCAGCTTAATGATACTGGGACTCACGGTGACCAGGGTGGGGTAGGAACGGAGAGTAGGCAGGGCGAACTGTGGGGAAGGCGTGCCAATTTCACACGCTGAGTGATTCTGTAATAATATTTGCATGGCTGTTTTGCCTTGCAAGTTAATTTCCTTCACCAGGAGACTCATATAAGCCCGATCTAGTTTTTAACCCAAATCTCTATAAAATACGCTGTGCCAAAGGGGGGGGGGGTCGGGAGCCAACCGAAACACAGCTGAAATCAGACGTTTTATTGGTGTCCATTGGCTAACACACAAAAATGTCGGTTTTATTGACATCTTGTTTCATTAAAGTTGGGTTCACTCTCATCATCTTAGGTGCTGCAAAAGAAACATCGGGACACCTGAAGAGAGCTTGTGATTGCCTCGGGTGACCTGTAGAGACACCCAGTCGTGTGGGGCACCACCTATGCTCAGGTATGGAAGGATCAGGTTGGGAAGACACTTCAGGGGGCCAGGGTGGGGGGAGCATTAGTGAACTCTCCATGGGGGAAGAACAGGACTGGGTGTTCACATCTGCAGAAGGCAGTCCAAGACACTGCAGTTAGCCGGAAAGGCTCTTGCCACTCCGCTCTCTGGGAAGGGCAGCTTACAGAACACTGGGAGTCCAGTAACATGCCAGGATGCGCAAACAGGAAGAATTAGACTGGCCTTCCGTAAAAGAGTCAAGAGTCACTGTTAAGAGCTGGAGAGATGGCTCGGCAGTTAAAGGCCCTTGCTTGCAAAGCCTGATGTCCTGGGTTCAATTCTCTAGTGCCCATGTAAAGCCATCTGATGTACATTTGCAGCTGCAAGAGGCCCTGGCGTGCCCATTCTCTTTCTGTCTTGGTCTCTCTCTCCTTGCAAATAAAAATTGAAAATTTTTTTAAAGAGTCACTGATTATCATCTCCCCCTTGAGGAATCTTTTTTGTTTGGTTTTTTAAAATATATTTTATTTATTTATTTGAGAGAGAAAAAGGCAGAGAGAGAGAGAGAGGGAGAGAAAATGGGTGTGCCAGGGCCTCCAGCCACTGCAAACGAATTCCAGATGCATGTGCCTCCTTGTGCATCTATATGGGTCCTGCAGAGTCAAACTGGGATTCTTTGGCTTTGCAGGCAAACGCCTTAACCGCTAAGCCAACTCTACAGCACTTTTTTGGGTTATTTTATTTTATTTTTATTTTTATTTACTTATTTGAGAGCAACAGACAGACAGAGAAAGAGGCAGAGAGAGAGAGAGAGAGACAGAGTGAGAGAGAGAGGGAGAATGAGCGCGCCAGGGCCTCCAGCCACTGCGAAAGAACTCCAGACACGTGCACCCCCTTGTGCATCTGGCTAATGTGGGTCCTGGGGAATCGAGCCTCGAACCAGGGTCCTTAGGCTTCACAGGCAAGCGCTTAACTGCTAAGCCATCTCTCCAGCCTTTTTTTTTTTTTTTTAAGGTAGGGTCTCACTTTAGCTCAGGCTGGTCTGTAATTCACTATGTAGTCTCAGGGTGCCCTCGAACTCTGAGTGCTGGGATTAAAGGCGTTCACCACCACGCCGGGCTTTTTCCCTTTGAGGAGTCTTTACATCTCCTTGAGAAGGACTGTAGCCAGGCCCCCGCAAACTCGGAGCTCCCCAACACTCTGTCCCATTCCACCAATTTCCTGTACATGACCAGAACCTTCCCTGCAAGGAAGCCCAGTTCTCTGCCTCCCTCCTCTACTAAGTACAGCACCATCCTAAACCATCCTCTGCCCAGTGAGCAGGCACCAGCCGGGGAACTGACAGCACAGGTATTTCTCTGCTCCCAGTGCGGATCCCTTCCGCATTATCTGAACGCCTTTTTATTTTTAGTAAAGTAGGGTGATCATTCCCGTGAGGCCAGAACAGCAGGGAGAGTGTGTTTTATCTTGGACGACTCGCTTGAGGTAGCGGCGTGAAAATCTAGTGCTTTGCGCAGTCAAGTACTAGAGGTGTCCAAGCGCTGATAAAAAACGAGAGCAGGAGTGTCTCTGCTCAGATCCGCTGCCACTCCTGCCAAAACCCCTCGGAGGACTCAGTCTGGAGCGCTATTCTGTGAAGGGGAAACGTGCCACCAGAAGTCCTTGCCCAGGAAGCAGTGAAAACTGAACAGATCCTATCTGGGGGAGGCTAAATTGACTTCAGCCTGAAAGCGATGCAGTGAGCGATCTGGTCCAAGAATTCGGAGACCCTTAAGAGTCCGCGAATCCTTTTCATCCTCCTGTGAGTACCCAGGCATCTCAGACTGCTTCACGCAACAAATCCTCCCCCTATCTCCCCTCTAGAATTTCACTCCAAACTTGCAACAATGGTAAGAGCGAAATAAGTCCACGTGCAACAAAGCCATTCCCAGCCCTGCTTCTCCAAGACCTCTGTGTGTCCAAGAAAACCTGGGGAGTCACAGAGACAACCACCTAAAACCAGTCTGAGCACAACTTCATGGGCCGGATGGTCACTGCTACCTGCTTTCATGAGACTGACGTAAGGAAGGTTAAGAATCTTCAGTTGTGGATTTTCTGCAAGTTGGAAGAGACTCAGGTAACAAAAGCATGTGGAATGGCCAAGACCTGTCAGACAGGGACTAAGTGAGGGACTAAGCAGGTGTCACTGGCACCTGAGAGGCCACAGCCAGGTGGTGGCCTCCTCCTGGACCTGGAGAGACTTCACAGGCGAAGGTGTCTGGTCCACACCCCCTGTGCCTTCGCAAGCCAGCTCTCAGCCCAGACGCCTTATCACACAACAAAGGACCTGGGCAGCCACCGGGCTTCTGAACTACAGACGCTCCGGTGTTTTCGGGGACACATTTGTCCATAGAGTATAGAGCCCCTTAGACGATAAGAGACTCAGACCGAATCAGATGATCTACCTGGCTTAACTTCCTTCTCTACCTAGAACCCAATTCCATCCTTTTTTCTTCTTTTATTTCTACAATATAACTAAAAAGGTTTGGTTTGGTTTTTGTTTTTTTTTCCCCCTCCAGGCTGGCCTTGAACTTCTGATCCTCCTGCCTCCGCCTCTTCAGTAACTTCCTACCGGCATGTGTCACCACAACTAAGTTTTAAATGGCATAAAATACCTATCCTTTTTATATGTAACCTATGATAAACCCAAAAGGAAATATGTTCTACCAGGTATGTTGAACCCTCAGCCTGTGAACCACATGTATCCAGGTGAGCTAGGAATGAGCCCAACAAGGGCATTGTGCCTCAGTGTCGAAAGGCTGGACATAAACTATCCCAGGTGGAAAATAAAGATTAATGAGACAAAAAAAAAAAAAAAAATCTAGACTTCTATTTTCCTGAAGAAACTTTCTTCACATGTTTCCAAAATTTCATTTCAGGGGCTGGAGAGAAGGCTTAGCAGTCATGGCGTTTGCCTGCAAAGCCAAAGAACCCAGGTTCGATTCCCCGGGACCCACATATGACAAATGCACAAGGTGGCACGTGTATCTGGAGTTTGTTTGCAGTGGCTGAAGTGTCTGGCATGCCCTTTCTCTCTCCATATGCCTCTCTCTCCCTCTCTCTCTCTCTAATAAATGATTGATAAAATATTTTTTTAACTTCATTTCATTTGGCCCCTACCTATTGAATTGAGTAGTAAATAAATTTAAATGCTCAGCTTCCTCCCCTCTTCACTAATAAGTGAGAGTGTTTATTTAATCTCTCTATGTGGAATCAAGGACCCATTAATAAAACCAAGAGGGTATGCAGATGTTTAGTCACCCACTCGCATCTTCCACAGCTGCTTGGAAATTGACGAGGGTTCTTAGATCCAGCAAATGGAAGCCGTCATTGTTGTTCTAGCTGAGCTTGGGCCCGGTTCTATTTTCCTAAGCCTCAGCTTTCTCAAAGGTAGGAATTGGGGCGTATGGATACATTGTCCTCACAAACTCACAGTGGACAAGGTCGATCGTGCAGACCTTCCCTGCTTGAGCCCTACAGCAACTGCTGTGTCTTTGCATAAGAAGGAAGCGGAATGCAGATGGCGCCCCAGTGACAAGCGAACTGATAAAGAAGGCCCTCAGAATGTGAGGAACAGAGGATGACCTCAAAATTCAAGAGGGCCTAGTGGAGAGAGGGAGGGGATATGACGGACTGTGGATTTGAGAAGGGAAAAGTGGGGGAGGGAATTATCATGGTTTATTGTCTGTAAGTATGGAAGCTGTCAACAATATATATAAAAAAAAAAGCTTCCCCTAGAAACTGTAAGCAGAAATAAACCCTGTCCTTCCATAAAAGAGTAATAAAAATAAAATGGAGATATCCTGAAAGATTCCCGTAAGGTAGAAACCACAAGGCCAAGATGGCTCGGAGCTGTCTAGCGCCTTTCATGCAAAGCTGGAAGAAAGCCTGGGTGTCGTGGGCTCAGAGCCCTGCCATCTAGATCCACGAGGCTCCCACAGAGATTCATTCATTCCTCACCACGCCGCCATTCGGTGGCTTGAGCTTAGATCTAAGCGCCTCTTAAGCCCATCTTTACACACAAGCAAAGGAGGGGTGTGAGATTCCAACGACCTGACGACAGCACGAAACTCTGCCCTGTTGCCATTCCAGCCAAGCCCCTTTCTCAAATCCAGGGACGTTTCCTTGCCCTCCTTGGTAACTTCAGAGAGTGCCAGGTGCCGGTTCACCTCCTGTGGTGGGCAGCAGGACTGTGGCCTCCTCCCCCCAAAGCCCCCCTCGTCGCGAGGGGTTGGGCAGCTTCCAGCAGACACTGTTTCTGGTTTCGCGGACAACACCCCACTATTTGCTCTGCCGCGGCGCTGTTTCCCCGCTTCCCAGGCAAGGCAGAAGGCAGCTTTTTCCTCCCTAGCGCTTGCTCTCTGGCCTCTTCCCTCAACACCCCTATTCTACCTTCTCCATCCTCTCCCACATCTCTGTTGCTTGCCGAACACAGCTGGAGAAGGGAAGCTGGGCACTCTCCTTGGTAAACCTTCTTTCAATGCTAACAACCCCCCCCCCCAAAGCACTCTAGCAGGGGCGCCCAACTTTTTGACATTACAACATGATGTTACCCACACATGCCTACGGCTGCATTCACAGCTATCCTGGGACACAGGCTGAACATGCCCCCCCCCCACATCCATGTGTACCTTGAACATTGTGAACCCATTTTTAAATATTTGATTTACTGGGCTGGAGAGATAGCTTAGAGGTTAAGGTGTTTGCCTGCAAAGACAAAGGACCCTGGTTCGATTCTCCAGGACCCACATAAGCCAGATGCAAAAGGGGGAGCATGCATCTGGAGTTCGTTCTGCAGTGGCTGGGGGCCCTGGTGCGTGCATTCTTCTCTCTCCCCCGCAAATAAATAAAGTATATTAAAAATATTTGATTTATTAATTTATGAATGAGTAAGAGGGAGGGAGGGATAGACACAGAGAGAGAGAATGGGTATGCCAGGGTCTCTAGCCAGTACAAATGAACTCCAGACACATGCGCCACCATGTGCATCTGGCTTACATGGGTACTGGGGAGTCAAACCTGAGTCCATAGATTTCACAGGTGTGGTAGGTAGTTTGAATGGATGGCCCCCAATTTATTCAGCAGTTTATTAAAGTTTGTAATTTAGATCTGCAGCCACCTGGCTGGAGGAGGCGTCACTTGGCAGATCTTAGGGTCCAGCCTTAAGGTGTGGTGATAGCTGTGGAATTCCAGTCTAAAGATATGCAGAGTGCCAAGTTCTCTCCAGCCCCTTGAATCCATTTCGACTAGCGTGCCAATCACAGTCTCCTTGATCCCTTGTGACCCAGCTCTGCGACCACCATTCAAATTCTTCTCAGACTTTCAGCGGCCTTTACCTTTCAACTCCCCAGGGATCAGCCCTCTTCAGCTGCCGTCTACCTGTCTGCCTCCCTCCCTTAGGGCCTGCCCACCTTTTCCCATCCCCGCACTGTAGCGTGGGTCCTCAGCATCCTTTGGGCACCGTGGAGACCTCAGAACGAGGCTAAAGCGTCGAGTCTCCAAGCCTGTGCTCTTCAAGGGGGCTCAGCCTCTCTTTGGGTTTGGCCCTGACCTTTTGTGGGTTCATTTTCTTTGGAGTTTTCCCCTTTGTGGGTGGTATACTGGGAGGGGCCTGGGGCCACCTTCTGATGACCCCTCCACCACGACCTGATTCTAGGCCAAGGTAATATCCCCAGCCCAGCCCACCCCAGTCCAGCCCAGTCCAGTTCCCTTGCCAGCCCACCGACACATAGCTCCAGCTCAGGGCTCAGAAGCCCTGATGCCTGGGACAGTTCTCTCTTTTCTTCTTCTTCTTCTTTTTTTGAGGTAGGATTTCACTCTAGCCCAGGCTGACCTGGAGTTCACTATGTAGTCTCAAGGTGGCCTCAAATTCAGGGCAATCCTCCTACCTCTGCCTCTCAAGTACTGGGATTACGCTACCATGGCATATGCTACCATGTCCGGCACGCTTTCTCTCTCTCCTTCCTTCCTTCCTTCCTTCCTTTCTATCTCTATCTCTATCTCTATCTCTATCTCTATCTCTATCTCTATCTCTCTCTCTTTCTTTGTTCCTTTCTATCCCGAGGCAGTTGTCCAGGTGTTATCTGGGCATGAGTAAGATAAGGACCTAGAGAAACTGAGCCAGGACAGTCTGATGAGGGTGCCCCACCCACCCCTCTCCCACCCCCATCCCTGCAGGAGACGGGCAGCTAAGGAAGAATTGCTGGTTGTGTCCTAATGGTGGCAAAGTCAGAGAGGTAGCCAGGCAGCTGGACCCTGAAGGACATCAGGTGTATCAGGACCACCAGAAAACAAACAAACAAACCAATATTCCAATATACCACCCTTGGAAAAACAGCTTTGCGAGGCAAAGATGGTGGCAGGTGAGGAGTCTGCCTTGTGTCTGCAGGTACCCGTCGTAAACATCGCATGAGAGAAGTCGGAAAAGACACATCGTTTTTGGGATTGATCCCACCCGTCCCCAGAGCCATGACAGATTTTTACAAGAAATAATGAGTGAGAAAGAGAAGTCTGGAAAGATCTCCGGCTTTTCAAATGTTTAAACCGCCCAAGTCCCTAATTGAATCCACTGTGTACTGACGTTCGTTCCTTCTTCTCCAAGCCCTACCTGTGCCCACCCTTCAAGTCCCAGCAGCTGCCACCCAACATCCCAGATCTTCCACGCCTGTGGGTCTCAGTAGGCTTGCCACCTCCCATGTCTCCCCAGTCCCAATGTTCTCTAGAAGAGATTGTCCCTGAGCACCTATCCGATCACAACAGCCCCTGGCTCAAAGCTCCCAGACATTTTCTGACTATCTGGGAAGCCGGATTCCTCCCAGTTTGTCGGTCGGCCTCTATTGCTACGGAACAGTCCCAAGGCAGGATCCACCCCCACCATTCAGCACACACCTCCTCCACCTAGGTCCTCCACAAAGCCTGTCAGATCCCTGCGGTCAGAAAGGACGTCTTTCTCCTTCACACTCCTGAAATGTTTCATCGGGGACCATGCTGGAGTTACCGTACTCATTCCGGTATCCCTTCACCCACTAAACACAGGCATCCAGTGCCAGCCAGACGTGTGCTAGTTTGTGCCACAGCTTCCCAGAGACTTCCCTCCCGCTACACTGAAATTCTGACAGCAGGAACAGAACCGATTTCCTCCGTGCACATCCCCCCCTGGAACCTGTCGGCCCAGCAAACCACAGGTGCTCCAAAAATAAAATGATTGAAATGAATAGGGAAATTATCATAAGTTTCCTTAAATAGTAAACTGTCGTAAGCGCATCCAAAATCAATTTCAATGATAGATTTAAAGTATGATTTAATATTTTTCCAGGAGCATATTAAGTATGTCAAGGGAGGTTCATGTATATACTTCACATGGTGTTTTGTTGTTTGTTTTTTTTTTGATTCTCCTTCCAGCACCTGCCACCCCCTAGCCCGCCCCCACAACACATCACACCCATGTGGCATTTATAGGAGCAGCAGTACTTGGCCCATCCTAATGGAGGAAGGAATTCACGTAGCCAGAACAACCACCTACAGCCAGGGGTTTGTTCTAAGATACTTTATGCCACCCCCTCAAGAGGCCCTCCCACACCACACCTGCCACCCTGTGCCTACTGGACTCCCGCTCAGAAGTCGCAGAGCAGAAAAGCTAGCCCAGTGGGAAAAGCAAGTACTTGAAGCCCAAGGCCAGAGCAGAGCTGAGCGTGGGAGACCTCCCTGGCGAAGCCACCCCTGAAGGTGGGGGAGGGGGGAGCTGTCCAGAAATGGCAGGTCACTCTCTGCAGTCTTCATCATGATTTCTCTAAGGGAAACACAGGCCCGCAAGGGACCCTACTTGTGTAGAAGAGGCAAGACCCAGTTTGTCCCCCCAACACCCCACCCCCCATCCAATGCCGCTCAACCTCCAGTCCCAACATAGGTCTGGACTCTGGAATGTCCTGGCCTCTGTTATTCTGGTTTCTGCCAACCAGCACATGCCAGCCCGGGTCCTCTTCACACCCCGGTGTCCCTTATCAAGGTCCCTGCACGTGTCCTCGCAGATCCTGGCTGCGGAGGGCCAGCATCTTGCCAGGGGGTCCTTGATCCTCCCCCTACTCAGTTCAGCTTTGTGCTTTGATAAACAAGCGAGCATTAGAGGAAGACAAGCAGGAAAGAGAGAGAGAGAGAGAGAGAGAGGAGAGGAGGAGGAAGGGAGAGAGAGAACTTTGACTTCAAAGGGATAGAGTGAACGATTTCTCTACTGGAACGTCCCCTTACCTTCCAGGCTGATGCCAGTAATCGCCCCCCCCCCCACACACAAATACGCCCTTGTTATTCGCAGCGCCCCCCTTTTCCTAGTGCCTCTTCCTGGGGCAGAAGCGCGGGAGGACCAGGACAGTGTACCTGGGGTCACGAGTCCCCAAGTACGGTAGGGAGGGGAGCAGCTGACACTCTGGGATGAGGGCTCCTGACCCCTGTCTACAATAAAATGTTCACCCCCTCCAAAAAAAAAAAGTGTGTCTCCGGTTACCCCGCGCACCCGTTACCTCCGGGAGGATGGACGAGGAGTTTGCGCCACCTAACGTGGGGTGTCCTCACTCACCGCCTTGCTAGGACTGGTGTGTGTGCGTGTGTGTGTGTGTGTGTGTGTGTGCAGGGGGGGTCCCCGCAGCCGATCTGTCACGGAACTTTCTGCAGCTCGCACGGTCTCGGAGGGAAGGGGGTCACCACGCCGCCCCCACCCGCCGAGCCCTCCCGAAGCCCACCCCCCACCCCCGAGTCGGGGGCTGCAGAGCCGCAGTCGTTTCACCTGCTCGCCGAGCCTCGGGGGCCGCTCCTCGCGCGCACAGCCGCCGCCCCGCGCCCCGGGTGCCCGGCCAGCGCCTTTGCCCGGGAGCCGCGGCCGCGCTGCCCGCCTGGAGGGACCGGGCGGCTCGGGGAAGGGAGACGACGCCGGAGCCGCAGCCGCAGCAGCCGCCGCCGCAGCCGCAGCAGCCGCCGCCGCCGCCGCCGCCGCCGCGCGGGGATCCAGCGAAGCCTCGGGGCTGGGCGGGGATTCCCTCCTCCGCCGGAGCCGAGGGGCGGGAGCCGCGGGCCCGGAGTGACAGGCACGGGGGGCGGGGATTCCCCGGCACGGCCGGCCGGGTGGGCGGGGATCCCCCACGGCCCCACCCCGCCCCCAGTTATCCCCTCCCCGGGGCGGCCCCGGGAGTCTCTAAACCAGCACCCCAACAACCAAGCCTCGCCGGCTGGCCGGGGATCCGGGCGGCTTTGCCTCCGCGCAGACGGGGAGGCTGCGAACTGTCACCCACGGCGGGGCTTCGGGGCGCCATCTAGGCGCAAGAGTGCAGCTCGGGGGCCTGGAAGTTGCTTCGGCACAGCACTTGACGTAGCACCGAGGGAGGGAAAAAGAAAAAAAATGTCTCTTCCAGGCACCGGGGGGGGGGGGGGGGGGGGGGAGAGGGCGAGGAAGAGATGCGAGAAGAGCCCACCGCCGCGTCCCGTAGCTGGCCCGCCTGACCTCTGGTCCCCCGCCCCCCCCAGTACCAAATTTCATTTTGGCACTGGGATGAGAATTGCTCGGGAGGTGGGACCGCTTGGCACCCTGCGGTTAAGCCCCCAAAGGAAATCCCACGTCCCGCCCCCAACGCCCCGGAATGGAGGTGTGGGGGACCCCGGTGAGCTCTCGCCAGGAGTCCCTGCTGAGTGGACCTTGGGTGGGGGGCTGAGGCCAGCCGCCCTTGGCCCTGCTCCAGGTCACTCGGGCAGCAGAAGCCTCCCGGCTTTTTTTTTTTTTTTTTTTTTTTTTTTTTTTCCCGGATGGCTCTTTCCGTGGATTTTCAGGAAACCTTCAAATATTTTTGGTTCCTTTTTTTTTTTTTTTTTTTTTTTTTTTTTTTTTTTGTCATTCTGGCCACCACAGGGAGAGGATGATAAGAACATAATAGGGAGACTACACAGCTCTGCAAATTAAGCTCTGTGGAGAGAGAGGAAAGAGCTGGTCGTTTTGCAAGTGCTAGCAGATAAGAGTAAAAACGTACGAAAAATTACCAAAAAAAAAAAAAAAAAAACCTGGGATAGCGAACAGTTGAACGATGCTTCTGACATTTTCTGCAGAACAGTAATGGGAAATCTCTGCTTTAAGGGGGGCGAGGGGGGCCTTAGGCATGGGTGGGACACTGTTGGGATCTAGCTTCTGCCCAGCGAGGTACAATAATAGGTGGTCGCCTCTTGGAAGAGCAGATAGACATAAATCATCTGCAGACCCCCTACAGAGCTGTCCCTTGGCATCAGAGCACAAGGTGGTCCCAAGACATTGCAAGATGTTATTTTCAGCAGCCGCTGGCGGTGAAGTAGTGCTGGGATTCAGCTCTCGCCACGCTTTTCTAATTACCGGGCCCGGGGAGATCAATGCCTGCGCAAATCCGGGCGTCATGTCTTAGGAGCGGAGCAATCGCGGGCACCCCAGCGCTTCGCTCCCCATCTATAAATAGAGAAAACAGCTTCGGTGCAGAATTGCACGAGGCTCAGCAGTAAGCTATTCGGTCTCGCACTTACGAGGTGCTCCGTGCGATAGTAACTATTGCCTGAGGAAGGTATTATTGGGATACCCACGGAAAATATCCATCCGGAGCTGCAGAGATGGCTTAGCGGTTAAGGCACTTGCCTGCAAAGCCAAAGGATCCCGGTTCGATTCACCAGGATCTACACAAGCCAGAGGCACAAGGGGGCGCACGCGTCTGGAGTTCGTTTGCAGTGGCTGGAGGCCCTGGTATGCCCATTCCCTCTCTCTCTCTCTCTCTCTCTCTCTCCCTCAAATAAATAAAATAAAATAAACACCCATCCACAATCGTGCAGGATGGGTGCTTTCTGTTTGTTCAACAGTCCCAGGCTCATCTGCTACCATTCGGTCCCAATCACAAGACCCCCTAGAGAGTGAGCCAGGTCATCTGGGCCTCTGTACAGATCATCTAGCACAGCCCAACTACTTTAGGACCCATAACTGAATATGCAAATGTCTCATCGAACTGCTCTCACGGTCCCTCCCTCCCTCCCTCCCTCCCTCCCTCCCTCCCTTCCTTCTTCCTTTTCCTTCCTCCCTCCCTCCCTTCATTCCTCCCTCCCTCCCTCCCTCCCTTCCTTCCTTCCTTCCTTCCTTCCTTCCTTCCTTCCTTCCTTCCTTCTTTCTTTCTTTCTTTCTTTCTTTCTTTCTTTCTTTCTTTCTTCTTTCGAGTGCATGAGAGAGAGAGAGAGACAGAGAGAGAGAGAGAATTGTTGCACCAGGGCCTCAGCCACCGAAATCGAACCACAGCCGCTTGCGCCACCTGGTGGACATGTGCGACCTCGCGCTTGCCTCACCTTCGTGCCTCTGGCTTACGTGAGATCTGGAGAGTTTAACATGGATCCTTAGGCTGCACAGGCAAGCACCTTAACTGCTGAGCCAGCTCTCCAGCCCTGTTCTTTTTTTTTTTTTTAATTTCTTTACTTGTGTGAAAGAGAGAGAGGGAGAGAATGAGAATGCTGTGCCAGGGCTTTAGCAAGCGCCTTAACTGCTAAGCCATCTCTCCAGCTCCTCACTGTTCTTTCTCATCCAATCCATTCCCATTCTTTCCTTCCAGCCTTGGACTCCAAACTGGAAATTTTGTTTGCTCTGCCAGTCGGTCTCCTATGCCTGCAGAAAACCCCGAGTTAGTGCCACTTCCTCTGGGAGGGCTTCTCGGCTCGCAGTTGCAACTTCAGTGTCTGCCGTGACAGCTACTGCAAAGGTAGCATTTTCTTCAAATTACTGATTGAACCCTTACTAGCTGTGCTAAGTCGTAGGACCATAACGTTCCTCTCACATATTTCAAGCTGGTGAGGACTTGAAGGTAAAAGACCCTCGGTTGTTTTTATTTTAATTTTTGCATATGTATGTGTGTGTGTGTGCGTGCATGTGCACGTGTGTGCATATGTGTGTGGGGGCCAGAGGTTGACTTCTAGTATATTTGAGCCACTTAACTAAACCTAGAGCTCACTTACTGGGCTAGAATAGGTTACCAGGAAGTCCCAGGTGTTCTCCTGTCTCCACTTCCTCCCAAGGGCTGGGATTACAGGCATGCAACATGATATGCCCAGCTTTTAAATTAGTACTGGGGAACTGAACTCAAGTCCTCATGTTTGCTCAGCAAGCGTTTTACCCATTGAACCATCTCCCTAGCCCCAGAACTTAGCTCTTTTATTGTGTTATTGTGCCCAACATGATCGTCAGTCATTTGATAATATTTGCTGAATTAAAATGAGTAGTGGGGCTGGAGAGATGGCTTAGCGCTTAAGGCACTTGCGTGCAAAGCCCAAGGGCCCATATTGGACTCTCCGGACCCCAAGTAAGCCAGATGCACAAAGGTGAGACAAGTGCAAGGTCGCACGTGTCCACTAGGTGGCAGAAGTGTCTAGAGTTCAATTGCAGTGGCCGAGGCCCTGGCACCAATTCTCTTTCTCTCTCTCTCTCTGTCTAAAATAAAAATAAAACGAGCAGCAAACATTTGTATGTATGTTATATGTGTTACTACTGTATAATTTATGCAGTTGTACTGTTTTATCATTGGCCTCCCTTATACATGATCCAGTTGACCTCCTTAAAATATTCCTAATGTCAGTCATTTTTCATCTGCTATTTTCCACGTATATTTTCATGAGTTCTTGCTTGTTAATAATAGCTCAATTCGTGAGGGGTCAAACGCATGGAAATTTTGTTTCGCCCTTGTCATCTTGTCAATTTGAAAAGCTGGCAGCTGAGGGCATTTATTTTCCAGTGTTTGAAGATCAAAATGTAAATCCTTTCTGCCCTCTTGTTAAATATTTAGTCACAGATTAGTACTTCGATCCAAGTTGCCATTTTAATTTATTACTCAGAACATACATGGTATGGAGGAGGAGGAGGATGGATAAAGAAAAGCTAAGGCTTAAGAGAAATAATGAACAAAGAAAGGAATCTACTAATTTAGCCATTACCTTTGGGTGACAGGCAAAAGAATGTAGTGTCCTTTAGGCGAGTCCTGTGGGCCCAGTCCTTGGACTGCAGTGGCATTTTGTGTACCTCTAAGCTTTATTTCTTTAAAAAATATTTTATTTGCCAGGCGTGGTGGCGCATGCCTTTAATCCCAGCACTCGGGAGGCAGAGGTAGGAGGATCGCCGTGAGTTCGAGGCCACCCTGAGACTCCGTAGTGAATTCCAGGTCAGCCTGGGCTAGAGTGAGACCCTACCTCGAAAAACCAAAAAAAAAAAAAAAAAAAAAAATTATTTCAGGCTGGAGAGATGGCTTAATGGTTAAGGCACTTGCCTGAGAAACCAAAGGACCCAGGTTCCATTCCCCAGAGCCCGTGTAAGCCAGATGTGCAAGGTGCCGCATGTATCTGGAGTTCAGTTGCAGTGTCTAGAGACACTGGTGCTCTCTCTCTCTCTCTCTCTCTCTTTCTTCTCTCTCAAATAAATGAAATATTTAAAAAATTGTTTATTTTATTTAACAGAGATAAAGAGGCAGAGAGAATGGGTCTCAGTGGCCTAACCACTAAGCCATCTCTCCAGCCCAAAGGCAGCACGGCTTTTGCTATTTTATTTCTTTATTTCTTTGGTAGGGTCTCACTCTAGCTCAGACTGCAATTCACTATGTAGTCTCAGGGTGGCCTCTTCCTCAGGGCGATCCTTCTACCTCTGCCTCCTAAGTGCTAGGATTAAAGGCCGTGAGCCACCACACCCGGCGCTAAGCTTTATTTTTATGAAGGAGAATCTACTAACCAGGCAGCTGACAGGGAAACCCGAAGTTTCAACTCTTGCAAAGCTTACTTTCTGCCCTCCCTTCCCCCCCCAGCTGCTCTTCCAAGCCAATTCCAGAGAGGAGAGGGAAGCTTGGTTAACAACTGGCTCAGCTCCCTCACTCCTGCAGGCTCTGTGGGGTCATTTTATCTCCAAACCAGACTCCAGCTTCCTGTTTACCTAGCTAATTACATTCCCCCCCCCCCTTTTTTTTTTCCTTCTGCAAATTCCTGCCCACTAAATCTTTCATTTCATGACCTCAAATTGGAATGAGCCATCCCTGGTGGAGGAAGGGCTTCCAAAGAGTGAAAAACAGTGAAACACTGCTTCACTGGACCCCAAGTAGATGGGACCCAAGGGTTGCCTGGAGATGGGAAACTGCATGCTCCTCAGTCCTGAGAACATCACACTCTGGGGGCTTGGGAATTGGGGTGCGGTCTTAGATATTGCATTTTTTTTCCTTTGTCTGGTTTTAAATTGTATTTTTAACCTTTTTCTTTTTATGGTTTTGTTGTTGTTGTTGTTGTTGTTTTATGAGAGAGAGAGAGAATTGGCACGCCAGAGCCTCTGCCACTACAGTTGAACTCCAGATGTGTGTGCCACCTTGTGTGTCTACGCACCCTTGCCAGCTTGCTTCACCTTGTGTGTCTGACTTACGTGGGACCTGGAGAGTAGAACATAGGTTCTTAGGTTTCGCAGGCAAGCACCTTAACCGCTAAACCATCTCTCCTGCCCATTTTTAAGCTTTTTATTGACAACGTCTATAAATATAGATAAAATACCGTGATCATAATCCCCTCCCAGCACACTCTTTTCCTCTCACAAATCCCCCCTTCACTGAGTCCCTTCTTTCCAAGTAATCTCTCTTCTGTTTCGATGTCATCATCTTTTTCCTATTATGCAAGTCTTGTGTGGGTGGCATCAGCAGTTACCGTGAGGTTATGACTAGCAAGGCCGCTGTTGTAATTACCTTCGTGTTGCCGGGATAAAGCTCCAGCCAGAAGCAGCTTATGGTGGAAAGGGCTTACCATCCATGGTGGTTTGAATAGAATAGATGGCCCCCAATATATTCAGTTGTTTATTTGTTTGTAGTTTGCATCTGCAGCCACCAGGCTGGAGGAGGTGTCACTGGGTGGATCTTAAGGCGTGGTGGTGGGTTTCAGATTTCAATCTAAAGATATGCAAAGTGTGCCTAGCTGGAGTTCCTGAAGTGTGCTGGGCTGTGTGGCTTTAGGCTTGTGCTTCTCTCTCTCTGCTTGGTCCTGTGAAGGCAGGCCAGCTTCTGCCATTTATGGAACTTCCCTGGATCTGTAAGCTTCAATAAATATCCCTTCCTCCATAACTGTGCCTGGTCTGGAAGTTCATCTCAGCGAACCTGCAGCTGTCTGCTACAACGTCTCTAGGGGAAGCTCCATGATGGCAGAGGAAAGAGGGTGAGAGCAGAGGCTGAACATGATCTCCTTTGCCACCATGAGGTGGACAACAGTAGTAGGAGAGTGAGCCACTAACGCTGGCAAGCTAGGGGCTAATGAACTGCAGGTCTGCCCCCAGTAAACACCTCCTCCTGCAACGCTCGCCTCCCAAATTCCCATCAGCTGGAGATCAAGCATTCAGAACACACGAGTTTGTAGGGGATACCTGATTCAAATCCACCACAGCCACTTTGTGTCTGGAAGACAGCATTGTAAGCACTCCTCACATTCTTTTGGCTCTTATATTCTTTTTTTTTTTTTTTAATTGTATCGCTTTATTGATATTTTCTTTTTTTATTTCTTAACTTTTTATATTTGACAACTTCTATACTTACAGACAACAAACCATGGTATTTTCGTCCCCTCCCTCACTTTCCCCTTCATAACTCTGCTCTCCATCATATCCCCTCCCTCTCTCCACTAGTCTGTCTTTTAATTTGATGTCATCATCTTTTTCTCCTATTATGAGTTCATGAGACATAGGGGTATAAAGCCTGCTCTTGTGTGGATAAGTGCATACATTATTCTCACTAAATTGCCCTGAAATCACTACACTTAATGTTCATATTCATATATTAATGCTACTCTCACTTCTGGGTAGAGACGCTTCTCTTTTCAGATAGCAATGACCACTGGGATGACCCAAAAGGCAACATAGTGCTGAGAAGAAGGGATGGAGGAGTGTCCAGCACTGAAACTTCTCACACCCTGCAAGGCTCAGGGTCCATTGCGGAAGAGGTGGCGGAAAGAATGTTAAAGCCAAAGGAAGGGTACCACTCCTTACATACAACTGTCCAGACAGAACTTGACCTCAATATCCATGACCTCGCAGTGCCTAGCAATACTTTTTTTTTTTTTTGATGCGAGTTTTGGATCTTATCTTTTTATAAAAATATTAATTAATTTATTGAGAGAGAGAGAGAGAGAGAGAGGCAGGTAGAGAGAAAAAGAGAATGGGTGCACCGTGACCACTAGCCACTGCAAACGAATTCCAGATATGGGCACCACCTTGTGCATCTGGTTTTATGTGGATACTGGGGAATCAAACCTGGGTAGGTTTTGCTGGCAAGTATTTAACCAGTAAGCAATCTTTCAGTCCAGTCCAGCTCTTACATTCTTTCCACCACCTCTTCTGCAATGGTCCCTGGGCCTTGGAGGTATAATAGAGATGTCTCACTATTGCTGAACACTCCACTGTCACTTTTTCTCAGTGCTTTAGTGAGTTGTGAGTTTTGAGTCTTCCCAGTGGTCACCACCATCTGAAAAGAGAAGCTTCTCTAATCAAAAGTGAGAGTACACTGAGTACAAAAGTAATAAATTTAAAAAGTGTAGCCGGGCGTGGTGGCGCACGCCTTTAATCCCAGCACTCGGGAGGCAGAGGTAGGAGGATCACCGTGAGTTCAAGACCACCCTGAGACTCCATAGTGAATTCCAGGTCAGCCTGGGCTAGAGTGAAACCTTACCTCAAAAAATCAAAAAAAAAAAAAAAAAATAGTGAGAGTAGCATTAACATATGGTCATAAACATAAGTATTTGCAAGGCAGTTTGGTGGGCATTATATATCCATTTAGCCAGACAACAGTAGTAGTTTCCCCTCTAGGGCTTATGACCTCCATAGCCATGGCTTCTGATTAGATTTTCAGTACTATTGGAGTCCAGTTAGAAAGTAGTTGGTTTCCCCCATAACAGACATGCCACCATTGCACCTGGTATATTTTGCCTGGCTGGCCATCCCTAAAGCTTGCAGGACCCACTGCTGGTTAAGATCATAGGTGACTTTTCTCCCCCAACAGGGTACATAGGTCTTTCGAGCATCCTGACAGCTAGTCAACATGGAAGAGACTTCCAGCTCAGCTCTGGCTGGCTTTCTCAGTGACCTGCAGCCTATGTATGTGGAGTCTTTGGCAATAGGGTCTTACCATTTAGCTTTGGTGGGCAACCAACAGTCTTGGCAATAGCCTGTAATGTTTTGGGAGCATCAGGGGCCTCCATGGCCAACAACTCACTGGAAAGTATCCCACCCCAGGCACTGAATATTTTCTAACGCAATCTATGGCTTCTGGACACATTATCCACCTTCACACGATACTTCTGCCAAAACTCTCTTTTTTAGCATATATATTATTAGCTAGCAAAGAAGTAGGTTTCCATATGGCTTATTCATAACATCTTAAATTTTTATTCACCTACCTCCCTCCTACCCCCTCCTCTAGATATTGCATCATTAACCAGAACCTCAGTGGCTGCAATTTTGGTGACCCCGAGCACACTTGGAAGGAGTCTGAGGCAGAGTGGTTTACAAATAAGGAGCCCAAATGCACCTTCCAACATTTGATCATATCATGTTATCTTTTATTCTAAATTTTGAGGAAATTTTTATATATATTGGTCTTAGGCCAAATTTTTTATTAGCCAGTTATCCAAAATGGACCTACAGTTGACACATATTATTTTAAATTATATTTTTAGAGGGAAGATTTAAGTACTTTCATCCTACATGTAATGAATTAGTATGATATTGGAATCTGTACAAATGTACTTTTTCATTTTCAGAGCTGTCTAATATTTTCATATATGTAGTGGTTTGATTGTTCTCCTGGGCTCCCCCATATTGAACACATTCTCTGTTTATTCAAGGAATGAAGCCAAACTATTATTTTATCACTTTGACTCTAAGCTTTCCACATATAATAAAGAAGCACTGACTCCTGGGGTAATTTTTCATATTTTTTTGTAAAAAAAAGTATTATACATCAGCAAGTACAGGTCAATTATTAATTATTACTTTCATAGTTTACATAGATGACTCAATCACTCTGTAAAAGTGTACAAGAATGTAATGTAGCTGGGCGTGGTGGCACATGCCTTTAATCCCAGCACTCGGGAGGCAGAGGTAGGAGGATCGTGGTGAGTTTGAGGTCACCCTGAGACTACATAGTGAATTCCAGGTCAGCCTAGGCTAGAGTGAGACCCTACCTCGAAAAAAAAAAAAAAAAAAAAAAAAAGAATGTAATGTGAGTCTAATGCATCCTTTTTAGAATTTATTTTATTATGTTATTTATTTGAGAGAAAGAAAAAGAAAGAAGAGAGAGAGAGCATGAACTAGCACTCCAGGGCCTTCAGCTGCTGCAAATGAATTTCAGATGCATGTGCTGCATTGTGCATCTGGTTTACGTGGGACCTGGGGAATCGAACCTGGGTCCTTTGGTTTTGCTGGCAAATATCTTAACCACTAAGCCATTTCTTCAGCCCCAATATATTCTTATGGGCAGAGGTTAACATTTGGTTTACCTCTGAGCTTACTTGCTCTTCAGGAGAAGGGCACTAGGAAAGTCTACCAAACATTGAAGGAGAGAGAGGCTCGGTTTTGATTTGATTAGCATGACCAATACTGTGCAACCAGCATATTTAAAGAGTCTGTTGTAGTTATACAGTCACGTAGGGTTTGCTGTTGTTTTGTTTTTCTTATAGTTTGTTTTCATTTTGTAAACAAGAGACAGGTCTTTGAAGTGAGTATTCCCCAGGCTTACGGCTTCTACTGCATTAGCATAGTTGTGTTTCCCACAAGTCAGAACAGCCATTCTGAGCCGAGCATGGTGGCGCACGCCTTTCATCCCAGCGCTTGAGAGGCAGAGGTGGGAGGATCACCATGTGTTCAAGGCCACCCTGAAATGACACAGTGAATTCCAGGTCAGCCTGGGTTAGAGTGAGAATCTACTTTGAAAAAAAAAGAAAAAAAAAAAGACATACAGTCATTGTTTATTTGAAGATTTGTAAGAATATATTTTTTTAATTTTTAAAATTTATTTTTATTTTTATTTATTTGGGAGAGAGAGAATGGGCCCTCCAGGGCCTCCAGCCACTGCAAACGAACTGCAGACACATGTGCCCCCTTGTGCATCTGGTTTACGTGGGTCCTGGGGAGTCGAACCTGGGTCCTTTGGTTTTGCAGACAAGCATTTTAACAGCTAAGCCATCTCTCCAGCCCTGTAAGAATATTTAATAATACTTTTAGCCAATGCTAACAGCCACCTCCTTCTTTCTAGTTAGCTGCTTCTCAACTGGATCATGAGGATTATGTTTTTGGTTGGCTTTTGTTTAATTCAAGGGGTCCATCTCATTCTTGTTAATAGAATACAACAAAAAATGTTTAATTTTCTCTTATGAAATTCATGAATCCAGGAAGAAACAAGTCATCCTTACCTTCCCCTTGTTCTGGGCTTATCAACACAGCAAGTAATTGAACCTGCTTTTATTTATTTATTTTTTAAAGTTCTGGTTCATTGAAAAGCCCTGGTGATGCCTCAACTCACTCCTGTAGAACAAGCTGGCTTCAAACTTGGGCCCATCCACCCCCTTGCGGGGCTTATACGCACGTGCCACTAAGCCTGGCTTAAAATGCCTCTAGGCAAATAATTTGCTATTGTGATTTGGATAATAAGACCACATGGAAATAAATAGGGAAGAAACCAAAGAATGAAAGCCAAACCCAAGAGGCCCGGATTCTGGAGCTGGAAGGAGACGCCTTCTGCAGGCAGCGCTTGCGCCCTCGCTTGCTCGTTCTGAGATACGCCCAGGCTAGCTTCTCTAGCTGCCTCTCCGAATCCCCCTGCCCCGGGGTCTGAGCACTGCCCCTGCAAATGGGCATCGCCACCGCCGTAGCCAGGAAGGGGACACGGCATGCGCTTTGGAAAGGTACTGAGGATCCCCAGAGGTCTCTCTCTCGCCCATCGCGTTGGCAAGCCTCAGGCTATCTACTGAGTAGCACACACTGCCTGGTTTTCACGATCAAGAAGCAGCGTGTCGGGACTATGGATTTGAAACGGGAGGACCAACCTCGAGAACGAAGGTCATTCCTGTTCCCTCCCATCCACGAGTGCACACATCCCTGTGTTCCCCACCCCTGGGAGAGGAAATGTGCTCCAATGAAGGCAACAGGCTTATAAATTAATTCCTTATGATAAATTCCAAATGCACCTCAAGAATATTATTTTTCTTATTAAAGTCTTTTGAAATATCTGCTATCACTCAGAACGTCATACAGCTTATCAATATTGTATCTCCAGCATGAATCTGCAGGAAAGAAAAGTCCTTTTGGAGATCAAAAGAATTCACACACACACACAAAAATGTGATAATACCAGGGCCACAGAGCAAAGTTTCCCGTACTTGCTTTACTGTAGCTGCACACTAATTTTTTTTTTCCTATCCAGGCAGGCCTTATAATCTACTTCCAAACCAAATCTCTCTTTTTTTTTTTTATCTCCAATTGTTAATTGACAAATCAAAATCAAAGCATACGGTCCAACAGCTATCCCTTTCCATCTGGGTGGGAAGTAAGTTAAAGGAAGAGGACGCTACAGGGAACTGCCCTCACGACCAGACCTGTAAAGGGGGGGAGCACCGGTTCCTTAACTTTTCTACCCTAGATGCTCCTGTGCCTCATCCGAATCTTGGCCCTGCTTCTTTGACAAAGAATACAGTAGCCACACACACACACACACACCCGTGCCCGGCCCACCGCCCACCGAGAGGTTTGGACAGGCTGATGCCTGGGCATGTGCGGTGGACGTCATCAATGGTACAGGTTAGAGACCAGTCTAGGCTTTGCTAATGACTGTGGGGGTGACCTTGGGCACGCTGGGTTCAGACACCACCCTGCCTGCCCTCTCCCTCCATCCCTAGGGCATGACCACACGCATGCTGGGCAGACAGTTGTGAACACTTCGCAGCTGATTACGAGGCCGCCCTGGCAGCGTTGTATCACGCTTTCTATTTTCTGCACATCAACTGGATTCTGCAGTCTGAGGACTCAGTAGCCTGTGGGAGGCATGGGAGACAATGAACGACACTTTTTCATAGGCCCTTGCCCACTGTAAGTCTCCAGCTATTTCCCACCTGCCATGCCCTCATCCCTGTAGTACCCCATTCCCACCCTGACGGGGTTTCCTCCTGTGTGTTCCGGAACTAACACTGTCCTCAGCTGCCCCTCTGAACATCCCTCCCTCCCCCACACTTCCAGTCTCCACTGGAAGACATAGCAGCCATTCCTAATGGTGTCTGTTTGTCGGCTCCCCACACATGTGACCTCACTTCTCAAGGTCAGGAGGGGCGTGAAGCACTCCATGCCCTGTCTGTTCCACCACTTGTTTATGGAAACCCTCTTGGGTCACCTACAGGAAAACTTCCGTGCACTTCCCTGAGTTTGCTCCTGCCAGTTGAAGAGCAGGTGGGGAAAAAAAAGAAAATAGAAAGCTGGCGGGTGGTGCATTTCTGCTTGTCCATCTTAACTAGCCTGTAACAATGTCCAGTAGCTGTTTCTCTGGGCCACCCACTCTCCCATTTATGAAGTTCTTCAAACCTCCTCTGCTAAGTTCAAATTTCTGACGCCTCTGGTCTTATCTGCTTATCTGAAGAGGACCTTGCTTTTTGTTTTATCTTTATTTATTTATTTGAGGAGTGAGAGCGCGTGCGTGTGCGAGAGAGAAAGAGAGAGAGGAAGACAGAGAGAATGGGCGCACCAGGGCCTCCAGCCACTGCAAACGAACTCCAGACACATGCGCCCCCTTGTGCATCTGGCTTACGTGGGTCCTGGGGAATCAAGCCTCCAACCAGGGTTCTTAGGCTTCGCAGGCAAGCGCTTAACCGCTAAGCCATCTCTCCAGCCCCGGACCTTGCTTTTTAATTCTCAGATAAATCAAGTTATGACACAGGACCCCCCCCCTTAACTTTCTGCCCCCAGGCTGGTTGTCTTGTATGAATCAAACCCACCTCTTCTTTCCTTTGGAGGTGGCATTTCTTCACTTCTACGTCTCTAGGGTGCCTCTGTCTTCCTAAGTACAACTGAACTCATGATCTGCTCCCCAGAACTTCTCCTGTATTATTAGCCATCCCAGTAAACAGATTCTTTTTTTTTTTTTAATTTTTATTTATTTATTTGAGAGCAACAGACAGAGAGAAAGAGGCAGATACAGAGAGAGGGAGAGAGATTGGGCGCGCCAGGGCTTCCAGCCACTGCAAATGAACTCCAGACGGGTGCGTCCCCTTGTGCATCTGGCTAATGTGGGTCCTGGGGAATCGAGCCTCGAACCAGGGTCCTTAGGCTTCACAGGCAAGCGCTTAACCGCTAAGCCATCTCTCCAGCCCAAACAGATTCTTTTTAAAATAATAATTTTTAAATTAATTTATTTATTTTTCAAGCAAAGAGAGAGATAAGAGAGAGATAGACAAAGATAGGCAGAGATGGAATGGACACGCCAGGGCCTCCAGCCACTGCAAGAGAAGTCCAGATGCATTCGCCACTTTGTGCATCTGGCTCTACGTGGGCACCGGGGAATCAAGCCCAGGTCATTGGGCTTTGCCAGGCAAGCACCTTAAATGCCACTTTCTGCAAGCACCTTTAACCACTGAGCCATCTCCCCAGCCTTTAAGTAGAATCTTAAAATATTTCCAGGTGTCTAAACCAAAACCCTGGCCCTCAAATCTAAAAATTACAGTTTCTTAATCTTTCCTCAAATGCTCCTAGTTTGAATACTCTGGCCCAAGCTACTTTCCTCTTTGCTACACCCGAGGTTGGCAAATGAGGTGTAGTGGACCTCAGCTATGGCAGTTTGTACTACGCGGGCACTTTGAGTGTGACCGTGTGTATGACAGCCTATACGACCCCAAAGCTGACAATATTTACAGGGCAATCTTGTCCACCCAGCCCTCCATCCAAACCACCACAGCAGTCTTCTGAATGCGCCCTGCATCGCGCCTCATGCTGTCTTCTCAGGCATTTTCTCCATAGAACAGCTGGTCCTTTTAAAAGAGTTCAATGGTCATGATTAGAAGTCGTCAAAGCAGGGACCGTAGGCCTGCGCTCAAATGCCTGTTCGCAGCCTAGTCTCCTCGGCCTTCTCCCACCCACAGAGCCTCCGGCTCCCCCAAGCTCAGAAGTGCTGATCCACTACAGTGCTTTCTTCCCACAGAACCTGGATGTGTTTGTTTTCTTTGCTCTGGGGACATTTTTTTTTTCCTCCAACTTACCCTTCTTCTAGTCCCTTCCTCTTCAGGATACAACTTGGACCCCAATTCCTCCAAGAAATTTTTTCCCCCAGGTTAGGCGAGGCGCCCTGTTTCATGACACTGCGTTTTTGTTTTAAAGCTCTTATCTCAACTGTTCTTAATTCTTGGTGAAATTATCTGTTTAATATTTGTTCTTCTAGTTTCACAGTAGAAAATGTTTGTTTATCTGGCTTAGAGAGGGTAACTCTCAGTGCCTACCACATCATGGCTACTCGGAAAATATTTGTTGAATAAATCAGTGATTAGTAATAATATCATCGGGTTGTGGTGAGGATAATAGGAGGAAAAATACACACACCATTTAGTTCATTGCCTGGATTTGCAAATGTTAGATAACATTCACATTGCATTATTGTGCTCTTTCTTTGAATTGATTCCAGACTTCTTTTTTTTAAGAATATTTTTCACTTTATTCCTTATTTTTTATTTTTAAAATATGACTTATTCGCTGGAGAGATGGCTTAGCGATTAAGGCATTTGCCTGCAAAGCCAAGGGATCCGGTTCAATTCTCCAGGACCCACCTAAGCCAAATGCAGAAGGTGGCACATGCATCTGGAGTTCGTTTACAGTGGCTGGAGGCCCTGGCTGTGCCCATTCATCTCTCTCTCTGTTGCTCTCTCGCTCTCTCGCTCACTCACTCTCGCTCTCAAATAAATAAAAATAAAATAATTATTTAAAAATATTATTATTTATTTATTTATTTGAAAGAGAGAGAGGGAGAGAGAGAGAATGGGCGTCCAGGGTCTCTAGCCACTCACTGCAAATGAACCCCAGATGCATGAGCCACCATATGCATCTGGCTTACGTGGGCTCTGAGGAGTCAAACCTGGGTCCTTAGCCTTCACAGCAGGCGCCTTAACTGCTAAACCATCTCTCCAGAGTTCTTGATTTGGAGGAGGAAAAAAAAAAAAAAAAAAGAAGGGTCTCTCAATGGCATTTCATTCCTGTCATATGTAGCAAGAATAATTCTTCAGTGGACTTCCTCTGGTGGACAGTCTACCAGTCTGTCTGGGTTTTCAGAATGTGAAACCATTAGAAAACCATCATGTCCAAACCTGGTGGCCTCAAACCATGTAATGTGGGCTCTTGGGCGGAGCTGCCCGTTTGTCCTCCAGGTGGACAGATGGACTCCCAGCCTCCAGGGTGGGGGGCAGGCCTCTCCTGTGCCTTTCCTTAACTTTCTCACCGGCTTGGAGTGGCGGGAACCGCTGGGTGGGCACTGGAGGTGGAACGAGAAGGCATTAGCCACCCTCCCACCCCCACGTCTCCGGGGGGGGGGGGCTGCGGGTTCATAGTGTCCCTCCTCTGCAATGGGGTATTCATAGCACCTATCAGGGACCTTTCAAATTTGACATTCTCATGGGCTGTCTCTTCTGGGTTTTGTTTTCTATTTTTAGACAGGGTCTGGCTATGTAGCCTAGGCTGGCTTTGAACTTGTGACTTTTTTTTTTTCCTTGCATCTTCCTCCAACAGTGCTGGGATTATAGGCATGCTCTGTAAGGTTTGGGAGACCCACTTCTTATGTCTCTGTCGCCATCCTGTGATTCCATTTTGTCCCAACCTAACATGCCCACCTGACTGCTCACAGGCCAAGGACCCACCTGTAGGAACTCTGTCCTCTTGCTTGCTGTGGCCCTGGGATAGCTACAGTTCTCTGCTCTTGTGAACTCTTGGTGATTTGCCTTAACTGGCCCAGGTGTCTGTCAATGAAACACTCTTTAATTATCCCTGCTTGAGTGTGTCATTGCTCTCTGATAGGACCCTGGCTCATGCCATCCCATTGCCTAAATAAAGATCATGAAAGCATTCCATATTGTTCTCACACACTTCTCTAGCTCTCTCTGCTTGCCTCTAAGTGAGTCGCAAGCTGGGCTGATGTCACATGAGCTCAGACGCTATTATTCCCATCGCTCAGGGAAGAAATCAAAGTAAGGGTGCGTCTGTGCTTTCGGAGCTTGGAAGAAAGAGTTAAAGGAGCCCCTGAGCTCTCTTGAGTCTCATCCACTGAACTACATAAATCCCAGCTACCTCCTCCCTCTCAGGGGGAACCCACGAGAAGCTGGACAGCTGGGATGGCAGATAAGTCATTTGGGGCGATAAAGCCTTCGGCAGGGAGTCTAAGCCAGGTGAACTCCGGAGCTTGCGAGGACGCAGCTGGCTCCCAGGCCCGGATTTAGAGCAGGTGTGGGAAGCATTCCCAGACGGCTCCGGCTCCGGGATGCCATTGCTTTTTCGGGCTGCATTCCTGAGGGAGGTGGGAAAACACACACAGGTCTCCTAGCTGCAAACCCAAGCAAAGAGCACATTGTCATATCTTTAGCAAATGATAACGTGCAAAACACAGACAGCCAAAGGACCGGAGGGAGGCGGAGCCACCCAGCTGAACTGGTTCACTCTTCAGAGCAAGGACAGCCGCAGCGGGAGAGCCTGTGCTCTGAATGACTCAGTCGTCCTTAAAACGCCTGCCCTCGGCATCCAGCGAGTCACTCATCATCTAATTGTCTGTTTTATGTCCCAGCCTTTTTCCTCTCAGAAAAATGACCTTTCCATCCACTGGTAAAGAAGAGAAGCAACCTCCCATTAAAGTAAGCAAAAACTTCCATAAGCCTCAATTTACTTCTCCAACTTCAAAAGTAATGTTGATTTACCTTCTTTTGGGGGCAAGACAGTTCTCCCAGAGAGGCTGGGTGAGTTGTGGGTAAGAGAATGGAGAGTCAGGCGGCCTGGGTTTGAATCCCAGTCAAGCTACTAATTAACTCTGTGGTCTTGGGGAAATAACACATCTTTCCCTCCTGTTGTTGTTGTTGAATCTGTAAAATAGATGTATCTCATAGGGCTCACATGGACATTGAACGGGTTTTAATGAAGCAAGCACCTTCAACAATGCCGAGTATGTGGTAAAGATTATGTAAACGGCTGAATAAAACCATTATTTCAATGATGACCCATATATATTTAGCTAGGTGTATTTGGAATGTTGAGCAGTTTATGGTTTTTCATTTCTGTCCGTATCCCAAAACGATCTTCTAGGAAAAACAACGACAAAAACAGAAAAACAAAACAGATCCTTGGGGACTTTGCTAGCCTTGCCAATTGTCAGATCAAGGGAAGGTGTCTTATGCCTTAGCTGTTGGCATCAGAAGCACACGCCTGGGAGGCTAGGAAGAGGAAAAGCGCAGGCTGGCCACCAGAAGTCAGCCTGGCAGGCTGCAGGAAGCAGCAGGTAGCTGGCGGAGAGTGAGGAGACGCTGCCCTGAACATACATACACCTTGGTGCTCTTACCCACCCAGCCGGCTCAAAGGCCTTTGCACTTAGGCAACCATTCCTGAAGGCTGGACGCCTGTGGGATCCTCCCTGCCCTGTCCTGTCTCTCAGTGGCCCACTGGAAATCAGTGGCTCATCCACAAGCAAGCAAGCAAGCAAGATTTGGTTTTCTCGTTGGGCTCTCAACTAAAACAAACTCTTCAGGGCTGTGGAGGAACTTGATTCTTCCAGTGCGCCCTCGTCCTCATAGAGAAGTCCTGACGTTCTTAAAGAGAACACTTGAATTTCCCGGAGAACAGTCAAGAGGCTGCAAAAGAGACAGCCTTTCGTTCCTCGGTCACAATTTTCATTTCGTACTTACACCTTGGCCACCATGCTGAACACTTCATATGACATTTTCAGTTAATTCTCTCAACAATCCTATGAGATGGGCACAAGAGTCACTGAATCCTTAAATCGGCAAAGCAGAATTGTCCTACAGAAATGTAATGTGGGGGCTGGAGGGATGGCTTGGTGGTTAAGGCATTTGCCTGCAAAGCCAAAGGACTCAGGTTCGATTCCCCAGGACCCACATTAGCCAGATGCACAAGGGGGCGCATGCATCGGGATTTCTTTTGCAGTGGCTGGAGGCCCTGGCGTGCTCATTATCTCTCTCTCTCTCTCTTTCTCCCCCACTTTCTCTGTAAAAGAAAAAAAAATGTAATGTGGGCTGGAGTGATGGCTCAGCCATTAAGACATTTGCCTGCAAAGCCAAAGGACCCAGGTTCGATTCCCCAGGACCCACGTAAGCTGGAGGCACAAGGTGGCGCAGGCATCTGGAGTTTGTTTGCAGTGGCAGAAGGCCCTGACGCGCCCATTCTATTGCTCCTTTCTCTCTCTCTCTCAATTAAAAAAAACAAAAAACAAAAAAAAACTTAGACATGTAATGTGAGCCACAGGTGGGTACTGCTATGGTGTGGGTATTGTTTTTATGTGTCTCCCAAATTCATGTGTTGGTCCCTGTGATAGTTTGACTATGATAGGATAAGTATATGGCCCCGTAGACTCAGGGGCCAGAAGCCTGCTGGGGGGCGTGTCACTGGGGATCTGAATTCAGCCCAAAGGCCTGTGGAGAGAGCAGGGTGAGCTCTGAGGTTTGTGTTTGCTGGTGTTGATGTTTACTTGTTACAGTTTTTTTTTTCTCTCTCTCTCTCTCTGCTTGGATCCATGGAAGTAAGCAGTGCCCAATATGGGGGTGGAACTTTTAAGACGTGGGACTTAGTACAGGGTAAGTAGGACATTGAAGTGCTGCCCTTGTAAGGAAGCTAGTCTTCAGAGGGAGTTAGCTCCCATGCAGGTGAATTGCTTAAAACGTTAGCCCAGGTATGGTGGTACATGCTGGTCATCCTAGCTGAGGCAGGAAGATCACGAGTTTGAATCCAGCCTGGGCAATTTAACAATTTTTTTTTTTATCATTGTTGCTTAAAAAGGGATGTAGACTGGGCATGGTGTGGTATGCCTTTAATCCCAGCACTCAGGGCGTCAGAGGTAAGGAGGATGGCTGTGAGCTTGAAGGCACCCTGAGACTACATAGTGAACTCTACTTCAGTCTGGTCTACAGCAAGACCCTACCTTAAAAAGTGAAAAACAAAAGAGGGCTGGAGAAATGGCTTAGTGGTTAAAGTGCTCGCCTGTGAAGCCTAAGGATCTATGCTCGACTCTCCAGGTCCCATGTAAGCCAGACACTCAAGGTGACACTAGCACGCAAGATCACACATGCACACAAGGGGGTGCACGCATCTGGAGTTTGATCACAGCGACTGGAGGCCATGGCATGCCAATTCTCTCTCACACTCCCTCTCTCTCTCTCACACACACAAAAAAAGCCAGTCTGAGCCGGGCGTGGTGGCGCACGCCTTTAATCCCAGCACTCGGGGGGCAGAGGTAGGAGGATCGCCATGGGTTCAAGACCCTGAGACTACGTAGTAAATTCCAGGTCAGCCTGAGCTAGAGTGAGACCCTACCTCGAAAAACCAAAAAAAAAAAAAAAAAAAAAAAAAAAGCCAGTCTGTTGTGCTTGCCTCAAAAAAATTTTTTTTAAATATCCCCTTTTGGGCTGGAGAGATGGCTTAGCGGTTAAGCGCTTGCCTGTGAAGCCTAAGGACCCCGGTTCGAGGCTCAATTCCCCAGGACCCACGTTAGCCAGATGCACAAGGGGACGCACGCATCTGGAGTTCGTTTACAGAGGCAGGAAGCTCTGGCGCGCCCATTCTCTCTCTCTCTCTCTCTCTCTCTCTCTCTCTCTCTCTCTCGGCCTCCTTCTCTCTGTCACTCTCAAATAAATAAATGAACACAAAAAAAATATCCCCTTTTAATTTAACTTTATTTTTAGTTATTTACTTATTTGAGAGAGAGAGAGAGAGAGAGAGTGAGCATGCCAGGGCCTCTAGCCACTGTAAATGAACTCCAGACACAAGTGCCTCCTTGTGCATCTGGCTTATGTGTGTCCTGGGGAATTGAACCGAGGTCCTTTGGCTTTGTAGGCAAGCACCTTAACTGCTAAGCCATCTCTCCAGCTCCCCCCCCCCCATTTTTTTTTTTTATAAAAAGGGATATAGGGCTGGAGGGATGGCTTAGCAGTTAAGGCATTTGTCTGCAACCCAGGTTTGATTCCCCAGGACCCACATAAACCAGATGCACAAGGGGGGCGCATGCGTCTGGAGTTCATTTGCAATGGCTGGGGCCCTGGCGCACCCACTGACTGTCTCTCTCTCTCTCCCCACTTCCCTCCCTCTCTCTCTTTCTCCCTCCTTCTTTCTGTCAAATAAATAAATAAAAGTAAGATATTTAAAAAAGGGATATAGCTGTTCTGGACTGACTTCGCATTGCCGGTGTGGGAAGCAATCCGTGCCCCGTTCACTCTCAGACGTCTGACCACTCGCGCATGCGCTCTTCCTGCCGTGATGCCTCCCGCTATGAGAGCTGCAGCGTGGGCCCAATTGATGGGGTCACCCAATTTTACACTTTCTGTCTCCAAAATTGTCAGCTAAATAAACATCATTTCCTTACATATCACCCAGCCTCAGGTATTATGTTATAGGAATGAAAGAAAAAAAAACCAGGCTAATACAGCTTACAGCTATATATATATAACCCAGAGTTGTCTAGTTTTCATAATTATAAACAGTAAAAAGAAATATGCAAAACTTATTGTCACAATCTATTCTGTTTGACCTACTTTAACTTTAAAATTGCTGTCTCAATATATAGCCAATATGAAAGCAATCAGTTGATATTTTACATTCTTCTTGTATATTAAGATTTCAAAATCCTAATTCCAACTGGTAAATGAAAAGGAATGAGGGAAGTGGGACCCTTCCAGGTGTCAAACATCATAGGAATAACTGTTGCATGCAAGGTCCACCTATTAGAGGATGAAAATTTGAAGGAAAATGGGCTATTTGCAAACTATACTCTTACACTATCTCAATATATATTTAAAAAAAATTTTAAGGCAAGCCCAACAGACTGTCCTTTTTTTTTTTATGAGAGAGAGCAACACACACACACACACACACACAGAGAGAGAGAGAGAGAGAGAGAGAGAGGAAGGGAGGGAGAAAGAGAATTGACACACCAGGACCTCCAACCACTGCAATCGAACTCCAGACACATGCACCACCTTATGCGCATGTGCGACTTTGTGCAAGCATTGCTTCGTATATCAAGCATCGCTTCGTATATCTGGCTTACTGGGGGGCTGACTGTGGGTCTTTAGGCTTTGCAGGCAAGTGCCTTAACCGCAAGCCATCTCTCCAGCCCCATCTCAAGATATTTATTACTTATGGGCAGTGATTTTATAGTAGAGAAACACTGCAGAGACTGTCTGAGTTACGATCACCAACAGGGACCTGTAGCAGCGTCGTGAGCCTCCACATAGGGTGCCCAGAGAAGGATGGACTTCCTCACAATCGAACCTCGTCATGAGAACACACTCAAATTGGAAGAACTGTACAAAATGCCTGGCCGGTACGTCAAGGTCATGGAAGACAAAGGAATGACTGGGGAACTGTCACCATGTGGGAAGACAACAGATAAATGCCACATCCTACATACGGGCGAAACTTCGATGAGCTCTGGAGTTTGGTTTGAAATTACATGCCAGGACCAGTTCAGTAGTAAAGTGTGTGTGTGTGTGTGTGTGTGTGTGTGTGTGTGTGTGGTCCTGGGGTCAATCTCCATGACCACAAAATAAATGCATGCATAATTAATTTTAATAGTATGAATCATTGCTGGTTTCCTGGCTTTGAGCATTGCTTGTCCTGTTACATAAGTTAACATTTTGGGTATCTGGGTAAAGGATATATGTAGGAACTCTGAACTGTTTTTTTTTTTTTTTAAACAGTTTTCCAAGTCTGAAATTATTTTATGTCAATGAACTTGAGGAAAGTAATGAACTATTGCTGGAAATATATGAGCAACCATTACGAACTGGGCAGAGCAGTTCACATTTGGAGGAAAAAAAAACTCAAAAGGATGGTGTAACAGCATGTGGGTTTCAAAAACAAATGTCAAAGAATCATGGGAAGCCTTAGGAGGATGAATGATGTTTCTAACATGCTTGCCAAAAATTTTCTGCTACAAAGCCATATTCAAAGACTGGCTGTTGTATCATTTTTCATATAATTTTAGTTTAAAAATTATGTCTGAAAAAATTACATGGGGTTTATTCTTGTTCACTGTAAGAATGAACAAGCACACAGTTGCCATCATAGCCTATGTTCTGGTAGATGAGATAAAATTTTATTTCCATAATTTATAGCTTCATTTTTTTCATTAAAAAAATAACCTCTCTTGAAATTTTAATCCACTTTAAGTGGCTTGCCTGTAAATGATGTGTTCCAGCCTCCGTGATGGGAGAGCCAGCCGGGATTCGAACCCGAGTACTCTGAGCAGGCTGTTCACTGCTCTGTGCAGGGATCCCAAGGTGGGCTTACTGCCTGACCACACTTACTTCCTCCGTTATCCACAGCAAGCTTCATGCCCTCTGTGAGGCCAAGATGCAGCCTCTGTTCTGTCACACTCTGCCTGGGGGGGGGGGGAAGTGGTGACATAAGCGGAATTGAGGGTAGAGCTTCAGTGAATTGTGCACCTGAGCTGCACCGGGCATGCTTGCAGAGCACTCGTGAAACATCCTCCCTGCGTCTGGCTCCCTGAGAGCCACAGGACCTGCAGGCAACATTCATTCCTAAACACGCTGCCTGCGCTTGAGCTCAGAAACCAAACCTAAAGCCAGTGGAGCCATTCAGAAATGCTCAAGGTGCTCGAAATGGTGACGTGTGATATTGAAGAGTCTAGGAAGACTGGGGAGGGGATAAGAACATCATCAGAAGGAAACTGGAAGGCATCAGCTGCACATGAGAAGAGCCGAGCCTAATACATTACAGTTAGGAGTGCGGATGTGCAGAATGATAGAAGCCAAGAGAAGCCAGGCGAGAGAACAGTCTCACACGGCCCTGACATCCCTGATCAAGCCTTACTTTAAAGAATGACACACACACAGACACAGTTGAAACTGAGGTGATCTCACGGGAGGGATTATTAAAATACAGCGGGATGAGTTATCAGTCCAGCCCCGACACACCTGGCACTGGAAGGATGCCTTGGAGAGAGTAGGAAAGGGGTTAGGGCGTGACTGTTGGCACCACGCTCACACCCCGGCACAGGGAAGCTGGATGGCACTGGGGCTCTTTCAGATGCATCATTTTATTTATTTATTTTGCCCGTGCACAGGCGTGTGTGGTCTGCATGTGTGTGAGCACATGTGTGTGCATGTGGAAGCCAAAGGGAACCCTGCAGTGTTGTCTTCAGAAAAGCTGTCCACCTATTGTTTTTAATTTGATGTGTGTGTGTGTGTGTGCATGCTGTGTGTGTACCAGAGCTGCTGGCTCCTGCAAAAGAATGCCAGATGCTTGCACCACTCTTGCATCTGGCTTACATGGGCGGATCAGAGATTGGACTCAGGCCTGCAGGCTTTGTAAGCAAGTGCCTCTAACTGCTGAGCCATCTGTCCAGCCCATACCCCCTCTATTTTTTAAGATATATTTTATTATTTATTTATTTGAAATAGAAAAAGAGGGAGAGAGAGAGAGAGAATGGGCGCGCCAGGGCCTCCAGCCACTGCAAATGAACTCCAGACGCGTGCGCCCCCTTGTGCATCTGGCTTACGTGGGTCCTGGAGAGTCAAACCAGGATCCTTTGGCTTTGTAGGCAAACACCTTAACTGCTAAGCCATCTCTCCAGGCCCCCTCTATTTTTGAGACAGTTTATTTTATTTTATTTTTAAAGTTTTTCTGAGGTAGGGTGTCGCTGTAACCCAGGCTGACCTGGAATTTACTGTGTAGTCTCAGGCTGGCCTTGAACTCACCGTGATTCTCCTACCTCTTCCCCCAAGTGCTGGGATTAAAGGTGTGTGCCACCACGCCCAGCTGAGACAAGGCCTTTGATTGGCTTGGAGTGCAGCAATTAGGCTAGACTGGATCCTCTTGTCTCTGTCTCCCCAGAACTGGAATTACAGGCATGCCCGTAACAAGCATTTTACTCGAATACTGAGAACTGAGCTGAGGAAAGAGCTTTACTCAGCTATCTCCCCAGCCTTAGATCTATATTTATCCCCAAATGATTCTCAAACAACTGGAAAATAGCCAATCTTCTAGAAAGCTGTGGTGCTGACAGTTTGAGAGATGATATCCTGGGGCCATGCCAGCACCAAAAAGCAGGGCAGGAGTGGCTCTCTTATTAACATACTATAACGTCTGAAACTTTTTTTCTCTTTTTTTGGTGGTTTTTCGAGGTACAGTCTCACTGTAGCTCAGGATGACCTGGAATCCACTATGTAGTCTCAGGGTGGCCTCGAACTCATGACGATCCTCCTACCTCCACCTCCCGAATGCTGGGATTAAGGGTGTGCGCCACCATGCCCGGCTAACTCTTAAACTTCTTTATGGTCCTATCCGTTCTTCCTGAAAGCTTCAAGAGCAGCTGATCCCAGGAAGGCTAGACCCCTGAGGGTCCACCACAGCACCGCGGCCACCATTACCAAGGAAAACTAGGAATATATATGCAGGGAGAACCGAAGAGACCTTTTCATGGCCTGGCCCCTACAGTCCTTGTAGAACTCTTCTCAGTTCTTCGTAGCCTTTCTAGAAATTTTGTGCCTTTGAATGTCCTGACTGTGATGCCTCAAACTCTGTAGTATTTGCTAAAACGTGCTTTCTGGGAACATCATTCGGCTACTGGTACTCTGGGAATTGCCTTAGGTTAAAAGAGCTGCCTGGCCCAGAGGCACGCCTGTATCCTGAGGCAGAAAGGTCTGCGAGGCCTTGCTCTAACTCAGGACAGCGCTGAAGAGCTGCCCCAGCTCCCCCCAGGTTGGCTAAGGCCTCTGTTGAGACTCTCTCACACACCAGCTCCTTCCTCTGCCCAGACCTGCTGCTCCCTTCCCCTCCTTCTGTGGGGACAGATTCCAGCGCCACTCACTGATCAGCTCCAGGCATGGAGATCTCCACCCTGGAATTCTCCTCCTCCTCCCCCTCCTCCTTTTGCTCCTCCTTCTCCTCGTTCCTCTCTGCCTCTTGCTCCTTCGTGTTCAGCCGGGGTCTTCCTATGTAGTCCTAGCTGGCTTGGTACTTGCTATGTAGCCCAGGTTGGCCTCGAACTTATGGCAATCCTCTTGCCTCAGCTTCCTGAGGGCTGAGATGACAGGGTGTGTCACCAAGCCGTCACTCCCTTCTCTATCCCCTGCCGCCGCCCCCCCCCCCCTCGCCACTTCCCAAAGGATTTCTTTGTCCTGATGTTCTTGGTGTTTCTTTTCCACGTTCACTTTCCAATGTCACTGGGTTCTTGGTCCGTCTGTTCTCCAATGCCCAGGCAAAACATTTCTTTTCTTCTATAGGACGAGGCGTCCCCTGGGTTTTCTTCCTGTAACAGTCACAGAGATCCGTGCAGCTCCCCTGTCAGCCTCGTGACTAGCTAGGAACGGCATGCTATTGTATCCCATGAGAGTCTTCCTCATAGTTCCCCAACTAGACCAAGGTATAAAGTGCATTCAGTCACATACACAACACACACACACACGCGTCCCCACCTATGCATCCTTCCTCTACCAGTAGCATCCTGGGTGCCTGGCGGAACTGGACAAGGGCCAGGTGGGATATCTTGACTTTAGTGCCTTGTGGGCCAGACCCAAAGGTGGCCGCGTTGCAGCACAGTTAGATCAGCACGGGGTGCCAGTGGTGTGTACCTCCTCTGTGGGTGAAGGGGTCTAGTGGTCAGTACCTGCAGAGGCGTTACGGGTGGAAGACAGGGAGGTCAGCTGCGTTGCCAGAATGGGGGTGAAAGTAGCTATTGAGGAGGGGGTATGGGGGGCAGCTCTGAGAAGAGGGGAGGTGAGGGCAGCTCTGAGCAGGAAATAGGTGAGGGTAGCCGTTGAACAAAGGAGCTGGTGCCCAGCCACTGAGAAAAGGGACAAACAGTGCAGGCGGATGGCCATGGGAGATGGGTGGGCCATGGGAGGGAGATCGAGTAGCAACTAGGTCAGGCAGCTTGTAAACCAAAGCCACAAACGCTGGACAGAAAACAGAGTCTCTCTTTTTCCCCCCAGAGCCTCTGAGGAGTTAGCTAGATATGGACAACTCCTCAGAGACCCCCTCAAAACAAGAGCACTCACAAACCTTCCCAACCCCAAACACGATGCTCGTTTGGAGCAGACCCAGCACTCATCCAGTGACCACGGCACTGACAGAGCTCCTAAGTCTCCCACAAATGTGCTCCGCTTAACACTCTTCTAACCACGGCTTAAGGCAGAAGAACACCTCCCAGTCCTCATGGGAGAGGAGGGGTCCCCTTGCTGTTCTTCCTGTGAGATCCACAAAGCTAAGTAGAGCTTCCTTACCAGCCCCATGACTATGAACAGCATCCTGTCACTGTCCCATGAGAGTCATTCATAATTCCCCAACAAGAGCTAGGTGTAAAGTACATTCAGTCACACACACACACACACACACACACACACCATTGTTTTTCTTTGGTCTCTCAAGAAAAATAAAATGCCTTTGGTAATACCAGCCTCAGAGCTAAAGTTCAGGAGCCCCCGGAACCAGGGCTTGTGCTAAAGCCACGTCACTTGGTCTGGTCTGTCCACATCACCAGGAAAGGAGTTTTGTTGTTTCTGGGGCCAGGTACCTAGAGATATTCAAAGAAACCTATTTATTTTTAAATTTTGTCTATATTTGCTTGTTTATTTATTTATTTGAGAGCGACAGAGAGAGAGAGAGAGAGAGAGAGAGAGAGAGAGAGAATGGGCACACCAGAGCCTCCAGCCACTGCAAATGAACTCCAGATGCGTGCACCCCCTTGTGCATCTGGCTAACATGGGTCCTGGGGAATTGAGCCTCGAACCGGGGTCCTTAGGCTTCACAGGCAAGCACTTAACCGCTAAGCCATCTCTCCAGCCCCAAAGACACCGATTTTCATACCATGTTTTCAGAGTGCATCGTATATGCGCCAAGGGCATTGGCCAACACTGAAGCTCTTTCTATTAATTAAAAATCCAAGCTCCCTGAAGGAAGTCTTCTGACCTAGAAATTAAGACGATCACAGTGGGAAATGAACAGGGAGAGAGAGAGAGGAAAAAAAAAAAAGCACAATTTCTCCTTTGTCCTCCTCCTGTTCATTTTCTAACTCTCCTTCAAAATGCTTTCCATTCCCACGGAATCCATCGAGAGTTCCAGTGGGGGCTGGGGGAGCAATCTATGCTATCAGACTCCAATCAGCCCGTGTCAGCCGCTAGGAAGGGCTGAGAGTCTTTGTGGCTAGAGTCTCTCAGTCGTAAAGCCTCAATAACCAGTACGATTTACAAAGGGTTGTCTCTGCTATATCAAAGATATGGAACTAGAAGAAGATTCTCAAAGCATTCTGTGCACCTTGCAATTTAAGGGCATTCCAGCCTTTCTCCCAGAGTTACTTTCTGCTTACACAGAGTGATGCTGGATGAACGGCGTGACCATATTTTATTGAGATAGTTTCACAGCCCTCCAGCAGCTTGGTAGCAATATGGAGTCGCAAGGTGAAAGACAAGATGCCTGATGTGGTGCGTGCTGGAGAATTCTCCGTGCTGAGGCTGGTTAGCGGAGCACAGCGCAGCTGGCTTGGCGGCTTCCAGGGTGGGCTCTCCCCTAAGTCAGCCCCGGAGGACTAGCTCCCAAGCCCAGCCTTAAACACACAGGCAGTCTTCTGTAAATCAACGGGTGGGCGTTGCTCTCTCGTCTCACAGGCACTCTAAGACCCTTGGTGATGACTCAGTGAAGCCAGAATTTCAAATGAATGAAAACTTAACGGACGCCCTTCCTTTCCCATTGCCCAGAGAGTAGACCTGCCCAAATTACTCTCATCTGGTTAACTAGGAAAATAATTTGCCTTCCTTCTCCAGTCAAGGAGACCTCTTTTTAAAAGATATTATTTATTTATTTATTTGAGAGAGAAGGAGAATGGGCATCCCAGGGCTTCCAGCCGTTGCAGACAAACTCCAGACGCATGTGTCACCTTGTGCATCTGGCTTACATGGGTCCTGGAGAATGGAACCTGGGTTGTTAGGCTTCACAAGCAAGCACCTTAACCACTAAGGCATCTCCCCAGCCCTCAAGGAGAACTCTTAAGCTAGCAAAAGGTAGGTATTGGGCTGGAGAGACGGCTTAATGGTTAAGGCACTTGCCTGCGAAGCCAAAGGACCCAGGTTCAGTCCCCCAGTGCCTACGTAAACCAGATGTACAAGGTGGCACATATATCTGGAATTTGTTTGCAGGGGCTGGAGGCCCTGGTATGCCTATCCTCTCTCTCTCTCTCTCTTTCTCTCTGCCTTGGGAACCCATCCCAGCCTGCTGCCTCAGCGGGCCCCAGAGAATGCTTGCAAATAAATAAAATTAAATTTAAAATTATTATTATTTTTTCAAAAGGTAGGTGTTGCGATAGTGATAGTGAACAGCTGAGGACTACAAGTGTGGGAAGCCCAGAAGCTGGGCCAGTTCTCTCTTTTACGCCTTGGTGACGCGATAGGGTGTTAGTTCGGATATTGGTGGGGTACTGTGTATGTGCCAGGCACTGTGTCGTAAACTTTGGAGCATATTAAGTTCCAACTGTGCATGAGGGTGGATAGGAGCACAAGCGGGGACCTTCCAGAGACCAGGTACAGAATGAGCTGTGGTGCCTGGTGGCCCTTGGGTTAGACTTGTCCATCCATGATGTCTTTGCTAGCTACTACTGTAGAACGAGGGAGAAAAGAGAGCTGATGGAAATGGGTCTGTCTTTAGCTCCACACCGAGTGTGCCACCACGAGCGAAATCCCTAAACCTCTTCCTGTATGTTCTTGATCTATAAAAAGAGAGTAGAATATATCCTGGGACCTGTACCAAGATTGTATGTGAGGAAGAGTTTGGAAAGCTGTAAGTGCTATACAACCATACAGTTTGACACGGATCTAAATTCGTCACTGGAGAAATATGCCACTTAATGCGCGGCTGGGTCCTGGACAAGCGCTTTTAGAGCATTTTCCGCAAATGCAAATACCAAGGGCAGACAGGCTAAGTGGCCCTCATTACTGGGGTTTTAAATATCTCTCCTTGGCCTCTCCTGATGGGGTCTGTGTTCACTTCCCCGGAAGGCAAGGTGAGTTCAGGCACTAGGGGCATACCTCCACCTGACCTACGACAGCTGAACTTCCAGAGCAAGGGCTGCCTCTCGTATTTTTGACTCAGCCACGAATGTGTCCGCCCCAGCATCAAGACCGAAAATTACATGTTTTCTGCTCTCCTACTGTTTTATTTTGTTGTGATTTAGTGACTTAACGCTTACATGTTGATGCATCTCAGCAGCATCACAGTGTATGGCCTATTTATTTCTCATGTCTGGAAGGTGAGGGCCCAGCTCAAGAGAGAGAGAGAGTTGTCTGCGTTTTCCCACATGATCTGACCAGGATCTAGTAACACAAGATTCAGCATACATTCCCCTTTAAGTAGTATGAATAATTGCTTATCAGGCCATAACTTATATATCCAAATGAATCTTTTCCTTCCAGAAATATCCAAAAGAAAAATGTCTTAAAGCTGTTTTTAAAATGTGCTGATGAGGACTCATCCAAGACTATTTTAAAGTTTGTCAACTTAAAAGTCCAAATTTGCATATGGGCGCAAGCCTGCGGCTTTATTTTATCCTTTCACATCATGAACTAATAACGGATGCTTGGCCAGCCAGGTACATACTTAAAATATTCAATAGTTAGTACAGGTGGCATATCCACCAATCAGAATCCACCCGGTCTAAATGTGGTGCCAAGGCATGCTGGCTGAATATTGGGCAGTGAAATAGAAGATAAATAAATAAATAAATAAATAAATAAAGGTTTCACATGCCTTGAATAGTTTAGCAGATTAAAGGTTTCATACTATACTTTGAACAAGTTCTACCTCTGCGATTTTGTTTTACTTTGTTAGTGCTGTGGATCAAACCCAAGGTTCACACATGCCAGGCAAGCACTCTGCCACTGAGCAACATTCTCAGCCCTGGTTATTTTTTAAAAAAATGATTTGTTTATTTATGAGAGAGAGAATGAGAACTGAACCTGGGCTCTCAAACTTTGCAAGCAAGAGCCCTTAACCTCTGAGCAATCTCTCCAGTCTCCCCCGCACCCTTCTTGAGACAGAGTCTCACCATGTAGCTAAAGTTGGGCTCAAACCCCTAATCTTCCCACCTTAGCCTCCCCAGTGCTGAGATTACAGGTGTGTACCACCACACTCAGTTTACCTTCAAGGACTCTTAATCTTTTGTTGTTGTTGTTGTTGTTTGTTTTTATTTATTTGAGAGCGACAGAGAGAGAAAGAGGCAGAGAGAGAATGGGCACACCAGGGCCTCCACCCACTGCAAACGAACTCTAGATGCGTGTGCCCCCTTGTGCATCTGGCTAACGTGGGTCCTGGGGAATTGAGCCTCGAACCAGGGTCCTTAGGCTTCACAGGCAAGCGCTTAACCACTAAGCCATCTCTCCAGCCCAAGGACTCTTAATCTTACATAGTGCGATAATGACAGACGAACTGTGGTAGGGGCAAGATCACACAGGAAACAGTGTCCAGTTCTTCCTTTCCATACGAGAGAAAGCAATCAGCAGGCTGGGCTATTTGCTGATGTTCAAGATTTATTGAGGCTTTTTACCTTACCCACATTGATATTTTGCAGTGACAGTGATGTCACTGCTTTTCATATTATCAATACCAAGATGAGTGCTCACCCACGGCCAGGTCTGTCTCTCACAAACAATGTCACAAAGCGATTGAGCCAAAATACATGGCATTGCTTGTATTTCTCCAATTCCATTTGTGTAAACTCGTGACATGGGTCTTGCTGGATTTTGTGCTGTTCCCATTCACTGCTACTCCTCACAGTCAACCAGTTTAGCTGTCCACTTGCCGTCTTGACATTATTTATTTATTCACTTGCAAGCAGAGAGGAGAGAGAAAACGGGCACGCCAGGGCCTCTTGCCATTGCAAACAGACTCCAGATGCATACACCACTTCATGCATCTGGCTTTACATGGGTACTGAACCCGGGCTGCAGGCTTTGCAAGCAAGCACCTTTAACCACTAAGCCAGTTTCCCCAGCCCCTCTTTCCTTCTTTTAACCATTAAGCTACATTACAGATACCAAATAACATGTCATAACCTGATGATGGCTATTGTATTAAAGGAAATTTCATATAATTAACAGGGGAATGTAGACTGAAAACTAAAACGTTTCAACATACCTGGGAAGATAATCTTGGAAGCTGCCCAAGATAATTTTTTTAACCTTCCCTGAATAATTTAAAATACAAAGAGCAAGTGCTTGGCATTTAGAAGATAGTAGATCAACATTGGTCCAATGATTGCACACACACTTTTTCACTTAAAAACCCTCTTCTGTATCTCCTAATTAATTAGCATTCAAGTAAGTATCCCTCTTTATGGGCATATGCCCATGTGACCAATTCTGAAATGCTATATCCTGTATTACCATTCCCTTGAAATATCAAAGATGCACATGAACGGCTTGAGATAAGGTCTGGTTGGTGGCCGGGTGTGGTGGCGCACGCCTTTAATCCCAGCACTTGGGAGGCAGAGGTAGGAGGATCCCTGTGAGTTCAAGGCCACCCTGAGACTCCATAGTGAATTCCAGGTCAGCCTGGGCTAGAGTGAGACCCTACCTTGAAAAACAAAACAAACAAAACAAAACCAGGTCTGCAAGGTTCTCTCAACTTTCATATGTAATCTCTATACTTGGGGTTGATACTAGAACTTGCTTCAATGTTGATAATTTTATGACCATACCGTGTAATTAAGGAGCCACTAATCACTCAATGTCTTAGCATTTGAAATGTGGCTATTGCGACTAAGGGATTTTTGTTGTTGGTGGTGATGGTGATGGGGCTGGTTGTATGGGGCACTGAACCCAGGACTTCACGCATGCTAGACAAGCCTCCTAGCACTGAGTTACAGCCCCAGATCTAAACTGTAAACTTTATTAAGCAGCCTCATGCGGCTAGTGGTTTCGACCTTGGAAAGCGCAGCTTCGCAAAAAGAGTGGGGAGCCAGGCCGCGTGCTGTGCGCCTGTAGTCCCGGCACCTGGGAGAATTCCAGCAGCTGGGAGGGTCATGAGTTCAAGACAAGCCTGGGCTACGTAGGAATACCCTGTCCCCCACCTCACAAAAACCCTAAACAAACAAAAAGAAAAGAAAAAGAAAAGAAAAAAGAAAAGCAAATGAACTAACAAACAAAAGATGAGACGTGGGGAATGTGTTTAAAGCCTTAACAGTATTTGCTGTACCATGGGAACAGCTTGTCCATTAATCTTCGACTTCCTTCGCTATTGAATTTTAAGTTGTGTAGTTGGGAGAATGGTCAACACCGTCTCATCCACCAGTTCTTTGCTCTCATGATTCTCCAAGCTGGCTGCGCATCAGCCTCGCTTTCGGAGATTCGACTGGGCAAGCTGGGAGGAGAGACTGGGCAAGCTGGTGGGGAGGGGGGGATTGGGCATCTGTGCTTCCTCGGCTCCACAGATGATTCTCTTCTGCAGCCAGGCTCGGGAACAACCACTTCACACAGAGACCCAAACCAACAGCCCTTGGGCCAAACACACCCTCAAAACATATGTTCATCCCACACAGTGTTTTAAAATGTTTTTAATTAGTTGCCAACTTCTACAAATTGTAATTTTTTTTTTAATCCAAAAAGTGGAGTTGAGTAAAGGCTGCCCCCTTCAGATAGCACGTCACCATGTGGTTTAATATTACTTGCTTGTGGTACGGGCTTTGGCTCCCGGTAAACATTTGCATTTGAGAGCCCTTCTATGTGTAATAACCAAAGTAGGGAATAATGACTTGCATCAGTGCACCACGCCCAGGATGGAGTACAACTATTCTTTATTATTTTTTTAAATATTTATTTACTTATTTGAGGAGAGAGAGAGGCAGATAGATAGAAAGAGAGAGTGGGGGCTGGAGAGATGGCTTAACGGTTAAGGCACATGTCTGCGAAGCCTAACGACGCAGGTTCGATTCTCCAAGTCCCACATAAGTCAGATGCACATGGTGGTGCACACATCTGGAGTTCATTTGCAGTGGCTAGAGGCCCTGGCACGCCCACTCTCACTCTCTCTCTCTCTCTCTCTGTCTCAAATAAATAAATAAATAAAAATAAAATCTTTAAAAAAAAAAAAAGAAAGGTACAATGGGCACACCAGGAACTCTATCCACTGCAGATGGACTCCAGATGCATGCGCCACCTTGTGCATCTGTCCTACGTGGGTACTGGGGAATTGAACCTGCGTCCTTACGCTTTGCAGGCAAGTGCCTTAACTGCTAAGACATCCATCCAGCCCTACTCTTTTTTTAAAAGACTCTTTTTTAAAAGCATTTTATTTTTAATTTATTTTTATTTATTTGAGAGTGGCAGAGAGAGAAAGAGGGGGGGAGAGAGAGAGAGAGAGAGAATGGGTGTGCCAGAGCCTCCAGCCACTGCAAACGAACTCCAGATGCATGCGCCACCTTGTACATCTGGCTAACATGGGTGCTGGAGAATTGAGCCTCAAACCAGGGTCCTTAGGCTTCACAGGCAAGCGCTTAACCGCTAAGCCATCTCTCCCAGCCCCTTTTAAAAAATATTTTATTATTTGTTTATTTATTTGGCAGAGAGAGAGAGAGAGAGAGAGCGTGAGCGCACCAGGGCTTGCAGCCACTGCAAACGAACTCCAGACACATGTGTCCCCCCATGTGTAACTGGCTAACGTGGGTCCTGGGGAATCGAACCTTGGTCCTTTGGATTTTCAGGCAAACACCTTAACTGCTAAGCCATCCCTTCAGCCTGCTACTCTTTATTATTATTATTATTATTATTATTAGTGGTATTTTAGTAGTATTATTCGTGCACACGTGGGGGGTGCATGTGCACGTGTGTGCATGTGGAAACCAAAGGACACTCTGTCCCTCTCAGGTGCAGTCCACCTATTTTGAGACAGGGTCTCTCATCGGCTCGAAGCTCAACAACTAGACTAGCTGGCCAGCGATCCCCAGGGCTGGGATTACAAGCATGCGCCACCATGCCCAGCATGAGTGCCAGTGATTCCATCAGCGCTGCCCATAGTCATTGTGGCTGAAGGAGCCGATTCTGATTCTGGCGTCATGTAAAACCCCTGAGTAAGTAGGCGGAAAGTCCTAATGAGAGAAGGGGTCATGCTTAAGATCATGAGACCGATCCTATTTAGGGACAAGTCATCATATTCTAGAAAAATATTGCCATACTTGGATTTGTACCCACCTTTACCTGAAGGACCATAAAGCCAGCCATCAAGACCATTAGAAGAAGCACCTTTGTCAGACATTTCATTGTAAGTTTTTTTGGGGGAAAAAAAGCTATTAATTCTCTCATCCTTCATCCATGTTTTCCTTCTTTTTTTTTTTTTTTTTGTTCTCTTTTTGGTTTTTCTAGGTAGGGTCTCACTGCAGTCCAGGCTGACCTGGAGTTAACTATGTAGTCTCAGGGTGGCCTCGAACTCACGGTGATCCTCCTACCTCTGCCTCCCGCATGCGCCACCACACCCGGCTCGTGGTTTCCTTTTAACATATGTATATTGAGCGATGGATCTTAACATTAAAAACAGCTGATTAGGGCTGGAAACATGGCTTAGCAGTTAAGGCATATGCCTGAGAAGCCTAAGGATTCAGGTTCGACTCCCCAGTTCCCATGTAAAGGCAGATGGGCAAGGTGGCACATGCTTCTGGGGTTCATTTGCAATGGCTGGAGGCCCTGGTGCGCTCATTCTCTGTCCCTCTCTTCCTCTCTCCCAAATAAATAAATAAATAAATAAGATATTAAAGAGAAACAGCTGACGACACCTGTTTATCTTCACTCCCTTGAGACCCCTGTAGGGAGAACGGGTGAAGAGCACAGAGAAGTGTGCTCTTGTGCCGTGATGAAACCAAAGGCAGGAAGAAAACAGAGGAGGGTGCTCCTTGATTTACAGGCCAGGCAGGCAGAAGCTTTGCGGAGTTGTGGGAAGAGTAGATCTTCTCAGAAAAGTGCGGGCATGCCGAGCATTCTGCAATCAGTCTCAGGAGTTTCACAGTCCTCTAAATCCCATTATTGATTGCCGGTAAAAGAAGCCACAGCTGAAATCAGACAGACTACTGAATAGGTGCTGATCCCACACCCAGAGCCCCAAGACCAGCCTCCACAGCTTTGTAGCGTGGGACGTGCCGCTGGATAAAATAGACAGAGAGAGAGAGAGAGGAGATAGAGAGAGAGAAATGGGCACGCCAGGGCCTCCAGCCACTGCAAACGAACTCCAGACGCGTGCGCCACCTTGTGCATCTGGCTAACGTGGGTCCTGGGGAATCGAGCCTCGAACCGGGGTCCTCAGGCTTTACAGGCAAGCGCCTAACTGCTAAGCCATCTCTCCAGGCCCTTGACTGAATTTCTAAACAAATCCTTGAGACATCCAGGACAGGGCTGAGACATTTCCTGGAGCTCTACTCCCGCCACACTGGAAACTTTGCTTGATGACCCAGCCCAGTCACTTTCACTAATTCAAACCTATTTTGTCCCTATTTTTTTTTTTTAGTTCCCCCTGAATGTCAGATGCTCTCATCGTTGAGATAATGAAGTAGGAATAACTTCCAAGCAGGAGACATGCAATATGGAACAATCTTATTTATAATTGACGATGTTTACGCTTGCATTCTCCTCTGTGTTTACATATGACAAGCATCGAAAATAAAGTGCAGGATTTATTTTCACAGGATGGTTTTTGTCTATTTCGGCCATTTTCCGTCACTGAGAATGTTTAGACTTTTTATACATCTTTATTTCCTTCAAGCAATGCAACAGATTAATCTCTCTTTATTAAAAAAAAAACGTTTATCTTATTTTATTGCTTGAAAGAAAGAGAGAGAGAGAGAGAGAGAGAGAGAGAGAATGGGTGCACCAGAGCCTTCAGCTGCTGCATATGCATCCAGGACTCATGTAAACCAGACGCATATGCCCCCTTGTGCATGTGGTTTACATTGAGTCCTGGGGAATCAAACCTGGGTCCTTTGGCTTTGCAGGCAAGCACCTTAACCACTAAACTATATATTGCAGTCAGGTTCGCATTGCTGGCAGAAATTACCCAACCAAGAGCAGCTTGTGAGGGGAAAAAAAAAAGGTTTATTTTGGCTTACAGACTAGAGGGGAAGCTCCGGATGGCAGGGGAAAACGATGGCATGAGCAGAGGAGGGTGGACATCACCCCCTGGCCAACATAAGGTGGACAACAGGAACAGGAGAGTGTGCCAAACACTAGCAAGGGGTCACTGGCTATAATACCCATAAGCCCACCCCCAACAATACACTCCCTCCAGGAGGCATTAATAACCAAATCTCCATCAGATGGAAACCCAGCATTCAGAACACTCAAGCTTATGGGGGACACCTGACTCAAACCACCTCATTCCAACCCCGGCCCCCATAAACTGATAACTATACATGATGTAAAATGCAATGCATGCATCCAACTTTTAAAGTCCCCATACGTTTTATCAATCCTAATGATGTCCAAACATCCCCATAATCCAAGGTCTTTTAACTAAGCAATACCAAAATCCCCCCTCCAAAGCCCATAATGGCACAGAATAAACACACTGCAAAAGATAACATTGGGCATAGCAAAGAAATATTCAACCAATGCAAGATTTAAAACAAACAGGGCAAACATCAAACTCTGTAGCTCCAAGACCAACAACTCTAGCCAGTGACAAATCTCCAAGTTTGATCATTCTAACCAGCAACAAGTCTCTGGAGTCCCAATTCTGCCCCTCCAGCTAATCTACTCACAGTCCTGGAAAACTTCATCCCAGGCCAGAAGCTCTCCTTGGCAGCCATCTCGGGGGTCCCAGCATCTCCACTGGGTCTCCACTGCAATCCACAGGTTCATCCTCATGGCTCCATCCGGTCTCCATGCAAGCATCCAGCAAACCTGCTTCACACTGCCCATGGCCATTTCCAAAACACAAGACCGCATTGCAAACTCAATGACCCTCTCGTTCCTGCATCTCTTATTGTTGGGTGCCAATTTGTTAATCCAGGGGAGAATAAAGCAGACTTTGAAGAACAGGACACTTCTTGAGCACTCAGGCCCCTTCAAAAGAGTCTGCATTCTTCCTGTTGCCCCAGTGCAGGTCAGCTGGCCCAATCTCAAAGGTTGTAATCTCTCAATTCCAGTTGAACAGGCAGAAGTTCACCCAAAGATTTCATTTCTGTGCCATATTCCTCTGCTCACACCAGCCCATTTCTATGCAGAGCAACCCTGCACAACTTCTCAGGACACAGGCATAAGAGCAAGGCTCTCACACAAACTGCTAGCCCAGTCAAGCAAAGCTCTTTCTCACCCTCATAAGCCAAACCTCATAGTCCGTGGTTCTTACTGCATTCAGGCCTTTCAACTCTGACCAGAATAGTCCATCAAGCTGTACTTACAGCACTGCAAGGCATCTCTTAGGCCAAGGTTTCAAATCCTTCCACATTCCTCTTGAAAATCAGCTCCAAGAGGCCAAAACCACACAGTCAGTGTCTAGCAGCAATCCCACTCCTCGGTACCACTTTACTGTTGCAGTCAGGTTCGCATTGCTGGTAGAAATCACCCAACCAAGAGCAGCTTGTAGAAAAAAAAAAAGGGTTATTTTGGCTTACAGGCTCAAGAGGAAGCTCCATGATGGCAGGGGGAAACGATGGCATGAGCAGAGGGTGGATATCACCCCCTGGTCAACATAAAGTGGACAACAGCAACAGGAGAGTGTGCCAAACACTGGGAAGGGGAAACTGGCTACAATGCCCATAAACCCGCCCTCAACAATGCACTGCCTCCAAGAGGTGTCAATTCCCAAATCTCCATCAGCTGAGAACCTAGCATTCAGAACACCTAAGTTTATGGGGCACACCTGAATCCAACAACCACAGCATCCCTCCAGACTTTTTTTTTTTTTTTTTTTTTTTTTTGAGGTAGGGTCTCCCTCTAGGCCCAGGCTGACCTGGAATTCACTATGGATTCTCAGGGGTGGCTTTGAACTCAGGGCGATCCTCCTACCTCTTCTTCCACAGTGCTGGGATTCTGCTACAGATTTTTCTGTGATTCAGATTTTGCATTGATTGTCTCTTTTGCCCCCAGGGACTTTCTTCAGGCCTGCTGGGGTTGCCTGGGAGGCAGAGCACAGTGGACTCTTCTCTCCCAAGTTCCCCTGACAGCTGGCTTCCAGTAGCCAATTAGGAGCTGTAGCAGGACTAGAATTGGGAGAAGAGCATCGCCCTGGGCTCTGCGGCCCCTCCTGCTCTCTGTTTTGGAATTAGCTCTCTGACAGTAGCTGCATGCCGCCCCCCCCACCCCCAGTGACAGATCGCCCGAGGATGGCTCTTCCCCACGCTCTCACTTTTCACTGGGCTCCAGGAATCCTATCTCCTTTCCTTTGTCGCTTTTGCGCTTGATATGGTAATGGCTGTCCTCTGTCCCTCACCACCCTTTGATCCCTGCCCATATATCTGAAAGTCGTGCTTCGCTGAGGCCCCCTTTTGAGTTGGAGTGAAGCTGGTTACCTGCTGGGCCCGCCGCTAGCCTGCATCATCCGTCTTCTTTTCAAACAGGTAAGGCTTGTGAAGAGAGAAGGAAGAGAAGGGAAAGCGGCCTGGGAAGGGATGAAGCTTCAAGCATGCCGGGAAAGACCCGGCAGGATCCGAAGCAAGAGAGAATGAAACCCCCGGGGAAGGGGAGGAAGGAAATGTGAAGGGCTTTCAGGAAGGAGTGGAGGGAAGGGGGCTTGAGCACCCATGATCCAGGGGAGTTAAGCCTGTAGGGTGGGCGGGTGCATTCCTTTTCCTGGTCTCCATTGATGGCCGCTTCTTAGGGTTCTCGGAAGTGGCTGTTGAAACTCCTTCAGGGAAGTGGCCTTTGGATTGATTGCCATGGGTGGTCACTAGGAGGAGGTCCCATTCCTCCCCAGAGCCCTGGGCGAAAAGGCTTCGTCAATTTCCTTCCCAGCAGACAGGGATTATGCAGTTTGGGGCACACCTGTTGAAAGGAGGTAGAAGAGAGAGTTACCTTGAACTCTAACATCGTTTTTGCAATAGATCCCGCTTGGTAAGACGTCACTAAGTGAAGTGGTCACTAACCTGGTCTTTAGTTTTATTTATGTCCGAAATGAGTCTTTTAAAACTCTTTTCCATTTTTAATCCATTTTAAAAAATGTTTTATTAGCTGCTGGGTGTAGTGGCGCACGCCTTTAATCCCAGCACTCGGGAGGCAGAGGTAGGAGGATCACTGTGAGTTTGAGGCCACCCAGAGACTACATAGTGAATTCCAGGTCAGCCTGGGCTAGAGTGAGACCCTACCTCAGAAAACCAAAAAAGAAAAAAAAGTTTTATGATTTATTTATTTATTTGACAGAGAAAGAGAGAGAGAGTGGGCACACCAGGGCCTCCAGCCACTGTAAATGAATGCCAGACACGTGCGCCTCTGTGCATCTGGATAATGTGGGTCCTTGGGAATCGAACCTGGGTCCTTTGGCTTTGTAGGCAAACGCCTTAACTGCTAAGCCGTCAGTTCAGCCCTAATCCTTTTTTTTCTCTCCTTTTGTTTTGTTTTGTTTTGTTTTTGGTTTTTCGAAGTAGGGTCTTGCTCTAGCTCAGACTGGCCTGGAATTCACTCGGTAGTCTCAGGGTAGCCTCAAACTCATGGTGATCCTCCTACCTCTGCCTCCTGAGTGCTGGGATTAAAGGCGTGCACCACCGCACCCAGCTAGCCCTAATCCATTTTTTAATTTTAATTTTGTTTTTTGGCTTTTCAAGGTAGGGTCTCACTCTAGTCCAGGCTGACCTGGAATCCACTATGTAGTCTCAGGGTAGCCTCAAACTCATGGTGATCCTCCTACCTCTGCCTCCCAAATGCTGGGATTAAAGGTGTGCGCCACCACGCCCGGCCAATCCATTATTTTAGTGAGCAAAAAAAGTTTCTTTATGACATTTTCATACATGTCTATTGTGTTTTCCTCCCACTGTCCCACCCATATCTCCTACCCTAAACAAGACTAATCTTTTTGTATGTGTATGTATGTGGTATGCATGCATGTTTGCACATGTTCATGTATGTGTGTGTGCCTACACATGCACGCAGGTGGATCCTGGGTATCCCACTCAGTCTCTCTCCACCTTATCCTTTGAGACAGATTTTTCTAGACTAGCTAGGGAGCGCCAGGGATTCTCTGTCTCTACCTCCCCAGTGCTGGGGTTACAGGCGTGTGTCACCACTCCAGGTTTTTATGTGGGTGCTGGGGATCTGAACTCAGGTCCTCATGTTTGTGCAACAAACAATTTGCCCACTGTGCCATTTCCCCCAGCCCAAGAAGAACAGTCTTAATGGACATTATCACTACTTGTTTTCTTTTACCTGGTCATTTCAATTCTTGTGGGTTTTTGTTTTTGTAGTTTTGAAAACTGTCTTTATTTATTTGAGAGAGAAGGAGTGATTATGGGTGTGATAGCGCCTTTTGCCACTGCAAATGAACTCCAGATACAAGTGCCATTTTTGTACATCTGGTTTTACATGGTAAGTACTGGGAAACCAAACCCAGAGTGGATCTTACAAGCAAGAGCCTTTAACTGTTGAGCCATCTCTCCACTCCTTGCTTGTTCATTTCAAAGCAAAACTGAAACTTAGGTTTACTGAACACATCGTGTAAGGTCGTACCTCTTCATGACGTTGACTGATTGATTAGCATTTTAGAGAAGAAGAGACTGAGGCTCTGAGACATCAAACCACTTGCTAAAACCCTCTAGCTAGCATATGATAACAACAGAGCTAATAACTGAGCACGCAGAACATTGCTTTCCTATGGTGGTATTATTTCTCTTTAACTTGGCTTAAAAAACTTAAGATGCATCGGGTGTGGTGGTGCACGCCTTTAGTTCCAGCACTTGGGAAGGCAGAGGTAGGAGGATCACCATGAGTTCAAGGCCACCTTGAGACCACATAGTGAACTCCAGGTCAGCCTGAGCTAGAGTGAAACCCTACCTAAAAAAATAAAAAATAAAAATAAAATAAAAAATAAAAAAAACCTTAAGAAGGTTTTAACCCTCCAACACAAGAAGGACTTGTTTTGTCTAAATCTCTTTCACTAAAATAGTTGATCTACATACTTATATTTGTCTCTCTTGAGACTCTTCTGTAATGACAGATAATAAATAGAAAATATATAATCCAAACGACTCTATGAAAGGCAGAGGCCATCAGCTGATGAAAACTTGATCTAGGAATGCTGTGTGTAGTTAATTTAGAGCTGAGGAGACATAGTTGTCAGGCTTTCTATAAGACAATTTGGACAAGAAGAATGATTTCTAACTGACAGGCCTCCTAGAGAACTTTGGGAACAAAGACTGTGTGCACACTAGTAGATAGGGCTGAGGAGCAGTACTGGTATCGTTTTGACCTTTATTGTCCCCCAGCTTGGTCCTGTTGAAAGATGGTGAATGAACCAGGCGTGGTGGCACACACCTTTAATCCCAGCACTCGAGATGTAGAAGTAGGAGGATCACCATGAGTTCAAGGCCATCCTAAGACTACATAGTGAATTCCAGGTCAGCCTGGACAGAGTGAGACCCTACTTCGAAAAACAAAACAAAAGGAAAATGGTGAATGTGGTGAAACCTTCAAGAGGTTGGCCTAGTAGGAGTTCTTTAGGCCTCTGGGGCTATGTGGTACCCAAGTGTCCCCCCCACACACACTTTCCTCTCTTCTTCCTTTCCTCCCCTCTCCTTCCTGTAAGCAGGTGTCTACTAGCAGGTAGGAGGGTTGGTAGGCAAGAAATTAAAGTCAGGTAGGGTGGTACACACCTGTACTTCCACTACTAGGGAGGCAGAGACAAGAGGATTTCTACAAGTTTAAAAATAGCTAAGGCTACATATGAGTTCCAACCCAGTCCAGTCTACATAATGATACTCTGTCTCAAAGAAATGATACACACACACACACACAGAGAGAGAGAGAGAGAGAGAGAGAGAGAGAGAGAGAGAGAGAGAGAACAGGTTGATACTAGATGGAAATCTGGTATCACACAACAGGCAAAAACTGAAAATAATAATATTTTTATAAAGTATACAAATACGGCTGGGCGTGGTGGCGCACGCCTTTAATCCCAGCACTCAGGAGGCAGAGGTAGGAGGATCACCGTGAGTTTGAGGCCACCTTGAGACTCCATAGTGAATTCTAGGTCAGCCTGGACTAGAGTGAGACCCTACCTCGAAAAACCAAAAAATAAATAATAATAAAGTATACAAATATAAAATGTATTGCCACTCATTTTAAATTTCTATAGAGGATTTTTAATTATAGAAAGCAAAAAAAAACTACCAAGATCTCATGGTGTTTATAATGTGGCTGGAAGTAGAAATATGACAACAGAAGCATAACGGACAAAGAGAGAAAATTAAAGTATAATTGCATTTCGTGTGGAAGAAATGCTGTTTGAAAGTAGACTGATAAATTTAGATAAGTTTTATAAAGCCTAGAGTAACTGCTGAAAACGAAAACAAAGAGGTGTAACAACCAACAGGAAAGATGGAGTGGTATATGAGAAGTCATCAGTCAAGAAAAAGGCACGGGCCTGGGGGTGTAGCTCAAGCACAGCACTTCCCCAGCGTCCACAAGGTTCAATACTCAGCATGGGATGGGTAGGCATGCTACAAAAAAATGTGTAACAGGGCTGGAGAAATGGCTTAGCAGTTAAGGTGCTTCCCTACAAAGCCTATGGACCCAGGTTCAATTCCCCATGTACCCGCATAAGCCAGATGCCCAAGGTGGCACATGCGTCTGGGGTTCATTTGCAGTGGCAGGAGGCCCCTGATGCAGCCATTCTCTCTATCTGCCTCTTTCTCTGTGTGTGTCTCTCTCTCTCAAATAAATAAATAAAAATATTTTAAAAAACTCGTACCAACATAGATGAAAATAAGAGACATTATGTTAAATACGTCATTTACAGAAAGACAAATGCCACAGGTTCTCACATATATGGACACTAAAACAAGTTATTTCTAAAGTATAGGGAAGAAAATAGTGGCTTCCATAACCTTAGAAGGGTGTTAGAGAAATTTCAAGAGGTTTTAAGATGAGAAAGAGGACCAGTCCCCACTGCCATTAGAAAGGGCAACAGGTGGGTGTTACCAGGAGAAGGCGGGACTCCACCAGCAACTTCGGAATTCTGCCAGGCTGTTAGGCTCTCCTGATTGGTCCCTGTGACTTTCACCTAATTTGCATAACAATCAGGACCTGCCTGCATCTGTATAAATGCTTCCCTCAGCTTCTCAGCACACACATTCAGGGAAAGAAGGAAGGGAGGGAGGAAGGGAGGGAGGGAAGGAGGAAGGAGGGAAGGAGGAAGGAAGGGAAGGAGGGGGAGGAAGGGCGGGAAGGGGAGGAGGAAGGGCTCCTGCCCCAGTGGGCAGAAGAGTTCCTGCCCCAGCCTTGGAGCATACTCACCAGAGACTATCAGAGAAAGATTGCTGATCCCGCCTTGGGGTCAGACCAGCTGTTACTGCCTGGAGAGCCATTTTTTCTGAGTCCCAGGATTTCCCTCAGCTGGTCTCGGGAAACCTGCTGTGGACCCTAAGCTGTGACATTCAAGGCCACTTGACAAGCACCTTCAGGCCTGTCAAGAGTTAGACATATAATGCTCGCTTCGGCAGCACATACACTAAAATTGGAATGATACAGAGAAGATTCGCATGGCCCCTGTGCAAGGATGACACGCAAATTCATGAAGCATTCCTTTTTTTTTTTTTTTTTAAAGAGTTAGACATATAACCATCTTTGCCCTCCTAGTTGGCAAATCTGCAGCCACCCAGAGCCCAAAGTTGTTGTTTTTAATTATTTATTTATAAGCAGAGAAAAGACAGACAGAGGAGTAGCCAATGCCAACGAACTTCAAATGCATGCACCACTTTGTGCATCTGGCTTTATGTGACTCCTGGGGAATTGAACCTGGGTCATTAGGTTTTATAGGCAAGCTCCTTAACTGCTGAGCCATCTCTCCAGCACAAAGGAGCCTAGCTTTTGTTGAAGTTGTATCACTCCCATGTAAATAGACCCTTCACTGTCTGTCTATTCCATTCTTTTTTTTTTTTTTTTTTTTTTTTTTTTTGGTTTTTCGAGGTAGGGTCTCACTCTAGCCCAGGTTGACCTAGAATTCACTATGTAGTCTCAGGGTGGCCTCGAACTAAGGGGGTGATCCTCCTACCTCTGCCTCCTGAGTGCTGGGATTAAAGGCATGCACCACCACGCCCGACTTTCTATTTCAGTCTTTGAGTGGATAGGCAAGGACTGGAGAAGAACTGACCATTTCAGCATGACCTTGGAGGAGAGATGAATGTCTGTTCACCTCAGATAACATATGTGACTAACCAAAGAGATGAACGATTCCTCCTAAGCTGAGTTTAGCGAACCAGTGAGTTTATCAGTATGTGTGAGGGGTGATTTACAGGAGCATGGGTGACTCACAGACAGCTGCATCACTGAAAAGCCCACCCAGCCTGGGCGTTGTTTCATGAAAACGCATCCCTGGAGTTCCTTACACAACTTGCAGATAGCTTAGCTGATAGGAAAACCTTCTCTGCCAGCAATTAGCATTGCTTATATAGTAACTCTGGGGAGGGATCTTGAGAATCTTGTAAGATTCAGAAGCTGCCTGAGCTTTGTAAGTTTTGTTTACTTCCTGAGCCTTGCGAGCCTCCTTCTCCTGCCAGCGGGGAATGTTTCAGTTTGGAGGAAGTAGTTCACAAAAAGCTACTTCATGGGTGCAGGGTACAATCGAAAATGATGAATAGCCTCTAATACTCCACAGCGCAGTAGAGTGACTAGGGATGACAGCAATAAGTACAAATTTTCAAGCTAGCCAGTAGAGAAGAGTTTGAATGTTCCCAACGCCAAGAAATGATACATGTCTGAGGTGATGGAAGCCAATTACTTTGATCTGATCATACACAATTGACTGCTCCTATCCAAATGTAACTGTACCCATCGACCAACTGTCTAGCCCTCTTCCTCTGACCCTTCCAGCTTCTATCACTCTCTTCTTCTAGCAGTAAGTTTTTGTTTTTTTTTTTTAATTTCAGATCTGAGTGGGATCATTCACTATTACCCTTCAGTGCCTGGACTACTGCACTTATCACATGTGAATATAATACCTACCTTAAAAGTGGCTGAAAATAATGTTGAAAATAAAAGTGTGGGGCTGAGGGTGTAGGGAAGTAGTGGGGAGATTGACTTGAGGCAAACAAAGACATAATATATTGAAAGGAATATAATCCTTTTCTGGTGATTTTATTGTCTGTATAAAAAAATGCAAGAGGGCTGGAGGGATGGCTTTGCGGTTAAGGCGTTTGTCTGCAAAGCCAAAGGACCCAGGTTTGATTCCCCAGGACCCACGTTAGCCAGATGCACAAGGGGGCACACGCATCTGGAGTTCATCTGCAGTGGCTAGAGGCCTGGCATACCCATTCTCTCTTCCTCTTTCTCTGTCAAATAAATATATAATAAAAATATTTAAAAAAATGCAAGAATATCTAGGAGACGTTATTAGAATGTACATATTTAGCATGATTTCTTCATGTCAACCTCATATCAGTTACAACTGATTAAGGATCTAATAGGGGAACTGGGCGTGGTGGCGCACACCTTTAATCCCAGCACTTGGGAGGCAGAGGTAGGAGGATCACTGTGAGTTTGAGGCCACCCTGAGACTACATAGTGAATTCCAGGTCAGCCTGGCCTAGAGTGAGACCCTACCTCGAAAAAAATATATATATATGAGATATGGAGGAATACACCTTGTGAGAAATGGGGAAAATATCAACAGCAAGAGTATATGAATGAAGGATGATAACCCCACTGAGAGGGAGGGAGGAGGCCCCGGCTGTGATCAAAACCAGCGGAAGGAGGAAGCAGTTTGTAACAGACAAAATGCCTCTGTGTGCAAACTGTTCCTGGGTCTATTTTTTGTGTTGTTGTTGTTTTGTTTTGTTTGCTTATTTGCTTTTGAGATAGCCTCGCTCTAGCCCAGGCTGACTTGGAAGTCACACTGTAGTACATGCTGGCCTCAAATTCATGGTGACCCTCCTTCCTCAGTGCTGGGATTAAAGGCCTTAGAAAACCAGTGCAAGGCTGGAGAGATGGCTTACCAGTTAAGGTGCTTGCCTGCAAAGCCGAAGGACCCAGGTTCAATTCCCCGGGACCCACGTAAGCCAGATGCCCACAAGGTGGAGCATACATCTGGGGCTTATTTGCTGCGACTGGAGGTCCTGGCACAATCATTCTCTCTCTCTCTGCCTCTCTCTCTCTCTCTTTCTCTCTCTCTCTCTGCATTTCTCTCTATATCTCAAATAAATAAAGCAAAATAAAATAAAAATAAAGCCAGTGAAACTTCCTCCTGATTGCCTTAGAAAGCAAAGGGCTCTCTCCACCGCCCCCCCCCCCCAACAGTGGTGATTGGAGGACCGGGGAACCCAGCGCTCCATTTTCTCCCATCTTCTTGAAAAATCAGCACTGCTTCCCAATGGTCACCATGGAAACAAGGCAACTGGAGCTGCTGTCTTTTGACACGCTTTCTCTGTCCAAGCTGGCTGGCCTTCCGGATTGGTTCACATGACTTTTATTTCGTTTACTGACACCCAGCCAATCAGGGCCCACCTGACTGTATATAACCCCTCCCCCCCACACACTTAGCTCCTCAGTCACTTGTCAGATTCGCTGCAGGAAGAGAGGACAGTGGAAAGACCTGGCTCCTCAGGGCCACTTGCGCTTGGGGTCTCCAGTGGGACCCACTGCTCTGGCGGCCCTGGCTCCTGCCCCACTGGGACCTACCTGTGCTCTGGCTGTCCCAGTTCCTGCTTTGGTAAGACTCCTCTTGGCTGCCTGCCCGGGGTTTAGAGCTACGCCAGGCAATAGCAAGCCCTTGGTTGATATCCTGCTATCCCCGAGAGCCTGGAGTTCTGTCGACACTGTATTACCATATGAAAGTCTTTGCTTGCTCACGCCGTGTCCATTTGCCCATTTAGTTCTTCACGATGGGGAGACCAGAACCTGGACGATTTTCAACTGTTCCACTCTTGTTGTGTGTTACGGTCTGGAGGTGAACTGTCCACCACTGGCTCGTGAGTCTCCAGAGGACGGTGCTGTTTCAGAGGCTGGGGAACCCTTTGGACGTGGGACCTGGATGGTGGGCGTAGGGTCATAGGAGCAGGACTAGGGCTTGGGTATGGCCTGTGGTCTCTGCTTCTTGATGGGGCTGAGGTAGAATGAGCAGTCTCCTCCCACCTCCACAGGAAAACCAGCCCCACCGCTCTGCCTTCTCCACTGTGATGGACTGGACCATCTCAGACAAGTAAATTTTTCCTTCTTTTTAAAAAAATTTTTTTGTTTATTTTTATTTATTTATTTGAGAGTGACAGAGAAAGAGGCAGATAGAGAATGGGTGCACCACGGCCTCCAGCCACTGCAAATGAACTCCAGATGCATGCACCACCTTGTGCATCTGACTTACGTGGGTCCTGGGGAATTGAGCCTTGAACCGGGGTCCTTAGGCTTCACAGGCAAGCGCTTAACTGCTAAGCCATCTCTCGGGCCCATTTGGTTTTTCGAGGTAGTGTCTCACTCTGGTCAAGGCTGACCTGGAATTAACTGTGTAGTCTCAGGGTGGCCTCAAACTCATGGCAATCCTCCTACCTGTGCCTCCCAAGTGCTGGGATTAAAGGTGTGCACCACCACGCCCGGCTCCAAATCTTTCCTTCTTAAATTGCTTCTGGTTAGGTATTCTGTCACAGTGAATAAATATAGAAATTTTTAAAAATTATTTTTAAATAAATATTTTATTTATATATTATTTATTTGGGAGGGAGAGAGAATGGGCACACCAGGGCCTCTAGCCACTGCAAATGAACTCCAGATGCATGTGTCACCTTGTGCATCTGGCTTACATGGGTCCTGGTGAGTTGAACCTGGGTCCTTAGGCTTCACAGGCAAGCACTTTAACTGCTAAGCCATCTCTCCAGCCATACGTGTATAATTTTGGTATCTGACTATGTGGTTTGCAGGAGGATTATGGGAGCTGTGGGCTAAAGAAACTCTAAAATGCTGTGTTTGGCACTTAAGGGACTGTTTTGGTGGGGGCTAGAATGACCAGGATGGTAATGGAATGCAGGCAGGAAGATTTCAGAAGGGAACAAAGATTTCTGGGCAATTGTTGCAGTCAGGTTCACATTGCTGGTAGAAATCACCCAACCAAGAGCAGCTTCTGGGAAAGAGATTTATTTTGGCTTACAGGCTTGAGGTGAAGCTCCACGATGGCAAGGGAAAACAATGACATGAGCAGAGGGTGGACATCACCCCCTGGCCAACATAAGGTGGACCATAGCAACAGGAGAGTGTGCCAAACACTGGCAAGGGGAAACTGGCTATAACACCCGTAAGTCCTCCCCCAACAATATACTCCCTCCATGAGGTGCTAATTCCCAAATTTCCATCAGCTGGGAACCTAGCATTCAGAACACCTAAGTTTATGGGGGACACCTGAACCAAACCACCATATTCCACCCCTGGCCCCCATAAAGTGATAACCATACATGATGTAAAATGCAATGCATTCATCTAACTTTAAAAGTCCCATAGTTTTTATCAATTCCAATGATGTTCATAATCCCCATAGTCCAAGATCTTTTAACTGAGCCATAATACCAAAAAATAACCCCCAAAACCCATAATGGCACAGAATAAATATTCACACTGCAAAAGATGGCATTGGGCATAGCAAAGAAACATTCAACCAATACAAGATTAAAACAACCAGGGAAAACATCAAACTCTGTAGCTTCAAGTCCAACAATTCTAGCCAGTGACAAATCTCCAACTTTGATAATTCTAACCAGCAACAAGTCTCTGGCATTCCAATTCTGCCCCTCCAGCTAGGCTACTCACAGTCCTGGAAAACTTCACCGGGGCTGGCAGCTTTCCTTAGCAGCCATCTCGTGGTCCCGGCATCTCCACTGGATCTCCACTGCAAGCCACGGTTCATCCTCATGGCCCCATGGGGATCTCCATGCAGGCAACCAGCAAACCTGCTTCACATTGCCCATGACCATTTCCAAAACACAAGACCGTGTTACAAACTCAATGACCCTCTCTTTCCTGCATTTCTTATATTGCACAATACCAGGTAGGGTGCCAATTTGTTAATTCAGGGGGGAATAAAGCAGACTTTGAAGAACAGGACACTCCTTGAGCACTCAGGCCCTTCAAAAGAATCGACATTCTTCCTGTTGCCCCAGCACAGGTCAGCTAGCCCAGTCTCAAAGGTTGTAATCTCTCAGTTGCAGCTGAATGGGCAACAGTTCACCCAAAGATTTTTCTTTCTGTGCCATATCCTTCTGTTCACACCAGTTCATTTCTATGCAAAGCAACCCTGCACAAGTTCTCAGGACACGGGAACAAGCTTCTCACACAAATTGCTAGCCCAGTCCAGGCAAAGCTCTTTCTCACCCTCATAAGCCAAACCTCATAGTCCATAGTTCTAACTGTATTCAGGCCTTTCAACTCTGACCAGAATAGTCTGTCAAGCTGTACTTACAGCACTGCAAGGCATCTCTTAGGCCAAGGTTTCAAATCCTCCCACATTCCTCTTGAAAATCAGCTCCAAAAGGCCAAAGCCACACAGTCAGTGTCTAGCAGCAATCCCACTCCTCGGTACCACTTTACTGTTGCAGTCAGGTTCGCATTGCTGGTAGAAATCACCCAACCAAGAGCAACTTCTGGGAAAAAGAGATTTATTTTTGCTTACAGGCTCGAGGGGAAACTCCACGATGGCAGGGGAAAATGATGGCATAAGCAGAGGGTGGATATCACCCCCTGGCCAACATAAGGTGGACCATAGCAACAGGAGAGTGTGTCAAACACTGCCAAGGGGAAATTGGCTATAACACCCATAAGCCCACCCCCAACAATACACTGCCTCCAGGAGGCGTTAATTCCCAAATCTCCATCAGCTGGGAACCTAGCATTCAGAACACCTAAGTTTATGGGGGACACCTGAATCAAACCACCACAGCAACTGGGCTAGAATTTTGGGCAAGAATCTACTACATTCTGCCCATGTCCTGAAAACTTGAATGAGGCTAAATTCAAAAGTAATGTGTTGGCCTGGAAAGATGGCTTAGCAGTTAAGGCGCTTGCCTGCAAAGCCAAAGGACCCAGGTTCAACTCCCCAGGACCCACGTAAGCCAGATGCACAAGGGGGCGCATGCATTGGGAGTTTGTTTGCAGTGTCTAGAGGCCCTGGTGTGCCCATTCTCCCTCTCTCTCTACCTGCCTATTTCTGCATCTCTCTCTCTCAAATAAATAAATAAAAATAAAATATTTAAAAAAGTGATGGGTTAATCTGTTTGAGATTTTTAACACATCATGGCAGTCAGTCTGTGACATGATTGTGCTCGCTCCATCTCGCCAGGTTTATAGCAAAGAGAGAACAGCAAGTGGAGCAGAAAGATATTTAAAATGTGCAATTCAGGGCTGAGGAGATGGCTCAGTGGTTAAGCGCTTGCCTGTGAAGCCTAAGGACCCCGGTTCGAGGCTCGATTCCCCAGAACCCACGTTAGCCAGATGCACAAGGGGGCGCACGCGTCTGGAGTTTGTTTGCGGTGGCTGGAGGCCCTGGTGTGCCCATTCTCTATCTCTGTCTGTTGCTCTCAAATAAATAAACAACAAAAAAAAATTTTCAATGTGCAATTTAGTAAGGAAAAAATAGAAAATTTAGAGTTATGGATAAAGTGGCTGCAGACAAAAAGGCAAGAAAGTTCAGGTTATTGTTGAAGAAATTAGTGCAATTAAGGAGATGTATCTTGTAGTGAAAAAATAACAAAGGGGAGTTGAGAGCAAAAGCCTACCCATTAAAGATTCTAGCATATAAAATGCAAATCCATTTTATTTTTTCATTTATTTATGAGAAAGAGATGGGTGCGCCAGGGCCTCCAACCACTGCAAATGAACTCCAGACTCATGCACCACCATGTGCATCTAGTTCTGGGGAGTCAAATCTGGGTTCCTAGGCTTTGCAGGCAAGTGCCTTAACCACTAAGCCGTCTCTCCAGCCTGCAAATTCATTTTTTAAAAGTACTTGGAAAAGGTAGAGCCTCCAGTATACCCTGTTCTAGCTGGATTGCTAGGTAAATGGTTTCCCCTTTCAGCCAGGGAAGGGACTCACAGGCCACTGCAGTTGTGAGTCAGGGCACCAGGACATGACTAAGTCTTGAAATGGAAGCAGACTTACTTGGCTTCCTGTGCATGGTACTGGCTTTTCCAGCACACAGAAAGCAAGAATGACAGGGTCATGGAGACTTGCACCAGAGTTTCAGAAAGCTGCTGAGGTCAGGCGGTGTGTAATGGGGTTGGATTACCTGTGTGGGGCTCCAGAATTGGCTGTATGTGGAGCTGTAATGTGAAGCCCAGTTGCAGTGGAGAGCTCAGGATATTGGAGATACTAGGGCCGTGGGACATGTAAGGAAGGCTGCGTGCATGGAGTAGAGCTGGCCCAAGAGAAGCTAGGTACGCGGCAGGTGACAGAGCTCTGTTGGGGCCACCCAAGCTCATCTGCGTCCAAAAGATGACATCATGAGCCCTAGGGGCCAGACATGGAGATGAAGACATTGATGTTTGTGCTGCTAATATAAAAAATATATTTTAGGGCTGGAGAGATGGCTTAGCGGTTAAGTGCTTGCCTGTGAAGCCTAAAGACCTTGGTTCAAGGCTCGATTCTCCAGGACCCACGTAAGCCAGTTGCACAAGGGGTTGCACGCGTCTGGAGTTCCGTTTGCATTGGCTGGGGGCCCTGGTGCACTCATTCTCTATCTATCTGCCTCTTTCTCTCTCTGTCTGTCGCTCTCAAATAAATGAAGATAAACAACAACAAATATTATATATAATTTATTTGAGGAAGAGAGAGAGAAAGAGAAAAAGGCAGACAGAGAAAGAGAGAGTGGGTACACCAGGGTCTCTAGCCACTGCAACTGAACTCCAGACACATGCCACCTTGTGCATCTGGCGTACGTGGGTCCTGGGGAACTGAACCTGCATCCTTAGGTTTCACAGGCAAGCACCTTAACTGCCAAGCCATTGCTCCATGCTGCTAATTTTTATTTTACTGTAGCCTGATGTTTTTCCTCTATTCTCCCATTTCTTCCTTTTGTAACGGGAATTTTTACTTTGTGCCATTGTGTAGCAGAATTATGTAACTTGTGTTTTGACTTCACACGCAGGTACTGCCAGCTAAGAGATTGCCTCGAGTCCAGACGAGAATTTGGAGTTTTGAGTAACGGAATGCCTGGCAAAGACAACCTACAGGAGGAAGTTTCCTGTTTTATTTTGGTTCATGGTTGGAGAAGGTACATCGACCGCGGTGCAGACGGCGTGACAGTGGGCTGTGTAGCTTGTTGCTCGCACCTCAGATCAGGAATCCGAGCACATAGACCACAGCTGAGGGTGAGCATGATCCTGTAGGCCCACCCCTGCCCCTCTAGCTCTCAGCTAGGACCCACATGCGAGAGGTTCTGTAATCTCACAAAAACAGTGCCACCAGCCAGGGACCAAACATTAAACACTTAAGAGTACAAGGGGCATTTCACATTCCAACCCACATTCTGTTTAATATTTGGTCCCTGGCTAGGTGTTACACTGATAAGAAAAGTCACATATATATGTAAAACCCAGTGACTTAAAAACAAAAAGGGCTTTTATTTCTCACAATGCTTTGAGCTCTTCTGCTGCCTGTCTCAGGCTCGCTCATCAGGCTGCATTCATTGTCAGACTGGCTGGCCTTTCACTAGGACACTTTCTTAGCATGGTGGGCTCAAGGAAGTTGTGGGACAGTGAATGTCTAAAACGCAGTGTTACTTCAACTATATTTTATTGGTCAGAGTCACAGCTCAAGCCAGATTCTTATTTTGTTTTGTTGAGCCACGGTCTTGCTATGTAGCCCTGGCTAGTCTGGAATCACTGTGTAGGTCTATCCTCAAACTTATGGTAATCCTCCTGCCACTGCCTCCGAAACGCTGGGATTTTAAGCACATGCAACTATACGTGGCTTTCTGTTGTTGCTGTTGCTGTTTTGTTTTGAGATAGAGTCTTATTTTTTATGTTTATTATTTATTGGAAGAGGCAGATGGAGAGAGAGGGAAGGAGAGAATGAGCATGCCAAGGCCTTCAGCCACTGCAAGTGAGCTACAGACACATGCGCCACCTTGCACATCTGGCTTATGTGGATACTGGGGAATCAAACCTTGGTCCTTAGGCTTCACAGGCAAGCACCTTAAACACTAAGCCATCTCTCCAGCCTGGGTCTTATGTTTTAGCCCAAGCTGACTTGGAGCTCATTATGCTAAGCTACTCAAACTCATAACAACGGCCTTGATTCAATTTCCCTAGTGTTGGAATTATGGTCAATGAGCCACCACATCTGGCTCAATGCAGATTCTTAGATTTTTTCTTTTTGAGGTAGTGTCTTGCTCCAGCACAGGCTGACCTAGAATTCACTATGTAGTCTCAGAGTGACCTCGAACCCTCGAACTCATGGCAATTCTCCTACCTCTGCCTCCCAAGTGCTGGGATTAAAGGCATGCGCCAACACACCCGGCTCAATGGAGATTCTTGAAAAGAATTTGTGATCATATTTAACCCACCTCAGTTCACACTCTGATTGTAACTATTTATATTCCTCATGTATAGTTAAAAACTTCAATGTTGGGCTGGAGAGATGGGTTAGCGGTTAAGTGCTTGCCTATGAAGCCTAAGGACCCTGGTTCAAGGCTCAATTCCCCAGGACCCACATTAGCCAGATGCACAAGGGGCACATGTGTCTGGAGTTCATTTGCAGTGTCTGGAGGCCCTGGCGCGCCCATTCTCCCTCTCTCTTGCTACCTGCCTCTTTCTCTCTCTGTCTGTCATTCTCAAATAAATAAATAAATAAATAAATAAAAACTTCAATGTTGCCCGACAAAGGTATATGGCCTCATCTCTAAATTGCTTTGTCTAAGTTTTTTCTTTCTTTTTTTTTTTAACCTGAGGACTAGGACTTGACAGAGAATAGCAATATAGTTTAGGGTGGGGACAGACCACATTCCATAGTATTAGTCTAGGGGACTTACCGTACAAGAGAGACCAACAGTCTAATAATATAGGTTGGTGGTTTGGTTTGATCCCTGGGGGATTGGAGGCTGCAGTCAACTGCCTGGAAATTAGTCATACCAATGTAATGAAGTCTCAATAAAATCTTTGGGCATGGGCTTAGGTGAGCTTTCCTGGCTCTAAGTATTTCATGCCTATGATCACACATCTGTAGCAGGAAGTAACACATACCTACTTGTCCCGGAGAAGATAATTGAAGCTCTGTGTGATGGTTAATTTCAACTGTCAGCCTAATTGAATTAAGAAATACCTAGGGCATTAGTGAGGCAACCAATCTTGGCTGTGTCGACGACGGCATTCCCAGAGAGGATTAACTGCAGAGGAAAGATACGTCTTGGATGTGGGCAGTACCATCTTTGTGGACTGAGTCCAGGACTGAATGGAGAGAAAAGGAAAGCCAACTGAGTGTCACCATTCTCGTGTTTCTGTTTCCTGCTGCACCACGTCGTGAGCGCCCACCCCACACTCCCACTGTTACCTTCTCATTGCTGGGATAAAACACCCGACCAGAAGCAGCTTATGGGAGGAAAGGGTCTCTCTCAGCTTACTGTTTCCAGGGGAGGTTTGACCATGGCAGGAGAAGAACGGCAGCAGAGCAGACAGCTGCGCATCACATCTCCACATCAGCGGGCAGGAAGCAGAGTGAGTATAAAATCCCAGGAGCCACCCCCAGCAACATACCTCCTCCAAGAAGGCTCCACAAGTTGTGAAATAAATATGAGATTTAGTCACAATTGAGGTTAGAGGGGACATTTCACATTCAGACCACAACAGTGCTGCCACACCTCAAGATGTTCCTGCTATGATTGCCGTCCACACCATGGACTGATTGCACTCTCAGATCATGAGCCCGTGTGTATCTTTCTCCTTTAAGCTGCTTCTTGAGAGACATTTGGTCATAGTGAGGAGGAAAGAAACCAATGTACTCTGCATTGGCTACTTTTGACTCTGCCCTATTCCTTTGGTCCATGTTAATCTGGGCCCTCCCCTTTAACAAAATGCAACCATTGGCTTTCAGTGAGTTCACAGAGCTCTCTCACTGGATTACCAAATCGAACATGACTTTGAATTTTTAGTAAGTGTCGGAAATGAGGTTGATTCTAGAAATTGTTTCTTCTTACTTGCAAAATATACTGAAATGTCTCAAAATTGTCATTTACGTATAGTTACAGAATCAAAGTCCAGCTTTTGGTTGATCTGATGATGCAAATATGGATGAAGCTGCTGTGCTATGGTTCCTTTTGATTATGACCGTAAACTGAAAGAACAAGTTAAAAATAAAATAAAATAAAATAAAAGGACAAGTTACCTCCCCTCAAATCTGCAATTACAGTGAGTGGAAGGGCATAAGATAACATAATGTATACTTTTATTAAAAAGACAAAAACTGGGCTGGAGAGATGGCTTAGTGGTTAAAGCATTTGCATGCAAAGCCAAAGGACCTTGGTTCGATTCCCCATGACCCATGTAAGCCAGATGCACAAGGAGGCGCATGCATTGGGAGTTTGTTTGCAGTGTCTAGAGGCCCTGGTGTGCCCATTCTCCCTCTCTCTCTACCTGCCTATTTCTGCATCTCTCTCTCTCAAATAAATAAACAAAAATAAAATATTTTAAAAAGTGATGGGTTAATCTGTTTGAGATTTTTAACACATCATGGCAGTCAGTCTGTGACATGATTGTGCTCGCTCCATCTCGCCAGGTTTATAGCAAAGAGAGAACAGCAAGTGGAGCAGAAAGATATTAAAAATGTGCAATTCAGGGCTGAGGAGATGGCTCAGTGGTTAAGCGCTTGCCTGTGAAGCCTAAGGACCCCGGTTCGAGGCTCGATTCCCCAGAACCCACGTTAGCCAGATGCACAAGGGGGCGCACGCGTCTGGAGTTTGTTTGCGGTGGCTGGAGGCCCTGGTGTGCCCATTCTCTATCTCTGTCTGTTGCTCTCAAATAAATAAACAACAAAAAAAAAAATTTCAATGTGCAATTTAGTAAGGAAAAAATAGAAAATTTAGAGTTATGGATAAAGTGGCTGCAGACAAAAAGGCAAGAAAGTTCAGGTTATTGTTGAAGAAATTAGTGCAATTAAGGAGATGTATCTTGTAGTGAAAAAATAACAAAGGGGAGTTGAGAGCAAAAGCCTACCCATTAAAGATTCTAGCATATAAAATGCAAATCCATTTTTATTTTTTCATTTATTTATGAGAAAGAGATGGGTGCGCCAGGGCCTCCAACCACTGCAAATGAACTCCAGACTCATGCACCACCATGTGCATCTAGTTCTGGGGAGTCAAATCTGGGTTCCTAGGCTTTGCAGGCAAGTGCCTTAACCACTAAGCAGTCTCTCCAGCCTGCAAATTCATTTTTTAAAAGTACTTGGAAAAGGTAGAGCCTCCAGTATACCCTGTTCTAGCTGGATTGCTAGGTAAATGGTTTCCCCTTTCAGCCAGGGAAGGGACTCACAGGCCACTGCAGTTGTGAGTCAGGGCACCAGGACATGACTAAGTCTTGAAATGGAAGCAGACTTACTTGGCTTCCTGTGCATGGTACTGGCTTTTCCAGCACACAGAAAGCAAGAATGACAGGGTCATGGAGACTTGCACCAGAGTTTCAGAAAGCTGCTGAGGTCAGGCGGTGTGTAATGGGGTTGGATTACCTGTGTGGGGCTCCAGAATTGGCTGTATGTGGAGCTGTAATGTGAAGCCCAAGTTGCAGTGGAGACCTCAGGATATTGGAGATACTAGGGCCATGAGACATGTAAGGAAGGCTGCATGCATGGAGTAGAGCTGGCCCAAGAGAAGCTAGGTACGCGGCAGGTGACAGAGCTCTGTTGGGGCCACCCAAGCTTATCTGCGTCCAAAAGATGACACCATGAGCTCTAGGGGCCAGACATGGAGATGAAGACATGGATGTTTGTGCTGCTAATATTAAAAAATATATTTTAGGGCTGGAGAGATGGCTTAGCGGTTAAGTGCTTGCCTGAGAAGCCTAAAGACCTTGGTTCAAGGCTCGATTCTCCAGGACCCACGTAAGCCAGATGCACAAGGGGTTGCACGCGTCTGGAGTTCCGTTTGCATTGGCTGGGGGCCCTGGTGCACTCATTCTCTATCTATCTGCCTCTTTCTCTCTCTGTCTGTCGCTCTCAAATAAATGAAGATAAACAACAAATATTATATATAATTTATTTGAGGAAGAGAGAGAGAAAGAGAAAAAGGCAGACAGAGAAAGAGAGAGTGGGTACACCAGGGTCTCTAGCCACTGCAACTGAAGTCCAGACACATGCCACCTTGTGCATCTGGCTTACGTGGGTCCTGGGGAACTGAACCTGCATCCTTAGGTTTCACAGGCAAGCACCTTAACTGCCAAGCCATTGCTCCATGCTGCTAATTTTTATTTTACTGTAGCCTGATGTTTTTCCTCTATTCTCCCATTTCTTCCTTTTGTAACGGGAATTTTTACTTTGTGCCATTGTGTAGTAGAATTATGTAACTTGTGTTTTGACTTCACACGCAGGTACTGCCAGCTAAGAGATTGCCTCGAGTCCAGACGAGAATTTGGAGTTTTGAGTAACGGAATGCCTGGCAAAGACAACCTACAGGAGGAAGTTTCCTGTTTTATTTTGGTTCATGGTTGGAGAAGGTACATCGACCGCGGTGCAGACGGCGTGACAGTGGGCTGTGTAGCTTGTTGCTCGCACCTCAGATCAGGAATCCGAGCACATAGACCACAGCTGAGGGTGAGCATGATCCTGTAGGCCCACCCCTGCCCCTCTAGCTCTCAGCTAGGACCCACATGCGAGAGGTTCTGTAATCTCACAAAAACAGTGCCACCAGCCAGGGACCAAACATTAAACACTTAAGAGTACAAGGGGCATTTCACATTCCAACCCACATTCTGTTTAATATTTGGTCCCTGGCTAGGTGTTATACTGATAAGAAAAGTCACATATATATGTAAAACCCAGTGACTTAAAAACAAGAAGGGCTTTTATTTCTCACAATGCTGTGAGCTCTTCTGCTGCCTGTCTCAGGCTCGCTCATCAGGCTGCATTCGTTGTCAGACTGGCTGGCCTTTCACCAGGACACTTTCTTAGCATGGTGGGCTCACGGAAGTTGTGGGACAGTGAATGTCTAAAACGCAGTGTTACTTCAACTATATTTTATTGGTCATAGTCATAGCTCAAGCCAGATTCTTCTTTTGTTTTGTTGAGCCACGGTCTTGCTATGTAGCCCTGGCTAGTCTGGAATCACTGTGTAGGTCTATCCTCAAACTTACGGTAATCCTCCTGCCCTCTGCCTCCTAAACACTGGGATTTTAAGCACATGCAACTATACCTGGCTTTCTGTTGTTGCTGTTGCTGTTGCTGTTTTGTTTTGAGATAGGGTCTTATTTTTTATGTTTTATTTATTTATTTGGAAGAGGCAGATGGAGAGAGAGGGAAGGAGAGAATGAGCATGCCAAGGCCTTCAGCCACTGCAAGTGAGCTACAGACACATGCGCCACCTTGCACATCTGGCTTATGTGGATACTGGGGAATCAAACCTTGGTCCTTAGGCTTCACAGGCAAGCACCTTAAACACTAAGCCATCTCTCCAGCCTGGGTCTTATGTTTTAGCCCAAGCTGACTTGGAGCTCATTATGCTAAGCTACTCAAACTCATAACAACGGCCTTGATTCAATTTCCCTAGTGTTGGAATTATAGGTCAATGAGCCACCACATCTGGCTCAATGCAGATTCTTAGATTTTTTCTTTTTGAGGTAGTGTCTTGCTCCAGCACAGGCTGACCTAGAATTCACTATGTAGTCTCAGAGTGACCTCGAACCCTCGAACTCATGGCAATTCTCCTACCTCTGCCTCCCAAGTGCTGGGATTAAAGGCATGCGCCAACACACCCGGCTCAATGGAGATTCTTGAAAGAATTTGTGATCATATTTAACCCACCTCAGTTCACACTCTGATTGTAACTATTTATATTCCTCATGTATAGTTAAAAACTTCAATGTTGGGCTGGAGAGATGGGTTATCAGTTAAGCGCTTGCCTATGAAGCCTAAGGACCCTGGTTGGAGGCTCAATGCCCCAGGACCCACATTAGCCAGATGCACAAGGGGGCGCACGTGTCTGGAGTTCGTTTGCAGTGTCTGGAGGCCCTGGCGTGCCCATTCTCCCTCTCTCTTGCTACCTGCCTCTTTATCTCTCTGTCTGTCACTCTCAAATAAATAAATAAATAAATAATTTAAAAAAAACCTTCAATGTTGCCCGACAAAGGTATATGGCCTCATCTCTAAATTGCTTTGTCTAAGTTTTTTCTTTTTCTTTTTTTTCTAACCTGAGGACTAGGACTTGACAGAGAATAGCAATATAGTTTAGGGTGGGGACAGACCACATTCCACAGTATTAGTGTAGGGGACTTACCGTACAAGAGAGACCAACAGTCTAATAATATAGGTTGGTGGTTTGGTTTGATCCCTGGGGGATTGGAGGCTGCAGTCAACTGCCTGGAAATTAGTCATACCAATGTAATGAAGTCTCAATAAAATCTTTGGGCATGGGCTTAGGTGAGCTTTCCTGGCTCTAAGTATTTCATGCCTATGATCACACATCTGTAGCAGGAAGTAACACATACCTACTTGTCCCGGAGAAGATAATTGAAGCTCTGTGTGATGGTTAATTTCAACTGTCAGCCTAATTGAATTAAGAAATACCTAGGGCATTAGTGAGGCAACCAATCTTGGCTGTGTCGACGATGGCATTCCCAGAGAGGATTAACTGCAGAGGAAAGATACGTCTTGGATGTGGGCAGTACCATCTTTGTGGACTGAGTCCAGGACTGAATGGAGAGAAAAGGAAAGCCAACTGAGTGTCACCATTCTCGTGTTTCTGTTTCCTGCTGCACCACGTCGTGAGCGCCCACCCCACACTCCCACTGTTACCTTCTCATTGCTGGGATAAAACACCCGACCAGAAGCAGCTTATGGGAGGAAAGGGTCTCTCTCAGCTTACTGTTTCCAGGGGAGGTTTGACCATGGCAGGAGAAGAACGGCAGCAGAGCAGACAGCTGCGCATCATATCTCCACATCAGCGGGCAGGAAGCAGAGTGAGTATAAAATCCCAGGAGCCACCCCCAGCAACATACCTCCTCCAAGAAGGCTCCACAAGTTGGGAAATAAATATGAGATTTAGTCACAATTGAGGTTAGAGGGGACATTTCACATTCAGACCACAACGTGCTGCCACACCTCAAGATGTTCCTGCAATGATTGCCGTCCACACCATGGACTGATTGCACTCTCAGATCATGAGCCCGTGTGTATCTTTCTCCTTTAAGCTGCTTCTTGAGAGGCATTTGGTCATAGTGAGGAGGAAAGAAACCAATGTACTCTGCATTGGCTACTTTTGACTCTGCCCTATTCCTTTGGTCCATGTTAATCTGGGCCCTCCCCTTTAACAAAATGCAACCATTGGCTTTCAGTGAGTTCACAGAGCTCTCTCACTGGATTACCAAATCGAACATGACTTTGAATTTTTAGTAAGTGTCGGAAATGAGGTTGATTCTAGAAATTGTTTCTTCTTACTTGCAAAATATACTGAAATTTCTCAAAATTGTCATTTACGTATAGTTACAGAATCAAAGTCCAGCTTTTGGTTGATCTGATAATGCAAATATGGATGAAGCTGCTGTGCTATGGTTCCTTTTGATTATGACTGTAAACTGAAAGAACAAGTTAAAAATAAAATAAAATAAAATAAAATAAAATAAAATAAAATAAAATAAAATAAAAGGACAAGTTACCTCCCCTCAAATCTGCAATTACAGTGAGTGGAAGGGCATAAGATAACATAATGTATACTTTTATTAAAAAGACAAAAACTGGGCTGGAGAGATGGCTTAGTGGTTAAAGCATTTGCATGCAAAGCCAAAGGACCTTGGTTCGATTCCCCATGACCCATGTAAGCCAGATGCACAAGGAGGCGCATGTGTCTGGAGTTTATCTGCAGTGGCTGGAGGCCCTGGTGCGCCCATTCTCTCTCTCCCTCTCTGTGCCTCTTTCTCTCTTCTCTCTCTCTCTCTCTCTCAAATAAATAAATAAAAATAAAGTAATTTTTTTTCAAAATAACAAAAACCTGGAAGCATATAACTCACATTGTTCTTAGCAGTTCTGAAATCTGCCAAGGCACATGTTGCCAGTGCTCTGGTCACTTGGGTCATAAATATCTCTTTTTTTAAAAAGCATTAAAAAATTTTTAATTACTTCTTTATCTTGAGAGAGAGAAGCAGATAGAAAAGGTGGGGGGGAGAGAATGAGCACACCAGGGCCTCTAGCCACTGCAAACAAACTCTAGATGCATGTCCCAACTTTTGCATCTGGCTTATGTGGGTGTTAAGGAATTGAACCTGGGTCCTCAGGCCTTGCAGGCAAGTGCCTTAACAGCTAAGCCATCTCTCCAGCCCCAGAAATATGTCTTGATGTGGCTCAGGCTCTCAGAATGGTTTGGCAAATCGCTGGTCATGGATCTGCTTGCTGAAATCTTACCTCTATCCTCTAAAACATTTTTTAAAAGTCTAAGAATGGGGGCTGGAGAGATGGCTTAGTGGTTAAGCGCTTGCCTGTGAAGCCTAAGAACCCCGGTTCGAGGCTTGATTCCACAGGACCCACGTTAGCCAGATGCACAAGGGGGCGCATGCATCTGGAGTTCGTTTGCAATGTCTGGAGGCCTGGTGTACCATTCTCTCTCTCTCTATCTGCCTCTTTCTCTCTCTGTCACTCTCAAATAAATAAATAAATAAAAATAAACAAAAAAAAATGTTTTTTAAAATCTAAGAAATGGTCCATGTTTGTGACTGATTGGCTCTCTCAGCCTGGTTTCTCTAGTCATAGAAAGATGGGACCCCACAGACTTCTTTCTTTTCAAAGTCTATCTTTTCTATTTTGTCCAATGTGGTTGTATTTTCATGAGCAAAAAGCATCTGTGGGTATCCTATGAATATGACTGGGGTTTACTCTATTTCCTAAAAGGCACATCCATTTTCTTTTTGTTTGTTCTTGAGACAGAGTCATCATAGTAGATTTCAAGTTATGAGCTATGTAGCCGAGGCTGGCCTCTAGCTTTTCATTTGCTTTTTGTTTTCTTGAGAGAGGATATTGTTACCTAGGCTAGCCTGGACTCACTGTATGGCTCAGGCTAGCCTAGAACTCTTGACTATCTTCTTGCTTCAACACCCTAAATAAAGGGATTACAGATATGAGTTACCACTCCCATCTTGGCTTCCAACTTTTGATCCTGGGATTACAAGTGTCGGCCGCCATGTTCAGCCACATCCACAGATTTTCAAGACAAAACGCGTTCTACACTGGGGCATGTAAGAAGGACCATGTCTTTAAGATTCCTAGAAACACTTTAGGTAGATGAGAGGATCTAGTAGGTACCAATAGAAGTCTTCATGAAGCCTTTCAAACAGGTCTTCCAATTTCACCTTTGATTTATTTTTTATTTTTATTTTTGCAAGGTAGGGTTTCACTCTAGCCCAGGCTGGCATGGAATTTATTATGTAGTCCCAGGTGGGTTTTGGGCTCACAGTAATCCTCCTACCTCTGCCTCCTGAGTGCTGGGATTAAAGGTGTGCACCACTGTGCCTGGCTTCCACCTTTGACTTTTGTCGTTGGGCCACTGATCATTATTCTGAGAACCTCTGCCAGTTTGGGAGATTGGAAATTTGAAATCGTTTAAATTTCCAACCCACTAAAACCTGGCGCCCTTGTGTTTCCTGATAATTCTTTTTGTTTTCGAGGTAGGGTCTCACTCTAGCCCAGGCTGACCTGGAATTCACTATGTAGTCTCAGGCTGGCCTCAAACTCATGGTGCTCCTCCTAAGTGCTGGGATAAAAGGCAAGTGCCAACTATGCTTGACCTGACAATTCTTCCTGCAAACTGTTGCTCATCTAGTATTCCTATATTTGGTCATATGCCATTAAAGTAAAACTAATGAATACTTTCAATATTCTGCCTAGATATCTCTTTTAAATGCCATAGATTACATGTCTTAGACAAAAGCAATATATTCTCTAAAAGTTATGGAGTCCAGAGGAGCGAGAGCGCAGGGCTGAGTGTCGGTTTCTGTGGAATGCTCTCGGGCTGTGAACCGCCGCCTCTGCAAGCCTGCGGCAACAGGAGCACGAGGTTGCTTCCCTCAGTTCACTTCTCAGACTGTCGATGGCTCCTTGCTTTTAAGAACATCAGAGCGTTCAGATAATTTCATTTCAAATGTTGATTTCATTTCACTTTGCCACTCTAAAAGCCTTAATCTCCAAATACAGTCATATGGAGGTGAGGGCTTCAACCAATGAAGTATGAGGGGCCAAAATTCAGTCCGTAACAGTCAGGATTATATATTCATTGGCGTTTCAACTATTGTTGCGGAAAAACTACCCCCAACCTCCCTTCTTTTAAATTTTTTCTTTTGGAGAGACACAGAGAGAGAATTGGCATGCCAGGGCCTCAGTGGCTACAGTCAAACTCCAGACACTTGCGCCACCTAGTGGGCATGTGCGACCTTGCGCTTGCCTCACCTTTGTGTGACTGGCTAACGTGGGATCTGGGGAGTGGAACAAGGGTCCTGAGGCTTCTCAGGCAAGTGCCTTAACCACTGAGCCATCTCTCCAGCCCCCACCTCCCTCTTAATGCTACAGACTTCATCATTTGCCACGAATCTGTGGATTGGCTAAGTGGTTCTTGTGCCTCACGTGGTATAGGCTGCTGTGTTAGTTTCTTACCCACTGCTGTGACAAGATGCTTGTCACCGGCAACTGAAGGAGGGAAGGATTTATCCCGGCTCCCAGTTTGAGGAAGCGGTGCATCACGGTGGGCAAGGCCTGGCAGCAGGAGTATCGTGCAGCTGGTCTCACACATCTGTAGTCAGGAAAAAGCAGAGAGACGAAAGCCTGATTGCTTTTTCCTTTTTGTTGAGGAAAAGGCGCTCGCCAGCCCTTGGAATGCTGCCTCCCACGTTGAGAGTGGGACCCTTACCTCAGCCAAACCTTTCTGGAAACACCCCCACAGACACGCCCAGTGTTGTGTTTCCATGGTGATCCTAAACCCCTTTGAGTTGACAGTGAAGAACCAGAGCCCAGGCGTGGTGGTGGCACACACCTTTAATCCCAGCACTGGGAAGGCAGAGGTAGGAGGATCGCCGTGAGTTTGAGGCCACCCTGGGACTACATAGTGAATTCCAGGTCATCTCTGGACTAGAGTGAGACCCTACTTAAAAAAAAAAAAATACTAGGGCTGGAGAGACAGCTTAGCGGTTAAGGCATTTGCCTACAAAGCCAAAGGACCTCGGTTTGATTTCCCAGGACCCACATAAGCCAGATGCACAAGGGGGCACATGCGTCTAGAGTTTGTCTGCAGTGGCTAGAGGCCCATTCTCTCTCTCTCCCTCTGCCTCTTTCTCTCTGACTCTCTCAAATAAATAAATAAATAATTTTTTTTAAAGACTAACCATTGGAGTTGTGATATCAGAATGGCTGGAAGGTTTAAATTCTGTGTAGACCTCTCCACACTGTTCTGATTTTCTGGGAGGATGGAGGCTGCATTCTAAGCAGCATGCCAATAGGAAAAGCCACAGTGGACAAGGGTTTGTTAAGCCTTTGCTGGTGTTGTTTACTCCAAAGTGTGGAACCTTGGCATTTGAGTAGACCGCAGAGTAGGAAGGTCTCTCTGAGCTCTCCCTGCCATTCTCCCCTGAAGGATGCCACAAACCCCGGTTGAAGGACTGAAGACACAGAGGCACCAAGTCAAATCCGAATACCAAGCCTGGCTAAGACTGCTCCAGTGTGTGGCCATTCGAGTCTACCCTTTTGTCCTCCAACCATGAGTCTGCAGGGTTGGTATCTAAATACACAGAATTTCCTGTTTCTTGGGGACTTCATTTCTGCTGGTTCCATTGTCATGTAAAACGTGTGTTAAATAGACTTGTCTATGTCTTCGAGTGTTCTGTGCTGCACCAGCAGCATGCCAGAGACTGGATTATTCATACTGAGCAGAAAATCATTGTTCACAGTCTGCAGGCTGGGAAGTTCACCCCAAAGGTGCCAGCAAGCACCTGGCACAGAACTGTGTGCTGCATCATAATATGCCAGAAGGTACCACACACACAAGGGCAAGAAGAAAGCAACAGAAAGAGAAAAGGGAACAAACTTCTCTCTTGTGGCCTAATCACTGGTATGTGTTGGGTATTGAACTCAGGGCCTCTTGCATGTTCTGTACCTGTCTGGACTCTTAATACACTGACAATGGCAATTAAATGTCCACATGACATGAACTGCGGGGACAGCAGCAAGCTTGTCTCTTGCCAATCTGTCTGTCATTACAGGAGTCTTAGCCAAGAACCCAGAGCCAGGTGAGAAGTCTTGACTCACCCACAAGGGTTATTCTAGTAAGAGTTCCTGGGCTGGGGAGATGGCTTAGCAGTTAAGGCACTTGTCTGCAAAGCCTAAGGACCCATGTTCAACTCTTCAGATCCCACCTTAGCCAGATGCACAAAGGTGGGGCAAGTGCAAGGTCACATGTGACCTCTAGGTGGCGCAAACATCTGAAGTTCGATTGTAGTAGCTGAGGCCCTGGAGTGCCAATTCTCTCTCCCCCCTCCTCTTTTCCTCCATCCCTCTCTCTCTCTCTTAAAAAAAAAAAATAAAATAATGAAAAAGAGTTTCCATACTATTTCCAAGTCACAAGCAACAGTTTTGCTGGGTTTTCACTGCATAAGCCACGCGTTGCTGGCTTTTTCCAGACTTCACGGTACTTTCCTCACTGCATTTCTACCTTCTGGGGCCTTCTGCGGTTGGAGTCTGTCTGCTACCCAAACCCAACAAGGCTTTTCATGTTGAGTTTCTTGTGGCAGCATTCACTCCTCTTTGTCGTGGAATGAAACACGCAGGGTCTTAGCGCCTTAAATCAACATTCACCACGTCACCTGATTCTGTGAGCACGCCAAGCTCCCTGCCGCTCTCGCTTGGGTTGGATGCAAAGGCGCATTTCGCTGCAGGGTCCGCTGACAGGTGCTGAACTTAGCTGGGGCTACTGGGTTGGGCTGGGTCTCTTTTTCCATTTGGACTTTAAACAAATATTTATTTATTTATTTGAGAGAGAGAAAAAAGGGGAGAGAGAGAGAGAATGGGGCACACCAGGGCCTCCAGCCACTGCAATCAAACTCCAGACGCATGCGCCCCCTTGTGCAACTGGCTTATGTGGGTCCTGGAGAGTTGAACCGGGATCCTTTGGCTTTGCAGGCAAGAGCCTTAACCGCTAAGCCATCTCTCCAGCCCCCATATGGACTTTTATCCTGAGCTTTAGCATGGTGCTGTGGTCTCCAGGCAGCATTCCCAGAACATGAAGACGGAAACAGGGTCACTTCATGTGCTCCAAGCTCTGGGACTTGCAAAACCCACTTCTGTCACATGCTATTTGATAAAGCAATAGTAAAGCCAGCCCAGAACCAAGAGGTGGAGAGTTTTATTTATTTATTTTTTTGTTTTGTTTTGCAGACAGGGTCTCAGGATTTATCCCAGTCTGGTCTCCAATCATGACTGTCCTACTATAGCCTCCAAAGTACTGAAAATATAGGGGTATGTCACCACACCTAGCTAGAATCCCCCATAGCAGGAGCTGAGAAGAAATTACAGACATATGAAACCTAAAATTAGAGTATTCTTAGATTGAAGCCTCGATATCATAAGATGCCAGCCTCTTCCAATAGTTGTATGAAATCAAAGTTAATCAACTGAAATCTCAGAAGAGCATTTCAGGACACTTTGAGAAGATGTTTCCTAACAGAGATTTTTTTTTTTTCATTTAAAAAAATCTTTAGGGCTGGAGAGATGGCTTAGTAGTTAAGGCATTTGCCTGCAAAGCCCAAGGACCCCGGGTGCAATTTCCCAGGACCCACATAAGTCAGATGCACAAGGTGGCCCATGCATCTGGAGTTCCTTTACAGTGGCTAGAGGTCCTGGTGCACTCATTCTCTCTCTCTCTCTCTCTCTCTCTCTCTCTCTCTCAAATAAATAAAATTAAGTTAAAAATCTTTTAAAAACTTTTTTTTTGTTTTTTTTTTTTTTGAGGTAGGGTCTCACTCTGGTCCAGGCTGGCCTGGAATTAGCTATGTATTCTCAGGGTGGTCTTGAACTCAAGGTGATCCTCCTACCTCTGCCTTCCGAGTGCTGGGATTAAAGGTGTGCGCCACCATGCCTGGCTTTAAAAACTCTTTAAAAGAATAGCTTTAAATGTGTGGAGAAGTTACAGAGATAATAGACCATGTTCATGTGCTTTCCACCCAGTTTCTCCCTTAGTATGGTACATTTGGGACAAGTAATGAACAGATACATTATTATTAGCAGAGCCTGATACACAACCGAATTCCTTTAGTTTTACCAAATGTTCCATTTCTCGTGTCTTTCATTTATATTTATTCATTTGCAAGCAGAGAAAGATTGAGAGAAGAGAGATAGAAAGAATGGGCCTCCAGCCAATGCAAACAAGCTCTAGAGGCATGTGTCACCTTGTGCACCAGGCTTCTGTGTGTGCTTGGGAATCAAACCTGGTTCCTTAGGCTTCGCAGGCAAAGGCCGCAACCGCTAAGCCATCTCTCCAGCTCCACTCGTGTCTTCTTGAACTCCTCCTGGGTACGGCAGTTTTCCAGACTTCTCTTATTTTCTGTGACCTTCACAGTTTTGAGTAGTACTGCTCAGGCAATTTTTAGGTTGTTCCTCTCTCTGTTTTTGGTTTTTTCGAGGTAGGGTCTCACTCTAGCCCAGAATGACCTGGAATTAACTATGGAGTCTCAGGATGGCCTTGAACTCACAGCGATCCTCCTACCTCTGCCTCCCGAGTGCTGGGATTAAAGGCGTGTGCCACCACGCCCGGCTCAGGTTGTTCCTCTCTTGAGATTTGTCTGTTTTTTTTTGTTGTTGTTGTTGTTCAATTTTTTTGTTTATTTGATAGTGACAAGAGAGAAAGAGGCAGATAGAGAGAGAGAGAATGGGCGCACCAGGGCTTCCAGCCACTGCAAACGAACTCCAGACGCATGCGCCCCTTGTGCATCTGGCTAACGTGGGTCCTGGAGAATCGAGCCTCGAACCAGGGTCCTTAGGTTTCACAGGCAAGCGCTTAACCGCTAAGCCATCTCTCCAGCCCTGTTTTCTTGTTTTTTGTTTCTTCTAATGATTAGACTAGAATTCTGGATTTGGAGCAGGTAACCATAGAGGTGAACCGTGGACCCTCTCATCACAATCAAAGGTGTACACTGTCGACCTGACTTTGTACTGAGGGTCACCTTGGTCACCTCAACAAGACGGCTATGACATTACTGCTCAGTCGTGTTTAAATGCAAAATGTGCCCATTGGTTCATGGGTCTGAACGCTTGGTGCCTCGCTGGCGGGGCTGTGCGTGAAGGCTGCGGAAGCTTTAGGAGAAGGAGCCTTGCTGGAGAAAGTGGGTGTCCCGGGGATCGGTGTCGAGGTTCTGTAGCCTGGCCTCACTTCCTGTTTGTCTTGCGCCTCCTGACTGCCGATGCGGTAAGCTGGCTTCCCCTCCTGCCACCCCGCCTTCCTGCACACCATGGACTCTACCTCTTGAACCTGTCAGCCAGAACTAAACCCTTTCCTTCCGGTCAGGACTTGTTCACAGCAACGAGAAGGTGACTAGCACACACCTCCGTCACTTTTCATGCTGTGCTCTTGGAAGGAAGTTATTAAGCTGGGCGTGGTGGCGCACGCCTTTAGTCCCAGCACTCAGGAGGCAGAGGTAGGAGGATCACCGTGAGTTCGAGGCCAGTCTGAGACTACATAGTGAATTCCAGGCCAGCCTGGGCCAGAGCGAGACCCTACCTTGGAAAAATAAAAGTTATTAGATAAAGATCACCTTATTAGTTACATAAATTATTTAGAATAAAAAAATTTCTCTTGTTAAAGTATTAATTTGAGACCTTCCTTAAATGATAGGTGGTTGAATCAAATAATGTATTGTTTCCAAAGAAAGCTATGAAAATGAATGTAAAAGTATTTTGGATTATTTTTTGCTTGTGTTTGGATACATGAGTATGCATGGGCGTGTGTGTGGTATACATGTTCTTATGCATGTGGGCACATGTGTGTGTGTGTACATGTGTGTACATGTGTGTAGGCCAGAGGTCTACACTGGGTGTTGTCCTCAGTCACTCCACACCTAATTTTTGAGACAAGGGGTCTCACTGGCTCTAGAGCGCACAGATTTGGCTAGACTAGCTAATCAGCAATCCCCAAGGATCCTTCCATCTCCCCAGAACATGAGCCTTAGCACCTGACTTTTATGTGAGTGCTAGGTATCCAAATTCAGGTCCCCATGCTTGTATGGCAATGACCTTATCCACTGAGTTATCACCTAAGCCCTTGGTTTTATTTTATTTTATTTTTATTTATTTATAGAGAGAGAGAGAGAGAGAGAGGAATGGGTACTGCAGAGCCTCTAGCCACTACAAATTAACTTCAGAAACATGCACCACCTTGTGCATCTGGCTTATGTGGGTCCTGGGGAACCGAACATGGGTTGTTTGGCTTTGCAGGCAAGCGCCTTAACCGCTAAGCCATCTCCCCAACCCCTGGTTTTTCAAATTTTTGTTTATTTTTATTTATTTATTTGAGAGTGACTGACACACAGAGAGAGAATGGGTGCACTAGGTCCTCCATCCACTGCAAACAAACTCCAGATGAACGTGCCACCCTGTGCACCTGGCATACGTGGGTCCTGGGGAATCGAGCCTCAAACTGGGGTCCTTAGGCTTCACAGGCAAGCGCAAGCCATCTCTCCAGCTCTGTTTTTTTTTTTTTTAAATGAGATTCTGTGTGTGTGTGTGTGTGTGCGCGCGCGCACACTCACGCATGCACACGCACACGTGCATGCAGGTGAATAGGTCTGAGGGCAACTTCAGGAGTCATTCCTCAAAATACCATTCACTTTCTTTTTTGAGACATTGTCTCTTATTGGCCTGGAACTCACCAACTAGGTTAGAATGGCTGTCCAGTGAGCCCCAGGCATCCTCCTGTCTCCACTTCCCCAGTGCCAGGATTGCAAGGGTATACCACCATCACCAATATTTTTACATGGGTCCTGGGGATCAAACTTAGATCCTCAACTTGAGAGGCAAGCACTTTATTGACTGAGCTATCTCCCCAGGCCAGGATTTAGGATTTTTTTTTTTTTTTTTTTTGAGATAGTCTGTTGCCCAGATTGGTTTTAAACTCCTGGCCCCAAAATGATCCTCCTGCCTGAGCCTTCCCAGTACCTGCCTCTCTAGGTGCACACCGCTGTGTCTAAAGGATGTTCTTTTTTGGCACTGAGGCTGAATCTAGGACCTTGCATGCTCAGCAGGGCATTACGTCTGAGCTGCACCCCCTCAGCCCAATATAAAAGATTAGTATGGGGCTGGAGAGATGGCTTAGTGGTTAAGGCGCTTGCCTGTGAAGCCTAAGGACCCAGGATTGATCTCTCTGCAGATCCCACATAAGCCAGACGCACAAAGGTGAGGCAAGCACAAAGTCGCACATGCCCACTAGGTGGTGCAAGTGTCTGGAGTTCGATTCCAGTGGCTGAGGTCCTGGTTGCCAATTTTCTCTCTCTCTCTCCTAAAATAAAATAAAATAATTAAAAAAATTTTTTTAAAAAGAGGGCTGGAGAGATGGCTTAGTGGTTAAGCGTTTGCCTGTGAAGCCTAAGGACACAGGTTTGAGGCTCAATTCTCCAGGACCCACATAAGCCAGATGCACATGGTGGCACATGCATCTGGAGTTCATTTGCAGTGGCTGGAGGCCCTGATGCACCCGTTTTATTTCTCTCTCTCTGTCGCTATCAAATAAATAAATAAATTTAATTTAATTTAAAAAAAAAGTACTTGTGACGAGGACTGGGAGCCAGGTGTGGTGGCTCACAGTGGAAAGCCAGCCGTGGGAATGCCGAGGAAGGAAAAATTGCCACCAACATGAGGTCAGCCAGGGCTACAGAGTGAGACCCTGTGCTAAAAAGCAAAGCAACAAGAGACCAAAAAGGACTGGGAAGAAAATAATAGCAGTAGAAATTTTGGACACTGTAATGTGGGTGGCCAAAGTGCTAAATGAATTACTATGGATCCAGAGAAACAGATCCTACATTGTCCATGCAATGCATAGAAGTCGCTTACTTAGAGCTGCAACCCCAAAGTGCCAGAAACTGGCATCAGCGATCTCTGGAAATGGAGCAGGAGTTGCAGATAATTGTAGGTCTGAAAAGACGAGGATTTCATTTATTTATTTTTAACACGACTCGCAAATCCAGTGCGGTGGCGCATGTCTGAAAATCCCAGCACCCGGGAGACTGAGGGTACCAGGGGTTCCAGGCGAAACTCAGCGACGCAGACCCCGCCTGATGAAAACCGGGGGACGGGGAAGTCTGCGTGGGAAGCCTCCCGGTGTCCTGAGGACTGTCAAAGTGAGTCCCTGATGCGGGAGCAGAGTTACCCCGCTTTCCCTCTCTGAGCACGGAGAGGGAAGAGAAGGTCTGGCAGACAAATGGAGAAGGTAATTAACGCAGCCTTGAGCACTCAGACCCCCTTTCGCTTTCTTCCCAGTCTGACTCAGTACTGCTGCTCTTCCAGTCCCCTTGGGACGACTAGGTGAGTGATAAAAGACGTGGCAACGCCCACTGAGTTAGCTTCGTTCTTTCTCTGCAATCTGCAAACAGTGCACCATGACGACCACGCTGAGGCTTTTGGGCTTTGCCTGAAGTCTGCAGCCATCCGACCTTCTTCTCCTAGGGAAAGCAAAGGGTTAAGGAAGTTTATGCACTAAAATTATAACAATGTAGCTTCCTAATTCCTCTTGGCTTCTAGAACACTGGAAGCTAGGATTATACCCTGCAGAGAAGAAACGAGAAGAGTTTTCTTTAGAAAATTAGATCAATCTGAGAGAAAGGATGAAAAATTAAACTGAGGACTGGGGAGATGGCCCACTGGTCAAAGACATTTAATTGCAAAGTGAACCAACACTGGTTCAATTCCCAAGCTTGCCAAGTAGCCCATGTAAGCCAGATATAATATATATATATGTATATATATAAAGTGTCTGGTGTTTGTTTGCAAGGGCAAAAGAAACTGGCATGACCTCCCCCCTCCTCAAACAAATAAACAAATACAAAATTTAAAATAAATCAGTTAACTAAAATGACTTTGTTTTCAGGCAAGCCCAACAGACTGGTCCTTTTTATGAGAGAGAGTGAGAGCAAGAGTGAGTGAATGAGAGAAGAGAGAGAGAGAGAGAGAGAGAGAGAGAGAATTGGTGCACCAGGGTCTCCAGCCACTGTAATCAAACTCCAGATGTGTGCGCCACCTTGTGTGCATGTGCGACCTTGTGAGCTTGTGTCACCTTGTGCATCTGGCTTATACGTGATCTGAAGAGTCAAACATGAATCCTTAGGCTTTGCAGACAAGCAGCCTTTACCACTAAGCCATCTCTCCAACCCTAAAATGTCTACTTTTAATCACATCAGTTATACTCCAGTAAACTTAAAAAAAGAACTCAGGACTAGAGAGACGGCTTAGCAGTTAAGGCATTTGCCTGTGAAGCCCAAGGACCCAGGCTCGATTCCCCAGTACCCACGTGAGCCAGATGCACTAGGTGGAGCATAAATCTGGAGTTCCTTTGCAGAGGCTGGAGGCCCTGGTGTGCTCATTTCATTTTCTATATATCTGCTTCTTTTTCTCTCTGAAATAAATAAATAAAATACTTAAAAAGGAATGCAGAGAAAACTCAAACTATGACAAACTATGGAAAAATAAGAAAAATGGACAAAAAGGAATTGTTCTTGTTTTCCTAGAAATACGGAAAAATATGTAAGCCATAAAACCAAAAAAGATGGAAGTTTAAAAAATATTAGCCAGGAGCCGGGCATGGTGGCGCATGCCTTTAATCCTAGCACTCGGGAGGCAGAGGTAGGAGGATCACAGTGAGTTCGAGGCTACCCTGAGACTACATAGTGAATTCCAGGTCAGCCTGGGCTAGAGTGAGACCCTACCTCAAAAAAACAAGAATAAAACAAACAAACAAAAAATATTAGCCAGGCGTGGTGATGCACGCCTTTAATCCTAGCACTCAGGAGGCAGAGGTAGGAGGATTGCCATGAGTTCGAGGCCACCCTGAGACTACATAGTGAATTCCAGGTCAGCCTGGTCTACAGTGAGACCCTATTTTGAAAAACCTAATATATATCTATATATACATATACATATATATTTTTTTCAGATAGAATCCATAAAAAAAGAAAAAGAAGAAATATTTGATGGCAAAAATGACAATCTCAATGGAGAAGTGAAGGACACAGCAAGAAATCCAACTCATAGAGGAAAATGTTGAATAATTGGACAATATGAGAAAAAATACAGAAAATTAGATAAGTAAACCAGGAGGCCTTAGAGCTGGTTATCAAGGCCCTAGAAACAACAGCAGAGAGAAGAATTAGTAAATGAGAAGCCCAGCAATGTTGTTCACTCCTGTAATCCCAGTACTTGGGAGGCTGAGGCAGGAGGATCTCAGAGAGTTCAAGTCTGTTGTAGTCAGGTTTGCATTGCTGGTAGAAATCACCCAACCAAGAGCAGCTTGTGGGGGGGAAAAGAAAAAAAGAGGTTTATTTTGGCTTACAGGCTTGAGGGGGAAGCTCCACGATGGCAGGGGAAAGCGATGGCATGAGCAGAGGGTGGACATCACCCCCTGGCCAACATAAGGTGAATCATAACAACAGGAGAGTGTGCCAAACACTGGCAAGGGGGAGCTGGCTATAAGACCCATAAGCCCGCCCCCAACAATACACTGTCTCCAGGAGGCGTTAATTCCCAAATCTCCTTCACCTGGGAACCTAGCATTCAGAACACCTGAGTTTATGGGGGGCACCTGAATCAAACCACCACAAAGTCCAAGGCCAACCTGGGTCACATAATCAGTCTGTGGCTAGCTCGGGCTACAGAGCAAGACTGTGTGTCAAAAAAATAACAAAACTCCCCCAAATCCCAAGCCAGCCTACCAACCCTGTCACCACACCTCTCAAATGCGAAGTCGAAAATAATGAAGCTCTACCTACAAATTTCTAAGGGAAGATAATTTTTTAAACCAAGAATTATATGTAGTTAAAACAAGCTAAAACGTTGGTGCCAGGTGATATAGCTCATGGCTGTAATCCCAGTACTTGGGAAGGTAAGGCAGGAAGATTTCCCCAAGTTCAAGGCTAGGATGGGCTACTTAATGATTTTCAGGCCAGACTGGGATACAGAGTGAGCATTGGAAAAAAAATATTTGTAGACATGCAAGTCTTAAAATAAATAAATAAAGATCAGCGGCTTCCCACCCCTCCCCGGGTTCCCTCAGCCCAGCCTGGTCCAGCCCGTTTCCCGGGAGGATTAAGTTCAGGTACAAAGAGGAGCATCCGTTCAAGAAATACCCGGACCAGGATCCAGTAGAAAAGGCTCCCAAAGCTTGGATAGGAGACATGGACAATGAGAAATACCCAGTGCCTGCTGATCTCACAGTTGGTCCGTTTTACTTCTTCTTCTTTTTTTTTTTTGTTTGTTTATTTTTATTTATTTATTTGAGAGCCACAGACAGAGAGAGAAAGAGGCGCAGAGAGAGAGAGAGAGAGAGAGAGAGAGAGAGGAAAGAGAGTGAGAGAATGGGCGCGCCAGGGCCTCCAGCCACTGCAAACGAACTCCAGACGCGTGCGCCCCCTTGTGCATCTGGCTAACGTGGGTCCCGGGGAATTGAGCCTCGAACCGGGGTCCTTAGGCTTCTCAGGCAAGCGCTTAACCGCCAAGCCACCTCTCCAGCCTCGTTTTACTTCTTGATTGGGAAGTAAATTTTTCCTGATTGGGAAGCTCCTGACGCGGGTGGGGTTGTCATCTGATTCCGCAAAGAAAAGCGGCGCCCGTCCCTGACCCCCTCCTTTCTCCAGGCCCAGGCCCCACCTCCCTTCCTCGGGACCCTTATGCCTGCGGCCTTTTCTCCTGCCCCTCTTAGCAAGAGGGGTCCTGGTCGGCATGGCCGCTTGGATCTCTCCTTTCCCCTTTGCCCTCCGTTCCCACTCTGCTGTAGACCTATTGATTGCCAGTCTCTGTCACATCTAATGGTCATTGGGGTTTCAATTCCCTTTCTAGCTGCCCAGTGGGCTCAGAGGCCCCCAACAATCCCTTCCTCTCACTACCTTCTTTTTGGGGGGTAGATGGAAGAGATTGAAATTGTCGTGGGGGGGGGGGGGTTAAGGTAGGAGGCACACCAATAAAGAGGAAACCACTAAGCTGGACCGAATCTTGCCTGTGTCACTTCGGCAGCCCGGCCTCGGTCTTTCGTTCAAGAGCGTCATGGCTTTCAGTGCTGGGGCAAGAAGGGTTACAGGCTAGAAGAGCTGTACTCAGGATCCGTATTTCCCTCTCTGCAAGGTTGTGTTGTGTGTGTGTGTGTGTGTGTGTGTGTGTGTGGACCGCTATGCATTATTTCATAAAACTTTAAAAAAAAATTCAAAAATCTCCCAATCATCTTTCTATTTTTTTTTTTAATGTTTTCATTTATTTATTTGCACACACAGAGAGGGAGAGAAATGAGACAGACACAGAGAGACAGAAAGAATGGGCGAGCCAGGGCCTCTAGCCACTGCAAATGAACTCCAGATGCGTGTGCCACTTTGTCTATCTGGCTTTGCATGGGTACTGGAGAATCAGACCCAACTCATTAGGTTTCTGCAGGCAAGCACCTTGACTGCTGAGCCATCTCTCCAGCCCCCAGTTCCCTTTCTTCGGAAGTCCTATGAACGTGCCCAAGTGCATTCATGTGTGTGTTTCTGTATTGTTCTAGTCCCGTGCTGGGACCAACATCCAACCAGACACAGTTTATGGGAGGAAGGGGTTTATTTCAGCTTTTACAAATCCTGGGAGAACTCTATCAATGGTGGCTCACTCCAACATACATCAGTATAGCAGAAAGGAAAAATCAAAGCCAGCAAGCAAATACAGCCAGAGCCCAAACTGCTCTGAACACACCTCGTAGGGCTGGACAGAAGATCCACCTCTAAGCACACCTTAGGGCTGGACCCCAAGATTTGCTGTCCCCCCCATGACAAGCCCCCTCTAGCAAGGATCTGCCTGCCGGGGGTTGAAGTTACAAGGCGATTTTAATAAAACACCTGAGTCTACAGGCCATACACTTACACTGTTGTATTCAAAACACCCCATGCACACCCGCAGTGTGGGACGGTATTGGGATTTTAGAATGCACGGGATTGAGGAAGCAAGGATTGAGGAGAGGCAGACAGTTCCCAGTGTGAGGAGCCAGCACAGCAACCGCGCTGCCGTGGGGCCACTGGATCGGAGAAGGACTGTGCTGGCACTAGGAGGGCACTGGGAGTGGGACTGAGGGGGAGGGAGAGGCTGTACTGTTTCCATTGTCTCACATGTTCCGTGTAAAACATTTATTTCAATGGTATGTTACAGAGATGCTGCGGGTGTGCAAATATTTAGTGAGGTGTTTGGAAAAAAAAATGTGGGGGTCGGGGAGATGGCTGAGTGGTTAAAGGCACTTTCTTGCAGGGTGCATCAGCCTGAATTCGATTCTCCAGCACCCATGTAAAGCCAGCTGCACAGACTGGACCATGTGTCTGGAGTTCCTTTGTAGCCCTGGTATTCATTCCTCTCTCTCTCTCTCAAGTAAAGAAACAACAAATTTTTTTTTTTTTTTTTGGTTTTTTGAGGTAGGGTCTCACTCTAGCTGTGGCTGACCTGGAATTCACTATGTAGTCTCAGGGTGGCCTCGGACTCATGGCGATCCTCCTACCTCTGCCTCCCGAGTGCTGGGATTAAAGGTGTGCGCCACCACACCCAGAGAAACAACAATTTTTTTTCAAAAAGAAAACATGTTAGGGCTAGAGAGATGGCTCAGCAGCTAAAGGCACTTGCTTGCAAAGCCTGAAGGCTTGGGTTCGGTTCCCCAGTGCCCATATACAGCCAAATGCACAACGTGGGGCTGTGTCAGAAAATTTTTGTAGTGGCCGGAGTCCTCGGTGTGTCCAGTTTTGCATTCTCTTTTTTCTCTCTCCTCTCTCTCTGTCCCAGATAAATAATTTTTTTTTTCAAAGAAAACAACAGTCCTAGACTGAGGTACTTATTATGTAAGAAAGGACACACAAGCAGTTAGTATGGGGGCACATGACTACAGTCCCAGCACTCAGGAGGCCGGAAGGAGGATGTTGAGTTTGAGGCTAGGCTTCGTAGTGAGATCCTGTCTTAAAAATGATAAAATTAAATAAAAAAGAAGCAAAGAAAGAAAAGCCAAATAATCAAATAACCATACTAAGCTCCACAGTAATGCTATGCAAGCTAATCAAAATTATGAAAGCATTGCACATAAACAACAAATATTCGAGACATTATTTTATTGGAAAGATGATGAAAGGAAGAGAAGGGATATATGAAAAATGAAGATAAAACCACTTGCAAGCCCAGCACTCGGGAAGCTGAGACAGGATTGCCAATAATTCAAGTATAGTCTGGATTACACTGTGAATTCCAGGCCAGCCTAGGCTACAAAGAGAGATCTCGTCTCAAAAGACAAACAACCCCCTTAGAAATATCATTGTAGCTGAGTGCGGTGACGCACGCCTTTAATCCCAGCACTTGGGAGGCAGAGGTAGGAGGATCATCGTGAATTTGAGGCCAGCATGAGACTCCATAGTGAATTCTTGGTCAGCCTGGGCTAGAGTGAGACCCTACCTTGGAGAAAAAAAAATAAAAAGAAATATCATATATTTATTACTTAGAAATAAGAGAGTCCAATCAGTGGAAACAACTAAAAAATAGAAATTGTTTTCTTGGTGAATCATGGGGGTCTCCCCAAGATTTCTGAAAACCGAAAGAGCTGAGCAGCAAGTGCAGTGTGGGGTTTGATTCAGGTGTCCCCCATAAATTTAGGTGTTCTGAATAGGGAGACCCATGATGGAAAGAAAAAGGCTGTTTTTTTTGTTTGTTTGTTGTTTGTTTGTGTTGGTTGGGTATTTTTCTTTTCTTTTTTTGTTTTGTTTTTTTTGAGGTAGAGTCTCACTCTAGCCCAGGCTGACCTGGAATTCACTATGTAGTCTCAGGGTGGCCTCGAACTCACGGCGATCCTCCTACCTCTGCCTCTCCAGCGCTGGATTAAAGGCGTGCACCACCACGCCCAGCAGGTTCAGCACTATTTGGCATCTCATGGTATTCAAGTGTAGCGCTATGAGTAAGTCTATTACTACTGTTGTTCTGGCAGAATTGAGGGTAGCATCCAGGGCCTTGTTCATGCTAGGGCGGTGTTCCACCACTGAGCTGCGTCAACAGCCCCCGATATTAATTATTATACTACAGTTATGTTACTGAAGGTAAAAATGTATAGTTGGAGTTATATGATACCAGGAAACTGGAAACTTCGAATTATACATTACTACTCAATTTAACATACATAAAATTTTATTTAATCATGAATTAATACCAAAAAGAAGACACAATTTAGAAAAGCCATTTTTCACTTTGTGATATGCTTTGTAAAATTAGAGTTTTAAAATTGTGATAATTAATTCACGAAGGGCTGCAGATTTGATTCCTGCTTTCTGAAGTTTATTAATATTTAAAGCCTGAATCTGTATCTGAAGTATAAAGAATTTTATCACATTAAAGAGCGGCAAATCACTTGCTTTTGAAGAAAAAAAAATTACAAGTTGCATTCAAATTCCTTCCTTATCTTTTTAAAAGAGTCAAAATTGATTTGATTTTAGGACTCATTGTATTTATTATCCTGAGGGTTTGCAAATGGAAATTATATCCAAATAAATGTAATTTTGCCATTTCTTTTTTTTTTTTTTTCTGGGTTAAATGCATATGCACACACCCACATTTAAACATTGAGAAATCATCTGCACTGTGAGCCCCATGATGGGACAGTTCCATTCCCGCCTGCCCTTGCCTCTGGCAGGCAGGAAAAGAACTTTCCCTCTTGTTCACTGAAGGTTTATTTTCATTTTATTTATTTATTGAAGATAGACAGGGGGGGGGGGGAGGGAATGGGCATGCCAGGGCCTCTAGTTGCTGCAAACAAACTCCAGATTCATGCGCCCCCTTGTGCATTTGGCTTACATGGGTCCTGGGGGATCGAATCTGGGGCCTTTGGCTTTGCAGGCAAATGCCTTAACCACTAAGCCATCTCTGAAGGGTTTGATAGTTGTGTCTGTTGGGGGAATAATAACTAATAATTGACAGACTAGTAAGAGTAATAGTCTAAAGGTGCCCACATTTCTTTATATGCTTATATACATGGGACCCACACAGAATATGAGACTCACAGAAGGGTTAGACAGTTGAAGCATAAATAGTATTTTGTGGGCTGGAGAGAGGGCTCAGAGGTTAAGGCACTTGTCTGCAAAGCCTAAGGCCCTAGGTTCAACTCCCCAGAACCCACACAAGCCAGATGCACATGGTGGCGCTGCATCTGGAGGTCGTTTGTGGTGCCTGGAGACCCTGGTGTGCCCACTCTCATTCTCTCTCTCTCTCAATAAATAAAATTTTAAAAATAGTATTTTGGGGCTGGAGAGATGGCTTAGCAGTCTGCAAAGCTAAAGGACCCCAGTTTGATTCTCCAGGACCTATGTAAGCCAGATGCACAAGGTGGCACATGCATCTGGAGTTCGTTTGCAGTGGCCGGAGGCCCTGGCATGCCCATTCTCTCCCTCTCTCCCTCTCCCTCTCTCCCTCTTTCTCTCTCTCTCTCCCCCTTTCTCTCTCTGTCTGTCATTCTCAAATAAATAAAAATAAACAAAAAAATTTAAAAAATAGTATTTTGAACTACAGAAAGAAGTAGGGGGAAGTTGGAAGAATAGGGTCTGGGACCTTTAGAGAAATGGGGAGGAACTGCACAGTGAATGGAAGCTTGTCACATTATGCAACAAAGTCTCTCTAGTGGCAGTGGTCAGAAGAGGTGACAGCCCTGACTGGTGGCGGACGCCTGCAATCCTAACACTTGAGAGGCAGAGGCAGGAGGAACAGAAGTTCAACACCATCCTCACCTGCATAGTGAGTTTCAAGCCAGCCTGGGCTACATGATAGCTTACCTCAAAAAAGGGGCGGGGGGAGAAAAAGAGAATATAGGTATAGACATCTCATCTCTTCCTGTGTGTAATCTTTATGTGCTGAAACTTCAGGGGTGGACTCTAGAGGATCTTCCTTTGGCCAAAGAGAAGAACTTTGGAGAAAGCCCCTCCTTGCATGTCGCAGTTAGGTTCACGTTGCTGGCAGGAATCACCCGACCAAGAGCAGCTTGTGGGAAAAAAGGTTTATTTTGGCTTATAGACTCGAGGGGAAGCTCTATGACAGCAGGGGAAAATGATGGCATGAGCAAAGGGTGGACATCACCTCCTGGCCAATATAAGGTGGACAATAGCAACAGGACAGTGTGCCAAACACTGGCTTGGGGACACTGGCTGTAATACCATAAGCCCATCCCCAACAATGCACTGCCTCCAGAAGGCGTTAATTCCCAAATTTCCATCAGCTGGGAACATAGCATTCAGAACACCTAAGTTTATGAGGGGCACCTGAATCAAACCACCACATTCCGCCCCTGGCCCCCATTAACTGATAACCATCCATGATGTAAAATGCAATGCATTCAATCCAACTTTAAAAGTCCCCATAGTTTTTATCAATTCCAATGATGTTCAAACATCCCTGTAATCCAAGGTCTTTTAACTGAGCCATAATACCAAAAAAAAATCCCCCCAAAACGCCATCACAGCACAGAATAAACATTCACACTGCAAAAGATGGCATTGGCCATACATAGCAAAGAAATATTCAAGCAATACACGATTTAAACAGGGCAAACACCAAACTCCGAGTCCAACAACTCTAGCCAGTGACAAATCTCCAAGTCTGATAATTCTAACCAGCAGCAAGCCTCTGGTATTCCAATTCTGCTCCTCCAGCTAGGCTACTCACAGTCCTGGAAAACTTCATCCCAGGCCGGCAGCTTTCCTTAGCAGCCATCTCGTGATCCTGGCATCTCCACTGGGTCTCCACTGCAACCCACAGTTCATCCTTATGTCCCGATGGGGTCTCCATGCAGGCACCCAGCAAACCTGCTTCACACTGCCCATGGCCATTTCCAAAACACAAGACCATATTGCAAACTCAATGACCCTTTCTTTCCTGCATTTCTTATACCCTACAATACTAGGTAAGGTGCCAATTTGTTAATCCAGGGGGGAATAAAGCAGACTTTGAAGAACAGGACACTCCTTGAGCACTCAGACCCCTTCAAAAGAGTCTACATTCTTCCTGCTGCCCCAGTGTAGGTCAGCTGGCCCAATCTCAAAGGTTGTAATCTCTCAAACAATTTGCAGGTGAACGGGCAGCAGTTTAGGCCCAAAGATTTTTCTTTCTGTGCCATATCCCTCTGCTCACACCAGTTCATTTCTATACAAAGCAACCCTGCACAACTTCTCAGAACATGGGCATAACAGCAAGCTTTTCACATGAACTGCCTCTAGCCCAGTCCAAGAAAAGCTCCTTTTCACCCTCACAAGCCAAACCTCACAGTCCATAGTTTTTACAGCACTCAGGTCTTTCAACTCTGACCAGAATAGTCCATCAAGCTGTACTTACAGCTCTTAGGCCAAGGTCTCAAACCCTCCCATATTCCTCTTGAAAATCAGCTCCAAAAAGGCCAAAGTCACACAGTCAGTGTCTAGCAGCAATCCCACTCCTTGGTACCACTTTACTGTTGCAGTCAGGTTCGCATTGCTGGGAGAAATCACCCAACCAAGAGCAGCTTGTGGGAAAGAGGTTTATTTTTGTTTACAGGCTCAAGGGGAAGCTCCCCGATGACAGGAAAATGATGGCATGAGCAGAGGGTGGACATCACCCCCTGGCCCACATCAGGTGGACAACAGGAACAGAAGAGTGTGCCAAACACTAGCAAGGGGGAGCTGGCTATATCTCCCATAAGCCCACTCCCAACAATACACTGCCTCCAGGAGGCATTAATTCCCAAATCTCCATCAGCTGGGAACCTAGCATTCAGAACACCTATGTTTATGGGGGACACCTGAATCAGACCACCACAGCATGCTATATAAAGATGACCTTGAACTCCTGATCCTCCTGCCTCCACCTTCCAAGAGCTGCTGGGATTATAGGCCTGTGCCATTTTATCTGCTAAGAAACTATAATTTTTTGTTTGTTTGTTTTCCAAGGTAGGGTTTCACTCTAGCCCAAGCTGACCTGGAATTCACTATGTAGTCTCAGGGTGGCCTGCAACTAACTCATGGCGATCCTCCTACCTCTACCTCGGGAGTGCTGGGATTAAAGGCATGTGCTATCTATCACACCTGGCTAAGATTATACTTTCTAGCAGGGCATGGTGGTGTACGCCTTTAATCCCAGCACTCAGGAGTCAAAGGTAGGAGGATCACCGTGAGTTTATTCCAGGCCACCCTGAGACTACATAGTGAATTCCAGGTCAGCCTGGGCTAAAGTGAAACCCTACCTTGGAGAACCAAGAAATAAAAATAAAAATAAAAATAAATAAATAAAAACCACCTATAATCCTGTGCTACTTCACACAACTAACTGTAAAGCATCATGAAAAGGGAGGAGAAGGTATCAAAATGCACAAGGGGTCTGAGGACACAGTGTTCTATTGGAAAGGAAGAGTTAGGATATACCACCCCAAAATCTGACCATAGACAGAATATGCCATCCCCAAAATATTCCTCGTTGGTATATTGATTGTATTGAGCTATTTTGAGAAACCTCAGATTCAGGAATAGCTCTGAATAGTCCTCGGATCTGGAAGGTTCTCCCATAAAAGTCAGTGTGTGAGAGACAAAAGTACTGAGGCAGAGCTTTATTCAGTGGCAAAAGAATGAGAAGGGAGTTTTGCTTACACATCAGCTCCTCAACTCCTGGAGGGGCGGGGGGGATTCAGGAGATTCAAATGCCCAGGATAGGAGAGGGAGCGAGAGCAAGACAGGCTAAAAAGAGAAAATATGGGGCTAGAGAGATGACTTATTGGTTAAGGCACATGCCTGTGAAGCATAAGGACCCAGGTTCGATTCCCAAGGACCCACGTAAACCAGACGCACAAGGTGGCTCATGTGTCTGGAGTTCATTTGCAGTGGGCTGGAGGCCCTGGCACTCCCATTCTCTCTGCCTCTTTCTCTCTCTTTCCCTCTCTCTCCCTCTCAAATAAACAAATAAATAAAATAAATAAAGGGAAAAAATACTTTTCTGGGATTAGGCTGCAATCTTCTAAGCACTTGGGTATAGTATCTTCTCTCCCCTTAACCTGTTTCCATGGTGGGGTATTTCTAGACAAGGTGGCCTAGAAGGGGGGAGGAAAGAGAGTAGTCAAGTCCAGGTTAAGTTAAACCACATTACCAAACATTTGTCAAATGCTCAACATGTCTACATGCAGAGCAGCATAGGGTCTGACTTAAAGACACAAGCTGGGGCACGGTGGCACACGCCTTTAATCCCAGCACTTGGGAGGCAGAGGTAGGAGTATCGCCATGAGTTTGAGGCCACCCTGAGACTACACAGTGAATTTCGGGTCAGCCTGGGCTAGAGCGAGACCCTACCTCACAAAACCAAAACAGAAACAAACAAACAAACAAACAAAACCAAAACAAAACAAAGACTATGACAATGCAGGAAACAGATATGAGGTCAGAGATGGCAAGCCTTAATCTGCTCTGATCCCTCATCAGGACGTGCAGGTTTAGGTTCAAGTCCCTGAGAAGCAACCCAGGTGGCTGTTACCTCAACCCACACGCCGGAGGTGTTATCCACAACAGTGAGCGAGAAGCTGGTAATGGGCCGCCAGCTGGGTGAGTTCCAAAATCAGTGATTTTAAAAAAATATATATTTTATTTAATTGAGAGAGAAAGAGACACACAGGAAGAGAGAGAGAAATAGAAAGAGAGAGAATTAAAGAGAAAGAGGCAGATAGAGAGAATGGGTACACCAGGGCCTCTTGCCACTGCAAACAAACTCCAGATGCCTGCACCACTCTTTGTGCATCTGGCTTCACGTAGGTACTAGGGGATCAAACCCAGGTTGTTAGGCTTTGCCAGCAAGCCCCTTGACCACTGAGCCATCTCTCCAGCCCCCCGATTGGTGATTTTAAGTCAACTAAAATCTAATGAAGCCTGTGGGGGAGGATTTATGTAGGATGGTCCTCTTAACATGAAGAGTTAACTGTTTGTAAGAGAAACATATTTACAACAGGGAAACCCAGTTTGTTAGGGTGTCCCCACCCCTGTGCAGCAGGAAAAGGAGGATCAGGGCCAGGAATGCAGCTCAGTGGTAGAGAGCCTGCCTGGTGTGTGCAAGGACTGGGTTTCAGCCCCAGTACAGACGAGCATACAAAAAAAAAGTAGAGAAAACCAAGACTGGAATCCATACCTTTGTTTTATGAGGCTTTTCCAAGCCACCTTACCTTGGTCACCCTTTATTAGAATCTTTGTTTCAAAGACTGATGGTATTTAAGCCAATTTAAATGCTTGTTTTGAGATCTGCTCTAGAGATGACCTTATTTCTCTGAGTTTTCTTCCACATACATGTGCATGAGGTATGCATCTTAACAAACACGTCTCCTTTTCTGTCTTGCTTTCTTTCTTTCTTTCTCTCCTTCTTTCTTTCTTTCTTTCTTTTTTTTTTTTCTGAGGTGGGATCTCACTTTAGCCCAGGCTGACCTGGAATTAACTCTGTAGTCTCAGGGTGGCCTTGAACTCATGGCGATCCTCCTACCTCTGCCTCCCGAGTGCTGGGATTAAAGGCGTGCGCCACCACACCTGTCTTCCTCCCCCTCTCCTTTTTACGAGAGAGAGAATTGGCATGCCAGGGCCTTAGTCACCTCAAACGAACTCCAGACTCGTATGCCACCTTGTGCGCATGCACAACCTTGCGCGTATGCATCACATTGTGCATCTGTCTTACGTGGGTCCTGGGGAGTTGAACCTGCATCCTTAGGCTTTGCAGGCAAGCATCTTAACCACTAAGCCATCTTTCCTTTGTTGCAGGGAGTTCCGGTAAAGAGCAAATGGAAGGTATAACTGGTAAGAACTCACCAAAGGGAGAACTTTCTCCCTTTGACCTGCAGGGCTTAACAGACGAGGGGTGAGGGCCTCCCGTCCTGCGGGGGAGGGCGTGGCTAGCACAAAGACTCCGAGCGCACAGGCGGGACCCGTGGAGGCGTCTGACTTGTGCTCCGTTGTCGCGCTGACCACGCACTCTCGCCGAGTCACCCACCCACGGGGAGAGGTGAATAGGAATGCAGAGGCTGTTGGGTTAAAATTGGATGCACCTGGGTGGAGGGCAAGGCGGGCTCTGCATAAGAAATGGATGCGTCATTGCTAGCACAAAGAAGAATGCATCGTAGGCATTTTGAATAGTGAGACATTTGAAAATCTTGAATAAAAGAAGTTCCTTCAAGTTCCAGATTATCCAGGTTAGAGTGAAAAAAAAAAAAAAAGACTCCCCCAAACAATTTATATACGAACATTGGACGCAAGATGTTCTTTTATGCAATTAGTGACTGGGCATCTGCTATGGATGCCCTGTATTCGAGGCACCGGAAACAAATGTTCTGCCCTAGTGACACATGTTCTAGTTGTTACTTCCATTCATGTTTTGGATAAAATAATTATAGTAAAAAAACTCAATTTAGGGCTGGAGTGATTGCTCAGTGGTTAAGGCTCTTGCCTGCAAAGCCTAATGACTTGGGTTCGAATCCCCAGTACCCACATAAATCCAGTCCCTCTGGAGTCAGTTTGCAGTGGCTAGAGGCCTGGTGTGCCCATTCTTTCTCTCTTTCCCTTTATCTCTCTGCTTGCAAATAAATTTATAGAAAAATCAATTTAAAGATTCTTAATAGCCAGGCATGGTGGTGCATGTTTTTAATCCCAGCACTTGGGAGGCAGAGGTAGCAGGATTGTTGTGAGTTTGAGGCCAACCTGAAACTACATAGTGAATTCCAGGTCAGCCTGGGCTAGAGCGAGACCCTACATTTAAAAAACAAACAAGGGCTGGAGAGATGGCTTAGCAGTTAAGCGCTTGCCTGTGAAGCCTAAGAACCCCGGTTTGAGGCTCGATTCCCCAGGACCCACGTTAGCCAGATGCACAAGGGGGCACACGCGTCTGGAGTTCATTTGCAGTGGCTGGCAGCCTGGCACGCCCATTCTCTCTCTGTCTCTCTGTCTCTCTCTCTGTCACTCTCAAATTAATAAATAAATAAATGAACAAAAAAGTTAAAAAAATAAATTAAAAAACAAAACAAACAAACAAACAACAACAACAAAAAAACATAAAAAGGGCTGGAGAGATGGCTTAGCGGTTAAGGTGCTTGCCTGCAAAGCCCAAGGACTCAGGTTCGACTCCCCAGAACCCTTGTAAATCAAATGCACAAAGTGAGCCATATGTATAGGTGGCACATGCATACAAGGTGGTGCTCAAGTCTGGAGTTCATTTGCAGTGGCTAAGGCCCCGGCACATTAATTCTCTCTCCCTTCCTCTCTCTCTCTCACTCTCATAACAAAGATGAAAATTAAAAAAAACAACATTCATGACATTCATGACATTAGCTGGGCCTCTGATTCCAGTCCTTGGAGTTGGAGATAGGAGGATCTCCTGTTGGGGGCAGCGAGGGCTTCATAGTGAATTCTCTCCAGGCCTGACAGGCAGGGCCTATTGGAAACGCAGCTGCTTGGGAGACCAAGACCTGCCTGTGCTACAGAGATACATGAGTTCGAGAAAAGTGTGAACTCCACAATGAGACCTTGACTCAAAAAACTAAGGTTGAAGAGGTTTGATCCTCGGCACTGCAAAAAACTGAAATTAAAGAATAGAAAAATTTGGGCTGGGGAGATGGCCTAGCAGTTAAGACGTTTGCCTGTGAAGTCTAAGGACTGAGGTTCAATGATGCCCCAGGCCCCACATAAGCCAGATACACATAGTGGTGCATGCGTCTGGAGTTTGTTTGCAGTGGCCAGAGGCCCTGGTACGCCCATTCTCTCTCTCTCTTCCTCTCTCAAATAAGTAAATAAATACATAAACATTTTTTAAAAAATAGAAAAATTCAAGGCTAATTTCAGTGGCTGTCCAACGACGTGGAAGACATCTTAAGTGCAAATGTGATGGGATAATTAGAAGGCATTTTATTAGGAGATCAGAAAGACATCATGACCCTTCCTAGAACAGTGTCACAGAACAAGGCACTCCTTCCATTAATCTGGTCGTCTTTCGCCCCCTCGTGTTCAAACTGCTCAATTACATGATACAACAATGAACAACGATCCTGTATTCCTATTGCCGCCAATGGGGCCAAGGGAACCTCTAAGAGCCTCGCTCCTCTGAAGGGTTGGATCCTTAAGTGTGCTTAAGAAAAGTGGCATTGGAGAGATTAAAATGAAAGTATACACATTTGTTAATGTTCATGTGGGGCTTTACAGGAATGTGAGTACCCAATAAACTTATGTAGCCAGCTTCCTAGGGAAGAAGGACATTGGGGAGGAAGGTGGAGGGGGTAGCATGTTTTACTGGAGAGCCGAGTGGGCCAAAGTTCCCTGGGCTTCAGGTCCGGTGTCTGATTGTCAGCTTCTTCCACACACGGGCTCAATCTTTCCTGCGTCACGAAGTGTCAGTAAGAAGGTTGAAAGCAATCGTCTTTTCTCTTCTCCGTGGCTGCTGTCTGTAGGTAGATAAGGGACCATGAGGCAGAGCTTCTCCCTTTGCCGGGAGGAAGGGAAGCGAGGGGAAGTCCGGGGGACCTGGATTCCGAGGCAGCTCCTTCGGCCCTCCCATTTTCCTCAGCTCAAGTGCTCAGCAGCTGAAATGCTATCTATGCTTCGCAGTGTCACTTTCTGCGTGTTCACACTGCTGGAATAAATTGTCACAAACTTCATGGCTTGAAAACGACACACCCTTAGGCTGGAGAAATGGCTTCGTGGTTAATGCACTTGCCTGCAAAGCCAAATTGAACCTAGGTTCAATTCCCCAGGACCCACGTAAGCCAGATGCACAAGGTGGCACATGCATCTGGAATTCGTTTGCAGCGACTGGAGGCCCTGGTGTGCCTACTCTCTCCCTCCCTCCCTCTCTCTCTCTCTCAAATAAATAAATAGAAATAAAAAATATTTAAACACACACACTTAATGGTTTGAGTTTGAAATAGGTCTCAGTGGGCTAAAATCAAGGTGTTAGCAGGGCCCCAGAGGAGAAGGGTCCTTTGAATTTTGCACGGGTGATGGTGGCCCATATTACCTGCTGGCCCCTTCCTGTTTTCAGGAAGCCACGGCCAGCCAGATCCTCCCCATGATGCATCACTCTGACTTTGGGTGCTTTTTCATGACCAGGCTCCCTGATCTTGTTGGGCCCACCTGGGTAAGCCAGGAAACTCTCCTGCCTCAACGGGCTGCGACTTTAATTCCAGCAAGCCATGTGGCATGGCCTCCTCACAGCTTTTTTTTTTTTTTTTAATTTTGTTTTTGTTTATTTATTTGACAGCGAAAGACAGAGAGAGAAAGAAGCAGATATATAGAGAGAATGGGCACGCCAGGGCTTCCAGCCGTTGCAAATGAACTCCAGACGCGTGCGTCCCCTTGTGCATCTGGCTAACGTGGGTCCTGGGGAATCGAGCCTCGAACCGGGGTCCTTAGGCTTCACAGGCAAGCACTTAACCGCTGAGCAGCTTTTGGATAGTAGGATGATACCTTCCTTGGAGTGAGGGACATTATTCTGCTTACCAGAGAGTCTATTAACTTTTTCTAGGGTAGATATGCTACTTATATTTCAGTCAAGTGGTAGACGTTAAATCATACTTTCTTTGCTTTTGTTTGTAACATGGAACTGGTGAACATCAAGACATAAAGAAATGTCTCAGCCCAGCATGGTGGCGCACACCTTTAATCCCAGCACTCAGAAGGCAGAGGAAGAGGATCACCATGAGTCCGAGGCCATCCTGAGACTACATAGTGAATTCCAGGTCAGCCTGGGCTAGAGTGAGACCCTGCCTCAAAAAACCCCCAAAAAAGGTCTCTTTTGCCAATGTCTACAAAGTTTTACCCAAAGTGTTTAGAAGTAGCCAAAGTGAAAACCTACTAAATATAAAAATAATGCTAAATAATCCTTAAAAATATTTTAAGTTGGCAAAAGCAGGCATAAACCCAAGTGCTATTTGATAATATATAAAACACACAAGTAGAGGGTGTTGTTGCTGTTTTATTTATTTTTTAATTGTTTTAGCTTTTTGAGGTAGGGTTTTCACTCTAGTCCAGGCTGACCTGAAATTCACTATGTAGTCTCAGGGTGGCCTCGAACTCTCGGCGATCCTCCTACCTCTGCCTCCCGAGTGCTGGGATTAAAGGCGTGCGCCACCACACCCGACAATATTTTGAAGCAGTATCTTATGTAGCTAAGGCTGGCCTTAAACTCCTCATTTTCCTACCTCCATGTCTCAAGTAGAGGTTCTTCTTCATTTCCTAGGCAAGTGGGTTTCATTCACAAACTAGTCAGAATTAAGTTCACAGAAATTAAAAAATAGAAACTCCAGAAAGGTTGAAAGGAAGAGAGGAAGCAATGAGTCCATGCCCACTCTCCTGGTAGCAAGTGAACAGCCTACATTTTATCAGTCATTGGCCAGCCCGGGGCAATGCGACCACACTGCATCCACTGGGTATTTATTTGTTGGCATGCAGGACCAAACCCAGGGCCTCTTGCTTTCTAGGCAGGCGCTGCTGTCCCATGAGCTTCCCTTTCGGCCCCAACATCCACCAGATTTTTATTGGCTGTTCTCGAAGTCTTTAGATCAAGTAAAATAAATACCGTTCTCCTTTTTTCTTTGAATAGTTTGTGCCAGTCAAACACCCAGGGAAAACCATCAGGATGAAATACTTGAGTTTTCTATGGTGCTTCCCTTGACTATGGTAAGAATACCTTTGAACTTAAAAAGACATAGTGAATTCCAGGTCAGCCTGAGCTAGAGTGAGACCCTACCTCAACCCCCAACAAAAAATAAAAATGAATAAATATATACTAGTATTTTTACTTAATCTTCTAAACCCTTTGAACAATGTACCTTCAAAAGCTACCCAAAACTGTAAATATAGCCATTGTTAAAACTCTTCAATACTACTCTCCCTTGAGAAGCACAAGCCTGCTCTAGGGTAGGGCATGGAGTACTGGCTTTCTCTTTCTCTCTTGCACTTTCTGTCTTTCTTTTTCTTTCTTTTTTTTTTAAGTTTTATTTGAGGGAGAGAGAGACAATGGGTGCGCCAGGGCCTCCAGCCACTGCAAACAAACTCCAGACACATGTGCCACCTTGTGTATCTGGCTTACATGGGTCCTGGGGAATCGAACCTGGGTCCTTTGGCTTTGCAGGCAAACGCCTTAACTACTTAGCCATCCCTTCAGCCCTCTTGTGCTTGCTTGCTTGCTTGCTTGCTTTCTTTCTTTCTTTCTTTCTTTCTTTCTTTCTTTCTTTCTTTCTTTCTTTCTTTCTTTCTTTTTTTTTTGGTTTTTCGAGGTCGTTGTCTCACTCTAGCTTAGGCTGACCTGGAATTCACTCTGCAGTCTCAGGGTGGCCTTGAACTCACAGTGATCCTCCTACCTCTGCCTCCCAAGTCCTGGTATTAAAGGCGTGTGCCACCACACCCAGCAACTCTTGCGCTTTCTAAACACCCCTGCTTTTCTATGTTAAAACCTTTTTCTTGGCCGGGCGTGGTGGTGCACGCCTTTAATCCCAGTACTCGGGAGGCAGAGGTAGGAGGATCGCCGTGAATTCGAGGTCACCCTGAGACTCCATAGTGAATACCAGGTCAGCCTGGGCTAGAGTGAGACCCTACCTCAAAAAAAAAAAAAAAAAAAAAAAAAAAAAAACCTTTTTCTTCTCTTCAGTTCTCTGCTTTCTTCTTCTTCTTTTTTTTTTTTTTTTTTTTTTTTTGGCTTTTCAAGGTAGGGTCTGGCTCTAGCCCTGGCTAACATGGAGTTCACCATTTAGTCACAGGGTGGCCTTGAACTCATGGTGATCCTCCTACCTCTGCTTCCCGAGTGCTGGCATTAAATGAGTGACCCACCATGCCTGTTTTTTTTTTTTTTTTTTTTTTTTGAGACAGGGTCTTGCGATATAACCCAGACTAGCCTGGTACGTGCTACATAGCTCATGGTGGTCTTGAACTTTTGCAGTGGTCTAGCAGCCTCTACCTCCTGAGGGCTGGGACTGCAGGAGTGAGCCAACAGCCTGGCCTCTCACGCCTTTCCTCAGAGCTGTGCGTGGAGGCACACACTCATAGTCTTAGCATTCGTGAGGTGAAGGTGGGAAGATTAGGAGTTTCAGGCTAGCCTCAGTTACATGATAGATTTGAGGCCATCCTGGGCTACATGAGGCTCTGTCTAAAAAAAAAAAAAACACCATCACTAGCTACCCTTCTCTTAACAAATGACTACTTCATACTGACTTGTTCTGAAGTTCTTTCCTATGGTGTCAGTCAAGAATCCTGGGCTGGAGAGATGACTGAGTGGTTCAGGCACAGTTAAGGTGCTTGCCTGCAAAGGCTAATTCCCCAGGACCCATGTAAAGCCAGATGCACAGAGTGGCGCATGCGTCTGGAGTTCGTTTGCAGTGTGGCTGGAGGCCCTGGTATGCCCATTCTCTTCTCTCTCTGCTTGCAAAGAAAAAGAATCTTGGCTTTACCTGAGCAGAGGTCAGAGGAGCAAGTGCCTGCTGACTAAAGCACTGGTGGTCCTCCTCCGACCAATGGTCGTCATAACCTAACTTAACCGACAGCAGCCATTAAACAGCAGCTTAAGTCTTGGCATGTTCATAGGTAGTGGATATGGAATCCAGGGCTTTGCAAATGCTAGGCGACACATTCTACCACTGAGTAACAGCCCAGACCGCTTTTCACCTTTTGCTTTATTTATTTGAAAGAGAGAAAGAGGCAGAGAGAGAGAGAGAGAGAGAGAGAGAGAGAGAGAATGGGCGCGCCGGGGCCTCCAGCCACTGTAAAGGAACTCCAGATGTTTGTGGCCCTTGCGCATCTGGCTTACACGGGCACTGGGGAATCGAATCTGGGTCCTTAGGCTTCTCAGGCAAGTGCCTTAACCACTGAGCCATCTCTGCAGCCTCTGCCTTGTTTTCTAATGTCGAGGCAGGATGTTGCTAAGTTGCCCAGACTAGCCTTGAACCCAACTCACTCTGTAATCCAGCTAGACTTTGTGAGGCACGTTAGGGGGTAGCAGGGTCCCCAAAAGCAAAAGTGAGGCATGTCCTTGAGCCTATAAGGTAGTGGGGGCTGATTTTTTTTCCTTCTTTCTTTCCTAGAAGATCACCCCCTTCCCAAGAAGGATTATTCTTCCCTGGGGATGTAACTAGAATTATTCCCTTTCCTGGAAACCTGCCTGTGCCTGGACCCCTGACTTGGGGACCGGACTGACCAGCTCAGCCCCCTATCCAGTAAATTCCAATAACAGAGCTGCATCAGAGACACGGGAATGCCTTCCCATTTCCAGGGACCCCTCCCGCTTACAGCAGGCACTTTGCTTAGTTCCTTCCCTTAAACTCTAGAACAAAATCTTTCTAAATTCTCCCTCCATGGTCTGTGGATTTCACTAAGGCAAATTCATAAGCAAGATAGCTGCAGGCTACCGACTCAGTGGAAGTTTTGTGAGGCCACAAACGTCTGGCATTCTGACTCCTGAATTACGGCCCAACCAAGTGCGAAGGAAGGCTTCATTGCGCTCAGAACCACCCCAAGTTTCTCCATCATTTGGATTTGTGATCCTTTGCCTAGGTCTCCGCGACCCTGTACCTAGGACTGCAGGCTTGTGCCACCGGGCCTGGCTGTTACGGTTTTCATTATAGAAGTTTTATACATCTCTCTTTAAATCTCTATTCTGTGAGCCGTAATGCTTTTAAAAGGACAGTGGCTTTATTCCTTCCTTTATGTAAGACTTTTGTTTCTTTTTCTTACTTTCAAAACTGGCTAGGGCCTCCAGCATAATATTGCCACTCTCTGGGGGAAAAATTAGTGCTTCACTGTTAGTATGTTTTTAAGATTATTAATTAATATTATTATTTGGGGGAGGGGGTTGAGGTAGAGTCTTGCTCTAGCCCAGGCTGACCTGGAACTCACTGTAGAGTCTCAGCAAGGCCTCCAACTCACCTTATAGTTGGAACTGTATCCCAAATTTTGGGAGGCAGAAGGATTCTCTTACCTCTGCTTCCTGAGTGCTGTGATTAAAACTCCAGATGCATGCACCACCATGGGCATCTGGCTCATGTGGGACCTGGAGAGTTGAACCTGGGTCCTTAGGCTTCACAGGCAAGCGCCTTACCTGCTAAACCATCTCTCTAGCCCCGTTACTATTATTTTTCAATGCTTTTTGCCAAGATGCTCCCTTTTTGGTCCCACTTGGAAGCGTTTTATTTTGTTTTGATTTTGAGACACTCTTGGTACTGTAGGCAGGCTAGCTTACAACTCACTGCTTTCGTCTGACCTTGAGTTTGTAGCAAACCTCCTGTCCCTGCCTCCCATATGTTGGGATCACAGATATGAGCCACCATACCTGGCTAATTTCACATGTTAAAAGCAAGCTTGCTTCCCAAGCATAGACCTTAGCAATGCAGTATTTCTCTCTCTCTCTTTCTTTCTTGCTGTTTCAACTTGATAAGATTTAGTCAAGGATTTTTACATCATGACAGATACTGATCTCCAATTTTGCTTGCCTGTAATGTCTTTGTCACGTTCTTGGCAGGGTTATATTCACTTCACAAACTTAGTTGGGAACAGTTTCTATTTTGTAGAAAAAAAAGGTCTATATAAGATTAATATTACCTTTTCCTTAAATATTTGGTAAAATTCCCAGCAGAAACCATCTGGGCCTACAGTTTTCTCTGGGGGAAGCATTTTCTCTTTTTCTTTGCCTTCTCCTCTTCTCCCTTCCTTCATTCTCCATAAAACAGGCTTTAGTAGTCCAGGGTGACTTCAAACTTGCTATGTAGTCCAGGCTGAGCCTGGCCTTAAACTCTCAATCCTGCCTCTACCTCCAAGTGCTGAGATTACAAAGATGACACAATCATTGTGTCTAGTTTGAAGGAAGGTATTTGTTAAATTAACCTTTTTCTTTTTTCTTTTTTCCAAGGTAGGGTCTTGCCGTAGCTCAAGCTGACCTGGAATTCACTATGTAGTCTCAGGGTGGCCTCAAACTCACAGCAGTCCTCCTACCTCTGCCTCCCAAGTGCTGGGATTAAAGGCATGCACTACTGTGCCTAGCTAAATTAACTTTTTTTTTTTTTTTTTTGAGGAAGGGCCTCACTCTAGCCCAGGTTGGCCTTGAACTCATGGCGATCCTCCTACCTTACTCTCCTGAGTGCTGGGATTAAAGGCATGAACTACCTCACACAGCTCAGTTTAACTTTTAAAATAAATGTAATTTCAGTTCCCCATGTTTTTTTTTTTTTTGCCTGTGTATGTGTGTATGATGTATATGCCTATGTGAATACACGTTCGTGTTTGTGGTTGCACATATGTGTGTACGCACATGCATGTGTAGGCAGAAGCCAACGTCTTCCTCAGTCACTCTCCACTGTAAGTTTTTGGTACAGGGTCTCTCACTGAACCTGGAGCTCACCGATTCATTTAGATTAGATACCAAGTGAGCCCTAGGGATCCTCCTTTCTCCACCTCCCGGCACTAGGACTGTAAGCATGGACTTCTGGGCGCAGCTTTTATGTGGATGCTGGGAGTCTGAACTTGGCCTTTGTGCTTGAGCTGCAAGCACTTTACCTATTAAGTTACCTCCCATGCCTTTATTTTTTTTTAAATATATTTTATTTATTTATTTATTTGAGAGACAGAAAGTGGCAGAGAGGAAGAGGAGAGAATGGGCGCACCAGGGTCTCCAGTCACTGCAAATGAACTCCAGATGCATGCGCCTCCCTGTGCACCTGGCTAACGTGGGTCCTGGAGAGTAGAACCAGGGTCCTTTGGCTTTGCAGGCAAATGCCTTAACCACTAAGCCATCCCTCCAGCCCGTCTTTACTTATTTTGAGATAAGGTCTTGCAGTGTAGCCCAGGTTGGCCTTCAACTCAGGGCAATCCTCCTGCATCAGTCTCTCATGTGCTGGGATTATAAACATCTGCCACAATGGCGGGCCTATAAATTGTGTTTCCTAAGAAACTCTTTCTTTTCATCCAATGTGTGTCAAGTTTCTTGGCATAACGTTAATGCATAGGGTATGTGGTGACATCCCTTCCTTTGTGTGTGGTTATTTTCATGAATTTTCACATGTGGATGAGTGCACGCGTGCACATGTGCCTACACCAGAGGCTGGGGTCTCCCTCATGCTCCCAGTCTGTCAATGAACCCGGAACTCACGATTTCACTAAACTAGCCAGCCAGCTAGTGTGAGGGGTCACCCTGTTTCTGATACTCACCACCACACCCAGCTTTAATGTGGGTGCTGGCGATCCAAACCCACGTCCCCATGCTTGCACAGCAAGCATTTTGTCATAGCCATCTCCATAGCACCTTTTAAAAAAAAAAAAAATTTGGGATGGGTGTGTGTGTGGGTGGGCTGGAACTGGCTATGTAGCACAGATTGGCTTTGAGAGCGTGTTTGGAGGTTCTCGCAGCGGAGCGCAGCTACCCGTAGACCCTTAACCAAAGACTGGTCCTCTCTATTTGGGGAAGGTCATCCTCTTCGATCAAGTGCACAGCTTTGGGAAAGATGCATGGAAGGGTGGGAGGAAGGGAACACCCGCCTAGCCAGGCCTATCGGCTAAATCGACCCTGGGAATCAATGGGGTGACAGACGTCGCAGCCAGATCGCCCTCACATCCGCAGAGTGGGTTTGAATTGGTCGTGATCTTGTCTCCCTCTCGAGTGCTGGGACTGCAGGCCTGCATCACAGCTGACTCCTGTTCTCCTCTTCTCCTTTTTTGGAGACAGGGTCTTATTAGGTAACTTAGTAGCTATGTATGATGTAGTTCAGATCTACCTTGGATCTTAAAAAAGAATTTGTGGGCTGTGGAGATGGCTCAGCAGCTAAGGCACTTGCCTGAAAACCCAAAGACACGAGTTTGATTTCCCAGTACCCATGTAAAGCCAGATGCACAAGGTGGTGCATGCATCTGGAGTTTGTTTGTAGTGGCTGTAGGCCCTGGCATGTCCATTCTCTTCTATGTGCCTTTCTCTGTCTCAAATATAGATAAATAAAATACATAAAAGGAGAATTTGTGGGGGCTGGAAAGATGACTCAGTGGTTGAAGACGCTTGCAGTATGACGGCCTGGGTTTGCTACTCCAGTACCCACATAAAGCCAGACACACAAAGTGTCACATGTGTCTGGAGTTGTTTGCAGTGACAAAAGGCCAATTCTCTCTTGCTCTCCGTCTCTGTTTGAAAATTAAAAAAAAAATAACTTTTTTTTTTTAAAGAATTTGGCTGGCCTAACAGGGACAGTACCCTGTAGCATGTCACTTCATTTCCTAAGACTTTCATCTTGGATTGTTTAGGATTTGGTCAGGATGGACAGTACTGGCTTAGGGTAGGATTGTGGATGCGTCTGACTTTTTAAGAACTTCCCTGGGGGGGCTGGAGAGACCGCTTAGCGGTTAAGGAGTTTGCCTGCAAAGCCAAAGGATCCCGCTTTGATGCCCCAGGACCCACGTAAACCAGATGCACAAAGTGGCACATGCATCTGGAGTTCGTTTGCAGTGGCTGCAAGCCCTGGTGAGCCCATTCTCTCTCTCTCTTTCTTGCTAAAATAAATAAATAAATAAATAAATGAAAACTTCCTTGGAAGACATCAGAAAGAGCAAACAATGGCACAGTAAGGATACCAACTATCAACTCAGAGCGCCTTCCGAATGCCCAAATGCTTTCCTGGCCAATTCTAATTAGCCTCTCAGTTCTTGCTGCAGGTGGGCGCACTATGCTACAAACCAACCTCGGAGTACAATCATGAAGTGTGGGCACGTTAGTGTCATGTCAGGGTGCTCTGAAAGGAAGCGGTGGGATTATAAAATCTGGGATGGCTGCATTTGAAATCACCTCGAATCTTGCGCTGCTATTGTTTGGTTCCCAGGTCCATCCTCCATCTCTTCTGCACTCTGTAGACATGGCCCAGCTCCCTAACCCTTCAGACTTCAGTGGCAGCAAAAGGGCTGGACATGAGGTTCATGCCTGGCATGCATGAGGCCCTGGGTTCAACCCACAGCATCACCTAAAAGACGCTAGTATCACGGGGACTTACGTCATTTCCCATGTCTGCCTTATTCCTTGCCCAAGTTTTGGTGGGAGCTGTCTTCTGCTGGGATGGCTCCTCTTCAGTGACCCTCGGTTTTCCTGGGCTCTTGTGACAGTTCTTTCCCTTGCCCTCTGAAGCTTTGGGATGGTAACTGCTCCCCTTGAACTCCAGTTCTACACATCTCGTCTTTTCGCTAAGTTCTCTCTAGACAAGCCTTTAAAGATGTTCTGCCTGCTTCCACAATGGCTTCATCCAAATAAAAGCTGGGTCAGTCAAGACTCACAGAAGGGACAGTGGTCAGGTGGGCCCCAATCTCAAAGGCCTGAACTGTAGCTCTGCAGGATGTCCGTAAAGTTCAGTAGCTCCAGCTTCTGTGTTCTACTCCTTTAGGCTTAGAGGTAGTTAACTGCTGTGTGTGTGTAGGGGGTGAAGGAGGGAGGGAGAAGGGCAGATAGAGAGAATGGGGGCTTACCAGGGCCTCCAGCCTTTGCAAACAAACTCCAGATGTATGTGCACATTGTGCATCTGGCTTATGTGGATACTGGGGAAATGAACCTGGGTCCTTAGGCTTTGCAGGCAAGCACCTTAATTGTTGAGCCATCTCTCCAGGACCCTGCATTTTTTTCTTTTTTAAATTTTAGAGAGTGATAGATAGAGGGACAGAGAGAGAACTGGTGTGCCAGGGCCTCAGCCACTGCAATCGAACTCCAGATGCCTGCGCCACCTAGTTGCCATGTGTGACCTTGTGCTTGCCTCACCTTTGTGCGTCTGGCTTATGTGGGATCTGGAGAGTCTTTAGGCTTTGCAGGCAAGCGCCATAACTGCTAAGAAAGCTCTCTTGAGCTGCATTTAGTTTGAATTAACTCTACGTTCCCACTTTGTTTTGCTCTTCCTCTAATAAACATGTAAACAACTGCTATACTAAATTCCCTGTCAATATGCCAAGCATAGTTTCTGTCTTCCCACCTTATGTTCTAAGGTAGATTTTCTAGTAAGGGATCAAGAATTATTATTATTTTTGGTTTTTTGAGGTAGGGTCACACTGTAGCCCAGACTGACCTGGAATTCACTGTGTAGTTTCAGGGTGGCCTTGAACTCATGGCAATCCTCCTACCTCTGCCTCCCAAGTGCTGGGATTAAAGGCATGAGCCACCATGCCCGGCTAAGAATTATTAAGATAGTAACAACCAGCTGAGCTTACTTTGTCATTTCTGATACCTACACATGAAACCCCTTCTTACCATTTTTGCCTTTTCTAACATTTGTACAGTCATATTTCCAGTTCCAGGCCGTTTCCAGAACATCAGTTGGTCATACAGTGGCCTGAAAGGAAACACAACTGCCTTATCTCACCGCTACCTCTGAACACAGTTTTCACCAGACCATCTTGGTTCGTCAATCCTCAGCTGAGATCTCACAGGAACTTCATTTCGATTTCTTCATGACTGAAGAACTTGCCTTCTTGTTTCTGGGACAAAACACCCAACCAGAGCAGATTATGGGGAGGACAGGGCTTAGTTCAGGCTCAGTTTTGAGGGGAAGTTCCATCACGGTGGGGAAAACATGACAGGGACAGGAAACTAGCTTATATCTTGTCACCCAGCAGCAGCAGGCAGGAAATAGTCTGAGTGAGCGAGCTAGGGAGCAACTAACAGGGCAGGACTAACAGACCTCACGGTCCACTCCCAGCGACGCTCCTCCTGCGGGGAGGCTCCGCCGGTGTGAAGCTTAATCACAAACACATGATGTTATGGGAGACATTTCACATTCATGCCACAGTGACATATATATGTGTGTTTTAAGACATTTCCTATCAAGAGAATACATTTCAACTAATGGATTTAGAAAAGGATGAAAACCATGCAGCTCTAGTTTAAGCTTTCTTTCTTCCCTCCCTCCCTCCCTCCTTCCTTTTGCATGTGTATGTGTATAGCACACGCGCGCGCGCGCGCGCGTGTGTGTGTGTGTGAGAGAGAGAGAGAGAGACGTGGTGTGACTGAAGATGTGTCCCGTGTGTGTGAATGCAGAGGCCAGAGGAGAGTACTGGGTGACCTCTTGTGGGTCACCTTTATGTTTCTTTCCTTAAGATGGGCTCTCACTGTCAGCTTCAGCTGCTGTCCACTAGTGAGCCCCAGCCACGCCCCAGTCTCTGCCCTCCCACATGGCCCAGCCCAGCTTCTTACATGGGTTCCAGGGAACCAACCCTGGTGGTTTCTGGCCTGAGAGGTCCATACACTTAAGTGGCAAGGGTTCTTAACTGCTAAGCCATCTCCCCAGCCCTAACTCCCAGCTTTCTCACCTTGGAAATGAATCCAGTGACTGCTTGTTACCAATTCTGTTACTATCAACAAATTCAAACGGGAAAGGACATATACTGAGCTTGCCGTGAGGACCACACATGCCTCATATCAATGCTCCTGCATCAGCCTTTGGGTATGTGCCACCACGTCCTGGCTGACCGATATACTTTGATTCAACCCAAGTTAAAACAATGAGGAATCACATAAAATTCATAGGAATCATAACTAAAAATTTACTCATAAAATCAATGGCATCAACACAGATCAGAAACAGATTCAAAATTCTTAAAACTTTTAATTTCATTTAGCACACAAAATAATTTCCTCATAAAAATAATGCCTATTTACAGATGTCTAACAAAAAAATTTCAAAATTTAAAAATAAATAGCATACTTTTACAACTGATTTTATAAGAACAGAAACACTTCAGGCATATGTTATATCAAAATGGACAGTTGTACCAGTAGTTTTGCTTTACTCAATGCCAATGTGCAGTCATAGTATTAGATTTTGAAAATGAACTGTGAAAAGAAAAATTCAATGGAGGAAAATACTATGACTGGAAAAATGGAATATGGTACCGTCCACTGAGTGACAATGGTGACGTATCTTTCAGTGTTAGCTGCAGTTAAGTGACATTCTGGTTTGAGAAATCCATGCAGCTCTGGAGGAACACATGTGACAAGGCCTGCTAAAGCGACAGCTGCACGACACAGGCTGCTGGCCGCCTGTCCCTCCCCTTGCGCACCGTCTTACCCTTTGAGGGAAACACCAGGCGGTCAGGAAGAACGGCTTTTGTTGGTTTCAGATCAAGCTCCAGTTATGTCCCTGCCCCACCCTCCCCCAGCCCCCAATCGCTAGAACAGGTATAAACCAGAGAACACTTTCCTAGGCCACTAAGATTAAACTTGGCTCACTCATTATAATGTCACGGTCTGTCCCAGGTGTTCTTTCTACCATTTTCAAACGTGTAATTTATGAAGCATGGTCTCCAACTGCATACATACATGTATCTGCTTCTCTATGTGAGCATGTGAGGACAAGTCTTTCCCAATGAGACCGCCTTCCTTGTTATTTTACTTTTCAAGGCAGGGTCTCATGGCAAACTTCGTACCTCAGCCCTCCACAGTGCTGGGATTAAAGGTTTGTGCCACCATACTTGGCTCCTTTTATTTGGGAAGAAACACTACTTGGGAAATATCTCCAGTACTTTATTTTGTTTTCAATTAATTCTTTATTTTGCCTCTTAAGACTGCGTCCTCTCCCTCCAGCCCCCGAAGGAGGGCAGGAAGGATCATCAACGGCCAGGGCATTGCAGCAAAGCAACACCAAGAGTCACTTCACGCTCAGGAGAGGACGCTGTGTCTTCCTCGTGGTTTGCGTACCCTACAGTCAGAGAAACTTCTCTAGTAAAGAACTATAGAAAGGATCCCTGAGCAGTCTTTCCAGTACTTTCTTTTACTGCTTCACATAATAATCCACTCTTCCTTCTTTTATCTCTTAGCTGTGCTTGTTGGCTTTGCACTTGCCTAAGGGCAAACCCACTGTATTATATTATAAGGACGCTGGTGGAAGACAGTTGTGTCCCTGCATAATAATGACAGGTTAAAATTGAAGCCATTTAATTCTTTTCTCTAAGTTTTTACAAAACAGTTGTTTCATCTGAAGAGTTAAAAACCCTGATTGCCAAAAAAGTGGTATACCTAATGGTTAAATGTCAACCAATGACTATCTGAAGTACAGCACTTCTGAAGGGCTTTTCTATCAAAACCAACAAGAACCAGGGCTGGGGAGATGGCTTAGCAGTTAAGGTGTTTGCCTGCAAAGCCAAAAGACCCAGGTTAAATTCCCCAGGGCCCACATAAAGAAGATGCACAAGGTAACACATGCATCTGAAGTTCATTTACAGTGGAGGCCCTAGTGTACCCGTTCTCTTTCTCTCTGTCTGCCCCCCAATAAATAAATAAAGTAAAATAAATAAATATGTACATAAACAACAAAAACCAAACCAGAGCAGCAGCAAAACGGGAAATTTTCTTTTGTCAAGTTTACTCAACCAGACTTCTTGACTAAGAGTAATGCTAGAGAGGCTGGAGAGATGGCTTAATGGTTAAGGCACTTGCCTGCAAAGCCAAAGGACCCAGGTTAAATTCTCCAGGACCCACGTAAGCCAGATATACAGACCACATGCACCTGGAGTTCATTTGCAGCAGCTAGATGCCCTGGTGTGCCCATTTTCTCGCGCTCCAAAAAAAAAAAAAAAAAAAAAATTTTTTAAAGTAATGCTAGAAAATGGCAAAAGTCTGGCCAAAATTTAAAGAGCCTTGAAAAGGCAGCCTTCCAGTATCCTTTTAGTGTTTGTGGGCATTACTTCATTACTTTTCTTTTTGGAGGGAGGGTTTCACTCTAGCCCAGGCTGACCTGGAACGCACTATATAGTCTTAGGATGGCCTTGAACTCATGGTAATCCTCCTACCTCTGCCTCCCGAATTCTGGGATTAAAGGCGTGCGCCACCATGCCCGTCTGTGGGCATTACTTCCTATAAGACTAGGGAACCCTGAGAACTAAGAGCATGCCCACAACAGGTTTGTTCTTTCTTTTCTAACACTGTTCACCACCCATTTTGCTCCTCGGCCATCCCCACCAAGAGCAGCGGGGAGGGCAGGGCATCCTGTCCTTTGGTTCTTACCACACACCCAGCACTCAACAGAGCTGCACACACGTGACGGCCTAATGAGCATCAGCTGTGAATGAATACATCTCCCATCGTGCACATGACCTGGTGGGCAAGGAGGAAGAACAGAACCCCTCACCCCCCCCCAATAAAGACAAAAAGATGGAAAGCAAGAAAAGCAAGCAACAGCCTTGTCGGTTGGTAACTTGGGGTTAGCAGACTTGCTGTGTAAAACCAAGCTGAACAAGCGCCTCTGACCTCGAAGGGTGCCGTGCCACAGCTGATGTCACTGGTCTGGAGATTCTAAGTATCTGAACAATTCCAATGGAAAGTTAACAAAGAAAGTGTTCTCTGGAAGACTCACAAATAAATTAATAAAGTCCCGTTGCTCTACCAAGATGCAAAGGAGCGGGTGTTTTGTCTGCTTCAAGATGGAGGAGACTCTGCCGAGTATACCAGGTGAGTGTCTAAAGGCCCGTAGAGGGAGTGCAGCGCCCTGAGGACCCTGTCCTGAATGGCATCGACTTGTTCAGAAGGACAGTACTCATCCAGACTTGACCTGGAGCCGAGGAGAGAGGAAGACACACATGGACAGCGTGAAAACCCCCAGGCAGGCGCGGATGGCAATGTGTGCGTTTGCAGAAATGCAGGTGCGTTAATTGTGGACCAACAGTTGAAAGCTATTAAGTGTTACTACAGGTGCTTTACAAGAATCATCTCATTGTTTAAAGCAATTCCCTCTGTTGAGATGGGGTCACTATGCAGTCCTGCAGCCGGAACCTGCTCTGCAGACCAGACTGGCCTATAACTTGTTACAGTCCTCTTGTGTTTGCTTCCCAGTGCTAGGATTACCGGCGCACTAACGTCGGCTTCAAGGAATCTAGATAAAGGTTAACCTGTGCAAGGTTATATGGCTACTAAGTGCTGCTGACTGGTTTAAAATTATGTGGTGTGAGCCTCAGTGCCTGTTATTCCCTGAGTCAGACATGGTGCTTCGGAACACTGGGCAATGTTAGTTTCTTTTTTTGTAGGTACACTAGGCTAGAAATGAGTAAGGCATGGGTTTTCCAACAGATAAAAGGGCTCTCTCTTTTTTTAAAAAATATATTTTATTTATTTATTTGAAAGAGAGAGAGAATGGGTGCTCCAAGCATCTGGCTTATGTGGGTCCTGGAAAATCGAACCGGGATCCTTTATCTTTGCATGCAAAGGCCTTAACCGCTAAGCCATCTCTCCCGTCCCCAAAAGGCTCTATTTCTAATGCCAGCCTGTTAACTATACAAGTGGGCAGGACCTATGACTTAGTTCAAACTGCAATGTGCTGGGATCAGTTTCCTACACAGCATGAGGAGAAAGAAGTGAACAGGGGGAGGAATCAGTATCTTGTGACTCTTTCCAGAACTCAGCAAGGAAAATTTACTGAGTTGGACTAGGGCAATTAACATGCTGCTGTTAATTTCAGCTAGACTACCATGTGAACTGAGATTTGATCCTGTCTCCTGATTCTGCACTGGGGTCAGGAAACTCAATCTAGAACAGAGGAAAGGTTAAGAAACGTGGCAAAAATATCTTCTTTGAGGCAACTGGAATTACACAGTAGCTTACTGAAAAACAATATTAACTATTTTAGATATAAGGAAATAATCTGAAAGACTTGGTAAACTCATTCCATTCTCTGGTGACGAGGTTTTGAAGTGTAACAATTATAAAAATTTAATTTAAGATGCAAAAGAATTCAAAAAGTTTAAGAGATGGTTGGGCATGACTATGTGTGCCTGTAATTCACTTGAGAGGCTGAGATATAGGAGGGCCGTGAGTTTGAGGCCAACCTCATTTAAGACACAATGAGCAAATTATAAAGAGCATGTTATACTATTGAAGACTGACATATATAGATACAAGCCTACTTAAGAGTACATGCACCGCCCCTCCCCCACAACGACTGATAGCTGCTCTCACAACTCATCACCCCTAACTCCATGGTGAATACCAGCAATTCTACTACAGGGAGCCCTCAGTGGAGTGGGGCCAGGGAGGAGGTGAATGATGGTAGCAACACTTGATGTTTTCACACCAAGTTTCAACTTAATGAAAAAAACATATGCAAGTTTCTTTCATAAGTGATAACAAACGAGGATACCTCAAGGCTTCCACAAAGACATTGGACTGGTTATAAATGTTATTATTTTTCCATACCCGTAAGAGGTGTTCTGGAAATGGGTTGGTATACTGTTGATCATCTTGACTACAGAATGCTACTGGCAGCAGAGGGCCTGGGGACAAGAGGGCTGGGCTGCTGCAACACTTGCAACATGCAAGATTTTCCTGCAATATGAAAAACTGTCCTATGTCCTGCATACTTTCTACAGTTCTCTGAGGCCTCAGGAATCATAGGCTCTAGGGGAGAATCTGGTCTTTGGGCTTCCCGAGATCACGCAGGGTGTATGCAGTCCACTCTTCTTATGGTTCCACCTCCAGTTCCACATCTTCTTCTTCCCTCCTTCTTCTCCGCACCCCCTCCACCCTTCTGATTCCTACCTCCCTGTCTCCCTGCAACTCTTTTACTAGGACTCTTGGGACAATACTGGGACCACTCAAATAATTCCAGATAATCTTAGTTCAAAATTCTTGCGTTACTCAACACTGCAAAATCCCTCCTGCCGTGTAAGGACAGCACAGTCAGGGTTGGCTGAGATTCAGACATGGACATGGAATATTATCTGGGCCATCCATACTTACCTTGCAATTGTCACAAGAGTAGGTTTTGGCAAATTTTTCAGTAAATAATATACAGATTGAATAAGATTCTCAATTTCTTGTTCTGTGCTGACATGGTGAGGAAGTTCTGAATAATCACAAGTTAGACCAGCCTGGTGAACCTGAAAATGATTAAAAATGACACTGTGGGTGGGGATATAACTCAGTTCAGTTCTCAGTATGGGGGAGATGATTCTAAGAATGATACTGTGAGATTCTGTTGTTTTGAATTTTTATTTATTTATTTGACAGAGAGATAGAGGGAGGGAGGGAGAGACAGAATGGGCACACCAGGGCCTCCACCAACTGCTAATGAACTCCAGATGCATATGCCACCTTGTGCATCTGGCTAACGTGGGTCCTGGGGAATCAAACTTGGGTCCTTTGGCTTTGCAGACAAAAGCCTTACCTGGTAAGCCATCCCTCTAGCCCAGGAGATTCTGTTGTTTTTAAAAGATTTTTTAATCAGTCTTGCTAGTAAATTTCTAATTTTTAAAATATTTTTATGCATCGGGATTGCTTTTTCCTTAGCGGTTTCTAAGTTGAAATTATTTGCTCTCTGATATTTAAGACAGATGTGAACTACGTATTGGTGCAGGCCTGATGACTTTTCTAGAAATAATTCTTTAACTATTTAGTTTTGTGATTATGGATTCAGTTAAGTTTTTCTGTCTTTATATGAGGTCATTTTGTCAATTCACATTTTCTAGCATCAATTTCAAACGGTTTAAAGGCATATGTACTATTCTGACCCAACTTTTCATTAAGTTATTTTATTTGCTTTTTAAATGCAAGTACCTGTATTGTATTTAAGGTTTTAAGAAGATACAAAAATCTTCCTCATGCCTTACTTAAACATACTGTTTACTTGTGTGTCCTTCATGCTTAGCCACACATTAGTGGCATTTATATGTTTTAAGGGGAGGTAAATGGTGTTCGAGACTTAGCCCTAAAGTAACTGTGTCTGGAGGCTAGAAATGGCTCACAGGCTACTATTCTGGAACCTCACATTGGAACTCAAATATGTTACAGTTTTGCCTTGAGCACATAAATGCAAAAATGGAAAAATATACTAATTAATTTTAGTGGTGTCTCTGGATCTACACCAAAGACTTAATGATCAGTCAACATAGTAAATTATGGATTTTCAATTCTGCTTTTCACTGACATACTGAAACCATTTAGTGTTCTCACGCTGCAGCTGCTAGCACACCATGATCTGTACCTGAGTCCTACCATCCTAAGTTCATCTGTAGTGGCTAGAGGCTCTGGCGTGCCCTTCATATTCATTCTCTCTCTCTCTCTCTCTCAAACAAATAAATATACGTTTGGCCAACCCGAGATACTTTTTGGCCTCAAGGCCACCTTGGGCTACCACAGCAAGACCGTGTCTCAAGAGTGCTTTGCAATACTGCAAAGCCTGCAATTCCTAAATGACAACAACAATCTAGACACATCTGATGATAGCATGAGCTCAAAACAGTCTCAATCCCAGGTATCCTCCATCATTCTTAACAAATGTCATTTTACTAAAGAGTAATCCTTTGGTTAGAAAACATTATTATTATTATTGTTTTTTTTTTTGGTTTTTCGAGGTAGGGTCTCACTCTAGCTCAGGCTGACCTGGAATTTACTATGTAGTCTCAGGGTGGCCTCGAACTCACAGCGATCCTCCTACCTCTGCCTCCCAAGTGCTGGGATTAAAGGCGTGTGCCACCACGCCCGGCTAGAAAACATTATTAATCACGATATTCATGTGTTATATTTTTATTCTTATAAACTGAAAATTAAATTAGTAAATATCAGCTTCAATAAGATAGTCTGCATGTATTCTGCAACCAAAGCAAACACTGAAACACTGACTTATGTAAGAAAGAACTTGACCTATAGATACAGGGCTTGGAAGTCTCAGCTCTGGCACAAACCTGAGACACTCATTTTTTTAATTTTGTTTTATTGAGAAAATTTTTTTCCCCAAAATTTTAAAACTTTTTCTTGACAACCTTCATACATATAGACAATATGCCATGATCATAATCCCCTCCCACCACTCTCTCTTTTCTCTCTCCCAAATCCCTCGCCACTGAATCCCTTCTTCTTTCCCACTAGTCTCTCTCCTTTTGAGGTCATCATTTCCCCCCTCCTATTACACAGGTCTTGTGCAGATCATGAATACCAGAGCCATTTTATGTCCAAAAGGCAGTATTGCAAAGCACTCTTTGAGACATGGTCTTGCTATGGTAGCCTAAGGTAGCTTTGAGCCCAAAAAGTATCTCAGGTTGGCCAAACTTTTATTTATATTTATTTATTTGAGAGGGGGAGAGAGAGGGAGAGAGAGAGAGAGAGAGAGAGAATATGAATGGGCATGCCAGGGCCTCTAGCCACTGCAAATGAACTCCAGACGTATGTGCCACCTTGTGCATCTGGCTTACATGGGTCCTGGAGAATTGAACCTAGGCCCTTTGGCTTTGCAGGTGAGCTCCTTAACCACTAAGCCAACCCCCAACCCTTGAATTCATTTTTATATAGTTCAGGCTGGCCTTGGGATCCTCTGGTGTCAACCTCCAGATGGCTGGGTATGTAGGCAAGTGCAGCCAAATATGGCTTTTCTTGACCTTTTCCAGGGCTAGTTTTGTCACTAAGGCACTGAGTCAAACGGAAAAATATATGCTTCAAGGACTATAAAATGACATGAAGATTACTGCTGAGCAAAGAAGAATTAACACCTTTTAAAAGGCACTAGATACAGCTTTCAACTTTCTCTCTCTTTTTTTTTTTATCATCAGAGAAAGGCCAAGAAAAGACAAAGGGAATATAAATAGGAATCAGTGAATGGATAACTTTAGAAATTTTGGATTTAACTCTTCTCTGCTGAGGTAAGATTTGACTATCATCAGCAATAACAAAAAGCAGCAGCAGCAGCCAGACATGGTGGCACACTTGGGAGATGGACACAGGAAGATCAAGTGTTCAAGGACAAGCTCGGCTACATAGCAAGCTTGAGGACAGCATGAAACTCTCAAACAACAAAACCAAAGAAGAAAAGAATACACAGTGTCTTCATTTCATACATAAAATGAGGAAAGAGGTTTTTCCTGGAAAATAGTTCTAGAATTCTGGTTTCTAAAAATTATATGTCTTGTTCACTAGCTTTTAAAAATAATTCAGAATTCAGAAACATAAACAAAAGCTACTTCAACAAACATTTTACCCCAAAAGTGTCTATATAAAGGGTCAATTTTACAATGATAAAATATTCACCATTTCATAGTCAGGCACTTCCATCCGCTTCTTCAAACTCTTTACGAGTGGAACTAGTGACTCCATTCTGGAAAAGAGCCACCAGTCAATTAGACACCACAACCACCTCAAAGAAAATCACGGCAACAAATTGTATTTATCAGAAACTGGGAGTGGGGGGTCAGTAGCAGAGAGCTTGCTTAGCATGTACAAGGCCCTGGTTCCATTTCTAGTATGACACAAACAAATTATTATTATTCTTATTTAAATATTTTATTTATTTACTTATTTGAGAGAGAGATAAAGAGGCAGATAGAGAGAATGGGAGCGCCAGGGCCTCCAGCCACTGCAGATGAACTCCAGATGTATGTGTCATCTTGTGCATCTGGCTTACATGGGTACTGGGGAATAGAGCCTCGAACCGGGGTCCTTAGGCTTCACAGGCAGGCACTTAACCGCGAAGACACCTCTCTAGCCCAATATTATTGTTTTCTAAAAAAGAAAAATCTACTATGGATAATATATTTCATATGATGCTTAGGAAATGAACGATAGAAGTTGTTCAGATAAGCTGGGTGTGATGGTGCATGGCTTTAATCCCAGCACTCAGGAGACAGAGGAGAGGATCCCATGAGCTCGAGGCCATCCTGAGACTACATTGTGAACTCCAGGTCAGTATGGGCTACAGTGAGACCCACCTCAAAAACAAAACAAAACAAAAAAGGAAGTTTTTTCAAATAACATCTTTTTTATTGTTTGTTTTTATGAAACAGTCTGTCATTCAACCTAGGCAGGCTGGTCTCTAACTCACTATATAGCTGAGGAGGGCCTTGAACCCCAAATCCTCCTGCGTCCACCTCCGAAGTGCTGGGATCACAGGAGTGTATCACCACGCTTCTATCACCCCCCATACGCACATGTGTGTGTGCACATACATGTGTATGTAGACCAGAGGACAGCCTGAGGTTGAGCTGGGTTGTCTCATTGGCCTGGAGCTCACCAGGCAGGCTAGAAAGTTCTAAGGACCCATGTGTTCCCAAGCCCAGCCTTTTCACATGGGTTCTGGGGATTGAACTCATGTCTTCATGTCTGCAAACCAGCACTTTTACCAATGGAGTCATCTCCCCAGCCCTCAAGCATCATCTTAAAATTATAAGAAAGAAACGTTCCTGACCGCCTCACCCCCTTCTCTGTGCTAGTCTTTCTCCCCTAGTTCCACAGAATCCCCTTGAGCCCTCCACACCTGGGCATGCTCAGGCAGCACAGGGGGCTCAGGGGACAGACTCAGGATGCTAAGGTTGCTGAGCCTCTGTTTGTAGTTTGGGTTTTAAACTTGGCTTAAGACTTCATACTCACAAAATAGCGAGTACATTTCAGTTTTTCTAGAAAGACTTGTATTTTGTAACTTACTTTTGTATTTCTCTCTTCCATTGTAAACTCAAAGCAGAAGGAACTGTTTTTAGAACTAGCTTCCTACTAAGCAGAAAAAGCGTTAACTGACCAGTATGTACCGATATGGGTAAACTACTGAGGATCATTCTTTGGTACCACTGCTTTCCTTAATGACAACTTCCTGATATTTGCATTCCAGGAATGCTTTTGAATATTTTAGTCTATTTTTAAATTATCTTTTGGAGACAGAAACTCTCTATGTAAAAAAAAAAAAAGTCTGATGGCTTTTAGTTTTCTGTCTTTTTGAGTTTTTATGACTTAAAGAATTATTTAAGGGCTGGAGAGATGGCTTAATGGTTAAAGTGCTTGCCTGCGAAGCCTAAGGACCCAGGCTCCATTCCCCAGTACCCAAGTAAGCCAGATGAACAGGGTGTCACATGTTTCTGGAGTTCCTTTGCAGTGGCTAGAGGCCCTGGCATGCCCTTTCTCTCTCTCTCTCTCTCAATAAATAAATAAATAAATAAAAATTTAAAATATTTATGACAATTTCCTTTCCTGCCAAGTTTAATACCAAACAATTTTATTCCAAAAACACTTTTCTCTTTAGCTGGGCATGGTGGTGCACACCTTTAATCTCATTACTTGGGAGGCAGAGGTAGGAGGATCACTGTGAGTTTGAGGCCACACTGAGACTACACAGTGAATTCCAGGTCAGCCTGAGCTACAGTGAGACATTATATCTAAAAACCAAAAACCAAACAAAAAAAACCCTTTTCTCTTTAAACTTTTAAGGTTATGTTACAATATGAGGATTGTCAAATAAATAACCTCGTGAAGAAACTCCTCTACTCATAGCTGGGCTGCTGTTTTGGCACATAATAATTGTGCACATTTACAAGGTACAGTGCAGTACCTTGGTACATGTATATGCTATGAAATGATCAAGTCAGGGCATCTATCATTTATTTCTTCACTGGACCATTCTTAAAAGGAGGCAAGTTTTCATACTATAATTCACTTAAGTAACTAATTTATTCTCTTTCTGGCCTGTATATGAGTGGAGGGAAGTAACTGACTCTACCTCCTCAGCACTGGGATTACAAATAGACACTACTTTTCACATGGGTTCCAGAGAGGGAACTCAGGTTGTTTTAAGACAAGCACTTTGTCAACTGAGACAACTCCCAGCCACTATTTTTTTTTCTTTTATTACTTACAACTCAGCTTTAATTTTCTTTCTTTTTTTAAAGGTAAGCATAGAAAGTAATGGGTTACATTACTTTTTTTTTTAAAATATACCTGGGCCATTATATTTTGTTCTCAATTGTTCCTGTCTGGATGGTTCCCTTCCTTCAAAAATGTGCAATGCAGCTGGGCATAGTGGCTCATGTCTATAATCCCAGCAGTTGGAAAGCTGAGGTAGCAGGATCACTGCAAATTCCAGGTTAGCTTCAGCTAGAGTGGAGACCCTGTCTTAAAAGAAAAATACCAAAACAGAAGTAGCAGAATGTCTTACAAATCTGTAACCTTTGAGTAGTGGCCATGCCAGTCTCTGCATTGCTCTAATTTCAGTGTACGCACGTGCAGTCAAAAGGGAGTGTTTTCCTTTAATTTTCTTTAAGACTGAGTATAATAGCTAACAGCGAGGGGCACAGTGAATGAAAGCATGCCCACTTCTGTCTTGACTTTGGATAAATTATTTAAAACTCCATGCCTTGGTTTCCTTATCTATAAAAAAGGACAATAGTAATAACAATATTGCTGTAAAGAATATGAAATTGTGTAATGAAAATACTCAGATTCAGAGCACAAAAACTTTTCAATGAATACTACTAGTAAATCTTTGCTGAAATTTAGCACTACTATTTATTTAATAGAGGGTCTTATTATATAGTCATGATTGGCCTGGAACTTACTATGTAGACCAGCACACCAGCCTTGAACTTGTGCAGATCCTCTTGTTTTGTCTCTGAAATGCTCAGATTATAAGTATAAGCCACTTCCACTGGTTTGATACTAATCTTTTTTTTTTAATAAAATTTATTTATTTATTTGAGAGAGACAGAGACAGAGACAGAAAGAATAGGCACCCCAGGGCCTCCAGCCAGTGCAAACAAACTCCAGACGTGTGTGCCCCCTTCTGCATCTGGCTTACATGGGTACTGGGGAATGGAACCTGGGTCCTTTGGCTTTGCAGGCAAGTGCCTTAACCACAAAACCATCCCTCCAGCCCTTAATACTAATTTTTAAAGAACAATTTGTCCAACAAACTTGGGAATCTATTGAGGACTGCAAATTTGTAATATGTGGAAGAAAAAGTTTGGGATGGGGGGGGTTCTTACCCAGGGTTTGAAGCCAGTCTCTGTACAGTCTCTTCATCATCACCATCACATAAATCAGCAAAAGTTGCTTCTAAATCTTCTAATTGATGAATTCGAGCGTCAACAGTATCTATCAAATCTTCCTTTAAATACATGGAAGAGCTGAGGTTATACAGTTCCTCCTGCAGTTCACTCACGTCAGAACTGAACTTCAAGTACTTTGGCAGCTCCACTGAGAAACACACATACATGCCGCCCCCCAAGAATATGGACAGGTGAGAGCACTCTAATAAGCTACGACATATCATTAGAGCTGGGCGTAGCGGCTCATGCCTGCAATCTTCAAGAGTTCCAGGCCAGCCTGGGCTACCTAAGACCCTGTCTTGAAACAAGCAAACCCCCGCCACCCCGCCTGCCTGAAATCAAGATGTTACTCGATGTGATAAATGGCCCAGGAAAATCAGAAGCTGGATACCTTAGTTGGGTCACTACCAGGCTTTTTGAATTGGTAAAGCTCTTGTAAAATTTTGTACTCCTCCTGAAAAACAAAGTGAGATCAGGTTAAGAGTGTTCAATGATCTATCAGTGACACAAGGAAAACACAGAGACAATATTCAACACTTTGGGACAATCAGGCACAATGCATATTTAGATTTCCCATGTAAACAATTTTGTGAAGGCAACTCTATCCAGTTGGGCAGAACAGTAATGTGCAAAACTGAGCAATGGAAAAAGACTAGGTAGCTAGCAGCCATAAAGCATTTCTAATAATATTTTACTGTGTAAATAGATACACTCTAGGATCTAAATAGATTTCAGTGGCTTATAGGAGATATGAACGTCTTCAAGGCCGACACGAGGCAACGGCCCATGTGCACTGTGCAGTCCCTTCGGCACCGGGAGCGCTCTGGACTGGAGCAGAGGCAGCGCCGGCAGCACAACGGCGACATGCAGACCTGAGTCGAGTCAGCAGGTTCCACACGAGGAAAGAGAGCTGCCTGCTACACCCAGACTTTGTGGGCACATGCTCCCCTTCTTTTTATTAGACAGTGAGACCTGGGGGAGGTCATGAATTGGGAGGCAGACGGAAGGATCTCTAGCCTGAAGCTACAGAGGCAGGTCAGCCTGGGTTACAGTGAGACCCTACCTCAAACAAACAAAACAAAAAGAGATGGGGGGTAAAAAAAAAATGAGCCTGGTGTGGTGGCACACGCCTTTAATCCCAGCACTCAGGAGGCAGAGGTAGGAGGATTGCTGTGAGTTCAAGGCCACCCTGAGATGACATAGTGAATTCCAGGTCAGCCCGAGCTGGAGTGAGACCCTACCTCAACCTCCCCCAAAAAAAAGATGGAAAAAAAAATAAGACTGTGATAATGTAGCTTCTAAACCTAAAATTATTACTATCTAGCTGTTTGTAGAAAGCTTGCTAACCCTAATCGAGAGAAGCTGTGCCACGTGCAAGATTTATCCTTTCAAAATACTCTGCTTACCTGAGTGAACATTTCTTTGAAGGGATTCTTGACAGAAAAAAAGTCCAAGTCAATATCTAAAACAAATGCATTGCCATTCTTCAAGATTTCTAGAATGTCCCCAGTGGTGGCTGTATCTTGGCATTGCTCAGCTTCAGAACGTGGACACGAATGTGATGGCTGTCGGCAAGCTTGGTCACTTCTCTGTGGCACTGCGTCCTGCTCCAGTCTTTCTGAGTCAGCGTCACACCTGGCAGGAGCGGTCTTCTCTCCGTCTTCCAGTGCTAGCTTGGGTTTCTTCGCAGAAGACACTGAGGCATTTTCGTCTTGATTCTTACAGACTTTATAAGGCTTTACCAGAACTACATCCAGCTGTAATGGCTTTTGGTTCTCTAGCTGGTCTTCAGGTACAAAAAGGCCATCACTTAGGAAGTAATGATCTGTACTTGTAACCCTGGTTCCGAAGAAAAAAAGTATTTGAAAGAAGAATGGCCAAGTTGGCTGACATTACGCAGAAATAAGACATGTTTAACCAAGACTGGGAGCTTTCTTTATCATTTCTATTTCCCACTCCGAAGAAAAAAAAATTGCCCAAATTCTGACACACAACTGCCCAAAGTCAGGATTACATCTTATAGTCCTTGCAGCAAGATGTGGCCTCTTGAGAAGTGTTGACCAGTGGTGGTAAAAGGAAGAAAAGTGAATGGACTTTTGTTCTTCCCCTTCCCTGCTGACTGGCACATGAACATGGAAGTGCCAGTTACTTTGGACTATGAGGACTTTCGAGATTAAGGAACATTCAAGACAAAAGGTGCCGGGAGTGGCGGCTCAAGTCTGTAATCCCAGCACTTGGGAGGCAGAAGTAGGAGTCATATGATTTTGAGAGCAGCCTGAGCTATAGTGAGATCCACTTCCCACTCCCACAAAACTGTTAAGAGGAGTTAGGATTCCCTGAAGAGTTTCTATACAGGCCTAGACTGTGTGAACTCTAACATCAGAAAGAAATGTACTCTTGTTTAATCCTGTGTTCCCTTGGTTTCTCTCATCCTAGCTGCACCTTTATCCAAAAACAGAACAACAAAAACAGCACTTGAGAAACAAATTACAACTAGAAATAATTTTGGTAAATAAATTATAAGCAGAAATAAGTTCCTTATGGTATATTTCAGAGTTTTGTTAAATTAAATAACCATATCTGCAAGATGAAAAGCATCTTAAAAATCTTCATATTCTGTAGAATGCTTTTTTTTTTTTTTTTTTTACCAGTTCCATAGTCTTTTTTTTGGTGTGACATGTGTTCATGTGTACCAGCACAGGTGCATGCATGCCATGGCATGTGCAGGGAGGTCAGAGGACAACTTAGGTCAGACCTCACGTTCCACCTCATCTGAGGTGGTTCTCTCGTTCTTTTACACTAAAACTGTGTTTGCCAGGCCAGCTGGCCCACAGCTTCTGGGAAATTGCCTCCACATCCCATGTCGCTGCAGAAGTGTGCCACGGCTTTCAGCTTCTACACGGGGCCTGGAGAGCCAAACCCAGGTGCTTAGGCGCACATGGCAAGCACTTTATCCACTAAGCCATCTGCTTAGTCCCTGGATTTCTTCTTCCCTTCATTTCTTCTCTCTCTTTTTTTGTTTTTTCCAGGTGAGGTCTTCTGGAATTCACTATGCAGTCTCAGGATAGGGTGGCCTTATAGTTATCCTCCTCCCTCTGGCTCCTGAGTGCTGGGATTAAAGGCGTGTGCCACCACTCCCCACTACTCACTCTTTCTTAAGAGCTGAAGTGTGACTATGTGGCTGGCTCAAGTGATGCTTTTGCCTCAGCCTCATGAGTGATGGGACAATAACACACACAACACGCCCAGCTGAATTTCTGATTCTGTACATGTCAGTTTGCGCTCAGGTTCTCTTTTCTTCCTTTTTTTTTTTAACCTTGAGAAAGGGTCTCATTTATCCAAGGCTGACCTCAACTTGCTTTATCATTGAGAATAATCTTGAACTTCTGATTCTCCTGCCTCCACCCCTCAAGTGCTGGGATTACAGGCATGAATCACCACGCTTTGTTTTGTTCTCAGCTTTTCAACTTCATTATGCTTTTGTAAGTGCTTAAAAAAATAAAGTCAAATATTTCTTTCAGACGCATTCCCTATTAAGCTAAAATAATATTACTTGTTTTCTATGTGCCCACATCTAGCATATATACCTTTAAATTTAGAAAGATTCCTAAAAAGATTAATGACTTACTAAAAAACTATCATTCTAGGGCTGGAGAGATGGCTTAGCAGTTAAGGCGCTTGCCTGCAAAGCCAAAGGACCCAGGTTTGATTCCCCAGTGCCCATGTAAAGCCAGATGCAAAAGATGCAAGTGTCTGGAGTTTGTTTGCAGTGGCTAGAGGCCCTTGTGTGCCCATTCTCTCTCTTTCTAATAAATAAATAAATAAATAAAGAAGAAACAAAAACTACCACCCTAAGGAAGAAGCTATATTCTCAGTGTAAAAAATTACATTCCAATCTATACAAACACACACGTAATCTCAGATTCATGCCTATATACGTTGTGGCTACTTAATAATATTTTGACTTGTAAGAGTAATCAAAACTGTGAGCTCTGCCCGTTCCCCAATAGATTTATAACCACCACACACTATAAATTATACTCAGTCCAATTTCAAAGGTCCCCACGGTCTTGACCAATTTAAAGGCACAGAGTAAATGTTTTCAACTGGTACAATGCATGGCAAGGAGAGACTAAAACAATGCAAGCTTAACCACCATCAAACAAACATCAAACTGCTGCAGTTCAAGTTCAATATAACCAGAGACTGATAGTCTCCAGACTTTCCAATTCCACCCTTCCAGCTGGGCAGAGTAGCCAGGGAACAATTCCACCCCATGCCTGGCATTTTAAAGAAATATTTTATTCATTTACATGAGAGAGAGTAGGGGGTGGGGGGAAGAGAAGAGACAGACAGAAAGAATGGGCGTGCCAGGGTCTCCAGCCACTGCAACTCCAGATGCATGCAGCACCTTGTACATCTGGCTTATGTGGGTCCTGAGGAATCGAACCTGGGTCCTTTGGCTTTGTAGCCAAGTGCCTTAACCACCAAGCCACTCCTCTAGCTCCACGTCTGACATTTTTATTTGGGTGTTGGGGATGGAATTCATGTCCTCATGCTAGCAAGGCAAGCACTTACTGAATGACCTATGTCCCCTCCCTAACTTATTTTAAACTATATAATAAATAAAATTCTTGCCAGGCGTGGTGGCGCATGCCTTTAATCCCAGCACTTGGGAGGCAGAGGTAGGTGGATTGCTGTGAGCTTGAGGCCATCCTGAGACTACACAGTGAGTTCCAGGTCAGCCTGGACTAGAGTGAGACCCTACCTTGAAAAACAAAACAAAACAAAACAAAAAAAATAGATGCTACCAATATTAATAGTATCCTTAAGGCCAAAATGGAAATAAAGGCTCATATTTTCAATGATTATCATTTTATCCCACTATCCATCAAGTTCTATACCTCTGCTTAAAATAATGTCATCACAAGAGAATTTAGAAAATACCACAAGACAAAGGAAACTGATTGAATATATACAACAAAAATAGATACACACGTAACTCAACTCAGAGGTGGCAATGACTTAGTACTAAAACTAATCTAAATTAAATCCTATAATCTACTTAATCAGACCACGGATGAAAACAATAGCAAAGTCAGGTAATTTCCTTATCTCATTCCTAAATGTCCCCTTTCACCTCCTCCCACTTGAGACGGGGTCTAATGTAGCCAAAGCTGGCCTTGAACTCTTGATCCACCTCCCTCTACCTCCCAAGTGCTGGGATCACATGTATGCAACAAAATGCCAGTCTAAATTTAAATTGGTTTCTTTAGTGCTGGGGACTGAAGTCCTTGGGCATGGTAGGCAAGTGCACTACTATCACCAAGGTAACCCTCCAGACACCCTTTGTTTTTGAGACGGGTCTTACTCTGTAGTCCAGGTTGGCCTCAAACTTGCAGCAATCCTCCTGCCTCAGACTCCCAAGTGCTGCAAATACAGACATGCAGCATCATACCTACCTCATTTCTAAATGTTAATGTCAACACACATTATTTGCATTGGAAAGAGATAGTGAAATGTGTTATTGAATACATAACTCTGTAAGATACTTCAGTGACTTAACAAAGTTTGCCACCTAACTTCATTCTAGAATTCTAGAGAATGAAATTACAGGGATCCAAAGTATGATAGAAGCACCCATCCCTTTTCACACATGCGCGTGTGCACACACACACACACACGATAAAAGCACCCACCCCTTTTCATGCACACAAACACATATACACAACACACATGTACATACATACACATATGATAAAAGCACCCACCCCTTTTTATGCATGCACACAGACACACACATGTTACCTGATTGTTGTGGTTGAAGTGTCTTTGCCTACTAAAAAGTGGTGTTTGCCCTCTCTTATTTGCTGAGCCCACATGGGATGAAGCCATATTACATGAGAAAAATGGCCAGCATAAACTGCAGGCATAATCCAATTTTCAATACTCAATTCTCTAGAAAAGAAATACAGAAGAACATTAAAACTATCAGTTCCCGAGACCTTTTCAGGGTGACCACTAGGTCAAAACTATTTTCATGGACATATTAAGATAGTGTTTCCCTTTTTCACTGTATTAGCACACATTTTCTTGTAGCTCAGCATGCAGAGTTTAAAGAGACTGGAAAGGAGAACTTCCTCAGATATTCCTAAAGCCCCTCTTAGTTCTAATTCTAGTCCTACATTGTAAACTAGGTATCAGCAAAAGCTGACTTGGATGGAAATGTATGTATGCTTGTTTTAATATGCACATGTACGTGTGATCAGAGGATGCCCTCAGATGTTGGTCCTTGCCTTCCTCCTTGTTTGAGACATCCCCATTGTTTTCTGCTGTGCTTGTCAGGCTAGCAGGGAGCCTCCTGCCTCCAACCAGTATCTCTTCATAGGCGCACTGGGATTACAAATGCCTCCTAGCATCCGGTTTTCAATGTGGTTCCCAATTCAGGTGCTCATGCTATGTAGCAAGTGCTTTTCCCACAGAACGATCTCTCTGAATAAGTAAAGCTTTATGGTCACGTTAGCAGCACAGAGATAAGTAGCTACTGTACAGATGTTCATAATGGCAACAAACCTAAAATATTTGTCATTTTTTTGTTTTGTTTTTAAAGACAGGGGTTCAAATGTAGCCCAAGCTGGCCTCCAACTGTGATTCTGCCCCAGCTTCCCAGCTCTTTCAGTTTGTGAACACTTGCTCTAAATAAAACCAGAGACAAATAAAACAAAACCCATGAGTTTAGTGAAGTCCATTTCTCTTAACTGAGTATCATCTACTGCAAGCTGTATTTCAAATACACAAAAAAGATCATTATCAAAAATCATGTTACCCGAAGAGTGTTTCCTTATCAAACACAGTGTCGGCTGGCATGTTCACAGGAATGAGGAGGTCCGGATGTGAGTCAAAATGTACCAAACGTATGTTACTGGCAGGAAGATGCTTTGAACCTATGGCCCGGTATATGAACGGAAGAGCCTGTAGAAGAGACACACACACTTTGAGAATCAGTACCTACATTAGCAGTGCTCCAAATGCTGACTGAAAACAAATGTAACTGCATCTAATCTGAAGCATGTCAAGTTGTTTAAAAGTGGGGAATATGAGTTAAAAAGATGGCTTAGTGATTAACGTGCTTGCCTGTGAAACCCAAGGACCCAGGTTCGATTCCTCAGCACCCACATAAGCCAGATGCACAAGGTGGCACATGCATTTGGAGTTTGTTTGCAGTGGCTAGAGGCCCTGGTATGCCCATTCTCTCTCTTTCTTAAATAAGTCAATAAAATATTTGAAAGAAAAAAAAAAAAAGACATGTGCCACCATGCCTGGCCTTTAAAAACAAGTGTGGGATACAAAATGTCTTGATGGTAGATGGTTTAGATGATCTTAATCTACCTTTCTTTTTGTAGGAGCTTCCAACTTGCCTCTCTAGTTGCCTTCCAGTTCCTATTTCAAATCCAATACACAATGCGGATAAACAGACTAGGACTGGGAATAAAGTATTAGTTAATGCCTACTTTAGCACTAACTGTGTTTACCAGGTACACCAGGTCCTGGGACGCTTTCTGTACCTTCGGGATGTTGGAGCCGGGTTAGATGGTTTGTGAGGCTTGAACTCTTGTGTCCTTTATATGTTTAAATATTTTATTTTTTTTATTTACTTATTTGGGAGAGACAGAGAATAGTTGCGCCAGCGCATCTAGCCACTGCAAACAAACTCCAGACGCATGTGCTACCTTGTGCATCTGGCTTACGTGGGGCCTGGGGAATTGAACCTGGGTCCTTTGGCTTTGCAGACAAGAGCCTTAACCACTAAGCCATCTCTCCAGGCCCTTTATATGTTTAATACCAAGTGTGAAAGCACAGCCTAGTCACATTTTGGTCTTCTCCCAAGACACCAACTTTCTCCATGAATAAGTCATGTCTCCAACAACTCACCCTATTTATTTATTTACTCACTCACTCACTCATTGTATGTATGCCTCTATGTATAAAGATATAAATAAATATGTATGTATCAATACTTATTTTGTCGTGCTGGGGATTAAAGCCAGGGTGAGTCACAAGCTAGTTAAACACACTGAGGTTCACCCAGCCCTAGTCTTTTCTCCTTCTTTCATATCCACAGAACCTCCAGGCCTATTCATGCTACTTTTTATTTTTTATTTTATTTTTTTAAAATTTTTCGAGTAGCGGTTCACTCCAGTCCAGGCTGACCTTGAACTGACGGTGATCCACCTACCTCTGCCTCCCAAGTGCTGGGATTAAAGACGTGCGCCACCACGCCTGGCTCCTCATGCTACTTTTTTTTGTTGTTGTTTATTTTAATTGATTTATTTGACAGCGATAGACAGAGAATGGGCGCTCCAGGGCCTCCAGCCACTGCAAATGAACTCCAGACGCGTGCGCCCCTTTGTGCATCTGGCTAACGTGGGTCCTGGGGAATAGAGCCTCGAACCGGGGTCCTTAGGCTTCACAGGCAAGCGCTTAACCGCTAAGCAATCTCTCCAGCCCCTCACGCTACTTTTTAAAAAACATATTTATTTACTTAAGAGAGAGAGAGAAAATGAATGAGAATGGGCCCACCAATTCCAGTAAACGAGAACTCGACTCATGCGCCACCTTGTGCAATTGGCTTTCGTGGGTCCTGGGGAATCGAACCTGGGTCCTTAGGCTTCGTAAGCAAGCCCATATTACTATTTTTCACATCCAGATGTCTAGATTAAGGTGCCAACTTTGTTAACGTAAGGCACCGCAACCTTGAAAACACGATTTTTAAAAGTGTTTCTGAGGGCTGGGCACTGGAGAGCCCCCCACACCGTCTGCGGACAGCAGTCCCGCCCGTGCAGCCCGCGTGTTGTCCCAGCGCTGGAGCCACGTCGCGGACGAGACCGCACGCTTGGCTCGGACCCCGCACAGGCCCAGAGGCCCCGGGCTGCGCCGACTGCCGCGGTTCGAATCTGCACTGCCCAGGGTCCCGGCCCGGGGGCGCCCAGTCACCCCTCACCTCCTGATGATCCTCCACCACCCACACGGGCAGCTCGGGGTAGCGCCGGCAGCAGGCGCGCTCTCCCGCCGGCTCGCCCATGTCTACGCGCGGCTCAGCCCGGCAGCCGACTGCCCTCAGCCGTCGCGGCCCCGCTGCCCTTTCCGGGCGGAAACGCGCGCGCTCACCCGGTTGCGCTTCCGGATTGGAGGACGTCAGAGCGGAGTAGGCGGGCTTAGGAGCGTCCGGCAGCAACTATTGGCCTAAATATCCGTCGCTCTCGTTGACGCACCAATCACGGCGCAGGAGGCGCTGAGGCGAGCCGAAGAGTTTTTTTTTTTCTTCCCCTCCTCCTTAGCCAGCTTTCTCAGGTTAGCTTTTTTTTTTTTTTTTTTTTTCTTTTTTCTAATTCCCCGGGTTTCCTGTTCCGGAGGCGCGGCGGTCTTGGAAAGCTTGCCGTCGTAAAGCTGGCTGAGCTCGCGGCTCTTTTGTTGGTAAACCGGGACTCCTGCGCGCGGGTTGTTGGGAGCTTCCGCGGGTCGGGACTTTAAATGGAATTTTACCCGCTGGGACGAAAGGAGCCTGTAGGGGTTGGTGGGGGGCGGGCGGCCAGCCCATCTCCTGTGGTGCCGCCGCGGGCCGAGGACCCCCCCAGCCCGCCGGCACCCATCCCGCAGGTGAACCCGCGTGGAAAGGGGCGCCCTCCATTCATTTGCGGGGCGCACGCCGGGGTCCAGGCCCGGGGCCGCGGAGGGGGCCAGCGAGCCCCGGAGTCCCGCGATCGCCGCGTGGAGCCGGCCGGCGGGAGATGCGAGCGCGTCGGCACCGAAAGTACTTGCACGGGGGAGGCCGGGCTGCACCGTGCCCAAGCCCGGGAGCGTGGCTGTCTGCAAACAGTCACGCCTTGCAACTCTTTTTGTATGTCAGCGCACGCCTTCTTGGGCGTCTTAGCCGATCAGAGCAGCTTCCTCAGTTTCCCTTATGTGCAGAGAGTCCCCAAGAGTAGGTAGATGCGGAAAGCTGTCCCCCCCCCCCAGTTGCATTGAATTAAGTTTACATCTGCAATACAGTCCACGGTTCTTAATAGTTTTTTTTTCATGATCAATTTTATTTTATTTTTTTGGTTTTCTAACTGTACAAGCATTGAGGGTGGTCTGGTAGTGGGGGTGTCCACATTTTGCTCGCTGTCAATGATATAATATTACATGATATTATAACAACAGGGATGTTAATGACTCTTAATTCTTACCCACCTCTAGCTTCACCACATTTCTTTGTGGTCCCCAAGATCCTTTGCAACCCACTTTTCTTGTGTTTATCACATTGCATTGCTTTTTATTTATTTACTTTTTATTTTTTTGCGGTGCTGGGAATATTGCATTAAGAACATATTTTTTCCTTGTTTTTAGTTCTTTTTTTTGTATGTGGTTTTTGAGTTCCTTGAATCTTGCAGTCTGTGTGTCTTACACATCTTTTGAGTTCCAAAGGGTCTGGGGCATGTTTTACGTGTATGGGCTCATTGAATGTAACAAGTCAGTGAAAAGGTCTGCCCGTTGTTTTGATAATGCAAGCGTGTGCATAGATGAGGATGGGCTTATCCAGTCGTGGTAGAGAAACCTGCCCTTGGTGAGAGTAAAATTTACCGCCACCCACTGTGCACAGGATGCTCTGCCAGGGGCTCTGAAGGATACAGAAATGACCATGAATCAACCCGAGTTATCAAGGAGCTAATAAGCTAGTGGAAGAGTTCGACATGTGCACACATGACTGTACTATGAGGCGGTTTCTGGTAAGTGCTGTCTGAAAGAAGTAAGTATAGAATAAGCAGTACCACACTAGAGGGAATGAGATTGTTTCCCAAAGGAAAGCAAGAAATGCTCCACAAAGGAGGTGGCATTTGAGATTAGTGGATGAATAGAAATTGATGGGCAAGGGCTGGAGAGATGGCTTAGCCGTTAAGTCACCTGAGTGCAAATCCAAAGGACCCAGGTTTGATTCCTCAGGACCCATGTAAGCCAGATGCACAAAGTAGTGCATGTGTCTGCAGTTTGTTTGCAGTGGCTAGAGGCCCTGGTTTGCCCATTTTCTCTTTGTCTCTTTTCTCTCTTTCTCTCTGCTTGCAAGTAAGTAAATAAAATTAAAAAAAAAAAAGAAATTGATGGGCAAGTTTATAGGGTTGATGATTCGAGAGGATAAAAGCAAAGAAGTTGATGAAAGAGAGTGCTTGATACGTTCACTAGCCCCAGTGTCTGGTAGGAGGGGCCACTTTGCAGAGAAGGAAATGGAGGCTATGCTTGGGAGCAGAAGTTGGGTTAAGATGGAGTTTGAATTGCGTTCTGTTGGTAGTGAGTAGCCCGTGATGGCAGGATTAGCTATCTGGGCCCATGTTTAATTGTGAGTCTTGAAATATGAATAATAATTATTAATATTATCTGTATTATGCATTAAGCAGTGGCTGATGGAACTGAATTATTGCAGTTATGTTAGTTTACAGTGGTTATTGATAAACTTTTAGAAAGATGTTTCTACATTAAAAGTTTTTGCACTTAACATTTGAGATTTTTTTTTTTTTTGTTAAGCATTTGCTGAGGTTCAAGTATATGGAAGTCATTGATGTTCTGTGGGAAGAGCTGAAGTAAAGCATCCTAACTGTTGTACTAATAAGGTTGCGGGCATATTTGAATTTGAATGCTGATTTCACTGTGGGTTTTGGCATCTGATTTATGCCTGCCTTTCATTGCAGCAAAGGGAAACATGGGAGGGGTGGGGGGACAGTTTTTCCCTAATCTTCAAAAAAAACTAGAAATGGCAGATACCTGTGCTTTCAGTCTTTTTTAGCCACTGGTAGTTTTGAATTAGCACAAATAATGACCTGATAAAAGTTATTTGGAAACTTGGATATAGTTCAGAATGCACTTGATTTTGTTAGAGTAAGGGCACTGGGGAATTTAACATTAGTGTTAAGATAATTGTAAAGGGATACTGCATAGCTTGGCAGCTTGGAAAGCGTGTTTATGTATCTCACTGTTTCTGTCTTGTAGAACTTAGTTTCTCTGGAAGATGTGACATACTTGGATAATGCATCATGATGCAAGGCAACACGTGGTAAGTGATGTGCTAGGAATGGCAGCTTGGGGAGAACAGTGAGGAGCCAGGGCAGGTGCAGGGCCACGGAGGGTGGGTAGGCTTTCCATACACTGAAGGGCAGGATGTTTGCTCATTCTTTCAACAGTGGGCATAATACACTGTGCAGGGCTAGAACTCAAATAAAAGCACTTAAGAGGTACATCCTGGGGCTGGAGTGATGCCTTAGCGGTTAAGGCGCTTGCCTGTGAAGACTTCAGGACCCAGGTTCAGTTCCCCAATACCCATGTAAGCCAGTTGCACATGGTGGCACATGCATCTGGAGTGTGTTTGCAGTGACTGGAGGCCCTGTTGTATCCATTCTCTCTCTTTCTATCTGCTCCCCCCCACTCAGATAAATAAATAAAAATAAAAAATATATCCCAGGGGCCTCCTGATTGAGCTTGGAATTCTTAGTGGCAAATAGACATTGAAGGTGGAATTATGTAATTGGTTGGTAGATTGTTATCGAAGGACCTGCCAAGAAGCAGCAGAGAGTGTTGCAAGAGCAAGACACCTAGTGAATGCTCGGTGTGTTGGTGCGACTGTCAAAAGGCCAGCAAGGATGTTATTGCAGTAAGCAAGCAAGGTGCTGTCAAGTGAGTTCTGGAAGTACTTACAAACCAAATAGGAATAAGTGTATGTGTGTGTGTGTGTGTGTGTGTGTGTGTGTGTCTATTTGTGTGCCTGGGTACACATGTATGCAGGTGTGTGTGCACATGTGTGTATTATTGTTGTTGCAGTCAGGTTCACATTGCTGGTAGAAATCACTCAACCAAGAGCAGTTTGTGGGGGAAAAAAGTTTATTTTAGCTTACAGGCTCGAGGGGAAGCTCCACAGTGGCAGGGAAAACAATGGCATGAGCAGAGGGTGGACATCACCCCCTGGCCAACAAAGCATAGACAATAGCCACAGGAGAGTGAGTGTGCTAAACACTGGCTTGAGGAAACTGGCTATAACACCCATAAGTCTGCCCCCAACAATACACTCCCTCCAGGAGGCTTTAATTTCCAATTGCCGTCATCCAGGGAACTTAGCATTCGGAACGCCTAAGTTTATGGAGGATACCTGAAACAAACCAACACAAATATAATCTACTTTTTTTTAAGACTGGGTATCTCATTGGCCTCGAGTTTGCCATTTAGGTTATGTTAGTTGGCCAACAAACCCTATCACCAGAATTACAAGTGTACTTCACCATAGCTGGCATTTAAAAAAATATTTATTTACTTTTATTTATTTATTTGAGAGAGAAAGGGACAGAGAGAGAGAATATGAATGAGAATGGGTGTGCCAGGGCCTCTAGCCACTGCAAACGAACTCCAGATGCATGCACCACCTTGTGCGTCTGGCTTACATGGGTCCTAGGGAATGAAACCTGGGTCCTTTGGCTTTGCCGGCAAGCTCCTTAACCATCTCTCTAGCCCCCCCTGTTTTTTTGAGGTAGGGTCTTGCTGCAGCCCGGGCTGACATGGAATTCACTAGGTAGTCTCAAGTTGGCTTTGAACTCACGCAGTCCTCCTACCTCTGCTTCCTGAGTGCTGAGATTAAAGGCGTGCGCCACCAAGCCCAGCTCATACTCGGCATTTTTAATTGGGTTTTGGGGCTCGAACCCAAGTCATCCTTGTGAGTTAAATAATTTACTTACTGAGCTTTCTCTCCAGGCCCATGTTTACTTCTCTATGTTGTGGGTGGTGTGCATGTGTGTATGCATGTTTATGTGTGTACATGTGTTGTGTAAACTCTTCTGGGGAGAAACTGATGAATGTTTGTCTCCCAGGCAGGGCACCCCTGGCAAACCAAAGACTGATTCCACCCGACGTTACAGTGGTGAATCAATGCGTTTACTGGGCTTTCTGACGGTGTAGGTGAGTGGTTACTTATAGGATAGTGGTGACTTGCAGAGCAGTCACATTGAAAGGCCTCTTCTCAGCATGGATGACGCTTTGATCATGGCTGGAAAGGTGGTGCTAACTGTCCCTTGATCTTTCCCTTCTGTACACTCATCTCCCCGCCGCCCCCATGCCACAAGTCCTTGTGCATCATTGCATACAGCTGGCACAAGGGTTACCTCTTAGGTGAGGGTCTGACTGTCCCCTCACCCTTCTATGGCGGGGAGGGTCAACAGGCCCAATGTCAGCATCTCTCCTCAGGGTCTCAGCTGCTTCTGATGAAGATGGTGATAGTTGTATGTGTTTCTTGGAGTATTGGCTACACAACACTCCACTCCTGTCTCTGGCTGTTACATCTTCTCCGCTGTCCTTTTCCACAGTGTTCCCTGAGCCGTGGAAGGGGTGACGTAGACATTAGCTCACCTTCCTCCACTTATGGCTGGGTACTGGGCCATCACGTCACAGCAGCAGGAGCCTGGTGGGCCATGAGTCTCTGTAGTACCTCTCCCACTGTAGAAAATTTCTTTCTCTGCCAAGGCCAATAGCAGTGGTAACCTGGAGTGTAAACACAGCTGTTTCAAAGGTAACAGCTGCTACATCATGTCCAGCTGGTAAGACAGAAGCACTTGCTTTCTCACTGGGACCTGTGACCTTCCTAGACATATATATATATATATATATACACATACATATATAGGTCCTGGCTTATAGTACTAGGTCTTTGGTTCTTTTCCATAGTATGGGCCTTAAGTCTAACCCGAAGGCTGTTGGCAGTACTCAAAACCACCATGCCACTATTGCACAGTCTCAGACAGGCACATCTTGCCTGGCATCCTGGCAGTGCAGGACAGCAGGGTTCACTGCTGAGCAGGATGGTTGACAAGGATAGTTCCCTGGTGGCCTGCACAGCACCCTCTGGCACTGTGAAGGTCAGCCTACAGGAGGGGAGTTTCCAGGTCAGTCCCAGCCTAGTATCTATGTCCTGTGACCAAAGCATGCATGCAGTGTCTTCAGCAATAGGGTCTTACCATCTAGTTCTGGCATGCAAACAGTAGAGCAGTAGCAGTAGTCTAGGGCAGTCCTTGCCAGCAGCTCATAGGGAGGTAACCCCTCCCTGGCCTTGGGATCCTTGTTTTATCAGGCTGTTGTTTGGGCTGTCTTTGCACCAGGCATCTATGGCAGTGGCTCGTCTCCTTTCCTGAGCTTTGTGTGCCTTCGCTGTTGATTCAGTTCCTGGGGGAGACTCTGGCTTGAATAGAACACTGGTCCCAATACAGACTGCATGGCATTGATGGCAGGCCTGCAGATGCTGCCCCACATTGCCACCTTTGCAGGGTTTAACTTTGTGCCAGCCCTTTATGGATAAGCTGTCTTTGCTTGTTGCTAGGAGCGACTTAGTCATGGATTTCTTCGGTTGCAATGCTCCATATAGTAGGTCTCTCTGCCTAGGTTGCTTGGGCCATGGGCTCTGTGTTGTACCCCCTGGGCATCATGATTTCTCACTCGACAGGGCATGGATTACTGGGGCACACAGTTCTTTAGCCTGTCCTACATATATCTTAGCTTGCTTGAACATTTCTGTCCCAATCCCATATGGGACTCTTCTTTACCCCATAACCTCTCACTTGACCACAATATCCTCAAAAATTTGCTGTGCGTGGCATCTTGTGGGGATTGATTTCCCCATCCCTGGTCTTTCAGGTACACTTGACTGTCTCTCACATTGGTTTCCAAACCTATAAAACACTCAAAATATTAGCACCCTACCACCCGTTTATACCTGCTGCTCAGTTTGGCTCCCTGGGTCTGATGGGCTGGCATTGCTACTTTTAAAAAATACATTTTATTTATTTATTTATTTATTTATGAGAGAGAAAGAAGCAGAGAGAGAGAGAGAGAGAGAGAGAATGAATGGGCACGCCAAGGACTCCAGCCACTGCAAACAAACTCCAGATGCATGTGCCCCTTGTGCATCTGGTTTGCGTGGGTCCTGGAGAGTGTAATCAGGATCCTTTGGCTTTGCGGGCAAGCACGTTAACTGCTAAGCCATCTCTCCTGCCCTGCTATTTTTAACAAGAGACAAGCTTAGTCCTCACTTGCACTGCCTTATCATTTACCCATTCTATGAACTGTTCTCCGGCATTAGAACCTTTCAGAGGCTTTCTGTCCATTTTTTTTCTCTAGGAACGCCTGCTTGAAGCAGATCTTGCCACATGTGCTTTAAAAAAATTTTTTTTTGTTTATTTAAATTTATTTACTTGAGAGTGATAGAGAGAGGCAGAGAGAGAGAGAGAGAGAGAGAGAGAGAGGGAGAATGGGCGCGTCAGGGCCTCCAGCCGCTGCAAACGAACTCCAGATGTATGCGCTCTCTTGTGCATTTGGCTAATGTGGGTCTGGGGAATGGAGCCTTGAACAGGGGTCCTTAGGCTTCACAGGCAAGTGCTTAACCACTAAGCCATCTCTCCAGCCCCACATGTGCTTTTGAGTGATGTGCAGAGGCCTGTTTGCTTGGTCCTCTTTCTCCTTACCTGTCAATGCTTCAGGACCTTATGAATCCAGTTTGCATGCCACTTTAGGTTATTTAGATCTGCCAGGTCCTCTTCTATTGCATATAGCTCATGCTCTACCAAGGGTCATAGCAAGGCTACTAGAGTCGCATGCCAGTCCTGGCATCCCTTGCCAAATCAACCTCATGAACTCCAGTAAACCCAGTCCTATCTAGCCCTGTGAACTGAGCATCAGACACTGCCTCTTGTACTCCCAGCTTCCTCAATAATACCTGTCCATCCTTCATAGCTGTCTAGTCCCCGACACCCATGAGACCTCTGCCAGCAATAGCTAAGTGTCTTCAGTGTCTCCTGTGAGTGTGAGGTTTTGGTACCTCCTATGTTGTCTTTAGTTAAGCATTCTTTGTCTCTAGGAGGGATGGGTCGTTATGTTACCTAAGTTTCCCTGCTTCCACAGCTGTCTGGCACATTCCATCTGCTCCCATACCCTACAGTCTCACTGTGAGAGGCTCTTTCATTGTGTGTGTAAAGGTTTTGCCCACCTCAAGTTGTTCAGGTGCTGGATATTCCCTAATCACTGTAGTCTCTCACCCCATTTTAAGGGCCTCGCTGTGTGTGGGGCTGTAGCTTTTCCCTTTCTTTGAACTAGAGGTTGGACTGGGGAGATTCTCCCTCTTCACTGTCTGACTCTTTCAGTGGGTTCCAGCCATAAGAAATAGCAAGGCGGACTTCCATCTCATGTGCCCTTTTATCTCACTTTCCAACCACATGCTCTTTTCACATGATAATTCTCTTACTTATTCAAGTTACCTCTTGGCAGCCATCTTGGCCTCAGGCATATCTTTTTGCACCCAGCAATGGCCATGCTACCTCTGTGGCAGCTTGGCAATGCCTGTGTCCCTGTGTACTATTCTCTGGGACTTCAGTATAAGCCTTAGCCATTTTTTAAGACACCCCTGTTCACACAGTGGACCCCACTTGCCAAGCTGACAAGCCACTTCATACCACTTAGAGGAAGACTGCCGTCCTGGTGGTCCTCCCGTGCACCCCGCGCCTGCAGATGGCCTGGCCTCGGTTGCGCATTTTCCTACCCAGAGCAAGGCCCATGCCGCCGCCGCCGCAGCTGCGCCGCAGCACGCACGCCCAGCACGCCACCCCAGCCAGCGTGGGGCGGATGCCGTGCGGCGACTTCCGTCCTCAAGCAGTTCCCTCGTTGCATACCCTGCCGTCCAAAGCTAGGGCCAGGCAGTGGATCCCCCCAAACTCATCTTTAGTTTTGTCCGTGTCCCTGTTTGCATGTGTGAAGTCTGTTTTGGGGGAGAAGCTGATGAGTGTTTCCTCCCCTAGGGAAGTCACCCGCTACAAAATAAAGGCCAATTGTACCAAACTTTACATGAATGAAACAACGAGTTTCTTGGGCTTTCTGGCAGAGCGTGGGCAAGGGCTTACTTACAGGAGTGTGGGGACCCCAAAGTAGCCATATTGAAAGATCTCATCCCAACATGAATGGTCCTCTCCCCATGGTTGGGTAGGTACATCTCCCTGCCTCCACGAGTCCTTGTGCACCCCTGCATCAAGCTGGCACAGGGGTTAGCTCAGATCTCAGGTGAGGCGCTGACCCTCTTCCCCCGTCCTTCTCCACCGCAAATGAACTCCAGACGCGTGTGCTCCCTTGTGCATCTGGCTTACGTGGGTCCTGGGGAATCAAACCGAGGTTCTTTAGCTTTGCAGGCAAGTGTTTTAAACGCTAAGCTATCTCTCCAGGTCCTCCATGTTATTTTTTGAAACGGGGTTTCACTGAACCTGAAGTTTACCAATTTGGCTAGACTAGATAGCCAATAAGTCCCAGGGATCCTCCTGTCTCCATTTGCTGGGGACAGGCGTGAGTGTCCATGCCCATAGGTGTTTGGAATTTGCACTCAAGTCCTCAAGCTTGTGGGGCAAGTATTTTACTGACTGAGCCATCTTTCCAGTCCTATAATAAATAAATAAGTGTGTATATATACATATATATAAAGTTTCCTTTATTTATTTGAGAGAGAGAGAGAAAAAAAAGTGACAGATAGAGAGAATGTGTATACTGGGGCCTCTAGCCATTGCAGTTGAACTCCAGATGCATGTGCCATCTTGTGCATCTGGTTTATGTGGGTAGTGGGGAATTGAACCTGGATCCTTAGGCTTTGCAGGCAAATGCCTTAACCTCTAAGCCATCTCTCTAGCCCTAGAAAATAATTTTTTTTAAGTTATAGTTGACACCTACATGACAAGGATTTTAAAATAAATTTTTACCCAAGTGGAGTGAGGGAGAAAAAGTTGTCAGGTGATTCCTTGGTATATGTCTTAAGGATCAACGAATGGTATCATTTATTGGGATGGGAAACAGAAAGGAACATGTATTGTTTTGGAGGGGAAGATAGTAATTTCTTTTTGTGTATGATTCGTTGAGTTTGCCAAGTTACTGAAAACATTGAAGATTAAAGATTAAGTTGGCAGTTGGCAGTGTCGGTCTAGAGGTCAGGATTTGATGGTGTACATGTAAGTAACAGTGGGTCATAAAGCAACACAAATGGGTATGGTCACTTTGAAAGAGAGGGCAGAGTGCCCAGGCTGGACCCTGGAGGGTATCACATGGTCAGAGTCCCCTAGCACAAGAGGAACTAGCAAAGGAGACTGCCAAGAGGAGCAGCCGGAGAGGCAGGAAGGGCGCCCTGAGGGTGTTGTGTCAGAAAGACCAGGAAAACGCCCACGAGGGAGGTGGCAGCTGGACAGTGCTGCACACAGATGTCAGGTGATTGAAAGTGACCACTGCTTTCCATGGTAAGGTGAATGAGCACTGGCCATTTCACTCACGGACATGGAGGCGGAGCTGAAGCCAGGTTAGAGTGAGTTGCAAATGTATAGTTGGCCCTTTGTGTCCTGGTGTTTGGAATCTACAGATAAGCCAATGGCAGACTGGAAATATTTGGGGGAAGAATGCCAGAAAGTTCCTAAGGCAGACATTAAATTTGCTGATGTTGAGTACTGCTGGGTACACTTCACGGATCCCCAGTCGTTCATGTGTGTGTGTTGCACGTTGTCTGTGCCCTGTGTAGGTAATCCTACAATGATTGCACCTGTATGGGACATGGGGGACGTCCTTGTCATTGTTCCCTAAACAAGTAACTGTTTCTATAGCATTTTTGTTGTGTTCAGGATTACACATAATCTAGACATGATAGTTTTATGAGTGGAGGGGGGTACTGGGGATTGAACCCGGAGCCTCATGCATGCTAAGTCGCTTCACCTGAGCTCTGGAGATTAGACTAATAGTATATAAGAGATATACATAGATCATGTATGAATACTTTGCCATTTTATGTAGAGGAATTAAGCATTCTTGCATTTTAGTTTCTGGGAATAAAGGTCCTGGCACTAATCCCACTAGAATACTAAAAGATTATTTGTATTTTTGTATTTGTCAGCTGGGGCTGAATAAGAAAATACCATAAACTAGGGTAGACCTGGGTCACTGTATTTGCTACTTTGCTTGTTGCTGTAATCAAGTACTTGACAGGAAACAGCTGAAGGGAGGAAAGGTTTTTTGGGCTACAGTCTGTCATGGCAGAGAAGGCATGGCCATAGGAATGAGAGGCTGGCTGGTCACTTTGCACCCGGGGGTGAATAAGAAGTGTGGAGGAAGTGAGTTACACTTTCTCCAGCAAGGCGTTATCTCCTAAAGGCTCTACAACCTTCCCAAACAGTGACATCATTTGGGGACCAAGTGTTCAAACACATGAGCCTATGGGGGACATTTCACATTCAAACCAAAGCAGTAACTTAAGCAACAGGCATTTATTTCCCAAGGCACCATCATGGTCACGTTTTCTTCCTTGGGGTCTTCATTCTGACTTGCCCATGGCTGCCTTCCTGCTGAATCTTCATCTGACACAGAGAGGGGGATCTCTTATCTCTTCCTCTTTTCATAATAATGCTAATCTTGGGGCAGGGGAGATGGCTCAGTGAGTCAAGCACTTGGTGCCCAGCATGGACCCCTGGATTTGGGTCCCCAGTACCCAAGTAAAAGCCAGGTGTGGTGGTAAGTGCCTATAGTCCCAGTGCTCGGGGGAAGAGGAGACAGGAGGGTCCTTGGGGTTTGCTGGCTAGCTAGTCTGGCTTAATTCAGCAAGAGATTCCTTACCAGAGAATGATACAGAGCGTGAAGGAGGAAGACACCCAACTGACCTGCGATCCACATGTGTAGTCACATGCACACATACACACGTCAGAAAAAGTACAAGAAAATGTACTAATCTTGTGACCTGCTGTAATCTTGATTACTTCCCACAGGCCTAACCTTTATATAGCGTCACGTTGGAACACATGAATTTGGGGAGAACGTTTAGACCCTAGCAGCATTTTCTGGGTAGACACAAAGAGGAAGGAGACTGTACAAAGTCGAGGGAGGCCTGGAGGCCAAGGGGAGTATTATATGTTGGAATAGACCTGAGCATTTTCAAATGGTGACGTGAAGGGTCTGATGGTGGGGAGAGATAGATGATTGCAGCAGATGGGCGGGGGGGAGACATCCAAATACACATTTGGGGTTGGGCATGAGACCCGCAGAGCATGTGACAGGACAGGGTTTGTCAGCATAAGGGAACTTTGAGAGGATGGGGTTGGGTGCATGTAGGTTTGGTGATTGACCATGCTCTGATGGTGTTGGTGGATTGACTGGCTCTGATGGTGTTGCTGCTTCTGTTTGGCGGGAGAAAAGGTTAATTGAAACCATGAAGACAGATCAGGCTGTCAGGAAGATGACCATAGAAGGTGTGCAGCAGATATGATGGACAAGAGAGTTCTCTGCTGCACTATGCCAGGCTGTATTGGTAGAACCTGTGATTGAAAGAATGTGGCCAACAGCCTGCCCATTCAGGTTTTCTTCAACACGACTAAGTTCTGGTCAACTCTCAGGAAACGAGAGTTCTAAGTCTGAGGCATTGTTAGGTTTTTGTGACTGAGAAAAGTGAGATAGAGGAGTGTAGATTATTTTAAAAAAATGAGCCATTAGAATGCTGTGCCATGGAATCAGTACTGAATGGAGAGAGGTGGAGACAGAAAGATACAGGTACAAATGTAGAGAAAAAAAGAATGCATGGGGCAGCATGGTGAAAGCAAGGTCTTTGAGCAAGGGTCTGATAGCAAATAGATATTGGAGTGGGACAGGCTTAGGGACTGGCAGGGCCTAGGGATGGAACATGGCAGAGGCTGGGATGTGAGGTGGGAAGAGGAGTTGATTGGTCATAAAGACTTTGAGGTATTAGGGAGAACCTGGCTGGTATAAGATGTGATGAATATTTTGGACTTGCCTAACTAAAGGGTCCATTAAGTATTTAGGGAATCTAGTTTATATAGTATGTTGATTTTTTTTTTTTTTTTTTTTTGAGGTAGGGTGTCACTCCAGCCCAGGCTGACCTGGAGTTCACTATATAGTCACAGGGTGGCCTTGAACTCACTGCGATCCTCCTACCTCTCCCAATTGCTGGGATTAAAGGTCTGCGCCACCATGCCTGGCCATTTTCTTTGGGGGGGTGGTGGAGCCCAACTGCCTTTCTTTTTGATATGAGAGAGAGAATTGGCATGCCAAGGCCTCCAGCCACTGCATTCGAACTCTAGACATGGGCACCTCCTCATGCACATGTGCAGCCTTGCCCGCTTATGTCGCTGTGTGTCTGGCTTAGGTGGGACCTGGAGAGTTGAACATGAGTCCTTAGGCTTCGCAGGCAAGCGCCTTAACTGCTAATCCATCTCTACAGCCCATATGTTGCTTTTTATTTTTAACTTTTTTCCTTTTCTCCAAAAAGCCATAGAATGTCGTTCCACCCAGGACGAGGATGTCCCCGAGGACGAGGAGGACATGGAGCCAGACCCTCGACACCAGCCTTCAGGCCCCAGAACCTCAGACTCCTTCACCCTCAGCAGCCTCCTGTGCAGTATCAATACGAACCTCCAAGTGCCCCTTCCACCACATTCTCGAACTCTCCAGCTCCTAATTTTCTGCCTCCACGACCAGACTTTGTACCCTTCCCACCACCCATGCCACCATCAGCACAAGGCCCTCTACCCCCCTGTCCAGTCAGACCCCCTTTCCCCAACCACCAGATGAGGCACCCCTTTCCAGTGCCTCCCTGTTTTCCACCCATGCCCCCTCCGATGCCTTGTCCTAATAACCCCTCAGTCCCTGGAGCGCCTCCTGGACAAGGCGCTTTCCCCTTCATGGTGCCCCCTCCTTCCATGCCCCACCCTCCACCCCCTCCAGTCATGCCACAGCAGGTTAATTATCAGTACCCTCCTGGTTACTCACATAATTTCCCACCTCCCAATTTTAATAGTTTTCAGAATAGTTCCAGTTCTTTTCCACCAAGTGCTAATAACAGCAGCAGTCCTCATTTTAGACATCTACCCCCATACCCACTCCCCAAGGCTCCCAGTGAGAGAAGGTCCCCAGAGAGGCTCAAGCACTATGACGACCACAGGCACCGTGATCACAGTCACGGGCGAGGCGAGAGGCATCGGTCCCTGGAGCGGCGGGAGCGAGGCCGCAGCCCCGACAGGCGAAGACCGGACAGCCGCTACCGGTCAGATTACGATCGAGGGAGATCGCCCACGCGCCACCGCAGCTACGAGCGCAGCAGGTGAGCCCTCACGCCGGGGCCTTCACTCACCGGCAACAACACGCTGGTTTTCCATCTGTTTGTGAAGCAACACAAAGGTTGAGCCTTTCGATTTGTAAAAGGGAAGAAAGCATGCTTTTAGGATAGATGTTGACAAGTAAATTGTCAGAAAAACAATGTTTCGCAAAGCATTCCAGAATTACGAGCCATAGACTCATTCAGTGACTATGAACCTTGTACTTTACATGACACAGTTGACATGTAACGATGATCCCATGACATGAAAGATCTTGTACAGGTTTTCATGATCAGAGACTTTGTTCCTCATTGTGATCAGCATGCCAGGTACAAATAATTCTGAGTGCTTTCAGGGTTGGTGACGTGCAGCTCATTGAGAAGCAGAGCTTGGATTCTGATGTGGAAGGTGAGGGCCTTCAAAAAATGAAGGAAGACTAGTTGTTGAAATTACAGCTTTCAAAATGGCTTTTAGCCTGTTTTCCTGCACTGAAATTGAGGAAAGTTGAACTTATTACCATTCCATTCTAGATTTATGCTTGTTTTTTTTTTTTTAAATTTATCTATCTAGGTAGGGAAATTTGCTCTAATCCAGGCAGACCTGGACTTCCCTCTGTAGTCTCAAGGTGGTCTCAGACTCACGGCAATCCTCCTACCTCAGCTTCCTGAGTGCTGGGATTAAAGGCGTGCACCACCACACCTGGCTGATCTATTTTTTTTAAGCTAATTTCCCTAATATAAGAAAAGTTACCAGTAGGTATTCTGAAAGCAGATAAAGATGTACTTTTACAAGCAGTCTGAACTCACATGCACACCATGTGTGTGCTGCTAGGAGAAGCTTGGGGCAGATTTTCAGAGGCAGTTAGTTCCAAAAGCTGAGAACCACTTCTTTATATGGGAAAATAAGAGGGCATTTGATGATTATACCAATTGTTTCCGTCTTTAGTGAGCACTATGTCCGTTTGGATTTGAGCTCTTCTTGTCATATTACTAACTGTTTTTCTTCTCATTTACTTTCATTCTCTTTTGCGACTTTTGTGCTAAAAGTGCTTGAGTTGCCCAAACTAGTCGCTTAGCTCTCTGCGTTGAAGAGCTGGGCTGGGCTGCAGTGCTCCACTAGAACCAACACGTCTTGCTCTGCGCATTCCCTCATGAACACTGAATTGATTCTGACTGGTATGAAGCCATTTCTGCTTAGCAGGCTTGCGAGGGTAACAGGCTGAGCGCTCGCTCTTGCGCGCACTCTCTCTCTGTGCCAGTAGCCTGGAAGAAATGAATGCATTTCCTGTAGAGATCTCTGGTGGGCCAAGGCTGAAAGACCATTTGTATTCCTGATTATTCTATAATAGCCTAGTTGGTAAACTAGTTGGCTAGTTTATTTAAAATTTCAGCGTGAAAATCTAAACTGGACAGAGTTAATAGTTTTCTTTAGATATTAAGGTGCTTATAATAACCTTGGAAAATTTCTTGTAAACATTCTACATAGCATTTCTACCTTGATTTATTATAATTTGAGAAGCTGTCAGGGCTCTGCTGTAAGTTCCTAATTCTTCCAGCCATGTTTAAATTTTTAAAAATACTTTATTGTTTCTTTGGTGGGGCGGGGTCAAGAGTGTGAGAGTGAGTGGGGGAGAGGGAGATTGAGAATGAATATGGCCCCACCAAGGCCTCCAGCCATTGCAAACGAACTTTAGACGTGTGCACCAACCCTGTGCATCTGGCTTTTACATGGGTACTGGGGAATCGAACCTGAGTCTTTTGGTTTTACCGGCAAGTGCCTTAACCACTGAGCCTAATCTCCAGCCCAAGGTTTAAACTTTGAGTTCTGAGTTTGAGCACGTTCAGATATGTATAAACACCCCTGTCAGATGTTCATAACGTGACTGAGGGCTTGCCTGAGTTGCCTTGGCTATAATGGATTCCCTCTGGGGTGCTAGGTGGAGTATTTGGCATCTGTTCCACATGGAATGTTTCTGTGAAATGAGCATGTGGCATGTGAACTCAATATAACTTTTAGTTGTACACCGGGAAAAACTAAAACTTCATGATGTGTACATTAGACTGAGGAGAATTTGACTTCTATCATCTGCCTCTGGTTGGCTCTCTCCTTCCTGCTTGGTGTCAGCCTTTCCATTTGCCTCCTTCTCTTCCACATGAGGCTGAATAGTAACTACAAGGTTGTCCTGAGGCAAACTGTTTCAAGAAAGGGCTGGCAGAGAGTGAGCTGTATATTTGTTACCATGAAAGAGCAAGGTTACTGTAGGAAACGGGAAAGAGAGACAGACAGCACACACAGGCACGACACCTGCAGTGGGAGGAAGCCTGTCCTGGGCTTCGTCTACGGGGTAGGGCTGTTTCACAGCGGTTTCCACGGCTGTGCTGGGGACAGTGACCGTGCAGCTGTCCTAGAGCTGGCTAGCATGGTGTACGGAAGGAATATCTTAATGCTGAAACAGGAAGCATCTTGGGACTAGTAGTGCAAGCATAGTTTTCCTTCCTTTAAATGGATTCATAGTCCACTTATATCCAGTAAGTTAATTTATATCCAAATTGATCTTTTTAATTCCTGTGCATTCAGAAGGAGCAGTTATCAAGTAATCATGCACACCTTCCTGTCTAGATGTTACAAAACTCACAAAATTAGACATATTCTTCAATTAGATTTTTTATTTGAAAACAAGCAATTATATTTTTCAGCAGCCATCTCATTACAACTTAGGCAGCTTTGACATGTTGTACCATTCATTTAATTTTTTTTTTTTTTTTTTTTTTGAGGTACGGTCTCACTGTAGCTCAGGCTGACCTAGAATTCACTATGTAGTCTCAGGGTGGCCTTGAACTCACAACGATCCTTCTGCCTCTGCCTCCCTAGTGCTGGGATCAAAGGTGTGCACACCACGACCGGCTCATTCGTTTAATTCTTAACTAAGATTATTACCATGCTGCAATCTATGCGTTTAGAGCTATGTCACACGGAGAACTTAGAGTTCCAATCTCTGGCTGTTTTATTTTAGACAGATGGCATATACCAGTGGTTGTTTCTTGTCTCAGAAGTATATTATTCCAAGTCATCTTTCTTGAGAATAGAAGAATCTTGAACTGAAAAAAAATTATTTGTCTTAATTTCTAAGCTGAACTTTACCAGCTTTATGTTTTGATTTCACAGGATTAACATTTCTTCTATTTGGGTATAGGTTAGAGATATTTTTGAGTTCAGACATTTTAGTGCCTGATCTCTTGTCTGAAAATCCAAATTTAAAATGCTTGTATGTCTATACCATACTCAGAAAATTGTGGTATTTGGGGAATTTCAGATTTTAGATTTTCAAAATTAGGATACTCAGCTTGTAAATTTATTAAATACTGAAAACTTGCATTTCCAGGATCTTGAATAAGGGATGCTCAACCTCTGCGCACCCGCGCCCCATGTTGAAGAGTGGGTGGATGGTTACTTCCCTTAGATTTGTGGTTCGGATTCTGATACTGGCACTGAGGTTTTTGTTTCTGGTCTTAATTGTTCTTATTAAATAGACTCAGAAACTATTATATTTAGGATTTATACTGGAAGGTTTTAAAAAAATCTCCCATTCCATTTTCACTTTGGGTAAGACTAATGTCTCCATTTAAGGTTTTTTTTTGTTGTTGTTGTTGTTTCCCCTCCAGATAAAAATAGCACTTAAACAACTTAAGTCTTGTGGCAGGTTAGGGATAGCTTAGAATGGCAACCCAGGCCGCCTCCTCATAGGGGTCAGAGGTCTGTTATTACAGAACCGTGTACTAACCTTTACCATAAAAACTTTAATCTGAAGCTGGGCGTGGGGGCGCATGCCTTTAATCCCAGCACTCGGGAGGCAGAGGAAGGAGGATCGTTGTGAATTCGAGGCCACCCTGAAACTGCATGGTGAATTCCAGGTCAGCCTGGGCCACAGTGAGACCCTACCTCGAAAAACCAAAAACCAAAGAAAACAGAAACAAAAAACAAAACACACAAAAAAACTTTAATCTGCATTTATTTGATGAGCAAATAGTTTTCTAGAAGTCAGTGGGCAGGAGAGTCATTTGAAATTTTTGCTGTAGGTTAAATAACCAGGGTTTGGCTGACTGGATGACCTTGAGAGAGGACTGTGATAGAATCCCTGTGTGGCTTAGTGTCAGGTGTGCAGATCAGCAGAGGCTGCCCATGTCAGCTTACTTCCATGAGCAGAAAGTAATCCAAGGAAGAATAAAGATGGCTGGTAGCATGCAGTACCTGGAAAATCTTAGCTGTGATTCATTCATTTAGAAGTTAAATTGAGCAAGGAGATGGTGTCTTTGAGTCTTCCTGTTGAATGGTTCTGTGCATTCATTCCTTTAAGAGAACGGGATCGGGAGAGACACAGGCACCGTGACAGCCGAAGATCACCGTCTCTGGAAAGGTCTTACAAAAAAGAGTCTAAGAAACCGGGAAGGTAAGCAAGCAGCGCTGTGACGCAGGCCTTCGGTCAGGTTTGTGCTGGTGCGCTCACCAGCCAGGTCTTCCTGAGAGCAAAGAGGCTGGCCAGGGTGACTTGAGCCTGCTTTCTACGTGGGTTGATTGTGTACAAGGACATCTGGGTAGACTTCCCTATGTTAGAAATTAAATGGGCCACTTTATCTGACCACTACTATAAATTAATAATTGTAAACATTTCTTAAAATCTTGAAAAACACATACTTATTTATTTATTTGAGAGCGAGAGAGAAAGAGGCAGAGAGAGAATGGGCACACACAATGTTCTCCAGCCACTGCATACAAGCTCCAGATGCATGCTCCCCCTTGTGCATCTGGCTTACGTGGGTTCTGGGGAATTGAATTGAGGTCCTTTGGCTTTATAGGCAAATGCCTTAACTGCTATGCCATCTCTCCAGCCCTATTCTTTTTTTTTAAATTTATTTATTTGAGAGGGAAAGAGGCAGAGAGAGAGAGAGAGAGAGAGAGAGAGAGAGAGAGAGAATGGGCACACCAGGGCCTTCAGCCACTGCAAACGAACTCCAGATGCATGTGCCACCTTGTGCATCTGGCTTATGTGGGTCCTGGGGAATCGAACCTGGGTCCTTTGGCTTCATAGGCAAGCGCCTTAACTGCCAAGCCATCTCTCTGGCCCTCATACTTATACTCTTAGATGTACTTGTTTCAGGAAAAAGCAAAATCTGAACTTAAACATTCTTTAGCAAAATACTAAAGTAGGAAGCATAAATAGGAAGATTTTTAAATTTGACTTTAATGAAAGTTATATATAGCCATAATTAAATAGTATTCAAAGGAAAATAAAAAGCTAGAAAAGTATATATGTATATGCATATATGTATGTATGTATGTATATATATATATTGTGTATATATATATATACACATATATATATATGCATTTTGTGTGTATGTGTGTATATATACAAAATTTAAATTATGTACCTTTAATTCTAGCACTTGGGCGGTAGAGGCAGGAGGATTAGGAATTCAAGTCCAGCTTTAACTACATAGTGAGTTCCAGTCCAGCCTGAGCTACATGTGTTTCTGACTCCAAACAAAAACAAGAAAAGAACCGATTCAAGGTAGTTCATAGGGCTGGAGAGATGACTTAGCCGTTAAGGTGTTTGCCTGCGAAGCCAAAGCATCCTGGGTCAACTCTATAGGACCCATGTAAGCCGGATGCACAAGGGGTTGCGTGGTTGCATGCATCTGGAGTTCGTTTGCAGTGGCTGGAGGCCCTGGCCTGCCCATTCTCTCTCTCTCTTTCTGTTTCTGTCTCAAATAAATAAATAAATAAAATACATTTAAGAAAATTAGTTCACAGCTGTAGGGCAATGGTAACAGACATGGTGATCAATTAGAAGCCATCAAAGCAGATATCCAGAGAGAATGAAACACTAAATCAGACTTCCAAGGCCTGCCATGACATGGGGAACACTGTGGAAGAGGGGCTGGAAAGTTTGTGAGAGCCAGAGTAGGAAGGAATACCCTGAGACATGGTTCTCCAGTACCCCACAGCAACTGACTGAGGCCTTCATGACCCCACAGTGAATCCCATAACCCCGCTGAGGAGGGCCGCCAGGGAAATGGGAGTGGGGGTGAGGGGATAAAAGAGTATAACCTTTTATAATATAAAATTTTAAAAATGATTCAGATTTGGGTGTATTAAAGTAGAAGCATTCTTGATTTACTGCTGAATAAGAAAGGTAAGATAGGGAGTTTTTCATTATTTATGTTTTTTGATGTATATGTATAGATTTTAAAAGTTACTTAAACACTGAATTTTAAGTGTAAAATGTATTATATATTATATACAATTTGTGTTAATATAATAAATATTATTTGATTACATTTTGAAATGCAGTTGCAAATGGTGGTGTTGCAGATGATTTTTGTTTTATATTTATGTTTTCTTTTTTTTGTGGGGGGAGGATTGTGTTGATAATAGCATCTCACCGTATAACCCTGGTTGACCTAGAACTTGCTACATCAGCCAGGCTGGCCTCAAATTTGTAGTGATCCTCTTGCCTTTGCTTCCTAAAGGCTGGGGTTACAGGTATAACATCTGAGTGACGATTTGTTGTTCTACATTGAACACATTTTATTTTACTAGAACTTTTTCAGGTAACAAAATGAATGTTGCATGTTATAATACATGAGTTTAGAAGATATATAAGTAAGTAACCAATTTGTATGATCTTTACACTCTCTCCAAATATGTATATATATGTGAGAATGCAACACTAAATTAGATACACAAACACACACAAAGAGAGAGAGAAGGGAGTCTTTGTTATAAAGTAGGAGTTATTGGTAGTGTATAGCACAGACTGGCCTGGAACTTACCAGGTAGACCAGGCTAGCCTCAAATTCACAGCAATCCTCCTGCCTTGGCCTCCCAAATACTAAGATTATAGGTGTGAGCCACACCTAGTTAAAATAAGTTTTTAAAAAAATTATTATTATTGTTATTGGGTTTTCAAGGTAGGGTGGTTGCTGTAGCCCAGGCTTACCTGGAATTCACTGTGTAGTCTCAGGGTGGCCTTGACTCATGGTGGTCCTCCTACCTCTGCCTCCCGAGTGCTGAGATTAAAGGCGTGTACCACCAGGCCTGGCAAAAAGTAAATTTTGACTTTGATGTAGAGTTATTTTTCCTGTCTGGCTTTTTAAGGATTATAGATTCTATCTTTATCTTGGGCTTAAAATCTACCATGTAGTTTTTACCCTGTAAACTACATCTAGAGGTTGAGTCTTTGTGTATTTCAGGTCCCAGGCATTCAGGGAGACATAGCTGGTTTCTCATCGTCTGTGTTAACTGAGTTTATACTGGTGTTTGTGGGCCTCAGAACCAGTCACTGTTGTGGTTCACTATATACTAATACTTGTGTGGAGTTCCAGAGAGGTGGTTAGGAATGTTGGAACTGTTTCACTCACATCATAGTTCTCAGGCAACCAAATGGAGACCATGTTTTGGAAAGCCTTTTAAAAATTTATTTAATTTTAAACTTTTGGCAAAGCAAGATATAGAAGGTTCACATCTTATATTCTCATTGCTGAAATTTTCTGTACACAGAAATTTCCAAGTGTTTCCCAAGTATCTTTCTCTTTCAGGAGTTATGGTGTACCAGTTGTTCCTGAGCCTGCTGGATGCACGCCAGAATTACCTGGGGAGATTATTAAAAATACAGATTCTTGGGCCCCACCCCCGGAGATTATGAATCAGTAAGTAGATCTGGGGTAGGGCCTAGGAATTTGTGTTTTTTTTAAAATATTTTTATTTTTATTTATTTATTTGAGAGTGACAGAGAAAGAGGCAGAAAAAGAGAATGGGCATGCCGGGGCCTCTAGGCATTGCAAACGAACTCCAGGTGCGTGCGCCCCCTTGTGCATCTGGATTACGTGGGTCCTGGGGAATCAAGCATGGAACTGGGGTCCTTAGGCTTCACAGGCAAGCGCTTAACCGCTAAGCCATCTCTCCAGCCCCGGGAATTTGTATTTTTAAAAAAGTAAACCAGATGATTCTGATATTACCAGCCTGGCATTTGAAAGCAGATGGGGTGCATTGACCTGGCATTTGTATTTAAGTGGAAAATGCACCAGACAGTTATTTTTACAATGGAAGAGCATTTAAAATTTTTTTTGGTAATTTTTTTTTTCATTTTTATTTATTTATTTGAGAGTGACAGAGAGAGAAAGAGGTAGATAGAGAGAATGGGTGCCTCAGGGCTTCCAGCCACTGCAAACGAACTCCAGACGCGTGCGCCCCCTTGTGCATCTGGCTAACGTGGGTCCTGGAGAATCGAGCCTTGAACCAGGGTCCTTAGGCTTCATAGGCAAGCGCTTAACCGCTAAGCATCTCTCCAGCCCTGGAAGAGCAATTTTAATAACTAATCTTTGCCTCCCTTTGAAGTCACTCCCCAAGCAGGGAGAAGAAGAGAGCTCGTTGGGAGGAGGAAAAAGACAGGTGGAGTGACAGCCAGGGCTCAGGCAAGGAGAAGAACTATACATCCATCAAGGACAAAGAGCCAGAGGAGACACCCCCTGACAAAAATGAAGAGGAGGAGGAAGAGCTCCTTAAGCCTGTGTGGATTCGATGTACGCATTCAGAAAACTACTACTCCAGCGACCCCATGGATCAGGTGGTAGGTCTGCAGTAGTTGTAGATCAGGCTTTGTCTACTTCCACACTGTTGGCATTTTGGGCCAAATTCTGGGCCTGACTGTGTATTGTGAGATACTGAGCAGCATCACTGGGTCCTGCCCTTTACCCATTAGATGCTAGTAGCATCCTGCTCTGCTGGTCAGATAGTGCCATGATGCCTGAAAATCATTGCTACAGAGAAAAGATGTTTACAAAACCAAAGCCAAGGCTTGAGAGATGGTGTAGCGGTTAAGGCGCTTGCCTGCGAAGCCTAATAACCCTGGTTTGATTCCACAGAACCCATTTAAGCCAGATGCACATGGTGGTGCATGCCTCTGGAGTTCATTTGCAGTGGCTAGAGGCCCTGCCATGCCCATTTTCTGTTTCTCTCTAATAGATAAAAATAAAATTAAAAAAAGCAAAGCCAAGAGTACAGTAGGTTAAATACATATTCTGGATTTTTTGCCACTGAACATTCTTAATACTATAGTTTCATAAGCTCTTGCCTGTAGCTAGTTTTTGCAGTTTGTTTGTTTGTTTGTTTTTTGTTTATTTGAGAGAGACAGAGAGAGAAAGAGGCAAAGCAAGAGAGAGAATGGGCGCACCAGGTCCTCCAGCCATTGCAAGCAAACTCCAGATGCATGCGCCCCCTTGTGCATCTGGCTAACGTGGGTCCTGGGGAATTGAGCCTCGAACTGGGGTCCTTAGGCTTCACAGGCAAGCGCGTAACTGCTAAACCATCTCTCCAACCCCCTTCCCCCCTTTTTTTAAAATACAAATGTTCCTTGATTTATGATGGGATTATATTCCAATAAATCTTGTAAGTTGAAAAGTTCAGAATGTATCTAATACACCTACCAAATGTCATAGTTAAGCCCTTTCTGTCTTAAATATGCTCAGAACAATCAAATTACTCTACAGTGGGGCAAAATCATCTAACACAAAATCTGCTTCTTAATAACGTGTTAAATATCCCATGTAGTTTTTTGAACCTTTCATCTAGAAAATGCCAGCAGCACAGTGCACAGTACAGTACGAATTGTGTTCCCTATGGTAGCATGGCTGGTCTGGCAGTGACTCCCTGGCCTGCCCTGCCCAGCTTCCCAAGAAAGGTCAGGGCATATTGTTCATTGCAGCAAAGATCAAAACCCCAAACTTGAAGTATAGTTCCTATTGAACAGGTATTGTTTTTGCACTGGAGAATAGACTAATCATAAGGTAAGGCCTGTCAGCAGCTTCTTTGGGACCCTTTTCTGTGTGGAATTTGAAAGATTTCCTTGTCTTTGGAAGAAAAGGGGTTTAGAAATCCATGATAGTAGCATAATATTTTGATATTTCGGGGGCAGGCTTAAAAGTCACACAGCTTTTACCAAGAAGGGCAGTTCACTCATGTGCCGAGCACTCTATTACGTGATGCCCACACTTTATTACACGTTCCTCATCTTGGCTTAGTTGATCTTCAGAATCTGTCAGGTTGTCGGTGTTGTATCAGTTAAGCACGGTGCTGTATGAAAGAGCACAAAAGCACAAGGGGTCTGGAGTAAGGCCCTGGCCAGTGTTTGCCCAGGTGCTGAGGGATGGCACTCTCCTATTGTCTTGAGAGTCCTCCACAGTGGCAGGTGGTGCTCCCCCTGCGGACATCACTTTGTCCACTCTAGCCATAGGAGCATGTGCTTATCAATTCAGAGGATCCTTGCCAACACTGAGGATTGTATTTTTTTTTTAATATTTGTTAAACTGGGATTGAGAAATGGTGGGTTATTGAAAGTTCTTTGCTTGCTTATGAGGTTTTAATCTGTCTTTCATGTGGTCACTAATATAATTGCCCATCTTGATCCTTTGTTTTGAAAAGGGAGACTCTACTGTAGTTGGAACAAGTCGGCTTCGTGACTTGTACGACAAATTCGAGGAAGAGTTGGGGAGCAGGCAAGAAAAGGCCAAGGCCGCTCGGCCTCCGTGGGAACCTCCCAAAACAAAGCTAGATGAAGATTTAGGTGAGTGGAAAAGCTTCGTATTACCTACTTCTAGCCCTTTGGGAAATATTTTTCAATAGGCCCAAATTGAGATCTCCTCTTTTTCATCTTACTTTTCAAGAACACAGAGCAGTGGAAATTCCTTCTTTTGGATCTTGTTTCCTCAAAGTTACAATCTGTAGATTGTGTGAGGATCTCATTTACAAGGCTTGCTAACAAGCATATCCCGGGCAGAGTCGTCTCGTCTTCCAGTGAGAAAGGACCATAGCGTCCGTCCTTCTGAAGGCAGGAGCCTGTGCCCCGGCCTGGGAAGGTGAAGAGGTGCCGCCTTGCCTCTCTCCTTTGCCAGACACTCCTGGCTTGATGAGGAAACAACTGGGGCCGCCTCTGTGTGATGGCTTCTCTTTATTCTTGTAGATTTTCATGTGGTGGTCTACTTTTTATGTTTTTGAGGTAGGGTTTCACTTTAGCACAGACTGACCTGAAATTCACTATGTAGTCTCAGGCTGGCCTTGAACTCACAGTGATCCTCTACCTCTGCCTCTCAAGTGCTGGGATCAAAGGCGTGCGCCACCACGCCGGGCACTGGTGGTCTACTTTTTAAATGTATGAGATTCTAAGTAGATGGTGAGATTCCCCTTCCTTCCTGCTATTTTGAGACAAGGTCTGACTGGACCCAGGCCAGGCTGGAACTTCCTGTGTAGTCCCAGCTAGCCTTGAATTTGTAGTCCTGTTGCTTCAGCTTCCCAAGTGTCAGGATCACAGGCGTAAATTACCATGCCCAGCTCATGTGAGATCCTTGAGGCTGGAAATGCCTTTTGGCATTTTTTAATTTAATGTAGTTTAATTTTTTTGAGGCAAGCCCAACAGACTGGCCTCTGTGTGTGTGTGTGAGAGAGAGAGAGAGAGAGAGAGAGAGAGAGAGAGAAAGGGAGTGAGTGAGAGAGCGTGTGTGAGTGAGAGACAGACAGAATTGGCGCACCAGGACCTCCAGCCCCTATAATTGAACTCCAGATGCCTGTGCCACCTTATGTGCATGTGCAACCTTGCACTTGTGCCACCTTGTGCTTCTGGCTTATATGGGATCTGTAGCAGACAGATTCAGGTTCGCTGAGATAAACTTCCAGACCAGGCACAGTTAATGGAGGAAGGGATTTATTGAAGCTTATAGATCCAGGGGAAGTTCCATAAATGGCAGAAGAAGCTGGCCTGCCTTCACAGGTCCAAGCAGAGAGAGAGAGAGAGAGAAGTACAAGCCAAAAAGGTCAAAAGCCACAGCACACTTCAGGAACTCCTGCTAGGCACACTTTGTATATCTTTAGATTGAAATCTGAAACCCGCCACCACACCTTAAGATCCATCAGTGATACTGCCTCCAGCCAGGTGGCTAAAGATGCAAACTACAAACAAACAAACAACTGAATACATTGGGGGCCATCTATTCTATTCAAACCACCACAGGATCTGAAGAGTGGAACGTGACTCCTTAGGCTCTGCAGGCAAGCGCCTTAACTGCTGAGCCTTCTCTCTAGCCCCTTTTGTCATTGTGTGTGTGTCCTTAGTAACAACAGCATGCCATGCACAGATAAGCTTTTTCATGTGGTATCCCCTTTCTGTCTCCCTGGGCTCTCTCCTGCCCCTTCATTCTGTCTGTCATGGAAAGGCAGCATATAAAATCACTGACTCGGAGGCCAGGTGGCCTCGCTTAGAATTCCTGCTCTGCTTACTTGGTAAGTGGGGGGCAAGACTTTGGACAAGAGAGTTAAACTCTTTGTGCCTCAGTTTTCCTTTTGTAAAATGGGGTTGATAATAGGGTCTATTTGATGCATTACAAAAAAATGAAACTTGGTAATACTGATTTTATTATATTGCTACTACAATTAAACTTCTAGATCTTTTTTTTCAGATTGTGATAAAATCCAACAGAAAATTTATCGTTTTAACCATATGAGCTCTGTAGTTCAGTATTAAGTTCAATGCATTGCTAACAACCAATATCCAGAACTTTCTCATTTAGCAAAAATGAAACTTTGTACCCATTAAGCAGCATTTCTTTCCCCAGAAAGCCCTTCCTCAGCCACTGGTAACTACCACCATTTTCTTTCCTCTGAGATTGGACTACTTCAAGTATCTTTTACAAGTGGAATCATTCACTTTTTTGGGGGGGGGGGATGGACTGGCCTGTTTCATATTGCAGATTCATATTCTATTATGTGGTCACTTTCAAGGACAAATCATTTTTTTGAAACAAACTCTTGTGTAGCCTGGGCTGGACTCAAATTCACTATGTAGCTGAGGATGGCCTTGAATTCTTTTTTTTTTTTTTTTTTTTTTTTTTGGTTTTTCGAGGTAGGGTTTCACTCTAGCCCAGGCTGACCTGGAATTCACTATGGAGTCTCAGGGTGGCCTTGAACTCACGGCAATCCTCCTACCTCTGCCTCCCAAGTGCTGGGATTAAAGGCGTGCACCACCACGCCTGGCTTTGTTGTTTTTTTTTTTTAAATTTTATTTATTTGAGAGAGAAAGAGTGAACCTCAGATGCAAGTGCCACTTTGTGTGGCTAGCTTTACGTGGGTACTGAGGAATTGAACCTGGGTTGATAGGCTTTGGAAGCAAGTGCCTTTAAACGCTGAGCCACCTCTCCAGCCCTGGCCGTAAACTCTTGATCCTTCTGCCTCTACCCCCTCTAAGTGCTGGAATTATAGGTGTGTGCCAATAAACTTGGCAATGACTAAAATCCATTGTTACTATTGAGAAAAAAAAGTAAAATCTTCAGTGTTTCATTCATGTGTAGCCACAGCCTGGCCTTTGAAATGTGTCCGTCCTGCTCCTCCTGGTAGTGCTGTGGGCTGCTGCAGCCCTAGGCCGCCCAGTCTTCCCTCCACATTCTTGCCCGCATGGCCCCTCTTCATTGCTTGTCCCCTTTGTCACTTCCTTCCCCTTTTGTCTCAGTGGCTGGGTCACAAAGTGCCCCTGCCTTGCAATTGTCACTGGCCTTTCTGGATCATCAGGGACTAGCTCTTTTCTGAACTGGTAACAGCTTTTGAACTGTGTAGCTACTATAGTTGTGTTATTTTATCTACTACTGTTCATTATTAGGTCTTGTTTTCTTATGAAAAACTTATATTTTTGCTGGTCGTGGTGGCGTACACCTTTAATCCCAGCACTCGGGAGGCAGAGGTAGGAGGATTGCCATGAGTTTGAGACTACATAGTGAAATCCAGGTCAGCCTGAGTTAGAGTGAGACCCTATCTTGAAAAAAAACAAAAAAAATTATATTTTCTTTTTTTTTCCAACTAGATTATGACTTAACATTATGAGTTCTGTTTTTTTTTTTCTTTCTTCTTTCTTTTTTTTTTTTGAGGTAGGGTTTCACTGCAGCTCAGGCTGACCTGGACTTCACTGTGTAGTTGGCTTCAAACTCATGGCGATCCTCCTACCTCTGCCTCCCAAGTGCTGGGAATAAAGTCATCTGCCACCATGCTGGCATAAACTCTTTTTTTAATGGCATTACTTCATAGAGTTTGGTGTAGAGCAGCCCTTGAAATAGTTCGAAGAGTCAGCAACTATCTGAGCTGTCTCTTAACATGTTGAGGTTTAGATCACTTAAAAGTTCCCAAGTTGGGCTAGAGGGATGGTTTAGCTATTAAGGCACTTGCTTGCAAAGCCAAAGGACTTAGGTTCAATTCCCCAGGACCCACGTTAGCCATATGCACAAGGGGGCACACGTGTCTGGAGTTCGTTTGCAGTGGCTGGAAGCCCTGGCACGCCCATTCTCACTCTTGCTCACTCTCTGACTCAAATAAATAAATAAATAAATAAATAAATAAATAAATAAATAAATCCAAACTGCTGCGTTAATCTCATGAACTGCCACCATGTTTTCCCCGCCCTCGGTTAGAGAGCTCCAGTGAATCTGAATGCGAGTCCGACGAGGACAGCACCTGCTCTAGCAGCTCAGACTCAGAGGTCTTTGACGTCATTGCAGAAATTAAACGCAAAAAAGCTCACCCTGATCGACTTCATGATGAACTTTGGTACAACGACCCAGGCCAGGTACGTGTTTTTTTTTTTTTTTTTTTTTTTTTTTTTCCCTATGAAGGTTGCAACCCACATGTCACATTTATGACTCCAGACTCAGAAGATGCATGCTGGCTGGTATAGAAATGGAATTTTGCTCTCAGAGTTATGTGTCATTTTTCAGAGCTTATTTCTTTTCAGCTTCAGAGTTCAGCTCCAAAGCTTAAGCACTAGAGCAGCTGTTCCTTGACTCAAAGTTGATGACGTTTATAAATTCCTTCCTGGGGGCAGGGTAATAGTGCTGCTTCACTAGACTTGCAGTGGGTGAAGGAGACTAACGGCAGGCCGGGGAGAGAGAGCGTGTTGGTCTTCTTGAAGGCAATTTGCCTGGAAGGCATCTTGCTGCCAGACAGTAAATAAAATTGTTCTGTAAAATTCATTGTTTTCAGCTGGTAACTGACACAGTCTTTGTAAGCTCTCTTCCTTGTTAGGTAGGCTTGAACTAATGACATAACAGCTGGACAGCTGGGCCATCATTTTTTATTTTATTTTGGAGTATTACATGTATTTTTATTTTTCTTGAGACTGGGTCTCACTTTGGACACTATTTGCACCACCATGCCTATTTTTAAACTCTGTAGTCTCAGGCTGGCCTGCAACTTACAGCAGTCCTCTTACCTCAGCCTCCTGAGTGCTGGGATTAAAGGCATGCACCACCATGCCCAGCTAAAAGTAGTATTCTTATAACAGGTTTTAACCATACAAATATACTATGCATACAAAATAGTGTCTTATCAATGTGAAATTACTAAACATAATGAAATATATACCCATGTATTTTGTAAAATAATTTGCCACTCATCAGTGTGAATAAATTAACATCATTCTATACTAAGTAGAATACTTTTCTGGTTCTTGTTAGATGATAGCTAAAATTTGTTTTGATAGGGTTAGTATATTTAGAATGACTAATAATTATGTACTGTGTGGTACCTCGGGACTGAGCAGAAATGTTTGAAAAATTGCCTATGCATTTTAAAGCTTATTTCTCAAAAAAAAATTATTTTTGAGAGAGAAAAAGGGGAGAGAGAGAGTATGCACCAGGACTTCCAGTCGCTGAAAACGAACTCCAGACACATGCACCACCTTGTACATCTGGCTTATGTGGGTCCTGGGGAATCGAACCTTGGTTCTTTGGCTTTGCAGGCAAGTGCCTTAACTGCTAAGCCACTTCTCCAGCCCAAAACTTATTTTCATATGCACCTCAGGTTGTCCTTGAATTTGTGGCAGCCTTCCTGCTTCAGCTTCCTGAATGTTGGCATTATTACACCCTGCAGTTGTCTTTTTATATAGATTACTTAGTTCTATTTACTCTATTTTATTATTTATTGTATTTTATTTATTTCAGAGAGGGAAAGAGTCAGAGTGAGAGAGAGAGAGAAAGGGAGCGCCAGGGCCTCCAGCCACTGCAGATAAACTCCAGATGCATGTGCCACCTTGTGCATCTGGCTTACATGGGTCCTGGGTAATCGAACTGAGGTCCTTTGAATTTGCAGGCAAGTGCCTTAACTGCTAAGCCATCTCTCCAGTCCAGATTACTTAGTTTTAATTCACATAATGAACTTCATAAATTTACATGTAAATTTATAATCCATTTTTTTATTATATTTTCAGGGCTGTACTCTAACACTGTAGTACAATTTTAGAGCATTTTGTCTTCTCTATAAGAAACCTTTTCTGGTCTGGGAAGATGGCTCAGCAGTTTTAGGTGCTTGCTTGCAAAGCCTGCTGGTGTGGGTTCAGTTCCCCAGTACCCCCGTAAAGCCATATGCACAAAGTAATGCATGCTTCTTGAGTTTGTTTGCAGCAGCAAGAGGTCCTGGCGCGCCCATACACCCTGTCTGTCTTTCTCTTTCCCCACATGTGGTCTTTTCATCAGCTGTTCTGTAAGGAAGTGTCCACCTTGGCTCCTGTGGGTTCCTCCTCTGTGGAGCCAGTGCTGCAGGACTCCTGTCTTGGCTCACTGTTCTGTATTGTATTGCTTTTCTGTTCTCTGTGTGCTTGAGCCTTGTAAAGGTCTGATCCATGTAGGAACACAGATCTGCTAAGAGGAAGGACTATAGAATATCTGTCTGCTCCCCTGGACACCAGTGAACACTGAGTGATTTTGATGTTGTCATCACAAGTTATGCCTGGCACTAGGAGTGTTTTGTGATTTTCAGTGAAAACTTTAAATTAATCTCTTATTTGCCAGATGTTACTTTAGATGGTATCCCAACAGTATATTTTTTAGATAGTATTATCTATCTGTTTATACCACCAGGAGCTTTAGATTTTCCAAAAGGCTAAACAAGTCAAAACTTATCACTTTATGATTTCTTGTCAACGACTTACTGCAGTAGTTTTACTTATATTTTAATTGGTTACAATGAGCTACAGAACCATGGAACTTTAAAGAAATACATGTAGATACATAGTCATTTCCTCAGGATCTAAGGGTCTCCACAGATCCAAAATCTGTAGATGCTGTGTAATGTGGTAACAGCACTTACCTATAACTGCCCTTAGCTCTGGCATACTTTAAATCTCTAGATTATACATACTACCTAATGCAGTGTTAAGTACTGTGAAGGTAGTTATTATACTGTATAATTTACAGAGTGCTGTATAAATTCTTGAGGCTGTCTTCTGAAGTTCTCTTGGATGTGATTTTTCTTTTCGTCTTTCACTCACAGAAATGATCCAGCCCATTGATGTGGTTCTCATGTCCTGGGCTAACATGGGCTTTCTGTCTTCTCTTTACGTCACGCATGCTGGTGCTGGAACTCGTGTCTTTTGGGGCACAGCGTTTTATTGCGTGCGCTGCCTGGCCCTTCCCTGACCAACCACACTAGCTTGCTCCAGTGACGGTGCGTCCAGATGGGTTTTCTGCTAAGTACTAGGCATGCCTTTTGTGCTGTTGAGAATAAATACTTACTGAGTTCATGGACTCTGCTGTTTATCCCTTATAATTAACAGTCTTCTATCTGAGAGACATTGTTCACTCATTGAGTAATGAGTAAAATAAATTCAGGTGAAAGAAGATGTGTTCTAATCTGACTAGTGTTGAAAAGCTTTTGTTCTAGTAGGCATTTTATTTTCCTATGCTTCAGAGATAACTTAAGTTTTTCTTTCTAAAAATATTAATTTAGGGCTGGAGGGATGGCTTAGTGGTTAAGGCGTTTGCCTGCAGAGCCAAGGGACCCTAGGACCCAGGTTTGATTCCCCAGGATCCATGTTTACAGTGCCTGGAGGCCCAGGCACGCCCATCCCCCACATGTCAAATTAAATAAATAAAATATGTTAAAAAAGAATTATATAAAAATATTAATCTATTTGAGAGAGATGAGTGAGAGAATGGGCACACCAGGGCCTCCTACCCCTGCAAACTCCAGATGCATACACCACTTTGCACATCTGGCTTTACGTGGGTACTGGGGAACAAATCCATGTTGTCAGTCTTTGCAAGCAAGTGCCTTAATCACTGAGCCATCTCTCCAGCCCTGCTTAAGAATTGTACCAGTTTATACTCCTAACTGTCAAGCAAAGGACACCTACGTTTCTACATCTACACAAATACAGAGAATTGTATTTATGTATTTGCAAGGGGAAAGATAGATAAATAGATCGATCGATTGATCGATAGATAGGTAATGGGTGCCTCTTGCTTTATATGGGTACTGGGAAATCGAACTCGGATCATTAGGCTTTGCAGGTTAGCATCTTAACCTCAGCCATCTTTCTAGGCCAAATTGTAGTATTTTTGAGAATATATTTCAGAGTCATTTGTAATGTAGATTTTTTTTCAATTTTTTTTTTTTTTTCGAGGTAGGGTCTCACTGTAGAATAGGCTGACCTGGAATTCTCAGGGTGGCCTTGAGCACATAGCAATCCTCCTACCTTTGCCTCCCAAGTGCTGGGATTAAAGGTGTGCGCCACCACGCCTGGCTCTCAAATGTGTGTGTGCGTGTGTGTGTGTGTGTGTGTGTGTGTGTGTGTATTGATGGGCCAGGGTTTCTTGCTATTGCAATTGAATCCAGACGCATGCACCATTTTTCCATCTGATTTTACATGAATCCTTTTACGTGAGTTGGCAGGTTTTGCAAGCAAGTACATTTAACTACTCAGCTATCTCCCCAGCCCCAAGTCTTTCTTTTTAAAACATCCAATCTCTCCAGGTCACCTTCAGATTATTCTATGCCTTCCACGAGGATACAAAATAAGCTTTTTTGTGTGTGTGAAAGAGTCTTTTTTTTTATTTTAATTTTTTTGTGAATTAGGAAAAGGGAGAAAAATGTCCTGAAGAGAGGTGGAAGGAGATGGGGGTAGACAGTGTGCTGACACTGATTTTCCTGCTCGGCAGCACCAGTAACTTGGGGTTCCAGTGTTGGCAGTTGCCTTCTATCAGATGTCATGGACAGTTTGCAGCCTCGTTGCTTTTGTAACGTCTATTTAATCTTCTAACCATCACGGTCTCTTCGGAGCCTCAGTTCTCATGACACTAAATACCACAGTTTCCAAGACATCATTGTGCCTGGTGTGGACTTTCCCCCAATAAAATTGAACTACGTTCTATTTCTGACAGATGAATGATGGACCACTTTGCAAATGCAGCGCAAAAGCGAGACGCACAGGCATCCGGCACAGCATCTACCCTGGAGAAGAGGTAACTGGCTTGGGTTGTGATGTCTGTAGGTGCCGAGGAGCCCGAAGGAGACGCGCTGTTTGTATTCTTTTCCCCTTGAATGAAATAACGTCCTCAAAGTGGTCTTTCTGTCTCCCCTAAGTAGGCTTTTACTAATAACTACAGAGGGTCAGGATTTAGGTTTTGAGAGTAGAATGTTACCAAGAAAACTTTATAAAGCTTTGAAAGGCTCATTATTGAAAGTCAGCAAGGCGTATTTAACGTGTGTTTTATTAAGTATTTTCAAACTACATATTATGGCATTTTTGTTCTGTTTTCACCATAATACTCTTATTCAAGTGCTGTGATGAGACGCAAGTTCTCTCCTGGGGCTGCCTGCCCTGGGCACTTCCTGCGGGCACTTTCCCTTACGGGGGTCGCTTGCTGGAACTGCTCTTGTTGCTAGTCTCTTGTCTCCACCACCCGGGCATGTCCAGTGACTGTTCCAGCTCTGGCTTTTTTGGAACACTAAGCCAGACCAAAAGGATAGAACACTTCTGTGTAGCTGGGTTATGTGTAAATACTCCCTTTTGATTAGTTTCCTTTGTTTTCTCCCCCTCACTTTTCAATTTTGTAAGCTATTTTTATCAATCCCAGGATTACCACTTTATGATTCAGCACATTGCATTTTAAACATGGTCCTTAATTTCTGTTTAAAACTTGAGGTCTTAATTATAATTGAAATAAAGCTCTGAGACAGCCTGATCATTTGAAAACACATGTTTCACCTTTACCTCCACTATCTTTGAAAGTAGCAAGTGCAGCAAGGAATTGTCAACTGTGGGTACTGCATTTGCTTCAGCTTGGGAGTTCTCAGATACTAATAAGGGTCCAACAACTGTGGCAAGAGAGTGGGGGCCGGACTGAGAAGAGGGCTTGTGATACAGGCCGGATCAGGTCTGTCTTGTTGGGATTTTTTTGGCTGGGCTGGAATGGCCTTCATAGCTAGCTTCATAGCCCTTGTCCCCAGAGTGCCTTTCTCAGGATGAGCATCATCTTGGTAGAAGGGGCTCTGGAGCTTAGCATGGCCTCAAAGGAACCATCTTGAGGAGCTAACCGTTGCAGGTTGCATGCTGATTAATTTCCCTACAACTAGGCGGTAGGCTCTTCCCAGAAGAAAATCAGGATGGGCAGTGGTGCCAGTGGAACACTTGTGGGCTGTACATGCAGCACACCTGTTCCTGTGTGGATGATGGGGCCTTTGTCATCAACTTGCTACCCACCAAGTGCCAGATTGGTTTCCTCAAGGAGCGGTGCCATTCTGGGAGCCCAACCATGTGTTGTTGTAGATGTGCACTTGGCTGTGTAGTAGTGGCAGTAGGCTGTTTGCATAGTCCTCAAGGGAAACTCTGCTCTGATCTTGTGGACACTTCACTCATGCCTGTCCTGTCACATCTAGATCTGGGTGAGTGTGGACATAGGCAGTCTGCTTGGTGGTAGTGTCTCTTTCGTGATGGCTACTCTCTGATGGAACCTACGCTGACGTAGAAATCATCATGTCCTCTTCCATTAGTCCACACACAAGTCTCTCCCAAGACCACCTCACCCTGGTGATGCAGTCAGTTTTCTTCTGGGCCTCGTCTCTTGGCTCTGTCATTCTTTCCACCATCTCTTGCCACAGTCATTGCTGTCTTTCAAAGCCATTTCAGAGCCAGGCTGGGACACAGCCAGTTTTTGGTTTGCTCCCACACCAGTGGACTTTGTTGCAACCTGAATGTAGACCTTTTCCTCTGCATTCATTGCTGCATCCTTAGATACCAACTGAGAAGAGGGGTGCTTGTGTCACACATTGAAGCCAGTGGGGATCTGGGCCACCTGTCGGCCAATTGTCCTTCATTCCTATTGTGTCTTCAGTTTGAATGTACCACCTCCACCGTAGGATGGGTAGTTGTCTGTGCCACATATCGTGATTGCTCGTTGGGACTGACAGAATCTAGCCTTTGTCGACAGCTCTGGTCACATCATCTATTTGGTGCCCTGGGGCTAGGCCTTTTGTACTCAGATATGCTTCCCTCTGCTGCATACTCTTGATGCACCACTTTGCATCTGGTTTTATGTGGGTATGTGGTCGTTAGGATCTGCAGGCAAGTGCCTTTACCACTGAGCAATCTCTAGCCCCTCCCCTTCTTCTTCTTTTTAAAGAAAAGAAAAAATTGATCAAATGAATTGCCATGGACTTTGTAGCCGAGATCATGTTAATCTGTCCTCACTGAATTACACCTTGCATAGCTGCTGCACTCATCAGATGTTCACTGATGAGTTCAACGGAGACGTAGGTACCATCTCTCTCGTGTACTCGGTGTCCTTAACGATGGTACTGCTCTCCATTGTCTCTGTAATGCAGTGATGTTTTTGATAACTGGATTGGAGGGCTGCTGGTGGTAATGTAAGTCGTTTCTGCTTGGTCCCTTCTCCACATTGGGATCTACTGTAGAGCGGCACCATCTGCTGGGGTTTTTCAGTTCCTGTGATACAGTCAAGGGGCAGGGCAGTGAGCACCGTGTAAATCTGAGGTGATTCATTATAAACTAGATCTTGACTGAGATTGCATTTAGTGCCTTGGCTTCATGTTTTCTACTCTGCCTGGGGCACACAGATGATGTACCCTACGATTATTTGCTTACTGCATGCAATTCTCATTGAACTGTCTGGATATCCACTTTTCCCTGGGTACAGAATCTCCACTAAACTGAGGAGGGAGAGCTGTCATCACCAGTTTTGCTTGTTGCAGTGTACAGGATACTTCCTGGAAACTGGTCAGCTCTTTGGTGAAACCTCTTGATCACCTGGAACTGAGCAAGGATAGGGTGACTATTCGAGTCACCTGCCTTTGGCCTCTTGATAACTCTTTTTTTTTTTTTTCTTCCCAAGGTAGGGTCTTGGTCTAGTCCAGGCTGACCTAGAATTCACTATGTAGTCTCAGGGTGGCCTTGAAATCATGGTGGCCTTCCTTCCTCTGCCTCCTGAGTGCTCATATTAAAGGTGTGTGCCACCATACCAGGCTACTCATCCTTTTTTAAAAAAATATTTATTTGCAAAGAGTGGTACAGGGAGAGAGGAAAAATGAACTGCAAATGGACTCCAGATGCCTGTACCACTTTGCATTTGTTTTTATATGGGTACTGGGGAATTGAACCCGGGTCATTAGTCTTATGCAGGCAAGCACCTTAATCACTGAGCCATCTCTCCTTGATTACTCATTCTTGATGTCTTCTGTTAGTACACTTGAATAGTCACCCATTTATTTTGCACATAAGGATAAGTTCTCTTAAGTATTTCATGATTCTGTGGTTCAGAGCCCCTGGCTGGCACTTTACCTGACAAGCCATAATGATAATTATGTGATGTGCCTTCTAGCAGTTTGGTCCCATCACTTGGTGTTCTTACTCCAGGATCCTGTCATCCCTTTTGCTCTCAACAAGCTCCACTCTTTGACCACTGTCCTGCGGTTGGCCCTGGCCGGTGGGGCGGCCACCGCTTATCCGGGTGCTGTGGCGCTCCTGTGCAGAACGTTTCTTTTGGTGGCTCTCCTGGGGATATCCACAGCTACTATGTGCACTCCAGTAGGCCCCCTTTTCCTCCACCATCTGACGTGGGTATTTCTAGAATGGCAGCATCGTTTATATGGACCATTGTTCTTTGGAGGCACATTAGTAGGGACATGGCAAAGTCTCTAGGTATGTGTGAATCCTGTGTGCTTGCTTCCAAGTCAGCGTCTCCTGTCCAACCTGAAGCACTCTTCCCACCTGCTCCTCTGCAGACTCCTGTGGCTGCTGGACATGCTGGTTATCTTTTGTAGCTCCTTCTCCCAAGTACCTCTGCGTCCGGGCAATGCTGTGAAATAGTTGATGATAGGTATATTGGCCGGGAGGCAGGTTGTTTGGGTGCTGTGCATAGGTTGGGGTAGTGGTGGGCAGAGCTACCTAATAGGATCTCGCCTTGTTCTCTGGCACAAGTGACTGCTCTTAACTGGGAACAGAGTCAGAAGGCTCGGAGGAGTCTGGGCAGTTAAAACCTGAATGTCCCCATCATAGGTTTCTAGGGCTCCGACCTTGGCATAACAAACCTACCTTGGTTGGCTGTCAGTTGCTCTTAAAATATGGCTGCTTTTACAGGTAAGATCTGTAGTATTAGCTCCTGGCTTCCTCTGATGTCTCATTGCTGATGATGGGAGGTTCTTTTCATAGCTCCCAGAAGGTTTGTGGCCTTCACACCTGGCTTCCAGTCGCCTCTTGTCTTCTGTGCTTACATCTCTGTAAACAGTAGTTCTTCAGTGAAGTCTTCTGATTAGTACCAGCCTAATCTAGAGCTGGTTAGAAATGCAGAATGTCAGCCCTCTGGCAGTGGAGTCAGCACCTGGGGGTGGGGAGACAGTAATCTATGATTTAATAATCCCTCTAGGTTATTTCTGGGCAGACTGAGGATTGAGGACCACAGTAGAGAATATGGTTTTTAGCAGTTGCTATCCGTTCCCACAGTCCCTTAGCCCTTTTTCTTGTAGATACCTTTTCCTCTATAGTTCTAAAGACCTGGTGTATTGTACCAGCTTCTAGTGTTACAGCCTCCTAATTCTTGATGTCTGAACATTTTAATTGGCCCACCACCTGATGCCATGGATGTCTATACTGCACGTACCATCAGTGGTAGGGTCCACTTTAATAGTTGGATAGTAAGTCATTTATCTCTAAAATGCCATCTTTCCTGCTTTCTTGACTCATTCGGGAACCAGGGCTTACCACTAAGAGAGAGATCCAGAAGGAATAGAAAGCTCGGGGCTGCTTGTCCACACTCCAGCTGGCTGGGCAGTGCGTCCTTCCTTGAGGGGTCTGGAAGGCACATCCCATGGACCAGTGATTGCACCGGTGCTGGTGCTCCTCTTCGCAGCCTTCTCTGTCCTTGCTCATGTCTGTTTCAGTCTGCATCTCTCATGTTCCCTTCATTTCTGGCCTCTTCTAATTTTGTCCCACATATTCTTTTTTTTTCCAAAATTTTTATTTTTTATTAACAACTTCCATGATTATAAAAAATACCTCTTAGTAATACTCTCCCTCCCCCCACTTTCCCCTTTGAAATTCCATTCTCCATCATATCCCCTCCCCCTGTCAATCAGTCTGTCTTTTATTTTGATGTCATGATCTTTTCCTCCTATTATGAGGTCATGGATATCCAGGCCATTTTGTGTCTGGGAAGAGCACATTGTAAGGAGTCTTACCCTTCCTTTGGCTCTTACATTCTTTCCCCCACCACTTCTGCAATAGACCCTGAGCCTTAGAAGGTGTGATAGAGATATTGCAGTACTGAGCACTCCTGTCACTTCTTTGCAGCACCATGATTGATGCCTTTTGAGTCATCCCAATCACTGCCATCTGAAAAGAGAAGATTCTCTACCAAAAGTGAGAGTAGCATTAACATAAGGGTATGAACATTAAGAGAAGTGCTTACTGAGCAGTTTGATGAACATAGTATATACATTTAGCCAGACAACAGCAGATGTTACACCCCCAGGACTGATGACTACCCGTTTTAAGTTTTCAGTATCAGGGATGTATTCCCTCCCATGGAGTGGGCGTCTAGTCCAATTAGAGGACATTTGGTTTCCACCATGACAGACTTGTCACTATTGTACCCGTTGGCTCATTTGGCCTGGCTGGCCAATTATAAGGCTTGCAGTGTCCACTGTTGAGTATCTTCACTGGTGGTATCTCTTTCTCCCATTAAACTACATGTAGAATGGCTTCTTCCAGCTTTCTGTCAGCTGGTCTACATGAAGGATGTTATCAGCTCAGTTCCAGCAGGATTTCTCAGTGGCCTTGCAGCCCAAGTATGTGGAGTCTTCAGCAATCGGGTCTTATCATCTCTTCCTGTGTCCCACATATTCTTAAAACACTGTTTTTATTCCTATTAAAACCTACTGCTGTGGTATCTGAGATTAATTTTCTGCATTTAAAAAATTGAAATTTAGCTAAAGATCAATTGTGTTCTTTGACAAATGAAAGGAAGGTGATAAAAGGCTTTTTGATCTAGAATGATCCTTAAGTCATATTTTCTGAGCCCCTTTAAGAGGCATATCATGACTTTGTATTTTTAGTCTCACTTGGGCGTCTCACATGCAGGATTGGTGTGATATAACCCAGGGGACAGGGCTTCGCCAGCAGAAATGCAACTTTCGAACAGTCATTGCATGTAAGGTAAACTCCTTTTATGCAAGCAAGAGCATTTAACCACCGAGCCATCTCTTCAGTCCTGGTAAATGCTTTTAATAGGGAATACCTGGTAACTGCCTTAAGCTGAATAGAGGTACAAGACAGGGGGGAAGCGTTCCCCAAGTTTTAGGTATAGCCTCAGGCGAGGAATCTTCTGGTCAGTGGGTCATTTGTCTCCTGGCTACTTGGCCCACTGTGGGCATCAGTGTTAAAAGAGTGCTGTCAGAATAATTGAGCATTGGATGGTACCTGATATGAATCAAACTGAAGGGGAAAGGTCGCTCGTGGGTCAGCTGGTTGACTGGGACCACTCCAGAGTCCTGAGCAAGATAGCTGAGAGAAGGATGAGATTCTGTTTTTTTTTTTTTTTGAGGTTGAGTCTCACTCTAGCCCAGGCTGAACTGGAATTCATTCACTCTTTATTCCTGTATTCTCAGGCTGGCCTCGAACTCATGGTGATCCTCCTACCTGTGCCTCCAGGGTGCTGGGATTAAAGGCATGCACCACTGCATCCAAATGAGATTCTTGTAAGCAAGAGAGTCACTACACATTTCTGAGGGAGAGTTGGCAGAGTGGATGCGACTGGCTTTGCTCTGGGAATTTGGGAAGCCCCTAGAATGCTGCGTAGTGGATTCGGTGCTTTTTATTCTGCCGTTTGGCCTGCTGCTGCCTTCTCTGTACTTTGTGCCTCAGCAGACACAACGGGCCCACATTATTCTAAGATTCTCTTGGCCCCAGCAAGGGATGCAGATTCCTAGTTGGAGGCTGGTCTGGATGCCATTGCTGGTCAAGGGTACTGGCCTGGCTTTAGGAGTAGACTGGTGTAAATAAATGGGTTCTGTCTTGCTTCATGATTCCACTGAGCGAGAGAACCAGGAAGTCTGCATCATGCACATCTGTTCTGCCAGTGGGGAGTTAGCCAAGTATTTCCTGTTGGAGCCCAGGACTGCGACTACCGGGGAAGCTCAGAGAGTCCCCAAACCTCACCAAAAGTCACTGTTCTCTTTCCTGTGTTACTACACACACCTGCTGACAGAGACGTATGGCGTCTGATAGAGTGCCACCTCCTATGATGTCTGCCAAGAGCTATTGGCAAGAGTTCCCTGGGCAGCATTCCCATGTCTCCTGGGCTCTCCTTGGTCAGCGATGATGAGAGCCAGCCTTACACTGCACAGTGGTGACGCCGAGTGAGACATTGTCAGTCAGCACTTGGCACATTGTTAAGGAAGCAACTCCCCACAGTTGGCTCAGGTGAAGAGCTCCCCCTAGTTACCACAGATCCACGAGAAGGTGTGCTTCTCCACACGGATGCACATTCAAAGTCTGTTCAGAGACCCAGCACAGGGACCCAGAAGCACCACCTGGCTATAAGTTTGCACTAACGGAATGTACACTGCAGCTCCTGGCCGGAGAAGTACAACCCCGGTAGCTGACGCCAACAGTGCTAAGAAGGTTACTGCAAACCATCTTGGGCTTAACCTGGTAACCCAGCCGGAGAGGGCACAGCCAGCGCAGACACGTCTTGTTCTGTTGTCTGCTGCAGTCGCTGCGGCTGTTGCTCTGTAGCATGCGCCTCCTCTCACTAGGGGCTGCCAGTAGCTGCGGGACAGCCGGGGAAGGAAGAGGACACGAGGTTTTGCAGCTGCTCTCCCCATGCGGCAAGGGCACTGTGGAGAAGGCCCCGTGGGACCACTCTGGACTCCGATGTTCAGTTTATGTTTTGGAAAATGCGTTTCTTTGTGTGTGCATGCTTGTTCGTGTGCGGGCACGTGTGGATATGAGGTCATGGATCGGCCAGAAGACAACCTTGGCTCATCACTCTTCAGGCTCGGCGTCCACCTCTGGCTTACTAGGTGTCTTTCATTGGCCTGGAGCACAATTCTAGACTGGTCTGAGCCAGTGAGCTCTAGGGATCTGTCTCTGCCTCCCAGTGCCGAGATGACAGGGGACTGCTGCCACGCCCAGCATTTTGTGTGGGTGCTGGAGATTGAGCTCGGGTCCTCATGCTTGCAGGGCTCACAGTTTACTGATGGAGCCAGCTCACCCTCTGCAGTTGTTTTTAAGAGGAGCCTCATCCCTGGCCAGACATCTCTGGTGGCTCTGATGGCACAGCCTCTGAAGGGAATTTGCCTCCTCAAGGCCTCACTGTCCTGGACAAGGCCAGGGCACAGTTGCTCACAGCAGCAGCCCACTCGTTTTCGCCAGTCCAGCTGTTGGCAATGTGGATAGAGGACCTCTACTGGCAGTTTTGCCAAAGGTGGCTCCCCAGTTGACTCCCCTGGCAAGCCGATGAGATCTCCCAGACTCCCCTGGCGCTGCTGTCACTCACGTGCCTACTTGAACTGAACAGCACCAGACCTTGCCAGTGACAGATTCTGCTGTGGGTCCAGTTGTTGTCCCCCAGGTCCCCACTGATGATCGTCTCTGTACTAAATGTTGAATCACAGGTCATGCTGAATTTCACTAGTGTATGTCAAAAAGATTGAGAACTGGTAATCACCAGTTATTCATTTAGTTAATGTATGTAAAAGCAAATACTGTGCTTTCCTAAGAGGATATGGGAACACACATAAAAGAATCTTTTGTTGGATGTAAATCAGACAATGCAGTCTGTTACAAATGAAAAATTTTTGATGCTTTATTTGTAAAGTCATCTTCATTTTCTTTCCCCCAGGCAATCAAACCCTGTCGTCCTATGACCAACAATGCTGGCCGACTCTTCCACTACCGGATTACAGTCTCCCCACCTACCAACTTTTTAGTAAGTTCCTAATAAGATCAAATTACTTCCAATTTAGAATGTAGATAGACTAAGACGAACATATTAAGTTATGGACTGTTTTTTTTCCTCAATTTTTATTAACATTTTCCATGATTATAAAAAGTATCCCATGGTAGTACCCTCCCCCTCCCCACTTTTGGACTTTTTTTTTTATTAAAAAAATTTTAATTTTTATTTATTTAATACACAGAATGGGCATGTCAAGGCCTCCAGCTGCTGCAAATGAACTCCAGACACATGCGTCACCTTGTACATCTGGCTTATGTGGGTCCTGAGGAGTCAAACCTGGGTCCTTTGGCTTTGCAGGCAAATGCCTTAACCACTAAGTCATCTCTACAGCCCTTAATTTAATTTAATTTATTTATTTTGAGGCAAGCCCAACTGACTGTCTTTTTTTTATGTGGGGGGGGGGAGGGGTAAAGGGGGGGGAGAGAGAGAGAGAGAGAGAATGGGCATACCATGGCCTCTAGCCACGGCAAACAAACTCTAGATGCATGCACCACTTTGTTCATCTGGCTTACATGCCTACTAGGGAATTGAACCTTGATCCTTAGGCTTTGCAGGCAAGCACTTTAATCACTAATCTATCTCTCCAGCCCAGGATGTAAAATTTTTGAACATGTATTGTGTTCTTCGTACCATTCAAAGTGGTTGACATGTATTGACTTAATTTTCACAGTATGCTTTTCTTTTTTGTTTTGTTTTGTTTTTTGAATTATAGTACTGGAATTCACTATGTAGTCTCAGGGCGGCCTCAAACTCATGGCGATCTTCCTACCTCTGCCTCCCAAGTGCTGGGATTAAAGGTGTGCACCACCACGCCTGGCTACATTTCTTAAGTCTATGGTAACCACACTATGGGACGTCAGTTCATGTTTCACAGATGAGGTTAAGTAGTTTCTCGAGGCGTCTTAGGTCCTGTGTGGCAAGGTGGGTGTTGGCTGAGGAGTCAGCTCCAGTGTGCAGGCCCGTATGTACTCTACCGTGTGGTATTGTCTCTTGCAATGTGAGGTTTAATTATTCTAGTTGCATGTGTCATCAAGAAATTTTGATTTCAAAATTTATAATGATGTATTTTAAAAGCCTTATTAAGCTATGCTTCTTACATCTTAAGCTATGCTCATTTAAGTGAGTAGTTCACAAATTTCAGTCTATTTACAGACTTGTAAAACCATTATTGTAATCTAACTTTAGAACATTTTCCTTATCTTGAAAGAAAACTTGTACCCAGTTAGGTTGAGTAATTTTCTGTGTTTATGCAGTTGCCCAGCTGAGATTTAATAGGGATCATGAAATGTGTGCTTTTTCTGTACCTTTTTATCTTTAAGATTTGTTCACGTTGTAGCAGTATCAGCATGTCATTTCTTTTTCGTGGTGCTGGGGAGTGAACCACTGTTGCATGTGTGCTAAACAAGTGCTTTGCCACAGAACCATGAAACCAGCTCCATGTATAGTTTTAAAATGTGTTTCTACTTCTTTGTGAGGAGAGAAAGAATATGAGTGTTCCAGGGCCTCCAGCTGCATGCACCACTTGGTATGTCTTTGTTTATGTGGATGCTGGGGAATTGAACCATGGTCATCAGGCTTTGCAAACAAACACCTTTAACCACTGAGGTGCCTTCCCAGCCCCAACCCGTTATATAATCTTAGTTTTATTTATTTATTTATTTATTTATTTTTCTTTTGAGGTAGGGTCTTGCTCTAGCCCAAATTGACCTGGAATTCATTATGTAGTCTCAAGGTGGCCTTGAACTCACGGCAATCCTCCGATCTCTGCCTCCCGAGTGCTGGGATTAAAGGTGTCACACCATGCCCTGCTCCCCTAGTTAATTTTTATGGCTAATTGTGGTAGTTTGACTATGATAGTGTAGATGTATGGCCCCATAGACTCAGGTGTTTTATTGAAATTGAGTTTGCAGCTTCAGCCGCTCGCTGGCTCCTGCAGCAGGCGTGTGTCACTAGGGAGAGATCTGATCTCAGCCCAGAGGTGTGCCGAGAGCAGTCTGCGTTGTCAGTCCAGCTTTCTTTCAGTGCTGGCTGTTTGGTGTTTTCTCTGTGTAGATCTGTGAAAGGGAGCTGGCTTCTTCCACCATAGATGGAACTTCCTCTGGATCTGTAAGCCAGAAATAAATCCCTTCCTCCTGTAAACTGTGTCTGGTTTTGATATTCAGCCCAGCAACGTGGAGCTGACTGCAACAGATACGAATATTTGTATACAAAGTATTTGTGTGGATATGTATGTTTTGTTTTCTTTTGGGCATGTACTTAGGAGTGTGATTGCTGTATTAGATAACTATTTAATATTTTTTAGAGAGAGGAAGAGAGAGAGAAAAAGGGTGTGCCAGGGCATCAAGCCACTGCAAATGAACTCCAGATGCATGAGCCACCTTGTGCATCTGGCTTGTATGTGGGTCTTGGGGAATTGAACCTAGTCATTTGGCTTTACAGGCAAGTGCCTTAACAGTTAAGCCATCTCTCCAGTCCTGTTGTTGTTCTTTTGGAGATAGGGTCTCACTGTAGCCCAAGCTGACCTGGAACTTACTCTGTACTCCCAGCCTAGTCTTGAACTCACAGTGATGCTCCTACCTCTGCCTCCTGAGTGCTGGGATTAAAGATGAGTGCCACCATGCCCAGCCAAATCTTTATAATCTGCTTTACACTTAAAAATTTTATGAAAAGTGTTTGGCTATTAAGAATGGCATAAAGAAAAAGTGTTGTGATTAGATTGACATTTGTGTTGTGTGATTGTGGATTGAGTTTGTTTCAGGTAAAGGCAATCTTTACAATGTGGGGGACTGCTGCACTGTGGTGTGAGGGGTTGGCTCTCCCAGAGTCTGAGACTGTAGTGATGAGGGTTGAGCTTGGCACCCCGAGCCCTTGCAAGTCTTCTAGGCGGTTTCTAGTCTTGACCATGTTGATGGGCAGTCTTTTTAGTTTGCATTGGAGTCAGCTGTGCTAGTCAGTAGCATAGAACTGACAGCGTTGTGGGATTAAAGAAAACTGGTTCCTGGAAAATGTAGCTGCCATTGATTGTTCTAGAACAATCATGTTATCCTTAATACTTAAAGTCAAGAAATTTCATCAAGCCAGAGAATTCCAGTTAAAATCAACCTTTTTTTTTTTTTTTTTTTTCTTGGAGGTAGGGTCTCACTCTAGCCCAGGCTGAGCTGGAATTCACTATTTAGTCTCAGGGTAGCCTCAAACTCATGGTGATCCTCATATCTCTGCCTCCCAAGTACTGGGATTAAAGGAGTGCACCACCACGTTTAGTTAAAATTAATCTTTTGTATAAGTTTCCTAGTATTTGGAATAACATTAACAGAGTCCTAAAGTTAGACTGGGGATATGGCTTAGCAGTTAAGGTGCTTGCCTGCAAAGCAAAAGGATCCAGGCTCGACTCCCTAGGATCCATGTTAGCCAGATGTGCAAGGTGGCACATGCGTCTGGAGTTCGATTGCAGAGGCTGGAGGCCATGGCGCGCTCATTCTCTCTGTTTGTCTGTTCCTCTAATAAATATGAATTATTAAAAAAGAGTCCCGAAAGTTGCTTTTATTGCTACTTTTGGTTTCTTGGTGTCCCGCACATGCAAATGTGTCATTATTTAAATCCTGTTTTGAATTCTTCTTTCTTTCCAGACTGACAGGCCAACTGTTATAGAATATGATGACCATGAGTACATCTTCGAAGGGTTCTCTATGTTTGCACATGCCCCCCTGACCAATGTAAGTATGTGCCAGTTGGTTCCTGGCCCTTTCCTTGCCCTCCCTTTTCCCTTGCCTTCCCTCCCCTACATCCTTCTTCTCAAAAGCCAAAATAGATTCCCCCTCATCTGTTTGTCAGTGACGTTTACTCTGCATCCCTCTGTGTGGGCGGTAGGAAGGCTGCAGCAGTGTGTTAGGTGAGACTGAATCTGCTAATGAGTCACAGGGTTGGGCCACGTTAAATGGGGTAAGTAAACATTTTGAGACTCAGAATACCATCTTGAGTGTGAAAGAGTGAAAATGGAGGATAAACTGTGGAGTAACGTGTTAAAACTATTTAGAGTTGATTGTCCTTCAAAACAAAGTTGGAAAGTTGTAAGGAGAAGCTAATATATCTTTGAGGGAAAAAAAAAAGGAGGAAGAGCATCATGCAGCTTTCTGATTTTGAATCCTAGAAGATGTCTTCTTTAATAAGAGACTTGCTTTGACATAAGGAGTCCTGATGTTTATATAGGTATTGAGGATACTTTTCTTGTTATCACTTCAAATGAAAGTTCTCTGGGGGTAAAAATCTTTCTGTTTTGAAGATTTGGGGATCGCCTAGCTTATCGTCCGCCTTGCAGTTGGATGCCAAACTGGCTGCAGCAGCAGCAGCAGCACTAGAGAGAAAGCACAGCAGTGCGCATTCCCTCGGCTGGGCTCGCTGGTGGAGCTTCCGGGATTAGAGTTGTGGTGTGCTGGTGTCGTACCTGCCATCACTACCTGACCTGCTCCCGTGCAGACTGAGACTGGACGTTGCCTCTCTGTCTGTCGTTCTTCTTTGCCGGTTTAAAACAAAGTGCTTTCCTATGAGCTTTTCATTACTCTACAGTGAATTTTTCTCTGAAGACTTTTCCTTTTTTTTTTTGAGAAGAGGTCTCACTCTGTAGCCTTTGCTGGCCTAGAACTCATTATAGCCCACGAGGAACCTTCAATTCAGGATGCTCTAGCCTTAGCCTCTGAATGCTAAGATTATACACAAGCATTCACCAGGCTTGGCTTTGTACTGAGAATTTTCTTTCAGAAGATAATTATACTGAAAAAGAAACAAAATTGTTTTTAATTATTATTTTTGGTGTGTGAGGAGAATATGTGATCATATGTATGTGGGTACATTTATGCACGGGTACATGTGTGTGTGTGGAGGCCAGAGTTTGATATCAAGAATCTTCCTTAGTTGTCCACCTTATTTTTGGGGGTCAAGGTCTCTTTCTGAACCTAGGGCTTACCCATTCTGCTAGACTACCTATCCAGCCAGCAAGCCCTTCTGTCCCTATTATGCCCGGGTTTTATTTTATTTATTTATTTTTTTGATGTAAGGTCTCACTGTAGTTTAGTCCTACCTCTGCCTCCCGAGTGATCTTCCACACACGTACACCATTAGAGCTTGCTTATACTTGTCTCTCCTCTCCTCCCCTATTCCTTCCCCATCACTGGTTCCCTTCTTTCCTCAACAAATCCTCATGTCTATTTTTTGTTTTTCATTTTTTCCCTGGTATGTGTGTGAATGTGATGTTTGGCGTATTCACACGTATAGTCCCTTGTGCCCCATACACTCACCTGCAGTGGGCCGGGGGAAGGGTTGTCACTCACCAGCTGAGGCTGAAGTGGAGTGGAACATTGGGCGTCCCTCTCTTTTGCTCTTTTGCCTGGTCTTGGTTTTTGAGCTGGAATCAGTTTTTACTGATTCTAGCCCCAAATATTCTCCAGTCTCTTCTCCCCTATCAGACTGGGATTACAGGCACATGTGGCCACACTCCAGCTGTTTTATGTGTGATCTGGAGATAGGAACTCAGGCAATCTCAGGCCCTCTTCCGTCCTCATGTTGTGTGTAAGAAACACAATTAACCACTGAGCCAGCTCTTCAGCCCTATATATTTTTAAAAATGTTTTATTTTTATTTATTTATTTGAGAGAAGGGCAGAGAGAGAGAGAGAATATGAATATGGGCACTCCAGCCATTGCAAACGAACTCTAGATGCAAGTGCCACCTTGTGCATCTGGCTTACAGTGGATCCTGGGGAATTGAACAGTGGTCCTTTGGCTTTGCAGGCAAGCACCTTAACCGCTAAGCTATTTCTCCAGCCCCCTGTCTATGTTTTGAATCTAGATTTTACACTGTAGAAAAAATGTACAATATGTTGTCTCTATTATTCTTCTCTTACACCTTCCTTTATACTCCCCCCCTTTATTCCCATTCTATTTTCATGTCATGTAAGACAGTGGCTGTTGAAGAATTTCAAGTCTGAGTGTGTGTTGTGTCTCATACTCTAAGTCCAGTGTTAAAGTCATGAAGGCCTTTAGAAATCACCTTATCCAGCTCCTCCCACCTTGTTCTGCCCTCCTCCCCTCAAGGGCTTGCAAGCACTAATTTTATTAGCATGAAAATACTTAAAATTATACATCATCTTTATTTCTTAATTCTGTAGAAGTCAGAAATCTCTCTTTGACTTTAGGATCACTGTAATCAGAGAAGAAAAACAATGTGGCTTAAATTGTAGTGAATTCTACTTTCTGGGTGTGTGATTTGACACTTTAATGTTTGTTTTTTTTTTTTTTTTGGCTTTTCAAGGTAGGGTTTCACTCTGGTCCAGGCTGACCTGGAATTAACTATGTACTCTCAGGATGGCTGGAAATCTCAGCGATCCTCCTACCTCTGACTCCTGAGTGCTGGGATTAAAGGCGTGTGCCACCACACCCGGCTACACTTTAATCTTTCTAAGACTTGGTTTTCTTATCTTTGAGGTAGGGTATTAGTTCTAGCACTTAATCTATTTTTGTAAAAAGAGATGAGATATGTTAAGTAGATTTATTTTTTAAAATAGAATGTTTAGCCAGGGGTGGTGATAGACTATGCCTTTAGTCCCAACAATTAGGAAGCTGAGGAGGATTGCCATGAGTTTGAGGGCCAGTCTGGCACCACAGAGTTCCAAGTGAGCCTGGGCTAGAGTGAGACTCTGCCTTGAAAAAAAAATAAAAAAGAATTTTTATTATTTTATTTAATTTACTTAATTTGTTTACTGGAGACAGTCTTATTATGTAGTCCAGGTTGGCCTTAAATTGTGCTTTAAATTTTTTTACTTTTTGAGCAGGTTTAGATTCACAGCAGGAAGAGACAGAATTTTCTTTAAAGACTTGTTTTTTTTTTTTTTTTTGAGGGAGGGTTTCACTCTAGCTGAGGGTGGCCTCGAACTCATGGCGATTCTCCTACGTCTGCCTCCCGAGTGCTGGGATTAAAGGCGTGCACCACCACGCCCGGCTCTTAAAAGACAATTTTTAAAGCACTTCCCAGCACAGGGCTTGGCACTGAGGCAGTTGTTCTTAGTCATTGTTATTGCTGTTTGCATCAGCTGCCTTCTTGTTGCTGAGACAAAACACCTGACTGGAAACCCCTCAAGGAAAGAAAGGGCTTATTTTGCTTACCGTTTCAAGGGGAGGTTTCATCATGGAGGGGAAAGGGTGGCAGAGCAGATAGCCCCTGTCATGTCGATGTGTCAGCCAGGAGGAGGTAGAAACGCTTACGAGCACCAGTTGATTCTGGAGTCTTAATTCTTCAAGGCCCGTCCCCGTCCCCCGTGATACACTTCCTCTAGCAAGAGTCCACAACCTTCCAAACAGTGTCACTTTACAGGGGACCAAGTTAGTTGAGCCTGTGGGAGACATTTTGCATTCAAACCACCACACTCATGTTATAAAAGATAAGACTGTAGGATCCTTGGCCTCAACATATATTTTATATTTATATTTTAATACTGAATTTCTGAAAACTTGAGACTTTAGTGTATAATGAAGAGTCCCATCATTTATATGAGAAATGTAAATCAGTTTTTGAGTGGAGTGTTCCACAGTTCATAGGAATTAGAGCCACTCAAGACCTCTTGAATTTGCAGTCGGTTCCCAGGAAAGAGGATTTTTAAGTTGATGACTGATGTGACTGGTTTTCTCGTTGAGAGAGCAGGTCAGTAAGAAGGTGTGCGGGGATAGGACAGTGGGACTTGACCACACCGAGCTCTCAGTGACGCGGAGGCTTCAAGTGTGTTGAAGGCTTTGTTGGCTAGCTGTAGCATTCTGGGAGGATGTAATCCTCTTCTGCAGCACTTTTGCTATTACTTAGTTAGAGTACTTGACATTATTAAGGGCTTTGATAATGTAACTGAAGTTATAAAAGCACGTGCTAGATGAACAGTGGCTCATAGTCTCAGTTGTGCAGGCTAACCCTCTTCTCCAATCATTTCTCAACCATACTAGCTCTCTGTTTCCAGTGACCTCACTTACACCTGGATTTGGTCAGTAACTGTCTGGAAGTTAGATTGCAGAAGTGCTTTTAAAAATATATTTGCTGTGATAAGATAGGAGTTAGTATCAGTCAGCATATGACATTCTTTCCTCTTAAATCGCCAGTCATTGGGCTGAGGAGACAGCTCAGCATTTAAAGGTGCTTGCTTGCAAAACCTGCAGGCCCCTGTTTGATCCCTAGTACCCATGGGAAGCCAGATGCACAGAGTGGCATGTGAGTTTGGAGTTTGCTTGAGATGACAAGAGGCCCTGTTGTGTTTATTCTCTCTTTCTGTCTCTCAGATGAATACGATAAAATAAAAATACTTAAGAAAAAATAACCTTCCAGGCAGAGTGACACATACCTTTAATACCAGGTAGGAGATAGGAGAATCACTGTGAGTTCAAGACTAGGTTGGGTTACAGAATGAGTTCTAGATTTGCCTGGGTTAGAGTGATACCCTGCCAATAGATACATAGACAGAGGATGTATGTATGGATGTATGTATGTATGGATGGATGGGTGGATGGATGGGTGGGTGGATGGATGGATGGATGGGTAAATAGACAGACAGATAGGACTCTGCCCATAGATAGATAGATAGGTAGATAGATTCATGCATGCATGCCTGGTAGATAAATAAACATTCAAACCTGTCTTAAGATATGATAGGCATTTCTGTTTTTGGTGGCATTGATTAGAAACTGTCTTGGTGATTTTGAAGTGATAGCCTTGGCTGTCTGATAGTAAGAAGACAAGTTCTCTTTGTGCCTGAGGGAGAGAATCAGACCTTGCATAGGTAAGAAGATGATGCCTATCCAACTTTATGTGTCTGAGAAAGTCTGGTGGGTTGTTTTTTTTTTTTTTTTTGAAAACTACAGGCACTCATGTATGTAGAGGAGAATTTAAAGAAAAGATTTCAGTGAGTGAATTACTCAAATGAGGTAGGGAAGGTTCTGAGTTCTGTACTGTAAGTCACAGCAGGATGCTTTCACACACGGTAGGAAGGAGGAGAGGCTACACCTGTGCTCTTTCTCTGCCGCTCTCATTCTTTCCCTCTTATTTATGTTCTTACTGAGTGATGCAGCCCACCCTCAGGTTTTCTTCTTTTCCCCAAGGTAAGGTCTCACTCTAGTGCAGGCTGACCTAGAATTCACTATGTAGTCTCAGGGTGGCTTCGAATTCACAGTGATCCTCCTGCCTCTGCTGCACCACCACGCCCGGCCCACCCATACGTTTTGCTCCCATGAATATCCTGATCCCTGCTGGAGATCTGTGGCAGCTGTGGTGGACATCTTTGCTATACTCTGTCTCATCAGATTGTCTGTTGCGTTGTGCTCTGTGCTGTCCTCTCAGGTACTCCAATCTTTGCAAACCTAACTTGGCGTCTTCTCTGCCTTTTGAGTTTAAAGTACTTGGGGACACCTTGGTGAATTTCTGCTTTTGCATTAACGCCATTCTGATCTCTTGGTCACTTAAGCCAGAAGTCCAGAAGTTTATTGTTCTTCGTTCTCTCTTACTCCCATGTCAGAAAGGTCAGTATGTAGATCACTAACATACTGTGCTTAAAAAATTTCCCTTCGCTTCCAGTCTTTCCTTTGTTTGGCTTCTGGACTAGTGTATTAGACTCTGGTCTGGTCCTTAGGACTTTGTGTTCCCCTCAAGCCATTTCCATACTGTTTCCCTAGTGACTCATCTGAAATGCAAACTGTGAGAGTCTGTTACTTGAATGCCCTTGAAAGTTGCTGGGGTATGGTCGTAAAGCCTGGCCTTACTGTGGCTCTGTGGCTCATAAAGGTGGCATAAGTGTTCATCCATTCTTTGTGGAATCACTCTACTTCTATCTGTGTGTAGTTTATTTTCTAAATAGCTACGTGACTTCTCAATCCCTTTTTCTCTTCCTGCTAGAACTAAATGCTGTATTTTTCTGTATTCCTACCCCCCCCCACACCCCCTTTTTGAGACAGGGTCCTGTTTTAGGTCCTAGCTTGCCTAGAACTCACGATGTAGACGAGACTGGCTTCAAATTTGCTGTGGTCCTTCTGTCTCTATTTCCGACATGCTAGGATTAAAGGTGTGTGCTGCCATGCCTGAATTCCTTCTCCAGATTTGAAGTTTCAACTTAAATGTTACCTTGTTCTTTTATACTTTATGCTTTTTTATATGCTTGTTTTTTAAAATATATTTTATTTATTTTATTTTATTTTTTGCAAGCAGAGAGAAAGAGAGAGAATGTGTGTGCCAGAGCCTCTAGCTGCTGCATACAAACTCCACATGCATGCACCACTCTGTGTATCTGGCTTTACGTGGGAACTGGGGAATCAAACCCAGGTTGTCAGACATTGCAGGCAAGCACCTTAACTGCTGAGCTCTCTCTCCAGCCCCCTATCTGCTTGTTTTTTAATTGCACATATGTCACGTTGTATCATATTCTACTTGTACTTAATTGCATGACTTTATTATTCTGTATCCTTAATTTTTTCCCTTTTGTTTTACTTTTATTTGTTTGGGGGGGGGGAGACAGTGATGATGAGAAAGAGTATAGGTGTACCAGGGGCCTCCTGCCTCTGCAAATGAACTCTAGATTCATGCGCCACTTTGTGCATGTGGCTTTACATGGGTGCTGGGGAATTGAATTCCTGCTGTCAGGCTTTGCAAGCAAGCACCTTGACTGCTGAGCCATTTCTCTAGCCCTCCTTTTTGTTTTTTAGATGGGGTCTTGTTATGTTGTAAAGACTGGCCTAAAACTTAGTATGTAGACTAGGCTGCCCTTAAATTTGTGATCTTCTTTGATTAGTTTATGGAGTGTTAGGATTATAAGTGGTGTGCCAACATGCCCAGACATTTAAGGCAGGGTCTGTGGCTTATTAATTATAGAGTAAATATTCATATAGTTGTTACCAAAGAATAGATATTGAAAAAACATGAACATATTTTGTAATTCAAGTATGTTTAAATGACTGTAGAAATAAGATAGGTCTTAAAATAATAGTGGCCTTAGCATATTTCTTAGAGTAATTTGGGATACAATACCACCATAAGGTTGTAAATGAATCCTTTGTTCATGTTAGTTACAACAAAAGTTAAATATAGCAATCAGTATCTTAACAAACAAATAATAAATCTGACAATAACAAAAAAGAACTGATACTTCATTTCTAAGAAAAAGACTTCCAGTAGATGGCATTAGGAGACTATTTTTCTTAGTTACCCTTTGCTGGCTGAGTTAAAAATTGTCTTTTTCTGATGGTTGTGGTTTGTAAAACTGATTACATTGAGATCGCACAGTCAGAAAAACTTATACCCCTCTTTAGGGCCGCTGGGTCTAATTAGTGTATCCAGCTAGCCAGCTAAGCCACTGCAGTCACCTCTTTCCTCACCATTCTCATTCTTTCTTTTATTAAAAAAAAAAAAAAAAAAAAAAAAAAAACGGGAAACTTTTGGGTCTAGACACTGTGCTGCTGTCTGATGATGTATTGATAAGAGTGAGACAGATGTGGATTTCTCTCATGCTGAGCCTGCCTGCCTTTTCCCAAGAATAGGTAATGAGAAGTATATTCTCTGGTAGTTAAGAGCCGAGGTCTAGAGCAAGAATTCCTAATTTATTGGCTGTCTGTTCTCTTAGGCAAAGAAAGCCATGGCTTTCTGGCTTCGTTTCCTCCATCATACAATGGGGTATAATGGTCAGGTCCATCCCGTGGGGTCTCTGTGGTGACGGTTTGCGTGCGTAAATGTTGTGACACATTAGAGCAGGGCCTGCCTGGGTCCAGTAACTGAAGACGTGCAGGATGAGCCTGCAGAGAGGTGCTGGGAAACTGAACACCGCTTCTTCTTGCAGATTCCACTGTGTAAAGTAATTAGATTCAACATAGACTACACGATTCATTTCATTGAAGAAATGATGCCTGAGGTAAGGAGAAGAATTGTTTAATAGATTTATGTAATTTCCTCTTTGGTTTTCCCACACATTAAAAAGTTGTTGAAGTTGGTCAACTCTGGATTTTTGCCACTTTAGACTCCCAATACCCTGTTCACTGTTGATGGGGTCATTGGTATCAAGGTTAAAATCTGCATCACTTTAAAATGTGCTGACCTGTTTTTGAACCTGTTTCTGCTTGAGTTAGTCTGCTGATACTAACTGTACATCTGTTCTGTGTCGTGCATGGGGGCCAGATTTTGGTTTGGCCATTGTCACAGAAGATTGCAGTACTGAAACTGAGTCTGATAACTGTTATGGTAATCTTATTCATTGTCTCCAGTGACAAGATCAGTGCTTGATTCATTTTTCTTCCCATATATTTACATATTTTTCTTAATTGTTTTTCATTGCGGATGCTAAGCAGCAGATTTATCTCAATATATGCAAGAGATTTAAAATTCCAAAACAAGATTAATGAGAATCTCAGGATGATTCATTGCCTGATCTTAAATTTAGTGGTGTCAACAAATCCCACTAAGAAACAACAACTAGACAACAAACAGGCTTGTGCAGTGCACGTGTTGGGCCTGGGATCCACTTGGGAGCCTCTGGCTCTCGGGATTTAACGAGGATGTGCTGCCATGGATGGGCAGGGCCTGAGGGAGGTGATGGGCGCCACTTTCATTCTGCCAAGGCCTGTTCATCCTACCTGCCATTCAAATAGCGTGAAGAGGAAGGGCCATCCCTCCACCTCCTGTTCAGAAGGGAGGTTTTGCTATCTTCTTTTTGGTTCTTAAGGTCATCAAGCCTTCGTTTGCTTTCATGAAGGTTGATGATTTTTGATGTGCTCTCATGCAAGGTGATTTATGAACCCTGAGAAAAGCAAGTAGGTGGAAGAATTATGAGACAAGATTCGCTTGCAGATCGTCATCTATGTAGCTTGTGTACAAGGCTCTATAGTGTTTCTTTGCCCTTTCTTTGTCTTTTTTAAGAGTTTAAACTTTTTTGGTAACTAGGCAGCAGTGATTCTGGGTATTGGAGGGATGGTAAGGGACAAGCTAATCAGAGCCTGTAATGTATGTGAGATTTGAATTAACAAAACATTCCTAAGGAAGTCCAATCCATTTTTCAACTGGGTTAGAAAAATATGATGTATTAGACTTAGACTTGACTATTTAAATTATCATTTTATTTATACATTGAAAAGGGCTGAGTTGACTTTTTTAAAAAAGAAATCCTAATGGTATTAATCGTGTACTTAATTTCTACCTGAAATCAGTGAATTTTTAAGTAGATTAAAAAAAAATTACTAGAGAGAGATAGAGAGAGTGAATGTGGGCATGCCAGGGCCTCTAGCCACTGTAGAGGAACTCTGGATGCATGCACCACCTTGTGCATCTGGCTTACATGGGTACTGGGGAATCAAAGCTGGGTTCTTAGGCTTCTCAGGCAAACACCTTAACCACTGAGCCATCACTGCAGCCCTAAGTGATCTTTTGTAGAAAAGTTTTAGGTAATTATGTTTTTAATGTAGTTTCGTCAAGTGCTTATAAAGATAAATTTACTAGAAAAAGTTGAAATATACATGCAGTAAATATATATTTGCAGATCTTTAGTGATTTTATTGTGGCTTATTTTTCAGAATTTTTGTGTGAAAGGGCTTGAACTGTTTTCGCTGTTCCTATTCAGAGATATTTTGGAATTATATGACTGGAATCTTAAAGGTAAATAATGTTTAAAGGAAAGAAGTAATGCTTACAGGTGGATATTATGGTGTATATAAAACTGCCCATAAGATGGGATGGGACATAGTTTTAGTTTTTAAATACCCAGGGTAAAGTGTGTTATTCATGGGAATTCTTGCTATCATTTGACATGAATAGGTTTTTGTGGCTTTTACTTTGTACAGTTTGAATGCATCTGTTACTAGTCAAGAAGATAGTACCAGTTATTATGAGTAACTGTTTTGATTTAGGGACAAAGCTCATTAGTTAATATTTTCAGTCTAGTCAATGCTCCTGTAATGAACAACTAAGATGAACGCTTATTAAAATAGATAAGGTCAGTTATGAAAATACACACTCAGAGTGACCTAGCAAGATTCAAAGGCTTGATTCCTGGTGCTTTGAAAGGATTAACATATAGTTATAATACATCTTGCTGTTCTTCACTTATAAGAAAAACCTTGGTATTTTTGAATTTGTAAACATCATTTAGCTCTTTGAGGCTCTCACTTTTGTCTTGACTAGTTGTAGTCTCCTCATGGTAATCCTCACTGGTGCTTGTCCCAGTTACCCATGATTGATTGACCTATTGAAGCTAAGAGTATTTTTTATGTTCCTACTTGTTTTTTTTTTTTTTTTTTTTTTTGTGGTCACCGTAAATCTTAGGCATTAAGCTGCAGTGTCTGCTTTCTAAGGCTGTTTGATTTCTTTTCACTTGTTTACTTTAGGTCCTTTGTTTGAAGACAGTCCACCCTGCTGCCCACGATTTCATTTCATGCCACGTTTTGTAAGATTTCTTCCAGGTAATCTTTTGACTTATCAGTGACTTGGTGAGATCATATGTCTGAAATAAGCCTGCCATTCTTTCAATCTTTAGGGACAATTTTTCCACATTGGGCACTGTTAAGTATCTACTTCTTAGACTGTGCATGGAAATGTAAAATTTTACATGCTGACTTATACCCCTGCGTAATTTATCAGAATGCCAAATTAGATGGACAATGGAGGAATAATTTATAAATTTTGAAATATACTCCATAATATCATGAGTGTTAAAATGGAAAATGTGTGTTACTCAGAATATATAAGGCTGTTTGGAAAACAGCAAATTTCATAGAACTGTGCTACACTTAAGTGGTAATAGTTATATTTTTCCATTTTTTGTGTGTGTGTGTGTGCATGTGTGTGGTGGTGGTGCTCTCCTTGCTCCTTGGATGAGACAGTTGTTTTTGCCCCTGGGAAGGCCAGACTCGCTGACCCATGAGCTTTAGAATTTACCTGAGTGTGTCCTGTTGCTGTAGAGGTGTTGAGATTGCAGATGCCTGTGCCGCTGTGTGTTTGCTTTTTGTGTGGGTGCTGGGGTCTGAGCTCCACTCAGCAGGCTAGTGGAGCAAGTGCCTTCAAGCACTGAGCACGTGCAGGCCCATGCTGTTATATTAAGGTGGTCGAAGGCGGGAGTTTTTCCGCTCTGATCATGTGCTTTTCCTTATTTGCCGTTGTCAGAAGGATATGCAGCATCTTGTTCTCACTGAACTGTCTAAGTAGGGCTGGGGAGATGGCTCTTCTTGTGAACAGCCATCTTTCCTTCTTGACTAAGTTCTGTGCCCTCTCTGGTCTTCCTGTTGCTTTCTGTTGTAAGGTGTGGCAGTATATTTAGTATTTTTTTTTAAAGAGAGTTTGGGTTTTTAATGAAATCTTTTGGGTGCCTTTGTATTTGCAAAGTCCTTTCCTTTGAGGCTTTTGCCTCCCTGGTCCCACTGCATTCTCTGATTTCATCATCAGTTACAAGGGCTGTCTGTCAATTTTGTAAAGATTCTCAGAAAAGCTCTGTTACCAGCTGAGTGAACATCACTCACCATTCCACTTGGAGCTCTTTCGTGTGTGTGTGTGTGTGTGTGTGTTTGTGTATGTGTGTGTGCGCGCGCGCCTGTCTCTTCCTCAGTCACTCTCCAGCTTGTTTAAGACAGGGTCTTTCCTTGAAGCTAGAGCTCATGGACTTGGCTAGACCAACTAGCTAGCAAGCCCTAGTGATCATCCCTCCTGTGTCATGTGTCTGTTTTCTCTACTTTAATGATTGCCACAGCTCAGCCACCCAATCCTCAGGTAAAACCTTGGGCTATGCCAACATATTAAATGAATTTGTCCCTGGGATGAGTTTATCTCCAGAATTTCACATGGGATGACATCCTTCTATGCTTGGATCTTCCATGCCCTTTTCCCTTTATTCTGCTGAGCTCCCTTGTGTATGGCATTTTTCTTCTCTTCTTGGCTGGATCCTGTGCCCTCTCTGGTCTTTCTGTTGCTTTAGTCCTTGTTGTCATGTCTGCCCATGACGTCAGTCCAGTGCCTTTTCCAGTTACATATGTGGGCTACTCTGATATCGGAGGACAACATGCGGCTGCTGCTCTAAATTTGCTGTGGAGTCTTAGCTGGGCATTTGTCTTCATGCACAGTTGGGCTTGTCATCCGTTTGTGGAATTCAGCTGTGCACTCATGCCTTTGCTCCTTGTGTCTCTCACCCTTGTTGGGTGCGTCCCCGGCAGTCCTCATGCCTGAACCCTCCTTGGAGCCTGGCTTCAAGCGCAGCTTTCCTCAGGTGTTGGTTTAGTGCCAGTTGCCCTGTACCGCGGCTCCTGGAGAGCAAGGCCAGCTGCGCCATAGACAGCTGCTTTGCTCAGGGGACTTGTCTTTCCTCCGCCTTCTCTTTGTCTGTCCACTTCTTCAGTTCCTCCTTAGCTGCTTTCATTCTTTGTCTACTTAATCTAGTTACATTTCTCCTCTAGAGTTTGAGGAAAGGATATTCTCATTTTAAGATAACATTGTTCCTATTTTTCATATAATTGTTACTGTTTATTTTGTTAGGCAATGCATTCAGAAGCTTTTTCCTTTTTTACTTCTGGGTTCTTGTCACTGAGGTGCCTTTTTTCTTTTTAAGTGAATATGTCTTTGATTTGATAATGGAGCTTAGCAGTAACCCTATTAGAAAATGCTGTTTGTTGAAAAGCCGCTCCTTTCTGTGGTTCTCTGCCTCCAGCATTTTATGACCAAACAAATCTCAAAGAGAAAGTGGGCAGTTTTAAAATCATCCTACAGAAAAGTCTTGTGTCAGATATTTATTTTGTGAAATTTCAATGCACAGAATGTTTCTCATAACTGTCGGGATAACATTTATGCTGTCATAAATGAAGAGGTCTATTGCTTTACTTTAAACAGGATTTGCTTTTTCATTAGACCTCCCTTTGATATATGTATTTGAAATACTCTGGAGGATACAGAAAAATACCTAATGTATAATACTTTTAGATATTAGGTGGCATATTATGGTTGATTTGGTTTTTACAATATGATTTCATTAAAGATCTTTCCAAAAGGTGAATTAAAAAATATATTTTGATACATATTTTTATTTTTCCTACCTATGAGTTATTTTACATAGTTGTCATACTAGGATATATGACTTGCATCCTATTTTTCATAATTCATTGAGCAGATGGATATTTTTTAAAGATTATACTATATAGTGCCAAATTTCTTGTTAGAAGAAGCATACCAGTTTATGCTGCCATGAAAATTACACTATTATTCTTTAACACTTTAGGTCCAGAAATGCTCCTTCCTTTTATCTCTTTTAAAAAATTTGCTCACTAGCATCATGAGACTCAAGTAAATGTTGTTTGTTTTTCCCCTCCCCTTTCCTTCTCTCTCGGCAGGGTGTCTCTGAAGCTCAGCTGGCTTCTATCTTCCTGTCACCGCCTGATGCATGTTGGTGTTGCTACTGTGTGCCACCGTGCTTTAGTGGGCACTCTTTGCCTTACCTGTGCTGACATAATTCTTAGCACCTAGTAGGGACTCCATAAATACTGGTTTTGTTTAGTATATCCCAATATGTTTTAGTTGCTCATGTGTCATAAGTGTGCTTTTCAAACTTTCTTGGTGTCTTCCCCTCTTTTGTTTGCTTTTGTGTTGTTGTTTCGACAGGGTTGTGCTTGTACCAGGTGGGTTTGTAATTCGCTCTGACTTGGTCTCATGGCCCAGCGCCTCAGCCTGTCATGTACTGTTTTGCAGGCATGCAGCCTTGTGTCTGGTTTTGTGTCTCGTATTTCTAAAGTAAAGTTTTGATCAGACGGTGACCCATGTATTGATAAGTGTACATGTCCTAAGTACGTGACCATGCTCTCAGTGCCCAAATCAAGAGTAATAGCATCACGGCCCCTTTCTGAACCCTTCTCCTCTCACTGCTCAGACCCTCAGTGAGAGCCCTCTTCTCCCTCGCAGCGTTGTGCACTGGTTTTACACCATGAAACTAGAGCTGTATGTTCTCTTTTGTTTAATAGGTTTTGGAGAAAGATGCTTTGCAGTTTATTATAGTTGGATAATTTCTATACTATGTGGTTCTATACAGTATGACTTAAAGCAAACCTATCTGTGACTAATGAACATTTGAGTATTCACATTTCATACCCCCCCCCCCACCACAACCTGTGCTGGCCTTTTGAGACAAGTGGTGTTTATATGCAGGAATGCAAATGCTAGGTGATTTTATATTACACTTTATAGTTACTTTGAGTCTTCCAAAATGATGGGACCATCTTTTACTTTTCTGCCGGCAGCATATGAGAGGTCATTTTTTTCACATTGTTTTCAGCACTTGGCACCTTCCTCTTGCTTTTTTGCCTCCATTCCTCCTCAGTCCCATTTCTCTTTTGTGCTTGGACCAGGCCCCACGCATGTTAAGCATGCGCTCTACCATTGGACTGTCAGCATCTCTTTTTGCATTTTAGCTGTTCTGATAAATGTTCAGAAGTATCACATTATGGTTTTGTTTTATCTTTTCCTAATGACTAGTGAAAAGGCTGGGTGTGGTAGTACACGCCTTTAATCCCAGCATTTGGGAGGGAGAGGTACAAGGATCACTGTGAGTTCGAGGCCAGCCTGGAACTAGACTGAGTGGCAGGTCAGCCTGGACTAGAGTGAGACTCCACCTTGAAGAAAACAAAACAAAACCCTCCAGCATTTTTAAAAATTCTATTTTATTTTAAAATTTACAATTTAGGGGCTGGAGGGATGGCTTAGCAGTTAAGGTGTTTACCTGCAAAGCCAAAGGACCCAGGTTCAATTCCTCAGGACCCATGTAAGCCAGATGCACAAGAGAACACACATGTCTGGAGTAAGTTTGCAGTGGCTGGAGGCCCTGGCGAGCCCATTCTCTCTCTCTCTCTCTCTCAAATAATTTAAATTTTATTTTTTATTTGAGAAAGGGGGGGGGAAGAGAATGGCACACCAGGACCTCAGCCACTGAGATTGAACTCCAGACACTTGTGCCACCAATAGTGGGCATGTTTGACCTTGGGCTTGCCTCACCTTTGTGTGTCTGACTAACATGGGATCTGAAGAGTAGAACATGGGTCCTTAGGCTTTGCAGGCAAGCACCTTAACTGCTAAGCCATCTCTCCAGCTCCCTTCCAGCATTTTAATGACAAATGAAATGGTGCATCAGTTGACATGTTTATTGGCTATTCGGATATTGTCTTTTGGCTTTGGTTTATGGGTCTATTAAGATTAGAGGACAATCTTGGGTGTCATCTTCAGGAATGCCATCTATTTTTCCTTTTGAGACAGGGTTTCTCATTGGCTTGGAGCACATCAGTTAGGCCAGACTGGCTGGTCGTTGAGCCCCCAGGGTGCCTCCTGTCTTTGCTTCTTCAGCACTGGCATTACAGGTATACCCCACTATATTGGGCATTTTTTCATGGACAGTGGGAATCAATTTCAGGTCTTCATGCTTGTGAAGCAGGCACTCCACTCTTTGACTTATCTTTCCAGCCCATTTTGCATTTTTGAGTCAGGGTTTGGGTCTCACTACATAGCCTAGGCTGACCTTGAATTTGTGGTAGTCTTTCTGTTTCACTTAGGCATGTGTAGGACAACCATAACCAGCTAACACTTCACTTCTGTTGCTTTAAACTTTCTCCTGTTTTACATAATGCGTGGAGGTATGTTTTACTTTTCTGTGGTTTTGAATTACTTCCTCTGGATAGAGTCCCATGGATGGGGCTGGGGATGTAACGCATTTGGTAGTTGTGCTTGCCCAGCATGCAGGAAGTGGATGTTATCTTCTAAAGTGCCTGTCCTTGTCTTTTGCCTATTTCTCTACATGGTGATGGCATTTTTCTCATGGGTGTGTGATTTGTAGATGTTTAAAAATAAGATCTCAAATTTTAGCTCAGATTAGCCTCAGATTTATGGCAATCCTTGGTCCTCAGTTCCCTCAGTGCTAGGATCACAGGCTTGAGACACTTCCCAATTGTGTGAGGTGGTTTATCTCTACTCTGTCTAGACTTTTTTGTTGTTGTTGTTGTTTTTTGTTTTTCTGGGTAGGGTCTCACTCTAGCTCATGCTGACCTGGAATTCACTATATAGTCTCAGGCTGGCCTTGAATTCACGGTAATCCTCCTACCACTGCCTCCTGAGTACTGGGACTAAAGGCGTGCGCCACCGTGCCTGGCTAGACTTGGTTTTTATGATTGGTGTAAAGCTTTTTTCACTTCCAGTGTAGATACCTAATTGCCCCATACCATTTCCTGAAAAGGTCTTTCTTGTTTTCATCATCTGTCTTTTCTTGGCCTGGCTCTGTTTGTGAATAGACACACAGACAATACAGATGAGTACTCAGTACGAAAGAGCACTCCCTTCTGCGTGTGTGAAAACAAGTAGGTGCTGTGACTTGTTTGCAGTTGTCACAATCTGTGTGAGGGGAATTCTGCTTGTTCTCAAAATGAGATTATGCTGAGTGTACTTACATGGCGCTTTTGCAGGCGTACATGTGTGTGCTCGTGTGTGAGGATGCATGGGTTTGTGTGTGTGTGTGTATGTTCATGTGTGTGAGGATGCATGGGTGTGTGTGTGCTCATGTGTGTGAGGATGCATGGGTGTGTGTGTGTATGCTCATGTGTGTGAGGATGCATGGGTTTGTGTGTGTTCATGTGTGTGAGGAGCATGTGTGTGTGTATGTTCATGTGTGTGAGGAGCATGGGTGTGTGTGTGTTCATGTGTGTGAGGATGCATGGGTGTGTGTATGTTCATGTGTGTGAGGATGCATGGGTGTGTGTGTGTTCATGTGTGTGAGGATGCATGGGTGTGTGTGTGTTCATGTGTGTGAGGATGCATGGGTGTATGTATGCTCATGTGTGTGAGGATGCATGGGTGTGTGTATGCTCATGTGTGTGAGGATGCATGGGTGTGTGTGCTCATGTGTGTGAGGAGCATGGGTGTGTGTGTGCATGTGTTTGGAGACTAGATAGCCCCACATTCCCCGTCTTGCCTCCCCAGCACTGAGATTACAGGTGCACACTTTACATGGGTGGGTGCTGCGGATCCAAACTCAGGTGCTCTTGCTTGTACAGCCAGCACTTTACCACTGAGCCATCTCCCTAGCACAGTATAACTTGCCTTTTTAACTCACATACTTTAGACACTTTTGGTATAATTTTTATGTCTTTTTATAAATACCAATGTAGAAATGGAATTCCGCATTGTAGACAGATCTGCCTTTCACAGCATCAGCAGCAGTGTTGTGTGTCCGTCTGTTGGTGTTTGTGAGCTCTCATGAGAGTTCTGGAAGTGACATCGCTTCATTAAGATGGTGTGTTAGTGACTTTCTCATTGCGGTGACCAAATACTGACGAGGAGCAGCTTCTGGAGGGAAGGGTTTATTTTGGCTTAGAGCTGGAGGTTGTCGTACGTCATGCTGGGAAAGGCACGCTGGCAGGATCTTGAGGTGGCTGCTCACATCCTGTCCATAGTGAGGGCGTAGAGAACGATGAACACTAGCACTTTGCTCACTGCGAGCCCCAGCCTCAGAAATGATGCCACCCAGGGTTAGGATAGATCCTCCCACTTCAACTTAATCTTAAAAAAATCCCTCACAGGCATTTCTGCAGATTTGTTTTCATGGTGACTCCAAATCCTGTCAAGTTGCCAACTAGAAGAGATTAACCATCGCAGATAGTATGCATATTTTAAATTTTGAAAAGGAGCCAGAGCCTTTCTAAAAAGGACACATCAATTTGTAGTTCTGGGCAAGAGTTTTTATAAAAAGCACTCTTTAAAATGACCTGCTAACACTGAATATTGCTAGTTTCTTTCAGTTTTATACATCTGACAGGCAAAAATATTGTTAGTATTTGCCAGTTTGTTGAGCCAAGAGATTGAGTAGCTTTTTAGATGTTTTAAGTACTTCATGGGTCTTCTCATTCAGTACTTTTGTTTTGTTTTGTTTTGTTTTGTTTTGTTTTTTCGAGGTAGGGTTTTACTCTAGCCCAGGCTGACCTGGAATTCAATCTTGGGGTGGCTTCAGATTCACAGTGATCCCCCTACCTCTGCCTCTAGAGTGCCGGGATTAAAGGTGTGTGTCACCATCCCGGCTTTTAGTTACTTTCTTAAAAAAGTATGTATTTATTTAAAAGTGGGGGGGGGGAGAAGGAGAGGAAGAGGGCAGATTGAAATAGAAGGGGTGTGTGCCAGGGCAAATGAATTCTAGACCTGTGTCGCCTTGTATAGCTGGCTTATGGGGTCCTGGGGAGTTGAATATGGGTCTTTAGGCTTCGCAGGCAAGTGCCTTAACCGCTAAGCCATCTCTCCAGCCCCTCATTCACTTACTTTTAAACGAATATTTTATTTATTAGAGAGAGAGAGAATGAGAATGGGTGTGCCAGGACCTTAGCCACTGCAAACCAACTCTAGATGCATATACCAACTTGTGCATCTGGCTTACGTGGGAACTGGGGAATCGAACCTGGGTCCTTAGGCTTTGTAGGCAATCACCTTGATTGCTGAGATGTCTCTTCGGGTCCATTTACTTTTTTTTTTTTTCTTTTTTTCTTTATTAGTTAGTTTTGTATTCAGCAAATACAGTCAGTTTGGTACCATTATTAGGCTCATCTGTGACCTACCCCCTCCCCTTGGCCCCTCCTTGTTGAGGTATATGGGTCATGCATTGTGGAGTTAGCCCACAGTTATGGGTAAGATAACTGTCTCTGCATATCATGACCCAACATGTGGCTCTGACATTCTTTCCACCCCCTCTTCCGCAACATTTCCCTGAACCATGTTGGGTTCATTTTTGGTCTGCTTCAGTGATAAGGTGTTGGGGGGCCTCTCAGGCTCTGGCTCTCTGTTTTGGTAGGAGTTGATTTTTCTCTGTGTTGATCTCCTTCCCCCTTGTGCTGGTATCCGGTTCATCAGGAAAAGAGCACCCTTGCTTGTTTTGCCAATTTTTCTTAGTTTTGGCCGGGTCCCTTTTGAGGTATGATGGGGTGGCTCTCTCCTTAGGATCTGTGTCTATCTTTCTTTCCCCGGGATTTGTAGCGCAGCTAGGCGGTCGCCATCTTGGCCAGAAGTCCCCATTTACTTTTTATTTATATCAATTTATTATTGTGTCAAATTGAATGTTCAACTTTTTTTTTTTCTTTTTTTGAGGTAGGGTCTCACTTTAGCTCAGGCTGACCTGGAATTCTGTATGTAGTCTCTGGGTGGCCTCGAACTCACGGTGATCCTCCTACCTCGGCCTCCCGAATGCTGGGATTAAAGGCGTGTGCCACCATGCCCTGCTGAATGTTCAACTTTTATTGGTCATTATAACTTTTCTCCAGTTTCTCAGTTGTCATGTTTTGAAGACAGCTATTTCAATTGCTTTGTATGTGTGTATAAACTAAGCTCGATGGTTTAAGCCAACTGTTGTTCAATGCAGGTCTCTTTGCCAGAAGCCAGCCAAACCACAGAGAATCCCGAATAGATTTTAAGAATATTCTCACATTTTTGTTTCTTTCCTATCCTATTTTTCCCTTTGGTTGCAAAACAGTGATTGAAGCTAAACCCAGTTTAAGGTTCTGACGGTACCTGCCTAGGGAAAGGAGTAATTCCAGGCCGTGAGATTGCATGCAGGGAAATCCTGTGCATCGCTGTGTTACCACATTGAAAAGCTGGACTCAGTTTTGCAAATTGACCGTCTAGCAAATTGATTTTTAGAAATTGCTCCATCTGGAGGAGTAGTTCTCTGGTATGGCTGGAGGCGGGGGACTGGGAGGGTGAGAGACTATATCAGAATTTCTTGAAGGCAAGTATAGTCTGCAAAAAATTTCAACTGATGCAGCTTCTTAATAGAACTTTATGTTTTGACAAATTAAAAAATATTCATTATTAATACAGATGTTCAAAGTAAGACTGTTTCAAGTCATCTTGGAAATAGAAGATGTAGTCATGCAGTTAGTTATTCTCAGTGTAGAGGAAGGGCAAGGTATTTTTTTATTTCTTAAAATTGAATGTTTGTTACATAGTTGATAAATACTTGTTTAAGCAGCCATATACTTAACACAAATTCCCTAACAAATTGTCCCCCTCTTCCAAATAACCACATAAATAATCAAGCAATATAAACTGAGGGAATTGGTCTCTGAGACACAGTTTATAAAGTCTGTCAGTTCATTAGTGACTGTCCAGATTCATTCCCTGAAACACAAACTCCACTTCTTCCCGAATAATGAGTCGTTGTCACAGTTCCAGCCCCAGAGCTGGCAGCATTCCTGCTAACCTTAGCTTACCCGCTCTAATTTCTCATTTATATCATGTCCTATTTATCCTAGCCAACGAGATAAAAATTACTTCCTAGCCCTCAGTGACATCGTTCCATAAATCCCCACCATAAACATGTAGCAAAGCCGACGCACGCAAAGAGCCAATTCATTAACATGAGTAAATCCATGGTCGTCTGAGAGCAAGTGGCCATGGTATTAATCTGCTTCAGAAAGTCATTCCACGGTATTTATGGTGTCTTGTTGCCATGTGGGATGTGACAGATATAGCCCATGTCCCCTGGGCTTGCACATGACTCTCTACTTTTGTCTCCCTCCTCCTACGTTTCCATGAAGACTGAACCATGGAGCACAGTCTGAGCCTCCTTTCGAACAAACCTTCCAGCCCAGGTCGTTCTGCTTGTCACAGTAGTAAATAACTACCTTTCTATAGGTGGCGTCTTCAGTAGGTTTGACTGTGGATTTGGTGTGCATGTTTTGTTTAATTGTGTCCACTTTCTCTGCTGCTGTAAAACTTACTCCTTCCTAATCAGCAGCTTTATATCCAAACTGAAAACTAGGTAGTTGGTTTATTTATAAACATTTAGTAGTCATTTTTTGGTAAATCTTACATGTATTCCTTTCTTCAGTTGGGCTATGCCTGCTGCATTCGTTTAGCCCAGAATTGGAGACTGTAAGAGACCTTTGGCTTGTACGTTTAATATTTCCAAGTAGCTCTGTTTTCCTTCCTCACTTTAAATGCCCCCCATCCATTTTACTTTTATCTGAAGAGTCAGCCAGGTAGCTGCTTGCCAGGAGAGTCCGTTGCTGTCTGTATACCTGGACCTCTGCATATTGGCGACTTTCACCATGTTCCCTTCATAAAAATATGAATCATGAAAATAACATTGCGTTTCAGCAGCATCTTAGACTAGTATCTTTGTAGCCCTCGGTACTCTTAAGTAATCCCAGCGTGTTTTAGCGTCTGTAAGCCGAATGCTCGTGTGCTCTTTCCTTGTTGCTGCACATCTAGTCAGTGCGGCAGCTCGCGCCGAGGCTTTCCAGGTGTCCGTCATTCCTGCTGTCCTGTCCTGTCGAGTGCACGCACCGTCCAGCCACGTGTTCCCAGCTCTGCGGTGTCAGCGCCGCAGGCCCCTGGAAGACGAGAGTGCCGTGGGCTCACATTGAAAGACGGGCATCATGGCTTTGCTGTGCTCCTTAGCAAGGAGGGTGACATCCCGGATTCAGAAACACAGGTCACGTGCAGGTGGATTAAAATGCATCTCGAGACTGACTTAGAGATACATGCCCTGTACACCTTGTGTACTTTCTGCTGCTAGAACAAAAGCACTGTGGGCCTAATGGTTTAGATAGTGAAAATTTGCTTCTCACAATACTGGAGGCTGGCAGTTGGGTATCAGGATGTTAGCACGGTCCGTTTCTAGTGAGGACTTCTTTCAGGTTTATAGACAGCTGCTTATTTCCTCATAGGATGGAGAACAAAGGAACAACATACCCCCTCACATGTCTCTTTTGAGACAAGGTTTCACTCGGTAGCTCAGCCTGGCACTCACGATGTAGTCCATGATGGCCTTTGAGTCTCAACAGTTACCCTACCTCCTCAGCCTCCTGATGGCTGGGACTACAGGAGTTTGCCATCACATCTGGCTTCCTTTTCTTCTTTTTAAAATGTATGTATTTATTTGTGTGTGCATGTGGGCATGTGTGGGGGTTAGAGCACAGCCGCAAAGTGTCCATCTTTTTTTGCCACTGCAAGTGAACTACCAGAGTGCAGACTGACGTGGGAGCGGCCGTCCCAGGAGCTCCACACTCTCCCTGCTCCGCCTTCCATTGCTGTAGGTGCGTTTGAATCACTGACTCCTGCACCGCTGTGTACACGGCCGGGTACGGGCACTGAGGAACGGAAGCCTGCGCAGGCAGGAAGGTTTTGCAAGGATGGGCCTGTAAGTGCTGAGCTCTCCCCCAGCCGCACACCTGGCTCTCTTGTCTCTTCTAGAGAGGAATTCCACCTGTGAGGGTGCGAGAGGCAGCGAGGGAGGCAGGTCTGACTGCAGCGGGAGAGCGGTGTTTCCCGTTATACCAGGTGCTGCGAGGGTCCTGTGCTGCAGTCGCCCCTGCCCCCTGCCCCTGCCAAACCAGCACATCCACAGCCCTAGGCCCTCATTCCTGATCTGACCTAATCAGCTCCCAGAGGCCCTGGCTCTGTATGGTGTCCCTTTGGGAGTTAGGATTTCGACATACAAATTTTGGAGGGACACAAACACTTCAGCCTGTGACACCATGAGAGCTTGCTGATCACAGGTGGCTTTTGGATTTAAGACAGCTGCTTGGTAATGAGGCATAAAAAATTCACTGCTGTGGATGATAATTTGGGTTCGTCAATAGAACATATCTGCAGGTAGTTCATTGTGTTCTGTGAGTTTTGTCACTTCTTAGAATTTTTTTTGTAGAGGCTCCTGGTCTTTGACTTAGAGAATTTTATTTTCAGAATGTTATCTACAAAGGTTCTTTTTGGAACTGTTGCGATTAATCATTATTAGTATATGTACTTCTTTAGGCCCAAGGGCTTGTGGATTCTCTTTGAAGTGGGTTATGATTGCAACACGAGACTACTCACAGCACCTGGTATATAACAGTTAAAAAAAAAAAAAAAGCTCCTGTTGCAAGATAAAATGCAGAGCTCTTGGCGTGGGGAAGCTTTGCAGGGTCTGCCGTCCGCGCGCCTCTCACCCTCTGCCGCTCACGTCACGCTCAGCACTGCCTCTGCGGATCCCGAGCACACCAAGCTCACTTCACCTCTGCGCTTTTGCTGTGACGCTTTTTACCTTGGTAGCTGCATGGTGGACTCTCTTGCTTATTTCAAGGTGGTTTTTTTTTTTTTTTTTTTCCTTTCTTTCCCTTTTTATTTCCTGTTTCTGGCTCTGTGATTGAATCTACGGCCTTGCTCATGCCAGGCAAGAATTCTGCCATTAAGCAAATATCTAGCCTTTCTTTCATTTTCCTCACTCTCTTAATGTCTCTTCAAAAATGCCTTCATTGGGACTAGTTGGGAAGAAGGGATTTCATGGATATGGAAGCTAGGTTTATAAGAGAGGGTAATGAGTATGAATATGACTTTTATATATATGTATATTTATCAAAAATAAAATTTAAAAAATTAAAGTGCTCTTTTATTCAGATAAGGTCTTGCTTTGTAACCCAAAATTCACAACCCTCTTGCCTGAGCCTCCTGAGTGTTGAGATCACAGACATGTACCACTGTGTCCAGCTCCTTGACTGTCCTCTCTGTTCCCTTTCTCAAATGTTCTTCTTCATGACACACATCATGACCTGGTCTATTGTGTAGTTGTTTTTAACTGTCAGCTCTCCACTGAATGCAAGCTTTGAGCTCTTGGGAACACTGGTATGTTCCCAGTACTTAGAACAGTGCCTGGTGAGTGTTTTTAATGAGCATTTGGATGAATGACTGCAGGCGTGTATGATGATGGTGGCAGTGGGGTCCCGGGTCAGGGGCACATCTGTGATGGAAGGGTTGGTTCGTACTCTTCTCTCCCAAGTGTGACGGCCTGCCCACATTCCTAGCCAGAAGCAACTGCTCGTAAGGTTTTCTTTTTAATCCTTCCTGTTTTCTTATACCCCTGGGTGCTTATAATTCTTCTGAGCAAAAAATACCGTCCCAGCACTACTGACCTTTGCCCTCATCACCCCCATCTGCCCTTGCTGTTTGGCAGTACTATCTAATGGTACCGATCGTATTTGCTGGAAGGGTAGTAAGTGTCCTTGCAGGGATGGTCTCCTCCAGAGTCCCCTTTAGGGTTCTCTTCTCCCTGTGGGTGGGAATAGACAAAGGAAGTGGTGTCAGATGTATTGCCCATGTTGGACAAGAAGCTCAACCCAATAAAGAGGTAGAGCCTGTGAACCCTCATCAATGACCGTATTAAATGGATGTCAGACTCATCAAATGCCAGACTCTTTTTCCAAGACCCTTTAATTGTGTGCTTTGTTGTTTTCAGTCCTCTGTCAGTGGTGATACTTGCCTTCTTTGTAAGCCCCCAACACTTGGTATTTTATCCGTGTAGTAACTCTGTAATGATCCTCCATGATATTAGTACAGACTCCTCAGCTCCATTCATCATGACAGGTGCAGCACATTAGCACCCAAAATTAGATCGTAACAAAACAATGTCTTATTGAAAGCATCCATAAATATCTCATAAAGCTTAGAGTTTCCCTAAGACAGTAACATCACTTCTAAAACGCTTTCATCTGTTAGCCTAGAAAGAATGCTAAAATATTTAGACATAACATGGCTCTGTTTTATTATAAACTGTGGTTCTTTATGCTGGGGTGTTTGAAATTCCTTTAGGCAGGCACCTTTTTTTATAATCATACTCACAAATAGTCTTTTATCAGTCCTAATGTTGTTGCCTCTTTAGTAAACGAGATTGTTTATGAGCAGTGTTCGTCAGTGAAACAAATGGCTTCTGTAGAAGTTGACACCTGTTTAAACAATCTAAATTTTAAGTTCCCTTTTTATATGTGCTCTTTTCTAGCCATTGTCTGTTTTACCTTAGTGAGCTGGTGATTTGCTCTTAATTGGGTAGCCTTACTTTGTCCCCTCTCTCCGCTGTCACCCAAGATGGAGGCAAGGAGGTGTTGTCCATGCACCAGATCCTTCTCTACCTGCTGCGCTGTAGCCGAGCCCTGGTACCCGAGGAGGAGATCGCCAACATGCTGCAGTGGGAGGAGCTTGAGTGGCAGAAATACGCGGAAGAATGCAAAGGCATGATCGTCACCAACCCGGGAACGGTAAGGGGTGCTCACACTCCCGAGACCCAGTAACCCTTTCCAGACACACACACACACACACACACACACACACACACACACACCCATAAGATCATGTACAAGTGCTTATTGCTTCTTCCCTTCTGAGTAATTTTTCCTTTAGGTACTTAGGAAATGCTACAATTTAGTTTTAGCTAATAGTCAATTTACCTGATTAGTGAGTTTCTTCTGCCTGAAGGTAAACACATATTTAAGGCTTTTGTTACACGTTTCTGATGGTTTCTAGATGGGTTGTAAAATATCTGGCAGAACTCATTTCTTCATACTGATAGATATGTTTAAAGAAACAAATCCCTTGTCAGTTTGATACAGAAATTTATTCTTTTTTAAAAAATTTTATTTCTTTATTAAAGAGAAAGAGAGAGGCAGACAGACACAGAGAGGGAAATAATGGGTGTGGCAGGGCCTTTAGCCACTGCAAATGAACTCCAGATGCATGTGTCACCATGTGCATCTGGCTTATATGGGTTCTAGGGAATTGAACCTTGGTCCTTAGGCTTCACAGGTAAGTGCCTTAACGGCTAAGCCATCTCCCCAGCCCAAGAAATTTATTCTTTAGGTCAGTTTTGTATTTATTTTGGTTTGTAGTGAAAATTCATTATTTAAAATGCCTCCCCCCACCCCCCGAGGTAGGGTCTCACTCTAGCTCAGGCTGACCTGGAATTCACTATGTTGTCTCAGGGTGGCCTCAAACTCATGGCGATCCTCCTATCTCTGCCTCCCGAGTGCTGGGATCAAAGGTGTGCGCCACCACACCCGGCTTGCGTTTTCTTTGTTTTAATGTAATTTTTCTCTTGTGTGTGTGTTTTTTTTTTTAATTATGTATTGGCATCTTATTAGGATAAAAATTTGCAGAAATAGAGAATTTATTCATGTAGCTAGATATGGCGGTGTATGCCTACAGTCCTGACCCTTGGGAGGTTGAGGCAGGAGGACCATGAGCTCCAGGCCACTGTGGGCTGTGTAGGCACGGCCAGCCGAGCCTGCAGAAAACCCACATCCTGCAAAGAAACAAAGTGAACTATTGAAACCAAGCTGTGTCTCAGCTTTTTTTTTTTCTTTAGGTCTCAATTGTATAATGGCCTTGATTTATAAAATACAAATTCTAGATCTCCCTTCTCATTTATTTCTTTGAGAGAGAGAGAAAGAGAGAGGCAGATAGAGAATGGGTGCACCAGGGCTTCTAGCCACTGCAAATGAACTCCAGATGCACCTTGTGCCTCTGGCTTACATAGATACTGGGGACCCAAACCTGGGTCCTTAGGCTTTACAGGCAAATCCCTTAACCACTAAGACATCTTTCCAGCCCTGATTTCTTAATTTTAGAGCAGAGGCTGACTTTTCTAGGGAAATTTGACTAGTGCAATTTTGATATTTAAGTGACATTTGAACATTTAAAAAAATTAGTTTTTTTTTTTAGCAATATGCATGAATTTACACAAATCTACCCTCTTTGTCCCCTAGTTGTCTTTGTCAGCTGACTTTCTGGACTGTACATGCAGGTGGGGGTCACCTTGTCCCAGACAAGCCAGGCTCTGGCTGTTGGACCTTGTGTGCGGCAATTCATCTGCAGTTTACTGGCCGCAGCACGTGTTGATTCTGTGGCTGTAGTCTCTAAAGAAACCTAGCCAAGGACCCACAACCTGCTTGTGCAAACTGAATCACTAACTAGCGATTCCCCTGACAGCTGATTATAAGCAGAGGGGTTGCTCAAACAGATACCTATGATTTGACCATCTTTTTCTCAAATGTAAACTTTTAGGAGATAAGGCATTTCATGAATAGCCCAGAAGGAACCAATACCTATTTCTTTCTTTAATAAACATCAAGAAAACATAAAATCACGAAACTGTTAAAAAGTAAAAGATATTCTGTACAGATATTAAGAAAATATTTGACTTTCGTGTTGCCCCACCTTCTGATTTAAAAGTGTGAATTAAAGGAGTATACAAGGCACACTGAGAACTAACGGAAAAGTTAAAAAGAAGCATCCGTCGGTTCATCCTGGGTAGCAGTGTGCTATTCATTTGAATGTGAAGTGAGAGCAGGCTCCGCCTGTCTGCACATCCCTTCCCCACGATGTGGAATCCTTTCCCTGTGCCTTGGGGAGGTTAAGGAAAAGTTATATCTGACTAGGTGTCCTTTTAAAAGTTTAATTTTTAAAGGTTACTGTGTGGACTGCAAAAAAGGATAAAATCACTGTTCATTATGCCAAATGGCAGAGACTCATTTGTGGGGATGACATTATAGTTTTTATATAGTATAACTGCTATGACTAAAGGATTTTAAATGACAGTTTTCCCTTTGGGGACAAGGCTTTCCTGGAAAAAGTCCGATTAATTCTTTCCCTACTTAGGCTAAAGTCAATACTTCAGGGCTTCTTATGGGAATAAATGGCTTTGACTCTTTTCCCCCTAGAAACCAAGCTCTGTCCGCATTGATCAACTGGATCGTGAACAGTTCAACCCCGATGTGATTACTTTTCCGATTATCGTCCACTTTGGGATACGCCCTGCACAGTTGAGTTATGCAGGAGACCCACAGTAAGATACTTCTCGGTGTTTGTCTTAGCCAATTTCACCTTCTACTAACAGCTGAATTTACAGGGGAATACCCTTAGTGAACATTTTCCTTTTTGAAAATTAAGACCTGAAATGACCCATGTTTCCAAATTCACAATTGAGGGTTTGGTGGCTCTAAAGAATCATATTCTCTATGTATTTGATTGCAGTAAATTGTGAGTTCTGCATGGTTTTCCACTTTAAGAAGCTTTTCCTTTATGCACTGTTGTAATGATGATTTTTCATTTGTTTTGCGCCCTTTAGAGAAAAGCAGCACCTATTGGTTCCTAGCACTGCTGAATTGATGCAGAGTTGCATTTTCAGGGGCCATCTTCAGTATCCCACACAGGAGTCAGGGGTTGGATGGGAAAAGAGGAGCCATATCTTCCTGCATTTAGAACTGATGGCTTCTGCCCATCACTGTGGTCTTTCCAAACTGGCATGTTAGTATTTTTCCTGGGGGAAGATGAGGATATGTGGGAATGCAGATAGTGCCATAGTAGTTTTCAAGTGTGTTTGGATTTCCTGTCTTTTAAGCAGATAACTTCCTGAGTTAATTTTTTACAAAAGTTTCATAATGGGAGAAAAGGGCATGGGAAATTTTCAGTTCATAAATACAGTTCTGGCTGACGTGTACTAGAAGAGGCTAAAGGGTTTTGTTCTTTTTTTCCCCTTTGGATAAAAGTATGAAGCAGTGAACCAGGCACTGTGTAAGTACTTCTTTCTTTCCTCCATTCTCTAAAAGATGTTGAAAAAGGAGAGGCCTAATTCAGGCCAAGAAAGGAGCAGTTTCAACATGACAGCAAATCTTTTGCAAATCCCTTCTTGTCAGAAAGATGTTAGTAGAATGTGATGAGGCTCTCGTCGACTCTCAGATGGCAGGACTGCATTGACCAAGGGCTGTGTGGTGTCTTCATTCCCAGATCCCTTTAACAGTACCTTTAGGCTGATCCCGGGTATCATATACATGGCTTCAACAAATATGCTAATTTTTATTATGCTAAATACAAATTAGTATAGAGCATCACCATGCCACGCTCCCCACCCCATGGAAACAGGCTACAGCTCTGTGGCTAAAGTATTAGCACAAATGAGGTTCTCTGTTCTAATGCTTTGCAACTGATTATCCCTATTAAAGAAGGGATTTTTTTCCCACGAAACAGATATTTTATATTTAAATAAAACCCCTTACTTAACAATGAGAAAGGAGGCATGTTTCCATTGGCTAAAATGTCTTGGTGTGTCTTGTTTGGAATTTTTCCAGACACTTCTCCATTTAGTCTGCACCTCACTTTCAATGCAAACCGGCAATCATCTACTTACTCACCGCTTCCAAGTGACTCCTGGCCAGCTTGCCTCCCAGCCAGGCCATCCTCCTTAGAACGAACGTGTCCTGCCACTAAGGAGCTCAGAGGAGTGTACTGGTGGTTGAGCAGGCCTATTAAAATAATTGCTTTTATTTCACTCTAGATTTTCCTTCTCTTTGGCTAACCTGGCGCTCTCTCCTTTTTCTTAGGTACCAGAAACTATGGAAGAGTTATGTGAAACTTCGCCACCTCCTAGCAAACAGCCCCAAGGTCAAACAGACGGACAAACAGAAGCTGGCACAGAGAGAGGTGGGTGCTGAACCCTGTTCCTGTGCGTTCCTCTATACTGCTAGCAGAAGAGAGACAATACTTGAAGAAATGACCCTTCCTTCTCTGCCTGCATTAGTCTATTGATTGCTACTTCACCATCTTTTAGTATCCATGGGAACATCTTTATCCCTAAAAAAAACCTCAGTTTCTTGACAATGGTTGCTTTTAATAATCATATCTTTTTCTTTTTTCCTTTTTTTTTTTTTTTGGTGTTGGTATCTGAACCCAGGCCGGGTCTCATGCCCTGTGTACTGGTCAGTCACTCTACTCCTGAGCCCTTAAACACATCTTCAGTAGAAACTGAAGAAAGCTTAAGCTTTGGTAAATCTGCTTTTTGTCTTGAATTAGAGTGTGCCTGACACATTGCTGGGTCTTAGATTTCTTGGTCTTCAGGTTGTAACAGATCATCTTCCAGTAATTCTGTCAGTTCAGCAGGCTGTACTAACTTTGTGAGGCATGAGGGGTGTGGCGCCTTGTATGCCCGGGTTTGTTTATAGTTTAAAACTGAAGAGGAAACGCATTCAGTATCAGCACAGACTTTGCTCAGTGAGGTTTTATTCTGCTGTAGCAATGCAAGCTTCGAAGCTAGAAAAAGATGTGAGTTCTGCCTTTGTGACTTCTGTGGCTCGAGTCAGCCAGATACAAAGAAGAGCACTACAGTGGAGAGACTGGTGGAAGTGCCCCAGCGAACGTCCCTCCTGTGCTACTCTGTCTGTAGTAGGACCTTAGTGGTGGAAATCCTGCTTTGATTATGACTCCTAGGAGATTTTTATTAAATTGCCTGCATACAAATATAAAATCTTTAAAAGACATGGTTCTGGTTGTCTCACAGGTGAGGCTTTAGCTCCTTGTGTTATCTTTGTTTCCTTTAGAGACTGGGTCACGTGTCATCCGGGTGAATCAAGACTCGCTGTCGCTGTGCAGCATCAGAGTGGGCTGGTTGCCAGTGCCCTTGCCCTCATAGCACGATGTCAGAGATTTGCAATTTAGAAGGCGGCTTTTAGATTATGTGGGTGCCAGGTTAATTGATTGTCTTTCATTTAAAGGGTAATGCTTAACATAAGGCTTGATATAAATGTAAGTTGCATATGTTTATTTGAAATCCCAAGCCCCACGTATTGCTTCTTTTATCTGTGAGAGAGTGCACTTTGTTCAAATATGCCACATTGGTGGGTTTGTTTTGGAATTTTCCCCTCGTGGTGCATAGTGAGGATTGTGTCATACCCAAAGCGTCACACATTCTGGCCTTTGTTTTTAATAATACACTGTAATTTCACACAGAGGTTTTGGTACCTGAATGTAAGGAAAATATTGAAGGAACTTAACTTATTTTCTCATGCTTGATGTTTAGCTTCGTATTGCTTTTCAGCTGTTCAGTTACTTATCATAATGAGTTCTTTTCTAGGAAGCACTCCAAAAAATACGACAGAAGAATACAATGAGACGAGAAGTAACCGTGGAGCTAAGTAGCCAAGGATTCTGGAAAACTGGCATTCGCTCTGATGTCTGTCAGGTGATGACGCTTCTGCCAACAGACTTGTGCCTGTATATATCTTCCTTAGAGGCATTGGCACTGAGCTTTTTCCTAATTACGAAGCTTCTATAGAACAGACTACTCTGATGCTTAATGGAACACTAACCACAGATTCTATGTTGTTATTTGAGCCTTGTTTTTGTTCTCTGATTTGGTGCCTGTGGGTATGTGTGCGTGTGCGTGTGTGTGTTACATGGAAGTGCAGTGAGGAAGAGCTTGTATAGTATAGTTAAATTTAGTCTCTTGGAGTTAGGGATTCAGCTCAGTGATAGAGCACTTGCCTAGCAAGCCAAAGGCCCTGGATTTGGTCCCCAGTACTAAAAATACTCCTGTCCCTCCTCCATCTACAAGCCAGCCAAACAGTTCTCGTTACTTCGGATGCAGACCAGTAAAACACATCTCTCTGTTCACAGCAAATGTATAGATACTTGTGTGAAAAGTCCAGCAGTCAAACAGATAGAATCTGGAGTTTATATTGCAGAGAACTGAAGGCATTAATGAACAGAATCACTATGCACTTACTTCACTTTCAGATATAGGATAGTATTTTTTTTCCCTTGGGTGAACTCAGTGGAGAAACATTTCAGCTGTGAGTCACATTAATAATCTTTTTTGTCTTTCCTGTGGGTGAAATTTACAGCAGATTAGATATCCTTCCAAACCAGTTTCTTTGACTCTTCATGTGATTATATATTATTGTCATAATGGATATTGGTTAGTTCATGAACGGTAAAGGAAATATGAACAGTCTGACGCAGACAATACATTTTGCTTTATTCAGGTTTTTGGAAAAAAGCTACTAGGGTAAGGCTGGAGAGATGGCTCAGCAGTTAAGGCACTTGCCTGCAGTGCCTAATGACCTGGGTTCAGTTCTCCAGGACCCACGTAACAATAGATGCCCAAGGTGGCACATGCATCTGGAGTTTGTTTGCAGTGGCTAAAGGCCCTGACACACTCTCTGTCTCTTTTTATTCTTTCTTGCAAGTAAATAAAAATAAAGCTTAAAGCTTCCACATGTTTTGTAATAAATTCAGAAACATACTCTTAAGTATTCATTTCGTCATAATGAATTTAAGAAAAAAAATCAATACTGGCATTTAAATATAATATTGAACAGTGGAGTTTAATCACATAATTGAAAGTATTACTGCAGAATTAATTTTCTAAAAGATGTCCAAAGCCAGTGCATTGCATTAAGATGGACTGCTGGCGATACAGTAGTATTAAATAGTTGGAGAATAATCATCTGCAGTGGTAGCTAGCTTCGCCCACTATTTCCTCAATTCTTTTGCTAATCGACCAATTTCATTCTTGTCTTCTTTCTTTTCAGACAAGGTTTCAGTTTGTGGACCATGCTGGTCTTGAACTTGGAAAGGTCCTCCTACCTCAGCTTTCCAAGTACTTGGATTTATAGGTGTGTACCACCATGCCTGGCATAACCAGTAATTTTCACTGTTGTTGCTTTGAGGTACAAGTATTCAACTTGCTTTGAGTCTTTCTTGGGACCATTGGAAGTCCTGTCACATAATTTTTCTGTTTGGTAGTGTTTTTCCAAAGCCACTATACTGTCATAAGATGGCCTCATAAGCACAGAGCAGAGGGGGTAGTCTGCTCAGTAATGTCACAGTTGATTCTTTAAGAAAGACATGAGATTTTATAGCTCCGTGGTAGAGTGCTTGTCCAACATTCATGAGGCCCTGGGTTTGATCACCAGGGTCACAAAAACAACACACAAAAAAGTCTTAAGAACTGGGCGAGACCTTAGAGACTTTTCTTCTCCTCCTCCTCCATTATTACTATTATTATTATTATTATTATTATTATTACTTTTTTGTTTTGTTTTTCTGAGGTAGGGTCTCACTCTAGCCCAGGTTGACCTGCAGTTCACTATGTCGTCTCAGGGTGGCTTCGAACTCCTGTTGATCCTCCTACCTCTGCCTCCCGAGTGCTGCGATTAAAGGCGTGTGCCACCACGCCTGGCTTTAATTTATTATTTTTAAACTTGTGTTTTGAGTTAGATATGAAATGCACCTACCGTGTGTGTTTATTTGTTCATGTGCAGGTCCATATGTGTAGGTCAGAGGACCTTCAGGGGTCAGTCCTTGCCTTTACCTTGTTTGAGAGAGGGTCACCACTGCATTGATCAGGGTAGCTGGCTTGCAAGCTTCCAGGAGATTCTTCTGTCTCTACTTTGATTCTTCCTGTAGGCTCATGGGATTACAGAGTCCACCACACTGTCCGGCTTTTATGTGGGTTCTGGGGATCGAAGCCCAGGTACTCAGCCTTGTGTGGCAAGCCCTTTATTCATTGTGCAATTTCCCTAGCCTTTGAAGTAATATCTTTCAAACAAAACCCTAGGGGAGCCCATTTGTTAAAAGGTAAAGGACTGATGGTTACAGGTATAGAAAGAGTTCCCTGTTTTACCTGGTTATTCTCCCACTGTATATAGCAGTCCTTAACCGATTGGATTCCTCCAAATACAAGGCTATTTTAAAACACTCTTTTCCCCCCTTTCTTGTGGTAAAACTGGACACTGAAATAAGGGATCTGTTCCAGTGCAAATTTGTGTCTTCAGCGGTGTCATAAATGCTTTACTCGGGCCCCCAGCAGATGTGAAGCAGTGCTGCTTCTGCGTTGTCTTCTGTATTCTGTTGTGAGATTGGTACGCAAAACGACTCCATCTCGCTGGGCATGGTGCCACACATCTTTAATCCCAGCACTCGGGAGACAGAGGTAGGAGCGTCACTGTGAGTTCGAGGCCACCCTGAAACAACAGAGTGAATTCCAGGCCATCCTGGGCTAGAGTGAGACCCTACCTTGACAAATAAACAAACTACAACAAAAAAACCAAAATACTACTCCGTCTCCTTAACTCAGGAGAAAATGGAATCTGATTAATCATTCAGCTGCTGAAAGGTGAAAAGGTGAATGCTTCATGATCTAATCATAATGACCTTTTGGTAGAATTCTCATTCTTCCAAAGAGAACTGTCATTTACTTTGAAGCTGTGCTTCCATTCTCAATCTCTGTTCCTCTTCCCTTCTCTGTATCTACATTGCTACTATCTACTGTATTACACTGTAGATTCTGTGTAAGGGGAGAGAGACTAGCATCCCTTTATCTTCTTCTATTCTTACTTAGGTTTACATCTCAAACCACCTGTGAGAGAAAATGTGATATTTATTTGTCTTTCTGAGTTTGGCTTATTTTGATTACTATGATGGCCTATTTGTAGTCTTCTAAGAAGCTCAGAGTTTTTTATGTTTAGTGCGGTGTAAAGTTAATATCAGATACAATAATATTTTCTGTCCCCTTTTTCCTTTTTTCCCCAGTGTTAGTGATCAATCCCAGGGCTTTGTATGTGCTAGGCAAGCTCTTTTCTACTAAGGTACATGTTAACTTTTTTTTCCAATTTGTGTGTGTGTGTGTGATTGTGTGTGTGCACATATGAAGTGAATGGGCGCATGTGTGCCGTGATGTACATGGGGTTAGTCGGAGGACAACCTTGGGGCATAAGTCCTTCCTTCCCACCTTCGTTTGTGACAGGGTTTCTCTTGGTGCTTTGTTGCTAGATGGCCCAGTCCACCTGCCACATTCACCTGGTCTGCCTCCCATTTCCTTAGGCTTGTTGGAATCACAATTGTGTATGCCACTTTGTGTCCAGAATTATGTGGGTGCTAGGGAATCAAGTGCTAGGGTCGGCAGGCTTACAGAGCAAGTGCCTTAACTGCTGACCCATCTCCCCAGCCCAAGGCTTGGCTTTCCTTTGCCTTTTCCTTTCCTCTACTCTCCTTTCCTTTCCTTTGCATTTGTTTGTTGGTCCTCCATATGGACTTCATGACTATGCCTTAAATATTTTAATGGTATTTAATGCAATTTTCATATACAAGTAGTGATTTACTAGTAATACATATTTGCTTGAATATTGTTTTATTTTTAATTATTTGAGAACGACAGAGAGAAAGAGGCAGAGAGAGAGAGAGAGAGAGAGAGAGAGAGAGAGAATATGAGCCCGCCAGGGCCTCCAGCCACTACAAACGAACTCCAGATGTGTGCACCCCCTTGTGCATCTGGCTAACATGGGTCCTGGGGAATTGAGCCTCGAACCGGGGTCTTTAGACTTCACAGGCAAGCGCTTAACTGCTAAGCCATCTCTCGAGCCCTATTTGCTTGAATTTTCAAGTATATTTTGTTTATTATCCTAGACCAAATCTTTTCTTCATAAGAGCACAGTTGAAAACATTGAAAATAAAGGCATACAATATGTTTGATAATGAAGACTAAAAATCCAATTGAGAAATAACTTTCAAGTGAATGATATCCTTTGTTCACTGAATCTATTGAGAAATGACTGTTCTGTTATACACTGAGTAGTAGTTCGAATAACCCTCAAGCACATGAATATATTCAGTCTTCAGGAGAAAAAAACCCAAGTGCCTTTAAAAAAATGTTTTTTCTCAGTCTATTTGGTGGTCCAGTGTAGAAGCTAGTGTTTGGTAGTAGTAACTGGTAGGCAGTTCCTGCAAAACTGTTGCCCTCATCGTGCTGTAGAAGATACAGCTGTGGCGATAAATCTCAGCTCGTGTGTCCCAAGTACTGACACCCCTGGAGTACTTTTTCCTCAGCCACAGGAACTATCTGCTTACCCTGTGATTGTATGTGAACAGAATGAAGTCATGTCCCCACTTTTAGAGAGAAACTCTTGGAGGATTTCTCTGATTGTTAGTGTAATTATGAGTAGCTCAGAAGGAAAAACAAAACCCTATATTGGAGTTTGAATTTCAGCCTGGTAATTCAGGAGAAGAAAGAAGTGTGTTGTCCCTTGAAATTGGATTGCTGTCTTCTGTAGACATAGGCACCAGCCTGTGCAGTACTGAGGAGGTGGTCCACCAGGTCCCCACTGCACCATAACCTCATTGTGATGGTGACGAATCTAGGGTGAGGCTCCTGAAACTGCAGAATACTGTGTCCCCTGAGGAGACAGAGGAGGCTCTGGTGCCTGGGGAATCCTGGTAGAATGAGGATGTGGGGCTGCGTTAGGTGGTTGTCTGAACTGAAAGAACAGCTGTAGCAGGCCCAGTCACCGAGTGTGCCGTCCTCGGGGGCTGCGGTGTGGAGCAGGCTGGAAGTCTGCCCTCCGTTGTCAAAGCGGCTAGTGCTGCTCAGCCATTTCCCAAGAGATGCTGGGCAGTGAAAAACCATCTCTTGGGGATAAGGGATTTTGGACAACAAATTGAAGGAAAGAAAGATTTTTGAAGTTAGACATGTGTAAAGGAGGAACATTTGACTTCAGAGACAAATGCTTCATAGGTACTATTAAAAAGCATTTTGAGATTTGGACTATAATAGGTTACTTGATTTTTCTCTACTGATAACATACTGCTGTTTGTGCAGTCAAATGCCCTGCCACTGAGCTATACCCCACATAGTGCTACTGATGAAGGAAGGGCAGCTTTTGTTTAAGTGGACAGATGTATCCAACCTGCTGCCCCTGGGCCGCACGCATCCAAAAGGAACCATTACAACTAAAGGTCTTAGTTCTCCCCAATAGTCACGGCCATCTGTAAAAAGAAGCTTCTTTGACCGAAGGTAAAAGCAGCGCCAATCCATGGGCATGCACATGAATATAGAGGGCAGTTCAGTTGTCAGCACGTGTCCGTTTATTCAAAGAGCAGTAATAGCTTCCCCTAGGGTCTATCACTGTTGAAGCCATTGGCTTTTGACTAGGTTTTCAGTACTAAGTATAACTTCCCTCTTACAGAGTGGTCCTTAGGTTACAAGCTGAGCACACAGATTTACTTTATTTTATCTTTGATTTTAAGACTCTCTTTTTAAAGATTTAAGATTATTATACAATTATATAGTGTATGATTTCATAGTCATATTTAAAAAAAAGTTTCTATTCTATCCTGTTCTTTCCCCTCGTTCTCTTAGTCCCAGGGAAATCCACTGTCTAAAATGAACTATTTTTTTTCTCGTTTTTGATATAAACAAATATACATAGCTATGCCTTGCTTCATAATGGACTCATTCTGAGAAGCATATGGTATGGTGATTTAGTTAAGTGATTGTGAGAGACTTTACTCAAACAAAGTTACATGAAAAGTCAGCCACTTGATGTGGCCTCTGCCTGTAGTCAGGAGATGCCAGGAAGCACGAGATGTGTGGGGCTGCCGCCACTGCACATGGCTTTGCTATTACTGTGCTTTTTGTTTGTGTGTTTGCAGTGGGCACACATGCTAAGACAATGATTAAAAAGATTAGTACAGTGGGCAGGGAGCTAGCTCAGAGGGGAAAATATGTGCCTTGCAAGCACGAGGACCTGAATTTGATCCCCCATGCCCATTTAAAATGCCAGGCATGGGGCTGGAGAGATGGCTTAGTGGTTAAGCGCTTGCCTGTGAAGCCTAAGGACCCCGGTTTGAGGCTCAATTCCCCAGGACCCACGTAAGCCAGATGCACAAGGGGGTGCATGTGTCTGGAGTTCGTTTGCAGTGGCTGGTGGCCCTGGTGCGCCCGTTCTCTCCCCCCCCCCCTTTCTCTCTCTGTCTGTCGCTCTCAAATAAATAAATAAAAATAAACAAAAAAAAATTTAAATGCCAGGCATGGTGGGGTGTACCTGTTGGGCTTCCCCTTTAGACCTTCTTTCATTGCCTCCTTTTTTTTTTTGGGGGGGGGGGTTTCAAGGTAGAGTGTTACTCTAGCCCAGGTTGACCTGGAATTCACTATGTAGTCTGAGGGTGGCCTCAAACTCTTGGCGATCCTCCGCCTCCCAAGTGCTGGGATTAAAGGCGTGCACCACCACGCCCAGCTATTGCCTCCCTCCTTTTAAGTGTCCTTTATTTACTCCTGACACTTTCTCCACATTGTCGAGCTTTACCTGGACGGGAAACTTGAATGTTTATAGGCCTGGGCCTCTCCCGTCCTCCCTTAGGGAATTAGGTTTTGCATAGCCTTCTCTAGTTTTACTTGCATTTACAGTGAGTACATACTGTTAATTTGGGGTTCTCAGTTTCAGGACCATCAGAGCCCTGTGACTTTCTTTTTTCTCTCACATAGACTCTGTAGTCACCTCGCCCACTTGTAGATGGCTACAGGGATTCCTTGTCATCTGGTTTTTATGCAGACATCACCTAATCTTTAGTTTTTCTAGTCTATGAAAGAAGTTGAGATTTGAAAACTATACATTGTTATGTTTTCAGAATTTCCAAAGGACCTTCCCCCTCTTTTAAATAAACAAAGAGCAGTTGGCATGAATTTTAGAGGAAAAGAAAAGATGCTCAGTAACTATATTGCAACATTTTACAGATTGATAATTTTTAAAAATCTGTTTATTTATTTGTGGTGGGGGACGAGAATTGGGCACACCAGAGCATCTTGCCACTGAAAATGAATTCCAGGTGCATAATGTCACTTTGTGTATCTGGCTTCACATGTACTGGTGAATTGAACCTAGGCGAGCATGCTTTGTAAGCAAGCACCTTTGCCGAGTCATCTCCCCAGCCCAGTGATTGATAATTTGTAATATGGTGGTATAGTTGATAAATTTTATAGATAGCATTGAGATTTGATCATCTGGCATCAAAATGGATGATGGTTCATACACACCATTCCACAGTGTTCATAGGAAACAGACTTTGGAGGTGGGGAGGGCTCAATAGACAAAGCCCTTACCATGCAAGTGGGAGGCCTGGAGTTTGAAGCCCCGGCATCCAAGTAATGTTGGGTAAGAGGATGTGTAGCCAGGTGTGCAGTCCTAGCCTGAGGAGGCAGAGGTGTAGACTGGAGTCCCTGAGTCAAGCTGGCGAGGGAACTAGCTGAATCTGCAAACTCTGGTCTTAAATGAGAAACCCTGCCTCAGTAAAAATGAAGAGCGAGGGGGCTGGAGAGATGGCTCAGCAGCTAAGTCCCTTGCCTACAAAACCTAACAACCCGAGTTCAGTTCCCTAGCACCCACCTAAAGCCAGATAGATATACAAGGTGGCACATTTGTCTGGAGTTCACTTGCAGTGGCTAGTGGCCCTGCTGTGCCCATTCTCTCTTTCTCTCTCTGTTTGCAAATAAATAAAAAAAAAAAGTTTAAAAGTAAGTAATGAGTGATTGAGAAAGATGTCTGATGTGTCACCTCAACATGCACACACAATGCACATCCATATGCTAAACTATTTTTCTAAAAAAGAAGTAAAAGAAACAGACATCCTTGGAAGGAGAAACCCAGCTGTGTTTGGAGCAAATTTACATAAGTCTTAGGTGTTAGCTAAGAAAAAGTGGGGATGAGGGGACCCAAGGGGTAGACCTCCAAAGAAATAGACTAGGCTTACAGTATGCAGTAATTTTCAAGTAATCCATGCACGGTGAAGAGGCCATGATTTTCTAGACAGGCGCTGGTTCATCTCTTGGCGCCAAGCACGCACGCTGTCAAGCTGAGTCCGTGCTTTGGAAAGGCAGTGCACGTGCGCTCCTCATGACCCTCACTGAGTTGTTCACGTAAATGGCCCCTGAGTTCCCACAATTAAGTTACTGGAAAACTTGCTATATTTGGCTGTACACTTTATTTTCATATTGCTATGTTTTAAATATAGCATTTAGAAAAACAAAGTGGACAAAGTACCAGGAATTCACATCATAATGGTATATCCCTAGGAAGTGGTGGATGTAAAAACTATTCATCTTTTATCGTCTTCCACAGAGACAGTAAGGCTTTACACATGGAGGGATGTTTATTGAATTGAAGTGGCAAAAAAAGACTTTCCATTGATTAGATCCTATTTGGTAGAACTACTGTTTCTTTAAAAGTTAATAATACAGAGAACTGATTTCTGTCATTTCAAGCATATTCATTTTCTTGTATTTTTTAAAATAATGCCAGCTTAAAATACTTCAGAGACTGAAATGATACAAAGCGTATGCCAGTCATTCTGAGGGCTGTGCCCACCCTCTAGGTTCTGGTGAATAAGAAGGATTCTTTCATTCTCTTGAGTTCTAGGGAAACATTAAGAAAAAGGAAAAGGTATGCCTTTCATGAAATCATCTCCCGATAAGGAATGTGCAGCCAGATGAAAAGTCAAGTTCCCTGTCCTGGGGTGCCTTCCATGCTGCAGTGGTGGGTTATAAACCCTGTCTTTGGAGTGTTAGAGCAGTTACTGTAGCTGGGCCTGGAGAGCCTCTCAGAGAGGCGGTGTGCCTGAGGATGTCTCACCTGAAGGAGAGCAGTGGGAATCGGGTTGGTGACCGCATTAAAACTGCATACAACATATTGCGTATGTGTGCAGTAGGAACATTTTTCTGGGGTGAATCATTTTCGTTTGAGTCCCCAAAACACCTTAATATTAAATGTGCAAATAAATCCTAATTTATTCCTTACTGACTTGAGACAAGGAGGCATGGAAAGGCATGTGACTTGAGGCTGACTTCCTGAATAATGATGGGACCAGAGCTATTCTGACTTGAATAAGGACTAACAGCCCTGTCATAAGATTTCCTGTAGCCAGGTGTAGCGGCACACGCTTATAACCCTAGCGCTTGGGAGGCTGAAGCAAGAGAATTCTGAGTTCAAGACCATCGAGTTCAGCTTAGGATGCATGCGTATCAAAACCTTCATTTAAAATTTTTGTTTCTTATTTGAGAGAGACAGAAAGAGGCAGCTAGAGAGAGAGAGGTAAGGAAGAAGGGAGGCAGATAGAGAATGGGTGCTCCAGGGCCTCTAGCCACTATGTAACACCTTGTGTGTCTGGCTTACATGAGTCACGGGGAATCAAACCTGGGTCCTTAGACTTCACAGGCAAGTACCTTAACCACTAAGCTGTCTGTCCAGTCCTTTTAATCCTTTTAACTCTCTTTGGAATGAGCTACATTTATTGTTCCCATTCACCTGTGAGGAAACAGGCAGAATAAAATAATTATCCCGAAGTCATGCAGTGAGTGGGTAATAGAGCAAGATTTGGACCAAACTTTCTTAGCACTTGCTGTTTGTTGTTCCCTCATAGACGTTCTCCAGAATGTCACCCACATAGTCAGTAAACTGCTTCTGGACTTCGTGAGATGGGATTTAGGATGGGAAGATAGTTCTTACTTATACAACAAATGAAGCATTTTAATAAGTTTTTATAGAATAAAACATACTGCAGTATTTTTTTTCCCTAGCATGCAATGATGCTGCCGGTTTTGACCCATCATATCCGCTATCACCAATGCCTAATGCACCTGGACAAGTTGATAGGCTATACTTTCCAAGACCGATGTCTCCTACAGGTAAGAATTACTCTCTTGTACTTTCATGCAGCAACATAGGGATAATTCTTCTGCAGATTAGAAATAGTACTTTGAGCTCTCTCCTGGGAGATGACAAGGATTTTCGGAGACATATAGCTAATCCTTTGTGGCTCTGCCTTGTATACCTCTGCTCCTGTTATTTGAGGCTGCCTCTGCAGAGAGAGAGGCTGAAACTAAAACTTGCCTGTCAGAACCAAACAGCACATTCCCTTCTTTATGGCTCCTCCTTCAGAGCTCCAAACGTTCCGATGCTCTCCTGAAAGGAGTGGGTTTTTAGGATTGTTTTCTAAAGTGGGCATTCAACAGAGGTCTGGAAATTTGATTGTGGAGGAGCTAATGTCCCTTTCTTATGTCACTCGGAATGTTAGAAAGATTGTATACCTATGCTAATTATTTTTCTTTTAAAAATATTTTATATTTATTTATTGGTTTTGCAAGGTAGAGTGTCACTCTAGTCCAGGCTGATCTGGAATTCACTATGTAGTTTTAGAGTGGCCTTGAACTCATGGCGATCCTCCTACCTTTGCCTGGGATTAAAAGTGTGCACCACCACTCCCGGCTTTTTTTTGTTGTTGTTGTTTAGATATGGACATATTTTGTACATAAACAACACATGTGGGTACCATCATTTCCCTCCTCCCTAATCCTTTAAAATATATATATATATATATTTTTTGGTGTTTTGAAGTAGTGTCTCACTTTAGCTCAGGCTGACTTGGAATGCTCTATATAGTCTCAGGGTGGCCTCAAACTCACAGTGATCCTCCTACCTCTGGCTCCCAGGTGCTGGGATTAAAGGCATGCACCACCATGCCTGGCTGTTTTTTTTTTTTTTTTTTTAATTGACAACTTCTATACTTACAGACAACAACCATGGTATTTCCCTCCCCTCCCCCCCTTTCCCCTTCATAACTATGCTCTCCATCATATCCCCTTCCTCTCTCCATTAGTCTCTCTTTTAATATGATGTCATCATCTTTTTTTCCTATTATGAGGGTCTTGTGTAGGTATCGCTTGGCAATGCAAGGTCATGGATATCGAGGCCAATTTGTGTCCAGACAGTTGTATGTAAGGAGTGGTACCCTTCCTTTGGATCTTACGTTCTTTCCGCCACCTTTTCCGCAGTGCACCCTGAGCCTTGCAGGGTATGAGATGTTTCAGTGGTGCACATTCCTCCGTCCCTTCTTTTCAGCATTATGTTGCCTTTTGGGTCATCCCAGTGGTCATTGCCATCCGAGCCCTAAGGCTCATGACCTCCCCTGCCATAGGATTTTGATTAGGTTTTCAGTACCAGGTACGTATTCCCTCCCACAGAGCAGGCAGGCCTTCAGTCCAATTAGAGAGCAGTTGGTCTCCCCCAGAGCAGACATGCTACTATTGCACTTGTTCAGTCATTTGGCCTGACTGGCCAAATTTGAGGCTTCCAGTGTCCACTGTTTTCTCTGCTGATGCCTTCTGTCTCCCATAAGATTGCATACAGTGCAGCTTTTTCCAGCTTTCAGTTGGCTGGGCTACAGGGAGAAGGTTTTCTGCTTAGCACCAGCTTGATCTCTCAGTGACTTTGCCACTTAGTCATGTGACATCTTCAGCAATAGGGTCTTACCATTTCTTTCTCACGGGAAACCAAGGGCCTTGGCAATAGCCTATAATGTTTTGGAGGCAACAGGGACCTCCCTGGCCAACAACTCACTGGAAGGTATCCCATCCCTGGCACTGAAAATTTTCAAGTAACAATCTATGGCTTCTGGATATGTCATTATTCAAAAAAGTAAGTTTTCATATGTCTTATTTAGAATATCTTGAATTTTGATTGTCCTCTGTCCTTTTATACAATCTCTTCCCCTGACCTTGCTTAGGCCTGTCCCCTCCCTGTAATCTGTTCTTCTACTTACATATATACAATACCATCCCCTTAAGTCCTTCCTTCTCCTCTCTCCCTTATAGCCTTTTTCAAGCTTATGGGTCTCTGCTAATGATTTTTGGTTCCAGTTTACACACAAGTCTATACATTTTTAGCTAGGATCCACATATAAGAGAGAACATGTGATGTTTGGCTTTCTGGGCCTGTGCTACCTCACTTAGTGTAATCTTTTCCAGATCCATCCATTTCCCTGCATGTTTTATTTCATTTTTCTTTACCACTGAATAGAACTCCATTGTGTAAATGTACCACATCTTTATTACCCATTCATCTGTGGATGGACATCTAGCCTGGTTCCATTTCCTAGCTATTGTGAACAGAGCAGCAATAAATATGGTTGTACAAGTATCTCTAAGGTAGTGAGAAGAGTCATTAGTATATATGTCTATGAGTGCTATAGCTGGGCCATATGGTAAATCTCTTTTTAGCTGTCTAAAGAACCTCCAGACTGATTTCCACAATGGCTAGTCCAGATTACATTCCTACCAACAGTGTAGAAGGGTTCCCCTTTTACCGTATCCTTGCTAACATTTATTCTTTTTTTTTCTTTTTTGATTTTTTGAGGTAGGGTCTCACTCTATCCCAGGGTGACCTGGAACTCACTATGTAGTCTCAGGGTGGCATCGAACTCATGGTGATCCTCCTACCTCTGCCTCCCAAGTGCTGGGATTAAAGGCATGGATCACCATGCCTAGCTTTCATTTGTTTTCTTGATGGTGGCCATTTGACAGGAGAGAGATGGAATCTCAATGTAGTTTTTTTTAAAATTTTTTTTGTTCATTTTTATTTATTTATTTGAGAGTGACACACAGAGAGAGAGAGGCAGATAGAGATAGAGAGAGAGAATGGGCGCGCTAGGGCCTCCAGCCACTGCAGACGAACTCCAGACGCGTGCGCCCCCTTGTGCATCTGGCTAATGTGGGTCCTGGGGAATCGAGCCTCGAACCAGGGTCCTTAGGCTTCACAGGCAAGCGCTTAACCGCTAAGCCATCTCTCCAGTCCTCAATGTAGTTTTAATTTGCATTTCCCTGATGGCTAAGGATGTAGAAAACTTTAGATGTTTATATGCCATCTGTATTTCTTGCGGTGAGAACTCTCTGTTTAATTCCATAGCCCATTTTTGTTTGTTTGTTTGTTTGTTTTTGAGGTAGGGTCTCACTCTAGTCCAGGCTGACCTGTACTTCACTATGTATTCTCAGGGTGGCGTTGAACTCACCGTGATCCTCCTACCTCTGCCTCCTTAGTGCTGGGATTAAAGGTGTGTGCCACCATGCCTGACTCATAGCTCATTTTTTTAATTGGGTTGTTTGATTTCTTATTGTTCTGTTTTTTGAGTTTGTATATTCTGGATATTAATCCCCTGTCAGATGTGTAGCTGACAAAGGTTTTCTCCCATTCTGTAGGTTGTCTCTTTGCTCTATTCAGTGTCCTTTGCTGTACAAAAGCTTTGTAATTTCATGAGATCCCAGTGGTTGATTAATGGTTTTATTTTCTGAGCAATTAGGATTATATTCAGAAAGTTATTACCTATGCCATTATGTTGAAGGGTTTCCCCTACCTTTTCCTTTAGCAGTTTCAGAGTTCCAGGTTTGATATTAAGGTCTCTGATCCACTTGGAGTTGATTCTTGTGCATGGAGAAAGACAAGGATATATTTTCATCTTTCTACATACAGATATCCAGTTTTCCCAGCACCACATGTTGAAGAGGCTGTCTTTTCTCCAATGAATATTTTTGGCATTTTTGTCAAAAATCAGATAGCTGTAGCTGCCTGGATTAACATCTGGGTCTTCTATTCTGTCCCATTCATCTACCTGTCTGTCTTTGTGCCAATACCATGCTGTTTTTGTTACTATGGCTTTGTAATATGGCTTAAAATCGGGTATGGTGATACCACCACCCTTATTTTTATTGCTGAAAATAGTTTTGGCTATTTGAGGGTTTTTTTGTGCTTCCAAATGAATTTTACGATTTTTTTTCTATTTCTGTGAAAAATGCCATTGGAATTTTAATGAATATTGCATTAAATATGTAGATTATTGGCTGGCCGTGGTGGCTCATGCCTTTAATCCCAGCACTTAGGAGGCAGAGGTAGGAGGATTGCTGTGAGTTCAAGGCCACCCTGAGACTCCTCCATAGAGAATTCCAGGTCAGCCTGAGCCAGAGTGAGACCCTACCTTGAAAAACCAAAAGAACAAAAAATGTAGATTGCTTTTGGTAAGACTGACATTTTCACAGTATTGATTCTTTCAATCCAAGAACATGGGATGTCTTTCCATTTCCTGGTGTCTTCTGCAATTTCTTGCTTGAGTGTTTTAAAGTTCTCATTGTAGAGATCCTTCACTTGCTTGGTTAAGTTTATTTTTTTATTTTTTTATTTTATTTTATTTTATTTTTTGGTATTTTGAGGTAGGGTCTCACTCTAGCTCAGGCTGACCTGGAATTCACTCTGTAGTCTCAGGGTGGCCTCGAACTCTCGAGGATCCTCCTACCTCTGCCTCCCAAGTGCTGGGATTAAAGGCGTGCGCCACCATGCCCGGCAAGTTTATTCCAAGGTACTTTATTTATTTGTTTATTTATTTTTGAGGAATTGTGAATGGGAGAGATTCTCTGATTTCATCCTTCACATATTTGTTGTTAGTATATAGGAAAACTACTGATTTCTGTGTATTTATTTTGTATCCTGCTATGTTGATAAAAGTATTTATCAGCTCTAACAGTTTGTTGGTAGAGTCTTTAGGGTCTTTTATTTATAGAATCATATAATCTATACATAATGATAATTTGTTCTCTTCCTTTCCAATTTGTATCCCTTTTATGAATGCCTCTTGCCTTATTGCTTTAGCTAAGATTTCCAGTACTACATTAAATAAAAGTAGGGACAGTGGACACCCTGGTTTTTGCCCTGAATTTAATGGAAAAGCTTCCAGTTTTTCTCCATTTAGTGTTATGTTGGCTCTCCCTACCCCTTTTCTGAAGAGGACTTCGTTGTTGGAGATGCAGGTCAACCCCACAGGGATTGTGGGTCATACTATGCGAAATTTTTAAGATCGATCTTATTTCATTGAAATTTTAGCTTGCTATGACTCATCCAAGCCATCATTTAAATTTTGGAATGAATCCTGATCATGCCAGGAATTCTTTGTCTAACTGTGGAATTCGGCAGCCCAAGTATGGAGACAGAAAAGTTCATCACATGCACATGCGGAAGAAAGGTTAGTTGAGATGACTTGGAGACCCGCTCTCACCATGGCCCGTGTTCCCTACTGTGGACTCCACTTTGCCCCCCCAGATGGTTCCCCTGAGGCTTGTCGCTGCTTCTCCTTCCTCATGCTTCCCAGCCGGTACTTAATAGTGCTCACTTTGGCAGAACACTTAATAAAGGTGGATGATTTCTTTATCTTCTATCAAATGTTTAAAATACTTGCTTGTCAGAGTTTTACAAAGTCAAATTGGAATGAGAAAATTTCTTTTTACATGTCATGTGATGGTCCCTAAACTATTTCTCACCATCTTTTTGTATGTTTTTGCATTTCTTTAAAAACAGGAATTAACACCCTAATAAATATTATGTCACGCCTTGGCCAAGATGATCCAACTCCTTCAAGGTAAAATTTGTGAAAACAGAATTATTGAGAAGTAATTCATATATCATATAGTTTACTCACTTAACATGTACAATTCAGTGGTCTGGAGTATGTTCACAAAATTGTATAACTGTGACTGTTGCCTATTGAAGACATTTTTATCACCTCAAAACAAACACTATAACCCCATTTTTCCTCAGGCTCTCCAGACCTAGGCAACAACCAATTTATTTTTTTACAGTTTATCTTATATATATTATAACAGGTTATATACTGTTATTCCATTGGCCCCACTTCCGTTACCCTAGGGGCGCTCCTCAGTGGGGTTCTGGTAGTCACTGTGGGGTCATGAAGGCCTCAGTCAGACTTCATGGGGTGGTGGGGCTGAGCCTTAGGATATTCCTACCTGCTCTGTGGCTCTTACAATCTTTCCACCCCCTTTTCTGCAATATTCCTTGAGCTATGGCGGGCCTGTTTGCAGCCTGATTTAATGTCCAGTTATTTGTAGTCTGTGGATCTCTGCTTTTATAGGTTTTGATTATTCTGAGTATCTGTCACCATCAACCTGGGACTCATTGTCAGGGTAACAGTAAGAGCCAGTATTCATGATGTTGCTTCCTCTGCAATTTCTCCTGGGCCCTGGCAGATGTAGAGGTGGAAAGTCTCCTGGTGGGCAGTGGGCTGTCTTGTCATATTGATGGACCTAGACTCTTCTCTGTTTTCTCTGCCATCTGTAAAATAAAACAGGTTCTCCAACCAGTGTAAGAGCATTTTGGGTTAAAGGGGGTATGCAAAATTGTTTAGGAGATTTTTGGTGTCAAAGCCCACTCTTTCCTGACCATGGGATTCTGACTTGGATCCCAGTATCAGGTACGTGTTCTTTCCCACTGAGCAGGCCTCATGTCCAAGCAGATAACAGTTGATGACCTGCAGAGGCTGTGTGCCACTCTTGCAGAAGTATGTACTTCTTGTCTGGCTGGTTGATTTTGTAGTCTGCAGGGTCCCTTGCTTATTCATGCTGTTGGTGACCATTGTCTTCTGGGAGGGACTCCTAATTTTTTAAGTATCTGTAGGTGTGCCCAGTCTGAACATTTTGTATGAATAGGATCATGCAGCATTTGGCCTTTTGTGGTTGACTTCATTTACTTAACAACATGCTTTCAAGGTTTGTCTACTTAGAAGTATGTACTCTTTATTTCTTTTTATTGACAGATAATTCCCCATGTTATAGATATTCCATATTTTATTTTGATGGGCATTTGGACACACACTTTGATTTTTCCTGAGTAAAATTCCTAAGAATGGGACCTCTGGGTCATATAGCGACTCTGTTACATCTTTTTAGGAGCTATTTTCTCCAGTGGTTACTTTATCTTCTGTCCTGTGTGTTCACAATTCTGTCAGCATGTGCTACTATTAGTCTTTTTTTTTTTTTTTTAAACAAAACATTTATTTATTTGAGAGGAAGAGAGAGAGGGAGAGTGAATTGGCATGCCAGGGCCTCTAGCCACTGTAAATGAACTTCAGATACATGTGCCACCTTGTACATCTGGCTTATGTGGGTACTGGGAAGTTGAACCTTGGTCGTTAGGCTTTGCAGGTAAGTACCTTAACAGTTAAGCTGTCTTTTCAGCTCACTATTAGTCTTTCTTAATTTAGCCATCCTAGTTGATATGAAGTGTTATCATTTCCCTCATGTCTCATGCTTAGACTGATTCTAGGTACTTGCTGGCCAATTGGAGAAATCTATATTTGAATCCTTTTTCCATTTGTTTGGGTTATTTTTAATTATTGATTTAAAATGTTTTGGGAAAGAAAGGGAGGAGGGCTTTTATTAGGTTGGTATTGTATATATGTAAGTAGAAAGATTGAGATGGGGAGGGGATATGATGGAGAATGGAATTTCAAAGGGGAAAGGGGGGAGGGTAATACCATGGGATTTTTTTTGTTATCATGGAAAATATTAATAAAAATGGAGAAAAAAATAAAAAAAAATAAAAATAAATAAAAATAAAAAAAATAAAAATAAAATGTTTTGGGCTGAAGAGATGGCTTAGTGGTTAAGGTGCATGCCTGCAAAGCCTAAGGATCCAGGTTCAATTCTCCAGGTCCTACATAAGCCAGATGCACATGGTAACAACGTGCATCTGGAATTTGTTTGCAGTGGCTAGAGGCCCTGGTGTGCCCATTCTCTCTATCTTTCTCCCTTTCTCTGTCTCTAATAAACAAATAAATAAAAATAAATCTTAAAAAAGTCTTGTATATTATAGATAAAAATCTCATCATATATGATGATGATTTACGAAATTTTTCTCATTCTAAAGACTGCCTTTTACTCTCTTAATGATGTCCCAGTGGGGAAACCGTTGCCTAGTGTGGTTTGATTCAGGTGTCCTCCATAAACTTAGGTGTTCTGAATGCTAGGTCCCCAGTGGATGGCAATTTAGAATTAAATCCTCTTGGAGACAGTGTATTGTTGGGGTGGGCTTATGGGTATTATAGCCAGCTTTCTCTTGCCAGTATTTGGCACACTCTCCTGCTGATGTTGTCTGTCTCATATTGGCCAGGAGTGTTGTCCACCCTCTGCTCATGCCATCATTTCCCCCTGCCATCGTGGAGCCAAAATCACCCTTTTTTCCCACAAGCAGCTCTTGTTCACATGTTTCTGCCAGCAATGCGGCCCCGACTGCCACACCTATAAAGTAACACAGATAGACACTTCTCGTCTTCTGTTATGAGTTTTGTAGTTGTGCCTCTTTGGTGTAGGCCTCTGATCCATTCTGAGCTAATTTGTATATCAGCCCCATCTACCGAAGCCAGAACTACTGTGTTGTCTTGATGCCTTTTTTTTTTTAAATTATTTATTTATTTGACAGAGAAAGAGGGAGGGAAAGAGACACAGGGAGAGAGAGAATGGGTTCACCAGGGCCTCCATCCACAGCAAACAAACTCCAGATGCTTGTGCCCCCTTGTGCATCTGGCTAACATGGGTCCTGGGGAATTGAATCTGGGTCCTTTGGCTTTGCAGGCAAACGCCTTAACCACTAAGCCATCCCTCCAGCCCCTTGATGCCTTTTTAATAACGAAGGTTGTGTTTTGGACTTTGACTTCGTTCTTCCATGCATCTAGGTTTATCCTTGTGTCCGTATCACCCTTTGTTTTTGAGGTAGGGTCCCACTCTAGCCCAGGCTGACCTGGAATTCACTATGTCGTCTCAGGCTGGCCTTGAACTTAAGACAATCCTCCTACTTCTGCCTCCTGAGTGCTAGGATTAAAAATCTGCACCACCTTACCCAGGTTTTTTCTCACCTTTTCAAAAGATGGTTTTAGCTATTGTGGGTACATTGCATTTTCACATGGATTTTTTTGAGCAGCTTTTAATTTCTGTTAATAGGTCACCTGGAATTTTGGTGAAGAATATATCAAATTTGTAAATTAGTATGGGAGCAATTACTATTTTGAAATATGTCTTCTGATCTGGGAACATGGAGTGTCTTTACATTTACTTAAGTTTTCAGGGCTGGAGAGATAGCTTAGCTGTTAAGGTACAAACCTGCAAAGCCTACAGATCAAGGTTCGATTCTCTAATACCATGTAAGCCAGATGCTATGGTGGCGCATGTGTCTGGAGTGTGTTTGCAGTAGCTGGAGGCCCCGGCGCACCCATTTTCTCTGTCTCTCTCTCTCTCTCTCTCTCTCTCTCTCTGCCTGTCTCTGTCCCTAATAAATAAATAAGATAAATATTTTTAAAAAAGGGAAAAAAGTAAGTTTTTACAAAGATCATCTAGAAGTACAATTGATTTCCATATGCTGATCTTGTCCCCTAAAACCTAATAATTTTGTTTATTACCTTGAATAGTTGTTATGTAAGTTCTTTAGGATTTTCTGTAGACACAGCCTTCTGCACTTTAGACAATTTGACTTTATTCATTTGTAGTTTGAATGCATCTTAGTTGTTCTGGCTAGGCTTCAATCGAGTACAACTTGAAGTATTTATTGATAGCAGATCCTTCCCTTCTTTAGTCTAGAGGGAACCATTTAGCCTTTCCCCACTGAGCATCGCGATAACTGTAGACTTTACACAGAAGCCCTTTACTCAGTTGAAGAAATTCCGTACTATTCCTGGTTGGCTGAAATTTTTTTGTCTTTTATTTTTAATCATGAAAAGTTATTGAATTTTGTTACATACTTTTTCTATATTGAGATACTCATTTTCCCTTTACCCAAAGGTTTTTTTAATCAGTAATTGATTTAGTGCTATTAAACCAAACTTGATCATGGTGTATTAATTTTTTTTACATGCTTCTGAGTTCAATTGTTAGTATTTTGCTAAGGTCTACTCTGTCTTCATTTAAGAGATGCTGGTATATAATTCTTCTTTCTTCTAATATTTTTGTTTTGTTTTATTATTATGAGAATATTGGCCTCATAGAATAAGTTGTAAGATTTTATAAGCTGAGTCCTTATTTTATTTCTTTATTTCATAAGATATCTTTTATTTTACTGTCTTCATTTTTGTTTGACCTTGAGTCTGAAGAATCTGGGAAGGAAGTGGGCTGGATCTTAGAAGCTTAGCACCCTATTATGATTTGAATGACAAATGTTCCTCTTAGGTTCATGTGTTTGAACACAGTGCCACAGCTTCTGGTGCTACTTTGGAAGATTGTAGAGCCTTCATGAGGTAGAGCTTTTCCTGTAGGAAGTGAGTCACTGGGGGCAGACCTTGAGGTTTGATAGCCTGGCCCTCCCTCCTGCTTTTGATTTCTCTGCTTTCTGACTGTGGAGACAATGTGACCTGCTACCTCACACCCCTGCCTTTTCCACTCTGAAGAACTGTGTGGTGGTTTATTTTGATTGTCAACTTGACAGGACCTAGAGTCCCCTGAGAGAGGTTATCTAGATTAGGTTAGCCTCTGGGCATGCCTGTGAAGGATTTTCTGGGTTAGGAGAATAGAGGTAAGAGGACTCATAACTGTGGGTAGCTTCGTTCCATGGGCTGGAGGCCTACAGTGTATGAGAAGGAGAGGCTGGGTGAGCCCCAGCATGCAGCACTCTGCTTTCTCACTGTGCACCGAATGTGACTGGCTGCCTCAGGATCCGGCCACCATGCCCTCCCATTCATGACGGTCGGTCACCTGAAGCTGTAAGTGGAAACAAACCTCCCTCAAACTGGTCTTTGTCAGCTGTTTGTCTCAGCAGTGAGAAGGTAACTAATACAGACTGAATCCTTCTGTGTGCTTATGCGTGTGTCTGTGCATACGTACTTGCACATTGGCATATGCGGAAGTTGAGGGCAAACTCAGGGCATTCTTAGGAATGCCCTCCTTCTGAGGCAGGGTCTCTAACTGGTCCAGAGCTTACCAATTTGACTGTTTGGCCAGCAAGTCCCACAGACCCTCTTGTCTCTACATCTTCAGTGCTGGGATTATAGGTTCGCCTGCTGCCACACCCTGACTTGTACGCTGGTACTGAGGACCATATTCAAGTCCTCATGCTCGTGCTGCGAGCACTTTACCACTGAGTGTCTCTCCAGCTCTGTATCCTTTCCTTTTCTGGGGGGACAAATGGTCTCAGATTAACCTGGAACTTTTGGGGGGCTCAAATGGCCCAGATTAACCTGGAACTCACTCGGTAGCCTAGGCTGGCCTCAAACTCAAAGTGATCCTCCTGCATCAGCTTACTGAGTACCAGGATTGGATATGAGCCACCATGCCCTGCTCCTACATCCCATTTTAAGCTGTAAACCAAAATTATCCCAGTCTGCCTAAAGTTTCTTCTTATCAGCTATTTAGAGCCAGCAAGGAGAAAAGTAACTAGAGCCAAATGCCTTTGATGGCTTATTCCACAAGGTTGCTAGCAGGAGGATTTTGTTTGTGTGTGAAGTACTACAGGTTGTATTTTGAAAGCTGATAAAACAGATTGCTTGAGGGAAGGTTTCTTTTTTAAGTAGGAAGTTGAGGAGCTTTGGCTCTTTCCCAGCTCCAGGCTGTGTGTGTTACAGGTGGGTCAAGCCCTGTCCACGGTGGTGGGGCTGAGGCAGGTGACCAGGTGATGCCCTCTGCCCTCCACTGCAGAACTGCCAGACGTGCCCACGCAGCTGCTGCTTTTCTTCATGCACAGTCCTTGTCCCTTGTCTGAAATGCTTGGAACCCGGAATATTTCAGATTTGGGGTTTTTCTTTTTTGATTCTAGGATATTTTATTGGCGTTATCACTTCAGTAGCCCTAATCCAAGCTCCAGAGTTTCAAAGTCCACAACTTTGTAAGCACTAATGGTGCTTGAGACCACTGGAATTTGGAATACTACTGATTTTAGACTTTAGGAATCCTTGACCTGTATACCACTTTTCTTTTTCTTCTTAAATTTTTTTTGGTTTTTCGAGGTAGGGTCTCACTGTAGCTCAGGCTGACCTGGAATTCGCTATATAGTCTTAGGGTGGCCTCGAACTCACCGTGATCCTCCTACCTCTGCCTCCCGAGTGCTGGGATTAAAGAGGCGTGCCACCACGCCCGGCTACTTATTAAATATTTTATTAATTAATTAATTTGTTTGTTTAAGAGAGAAAGAGGGAGGGGGAGGGAGGGCGGGCACGCACACATGCCAGGGCTCTAGCCACTGCATATGAACTCCAGATGCATGCGCCACCTTGTGCTTCTGGCTTTACATGGCTACTGGGGAATCACACCTGGGTCCTTTGGCTTTGCAGCCAAGCGCCATCTCTCTCTAGCCTCACTTTTCTTTTTAAATTGGCTTGCTGCAAGTTGCTGTCTTATGAGGTCATTGTACACCCAGCCACTTTTCCTCTTCAATCAAGAGAGAAAACAAAAAAAAACAGGACAGATCTTTAAATTCTGGTTTGAAGTTGAACATAGGCCTCTCTAAGTGCTTTAGTGTCTAAGATTAGTGAAGAGCTGTCTATTTTGAAAGTCTTTTAGTCTTTACTTCTGGGATACTATGATCCTTTTTACTCTGTTACGTTGTACAGTTCTTAATAAGAAGAACCCTGTATACTCCTGTAACAAAAGTACACATGCCATAAGCCCCTACTCTTCACTGTTGAAAACACAGGCTAAAAGCACCCTTGCCTCATCCACCCTCACCACAGCTGATTTTTGTGTCATATTTTTTGATGGCATTGTTTACATTTCATGGTTTTTGTTCTGTTAAAGGAGGTGGCTTTGCAGCTGGCATGTGGCTGGCTGGTAGAGTGCATGCCTAACATTCATGAAATTGGATTGTACCCTGAGAAGTGAGTGTGACAGGGAGGACATTTCTAATCAGTGAATGGAATGAGATCTCGGAACTTGTGTCATCTCTGTAGTTAGCATTTAAAAAATGCTGCAACCATCGACAGAGAAGTACGTCTCCGCTACTCTTTGGCTTTTGCCGTGCGTATGCTGGCTTTGTGGGCGCAGAGTTGACCTCAGGTGTCTGTTCCAAAGGTGCCCCCTGGCCTCAGCTGCCAGTCCGCGGCTGTGTGGCTGCTGCTAACGGGTCTGCAGCTGGGCTCAGCAACCCGCGCTGGACTTAAGAAGCTTCTTACAAATTTAATTCAGCATTTATCCAGAGCCTTTTAGTTTGAGGCAGTTTGTAGAGGTATTTTAGAGGATCCAAAGGCACGACCAAGACCCCGCTCATCAGGAGGTGTGACTGCCTCGGGTGGGATGAGAATGCTGGAGACATAAATGCTATAGGGAAGACTGATAAGCGCTTCCCTGAAGATCAAAAGCGAAACGCACATAACTGCTGGGGGCTCGGGATAGATCCGGCAGTGCTTAGGGATTGTAGGTCAGTTTCCTACTGTGCACTTGAATAATTGAATTGACTTTAAACTATTGGCCCCTTTCCCTGTTTGTTTCTTCGTTGCCGTTCTAAAATGGGATTTGGTAGTCTCTCTCCGAGGCAGCGTTTGTCTGTCTGTGAAGCAGGAGCTGAGAGCGTGGCAGGAGAAGGGAGACCGGGCAGAGCTGGTAGGTTGTGCAGGGTCTCGGTGTCCAGCCTGATAAAAGCGGCGAGGTGGGGAGGAAGGGAGGCACGCTGCCCCCTTACCGTGGTGCCACTAATGGCCACATTCTGCCCGTTCTTCCGATTGTTGCTGCTGTCGTTGCTCTTTTGGGTGCTTCACTCCTCGTACTTTGTTCCAAAGCTTCGACAACTGAGCAAGGACTGAGCCACCAGCTCCCGGGCACAGCTCACAGGACCTGGCTCTAGGCCGTCTTCCCGCCACCCCTTTCTGCTTCTTGTCCACTGGGGATGCGTCTGGGCTGTCAGGCATTTCCTCTTCCTTCCCCACGTGCCAGTTGTCATTGTGTAGGCCTCTGTGACATCCTGCTGCTATTTATTCAGTGGCCCGTGTTCTTGTTCCCTGTGGCTTACACTTCGGAACTGTGCTCACCTTTCCTGGATTGTGAGGGTCCTGCTCCTCCTCCTCCTTTTTCTCCCAGTGCCTTCACAGAGCAGGAGTGGGTGAGCAGCCGTTAAAGGAGGAGTGCTGTGCACAGTACTGCTTTTACCCCGGGCCGCTTGCTTGTAGACTAGAAAAGGGATTCTGCGCCCAAAGGAAGGTAGTAATCTGTCAGAGTTCTGAATGACTGCTAGTGCCTTGCTTATGTTCCTGTGTCATTGGCTGGAAATTCAGAAACAGCACAGAGGCTTAGAATTAGTAATGTTGAAAAGCCTGTGAGAGCTACACAAGAGTTGACTGTTAGGATGGTATCACCTCAGCTGATCGCCACCGTCTTTAAAGTGTCTCTGTTTAACCACATAGATCTCAGTTGTATAGTTTTATTTAGCTAATACTAGCAAACTGTGAGGAAATATTGCCGTTAGAAGAGTTTCAGCAGGATCACCTTTGGTGGCATTCAAGTAATGCATGTATTCGTGAGACCTTTGAGAAACGGGCCAGAAGCGTAGCAAGAGAGACCCGAGAAACATTAAGCAGCTTTCTGGTTTGTTCTCATTTGGGACTTGGTAGAGCCTTTACCAGACATCATGTGCAAAGCTACTGGACCAACAGAGACATGGCCTCGTAAGTGTTTGTGCCTAAGGAAGCGATGTTGCACAGTGTAACCCATCATCCCTTGGTATCCGTGGAGAATTGGTCCAGGACCCCCTGTAGATGTCAGAAATCCAAAGTCTCTTCTGTAAAATGGTATGGAATTTGTATCTAACCTATGCGTCTCCTCCTTTAAGTCATTGTGCATCCCTTGTAATGCCTAATAGGATGTAAATACTAGTTGTAGTGCATCATCTAGGGAACAGTGATAAGTCTGTGTGTTTAGGACATATGCAACTTCTGTGAACACTGGCAGCTCACTCAGCCCTTTGCCCAGATAAGTCAGTGGGTTAGGAATTGCCCAGTATAATAATAAAATAGATTGGAATTTAATTCCTGTTTGGGTTTGTGGGTTATTGCCAGTGTTTAATCATAATGTAGAAATAACAAAACATGTGCTGGAGATAGGCAAATTATTTAAGGAATGACAAACTCACTGTTGAATAAACCTATTTAGAACTATGACTTATAGTTTAACAAACCACATAATAGTCTAACTTTGTGGTCACTAAAATACTAGACATATTTCTTATCTCCATGAAAGTTCATAAAAGAAATTAAAGTAAAACTTAAACTAGTAGGACTTCATTTAAAATAATATATGACCTAAAGAGGCTCTTATTCTTTGACTAGATGTCTGTCTTCTCTTTAATAAAGCACACGACAAGTCACATAGAGTCTGTTCCCCAGACTTAGGCGAGGGTTCTAGGCTTTCATATGAACTAAATTTTGCTGTGTAATACTTTTGAACTATTAGGAAGAAAGTAAAATAGCTGTAACAGAAAATGGATTTTTATATTACTGGCTCATTAATAGAAATGATAAGTAGTGGGCTAGAGAGATTCCTCAGTGGTTAAGGTGCTTGCCTGCAAAGCCTAACAACCCACATTTGATTTCCCCAGTACCCACCCACATAAAGCCAGATGCACAAAGTAGAGCATGCATCTGGAGTTTATAGTGGCTGGAGGCCTTGGTGCGCACATACTCTTTCTGTCTCTGTATTTCTCTGCTTGCAAATAAATAACTTTTTAAAATTTATTTTATTTATTTGTTTGAGAGAAAGAGAAAGAGGCAGGTAGAGAGAGAAGGGAGTGGGGAGAGAATGGGAACACCAGGGCCTCTAGCCACTGCAAATGAACTCCAGATGCATGTGCCACCATGTGTATCTGGCTCACATGGGTACTGGGGAATTGAACCTGGGTCCTCAGGCATTATAGACAAGTACCTTCATGGCTAAGCCACCTCCAGCCCATAAAATAATTAAAAAGAAATAGAGTAATATATTTTCTTTTTTTCCTGTTTTTAAAGTTTCTTAATTGTTGGGTTTTCTTAGGACAGTGGCTTACTAGATTTTTCAAATTACCCAAACAGTTTATGGGCTACATCACCCTACCATTAAGTAGTGCCTCTAGTCTGTGATGCTTTCTTCAGAGATAAGACACTTTCAGAGTTTCTTTCCCTCTTCCTCTCTAGCCCTCCTTCTCTCTCCCTCCCCCCTCTCTCCTGTATGTATGTATGTATGTATGTGTGTATATACACACACACACACATATATACATACACACATACATAAATACACACACACACACACATATATATATAGGGGTGGTATTTTTTAGACAAAGTCTTGCTGTATAGCCTAGGCTGGCCTGGAACTCACTCACTATGTGGTCCAGGTTTGCTTTGAACTCAGAATCCTCTTGCCTCAGCCTCTTCAATGCTGCAGTTGCAAGCATGTACCACCATAATTGGCTTGACTTAAACAAAAACAGCATAATATTTTATGTATGGAGCTTTTTAGTCACTTTGGCTAGTGTAATAGCAACAACAGTGTAAGCAAATAAAATGTCCTTTAAAATCGAAATCAAGTGTATATTTGATAAGAATCAGAAAATTTTTAAAAGGCCCACTACTTTAAAAAAATTGTTAATTATTAATTCTTAAACATAGCCATAAATTGAAAGTGGGTTTCACCCCACTATCATTTTCATTTCCATTATTGGCTATTAATTACTTTCTAGAATGCCCTTGTACATAAGTAAAAGCCACCAATTGAAATAAGGGTTCAGAACCAGTTCTTTGTAGTTCATGTCTTGCCATTTTTTACTTTTAAAACTCCAAAATGTAGAAGAATAAATTTCTTCAGCTGTTTACTTAAAATGTATCCCAAATACATTAATGAAATTATGTAAACTTGTACTTCAACTCCCAAGTAGATGATTTAGTAGCTAATAGTCATTTGATTTACAATTATTTTTAATTTTCTATGGCATACTGAAACTGTAGGAGAGCTTAAAATATGGAAACTAAACTGGTACACATAAAATAGAAGAAAGTCCTTACATTTGCATAAATCGAGTGATAACCTTTAATTCTTGTAGAAATGGAAGTGGGAGTGGTGGGCACCAGCTTTCCTTCCTAGGGGCTTTACACTTTCCACACGTCTTTAGAATGAGCAGGATATGGGAGAGGGCATGGTGTGTATGGTGTACTGTGGACACTGGTTGACTAGAGTTGAAAATTGCTGTTCATAGGATACCAGATGGGTGGGCACAGTGGGACTGGACAGAAGAGCCTCGGGCGGCAGGCAGCAGGCAAGCTTGGACTTGATAACCACCTGATGGATTTGTGGAGGTGCAGCTCAGTGTCAGAGTTTTGAGAAGGCGCTGAGGGGAGGAGGCCAGCCCCTGCCCAGGCCCTGGGAGCGCCGTGAGCCCTCCTTTCCTTGGAGATGTCAGTATCCCTTTTGTTCTGTTGCCCACCCTGACATTTTCCTTTCAGCAGTCTTTTCTGAAGGAAATGCTGAGGGTCTTTTCACACCCAGCTGCACGCGTCTTTCCCCGCCTTCTCCAGCAGAATCGGGCTGGTCCCCACCATGTTAGGTTGCTCCCGTGACTGAGGCCATGCTCCTTCCCAGATGACCCAGGTCAGGTGACCTCCTCCTCCTAGACTACACTTATGTGCATGCGCAGAGCCTGGGAGGGAAGGAGGGAGATGAGCACGCCAGGGTCAAACGAACTCCAGATGCGTGCGCCACCTTGGGCATCTGACTAACGTGGCTCCTGGAGAATCGAACCTGGGTCCTTTGGCTTTGCAGGCAAGCACCTTGACTGCTAAGCCATCTGTCCAGCCCTCACCTTCTTCTTAACACACATTCTGCTCTTGGGATAAATGATAAACACTGGCCTCTTCTTCCTGCTTCCCTGGATAAACTTTGCCTTGGCTACCCTGTCTTGTTGACCTCTTAGCCTTGACATCCCCTGGTGTAATTGTGGTGCCTCGTCTGTTCTGTAGCTGCAGCTGCCCCCAAGTTCATTGCTTGAAGTCCTGTCTGTACGCTGAGCACGGCTCAACTTTGTCCTACTTGTTCATTTCCAGTGAACCCAACACCTCACTGTCCCTCTCCATGTCTAGTGAATGTTGCCACGTATCTAAAACCCTGTTTGTTCCTAAATCTGCAGTGGTCTTCCCCGCCGTAGTAAAGATAGCATTTTGCACCAGGTTAAAATCTAGGCTCTCGCCTTCATTTTTTCTTTTCAAATTCCATATCCCAATTACCAACAATTTTTTTCAGCTGTTTGCCTAAAATATATCCCAAATCTAGCTGTTCCTGTTCTGCACCGTGGCCTCCCCAGCACGAGCAAGCTTCTTCTGTGGGGAGATGGGAAGTTACTCCTCTCCCAAAAACTGGGAGGATGGCATGAACAGCCCAAACAGTGACTCGTCCAAGTCCGTCTTGTGAGTGGGAATGAGTTCACCACACAGTGGTGGGCGACTACAGATACTGTCCTGCAGTGTCCTGCGTTTACCGCCTTCCACCCCATGCAGCTTGACACGCTCCCGGATGGGTCTCAGTTTACAGCAGAATCGATACAAGCCTGACTTCAGAGCGCTGTGGAGTGTCAGAGCAGTAGATGACTATAGGCCCAAGCAACATGTGACACAGTCAGAACTGGCCTCTGAGAAGGTTCCTTACTCATACGTGCTGTGCCCTCGTCCTTCGCAGGGATGCCGTTGTCTGGGCAAACACTGTCTCCCTAGGGGGAGGATGACTCCTTTGGCTGCAGTCTGGCATGGTCAAGTAGATACCCGGCAGCTTGTTGCAGGGTAGATTTTCTCTAGAATCCAGAGGACCAATCTTACTGTACTTTTATCTGCTGCCATACCTCCTTGGGGCGTCTCTTGCACTTAGTTTGTGTTTGTACACAGCAATCAGAGTGGCCTTCGAAAAGTCAGTGTCCACAAAGCCTGTGCTCTTCCAGAGCGGCCACAAGTGACCACTTTAGCACTGAGATGAGGCGGCCATGTTGGGCTTACTGAGACGCAGAAGCAGGGTTTTTTTTTTTGGTATCTCCCTGGTGGTTTCAGCCGTGTGTGGGGACATGAGAAACCATAATGTCCACAGAAGTCATAAAGTGGGATGTGTACAGGGGGTGGGGCAAGTACTCATCTTGGTGAGGGGCATCAGGCCGACTTCACAGAGAAAGTAACATCTTTGCAAGGTCTTGTGGAATAAAGTAGATCTTTGATGTAGCTGAGTGTACTGGGTAGAGAGTGGAAAGTTCGAGGGAGGCACAACCAGAGCGTCTGAGTGTCCTCATAGAGTATTGAGTGGCTTGAGCAAGAGCCTGTCCCCGATGGAGGAGGATAGCGGCTGTAAGGAGATGGCAGAGGAGGGTAGGCCTCCTGGGAGACGTCAGATACTGGGTTGAGTTTAGAAGTTAGGTGATGAGAAGCTGTCTCGAGAACTGCCTTTTCAATGAGCCCAGTTCTGATTCTTCTAGAATACATTCTCCTTTCTTGGTCCACTTGATGGTGATACGAAGATATTCACAACCACTTGTGCAGTCACCTCCTCTCTGGATACTCTTGAGTCTGGTTCCCAGTGGAAGGAAACGTTGGGTTGATGGCATGCACCCTCATTTCCATCCCACTAGATGAGCCTGGGTGGTCAGGGTTTGTGACTGTGAGGAGTAAGGTTTTTGGTGCCGAGGACCCTTGACCCTGATCTTTCCTTTTTGTTGAAGGCACGTATGTGAATGTGCTGTTTTAAGTGCTCTTCAAATTCTCATTGTAGGATTAACCACAATGAGCGGCTGGAGTTCCTGGGGGATGCTGTTGTTGAGTTCTTGACCAGGTAAGTGGACTGACTTCCTTCCATCCGTCCGTGTGTCCTTGGCTTGTGAGGGCTAGAGAGGGCCTTTAGCCACTACAGATGGACTCCATGTGTACATGGCACCTTGTGCATCTGCCTTGACGTGAGTACTGGGGAATTCAACTCAGGTTGTTAGGCTGTTCAGGCAAGCCCCTTAACCGCTGAGCCATTTCTCTAGCCCAGACTTATTTATTTATGTATATAATTCCTTGGTAATTACGTTTTGTACGTAGCATACTTATTACCTTACTTCTTTGTCGCTGTCCAAACAAGGCAGTGGAAACACCATGTATTTTCTGTGTTGTATAACTTAAAAGCCATGTCTGTGGCTCTTGCCCTGACAGCTACACTTGCCACAGCTGTAATAAGCGAGATTACAAGATGAAAGGCTGCTGGCTCTGTCCTGTCAAGCATGTGCTAAAGTTGCTTACAGCCGTGGGAGATCAGCTGGTCTTGGTCTAGATGCTTCTGAGCTTATATTCCATTTGAAAAGAAAGGGATGATATTTTAAAATGTCATTTCATCTTCCAGGATTTGTCTTTGATCCTTTTCTCACTCTTTCTAATCTTGAAGGAAGTAAAGCTTACAAGTAATTTAATTGACGTGTGTGTGTGTGTGTGTGTGTGTGTGCGCGCGCGCGCGCACGCACTTGCGCAAAAGCATTTTAGGATTTGTGATTTGGAGGCAGGGATTAAAACTGCATTTTGTTTTTCTAGACTCACACTATCATTCTTCTCAAGGGAGGTGTTACATACTTTCTCTTGCAACTCTCAAGCTATTTTTATCCTCCTTAGGTCAGTTATTTTGACAAGAAAGACATAAGGAGAAGGGGCTGCTGCTCCCTAGTACTTGAATGGCTAAGTGTGCTGGGCTGTCCTCACTGACATGGTGCATGGCATGGGAGAGGTCAGCGTCAGCTGCACTGAGCTCCAGGATGGTTTTCTCCCTTCTCCCCAAAGTTACACTTTGCTGCGGATCATCTCTTACACAGAGCAGCCATGGGCTACTCCTCTGCTCTTGTCTCTGCCCATGGTGTGTGTGTGTAGGACATCTGGTATCTCCCTCAGTCACTCCCTCTTACTGTGGAGACAGAATTTTTTTTTTTTTTTTTCACTCAAAACAGAGCTTACAGATGCAGCTAGTCCAGCTAGCCAACAGGCCCTGTGGATCTTTTTGCCTCCACCTCCCCAGCATTGGGATTACTGGGGATCTGAACTCAAGTCCTCTGCACTGCAGCTATCCCCCATCTCGCCTGTGATGTGAACACTGCCACTACTGTACCCTGCTCAGGGCTTTCCCGGAGGGCCTTCGGGGCCCTCATAACTCCAGTCCGGACACAGCATTTGCTTATAGTCCCAATTTCAGACTTTGAGATATGTTTGTTCCTATTAGACAAAGACATTGTGATATATTGTCTCTGTCTTCATCGGAGCTCACAGAAACCCTGTTTGTTGGCTTGTTTGTTTTAGTTTCTTGAGACAGAGCTCGCTATGTAGAGCAGGTTGGCCTTGATGTGGCAGTCCTCTTGCCTCTCTCTGTAGACTACTGGGATTATAGGATGTGCCCGTGTCTGGCTCCAGAGAAATCATTTTTAAAATTTTATTTATTTGAGAGAGAAGGGGGAAAGGAGGGAGTGAATGGGCTGCCAGGGCCTCCAGCCACTGCACACGAGCTCCAGACCCATGTGCCACCTTGTGCCTCTGGCTCACGTGGGTCCTGGGGAATCGAACCTGGGCCCTTAGGCTACGCAGGCAAGCGCATTTACCGCTAAGCCATCTCTCCAGCCCCAGAGAAATCTTTTAACAGAAATAAATGTGGAAATAGGAATGAATATTGCTATTTGGGTTTTAGTACATTTATACATACTTGTCTTAGTAACCTGGAAAGACTTAGTTACACCCTCTAGATCAGCTCAGTTCAGCTATTATCTTTGTGTGCTGTTTCTGTACCTTAGAGCCACAAATGACATTTTGTGATGCATATTTACTTGTTTTTGTTTCTGTTTTCAGTGTCCATCTGTACTATTTATTTCCCAGTCTGGAAGAAGGAGGCTTGGCAACCTACCGGACCGCCATTGTTCAGAACCAGCACCTTGCCATGCTTGCCAAGGTATCAGACATTCCAAGCATGCGTGCTTAAGCCTGATGCTCCCTTCTAGCCCGTGCGTAACTGTGCTGTTGAATGAGTACCTCCTAGAGCACATTATGGGCGTACTCATTTATCGACTAGAATGTGTGATTTTTTTTTTTTTGACTTTAAGTATTCAGCCTTACTAGTTCTGTTACCTTTGTGAATTTCACCAGCAGTTAATGAATTCCACAGTGAAGTAACTTAAAAACAGATAGAAAAATTTGACAGATGTGCATGAGCAGGTTAAACACTTGGGGAAGAGGAACATGGGAGCCAAGCAGAGAGAGGAAATACTTTATGCTTTCCCCTTGTGGAATGCTTCTGTATTACTTTTGTTACTAATTTATGTTAACAAGAAGAATTACAGCTTTGAACAGAATACTTGAGACAATTTACATTCACAAGGGGTAACTTTTTGGATATTTGAAAATCACAAATCCCATTAATTAAGATTGAGAAATTAGGCTGTCCACTTTGCCTTGACTTATCTGAGCAACTAACAAAACCTCTTTTATTTAATTATTTTTGGTGTTTTTGAGGTAGGGTCTCACCAGCCCAGGCTGACCTGGATCTTACTCTTAGTCTCAGGCTGCTCTAGACCTCAGGGTGATCTTCCTACCTCTCTGCCTTCTGAGTGCTGGGGTTAATGGGTGTGCGCCACCACACTAGCTGCCCATACCAGGCTTTTTCCTGCACAATCTGATTTGGTGTTTCTATTAGCTCCCTTTTGTTGACCCTTCAAGGTTCTGATTGCCTCCGTGCTTTTACAGACATGGTGGCCCACAGATGAGGGACTCCCTTCCCCATGCCTCAGCTTTCTCATCTTTAAGGTGGGGATAGCATTAGCTCCTGTTACACAGGCAGGTTGTGAGAATTAAATTAGATTATGAGATTTTTAAAAAATTAATTTAATTTATTTGAGAGAGAGAGAGAGAGAGAGAGAGAGAGAATGGGCATGCCAGGGCCTCCAGCCCGTACAAACGAACTCCAAACGCTTGCGCCACTTTGTGCATTTGGCTTACGTGGGTCCTGGGGAATTGAACCGAGGTCCTTTGGCTTTGCAGGCAAATGCCTTAACGGCTAAGCCATCTCTGGCCCAGATTATGAGTTTTATAAAGTGGTTGATAATATACTTCTTCATAAAAATCATACAAAGATGTCAGTCAGTAAATGTGTAGCAGCTAGTTATTTTTATTGCTGCTATCACTGTTCTTAGGAAGAATACTTACATTTTAACTGCTGAGCTATCTCCCCAGCCCCAAATCCTTACACTCTCATAGACCTCTGTTTTTGTGCAATAGGAAAAAGAACTGTAGTTTTTAAGGTCCCAAATATTAAGAGTCTATAGAAAAGCCATGGTAAGCTTTCCTTTGTTTTTACCTTAAGTGGTTTGTCTTTATTCTCTTTCATTGTGGTATAAAAGTTTAAAATGAGAGTTTAATAACTGGTTTATTCATTCAATCTTAATTCTAATACTATATTTAAATGTGGCCAACTTTAGGCTGTGTATTTTTGTTGTTGATTCCTGATGGCATATAGAAATGGCATGGGAAATACATATGTCAATCAGATGGTCAGTCCATCCTCACTTTCCTTTCAGTTTAAGGTACAATGGAATTACACAATTACTCTTCAGACACTTACAGAGAAGACAGTAGGGAGGATATTTTCCAAGTGTAGGAAAGTGCTTTTGTATGAAACCAGTTATTAATATAACACATTGGGTGCTGTACAGAACCACGAGTAATGATAGGGTGGCCAGTGTCAGGGTCTCCCTTTAGGGACTTCTTTTTTCTTTTTCTCTTTCTTTTCAAGATAGGGTCTCACTTGGAACTCAGTCTGTAGTCCCAGGCTGGCCTCAAACTCATAGCTATCCTCCTGTCTCTGCCTCCTGAGGGCTGGGATTGAAGGTGTGCACCATCATGCCCCCACCATGCCTAGCCTCCCTTCAGGGATTTCTGTCATTCTCCACCACACTTAAGCCTGCACATGCCCATAGTGTTTGGCTCCAGCAGAAGCTGCCATGGTCCCACCTTTCTAATTATTTATTAATTTTTGAGAGAGAGAGAATATGAATAAGTAAGTGAATAAACAAATGAATGAATATGTATGGACGCACTAGGATTTCCTGCCACTGTGAATGATCTCTAGACACATACACCATTCTGTGTGTCTGGCTTTACATGGATACTGGGGAATCAAATCCAGATCATCAGGCTTTACAAGCAAGTGTCTTAACAGCTGAGCCATTTCTCTAACCCCAACCTTTTGTTGTTGTTGTTGTTGTGGTCTAGATCAGTTGTCTTTAATTATTCACGAGTGGGAGAAATTAGAGAACTACTAGCCTTTCTATGACTCTTAGCTGTCACTCTGCCCATTCTAAAATTTCTGATGCCTACATGGGAAAAAAGGATAGATAATAGAATGATAGAGTGGGGACTGTGAGGAGCTGGAGACTCCTTACACTCTAGAATAGTTGTTTATAAGATGAAGATGCAACTTGTATCAGCTCTCAAGCAGTACTCCAGAGATAGTAAACAATTGGATTTTCCCAGTGAAGTTGTAAAGCAGATGAAATTTGCATACTCTAGTATGGACTTCTGCACTTGGGGATAATGTTTTTAAAGATACTTTCCACTGTTACATTTCCGGTAGTCAAAGCTCTCACTTGAGTATATTTTATACTCCATATTCCTAGCAGCACAAAAAATGCATCTTTGTGTTGTGTCTGTTTCCAATATAAATGCATTTGTATGTTTAACACACAGACTGAGACACATAAAAGTTAAGTGTCTTCTATCTGAGGACTGATAAAAATCATACTGTGCTAGGTTGTTAATTAACGTGTGACTTGTTCCATATTTCCTTGACTGTTTTTTTTTATTTTTAGTATATTTTGAATTTAATTTAATGGTCATAGAAACAGATTTACTGTGTTTTCATGCAATAGTTTTGTCATTTTTATAAAAATACTTTGATTTTACTCTCAGGAGACTCATAAGAAAATATTCATCTTGTATTTACTTCTAAAAGGACTTACATTTAGTTGCATATTAGGATAAGAAGTAAGTAGCTACAGAAATTCAAGTAAACAAGTCAGGTTTGGTGGTACATGCTTCTGTTCTTAGTACTTGAGAGTCTGAGGTAGAGGACGGAGAGTTTGAGGCCAATTTTGAGCTATATATTAGATCTTGTCACAAAATACACCCCCAAATACCCCAAGAAATTAAAAGGAAAGACCAGAGAAGGGAACCAAAGATTCCATTTTATATGCACATCTATTCATAAGTCTTTTTTTTTTTTTTTTTTTTTTTTTTTTTGGTTTTTCGAGGTAGGGTCTCACTCTAGCCCAGGCTGACCTGGAATTCACTATGGAGTCTCAGGGTGGCCTTGAACTCACGGCAATCCTCCTACCTCTGCCTCCCGAGTGCTGGGATTAAAGGCGTGCGCCACCACGCCCGGCTTATTCATAAGTCTTATACCTAGCACCAGGCCACAGATTTGCTAAGGTCAAATCAAGAATAATACTTTTTGCTACACAGGATAGTCACTTAAGATAGATCCAGTCCATTGTTTGGATAGTGTCATTGAGCCCTCTAAGACGTGGGTATATAAGTCTTATAAAGGGTATTCATGTGCAAACCACGGATCAAATCTTAACCTAGTTTAAAAAAGAGAGAGGGAGATGTAAGGTAGTTTTCAAATCTTTTAAGGGTCCCCTTTTCTATACCTCTGAAAATGTATAGTAGTCAGATATCTTCCGTATACCATAACTGGAGTCAGTGCTGAGATTCAGAGCTCTGGGCTGGGCTGGTGTCTCGTGATCAGTTGGTGGGGCAGACTTCTATTCACTGTGGTCTTATGCTTGGTCAGGACTTGGATTTAGACAGATCAGGTCCAATTGGTTCTAAACTGCAATCAAACTGTTGGAACTTGGGACAGAGACTTACGTTAGTCAGGCCTGAACCATGAGTAAAGGATTTCCAAGGAATGGTAGACAAAGCTATCACTTAAACTGACACAGGTGTGGATTTTTGACATCATTCCTCAGGAGATGCTGAGTTAGTACAGTTAGGATTTTAGCAAACTGTCACTTACATTTTGTCATTTTGCATTTTTTAGAAACTTGAACTGGATCGTTTCATGCTGTACGCTCATGGGCCTGACCTGTGTAGAGAATCAGATCTCCGGCATGCAATGGCTAATTGTTTTGAAGCATTGATAGGTAATTTCCCATTAAAATCCACCATGTGTCAGTCATCTGGAGAGCTTCGAGACTCAGTGTGGTCACTCACAGCAGATGACTGCTCTGGAAGCTCATGCGCACTCACCACCTTGTGTCACAGTTACTGCAGTTCCTCCAGAGCAGCAGTCTGGTTTTTGTATTCTTGGGGTGTGTCAGGCAGATAGAAGTGAGTGATGTGGGGGGCATGTACATAAGCAAAAGGAAACTAAGGTGCTAGGAAGACCCCATGATTTTTAAGGTATTTATAAGATTTTCCGATTTCAAAATCTTGGAGACATGTTTTCTAAAATCCTAGAGCTGGAATTGTATAACTGTGGTTTATTCATGTGACGCAAAAGTGACGTGTTCACTTTTCACCTGGGCTCTGCGTCACAACTTCTGTCTGCCACCAGCACACAGTTGTCATGAAGAGTTAATTAACTGGTCTTGGATTGCTTTACCATAAAATGTTAGTTGATCAGACGGTTTGTTGGTTTAAAGCAAACAAGTACATTTTTATTTTTCAAAGTCCTTTATACTTATTTTTGCACTGTTCCTTTGAAAACGAACATAAAAGTTTCCTATTATACTTAACTGCTGATGGTAATAGTAAAAGCATGTTAAGAATTATCCATATTCTTTCACAGCTATGTCTATTGTTCATAAGTAGTTCTATCTGTAGAGAATTTATCACATGAAATTATTGTACTCTGTATTCATAATGTTGCTTCAGAGCCAGGAAGACATGATTCAATTTCTTGTTCCAACTGTGTCTTTGGTAAATCATCCAATCTCTGATCTTCAGTGTCTCCCTCAGAGGCATGGAGTTCGTGCTACTCTCAGAGTTCTTGAGAGAGTCGTAGTGTCCAGTCCTGGCAACCTCCAGTCCAGAGTGGAGTTCCACTTAGTTGAGCGCTCCCACCAATTCCAGGAGCACAAAATCCTGTCAGTCTTTTCTAACACCCTCCTTCCGAGCTGCCTCGGAAGTGGAATGTGGGAACTACATGGTGCAGGGTTTAAGTTGTCCTCAGACCACACCAGTGATTACTACTCCAGTCATTTTCATTGCTATGGCTGTTGATAAATAATAAATGTTGAAAAATAATAAAAGTTTTTAGAAGCCTAAAAATACTGTCCATGGAGAAGTAGCCATGCTGAAGACAGACGTTAAAGTATGATTTCAAGAAGACATGTCTCTTCTACTCCAGGTTGACTTGACACTGAGTTAACACGTTACTGTCATGTTCAGTGCTTACGATTAAAGCTAAATGAGGGCAAGTGATTTACCATTTCAAATTAGAGGTAAAACTTACCCTTGTTTTATTTGCAGATGCCTTCACTGGCCTAGACATTGGTTTTATCTATACATGTTTTTTCTTCCATGCCCATGTGCTTGTTCTGAGACAAACTGTATAGATTGAAAGTGAAATGAGTTCTTTTCTCTAGTGTGGTAAGGTATTTCTGCACTGGCCTCTTAAAATAGGTTATGTCCTTCACAATAGTCCCTCCTTGGCCTCTTCTGCTTACAATGTTAGAGTCAGATTTTAGGGAATTGAATTTCATATTGCAGCTTGATTGTTAGTACAAAGTGTAGCTAAAAGGGAAAATGTACCTTTAAAACAATCACTTCTGAGTGCATAGGTTTTCTTTTGTGACTAGTTGTGGCTTGCCTTTTTGCTTTTTATAGAGATGTGTGATTTTCTCTGAATATTAATGCAGTCTTCCTTTTGACATTCTCTTCTTTTCATCTAGGGGCTGTTTACTTGGAGGGAAGCCTGGAGGAAGCCAAGCAGTTATTTGGACGTTTACTGTTTAATGATCCGGTATTTATCTCCAGTCATTTTGTTTTCCTCAGCTATACGTCAGTATAGGAGTTGGGAATCTTAGAGAGTTTGTAGGAAATTTAAATACTCAAATTCATCACAGGTGATGAGACCAAGTACATTAACTACAGCTTAGGTAACTCTTAAAGAAAATCTATAAGCATTTACTCCAGGAGTTTTGAATCATCTTTCCTCATGGTCCCCTACAGATTAAATATGAATACAGATAATAATAGAACTTAGCTTCATTTTGAAATTTCTTTAAGTTAATCACTGGATACCTACTACATAGAGGGTTAGTTAAAGATAATAGCATTTGGGCTTTTCTGCTTATGATTTGTTTTTTTCATAAATTATGTAGGCTAGAAAAATGTATATTTGCTTTAGAAAGTCAGTTCACAGGGAGTTTCTGATAGGTCAGAGAATAAAGACGATGGAAGAACATTCTCCTCAGGAAAATTATAATTTAAAAAAAGATAGATTCCAGAAGTGTTTCTGTTGTTGCTGAAATATTAAGCTATTAATATTACCAGGGATACCTTTTTAATCTTCCATGTAATAGAGCATCGTAGCTGCTTTTTATACCAAAACAAGTCAGTTTAATATTTAAAGGGAAAAGCAACTCTGTATTGCAAATTGAAATGCCATCATAATTGAATGAACTAGCTGTTATGGAGAAATAAAAAATGCAGGGAGCTAGTGTCTTAAGCCTTTGTGAACCCCTCAGCTAAGTGGCTGTCAAATATTATTACTGCATTACTTTGTGTGGTTTTAAAAAAATCAATAATTTAAAAAAATGTGACCTGTATGATGTCTAAGAATTAGATTTTTTATTTGTTTTTTAAAAGATACATAATGATTTTTGTATGTGTATTTCCCTGTGATGGATAAATTATCTCCAGGTGTCCTATGGTCCCCATCTTGTCCTACATATAAGCAACTTTATGTCTTCATTTGTGTCTGTAGCAGATGGAGTGTATTTTAGAACGTTCTCTCAAATCTTAAAATATCATCATTGCTCAGGCTTTTATCTTTTGTTGGAAATTTTAGCAACCTCCTTCCTGTGTTTTCTCCCTCTCTTACCTCTGTGTCTTCTCACCACCTATCCCTGCCCCTTCTCCTGTCTAACTGCACCCACCCTGTGCCCTTGCCTCCCTGCAGGTTCACACCTTGTCTTGAAACTTCATGTTTGTGTTTAGATTCTTTTCTTTAGGCTGCTCTATTCCACCTGTCTCCCTAGCAAGCTTATCTTGTATTTCCAGTACCTGGCTCAGTGCTGTCATGTGCAGCATTTCGTAATGCTTAAGAATGACTGAAATGAATAAGAGACCAAGTGGCTGAGCAGGCTCTGGACGTTCTTACAAATGGCCTGGTGAGGTCACAGCTTGTTTGGTATCTTTTGTGAACCCGAGCAAGGTTCAGTCATGTATGGCTTTCCACTTCAGCCTTTTCAAACACACAAACTTGGACATTTTAACTTGCTTGACATTTCCAAATTGTCCTGAATCTATTAGTTCTGGTATGAGAGAGATGTTGACAAACCATTGTACATATTTGTGTGTGAAATATTGTCATGAAAGTCTAATCAGATAAACACAACCAAGGACAAACCTGCGGGATGCTCACCTGTGGGAGGAGGGAGGCATGTTATGGGGCTGTTGCCGGTGCTGAGTGGATTCTTGGTTGGTTGCCTTGAGAGAAGTGAGGGATTACTTTGGAATTGGGTGCTGTTGTGATGTGTGGATGGTTTAGCAAGAGTCTCCCCAGCAGTTGTCATGCAGGGGCTGAGGTACAGCAAAGCAGGTGAGGGGCAGTGTTGTCAGGGAAGCAGAAGACACTCACAGAGAGGGTCCTCAGGGGCGGCCATTGCCCAGTGGGCCAGGTGCCTGCCGTGCAAATACAAGGCCCTGAATTTGGATCCCAGCATGCACGTAAGTGCTGGCCGTGGTGAGCCACAGCTATAATCGCAGTGCTGAGGGTGTGGAATCTGGTGGGTCCCTGGGGCAAGCTGGCTATGTAGACTAGCCCGATCAGTGAGCTCTGGGTTCAGTGAGAGACCCTGACTCAGAAAGGGAGGTGGAGAGCGATTTGAAGAGACACCTAGCATCGACATGTGCAGACGCAAACAAAAGAGTGGGCCCTTGTGGCTTTCCCCTGGTGCTGAGTGAGGGGGAATCCTTGTTTTGTGAGCCATCTCCTGAACCCCGAAACCTTGCTTTCTGCTAATTTGACCACTGGCTTTGTCCATGGCTCTCTTCTGAGTCCCTTTTAACATCTGGGTTAACTTTTTCCCTCAACTGATTTTCACTTGTAGCTCCAGGTAAGTGCTTTTTAAAAAATATTTTATTTTATTTTATTTTATTTATTTGTGAGAGAGAATGAGGCTGAGGAAGAGAGAGAGAAACAATGAGCACGCCAGGGCCACCATCCACTGCAAACGAACTCCAGATACATGCGCCACCTTGTACATCTGGCTTACGTGGGTCCTGGGGAATTGAACCGAGGTCCTTTAGCTTTGCAGGCAAGCACCTTAATTACTAAGCCATCTCTCCAGCCCAAGTTTTGATTTTAGTCTTTCTGTAACTCTTCAGATTTACCCAGTGTGTTTGCATGCCTCAAACACTTCATGGGGATTATCCCAGTGGCTCTCCCAGAAAGGTGGAGAGGGATTGCATATTTTTTCCTATCTTTCCTCTTTGTATCTCTCTCCAGTATCTGTGACCCAGTCCTTTCTCTGACACTCTAGAGATTGAAGGTGTCTTTTCAGGCTGCTCCTGGGCAGCCTCACACGGGCATTCTGCAGACTTACCATTTCAACATGTTCAGTATTGACCCTATCACCTTTATTCCCAAAACCTATTTTGCTTTTAAGTTTTCTTTTAAACCAGAAACCTTAGAATCTTTTCTGTCCCTGAGCCCTTTTCCCCCCTTTGTATCTATTCAGTTTTAAATTCCCATCTCTCTGACCCAAGCAGCTCTTGGCTTTGCTCATTGCTGTCTTCTTTGGGCCCCTCATCTCTCACTACCGTTCCCCAGGTGCTCCAGCCCACGTCCGCTAAATGTTGTTTGCATGCACAGGCCTTTTCATGTCAGATTCTTGATACTGCTCACCAGGCTCTGCCCACGGCGGCTTCAGGACATTTTCCTGATCCCACTCCACTGTCCCTTCAGCCTCCTTGTCCCACTTCTTCTTATGCTGCCACGAGGGATTTCCTTTTGTGTACGTCAGAGCACATGCATGCTGTTAAAGTGGTTTCAGCGCCAGCTTGTGGTTCTCACCCTCTGATTTACCAGTAATTGTATATCCAGGAGCTCCAGCCTGGGTTGGGTGTTCATAGCCTTCATGTGCGGCTTTTTCTGATGCCTGCTTCCTGCCATCTTGTTATAACCTCCCGACATCCTATACCCAACATGTGTCTACACCCATTTCCTTTAATGTCAGTTTTAATCTGCCACAGTGCAGTCCTGGCATAGGTTTACCTGATTTTCACTATTAAAGGACTTCCGTGGGTTACCACGCTCTATTTATTTACCTTCATTCTTCCTTCTCAGGCACTTTTGAGGACTGGATAGTGTGTCCTATTCATCTAAGCATCTTATTGCATAAGAGGCATTTAACATAAATGGGCTGTGTGAATGGCCAATCAGTCTTGAACATTTTCCAGAAGGATATACTGAAGATAGAGACATCGCATAGTCCCAGAGCTAATGAATGGTAGCGCTGGGACTCCAGTCCAGCCTGCATCCTTTCCAGTGCATTTTCCTTGGCGCTCACGCTCAGTGCACCAGTGCCTCACCCAGTGTGTGGGGAAGATGACAGGAAATGGGGGCAGTTGGAATAGTCTGGCGAGAAGTGGTGAGGTTACACCAAGATGCGTGGACAGACATCCAAGGAGAAGCCATAGTGTTTTAAGGGAAAGACACGCAGCAGCAAGGAGGACTGTGAGTGAAAATGTCCTGCGAGTCCTGAGCTTTGGAAACGGGTTGGTGGGAAAAGAGCGTTGCTGTGTCACTGTTGATGCGTTGTCGCTGATGGTGCTGTCCTGTGCCCAGCACCGGAGCACATTGCTCATGACAGGCCCAGAGAATCCCTTGAAGGAGTAGGTGCTAGGATTACCCTTGTCTCATACCCGAGGTAACAGAGGCTTAGAGAGACTAAGGAAACTACCAGCGTGGAATCCTTTAAACCCAGACAGCCCTACCTGAGCCGGCAGCTCCTCCAAATACCATCCCCCACTCTAGTTCAAGGTCAAACTGAAGGGTGATCATCTGGCCATGTTGCATACGAGATAAAAGGTGCTCGTAAAGGAGTCAGTTGTGACTTAGGAGAAGTGCCACGGGATGAAACAACACTAGTGACGCGGGGATGAACGAGCCTTGGGGATGGCGGCGCTCTCTAGAGGCCGAGGTGGATGTCAGGAGCGCTGGTGTTGCTGGGCAGAGGGCCAGAAGGAGGTGGAATTCAAGGGAAAGCTTATGATGTGGTTAACAGAGCGCTTTCATGTACATCTAAAGAACAGTTTGATGTGTAAGCCCTCTCTCTCAATATTGGCAGAGAACCATGAAGTATGTTTTGTCAAAACACAAGATGTACAGAAATATTGGGCTTATTTCACTTTATCACTCCGTCATGAGTGGTACTAAATTTTTTCTGTATCTCTCCAAAAAACAAACTGTAGAAAAAAAGGTTCCTCCTTTACAAGTTATTTTTATCATTTATTTCAGAAACCTACCATGAAAGCCAGGAAGTAGATCCAGTCAAGGGCTCGCTAGTCCAAACCTGAAGGAAACCCATTTTAATCTTGAGGAAATTTTTAATTTTAACCGCTTCTGAGTTTAACTCAGCTGATGAAATAATATACTAGGGGGCTTATGATAAAATTGATTTGTTATATTTCAAGTAAACATTTGTGAGACCTACAGCAAAAGTGTGGTCTCATAGATGTTGGAGCTTCATTTGGAAAGGGCTCATATGATAATGAGTAGTCCCTAAAATAAAAGACACCAGGGTGAGTTTTCTTATTAAAGGCACAACTGAAACACAATTCTGGGAGATGGTGAGTTGAAAAGTATGAATAAAACAGTAGTGTAATTCCATGTGTTAGTAGGTAAAGGCAATGTGTAACTTCGTTTTAAAAGGTGAATTTGACTTCTGAGGGTGGGAGAGGCTTTTTGGCTCCTATCTTAATAGGCTAATTAGAGTCACTACAGGCAGTTTGAGTGGTGAATACACTTAAAAAAATTAGTTTGCCAGCACTATTGAATTTGCAATAAGTGGAGTCAGCATCTGAAATAGTTCAGTATTTCAAATAATGACATTTTGTTTAGTACTCGAGAGTGTGTTAAATGACTCCCTTGAGCATTCAAAGCATCATTCCCTTTTCCAGGACCTGCGAGAAGTCTGGCTCAATTATCCTCTCCACCCACTCCAAGTAAGTGTGACCTTCCAGTCTGCAGCGGGCTTTACAACTCCACCTATTTCTTTTGCTTGCCATTGACTTTTTCTCCTCCCACTTTAATCCTTTGATTCCCTTCAGTGGAATTACAAATTTATGTTGGGTGGTAGAATAGGAAAATTTGAAAATAAATAGTAAAAGACACCCATGCATTGTGTGCATCTCTGCAGTCTGGAAAACTTGGGGCCTGGAAAGAGCCACTGTATACTTATAATCCCACCCTTTCACACAGTGCTGTGCGGAGCGTATACTGCTGTAACTCCTAACTGTTGTAGGGAGGAAAACGTGGGAAGTAAGTCTAGGCATATTTAAGTAGTAGAACAATTACTAAATTAACATTGCTAAGTTATAACCTAATTTGGATCTTAGAAATTGACAAAGATTACATAAAATTGTCGCACATTAAAAATATAGTAACCAGGGGCTGGAGAGATGGCTCAGTGGTTAAGGTGCTTGTCTGTAGAACCTAATTACCTGAGTTCTGTTCCCCAGGACCCATGTAAAGCCAGATGCACAAAGTGGTGCTTGCATCTGGAGTCCATATGCAGCAGCTGGAGGCCCTGGCACTCCTATTCTCTCTGTCTGTCTGTCTTCTATCTCTCTACTTGCAAATGATAAATAAGAATATTTTAAAAAAAGACATAGTAACCATGTAATGGTTTGTTACTCTGGATTTAGGAATTTAAAAGATGTACATATGGTGACATTTCCTCATTTGGGTTAAAAATTCTTGCTATTCTTTCTATTTTACTTTACGATAAATGCATATGTATTTCACCCCATCTGGACACATTTTTACATAATATCTGTATAAAATAGTGGTTGAATTTATGAGAGTTTTGTAATAATAAATGACAGTTTAGAGTTGTTTAAAAATATTCTTTTAAAATCATAAGGTTGGATTTTTCTTCAGTGGTGTAGCTAAGTGAGTTGCCCATGGTCCTGTAAATAACTCCTCACCCAACTTAAAAACAAAACAAACAAAGAAAAAAAAAAAAAAACTAGGCATGTAAGAGGTATATAGCATCATACTGTAGGTAAGTGTAACTAATATGATTTCTTTAAAAATATATATATGGCTGTCCAAAGTTGTTGAAAATGTTAATTTTAATAACATATTTTCTCTTCAGCAGTTGTTAGGGAACACGACTTGTCTAGTGGAATAATAATCTCGAGTGGAAGCTGAATTGTTTTAATGATGTTTATTTGCCAAAGCAGTTTGGTCCCTAGAAAACACACAGTAGTCAAGTTACTAGTAAGGCAGTGGGTCTCAAAGGGCAATTCCCAGACCAGCAGCATCCATATGCCCTGGGAACTCTTCAGAGACATACGTTCTTAGCCCTTGCTCCAGGACATGCAATCAGTCACTTGAAGGGTTGGGCCTGGCCATCTGTCTTAGCACGTCCTGCAAGTGGTCTAACGCATGATAACGCCGGAGACCAGCGCGGCGTGTGCACACACACACACACACAAACACACACACGTTAGCAGCTGTTCTTAGCTTGCATCTTCCTTAGAGAGTTAGTCTAATACCAAGGATTTTTGAACTATCTGTGTACAGAACTTGGCCTTGAAATTTGATAGAAGATTGGAAAATATTATTTGAGTCTTCTTTAAATATTAGGTTTGTTTGCCATTCTAAGACTTGAGAAAGAAGCTTCTGGGTTTTATTTGGCATTTCAGAAATTTCTACCCATGGGAGATGGAATTTTGCAAAGCACTGCCCTGGAATTGATAATTACTCTTGTAATAAAAACTACATATAACTTTTTTTTTTCTTTTTCATTTATTTTCATTTTCCTGTAGCTACAGGAGCCAAATACTGACCGGCAGCTTATTGAAACTTCTCCGGTTCTACAGAAACTTACCGAGTTTGAAGAAGCAATTGGAGTTATTTTTACTCATGTTCGACTTTTGGCAAGGGCATTCACATTGAGAACTGTGGGATTTAATCATCTCACCCTGTAAGTTAAGAGTGCCCATGTAGTCCCAACAAGACCATTTAGGAAAGGTATTCCCAAACCTTACTGTATGTGCTTCAGAGGAATTGAGATTTCGGACGTGCTTCCAAGACGGGCACATCGTGAGACAGATGAACAGCCAGGCAGTGGTGGGGACCAGGGAACATACGATAGTTAAGTGTTTCCGGTCCCATTGACATGCCCTTCCACCCTTCCTTTATTTAATGCATGCATGTGTGCGTATATGTGTGTACGTGTGTGCAGGTGCACGTGTGTGTGTGTATGCATAGAGGCTAAAACTTGATAACTGGTGTCTTCCTTGATCACTCCCCATCTTATTTACCGGCAGGATCTCTCTCTTCAACTAAGGGCTCGCCAGTTGGGCTAGTCCAGTTAGCACCTCAAATCACCTGTCTGTATCTCCCAAGCACTGGGATGGCAGGCAGGCCACCATGTACATTCCATCTTTTTGTGGGTGCTGGGGCTCTGTCCTCCGCTCCTCCCTCGTGCCTGCACCGCACACAGCCATCTCCCGAGTCTTGCATCTTTTATTTTTCATGAGGCTTACAGGAAATGGGAAGGAAATAAAACACACAGGCACAGCAATAACCAGTGTAGCTTTGCAGACCCTGCCATCTATTTGTAGTGATCGACTTCGCCATAATAGCAACGAAGCAGCCACAGATTTAAAGGAAGGAAAAAGAAAAAAAACAACAAGGAGAACATAACTGCTTTCCAGTAAAACTTTTAGGCAAGCTGTCGGCTGTGGGTAGTCCTCCAGCCCCTCCTCTAGATGAATGACCTTGTGAGGGTCTACTGAAAGGACGAAGAGAAAAAGTAAAATTGGGGCTAGAAATGTGGCTTAGTGGCAGAGTGCTAGCTTAGCATATGTAAAACCCTTGTTCTGTCCTCAGCACAGCAAACACAAAATGTAAGGAGAATTAACAAAATCCGGATGTAGGGGAGTTATCTAATATTTTTTCTCTTCTCCCAAATCAAATGTTCCTACTAACTCACTTTAAACTTAAAGATTAAAAATTCTTAATAGATTTTTTAAAAATGTTCTTAACATTGAATTTCAGACTTAGTGGGAAAAAAATGGGGGCCCTTTTGCTTTTCTTTGTTATAAGATTGCTGTCTCTGTTTTGTTTTGTTTTTCTTCTGACACTCTCAGCTTCTAGCCAGACATCATTTACTAGTTGTAATGTAGTAGTAGGCATTTAACCTTAGATAGCATTCCCTTTACTATGAAACTCAACATATATTAATTTAGATCTCATCTCAGTCTATGGTCATCAAGGAATTGTATTTAAAGTTTTATGTTTTAAAACAAAATAAACACATTGTCTTTTAAAGTTGTGACCTTAAAAAAAATCTGCCCCCCCCCTCCTTAAATGCACAAGTGCTTCTTGATTTCTTTACATTGGTGTTTCCTTATTCAGAGGCCACAATCAGAGGATGGAATTTCTAGGTGACTCCATAATGCAGCTGGTAGCCACGGAGTACTTATTCATTCACTTTCCGGACCATCATGAAGGGCACTTAACTGTGAGTTTGTGTTCACTTATCCTCCCTGCCCCCAATGAGATTGCTGTGTAATAAAGAATGACGACCAGAAGGGCCTAGTACATACTTACTTAGTTGGTGACCGTGAGTCAGCTTTTTGCCATGGTGATACAGTTCATGAAAAAACAGAGGAGTAAGGAAGGAGTAAAGGTCTACGTTGGTACATGGTTTCAGAGGTTTAGTTCGTAGTGAGCTGACTCCATTGCTTTGGCCCTCATGAGGCCGAGCAGTGTGATGGTAGAGCATGTGGCAGAAATAGCTCACATAAGCCAGGAAGCAGAGGGTGTGTGACTGGAACTGGTGGTGAGACGCTTTTGAAGCCTTGCCTCCACCGGTCAGCTTCCTCCAGTGAGGCCACACCTCCTAACAGCCCAGTCAGCTATGAGCTCATGAGTGGATTAACCTGGTGAGGTTAGTGGCCCTGGTGATAGTCGCCTTCCCCTGCTCCCACAGTCACTGCTGGCTAAGGACCAAACCTTTAGCCCAGCCCTTTTAGGGGAGGACACTTTATATCAAACCATAAGAGTGACTTTTTAACATATTATATGGCTTTGCTCATTTTATCGTTTAAATTGTATACAAAGCAGATTTGTGATGAGACTTTGTCTTAGGGTTTTTGGTTTAATGTTCACCTACTTTGTACAAGACATTGAACTGTACCTAATGGGCAAGCAGAGAATGGTTTGCATCAGTCAATTTCATAATGAGTTGTTTCAAAAATATTTCTATTTTTTTATTTATTTGAGAGAGAGAGAGAAAGTGAATATAGGTATGTCAGAGATCTTCTGCCATTGTAAATGAACTTTTGATACATGTGCCACATAGCTCTACTGGGGAATCAAGCCCTGGGCTGTCAGGCCTTGCAAGCAGGTGACCTTAAACCACTGAGCCATCTCTCCAGTCCCCATAGTGAGTTTTAAAAACTATTGGATGTGGTAAGTATATGTAAATGATTACAAATACTCTGCGGTATAAATTATGTATGTCTGTACATATAAGTACACAGTATGAAGTGTATAAAGAGGCTGGGGATGGCTCAGTGGGACAAGTGTGAGACAGGCTGAGTTTGATCCCCATCACCTATTGGCCACATGAGAATCTGGGCATGTTCTTGTGCACTGTGGAGAGCAGAGACAGGAGAATTTCTGGGACTGGTTGGTCAGCCCATCTGACCGAGACTGGCAGCTCCAGGTTCAGTGAGTATGGTGGTTTGAGCAGGTGTCCCCCATAAACTCATGTGTTTTGAGTGCTTGCTCCCCAGCTGTGGTAGTTTGAATAGATGGCCCCAGTATAGTCAGTGCTTTATTAGTTGGTAGTTTGCATCTGGAGCCACTGGCTGGAGGCAGTGTCACTGGGTGGATCTTAGTGTCCAGCTCTAAAGTGTGGTGGTGGGTTTCAGATTTCAATCTAAAGATATACAAAGTGTGCCCAGCTGGAGTTTCTGAAGTGTGCTGTGCTGTGTGGCTTTTGGCTTTTGGCTTGTGCTTTTCTCTCTGCTTGGTCCTGTGAAGGCAGGCCAGCTTCTTCTGCCATCATGGAACTTCCCCTGGATCTGTACGCTTCAATAAATATCCCTTCCTCCATAACTGTGCCTGGTCTGGAAGTTCATCTCAGCGAACCTGAAGCTGTCTGCTACAGCAGCTGATGGCAATTTGGAAGGTAGGGCGATCCTGGAGGAGGCGTGTTTCTGGTGGCGGGCTTAGGGGTGGTATAGCCAACTCCCCTTGCCAGAATCTGGCTCACTCTCCTGCTGCTGTTTTCTGTCTGCCCTGGTGGAGGTGATGTCCATCCTCATGCCGAGCTTTCCCCTGCCGTCATGAAGCTTCCCCTCGAGACTGAAGGCCAAAGTAAACACCTTTCCTTCTACCCACTGCTTTTGGTAAAGGACACTCAGTATTCTCTTCTGGTCTCGGTACATGCACAAGGTGTGTGTGCATTTGCACAGGCACATGCATACACCACACCACATACACAAAAGAGTATACGCAACTAGAGCAAGGTGCGAGGTAGAAAATGTGCATAAATTGTTATATCTGTGCAGTTTAGGGAAAGATTTCTTCTAGCTATGGAGTGCAAAGAAGGCTTCATGAGTTTGATGATGTTTGTAACCTTAATGACAGGTCAGATTTGACCGTTGGGAGTTAGTGGAGGCAGTTTCTGTGCAGTGGCTTTCCTTACACTGGGACCAGAGAAACAAGGGCATGTTGTAAAAACAAGAATGGCAAAGGATGGAGAGACAGCAGGGACTCACGTTGGCTGGACCTTGGCAGAGCTGAAAGGAAGCTAAAGGGACAAGGTAAATTTATGAACAAAGTGATGTGTTCACCATTCCATCCCCATGCATCTTTTTATAAAACTTTTTTTTTTTTTTTGCTGCATACTGTTTTTACTTTGTGAAACTGTCTAGTAATGTACCTGGAATAATGGTGAATAAAACATACCCAGAAGACAGTCATGATAATGTTTTGAAACACAAGGAGTAATCTTGTAGAGTCCCTTGGGAGCTGGATGTCGAGAAAGCAAGTGCTTTATTGGGCAAAAGAGAACAGTGGCACATTGTAAAGTGCTTTTTTAGCATGGTCTGTATTATGTTGTAAGAGGTCTTTCATTCTTTGCATCATTACAGTTTTAATTTTGCAACTGTAAATCCTAGTAATAGGTTACATGAGATCTAAGTAATGGAATTAGGGAGAATATGGTACTTTCTCTGTATTTAAGTATAAGTTTTAGTGGAATTTCTAAACGCAGAATTTATTCACTCAGTGAGTGTTGAGCTTTTGTTGTATACTGTGCACTGTGACAAGTACTAAGGAATCAGTGGTACCCCTTATTTTAATTTTAAATTAACAGCTTGGTTACCATTTAAAGTTAACTGTTTTCTGACAGACAGGGAATTATTTTCTCCTTGAGGTGGTTTAAACTCTTAAGAAACAGGAACATTTATGAGGAATAAATTTGTGTCTCATGTCTTACTTAGAGAAACAATGATCCCATGTTCACTGTCTTTCATTTGAGAATAAACTTCATAGATGTTCACAATAGCCGGTTGTTCTGAGAAGTAACCATAGCAAACCAAATAGCTTGGAAGTAACAATTCATTCTATAACCTCTGTTGAAAATATGTGTTTCAAATAGACACTGCCTCTCCCCATGTTACTTCTTTGAGGATTAATTATGAACTCTGAGATCCCATGGAGATGGGATGTTATATATCATTGAGGGTCTGCTTCCCACCTGCTTACAGCACAGACTGCTGCCCACTAACCCAGCACTGAGTAGGTAAACTAAAGCTCAGAGACCCGAGACCTACTCAAGGTCTATGTCTAAGCAAAAGTCCACACTCCAGACTCACATCTTGCTTCTTCTCTGGATCACTGCAGTACAGTTTTGTTGTTATTGTTTGTGTTTTGCTCTGACACAGGGTTTTGCTTGGCAGCCCAGGCCTCTCTTGTTCTTTTTAGTTGAGAACCTTAATATATGAACATTGATCATGTTCCTGTCTCTTCATCCTTTTTTGTTTGTTTGTTTTTTGTCTGCTCTCCCCCTGTGTCCCCCAGGACCCTTCTCTTTTAAGGTAATCCTTCCTCTGTTTAGTTGTCTCATTCCTTTTGTTCTTTTCCATCCTTTATGTCAAAATGTTGAGTGGGCTCATAACTGTGCTGGTCTTGTTGGGCCTTAGAAGCCCTGTGGAGTCACCAGTCAGTTCATGTTGGGAAGATAGTGCCCCAAAGTATGCCTGTGCATCCTGTGGCTTTTAACATTCTTTCTGTCCCCTCTTCTGAAATGTTTCCTGAGCCTTGGAGGGTGTGGTAGAAATCTCCCTTAGTGTTGAACTAGCAACAGCCTGTATTTTCTACTTTGATGGGTTTATTTTTTGACTCTTCAGAATCATGTACTTTTATTTTGATAATGCAGTATGTAGAAAGTACACTTGGAAGACTTAGATTTCTTCCTCTTGTTCTTGTGTATTTGATTTTGAGGTTCTCAGTGTCTCCCACCAGCTCCATGAAGAGGGCTCTCTGGCCTGTAGTGAGAGCAGCACTCATTCTTCCTGACTGCAGTGCTTCCTAAGCTCTGGTGGTGAGAGAGAGAGGACTGGTTCTAGTGAGAGAGAGAGAGAGAGAGAGGACTGGGCTCTGGTGAGAGAGAGGACTGGGCTCTGATGGTGAGAGAAAGGGACTGGGCTCTGATGGTGAGAGAAAGGGACTGGGCTCTGATGGTGAGAGAGAGAGGACTGGGCTCTGATGGTGAGAGAGAGAGGACTGGGCTCTGGTGAGAGAGAGGACTGGGCTCTGGTGAGAGAGAGGACTGGGCTCTGGTGAGAGAGAGGACTGGGCTCTGGTGAGAGAGAGAGAGAGAGAGGACTGGGCTCTGGTGATGAGAAAGAGAGGATGGCTCTGTAGGAGAGAGAGAGAGGACTGGGCTCTGGTGTGAGAGAGAGAGAGAGGACTGGGCTCTGGTGAAAGTGAAGAGAGGACTGGCTGGAAGAGAGAGAGAGAGGACTGGGCTCTGGTGAGAGAGAGAGAGAGAGAGGACTGGGCTCTGGTGAGAGAGAGAGAGAGAGAGGACTGGGGCTCTGGTTGAGGATGAGAGAGAGAGAGAGACTGGCACTGGTGAGAGAGAGAGAGAGAGTTGGGAAGGGTGGAGAGAGAGGACGTGGGCTCTGGTGAGAGAGAGAGAGAGAGAGGACTGGGCTCTGGTGAGAGAGAGAGAGAGAGAGGACTGGGCTCTGGTGAGAGAGAGAGAGAGAGAGGACTGGGCTCTGGTGAGAGAGAGAGAGAGAGAGGACTGGGCTCTGGTGAGAGAGAGAGAGAGAGGACTGGGCTCTGGTGAGAGAGAGAGAGAGAGAGGACTGGGGCTCTGGGTGAGAGAGAGAGAGAGAGAGGACTGGGCTCTGGTGAGAGAGAGAGAGAGAGAGGACTGGGCTCTGGTGAGAGAGAGAGAGAGAGAGGACTGGGCTCTGGTGAGAGAGAGAGAGAGAGGACTGGGCTCTGGTGAGAGAGAGAGAGAGAGGACTGGGCTCTGGTGAGAGAGAGAGAGAGAGAGGACTGGGCTCTGGTGAGAGAGAGAGAGAGAGGACTGGGCTCTGGTGAGAGAGAGAGAGAGAGAGGACTGGGCTCTGGTGAGAGAGAGAGAGAGAGGACTGGGCTCTGGTGAGAGAGAGAGAGAGAGGACTGGGCTCTGGTGAGAGAGAGAGAGAGAGAGGACTGGGCTCTGGTGAGAGAGAGAGAGAGAGGACTGGGCTCTGGGTGAGAGAGAGAGAGAGAGAGGACTGGGCTCTGGTGAGAGAGAGAGAGAGAGAGGACTGGGCTCTGGTGAGAGAGAGAGAGAGAGGACTGGGCTCTGGTGAGAGAGAGAGAGAGAGAGGACTGGGCTCTGGTGAGAGAGAGAGAGAGAGGACTGGGCTCTGGTGAGAGAGAGAGAGAGAGAGGACTGGGCTCTGGTGAGAGAGAGAGAGAGAGAGGACTGGGCTCTGGTGAGAGAGAGAGAGAGAGAGGACTGGGCTCTGGTGAGAGAGAGAGAGAGGACAGGCTCTGTGAGAGAGAGAGAGAGAGACTGGGCTCTGGTGAGAGAGAGAGAGAGAGAGGACTGGGCTCTGGTGAGAGAGAGAGAGAGAGAGGACTGGGCTCTGGTGAGAGAGAGAGAGAGAGGACTGGGCTCTGGTGAGAGAGAGAGAGAGAGGACTGGGCTCTGGTGAGAGAGAGAGAGAGAGAGGACTGGGCTCTGGTGAGAGAGAGAGAGAGAGAGGACTGGGCTCTGGTGAGAGAGGAGAGAGAGAGGACTGGGCTCTGGTGAGAGAGAGAGAGAGAGAGGACTGGGCTCTGGTGAGAGAGAGAGAGAGAGAGGACTGGGCTCTGGTGAGAGAGAGAGAGAGAGGACTGGGCTCTGGTGAGAGAGAGAGAGAGAGAGGACTGGGCTCTGGTGAGAGAGAGAGAGAGAGAGGACTGGGCTCTGGTGAGAGAGAGAGAGAGAGGACTGGGCTCTGGTGAGAGAGAGAGAGAGAGGACTGGGCTCTGGTGAGAGAGAGAGAGAGAGGACTGGGCTCTGGTGAGAGAGAGAGAGAGAGAGGACTGGGCTCTGGTGAGAGAGAGAGAGAGAGAGGACTGGGCTCTGGTGAGAGAGAGAGAGAGAGGACTGGGCTCTGGGTGAGAGAGAGAGAGAGAGGACTGGGCTCTGGTGAGAGAGAGAGAGAGAGGACTGGGCTCTGGTGTGAGAGAGAGAGAGAGGACTGGGCTCTGGTGAGAGAGAGAGAGAGAGAGGACTGGGCTCTGGTGAGAGAGAGAGAGAGAGAGGACTGGGCTCTGGTGAGAGAGAGAGAGAGAGAGGACTGGGCTCTGGTGAGAGAGAGAGAGAGAGGACTGGGCTCTGGTGAGAGAGAGAGAGAGAGGACTGGGCTCTGGTGAGAGAGAGAGAGAGAGGGACTGGGCTCTGGTGAGAGAGAGAGAGAGAGGACTGGGCTCTGGTGAGAGAGAGAGAGAGAGAGGACTGGGCTCTGGTGAGAGAGAGAGAGAGGACTGGGCTCTGGTGAGAGAGAGAGAGAGAGGACTGGGCTCTGGTGAGAGAGAGAGAGAGAGGACTGGGCTCTGGTGAGAGAGAGAGAGAGAGGACTGGGCTCTGGTGAGAGAGAGAGAGAGAGAGGACTGGGCTCTGGTGTGAGAGAGAGAGAGAGAGGACTGGGCTCTGGTGTGAGAGAGAGAGAGAGAGGGACTGGGCTCTGGTGTGAGAGAGAGAGAGAGAGGACTGGGCTCTGGTGAGAGAGAGAGAGAGAGAGGACTGGGCTCTGGTGAGAGAGAGAGAGAGAGGACTGGGCTCTGGTGTGAGAGAGAGAGAGAGAGGACTGGGCTCTGGTGAGAGAGAGAGAGAGAGAGGACTGGGCTCTGGTGGTGAAGAGAGAGAGAGAGGACTGGGCTCTGGTGTGAGAGAGAGAGAGAGAGGACTGGGCTCTGTGGTGAGAGAGAGAGAGAGAGAGGACTGGGCTCTGGTGTGAGAGAGAGAGAGAGAGGACTGGGCTCTGGTGAGAGAGAGAGAGAGAGAGGACTGGGCTCTGGTGAGAGAGAGAGAGAGAGAGGACTGGGCTCTGGTGAGAGAGAGAGAGAGAGAGGACTGGGCTCTGGTGAGAGAGAGAGAGAGAGGACTGGGCTCTGGTGAGAGAGAGAGAGAGAGAGGACTGGGCTCTGGTGAGAGAGAGAGAGAGAGGACTGGGCTCTGGTGAGAGAGAGAGGACTGGGCTCTGGTGAGAGAGAGAGAGAGAGGACTGGGCTCTGGTGAGAGAGAGAGAGAGAGGACTGGGCTCTGGTGAGAGAGAGAGAGAGAGGACTGGGCTCTGGTGAGAGAGAGAGAGAGAGGACTGGGCTCTGGTGAGAGAGAGAGAGAGAGGACTGGGCTCTGGTGAGAGAGAGAGAGAGAGGACTGGCTCTGGTGTGAGAGAGAGAGAGAGAGGACTGGGCTCTGGTGATGAGAGAGAGAGAGAGGACTGGCTCTGGTGAAGAGAGAGAGGAGAGAGGACTGGCTCTGGTGAGAGAGAGAGAGAGAGAGGACTGGGCTCTGTGTGAGAGAGAGAGAGAGAGAGGACCTGGGCTCTGGTGAGAGAGAGAGAGAGAGAGGACTGGGCTCTGGTGAGAGAGAGAGAGAGAGGACTGGGCTCTGGTGAGAGAGAGAGAGAGAGAGGACTGGGCTCTGGTGAGAGAGAGAGAGAGAGGACTGGGCTCTGGTGAGAGAGAGAGAGAGAGGACTGGGCTCTGGTGTGAGAGAGAGAGAGAGAGGACTGGGCTCTGGAGTGAGAGAGAGAGAGAGGACTGGGCTCTGTGAGAGAGAGAGAGAGAGAGGGACTGGGCTCTGGTGTGAGAGAGAGAGAGAGGACTGGCTCTGGTGAGAGAGAGCGAGAGAGAGGACTGGGCTCTGGTGAGAGAGAGAGAGAGAGAGGACTGGGCTCTGGTGAGAGAGAGAGAGAGAGGACTGGGCTCTGGTGAGAGAGAGAGAGAGAGGACTGGGCTCTGGTGAGAGAGAGAGAGAGAGGACTGGGCTCTGGTGAGAGAGAGAGAGAGAGGACTGGGCTCTGGTGAGAGAGAGAGAGAGAGAGGACTGGGGCTCTGTGTGAGAGAGAGAGAGAGAGGACTGGGCTCTGGTGTGAGAGAGAGAGAGAGAGGACTGGGCTCTGGTGAGAGAGAGAGAGAGAGAGGACTGGGCTCTGGTGAGAGAGAGAGAGAGAGAGAGGACTGGGCTCTGGTGAGAGAGAGAGAGAGAGAGGACTGGGCTCTGGTGAGAGAGAGAGAGAGAGGACTGGGCTCTGGTGAGAGAGAGAGAGAGAGAGGACTGGGCTCTGGTGTGAGAGAGAGAGAGACGAGGACTGGGCTCTGGTGAGAGAGAGAGAGAGAGAGGACTGGGCTCTGGTGAGTGAGAGAGAGACTGGCCTGGTGAGAGAGAGAGAGAGAGAGGACTGGCTCTGGTGAGAGAGAGAGAGAGAGGACTGGGCTCTGGTGGAGAGAGAGAGAGGACTGGGCTCTGGTGAGAGGAGAGAGAGGACTGGCTCTGGTGTGAGAGAGAGGACTGGCTGACACTGAGCCCTGGTCTTGCCCTTCGTGTCATTTTGATGAGTCTGATATTGGCTGCCACCTGTGAAAGAATATTCTCTAACCCAAAGTGGGAACAGCATTAATCAAAGGGCTTGGGCATACACTTAAAAGGCTTTTTTTGTTGTTGTTGGGCATATCATCTCCATTCAGTCAAAGAATAGTGGAAGCTGCCCTCTCGGGTTTAGGACCTTCCAAACAATAGGTTTTTGACTTGGTTCTCAATACCAAGTATGAATTCCCTCCATTGACAGAGCCTCAGATCAATCAGAGAGCAGTTTATTATACATATAACATATGTACTACTATCATACCTGTGGGTACATCTTGTCAGCTGTTTTTGTAGCTTGAAGAATCCACTATAGATGATTCCCTCCTCACTCCCCCCACCCCTGCCTAAAAGCTCAAATGCAGGCTGGTTTTGAACCCATAACAATCCTTCTGCCTCAGTCTCCTGGATGCTAAGATTACACTCTGATACAGAAGTATCATTTTATTCAAAACATGTTTTATCTTTGTCTTGAAATTGTCTTAAAATTACAGAGGTTTTTTTAATATTTTATTTTTACTTATTTGAGAGAAAGAGAGAGATACAGAAATAGGCAGAGAAAGAGAGAGAGAGAGAGAAAAGAAGCATGCCAGGGCCTCCAGCCACTGCAAATGAACTTCAGATGCATGCGCCCCCTTGTGCATCTGGCTTACGTGGGTCCTGGGGAGTCAAACCTGGGTCCTTTGGCTTTGCAGGCAAGCGCCTTAACCCCTAAGCTATCCTTCCAGTCCAAAATTACAGAGGTTTTGACTAACTTTAGAGGTGTTAACTAGAGTGGTGTTAACCAGAGACAAAATTAAGATATAGCAGTTTTATGCAGTACTGTCACAGAAAGCTTTGGTAGAATCCAACAGGACCAGTACAGTTGTTGGCAAGACAGAGATGGTCTGTCATAAGTAAAGTGCATACTTTGAAGGCTATTAAATGTGGACAGGGCTGTTTCTTCCTTACTGAAACAGTATCTTCATACCATACTTTATTTCTTCTTGCCCCTTTAACTATTCTGGCATAGCTTGCTTTGTAAGTTCATCTCATTCTTCAAAGCTAAATATGCCAGCCTCGTAAGAGGCCATTAGTAGACTGTCTCCTTCCCAGTTCTCTGAAGGCCCTCTGTGCCGTGTGTTCAGTACTTTCACCCTATTGGCAGACTTTGGGCTCACCTCTGCTCTTAGCTCCAGTCCCAGCTTCCTCCCCAGCATCTGCACATGTACAAGACTGAACACAATCTCCTACTATCTGGTCTTCTTCCAGTGTCCCCTGAGTAATGGACTGAACGATACAGCACCCATCCAGTGTTAGACATCAGAACCCTGGGAGTCATCTTTGATTCCTCCCTCTGCCTTCCTTGTACCAGTCTACTCACAAGTCCTCGCAGTCTTCTCTGGTGTCTCTCAACGGTGTCCTCCTCTTTCCGCATCTCTTACCAGCCTTGCTCACCCGCATCCCCGATAGGGCTCCGGAATGTTACAGGAAGGTGGTTGTCGAAGATACTGGCTAGAAAGAGCAGTGTTTACAAAGTTACAGAGCGCAGGAGACGTAAGGTTCTGTTCGTGTGAGACACAAGGCAGGCAGTATTTCCCACAAGAGGAGCTGCCCTGGTCCTTAGATGCTTCCTGGACTGTATCTTCTGTAGAGCCTGCCTTGGTTTCTTGTGCTCTGCCTGAGGTGGATGGAGTGGAGTTGAACTCTGTGGGGAGGCCTAGGTCTCAGACCGGTGTGAAATAAGTTTTGCAGCTTCCTCCCTGGACTTCTTGTATCAACTTGTGCCCTCATCCAGTCCATTTTATATGACTGCAGCCAGAGGGGTCTTCACAGCAGAGCTCCTGTGAGTGCACCAGTCAGCCTGATGCAGGAAACCAGGAGCCCTCCAGCCTCCGTGCAGCGTGCTTGTTTCTCTTTATCTCCCCAAATCCTCGGCATTGGAACAGCCCTGGTTCTCACTTGTCAGACCTCTTTCTTCCCCTGATTTCTGCTCCGTAAGGGATTTCATTTCCTCTGCCTGTTGCTTTGGGGGGAAAAAAATCCTGTGTGCTACTTCCTGATGTCTGAAGCCTTTACCTCTTGAGCCCCAGCCTCCTATCTGTGGAGTTTAGGTACACTCAACTATCTAGATATATGTGACTCTCAAGTTAGATTTATCATAGACATCTGAAATGGATGTGTCTAAAAATATTTTTCACCCCCAATCTCCTTTTCATTTAGCGTTCTCCTTAGTAAGAATGACTCCATTATTCCACTTGCGAAAACCCTTAGAATCACCCGTAACTCTTTTCTTTCTTTGTTTTATGCCTTTCCCCATTAGCAGATCAAATCCTGTTGACTTTGACCTCTGAGTCAATTCTGCATCTGACCACTTCTCCCCAGCTCTGACTATGGTACCTTGATCTGTACCACAGTTGTCTCAGCCACAGCCATTCCCTCCCGTCGTGTCCTTGCCTCCTCTCCAGCCTATCTAGAGCCAGTATCTAGAGGAATTATTTTGTTTTTGCAGTGTTGGGGATTGAACCCAAGGCCTTGTACCTACCAGACAGGCACTGTTACCACTGAGCTACATCCCCCAGAGGACTCTTTTGTGTGTGTGCATATGTGTGCAGGTGCATGTGTGTGTGTGTGTGTGTGTGCACATGTGTGCTTGCACCCACGTGTGAAGACCGGAGGACAACCGGAGGTGTTATTGTCAGGTTCACAGTCCACCTCTTTGAAGGCACCATCGATATTGGCATGGAGCTCTCTGATTAGGCTAGAGTGGTTGACCAGTGAACTTCAGGGAGCCACCTGTCTCTTCCTCTCCAGTACTGAGATTATAGGCACATGCCACCATGCCTGGCATTGACATGGGTACTGGGGATTGAACTCAGGACCTTATGTTTTCATTGCAAGCACTACTAAGACTGAGCTAGTTCCCTATGTCCTGGGAGAGTAATTTTTAAAGAGAAGTCAGATAACATTGCTCTGTGTCAAACCTCCTAATCTTCTTGATGGTCAGTGGCAATGCTGTTTAGTCTTTCTGTATGGCTGGCTCCCTGCTGTGGTGTCTAACTTTGTCTCACCTTTTTAAAAAAAAAAAAAAAAAAAGACAGGGCCTTACTCTAGCCCAGGCTGGCCTCAAACTCACAGTGATCATTCTCCCTCAACTTCCTGTGTGCTGGGTATAGCAGCATGCCCAGCATCATGGCCTGGCCTCTTTACATTGACTTCTACAAGATTCCCTGACAAGCTCATCTTCAGGATTCTCCATGTACTGTAATACCCTCTCTAAATAATTCACATAGCTGAATCCCTCACCTCCTTCAAGTCTCTGTTCAAAGTCATCAACAGAGTTCAAATAGGGGAGGCCTGTTAGCCTTGTCCCTAGACTCAAACCTCATCTCCATTTTCTCCCTAGGACAAAGTATGTGCTTCCATCAGGGTGCAAACGGTGAACGCAGAGGCTTTTGTCTGTCGTCTTCATCATGATCTTTTGGTCCTTTGGAAATTACTGCTGTGTTAGGACTCAAGAAACTGGCTTTGAATGAATACTCTTCATAGCACAGCCTAGCACTGTGGTTCTTTTATTTTCCAGGGGATACTCTAAATTTATTGGTGTTTTGACATATTTGGTATATTGATAAAGAAACCCAAAATTCCCATTACAACCCCTAATGTTAACTATGGGTCTAGTGAAGGTTGTGTCGGTGCTGGCTCATCAGTAGTAACAGATGGCCCGTAGGAATACAAGGAGGAGAGCACAGTGGGGGCCGGAGAGTTCTCCTGAGCATGCGGAACGTCTCTACCTCGTACTCACCCTTCTGTAAGCCTAACACTGTTCTAAAAAATAATCAGATGTGGTTAAACCAATTGTGATGGAAACACACAGAGCGCAATCACAATCTGCAGGTTTAGGACTATGTACCAGTATGAACACTCTCCATTATTAGCCAGTGCAAGTGGCAGCTACCGCTTGGAGGAGTTATGCCTGAGCTTGACCTCTGGAGAGGAAGCACCAGGAAATGCATGTCTTACTTGTGGGGGTGGGAGTGCTTTTCACTGTACTTTTTGTATTCTTTTTTTTAAATTGTTTTATTTATTTACTTATTAGATACAGAGGGAGAGAGAGAGAATGGGTGCTCCAGGGCCTCTAGCCACTGAAATGATCTCCAGATGCATGCGCCATGATAGTGCATCTGGCTAATGTGGGAGGATCCTTAGGCTTCACAGGCAAACGCCTTAATGCTAAGCACCTCTCCAGCCTTATCTTTTGTATTCTTTTAATTTTTTTATTATTTTATATAACAGGTTATACTCTTTAATCCCCTTGTCCTGACTACCATTACCCTGAGTTTCCTCCTCAGTGGGGTTGTAGGATTCACTGTGGGGTCATGAAGGCCTAGAAACCATTCTGTGCCAGCCCCGACCCTGTCTCTAATCTGCCTGGTGTCTCACTCTCTTTCTCTATGGGTCAGTTCTGACCTGGTGTCTAGGTGTAGGAGAAACTTTCCTGACTTTTCTGCCCCAATCCTCTGTCAAAATTTTGCAACCTTTTCCTTTCTGGCACTGACATAAGTTTCCATATTCCACTAGATTAGAAGTTCTGTAAGAGCAGGGTTTGTTCATCTCTGTAGCCTAGAATACATTACCTTCTCAGTACAAATTCAGCAGTAGAAGAGGGAGAATTTTCTAGGCAGCCAAGTCATAGTGAGAGGGCAGAGGAACTAGCTCTCCTGGGAAGTGATGTGTTGCTTTCTGCCTAAAGGAATAAACTGAAAAATTAACTTTTGTCTAAGTATTAAAACTTTTAAAACATGTGGGAGATTCCGTACTTCAGTCATTATTGTGATTAACAGCCACAGTACGTCGCTCTGGGAAGCACTAGTAGTAAGCTGGTCTTGTACACACTTGTTCTACAGAGGTGAGGACAAGTGAGCTGTGAAGGCTGCTGAGGAACCTGCTGCCCTGTGAGTGGGAGCTCACCAGGCCTGCTTCATACAGTTGTCCTAGCGTAATCATGCTTGAATTGTGATGGTGAGGAAAGAAGTTCTGTTTCATACACTGGAGGTTTTGTTTTGTAGAGTGAGCCTGTTCAGTAAGGTCACGGTAAATAGTGAGTGTGTCTCAAAGGGAGCCTTTACTTGGGCCAGAATGCCTGTTTTGTGACACTAGCAGATTTTTAGCCATGGAAGTATTCTCTGTCTGTGTCATTCTTCTCTTTTATTCTTTTCCTCTGCTACTAACCAAAAAATAATAAATAAATAAAGATAGCTGTTAATCTGTATGCCTCCTGTGTGCAAGGCACAGGGTCTAATGGTAGCATTTACTAGCAAAATGAAGTTGGACATGTTCTGCTTGATTTCTCGAGGGGTGATCTGGGGTACTGGCAAAGACAGCAAGGACTGCAGATCAGCTAGAGAGGCAGTGATCTCATCCTGTCCTGCTGCCTCCGGACAGCAGTGAGCATAAATCACACAGACAAGCAGGTTCCTTATCTAAGGGATCTCCAAGAAGACAGATTCCCCAGCCCCCGGCTTGAGGATCTCTCCATCACCAACTGCTTGGGCTCTTTGAATCTGGCCTGCGTTCTGTCTGCTGTCACTTGCTCTCCTCTCCTTTAGTTCCGTGGGAAATGGACACCACTGAGCCACCACTCTCGGCATAAAAGACCTGTGTGGCACATCACTGTCAGTTGTCATGGAATATTCTACATTCACCCCACACTCTTACATTAAAGTCCTCAAAGTAATGCATCACAGTCCTCTTGTTCTACACTAGGTGGCCCTCTTTGGTAGCTCATTGCCCACAGCTTGTGAACAGGGAGAGTTGAAGAATGTCAATATGTATGCTTGATTTAAACCAGCAAAACTTGTTCTTATGAAAGTTTAAAGTAGGTACAGGAAACATCTCTGCTGAGGTACTAGGAAACATCCTGAATTTGACCATAATTTGGGATCTGGATTGTACTTGTTCCTGAGACTGCACCAGAGACCAGCAGTCCTTTTCTGAGGCTTTCAAGGAACCCTAACTGTAGCTCTCCTTATTGTTTCTGGTTATTGCAATATGTTTGTTTTATTAACCTTCTTAGGTTAATAAAAAGGTTGCTGGGGACACGTTATTATTTGGTAAAGTGGAGAGTTTTGATGACATTGTAGAAATGGGTGTCCAGAACATTTTTCACTGAAATCAAATCTAGAGGACTTTCTAGTGCATTTCCCTGTAACTGAATAGTAAGCAAATCTTCCTCAGTAGTGACAATGCTGTGTATGCAACAACAGCACCTATATTTCAGGTGTGTTTACTAGAAGCCATTCACTATAATTAGAGTGCATATTTACCCTATTCTCCTGACCAGCCTGTGACGTGGATGCTGCTCCTCTCCATTTTATAGGTGAGAAAATCCAGACCCAAAGAGATCTTGTTACTGAAATGAAATCACTTAGTTAGGAAGTGTTAGAGCCTTGATTTAAACCCAAGCGCCTTTTTATTTTTTAACTGTGATACCTAACACAAGGTTTTACACATGGTCTGATAACTTATCTTTGGTTGGGTGCTTTTGCTAGATTTCTACTAAAAAATATAAAGCAGAGTGTGTCTTGTGTAAAATAGTAATTATAGGATTAACATTGCAGGCCTTCTCTCCTTGGGCCTTGCAACTCTTAAATCCATCTACTACTGGTTTTCTAAAACAGACACATTACCTTGCCACTGCCTCCTGTGGGGTCCCCCGTCCCTTACAGAGAAGTATAGATGTCTTTGCATCACCTGGGCTCAGCTGCATCAGCTGACTTGCTCCTGACATCTCCTCTAGTCCCACCTGATAGGCACCTTGCTGTGACACTTTCGCCACAGTGTCTCCTTCCTAGACCTGGCCTCTTCCCCTGACCAACCGAGTTGTGGTTCTCTGTTTGTCCGTATTTGTTGTATATGTGGATCTTCCTTTCAAAAGACAAGCGATTGATTTTCACCCTCCAAAGTTGTGATTGTTGGTGTTTGGAGGGCATGTGGGCACAGGGGTCTCAGAGTTACCATGCACCTCTAATACTACAGCCAGGTGGAATGCCCCTGGAAGGGCTTTACCCAGAGTCAGCTTTTCTGGAAGGCTGGGTAGAAAGGAGCGCCTGTGTGCACCTTCGTCCCTGTGCTGGTGTCATGGCAGCACTTAACAGGGTGCTGCTGGGCCTCTGGGCATGCACAGTCTGCTGAATAATCCGCCCCCACCACTGTCATGGAGAACCTCCATAACCTCCGAAGATTTTCTTCCTGTTCATTCTCTCTGGATCCCACACTGGCAAATAGCTGATTCATTCTGAAGTAGAGTTCGGCAGAAGACAAGACACAAGCTGCCATGTCAAGAACCACCATTTTGACTTTCATGTTTAGGTAAAGAGCAAGTTCTTACTTATTTCAGTTCCTCTTTCACATTTAAATGGAACACAAAAATATGGTTGATTAATAGCCTCCTCCCTACTACACACACACACACACACACACACACACACAGACTCTGAGTTTTTGGCAAGGACCTGAAGCTGCCACTTTCTGCTAGGTGTCTTGCTACTTTAAGACCTGTCAGGCTTGTCTTAAATAAAACTGGAGCATTTCTGCTTCCATCCACAGTTTCCCTTCCTTGCTGTCAGACAGCATTACTGCACGGCTCTGAATGAGGAATTGTGACACTGGAAGGTAGCAGCTGGAGCCTGGGAACCCGTCATGTGTTACGTGTGTGTGTGTGTGTGTGTGTGTGTGTGTGCGCACGCTCACGTGCAGATTGGGCCTGTTGGTTCTGGGGCATGAACACTCCAGGAACATAACATTTGGAGTTACCTTACCTGAAGCATATATTCAGAGTAGACCCAACTTGCCCAAATAGCCTTTTTAATACCAATGACTTCTACTTTGAGAACCCTTCCTCTTTTGCTTGAAATCCAAATCAGAAGAGATCTATCATTTCCAGCTTACATATCCTATAATTTCAAGATACTAGGTTGGTGGGTTCCTTATTGTTTAGGTTTGCTGTTAAGGTATGTTTGGCTTTTTTGGTTTTGAACTCCTCTGTGGTATGCTTTTTCTTTTTTTTTTTATTAGCACATATTAATTGTACAAAGCAACAGGTTTTGTAGTTATTAATCTTAATGAGCTATATTCAAGAAAATGATGGAGTTATGAGGGAAACAGGAGGCAGAGTGGAGCCGAGAGAGGCTAAGAATTATAGCCTAAAATTCAACAGCTAGCATGGCTTATGAAGATCAAGTTGTATTTCTGCTTCATGAATCATTGTCAGAGAAATTAAGAACATATTGTTCCTTATTTATCTATTGTCAAGGATTCAATATCAAACATTGTGAGTAAATCTTGATTTTCATAAGCTTTGTTGACACTGTGAAGCCATAGAGCATAAAATTGCATCTAATAAACCAAGTGCGATCCAGAACAGTGGAGGGCGTGACAGCAGCGTGACTCGCAGTTGCTTCCTGCTCCTTGTCCCAAGCTCAGGACAGCAGCCACTTGCACATGCTTGCCATCGCAAAGCTGTAGTTTTAGCGCATCGCTGCTCCCGCTCGTCTTAGAAACGGGGGATAATTATGTCAGTCTTTGTTCAGTGAGTTCACATAGTGGAATCTACCCACTTTCCCTAGTTGCCATCCCCTCCTCAAGTAAGTGGTAAATGCTTAAACTGCACTTGTTTTATGACTGTGTTTATGGTGGATTAATTATGTAATTTTAGATAGTATCTACTACTGCTGCTTTAGTAGGTCTTGAATAACTTTTAGTTGTCTAAAACTCATATTCTTTGAACTCTTGAGGTTGAAACAGAAATTATATGGCAGTTTGACTTATGACAAAGCAAGCTCAGTATGAAAAAAGTGAGGCTCAGTATAGATAAATCTTTAAAATAACAGTAAAATGATAAATAAGTCATCCCAATCTTTGGAATATGCTTTCTAAATTATCACTTCCCTCAGTCTTGTAATATCAGAACTTAAAATGCTTCTATAAAACAAATGGTTGGGTTGGAGAGATGACAGCAGGAAAGGGAGCTTGTGGTGCAAGTATGAGCGCCTGAGTTAGGGTCCCGACGTGCAGACGGAAGCCAGGCTGGCCCTGCCTGCGCAGCCCAGGCGCTGAGGAGGGTGGAGACAGGAGGCTCACTGGTGTAACCAAAACCCGGGAAGCTCCCGCTTCAGTGAGAGGCTCTCAGGGAAGTAAGACAGAAGAGCGATGGAAGAGGACACCTGACGTCTTCCTCTGGCCTCTGCGCACACAGCACACACCCAGGCCTCAGAGTGTCTGGTGACAGAGAGCAAGACAAGCGTGCTTGGTGGAGCAGGCCCAGTGCAGTCAGTGAGCAGACTTGTTTGATGAGGCGATGGGAATGGTTTAAGTTTTCAAAATTTACGCATTCTTACATGAAAAGGGCTTATTTTATTTAGTGTAAACTGTCTTTCAGTAAAATAATTTTTAAGTTTATATCTTCATTTGGTAGCTTAATTTGATACTAGCTATTATTTTTGGTTATATTACAACATGACTCCCAGTCCTGCTCACTTCTACTGAATGAGTAACTGAGCTCTGTAACTGTTAGGCACAATCTGGTGGTAGAGCAGAAGTGAGTTGTTAAGGACATATTGGAAGTGTGGAAGCATGTGGAATGTATCATTTTCATCTCCGGACAGTGGCAGAGACTAACCTGGCGTCCATGTCATGAGCTGCTCTCAGGCCCACTGGCTCCAACACAGGGCAAGAGAAAGATGCCAGAAGTGAAGTGGCTTCTAACCATACCCCGTTTTCTCCTGTCTAGTTGTTACGAAGCTCTTTAGTGAATAACAGAACTCAAGCCAAGGTAGCCGAAGAGCTGGGTATGCAGGAGTATGCCATCACCAATGACAAGACCAAGAGGCCTGTGGCCCTGAGAACCAAGACCTTGGCAGACCTTTTGGAATGTGAGTCCCACAATGTAAACTTTTAACCTCTAGGTTCATAGTTTTATTTATTTATTTTGTGGTGGTGGGGATGGACGGGGAGTTTGTCTTAAGTTCAGCCTCGAACTTGCTATGTAGTTGAGAATGACTTTGAACTGATCCTCTTGCTTCTACCTCCCAAGTGTTGGGATTATAAGCATAGGCTGCCACAACCCAGCTAAGAAACCTCTTTTCTGTTAGTTTTTGTTTATGCTTTTTTACCAAAGCTTGTTTGAAGAAGCAGAATTTGGAATTCAGATGTGTAAACAATGCGGTTTCTGTCCCTGTGTGTTCAGTGGTGGCTGCCCCTCCCACCGTCCTGACACAGCCATCCTGTCTCTTATTGTAAAGCAGGAACCCAGTGTGAAGATGGGCTATTGTAAACCATAGCTTTTTGTTACCCAGCAGCCTTCATAAAGAGGCACAGAAGAATGGATTATTTATTTATTTACTGAATACTAAAATTTTTACTAATTGTTTTGAATGAGTGCAACAGTTTTCTGGACAGATGTCATCTTTTGCCCTTTCCAACGTGGTCTGGTAGTATTCAAAATAATTCCCTCATAGCTAATTAAGGGATTATATACATAATTTTAGTATTTCTGATACTACTTTAAAATAAGCAGATCATGCTGTTGGGTCTTAGAACTTTTTATGTTATGATATTTTTGACATTTGGAATTATATGCAGCTATTAAAGTCTACTGTACAATTTATAAATTGTGAAGGTAGTCTAAGAAACTTAAGAAAAGTAATTGATTAAAGAGTATATAAAAATGATGTTGAGCAATGAGTGTTACTAGTATTTTTTTAAAAAGCTCTATGAAAACCATTTTCAGTCTTTTAAAAAATGTACCATTTGTTTTCTTGGTTGAAATTCCGTTTAATAAAGTCATCTTTGGGGTTGTTGCTTACTAATCCAGGTTGTATAGATTGTTACATTCAGCCCAAAACTTAAGTTTTTTTTTTTTCCCCTGCCACATTGGACAGATGAAGTCTTTAAATTGTATCATTTCTTTTCCTGTTTGTGGAACACGGATGATCTCAAGATGATCCAAAGATCTGCTTCTTCTGGTATCACATGATCCAGAAGTTGCATTTTGATTCGGTTGATTGTCAGTTTGAGTGTGTTCCCAGATACCATCCGCTCTTTCCCTGCAGTACCACAGCATTTTCTGACCCATTTTAACTATTCACTTAGCCCTTAGCTAAGAGCAGGTTGGTCCTTGTCTTCTGTGATTTTGCATCTTTGTCACACATCTGTGTGTTGCTTCTAGTTCCAGTTGAAAATCTGGTTAAAGTACTGCTTGGATTACATCTTCTGCTCTTTCTGGTCAATGACAATGAACTGTTTCTTTTTCAGCATTTATTGCAGCACTGTACATTGATAAGGATTTGGAATATGTTCATACTTTCATGAATGTCTGTTTCTTCCCACGATTAAAAGTAAGGTCATATAAAGTTTCATTAGTGGACATGCTTTGTTTCTGTTGATTCGGAACCCACCTCTAATGCTGCGGACTCTTACACAGGAGTTCATTTTGAACCAGGATTGGAACGACCCCAAGTCCCAGCTGCAGCAGTGCTGCTTGACGCTTAGGACGGAAGGAAAAGAGCCGGACATTCCCCTGTACAAGTAAGTGCTTGCTGCCTTCACTCCCAGCGGGCTGAGAGCCTCTTGCTCTTGCTTTGAGGGAAAACTGGTAAGACACTTGTGACAGGCACTCAGCATCGAGCCTTCCTGACCGTCACTGTGACACAGGGCCCAGCGCAGAAACTGTTGGGCTCTCAGTTGAAGCTGTAGGTGGGTGTTTGTTGATGGTCTTCGTCTCCTGTCTATAAATGGCTGTGCCTGCTGGGCAGGAAGATATCAAGATGGTGAAATCAGAATAGGAAACTAGTTCTTAGGCACGTTCTTATGTTTGCCTTATGTCTTGGAACCTCTGCTGGACTGTGCGTATAGATTAGAAGAGCCCGTGTGTGTGTTTGTAGCAGAACTTGGCTCTCTCTACTTTCTCTTGAGTCCTTACTGGTCCTTGAGGTTGTCCGATAGGCACCTCCTTTGGTGTTAACTGTAAGAAGTGGGGCATTTCACTGCTGCCGTTGCTGTGTGAATCTTATACATGTTTTCTTCCTAACATTTATATCCAAAGCTGCCTGCTACTTTTTGTGATAGCCAGAAGTCATTCAAATGGAATGTATATGAGTAGTGGTTCACTATACCACTTAACACCAGTTTTGGTTGAAATAGGTTTATTTTGTGATACCCATATACTGATTCATAAGATGGTTTTAAAGGGGAATTAACAAAGGATTACTGAAATACAAGGGTTGTTGATATATCATTTTAGGGAGGCTTAAAAACTTGGTTTCAAAGCCTAGTGTGGTGGTGCACATTGATAATCCCATCACTTGGGGGCTGAGGTAGGAGGATTGCCATGAGTTTGAGGCCAGCCTGGGCTACAGCAGGAGTTCTAGGTCAGCATGGGCTAGAGTGAGACAGTGCCTTGGAAAAAAATATTTTTTACTATCTAGTTCCAATAGTGTTTTACTCCATGCCTACATCAACATAGGGTTGCACATTCATACTTTTATGTATATGTATTCCTTTTGAAAGCCCCTCTCCTCTTTGGGACTTTCAAACTTTAAAATATTCCAGGAAAAAGCCACAGGACTTTTTAAGCTAGCTTTATTGCTATGAGCAAAACTGAGGCCAAAAGATGGCTTAGTCACCCCACAGCTACTCTAAATCATGCCAAAAAGCTGCCACTGTGAACAACATTTTCCTTGCTTTATTGGGGGAAAAAAAACCCAAAGTTTAGAAATAGCACTTTAATATATCTTTAATAAGCATAATGAGTATCTAAGCTACATTATATGAAAGGTTCAAAGAATTTCCCCATTCAGGTGATAATTAAGGTTCAGTAAACAAAAGAATGATGCTAAACTTTTCATAGCTTGGGCATGATTACCATAATAAGTACTACCTTAACGAGCCAACCATGTTCACACTGGCACAAAGGACACGTCTGCCCTTCTCATAACTCCCCCACATGGAAAGTACACAAGGCCTTTGTTCTTTGTGATCAAGACCATGGCGTTGTTTTACATAGCTTTTAATGGTTGCTGTGTTCATTCTACTATCTTCCTTGGCTACTTTTAATTTCCCTTTTCCATGAAGTTATCAGTTTTACTACATTTGAAATCTGCACCACATCGTTAAAATCTACCGTGCCTGGAGCTTTGTGTTTTTTTCTTTTTGGCCGTGTGTTATGTACTTGCCATTATAGTGTACCTTTGAAATGATTGCAGAGGCTTCAGAAATTGTGGGGTTTTTTTTTCTGATTGTTAAGATAAGATGCTAGATGATCAGAAAGAATCTATGAAGGATGTGGGACCATTTAGGTGACACTTGAGATGTGTTACCCATAAAACTGAATTCTTTTTTTTTTTTTTTTTTTTTCCCACAGTAGGGTCTCACTCTAGCCCAGGCTGACTTGGAACTCACTATGGAGTCTCAGGGTGGCCTCGAACTCATGGTGATCCTCCTATCTCTGCTTCCCACGTGCTGGGATTAAAGGCGTGTGCCACCACGACCGTCAAAACTCTGAATTCTTGACAATAAAAGTTTAACTTTGTAGGTGCTAGAGAGATGGCTCAGTGGTTAAGGCACTTGCCTGCAAAACCTAAGCACCCAGGTTCAATTCCCCAGTACCTACATAAAGCCAGAGGCACAAGTGGTACATACATCTGGAGTTTGTTTTCAGTGACTAGAGACCCTGGATTGCCCCCTCTCCTGCCTTCCACTCCCCCCTCCCCTTGCAATAAAAGTTTAACTTTGTAATCATTGGAATACACATGCTTAGAAATTATTTTAAAGTATTGCACCAGTGTGAGCCATTAGATGCTATTCATATTTGGGAAACATATGAAAGCACATTTCCTGTTTCAGATTTGTTGTCAACAAATCGTAAACTTGCTCCACTTCCTTTTCTACATTTACTCTCTTCTTGCTATTTTCACTTTCCTTTGTCTAAGCATAAGTATGAGGGGTTTGTTGTTAGTGTAGTTAAACATTTTTTAATAATTAGAATTTTTATTGTAATTAATTTTCTTTCTTACCCATCAGAACTCTGCAGACAGTGGGGCCATCCCATGCTCGAACCTACACTGTGGCTGTTTATTTCAAGGGAGAAAGGATAGGCTGTGGGAAAGGACCAAGGTATGAGTAGCAGTTTTTTAGTGTCATTCATGTGAGTCTGTGTGCACGAAGCCTCTATCTGATTTTTATAAGCTCTGCAGTCTATTTGCTAACTCACACTGTGAGTGTTGAAGGTCATATAGCAAAGCAAATCCCAAAGACCAATGTCCCCACCAAACCAACGCCTAAACTTGATACTCAGCCTTAAGTAGGGGAATGGCATTGGCTCAGACTCCTTGGCTACTTTGAGAAACCACACTAGTTGGTTCACAGGTTGGGTCTGTCCAGTTTTAATCTCAGCAGAGTACATATATTGATGTACACATGGAATGTCCTGATACACATGACAGGTATTCCACATGTGATTTCTTGTCACTACCCACTGGGCTTTGTGGACATGCTTAATAAATTAACACTTTGGGTAAAAGGAATTATGTATGTTGTTACCTTTCTTTGAACCCTCAATCTATATTGTATTGTATATTGTATTGTACATATATATATATAGTTTATTTTTATTTTTTTATTTTTAAACTTTACATGGAGGATGTTCAGACTAAGAAATTCTTCAGACCTAATGTAAACGGAAGACATTTTATTGTAGTATTGAAAGTGTGAAACAAATATCTTAAACAGGCTTTGTGCAAATAAAAGACATTTCTGCATGCTGTTGTATACATTTCTATCTGTGCAGTTAGGCATGTGACAGAAGTAATCAGATGAAATTTTATATACCTAATAATGAAAATCAAGTTATGTAGCCATAACTTGTGTTTTTGAAAAAGAAAATCCTTAAAGTGTGACTCACCTTTATTTTATTTTGTCTCATAGTATTCAGCAAGCAGAGATGGGAGCAGCAATGGATGCACTTGAAAAATGTAAGCTGATCTCTTTCTATAATTATACATTCCTAATGTAATGAGTGCTTTATAGAAAGAAAATGAGCAAGTAGAAGAATTGTTAAGAACTGATAAAATTGATCTTGTTTTGTTCATAATTACACACAGTACAGTACAGTAGATGGTGAGGTTTGTATAAAATGAGGAATAATTTTTTAAAAGGCATTCCTAAGTGGTTTTCATTTCTGTCTTTTACATAGAGTCCTGCTCTCTGCCTGGGTAACCTGTCTGAACAGTTCCCCATGTTTTTGACCATGTATTTCTCCACACTTCTGTAACTTGTGTAAAGTACATGGCAGTGGCCCATGCCTTTAATCTAGCACTGGGGAGGTGTCAGCAAGAGCATTAGATAGCCTTGGCTATATAGCCAGTTTGATATATATTAGAGATAGCCTTGGCTATATAGCCAGTTTGATACCAGTCTGGCGTACTTGATACCCTGCCAAAAAGAAAAAGAGAGAGAGAGGGAGAGGGAGGATGGGAGGGAGGAAAGAGAAAAACATTAATATGTACATGCAAATAATTTTTGTGTTTAGTTTTGTGCCTCTGTCTTAATAAAACTGGTTGGTGGTTACATTCTTCTGCATACGTTTACATGCTGATGTTTCTTGTACAGTAAGATACCTTGTTCTGCCTGGTGTGTCGTGTGCGGCCCTGTGGGTCATAAGGAACAGCTCCAGTTCATTTTCTCTTAATGGGTGCATACTACGTCCTGTTGTGGGCATGCTCTATTTTATTCAGGTTTTTTTTTTTTTTTATTACTGATGGAGAGTGTGTGTGTGCATTTACTCGTGATCAACAATGAATGTCTGTATAGTGGTGCTTTTAGTTCTGTGGGATAGATTCTCAAGAGTGGAATGCCTGGGTTGAAGAAACTTCAGTTGCATAATTGACCTTGTAGGGGATGCCTAGTCTTGTAAATTGAAGGCGTGAGTGTGAGGTATTTTTCCTTGAGGTCTGCTGTGTTGTGCAGAGGAACCTGTAGGCACAGTGTGACAGTGTGGTGTTATGCTTCAAGTTCTCGGCTAAAGGAGGTGGGGAGAGAGAGCACAGTGTGGGGAGCGGAACGTGAAGTGGTCCGGGATTCTCAACCAGGGCACAGATTCCAGCAAAGGCAAGAGCGCTGCTAGCCAAGTGGGGATCAGCACACAGGGGCTTACTGTTTGTGGAGCAGGGAGGTTGCCTAGGGGTCAGAAGCCAGTGCCACTGAGGCCTGACGCCCATGGGCTGATTTGTCGGCAAGAGTCTTTCATTAACTTCGTTGGGAACTTCTCATTGATTGTATACATAAAGACATACGTTTCAGTCATGTTTGAAATAAAGGGAGACTAATTTCCAGTTGGAACATTGCTAAAGCTGGTCTTTGGAGGATTTTCTTTTTCACTTTTTTTTTTTTTTTTTGGTTGTTTGTGTTCAGCTATAAAACAGTTCTAGAGAAATCACTTATTCTGAAACAGCTCCTCAGAAACACTGATGAGAGTAAATTATTTAACACTGGAAAGTCATTTGGAAGTATGTGGCAGGTCCTTGAAGTTTATACTTTTGGGTCTGGAATTCATTTCTAGAAATTCATCCTAAGCAAATAATTGGAATTCTAACGAGAGCGTCTGTGCTAGAATGATTGTGACATGTTGGTTCACAATAGCAAATAAAAACCTGCATGTTTATCAGAAATGTTTAATAAATTATGATCTATCTCAGGGCTGGCAAACATTTTTTGTTAAAGATCAGATGTAAATGTTTAGGCTTCCTAAGCCACCCGGACTTGTCTCAGTTACTCAGCTCTGCCTCCGTAGCCCGCGGGCTTCAGTGGTAGGATACAAGCTAACACGTGACTCTGTGTTCCAGTAACACTAGTTAAAGAAATGGGTTGAGAGCCATATTTGGCCTATTGGCAGTAACTTACTAACATTTGCTATATCCAAATGCGATGGGGACTTTTGGCAATTTTTTTTGATAACTGCATATATATATAATGCCTTTTCATTCCCCCACTTACCAAATGTGATATTTTTGTAGCGATTAATGATTTTGAAAACTAATGATGTGGGAAAAACTTCTAATGAAAAGGGCTGTGGATATATTCTGGAAGTTCATCAGTGGTTAGATCTGAATAGTAGGTTTTTTTTTCAATTCAAGCAGTTATGCAGTAGAATGTGCTGAAGAAATAGGGTTTTATTTAAAAAGTGTTTATAGGGCTGGAGAGATGGCTTAGCGGTTAAGGTGCTTGCCTGCAAAGTCAAAGGACCCAGGTTCTATTCCTGAAGACCCATATAAGCCAGATGCACAAGGAGGGGCCACATGCATCTGGAGTTCGTTTGCAGTGGCCAAAGGCCCTGGCGCGCCCATTCTCTCTCTGTATCTGCCTCTTTCTCTCCCTCTCCCTCTGTGGAATAAATAAAATGTGTTTATGATACTTGAAACCTGAATTTGCACAATACATGGGGAATGTTATTTATGGAATAAAATTTCATTCTTGTTTTATTTCTAAAATATAAGGATTCGTGGATTATTAATTTTTAAAGTCACCATCTCCTAGACACATGAGGTTCACTGACGGTCTTTCAAAGGGCTTTTCCACTGCCCTGTTCCTGTGCCTTCTCTAGCCTGGGGTGCAGATGGAGCTCTGTATCAAAAAGGGAGAGAAGGAATCAGGAGCATGCCTCTTATAGATAAGTCCACCGCCGAAACTCTTCACTCTCGCAACAAAATCGAACAAGCAGACTTGCTTCCCTGAGCATGCCATGTTCTCCCTCACATCTCATTCTTCATGTGTGAAACATGGAGTTGTCTTTTTCAAAGGAATAGTCTCCCAGCTGGCCAGCTAGAGCAGTGCCACTTGGTTTTGGCATTAGGAGAAGGCACGTGCCCTTTGCAGTCCTTGTCTCTGTCTTTTGGCTGGGCACATAGAATGGCCTGTTCTCATGCTGCACTCGGTGTCTGCCTTCATTGCTGCACTAACGCTGGGCCCAAGTAACAGCAGGCTTACGGGGTTTCTAATTCTAAACCCCAGTGCAGATTGTCTCAGTGTTGTACGGGGTCAGGCGTCAAACTAAATACAGCTAACCTGCCATCGAGTGATGGTTATCCTTTAATCAACTCCGAGCTCACTCCCTGAGTTCCTTTGCAGGTACAGCTTTGGCTCTTTCATGGCCAACTGTGAAAAGATAATTAATTACCAGACTTAGACTGTGGCTTCCTTTTGTCTGTCTGATCTGGTTTTACTTTTTGTCAGGAACTTTATTTCTAGGTACATATGGACGTGATACCATTATTTGCTTGAAGCTTTTAGTTGAGCTTTTCCAAACTCTGAAATTCCAGTGTACTGAATCCTTTCCCATCTCCCCCAGAATCACTTGTTGCTAGGAGAACAGTGCTTAAAACACCTGGTTGGAAACATTCAACACCATACATGTGTGTTTCCGCATGTCTGTGTGCTTTGGTGCTGTTACTTCACTTCACATCAGATACTGACATTCCGAATCGGGGGAGGCGGACCATGGCTTGCCTCTTGCGTTACAAAACCCAAGTCTGTACCTGCTATGCGTGCGTTTGTATGAATGCACATATTTATTTTGTATCATTCCTTGCATTTGTGGTTATCCTTTATTAAGTGTAAAATATATCTCTTTGTGTCAGATAACTTTCCCCAGATGGCCCATCAGAAGCGCTTCATTGAACGGAAGTACAGACAAGAGTTAAAAGAAATGAGGTGGGAAAGAGAGCATCAAGAGAGAGAGCCAGATGAGGCTGAAGACATAAAGAAGTAAAGGAGGGCACGGAAGTGGCGGCGTGTTTACTTGCTTAATAACTGTGACTGGTGTCCACTGAGACCTAACCTAGTTTTCCTTGAGACAATGAGTGAAGTGTGCCCATTGAAATAAACACAGAGCCAGACCGCTGTTGTTATTTCACTGACCTGATGTTCTGGTTTTAGCTGGATGGTGTTACATGTGTTTGACTCCTCTCCTATTTAATGGAAAAACCTCATGCTGGTGGATGTGCACTATTCCTTCTTGTTTTGCTCTTTCAACAATAAAATGTAAGAAAGTATCTACTCTGTAGCACTGGTCCTGCTTTTTGGTGTTTGAGATTGTGACCTCAGACTTGCAACTGAAAAGTGACGAATTTACCTCACCACGTCGCTATTACACACTGGTTACTCCTCCACTGCGCTGACATCTGTGGATTAACTAAAACTTTCAGCTTTCATAAGTTCTCAGCTGCAATTTTTTTTTTTTGTTTGTTTGTTTTTCAAGGTAGGGTCTCACTCTAGCTTAGGCTGACCTGGAATTCACTATGTAGTCTCAGGGTGCCCTCAAACTCATGGTGATCCTCCTACCTCTGCCTCCCGAGTGCTCAGCTGCAAATTTTAAGCTTGTCCCATCCTAAGCAGTGAGTCCTTTGTAAAAGGACACCATTTTGCATGTAAGACTCGACAAAGGAGGACTCGGGTTTGAGTGTATTGTCTTGAGTCATCGGAAAAGGGAGAAATCATGGTTCTAAGCCAGTGTCTCTTACTTGGGGCAGCAGTCCCTTTGAGAAGGTTACAGAGAGACTTGGGAGTCTCAGAGTCCTTGAAGTTGTGTTCTATTTTACATGTGGGAAGTGGGGGTTTTGGAAGGGAGATGAAGCAGGAAGAGGAGGGTGGATGGCTTCCATGCACTTCTCGAAGTGGCCCCTGTAGTAAGGGGACACAGCTTTTTTTTTTTTTTTAAGAAAAGCATTATTTTGCACTGAACATCATTGGCCTCTTATTAATAAAGACAAAATTTCTTTGTAACAAAGATGGTGTTTTTATTATCTCAACGTAGTATGTATGTTCCCCTACCTCAAGAAGCTTGTGCCGGAACACTGCGAGTACTAAGGCAGGTGGGTGGAGGCTTGTTTCAGTGGGATCGTGGAGCAGGTCTTTGTAAAGGATGGCCTGTGAGTTCAGATGAGAAGGACAGCCGTTAGGAATCTGGAAGTGTTTCTATATAGTGATTAAATGTCACAGACAAACACCATTGAACATTTGGAAATTGTTAGCAGTACAAAAATTTATTACTTTGAGAAAAAAACGTAGAAATGCAGAAAGCACAGTATGAAAAAGTTAATTCTTTGTGATTCTGTCATCCATACCATGTTTTTATCCCGTCAGACCTGTGTATATACATGCGTACACCGGCACATGAGCGAGCTTATAAACAGTAGGATGTCATGTACATGGTTGCCATAGCTTTATTAACGAATATATCCTATCTACATATCTTACATGTGTCCCCGTGTTAAATTCACAGTTGCAGAATATAATTGTCAATGGCTGTATGGATATACCGTCATTCATCCATTCACCTAACAGAAGTTTGGTTGTAAGCAGTTTGTTGCTGCCTGCCACATACCCTTGTTTCACTCCCACATGAGCTGGGGAGGGAGGGAGAATGTATATGGTACCAGGACTGACAGACTGTCCTATTGTCCCGCTTCTCCGGGAAATGAAGCCAGGAGATGACACGGTGGCAGGGCAGCCCTGGGGCGGGGGGAGGAAGAGAGAAGAAAGTTCGTGTCAAGCCAGCTGTTCTTGGCACATCTTCCATGCTATTGGTGAGATCTTTCTGAGTCTCATATTTAAGTTACTTTTGCAGCGGAGAACAAGACAGACGGGAAGTGGGGAAATGCTGGGTCCATAGGTGGCCTTGGCCATGTTACAAGCAAAAGCAAAACGCAAGAGAACACATTTGAATTGTTTCTGAACTAAAACCTTTACGAATCCTGAAAACATGTCACAATAGTGCCAACTCCAGTGTGCCAGTCACGAATCTTTGTTGAAACCTGGGTTTTCCACTTTGTGATACTCTGGCCCTTTCTGGCTTCTTTCCGCGTTAAGCGCTCTTAAAGCTTAGAGAAGTGAAGGCATATGCAAGACACTAGCTTAGCTCTTAGACTGAAGCCTTGCAGACGCACCGTATCTGTGGAACAGTGAGAGCACCCGGCGCCCGAATTCTGTCATGAGTCACGTAGAACAGCTTGGCCGGCCACTGTGAGCCCACTCCAGCCTGCCTCCGACCAACCCCACCGCCACCTCGTGTCACCGGTGCTGACCCGCAGAAGAACCAGCCAGAATGGGTAAGTCTGTGTGTGACTCAACTGTGTGTTAGTCCTGTTGGTTACCAGGGCTGATGAACAGGACGATTTCTCTTCACAAGGTGGGGCTGATGTGGTGGGGAGAATCATTAAACAGTGGTGTGTGTGCAGAGGAAGGGGCTCGCAATGACTGGGAGAGGGGTGCTTCTCAGAGGCCTTAGCTCTTGACTTCATTGGACTGGGGTAGGGAGCTGGAGGGTGTCTGGACTTACATCCATGAGAAACATACCTACACATCAAATCTGAGGCTTAGAGGCTTGTTTGCTACCCCAAACTAGCATTGCCTGAACTCAGACAGCGTCTTGAGCCAAGAACTTGGCTGTAATTAAATGCCTGTCCAACCAAATGGAAATAACTTGTTCATTCCCCTATTGCCAAATGCTGTACTGAACCAGGACTCACATTTTTTTTTTTTTCTGTAGAAGGATGTTTACTTATGGTTCAGAAATCCCCTATGCTTAGATTAAAAGGTTTCTAATTGATAATGACAAAACAAATCCCTACTTATGAATTAAGGGTTTTGAGAACATGCTGCGTTCAAAGGTTTGTTCGGATACTTGCGGCATATACGGCGTCCTGGCCGTAGAAGGCTAAATGTGGAGTCCATGTCTGCAGACTGCTCACTGTTTGGAAAAGGAAACACCTATGACTGTCAGGGCCTGCCAAGGACCGGAAGAGAGACCTGTTCCTTCTGGAAAGGTCTCGAGGGGGTCACCTAGTCTACCAGATTGTGGAATCTACCCTGCTGTCTGCACCAAAAAAGCCTTTTGTCAAGTCAAACATTTTATTTAACCACAATAGCATTATGATACCACAAAATTATCAAAACGTCCTTAATAACTTGTAATCACCAATCCATATGCACATGTACAGTTGGTATGTTCAAGCACTGATTCAAGTAGGGTCCATGAATTACTTTTAGTTTTTGTAACTCTTCAGTGAGCTTTGATCTAGGAAAGCCCACCACTCCCTCTTTTTCATGACCAGTTCAATTCAGCATGTGGTACGTTGCTTCCCTGTAGGGTCAAGCTTCTCTGTATCCTCTGGCTTAGATAGCCCTGATTTAGTCAAAATGTGCGGCAAGTGTATATTTCAGGAATCACCTGGCCCCCAATTATTATTTCAGTAAGTGCCATTTCTCCAATTGAGTGGGTTGGTTAATTTGGTCAGTATGGCCAAGCTAGAGATGTTTTCAGCAGTTAAACTTGTGGTCATTTGTTACACTGTAATAGAAAATGAATACTCAGGGCTGGAGAGATGGCTTAAGCAGTTAAGGTGCTTGCCTGTGAAGCCTAAGGACCCAAAGTTCAATCCCTCAGGAACCACATAAGCCAGATACACAAGGTGGTGCAGGCATCTGGGATTCGTTAGAGAAAAACGAATACGGTCCCATTCTCTCTAAGCAGCTAATCTCTTCAGGTTTAAAATAGCTCGTGGAAGGCTGGAGAGATGGCTTAGTGGTTAAGCGCTTGCCTGTGAAGCCTAAGGACCCCAGTTCAAGGTTCGATTCCCCAGGACCCACGTTAGCCAGATGCACAAGGGGGCGCATGTGTCTAGAGTTCGTTTGCAGTGGCCGGAGCTCCTGGTGCGCCCATTCTCTCTCTCTGTCTGCCTCTTTCCCTGTCTGTCACTCTCAAATAAATAAGTAAAAATAAGCAAAAAAAAAAATAGCTCCTGGGTTTCCTCTCACCTCTAGAATAAGGCTTGGGTTCCTTACAATGACATAAAGTCCCCTTGTGAGCAAGATGTCAGCTTCTGAGAGTGGCCCCACTCACATACTGTCCAGCCCTAAGCACTCACTGCAGACACTTAAGTACTTTCTGGTTCTGTCCTCCCCAGAACCATCATTTCCCCAAACGGGCCACCTCTCTGCGAGTTATTTCTTAGCTTTTCAGTCCCTGGTTCTTAAGTGTTAAGTGAAGTGGACCCTCTGGGGCTCTGTCCTGACTCAGTTGACTTTCCCTCCTTCCCCCACTACCACAGCGTCCGGGGGGCAGGACTGTCCCTGATCTGTCTTGGAGCTGTGAGGCTCCCGTGCCCGACACTTGGTGGGCTTTCCATCAGTCTTCACTGAGTAAAAATAACTGGTCTCAGGCTGGGGAGATGGCTCGGTGGAAACACGTGCCACTCAAGCCTGAGTACCCTGGTTTGATGCCCAGAACCCCCCCATAAAAGTCTGGACACCGTGACTTCTGTAATCCCCCATGCTGACTGGAGATGATAGGCAGAGAAGGGAGAATTTCTGGAAAGCTTTTGGTGAGTGCACCAAAAAGAACGACAGCAGAGAGACATTGAGAGAAACCCTACTTCAAATGAGCTGGAATGTCCAAGCTGGACCCGAAAGGTGTCCTCCGATCTCCCCACATGTGCAGTGGCGGACACATACCCAACCAACCCTCTCTTACACATGCTCACAAACACACATTCATATTAAAAAAAACAGTCGGGCATGGTGGCGCACGCCTTTAATCCCAGCACTTGGGAGGCAGAGGTAGGAGGATCGCTGTGAGTTCGAGGCCACTCTGAGACTCCATAGTGAATTCCAGGTCAGCCTGGGCTAAAGTGAGACCCTACCTTGAAAAAAACAAAAATAAAAATAGTAAAAATAACTGGGCTCCTTTTGCCATTCTTCCACAACCTTCGGGGACCTCCGGTGGGAATCCAGCTTCCTGTAAGCAGGTGAGGCAAAGAGAATGATCCCCCGCCGTAGGCCACTGCAGCGCGCCACCCTCGGGGTCTCCTGCACTCCCTCAGGCCGGAGCTGAGTGCTCACGCTGGGCTGTGTGAGCTCAGATCCAGCAGGAAGCAGCGCCTTCCTTGGCTTTTCCACCTCTCCAAGGCCGGAGCTTCGTAAAATGGACAAGGCAGGGGGCAGGTCCAGGAGCATTATCCGAGGTCACAGACCAGAGCCACGGCAGCTGCAGGGAAGAAAGGCCGAGTCATTGGTGACAGCACGAACTGGTGGCTTAGGACAGGCTTTGGTCACCGTCTCTGTCATGGCCAGCATACCTCGCTATGACAGATGACCCTCATTTCGTCGTATGTCATCTTATATAACACATCTCACTTTCATTTCCAACTGGATCGTCACTGAATTTTTTTCTGTTTTTTTTTTTGAAATTGGGGGATTTCTCTGAATAGTCTGAAAACAAATCTCAGAACCTCAACTTTTCCCTTGAGACTACCCCAGTTAGAATCTCACCTCTGACTCACACGTCCAGGATCCCAGAGACGCCCCTTTGACTAGCACCCCGACACCCCCACCCCATCAGATTTCTGTCAGCAACAGTGAGCGAAGGACCCCTGTCCATCACTTGAGAAGCTGCCTGTAAAATTTCCCTTGTGCTTCAGATCAGGGAGGAAGTTTTCGGTGAAGTTTTAAAAGAAAAACCCTGCAGCTGGCTGAGCATTTGTATGCTGAATATTAGCCCGTCATGACTTGAGACTCCCCGATAAAACAACTCGTAATGAAAAATGCAGCAAGGCTCTTAACAGCAGTGAGTCTAACGCTCACCTCTATTATTACAATAATGGGGGTCTCGTGGAGCTGTTGCGAGCACTGGCTGCCCCTTGACTAGAATTCAGCCAGCAAGATCAAGAGAGAGCCCTAATTGCCTTTCTTCTCAGATCAAACAATTGACTTAATTCTCCAGGCCTACACATGGAAATGTGTTTGAGGAGATTCAAATAGGTTACAGTGGAGGATTAAGGTTTTTCTCTGCAGATTATACTTTTATGCCCCGTAGTTCATTGCTTGAAGTGTTAAGTAGTTTTGTCAAAATAAGCGGGGCTGGAAGGATTTTTAGAAACTTACAAATCACCTATCTTGCTGAGTAACACAGGGGGTGTGTGATTTCTCCCCTTTTCTTTCTCTCTCCCTCACTTTTTTTTTTTTTAACTTAATGGTAGTGGCTTGGGGGTGTGGAGAAATTAACCATGTAAAAAGATTAGCTGGAAATTCAAGGGGCACCTTAGATAAGAGGCATACAAGTGCAGGGGTCTGTTGTGTTTTGTCTGTTGAAAATTGTTTCATAGATGATGCGGCTCAAGAAGCAACAGAAAGAGAAGGGATTTGCTCCTGAATGCCTGACTGCCTGAGGACCAAGTCCAAAGGAGATGCAAAATCCGACCCTGGAGGCTTCGTGCAACGCAGTGCTAATCAGCGTTATTTTACCCACTAAGACATCATTTCTGCTTGAAGGAGTTGGAGGCAAAGTAAGCTTTCATTTTCATGCAGTGGAATATTCCCAGGAAAGGGCACTTGTTAGGAAGTCATCAGTAACATCCTGTCCTTAGTCCCACAAGTGGCTGTGGATCAGCCAACTTTACCTGCTCACTTGTCCTCCTATGGGGAAGTGGCTGCCTTGATCAGAAGGCCGCACTGTGAATTCACCCGGGTCATTTACAGGGAGCACTGGTGACCCGTACACCCCCACTTTTAGTTATCCTGGGTCTGGATAAATTGGATTGGGGGTTGGAGAGATGGCTTAGTGGTTAAGGCGCTTGCCTGCAAAGCCTAAGGACCCACGTTCAATTCCCCAGTCCTCATGTAAGCCAGATGCACAAGGTGGTACGTGCACCTGGAGTTCATTTGCAGGTCTCATTCTCTCCTTCTCCCACCTCTCTCTCTTCCCCTCTCTTGCAAAGAAAGAAAGAAACAAACAAACAAAGAAAATTAGTTGGATTGGGCTGGAGAGATGACTGAGTGGATAAGTCTGCATCTTACAACAAACACGGAGGCCTGAGTCTGCCCCAGTCTGGATCTCCAGAGCCCATGTAAATGGCTGGCATGACCATGTATGTCTAACCCCAGTTCTATGTAACACGGGCTCAAAGACCGCAAGTTCCAAAACCAGTAAGAGACTGTTGTAAGGAGTAACAGGCAGGTGAGTGACGGGAGGGGAAGCCTGACATGAGGCTCAGCAGGCACACCGGGTGTCCCGCGTGTACATACCACACCACACGTACATACTACACACACACACAGAGCTTGACGCTGCAGCATTGCACGACAAACAGCGAATGTAAGCTGAAGACGAGACAAAGCTGTGACAGCGGCAGGGCAGCCTTGCTGTGCAAACGTCCCTCACAACCGTGGCACTTCTGTCTTTTCTCCGCCCTGGCACAATCACATTCACTTCCGGGGGCGGCTCCTCCCACTGAGTCTTGGCAGGTGCCAGAGAAATTATTCTTCCGACTTTGATTTCTCAATGGACTCTCTCATTTTTCCCAGCCTTGCTCTCTGACTTCTCATAGGTAAGAAATCCATCAACAGGCACCAGTACTTGTCAATATTCCCAAACCACTAACAAAGGCTCTCCTAGCCCCAACGCACTCCCCAATGTTTGCAGGGTCCGGGAAACCTCATATATTATTTACAGCCCCCTCTCCACAGAGGCACATAGCAAGGCAGAGTTAAGTAGTGAGTGTGTGGATGCGAGGCTGGCCTGGACGGAGCTAAATCATGCAAGGGGAGAGAAAACAAAAGGTGGGAGAGCCTGTGGCTGCCAAGGCTTGCTGCTTCTCAGAAGCTGGGAGCCCCGGGGCTTGAGCAAGGGAAGCAGGCAGGTGCAGGTGGAGGAAGGTTTACCTGGAGATAAGGGTCACGAAGTGTGACCAGTGTCCGCGCCACGCCCTTCTCTGTCTCTCTCAAGACTGCGTCAACAAAATAGCCTTTGCTCATAGATACAGCTGTGGAATCAAGCGTTGAGATCAGGGCCCAGAACGACCACACAGAGAGCTGAGAGCACACAGGTCTAGCCAAATGTGGGTCACAGCGCCTAGGGGACTGACTGACTGGGGAACTGATCTCTTCCACCTCCCCGTGGCTTACACATCCTTTCTTTGTCAATTTCCCCTTTTGGTCATTCCCATCCTGATGGAGTCCTGAATGGCCCCTCTGCTCTTTCAGGCCCCCAGGCCTTCATTGTTTAGATCATCCTCTCTGTGTCTCAGCACAAATGAAGTCCCTTTAGGCAGCATGGTGGCCTCAAACCGATGAGCGTCCAGAATGCCTTGCGCACAAGTGCAGGATGAATGCTTTCAGACGGGCTGGAGAGGCCCGGAGAGTACAGGCTTTATTTAGCCTTTGTGGGCAACAGGCAAGTGAGAAGAGCATTATGTAGGTGCCTTTTATGAGCAAGGGAGATGGCTGCACAGTTTTTTTTTGATAGGATTAAAAACCTCATGGAGGGCTGGCTTAGCAATTAAGGTCTTTGCCTGCAAAGCCAAAGGACCCAGGTTCGATTCCCCAGGACCCATGTTAGCCAGTTGCACAAGGGGGTGCAAGAGTCTGGAGTTTGTTTGCATTGGCTGGAGGCTCTGGTGTACCCATTCTCTCTCCCTCTTTCTCTGTCAAATAAATAAATAAAAGTGAAATATTTTAAAAAAATACCTCATGGACGTTGGCATTTGAATTCCATATAATTTTCAGTTTTACAGAGGATTGCTCTTTTGATTTTTTTTTTTTTTTCAGCTCTTTCATATGGTAGAAACCCTTCTTGGCTTGGGATGCGTAAAAACATGTGGTGAGCTAGATTTGGCCCCTGGGCCATGACTTACTGACTAAGGAGCTTGAAAAACACCGCCGTGGATCAAGCTGCATCCAAAGGCAGGGCGTGCCTCCCGCCTCTGCATCCCAGCCTGATTCCTGATGGACAGGCAGGATGGTGGAGTTACGGGATTTTCTGCTATCCTTCCAGGTAATTAGGCTGCAGGCCCAAATGCCTTTAGAATTGATGCGCATATTCCTTAAGCACATGCCCTTTTATCAGAAGACTGTATCAAGGGACCTCAAGGGCGATCCTACTTTTTTTTTTTTTTTTGATAGTATATGGTTTTCAATGCACTTTAACACACCATCTTGTTTAATCGTCAGAATATCCTGAGAGGTGGGAAGGGTAATGATTATCTTGATTTTTGTTTCTGTTGCTGTTGTTGTTTTTTCAAGGCAGGGTCTTCCTCTAGCCCAGGTCGACCTGGAACTCACTCTGTAGTTCCAGGCTGGCCTCGACCTCACAGCGATCCTCCAACCTCTGCCTCCCGAGTGCTGGCTTTAAAGGCGTGTGCAGCCACCAGCAGCAGGATTATCTTGATTTTTTTTTAAATTGAAAACGAGCCTAAGCAAAACCAAGGCTTTGAGTCCCTGTCTCAAAATGATGAAAAAAGAGATGCAAGTCTTTGAATATTTTGAGAAGTTGTTAGCCTTGTTTATTGCAAGCTAAAAACATGTCTTAAAAGTAAAAGGGTCTAAAAGCCAAATAAATCTCAAAGATGAAAAGAATAGGCTTCAAGGTAATAATTAGACTCCCAAAGACAGTTCTAAGATGCTTCTAATGGCCAGTACTATTATGTGTTTTGTTAGTAGCACATATGTCAAGATCTTAAAACGGGCAAAAGAGAGAGACAGAGAGAGAGAAAATGCCAAGAAAATCGCAGCACAGGTTGGGCATCAAGGGAAGCATGAATGGGGACTTAAAGCCCGAGACTCTGACCCTGTAGCACAGATCCAGAGGGATCACAAAGACCTAGACTTTAATGAACCACGGCAGCTCAGCGGCGAAGGCGATCTCACTGCCCATTTAGTGCAGCCTTCCTTCTGGGAAGAGGTCAGGGAAGCAGGGAGAGCCCACTGACACTGTCTGCTTCAATCGCGGCCACACGGTGACATCACACAAACCCAAAGGTCTTTGAACACTACCCCCAGGAAGTGTCACTTGGTGACAGAACTGGTGCCCTCACAGGGTTCCGGTTAAGAGGAAGAGCTTTGGAGTTGCACTCACCTGGGTTCAAATCCCCAGCCCTCCCCTGACTGGCACGTGACAGTCGGGAGCTTGCCTCTGCGTAGCTCACGGCTTATAAAGGGGAATATGATTGCCACATCCTCGGCTTGTGGGTAGCACTAAATGAGGCAGTATATGTAAAATGCCTGACATGTAGCAGGTGCCTACAAAATACGCTTTTGTAACCAGCATTTTTCATTCATGTCAGTGGCAGGGAAAAAAAAAAAGCTTCGGGTTGGATTTCAAACAATGGGGATGCGTGTGGAGGTCTGGTGTGGGGGAAGTCATGTGGTCTGAGGAAGGCTGCTGTGAGGCCAAGTTGCTGTATTGTGGCAATGACGTTCATAAAGTCTGTCTCACAGGGTCATTGGGAGAGCTAAAGAGGACAGTATGGTTTTATAAGATCTTATATTGTTATATAGCATCAGCAAAATGTTCATGACAATGTCTCCATGTATACACAAACATACCTTCTCATTCCATAGAAGATCGGAGACATGCTTGAAACCTCAGGCAAAATTCAAAACCCGCAGAAAAGATTCCACACAGAATGCCGAATTATTAACAGCTGGGCGTGGTGGCATATGTCTTTAATCTTGGCACTTGGGAAGCTGAGGTAGGAGGATTGCTGTGAGATTGAGGCCAGCCCAATGCTACAGATTGAAATTCACAATAGCCTGGGCTATAGTGAGACCCTACCTTGAAAAACAAAGTAATAATAATCAATTGAAAATACAAAGTCAGGGGCTGGAGGGATTGCTTAGTGGTTAAGGCGTTTGCCTGCAATGCCAAAGGACCCAGGCTCGATTCCCCAGGACCCACATTAGCCAGATGCACAAGACGGCGCATGTGTCTGGAGTTCGTTTGCAGTGGCAGGAGGCCCTGGCGTGCTCATTCTCTCTCTCCCTCTTTCTGTGTCAAATAAATAAATAAATAAGTAAAAATAAATACAGAGTAAGAATGAGGGTATAGGAATAAGTGAAAATAGAAACCAAAGATGCAGGAGACATAAACATTCAAAACTATATGCAAGATTTTCTCTCCTTTCCTGTTCAACCTGAGCAACAGATGGATCTCCAAGTTTGCTAAAAGTCATAGGGAGTAAAAAAGAGAGGTATGGGGCTGGAGAGCTGGCTTAGCACTTCAGTGCTTGCCAGCAAAGCCAAAGGACTCAGGTTCAATTGCCCAGTACCCACGTAAGCTAGCTGCAATAGGTGGCACATGCATCTGGAGTTCATTTGCAGTGGCTAGAGGCCCTGGGGCACCCATTTTCTCTCTCTATATATCTGCCTCTTTGTCTCCCTCTCTTTAAATAAATAAGTAAATATATTTAAAAAAAAGAGGTGAGGTTTTCATTCTCATTGAAAAAAAATGTTGTTTCTCCCTCCCATCCTCTTCATTCTTTTCCTTTATCCATCCTTCTAGAAGCAGAAGTTTGCAATCTTTACTATAGTTGTACTTAGGTATGTGCTATTTCCAGATGAAGTCACAGAAAAGTTTCCTCGCTTGCCTGAGATCATTGAGTGGTGGGAGGCAAGGCCAGAATGCAGAGCAAAGCACTAGGCCCTGGCTCTGAAGAAAACTGTTCGGCCAGAGCCCTACAGAGCTGTTCACTATTGTGTTAGCCAGGGGCTGCCTTACAGCCCCCAGATTTCTGCCAAGTGCAGTGTTTTTTAATGAAAAGAAGCAGAATTCAACTCTGCCATTAAGTAAGCAGAAACAGCCTAATGGAAGGTGTGCCTTGGGGCTGGCTACTGATGCGAGAGAGCAGCCCCCTGCCCCTGAGCTTAGGATGAGCTTAGGATGGGTTTAGCAGAGGGCTCACGTTGCTAAACGCTGCATGTGACGTCAACTCGAGCCAGGGCACAGCGGACTTCTGCAGGAAGTATTCTTTCACAAGAAAGAAGTCCAACTCAGGCTTAGGTGGGGCAAGAACACACAGAAAGCAGGAGGGGAAGAAAATAAACCAGTTCCCAGGGCCCACACCAGCCCTTGAATCTAGTCTGGTAACGGATGCTGCAGCTCTGTTGTCCAGAGTTACAAGTCATCATAACTAAGTGAGGTTCAAGTTTAAGGCACAGTGTAAAGTATATTGTTCCCCGGGGTCTTTTTAATAGATCCATAAAGTCCTGAGTTAAGGAGCTCCACCAGGCACCATCATATTGCTACCTGAACTGGAGAGCTTGCCCATTATAGCAACCCGGAGTAAGTGACACCATGATTTTAGCACAGATTATGTGTCTCTGGGTGGCCATAGATTTTGTTAGCATGGATTCCAAAGTGCATCTCACAGTCGGGTCGTCAGGGAGACACCGAGTGACCAAGAGGGCAATATTCCTACAGTAAACCTGACACCTGGCATCTAGGGCTTGCCTTCTCGTGTCTCTTGATCTAAGCTGAGGGCTCAGCACCTGCAACCGAGCTTGGGGAAGGCAAGTCCGGCAGAGGCGAGTATCACTGGGTCCAGTTCTGTGTCTTCCGATGTTGAGATTGCATGATGGGCTTTATGTAGCCTTAGTACCTATATTCAAGCATACCACATATATTTTAAGTATCTGTTGCAGTTACCTTCTGTGGTGGTTTGATTCAGGTGTCCCCCATAAACTCAGGTGTTCTGAATGCTAGGTTCCCAGCTGATGGAGATTTGGGAATTAATGCCTCCTGGAGGGAGTGTATTGTTGGGGGTGGGCTTATGGGTGTTATGGCCAGTGTCCCCATGCCAGTGTTTGGCACACTCTCCTGTTGCTATTGTCCACCTGATATTGGCCAGGGGGTGATGTCCACCCTCTGCTTATGCCATCATTTTCCCTGCTATCATGGAATGTCCCCTCGAGCTTGTAAGCCAAAATAAACCTCTTGTTTTCCCCCAAAGCTGCTCTTGGTTGGGTGATTTCTGCCAGCAATGCGAACCTGACTGCACCGTCTTCTCGCTGTGACAAAACATCCAACCAAGAGCAGCGTATGGAAGGAAAGGCTTTATTTTGGCTAACGGTCATGGGGGGGGGGGACTTCATCACAGCAGAGCAGAGAGGAGGGCACTAAACCTTGTCACATCAACTGGAAGGTAGCAGCAAGCGTGAACAAACTCAGGCTGGAGAAATGGCTGAGTGGTTAAGACACTCGCCTGTGAAGACTGAAGACCCAGGTTTGATTCCCCAGGACCCCACATAAGCCAGATCCACAAGGTGGTGCATGTAGCTGGAGTTCAGTTGCAGGGGCAAGAGGCCCTGGTGTGCCCATTCTCTCTCTCTCTCTCTGCCTCCTTCTCTCTCTCTCAAATAAAAAAATAAATATATTTTTTAAAAAAGAGTGAATAAACTCTAAACACTAAATGGGCTGGATATTAAACCTCCAAGTCACCAGAAAGGTTCTACCCCACAATTCTACCACCAGCTGGGGATTGAATAAGAAGGCTTAATCACAAACATGAGAAGTTATGAGGCACATTTCACATTCAAACCACTACACGATTCATCAGTTTTTAAAAATTTTTAAATTTTTTATTTGGGAGCGAGAGAATTGGTGCACCAGGGCCTCTCAGCCACTGCAATCTATCTCCAGATGGCTTGCACCACCTAGTGAGCATGTGCGACCTTGGGCTTGCCTCGCCTCTGTGCATCTGGCTTATGTGGGATCTGGAGAGTCAAACATGAGTCCATAGGCTTCTCAGGGAAGCACCTTGACCGCTAAGCCATCTCTCCAGCCCATATTCATCACTTTTTTTTTTTTTCTTCAAGGTAGGGTTTTGCTCTAGCCCAGGCTGACTTAGAATTCACTATGTAATCTCAGGGTCGCCTCAAACTCACAGCGATCCTCCTACCTCTGCCTCCCAAGTGCTGGGACTAAAGGTGTGTGCCACCACGCCCGGCCATATTTATCACTTTTTGATCTGAGGTTTTTAATAAGAATTGTCTAGGTGATGGTTTGGTATTAGGTTTTCAGACACAGTCTTATATTAAAGACAGTGTGTCCATTGATGGTGGAACTGTGTTCTTCGGAAATAAAATAAATAAATGGATAGCAATCTAATTCTCTCTTATAAAATGTGAGCGGGCTGCCTCCTTGAATGGAGAACCACTGGACCTCTGCATGGAGGAGAGCGCAGGAAGCTAGAGTTGGTCTTAGCACATACTTCCGAGGCACCCTGGAAAGTTTGCACTGTAGATTATAAGAAACGTTAGGCCTATAATCCACGAGAACAGTTGCTAGTTCCCCCGGATGACTGTATAAAACATGGGTAATGTTCCCTTAGATGGCTACATGTTGATCAAAGCAGTCTGATATTGCCAGAATGCACTAATTGAAAGATATACTTACTTTAGTTTCTAAATAAACCTACCTGTTTTATGAGATAATTGGACGTGAACCAATTATATTTTGGACAACATCTGCCAAAAATGATTTTAGTTGGGTACTGTAAGCAATTAACCGGAGGGCCTCTGCACTAGGGGGCTGTGTTTATGATGGAATGTAATTTGGACCACAACTTACTGGCTGTGAAGATCATCAACTCTACTCACGGCATTTTAGGGAAGGAGTGATAGAATTTAGTAGGAGCCCCAAAATGGAGTCCCCCCCTTGCCTCTACTTTGAAAGCAAAACATTCAAGAATGGTCAGTGAAGAAAAATAACACATAAAAGGCAATCAAATGTAGCCAGGCATGGTGGCGCATGCCTTTAATCCCAACACTCAGGAGGCAGAGGTAGGAGTATTAACATGAGTTTGAGGCCAGCCTGAGACTACATAGTGAATTCCAGGTTAGCCTGGGCAAGAGCAAGACCCTACCTCCAAAACACAAAGCAAAACAACAATAAAAAAAAAAAAAAAGATAAATGTGAAAACTTCAAAGAAAGCAAAAAAAAAAAAAAAAAAAAAGCAATCAAGAAGTGGGAGGAGGCTAGAGCTGGGGAGATGGCTCAGCAGTTAAGGCGCTTGCCTGCGAAGACTAAGGACCCAGGTTTGATTCCCCAGTACCCACATAAAGCCAGATGCACAAGGTGACACATGTGTCTGGAGTTTGTTTGCAGTGGCTGGAGGCCCTGGAGTGCCTCTTCTTTCAAACAAAAAGAAAATAGATATTTTTAAAAGAAGTAGGAGGGGCCATTTCCTAGACCCAGCATTGCATATCAGTCAGTCCAGGAGAACTTGACCTTCACAGGCAAGTCATAGTGTCTGCTGTCTGAAGTCCTGCTTGAGAATAAGATCTAGATCACTAGAAACTGCGAGGGTCTTTTCAAGGGAAGAGCTCTAGGAGATGTTGGCTTTTAAGAAGCACAGCTTATTGTCAGCAAACAAAAGCCATCTTTGTCCCTTGAGATATTGCGGGGTTACTGAGGAGTAACCCACTCAAGCAACTATAGCTTCAATTCTCCAATGGGGCTGAAGAGATGGCTTAGTGGTTAAGATGCTTGACTGCGAAGCCCAAGGACCCAGGTTCCATTCCCCAGATCTGACAGAAAAGCCAGCTGCACAAAGGCGAGGTAAGTGTAAGGCAGCACATGACCACTAGGTGGCGCAAGGGTCTGGAATTCGATTGCAGTGGCTGAGGCCCTGGTGTGCCAATTATTCTCTCTCTCTCTGTGTCTGTCTCTCTCTGTGTCTCTATCTTCCTCCAAAATAAATAAATAAATAAATAAATAAAATGTTAAGTCTCCAATACACAGCCCTGACACGGAAGTTAAGCAGTGATGACTACACTCAAGAAACATTGCCCCAGAGAAAGCAAGGCCTTTCCATGAGCATGAGACTGATTTCTCCTCCTCTTCGGATGTGAAACACACTCTAAGGTCACGAAAAAGAATGCCTCTAGGAAGCGGGGATGTGGCCAGAGCCAGGACACGTTGAGTCAGGTCTCATCAGAAGCATTGCAGACCAGGAACTGTGTTGCTTTATAAAAGTTAGGTGTATGTTCATAAGTATTCTGAATCAAGAACTGGCGGAATACTGTTTTCCAGGTCACCATGATTCATTTCCAACTTGATCACTGAATAAACTCAAATAAAATTTTTTTCAGAAAGTTGGTATTGCTTTTTGAAGAAAACAACGTTTAACTTAAAGTAAGAGGATCATGATTAAAAGAAAAAACAAAACAAAAAAAAAAAAACCAAGACTAATTTGATAGGCGTCATGCTGAGAGTCTGTGAACAGAAATCAAATGTCTGGCTTCGTACGAAGTTTGGATCACAGACGCTCAGTCTGGTTTGCGCACATGGGGGCAGGGAGGAGGGAAATGATGGTACCAACATGTGATGTGTTCATACAAAATGTATACTTAAAAAAAAAATTAAAAAACTAAGAAAAAAAGAGGTAAGAGTTTCTTTCCAGACTATTCTGTTTGAAATCTCATCTTTTTGCCTAAGTTGCCCTAAGCAGGCTAACAGTTACATTTGGGGAGACTAGCCCACGTTGGCACCAGAAACAAAGGCCGTTTGCTCCCGAGTCAAGCACGTGTGGGCTCGACATCTAGGCTCTTGAGAGTGGAGCATCTTAGAGGGCAGCCTTGGCCAGCAGCGTACCTGCGTTCGGTGAGGCCGCAGTGAATGAGGCCCTACCTTGTTTCTCTTCCTCCACTGTGAAGCCTACAGTCTTCACTTTCCCTTCTGCCTCTGTTTTTGTGTCCACCCAGCTTCTGCTTACCCGTTCTTTGTGCCTTGTGTTGCTGTAACAAAACATTTTCAGATGCTGCGTAACTTATAAACAGGACATGTCTGTTTGACTCATGATTCTCAAATGTCCAAAGAGCATGGCACGGGTGGCCTGACAAGAGCCTCCTGGTGACGTAGCAATGTGGTGGAAACGCAGAGGGTGTAGAGAAGTCCTATGGGTGTGCAAAGGAGCAAGAGCGGGAACAGGGGCTTTGTAACAACCTGTCCTCACAAGAGATACTTCTCAAATATTTATTAGAGAGAGAGAGAGAGAGGGGCAAATAGAGAATTGGGTGCACCAGGGCCTCTAGCCACTACAATGAACGAATTCCAGATGCATGTGCCATCAGTGCACCCGGCTTTCTGTGGGCACTGGGGAACCACACTGAGGTCCTTAGGCTTCATAGGCAAGTGCCTTAACTGCCGAGCCACCTTTCCAGTGCAAGAAATAATTTGATTGGACGGGAAATGGCGCAGTGCTTAAAGGCACTTGTTTTCAAAGCCTGCTGACCTGGATTCAGTTCCCCATTACCCACATTAAGACCAGATGTACAAGGCAGTGCATGCATCAGGAGTTTGTTTGCAGTGGCATGAGGCCCTGGCGCGCCCATACCTCGCCTCTGTCTATTTCTCTCTTCCACAAGTAAATATAGAAAAAAAAAAAATATATATTTTGGTTTTTCGAGGTAGGGTCTCACTCTAGCCCAGGCTGACCTGGAATTCACTATGCCGTCTCAGGGTGGCCTCGAACTCACCGCAATCCTCCTACCTGTGCCTCCCAAGTGCTGGAATTAAAGGTGTGTGCCACCACGCCTGGCTAGAAAAAGATTTTTTTTTTTTTTTGAAAAAGAAAGAATTGTATCAGTTGCTGTCTCTTGCTGGAACAAAATGCCCAACCAGAAGCACCTTAAAGGAAAAAAGGGGGTTAATTCGGCTCACAGTCCATGTTGGCAGGGAAGGCAGGGCAAGACTTAGCCTGGGGTTGAAGTTTCTAGACTGGAGGTCAGGATGGTTCACAGAGCTGTTTGGAAACAGATGGCCATGAAGGCCGTATGGGTCTGTGGAAATGTTAAGAAATATTAGAGAACTGGAGCAAGACAGGTGGCGGAGGTGTAGGCGGTCAGTAGGATTTACTGCTGGAGGGTGGCCGAAAGGCCCATGGCGAGTGAAAACATGGAGTTGGAGGGGGCTTGGCTAGTAGGAGTCTTCTAGGTGAAATATGATGGTAGAGTGTCCTGGGACGGCAACAGTGGGGAAAGTCTTCCTTCTCTGCGAGTACATAATGCCTATCAGAACTGTTGTTTAGTGCCAAGACTTTACAGCTTAGCTGATGAGACTCAATATGCGCACAGTAGAAGGTTAAACAGAAGTCCAGGCAGCACAGGATAAAGTGACCGATACGTGGTATTCAGTGTGAATGGGGCTTCTGAGAGCGGGCTTCTCAAATGAGATCGCACGATTGGAGGCAGGCGCCGGAGAGGAACTGAGGTCTGATTTGGTACCTGAAGCGGCCAACTGGAGGTGAGTGGGAGGTCGTGGGGCCCCGGGGAAGAAAGAACTCAGCAGTGGCGTCTTCTTAGGAGAAGACGCAGTAGCCTAGCTAGGATGGAAACTCTGTGAAGGGGCAAGTGGCAGATGCCAGGAGAGCAAAGGGGCCACCGTGCCGTGCTCCCCGGAGAGCTGAAGGGGATGCCAGCTTGCGCGTCTGTGCCAGTACATAACGGGCCAAGCGTAGATATATACAAGGTCACCTTAATTACTGAGCTGTATCCCTGGTCTGAGAGACTGCCCAACAACAAGATGGGCTTTATGAAATGAGCACATATAAAGAACACAGCAAGAAAAAGTAAGGTTGGTCAGTCTTGGATTCCTAGCAGACGGAATGAGGCTGCCCCATCGAGCTCCATCAGGGGAGAGGGAGTTTTTCACCCAGTGAATTTGTAATCTCTTGCTCTTTCTATACATACCAAGCATTCTTTTAGTCTTAAGCAAGCACCTCTTTGGGATTTGCCTGCTGAAGGAAAATGACTAAGTATAGGTGTTCCAAGGAGTCTGGCCTTTACAACCAGAACTTCTTTCCATTAAATAGTCAACAACCATTGCGTTTTTCTGAAAGCATGCTCATGACTTTGTCTAATGGGAAAAATCTACTTTTGCGTTTTGAAGCTGAGAGCCCGACTCCGGGCTATAGACATTTTCCTTTTCGGTGCTTCGGATCCACCCCAGGGTCTTGCATATACTAGGTACGCATACCACTGAGCGGCGTCATTGACCTGCCATGGTCAATCTCCTGGCTCAGGCGTCGTCATGACCTTGCTGTGGCTGAAAAGGTGCCGTGGTGAGCGCGGCTGTGGAATGTGGTAGCTGCCACAGCGATGGCACGGGGTGTAGATCGAGTCGGCGGATTCTTACTGAGCACTCACTGTGGCGAAGGTAGTGTAGGGGAGGAAATGATTGATCGATTGCCTTCTGTAGGACGTATGCTGTAGTGGGGAAGGCATCTCCCCACAAGGCCATGATGAGCCTGGGGATCAAGACAGAGAATGGACTTTGGGGAGGAAGTGCCCTTCTAATGCAGCCTAGAAGAAAGAGGACAGCTTTTCTTCTTTTGAGATGGGGGTCTTGCTACCTTGTCCAAGGCTGGTCTCGAACTTATGGGATCAAAGGATCCCCTGGCCTCAACCTCCTGAGTAGCTGGGACTGCAGGTGTGCACCGTCATGCCTAGCTAAAAGAAGGTAATTAAAAAAAATTTTTTTTTTGAGGTAGGGTCTCGCTCTAGCCCAGGCTGACCTGGAATTCACTATGTAGTCTCAAGGTGACCTCGAATTCATGGTGATCCTCCTACCTCTGCCTTGCAAGTGCTGGGATTAAAGGAGTGTGCCACGATGCTTGGCAAAAGAAGGTAATTAATTCTTTTAAAAAATTTTATTTATTCATTTGAGAGAAGGAAGGAGAGAGAAAGAGGCAGAGAGAGGGCGAGAGAGAATGGGTGTGCCAGGGCCTCCAGCCACTGCAAATGAACTCCAGATGCGTGCGTCCCCTTATGCATCTGGTTTACATGGGTCCTGGGGAATCAAACCAGGGTCCTTTGGCTTTTCAGGCAAATGCCTTAATCACTGAGCCATCTCTCCAGCCCAAAAGAAGGTAACTTTTTAATTTATTTTTATTTATTTGAGAGCAACAGACAGAGAAAAAGAGAGAGAGAGAGAGAGAGAGGGAGAGGGAGAGAATGGGTGTGCCAGGGCCTCCAGCCACTACAAATGAACTCCAGATGCATGTGCCACCTTGTGCATCTGGCTTATGTGGGTCCTGGGGAATCGAGCCTTAAACTAGTGTCCTTAGGCTTCACGGGCAAGCACTTAACTGCTAAGCCATCTTTTAAAAATTAAAAAAAATTTTTTTTTTATTTATTTGAGAGTGACACACACAGAGAGAGAGAGAGAGAGAGAGAGAGAGAGAGAGAGAGAATGGGAAGAAGGTAATTTTTAACCAGCAGAACTTGCGATACCTTAGGATATGGGAGCAATGTTAGGGATGTTGAGATAACCCTTGTTGCAGAAGAAGGAGATGAGTTTGGGAAGGAAAAGGGTTGGACATAATAGGCAATTTTCCTTTTAAGTCATGAAAAATAGTTGGTGGTGTGGGAGCAAGGGAATGATGCAAATAGACCTTTTTCCTCTTTACAAATTTTTCTGAAAGGCTCATAAAGAATGGATTGGATAGTAGATATGTCTAATGTAAAAGAGAAATGACAAGACTGTTAATTCCCATGTGAAAGGTGAGGAAAGGCCTTTGTAGAGGGAAGATGGGGGTGGGGGTGGGCGGGGAAGGGGCAGGGTTCTTAGCACAATGGCTCAGCAATACCTGAGGACTGTTTCAGTCTCAAAGGTTGTGCATCCAGTGTTGTGCAGCTGCACATGTGCGTTTAGCCAGGGACTGGATTCAGCCTGTTTATGAGTCACTTTGAGGTCACTGTGACCAAAGCACTGGACTGACTCAAGGAAGCAAAGGTTTATTTCGCCTCACAGTTTTGGAGGGTTCCGTGCGGGGCGGGTTGCCCCGTGCGCTTGAGCAGAGCATCGTGGTGGCCGGAGCATGTGGCAGAGGACAGTTGCTCACATCATGACAGACAGGAAGCAGAGAGAGGATCAAAGGGCCAGGAATACTATACCCCTAGGAACCTACTCCTAATGACTGCTTCCTCCAGCTAGGCCCCACTTCCTAAAGTTTCCGTGACCTCTCAACATAGTGCGACCAGTTGGAAATGAGACGTTCAAAATATGATTTGCTGGGATATATTTCATCGTCAATCCATAATGGCCTTTATCACTCAACAAGGAGGTGCTAAGGTGGGATTAAAATTCAAGAAATGTCTCATAGGAAATGCCTGTGGGAGACAAATGGAAAGGAACCAGCAGAGAGAAGAAAGAAAGGGAGGGAGAAGTGAAGAGAGAAAGGAAGGCGTTGGTTCTAGAGGATGCCCCTTCGAATTGTATGCCAAGTAAGAGGAGATCAGTGAAACTGTTGGGAAATCTTCTAATGTCTCAGTCCATTTTCAGCTGCCCAAACAGAATACCACTGACCAGGCAAAATTTGATCTGATTTGGTTTTAGAGGCTAGAAAGTCTAAGAACTTGATACCAGTGTGTGGTGAGGGCATTTGTGCTGTGCCATGCCATGGCAGAAGGGCAACAAGCATGTGCAAGATAAAGAGGAAACTTGGGTCAAAGCCATCGATAAATATATTTTTTTAATTTTAATTAATTAATTAATTTAATTATTTAATTAAATTATTTGAGAGAGAGACAGAAAGGGAGGGAGAGAGAAGGAGGCAGATCGAGAGAAAATGGGCATCTCAGGGCCTCTAGCCACTGCAAACAAACTCCAGATGTGTGCACCACCTTGTGCATCTGGCTTATGTAGGTCCTGGGGAATTGAACCTGGGTTCTTTGCCTTTGCAGGCAAGTGCCTTGACCACTAAACCATCCCTCCAGCCCTCAAACCCATCTTTTATGTCGTGACCTCAACAATTATTACAATAATGTCAGTAGTCCATTCTGAGGGTTCTGTGTAATCCCTTCTTAACAAGTTCTATCAGTGACTACCAGTACAATGATGATTAAATATTGGGGGGGGGGGACATTCGAACTATAACATTCAACCAAAATGCCCACTGTTGAGTCTCCCATCTCCTAGGAACACCTGGGCCTCATCCTGTTCTGGGTAGTGAGCGTGTGGGAACAGCCCATCAGAAGCAGGGGCCTGGTGCGGACACAGCAGCAGCTCTATTTCCAAGTGTGCAGCTGGGACATCCAAAAGGCTTATAAGCACAAGGACACATGCCTTTATTGGATTGTTCAATGAGGTTCATAACCAAAAATGGTTAGGATGCCTCTCAAGAAACCGGAGGCAAATCTAATGGCGCGTGCAAATCACTTACCTGCATAGGAAGGGGAGAAGGGTGATGCCGCTCCTGACCCCATGTGTTGTAAGGTGAGGCACAGTGCAAGGAGATGTGCTGTGCTCTGTCAGGTTGTGTTTGAGATGCTGACGAGGAAGACAGGTAAACCATCCGCCAAGCTGCCGGACAGCTCTGCTGACACAGTTGGAACTGGAGGTCTGTGAAAGAGAGTTTTCATAGAGAAATACACGTGGTAGTGGAGACAACGGCGGCTTGAACAGAATACAGGGTCAAATGTCCGTCTTAGGTGGGGGCAGTGAGGCATTAGAGCCCAGCAAGGTTGTTGAGAGCAGCGGGAGAAGAGGGGGAGGCGTGGTCCAGAGGAGCGAGCAAGCCATCTCCAGAGCACTTGCACCTGGAAAGCAGTGAGGACAGTCGAAGAAATAGCAGGGCTGTCAAAAATGTCACATGCTTGCAGAATATCAGGCAGAATGAGGTTCAAGAAAGATGGCTGTATTTTAAGAAGGGGAAAAAAAAATCTCGCAACAGACTTTTTCGGGTATAGTCACAGACCTCATTTTACCATTAGATTACTTTTAGACAGCAGTGTGGCCCTGCAGTTCTGTAAGGAGCTGTTCATTCCATCCTAGCCCTTCTCAAGTCCAATCAGGCCACAGTGGGACCAAGAGGGAGGCTGGAAGTTATGTCTGAGGTATTCATTCCCTTTTTCTGTATCTTGAATTGTTACTCAAACCCCACAAACCCCAAACTACACAATTATTACATTCACTTTATGTTGAATATTTTAAACCTGATGTTTAAAATATTTGAAAGCATTTAAAACACACACACACACACACACACACACAGATGGCATAATACAATCTTTTATTGAGTTCGCTTTTGAAAAGCAAATTTCCTGGGTACAGATATTTTTTCCTCTGTAATGTAGGGACTGGAAACTTGTACGATTGTCAGAGGGTACTGAAACGCTTCTCTGTGCCAGTTATTGATCCGCATTGTTTGATGACCAAGACTTTAATTCCTATAAAGCTTAAGCATATGGAAGATCGATTGGAGAATCGCCCATCTGAACGGCGTATCTTGTACTTTTCAAAATGGCAGTTTTGATTTTCTCCACCAAGTTACTCAATGCCCTTTCTACAAAGATCCATGTGACTAATTGACTTGATTTTTTTTTTTTTTGGTTGAAGAAATATCTTATTTTTCATGTGAAACTTATAGTTTTTTTTTAAAGGAATCCAGACATTTATCAGAGAATTTTATTATTATTATTTATTAGCGAGAGGCAGGGAGAGAGAGAGAATGGGCGCACCGGGGACTCCAGCCATTGCAAACGAACTCCAGATGCGTGCGCCCCCTTGTGCATCTGGCTAACGTGGGTCCTGGGGAATTGAACCAGGGTCCTTTGGCTTTGCAGGCAAATGCTTTAACCACTAAGCCATCCCTCCAGCCCGAAACTTATAGTTTTAACCTGTTGGGAAATTCAACTTTGTGGGCTGGAGAGATGTTTCAGCAGTTCAAGGGCACTTGCCTACAGACGGTCTGGGTTTGGTTCCCCAGGACCCACATAAAGCCAGATGCTCAAAGTAGTACGTGTATCCAGAGTTCGTTTGTTGTGCCAAGAGGCCCTGGCATGCCCATACTTTCACTCTATCTCTGTCTCCCTAATAAATAAATGAGATCTTTTTAAAAAGAAAATTTAAACTTTGTAATATAACAAGTTTTCCCTAGCTACCTGAGCATTAACTGTATACTTTGGTGTAATGAGTTAATCTTGGTCCTATTGTAATGACTTCCAGAAAAATACCTGATTAATACATATTTGCTGAATGACTGGGGAAATGGTTAGCTTCTTTTGACCAACTGTGTTCTATTTCTAGTGTAAATGTCATATTTTATATGGTGCTTCAGCTTGTAAATTACTTCACATTATCTCAGAAGTAGACTGAGAGTTAATCTTAAATTCAATCTACAATAACAAAGAAGCAAGCTGTACCCACACCAAACAAAAACATAAAGAACAAGACAATGAGGCTTTTTGTGTTTGCTTGTTTTAATCTCATGGCTTAATGTAATACAATGTAATCTGTAACAGCACAATCAATGACGGTTTCGTCTCTAAGATGGGCCAAGAAGAAAAAAAATTACTATTTCATGATTTTTTGGATAATATTCTGAGTTGGTTCAAGGAAATAAGGTGATGAGAGGAACATAGTCTTTGCAATTGGACAGATTATTCAAAACTTACCAGGGTTGTGATCTTGGAAAATTGTTTGTAAAATTGAAACAATAATGTCAAGTATCTCACAGGAGGAGACATGAATTGAAGGTGATAAAATGTATAAAGTCCTGGACATACGATCTCCATAGCTAAAGTGCAGGGAACTTTACTTTTCTCCTGCCCTTTCCTGCTAGCATCCTCACGAGCAAAAATTCAATTATGCAAGATGAAGCGCAGTCAGCAAACATCCAATTTTCCTTACTCTTATAAATCAAGAACACGTTCGTGGGTTGTATTTTCGAGTGCTTACCAGGGCAGACAAGAACAACACACACAAAACCTAGGCGCCAAACGCCTGTATAGTCAGGGTTGTAAAACAATGGTGGGTGTTTTCACTTTGCCATTTGGGAGCTGGTGTGTCCCAAATCCTGTGTGGAAGCCCACAAGCCACTCACTCCGCCTCTGGTATTGACGTTCTGGTGAAGAACTGATATTTTCTATAGGATTATTACTCATCATGACTGAAGTTCAATAGATAAATTAAAAACACAGCCACTCCTCAGCCCTGGAAGTGACTCACTTCTCAAGCAATGCTCTCGCTTTCCTTCACAATGGACTTACAGATGCCCTGAATCAGAAATGCTCACTGTCCCGGGGACCTCTGGCCCAGTCCCAGAAGAATTTGTGGGTTTTTTAATAGAACTGCACAGACATTTGGCTGAGTGCTTTCTGGAGCTTCTCCTGCAAATTCCTGTAATTTGTACCAGGTCACTCGTTATCCATTTTAGCTGACTGAACAGTTTCAATTGTGGGTGTGAAAAGACAACCAAAGCAATAGTTAGCAAAGACCTTCCAGGAATGTGCTGCTGACTTCTTGACCGTGTGTGTAAGCAAGGTCGTGAACCTCAGTGCTTCCCTTCGCAGAGCACGTGCACGCGTGCGTGCACACACACACACACACACACACACACACACACACACAGAGTACTCTTTAGGAACTTTAGTTGTCAAAACTGACAATGTGAATCTGCCAGACAAACATAACCCAATACAACCCCCCACCAAAAAAAAACAAAGAAAACCCAAGAAATCTTAGCCACAGTGGGAAATATTTTTGCTAACTGAAGCCAAACATCACATAAATTCAAATGGGTCTCCAATCTCATTCTGAATATTTCTTGGTGTTCCTTTTAGATAGATTAGCAGTTCGGTGTTGCTCTCCATCTGCTCTACTGCAAATGTGGCGTTCAGGTTCTTATTTTCCAGTTTAGCATTTCACTAATAGTCTGTGATTTTCCACCCAGGCTGCTTTGTGACAATCTCATGCGGAATTTCCTCCTATGTGGTCTTTTCCCTTTAGATGTGTCTTATTATCCATTAAAGAGTAATGAGGTAAATATGTGCATCAAGTGACTAGAGAGGAATAAGTGCCCAGCCACAACCTTGTAAATGAATAGTTGCTCTCTCGCCTGGAGAGATTTAAAATATGTCCACACTGGAAACATTTTAAGAGACTGGTTAGCAAAATAAATCTTTACTTACTATTGCATTTATAAAGTTCATGCAGGAGACTTGTTAAAACTCTACTTACCATGAATGCATGTGGGCGTTTATGGAAGTTAGGAAATGAACATGACACGGCTTTACATTGGGTAGGTTTGATGCAGGATATGAAGCCGAGCTGTGATCAGAAATATTGGATTTCTGGGGCTGGAAAGATGGCTTAGTGGTTAAGGTGTTTGCCTACAAAGCCCAAAGGACCCAAGTTTGATTCCCCAGGACCCCTGTAAGCCAGATGCACAAGGTGGCGCATGCATCTGGAGTTTGTTTGCAGTGGCTGGAGGCCCTGGTGTACCCATTCTCTTTCTACCTCTTTCTCTCTCTCCCTCAAGTAAATAAATGACTATATATATATATAAAAGAAATGTTGGGCTTCTGGAGGAGAAGACAGCCACTGAGCTCAAGGGTTAGTTACTTCTTGGGCTTTCATTATAGGAAAGAGTGTAGCAGTTACCTTTTTTTTTTTTTTTTGAGATTTTATTTGTTTATTTATTAGAGACAGACAGAGAGAGAGAGAGAGAATGGGCATGCCACGGCCTCTAGCCACTGCAAATGAACTCCAGATACATGTGCCACCATGTGTATCTGGCTTACGTGTGACCTGGAGAATCAAAACAGGGTCCTTACGCTTTGCAGGCATGCATGCATGCGCCTTAACTGCTAAGCCATCTCTCCAGCCCTTCTTTTTTTGTTTGCTTGTTTTGAGATAGGGTCTCACTTTAGCCCAGGCTGACCTGGAATTCACTATGGAGTCTCAGGGTGGCCTTGAACTCACGGCGATGCTCCTACCTCTGCCTCCTGAGTGCTGGGATTAAAGGCGAGCACCACCACGCCTGGCAATGAAGTTACCTTCTTGTTGCTGGGACAAAACACCCAACTGGAAGCAGCTTGTGGAAGCAAAAGGTTTATTTTGGCTTCTAGTTTTGAGGGGGAAGTTTCATAATGACAGGGAAAGCGTGACAGGAACAAACAGCAGGACGTCACCTCTTGTCACACCAGCTGGGAGGAAGCAGCAAGAGTAGGGTAGCTCACACTGGCAAGGAGGCTCGGGTATCAAATCCCCAGGCCTGCCCCCAGTGCCATACCTCAAGCAAGGCTCTACCTCCCAGCTGGAGATTCAGTTTGAGGCTTACCCTCACCCACATAAGATGTGATGGGGGACATTTCACATTCAAAGCACCACAAGGCCCTTGGAGGCTGGACCCACCAAGGTAGGAAGCTCGCTGTGCACTGATAGAATGAGGAGGAGGCAGGTGCTTGCTGGACTGTCATTGTTCGTTGCTAGGTTCCTCGCTGGATCAGGAGAGAAAGCCATTCAAACAGCTCTGTACACTACCTTTTTGTTTCTCTGCGTCAGTGTCCTATGGGGTTTTGCCACAAAGCTACTATGCACCAGGATCTGTGCCCAACCCTTAGTTACCTTCCTAGTGACATTTGTGATGTGGGGATTGGAGATTGGGACAACGCAGAGATGATAGTTCGGGAAACTTAAGAAGAATTATTTAGAAAAAAAATCTCATATCTGCCCCTTCTATCTGAGTGTCATGAGAATTCAAATTTAGAGATTAGATTTCCCCTAAATCAGTCCTGCTGTTCTTGTTGCCGTAGTAACATTGCTAATGAAAGAAAGAGATTTCAGGAAACCTGTTTGTCCAACTCTGCTCCAATCGCAAGGGCTGAATTCATACATTCAGAGACCACATTAACTCCACTTCGCCTCTGTGGGCTCATGCATTATTTCATAGGCCAGCATGAAACTATGTTATTGAATTAAAAAGTCATGAGAGGAAGGACTGAGAAGTTGGCTTTTTGAAACTAATTTAAAATGTTGTGGTATCGTTGAAACATAGCCTGTATTTTCCTTTGAGTTCACACCAGCTTTAGTGGCAAAACTTTTCAAGTCCTACCCATGGCCATGATACAAGACAGATACCACCAAGCATCCCAACCACAGAAAAAAAGGAAGTGATGCCTTCAGCATTGGAAGCATTGTCGAATGGAATCCTAGTCCTGGATTTTGACTTTGTGGCCCCTCCTTCCTCTGATGCCACTAGCTATGTGTGATGCTTTAGGAATGGCAGAGTGTAACATGCAGAGTATAGCAGGATATACTCTTGTAAGTGTACGCTTTGGTTTGCAAATGGCAGGTTGAGCAGACCTGCCTATTGGGAGCTAAAAGGTGCTGTGATTTGAATATATCCTCCAAAGGTTCATGGGCTGGAAACTCAATCTCCAAGTTCATGATAATAGTACCTAAAGGCAGGACCTTTGGAAAGTAATTAAGATTAGATGAGGTCAAGAAGGTGGGGTTCCCATAATGGCAGTACTGGTTTTCTAACAAGAGTGATTTTACCTCATGCCATCTCCCATGTTATGGTGAAGCAAAAATGTCCTCTCCAGATGTTGAGGAGACATGACCACTAACTATCTCTTGGACTTTCCAGGCTTCAGATGCATGAGTCAAATCAACATCTATTCTTTATTTATTTTTTAATTTTAGACACTGAGAGAGAACTGACATGCCAGGGCCTCAGCCACTGCAATCCAACTCCAGATGGTTGCGCCACCTAGTGGGCATGTGTGACCTTGTGCCTGCCTCACCTTTGTGTGTCTGGCTTACATGGGATCTGGAGAGTCGACCATGGGTGCTTAGGCTTCTCAGGCAAGCACCTTAGCAGCTAAGCCATCTCTCCAGTCCCCGACATCTATTCTTTTTATTGAGAATTTTAATACTTAAGCATACTGTAATTTGACCATATTCCCTTTCTATTAACCTCTTTTGTCTACCCTCACTCACCCTGATTCCATTGAGCAGCCTCTTTCCAAGTAGTTCTTCTATTTTTATGTCTTTAATTTTTGGGGGTACTCCTCTGTCTTCTAGGTCAAAATGTTTTGGGGCTCAGAATTGGTCAGGCCTTATGGAGATAATGACAGCCACTGTGAGGTCATCAATGCACCAGTCACTCCATGCTTGGATGACAGCCCCAAAGTACTTCTTCCCACCCTGTGGCTCTTGTTTTGTTTCTGTCCCCTCTTCTGCAATACTCCTTGAGCTTCGGAGGAAGTGATAGAGGTAAACATCTCTTCTTTTCTTTTTAAATTGTATTTATTTATTTGAGAGTGAGAGAGAAACAGAGAGAGAGAGAGGGAGAGAGAAAAGAATGGGCCTCCAGCCACTGGAAACAAACTGCAGACACATGTACCACCTTGTACATCAGGCTTACATGGGTCCGGGATGATCGAACCGAGGCCCTTTGGCTTTGCAGGCAAACGCCTTAACTGCTAAACCATCTCTCCAGCCTCCATCTACTCTTTATACATTATCTAGTTTTAGGTGTTTTGTTATAAGAAGGAGAAATGAACTAAGACAACATTTAGATGTCTTGAACCCACGGGAAGGCCATGGTAAGGACAGGAAGAGGAGGGTCACCTATGAATAAGAAAGTGGAATGAAGTTCTGGGAAGCAGAAGTATGTCGAAGGAAAGAAACATGCTTCACGATGCGACAGGACAAGTTGGAGCCAAGAAGTGTGAAGAGACACCAGGTGTTAGATGAAACCATGAGATAATCTAGGAGGGAGGTTCTAACCCAAGAACAGCTGAAAGAACAACATGTGGGGGGGACCACAGTTCTGCACGTAGAACAGCAAGAAGCCCGGGTCTCCTCTGTAAGCCAACCAACCAACCACTGAGACAATGAGCAACACAGAGGCCTATTTTACAAACAAATATAAACTCTGAGAAAAAGTTAAGTTTCCAGCCAGGCGTGGTGGCGCACGCCTTTAATCCCAGCACTCGGGCGGCAGTGGTAGGAGGATTGCCTGAGTTCGAGCCCTCCCTGAGACTCCACAGTGAATTCCAGGTCAGCCTGAACTAGAGTGAGACCCTACCTCGGAAAAAAAAGAAAAAAGTTTCCAGCTAGGAGATGATGTCTGTTAGACCTGCAGTCTCATGGGAGCCAGCCCTTCATTCACCCTCAAGTCTTCTAAAGAAAGCACTCAACGCAATACTGTTGCTGACGTGCCTTACCCATATGGACCAAACTCCCGGTGAGAATTCTCTCAGGGAGAGGGTGTGTGTGTGTGTGTTTGGGGGGGGGTGTTCTACTTACACAGCAGCAGAGGAAAGGCACGTCAGTCACCCTGGATTTTGTGTTAAATATGAATGAACATTGCTAGTTTTAGGACAGAATAGGAAAAGCATCTGTTACAGGGCAAAAATCAGCCACACGGAAGAGAGAGAGAGAGAGAGAGAGAGAGAGAAGGTAACTTGTGTCAGCTAAACTACAAATACAGAACATCCAAACTAAAATAGACTGGAACCAGTAGGACATATATTTTCTCATAAGCAGAAATGGAGGAGTTAGCTCCTCCTGGAGAAGCTCAGCGAAACAAGGACTTGAGGCTCTCTTCCACCAACCTTGACGTGTGAGTGGATTTTTTTTTTTTTCCATAGATTTCGAATAGCAGCAGGAATTCTATGAAGAAGAGTGCTTGCTGTTCACATATATGACATGCATGCATCTTACATATGTAATATGTGTACATGTGTAACCATCATCCTTAGCATGGATGCTTTTTCCATAAGGGCCTCAGGAGGTCTGTATTAGTCAGGGTTCTTTGAAGGAACAGAACCAATAGAATGTATTAAAAAGGGAATTTAACCGATACGCTTGCAGCGGTCCAACAATAGCAGTCTGTAGGCTCGAGAGTCGGGGAACCCGGTTGCAGCTTGGTTCACGAGGCTGGATGCCTCAGCAGTCCCAATCCAGCACGGAAGGCCTGGAGGCTTCCTGCAGAGCCGCTCGTCTTCAGTCCACGCTCGAAGGCTGAGGACACTTGGTTCCAATGCCAACGAAGGATGGCTGAACAGGGTAGATGCCCTGCAAGTGATGCACTCACCAGCAGAGCACCGGCAGCCAGGCAGGAAGAAGGGCTCTTTTCTCCCAGGGCGTCCTCACATAAAGCCCACCTCCAGGAGGGCAGTCCACTCTGGGGGATGGGCTCACTCTGGAGGAAGGACCTCCTCCTCCAGCCAGTCTTTCCTGGAAGTGACCTCAGAGAGCCATCCAAGAGGAGGGTCTGTGGGTTCCTAATCAGATCAAGCTGACAACAGAACTTTACCTAGCACAAGGTCTCATGAGCTTTCCATCGGGTAACATTGGATCTTATGAACTGGGTCTCATGTTTATGTCTATGCCTATAAAATTACTAGAAATGGGTGTGAGGCTTGTGATGGGCTTTGACCAGGGGTTCTCTTCTTGTCGTGATCGATATTCTGTTCCAGATTAGTCTCTGTGTGGAGGCTTGTCCTGTGATTAGAGAATGTTTAGTAACATCCCCGGCTTTTATCCACTAGATGCCAGGGTCACCCTGCCTTGGTATGGCCACTGAAAATGTCTCTACAAGTAGTTCCCATTTGAGAACCACCACCTAACAGTAACTGTCAGGCCCCTGCTTTTGCACGAGTGGGAAATGCAGTGCAAAGTTGTGCATCGCTCCGCAGGTACAACCTCTCGACCAAGTCTAAAATGGGCAAAGGAACACAATGGCCAAGAGCGCGTCTCCCAGAACACAGGACCGGAGGGCCGAGAAGGAGCCCAGGGCTTCACACAGGCAGAGCAGCCAAAGGTTTTCATGTGGCTGATATGCAAATGGAACAGTGGAACTCCATTCAGTCATTTCCCAAATGCATAGATATTTGTCTGGTTTTTGTTTTTGCTTTCTTGGTTTTGCTTCTGGTTTTCAGTTATTCTGTTTCTGTCCCTCCATTGCGTTTTAGGTGTGTCTTTCGTAAGCCAGAGATCCTCTCATCTGTCTCTGAGGAGAACCATCTATACCTGGCAGAGAGGCTAAGCCATCGCTTGAAGATAATGGACCTCAGGCTTTGTGTGACAACTGAAGGAGACCGTGTGACAGTCTCCCTTGAGGAAGGAGTACAGTGTGTTCCTCTACTGGTTAGAGCTATAGACGCACATATAGATCTTGAGGCAGATACAAATTGGGCTTTCCCAATTTACTATATATATATATATATATATATATATATATATTTTTTTTTTTTGGTTTTTCGAGGTAGGGTCTTACTCTAGCCCAGGCTGACCTGGGATTCACTATGTAGTCTCAGTGTGGCCTTGAACTCATGGCGATCCTCCAACCTCTGCCTCCCGAGTGCTGGGATTAAAGGCGTGCGCCACCATGCCCAGCTTCAATTTACAATATTTCTAACCTCCTTCAATTTCGTCTGTAAGCCTGCTTCACTACCTGACTCTGCTATGGTGATTGTAAATGGAAACAGTTGCCCAGTCATCTACACAGCCAAGGGTGGTTGTCTCACAGTTCTGGCTAGTAAGACACACTCAGAAATGTATGGTGGGAGCTGCTATATTTGCTCTATTGAGGAAGGAAACAGATGTGGATGGCCTCAGCTATCCACTTCCTTCTCCATAGATGTAATTCCTAGAATTATAGTTATCCCACAACCATGGAATAAAGAGTCCGCATGCTAACGATGACTTCATGGGAAGATTCAGTATAGTGTGCCACTAACATTGTTGGCCATTGTATCAATTCAGGATTGCCTGTTTCTGTCTGGATCTACTGATGTTTAAGTAAGTTGAATCTGGTTAGGGCATTATCAGTCAGGTATCATGAAATTAGAAGAGCGAAGGAGGAAGAGAGGGGTGAGGAGAGATGTGCTGATTGCTTCACTTGACAGTAGACCAGAGATGCTGATATCTGTCATTAGGATTCCCAACCTTAAAAAAAAAAAGTTCTGAGATTGGGCTGGCATGGTGGTGCACACCTTCTATCCCAGCACTTGGGAGGCACAGGTGAATTCCAGGTCAGCCTGGGTTAGAGTGAGAACTTGTCTCAAAAAACCGTGTGTGTGTGTGTGTGTGTGTGTGTGTGTGTGTGTGTGTGCTGCAGAGATGTCTTAGTGGTTACTGCACTTGCCTGCAAAGCCAAAGGACCCAGGTTCAACTCCTCAGGACCCCTGCAAGCCAGATGCCTAAAGTGGCACATGTGTCTGGAGATCATTTGCAGCAGCTGAAGGACCTGGTGTGCTCATTCTCTCCCTTTCTCTCTCTCTCACTCTCTACCTGTCTCTTTCTCTCTTTTGGTCTAAAATAAAGTAAAATAATGTTTAAAATATGAGAAGTCATTGACTACATGCAGGGAGGCCACATGGTCAGATTTACATTAAAAAAAAAAAAAAAAGAATTCTGAGAGCAGGGCATGGTGGCACATGCCTCTAATCCCAGCACTTGGGAGGCAGAGGTAGGAGGATTACTGTGAGTTCAAGGCCACCCTGAGACAACAGCGAATTCCAGGTCAGCCTGGGCTAGCATGAGACCTTACCTTGAAAAACCGAAAAAACAAAAAACAAACACACAAACAAGCAAACAAACAAAACTTCTGAGATCATCTCCCTATTAAATAAAATGATGTTAGGTTGAGACATTCTTAGCCCATTACCTAGAGGAGGACTGACATAACCATAGACATCAATCAAGTCCTTGGCTTTTGAAATTCATTGTTTTAAAACCCATAGACTTTGGATTTGTAAAAGAAAGATATGAAGCATTGAATTAAGAAAAACTAGAGCCTCTAGGTAGGCTTGTCTGAAGTGAGAGAAAAGGTCACAGTGTTAGAGAGGAAGAGAGACAGCACTTGGAGGTTGTCTGCCCCTAACCTCAGCCCTGAGGTGAGTGGGGTGGGTCTGCAAAAGATGAGAGTAGAGAGGAGAGAGCAGGGCACTCCTTTCTAGAACGCAGAAGCCAGACCACAAGCCTTACAGAAGTGTGTCCACCTCCCATCAGAATGATTCCGTAGCTGTCGAATGGCAATTGCGGTGTGCTGGCCCAGGCACCGTGGGCCAGAGACAGACGGGTCTGCCTGGATTTCCATGTCACTGTCTTCACAGAACAGAACCAGAAAGCTGTTCATGTCCTTAAATAGGGCCATAGAGGGCTGGAGAGATGGCTTAGCAGTTAAGGAGCTTGCCTACAAAGCCAAAGGACCTCGGTTTGATCCCCCAGGACCCACGTAAGCCAGATGCACAAGGTGGCGCATATATCTGGAATGCATTTGCAGTGGCTGGAAGCCCTGGAGCGCCCATTGTTTCTCTCTCTCTCTCTGTCTGTCTCTTTCTCTCTCTGCCTCTTTCCCTCTCTCAAATAAATAGAAAATTTAAAAAGGGGGGCCATAGAATGGCTGGTAAGTCTGAAGGGATCTCTAACTAGAAGACAGATGATACAGATCACGTGGATGAATGGTCAAAGTTCACAATGGTGCATTGAGTAGCTCAGTGGATATCGACAGAGATGCTAGTGACCACATATTGGGACATGCCAAGAAGTACATAGGGCAACCTAATGTACCAGCCTGTCCATGCCGGTGTTTCACATCCTCACAAACACTTACAATGGTCTACCCTGCCAGGAAAAGTAAAAGGGAATGGTCAAATCTAACCTCACAAAGTTTAAATGTAAAATGATTGGTTTGCTTGGAATTGACAATGACTAAGGCTTCTACCAGTTAGTGAAATGGGGTCCTTTAGTTACAGGAAACAAAAAGGAAATTAATCCTTTTCACTTCCAAGAACACAGCTTGAGAAAATTGGACCTGCTACAATAAGACATCGAGGCATAAGTGTATTAGTTAAAGTAATTAAAGATAAACAAGCAAAGAAATAAAAATGATAATACAGCCAATAAAAGAAAGAAAAGGTGGGAGAGGAGTGAATAGTTGAATAAGTTAATTAAGTCCTCATCTTTCATTTCTGGGAGACAATAGGCTAAATATAAATTTGGTACATTCAGAAATCTCATGCATATTATTTATTATTTTTAAAGTAGCAAGTATAAGAATTAAAAACAGATGCAGCTAAGATGTTATTTCTGAGAAGGAACACTGGTGGTAAGTGAGAAGACTTTCTTTCCATTGCATTTTCCTTTGCTATTTACTTTTTTTCTTATAATATACCCATGGTATTTTTATATAAATTATAAAAAAAATCGGGCTAGAGAGATGGCTTAGCAGTTAAGGCACTTGCCAACATAAGCCAAAGAAGCCAGATTCAATTCCCCGGTACCCACATGAAGCCACATGGGTCTGGAGTTCGTTTTCAGTGGCTAGAGGTCCTGCACAGCTGTTCTCTCTCTCTCTCTCTCTCTCTCTCTCTCTCCTCTCTCTCTCTCAAATAAATGAATATAAAAAGTATTTTTAAAAATAATCGCAAGTCTGTGTGTTTGCCTGGCTGTATGCTGCAGGGGCATATGCTTATAGAATACCTATACTGAGGAAAACGTCAGTCTGAGTGAGGATTCTGAGAACGTGGAACACTGGGTGCTAGGATGTGGCTTGGTAGACCTCTGTTGGCATTCCCAGCCTCCATGGTCAAAGGTGACAGTCACTGGAATAGCAGGGCTGAGATATCACGGGGCAAGAGACCAGGAAAGTGACACACAAGGCTTTGGTGGAAAGGCTTTTCAAAATATAGTTACTCAGCGAGTGAAGTTATATCAAAGGTTTTGTGTAGCAGTGGAGACTGGGGGTGACAAAAGTGGAATTTGGATTGTGTGATATGAAATGTAGTGGAATTCATTGTTAAGGCTTAAACACACACACACACACACACACACACACACACGGTTTAGCTTGTGCTCTCTGTCATGGCTGGATTCAGGTGTCCCTCATAAACTTAGGTATTCTGAATGCTAGGTTCCCAGCTCATGGAGATTTGGGAATTAATGCCTCCTGGAGGGAGTGTATTGTTGGGGGCGGGCTTATGGGTGTTATAGCCAGTTTCCCCTTGCCAGGGTTTGGCACGCTCTCCTGTTTCTGTTGTCCACCTTATGTTGGCCAGGGGGTGATGTCCACCCTCTGCTCATGCCATCATTTTCCCAGCCATCATGGAGCTTCCCCCTTGAGCCTGTAAGCCAAAATAAACCTCTTTTTCTCACAAGCTGCTCTTGGTTGGATGATTTCTATCAGCAATGCGAACCTGACTGCAACAAGCTCTAACATATCAATAATCTTTTTCTCACTTAGCCCTTGGGTCTTGGGAAACTAGGAAGATTCTTGGGAGTAGCAGTGGGTGACAAACCCATGTCTCCCCATAGGTGGAGGACTCTCAGAGAGAAGGAAGTTCTGAGTGAGACATGAAGTCATGTGACCCACACCCGAACATAACATTTTGGGAAACGGTACTGTGCCTTGGTGCAGCTTTAGGACATAGCCCAGCCAACCCTTACAGAGCTGTCAAGGATGTGGCAATGGCATCACTTCTTTTCATTTTTTTTTTTAAGTGTTGGGCCTGGGTAACCTTTGTATCAAAAATCTGGCTAGCGGCCTTCATTATCTTCTTAGACTGATGGACTGAAAACGAGTCGTGATCCGTTCTGAGAAGTGAGCTACATGGCATGTCCCAATTAGCGCTTCATTCCACATGTGCCGAGTCACATCTTCCACATGTTATCACACAAAACCCGAAGAGGTCTGTGACAGTTGTGCATATATTATGGATCCCAAATCAGTTCTGGTTGGTTTAGGGCTGATGGAAGCAATTACCGGGAGTAGTTAATTGTTGCAGGCTGACAAATTTCATTAAAGTATTTGTAGAACTCCTGGAAAGAAAAAAAAAATCACAAAATGAGCTAGGGGTTTATTTTTCTAAAATTGATTTCAACCTGTGGCACCAAAGGTATGATCGCCGTGTCCCATGCTTTATTATGGCCCTACCAAAGAAAAACTGCCTTCACGTGGCCGCAGCGAGGTGGACAGGTACCTCTGACCTCTGCCAGCGCAATTTTGCTTTCCCAATAAACAGCCTCCCGGAAGCCTTGGGGGTAGATTGCTTTTGCTAGAATGCAATGCCTGAACGCTGGCCTTTGCTTTTTGACCGTTCATCTGGCCACCGAGGAGAGGGCTTATACAGAGGTGACAACACAGACAGAGGCTTGATCAAAATCAAACTCCGCACACCTCTCTCATGCCCACAGCAGAGTGCTTCTGTTGAAATTCAACCCTAGGGATTTTTGAAGTCCTGATGGGTGGGAGTGGGAAAACCTGTCATTTAAAAACTGCCAGCAGTTGTCTAGATCAATGGGGCCGTCAGAAGTCCTGTGTGGGGAAGACGGCTCTTTTGTTCTGGGTGACCCACCTGAATGGGCGCTTAGTCCCCGAGAGCAAACGCACCCCACCCTGGGCTGTCAACTTGAATTCTTTCCTTCGCACCCTGCCATTAAGTGAAAAGGCTGTAGCAAGAAAGAAATTTCCGTTTAATTGTAACGAATTTTGGCCTCACCCGAGGCACTCAAACAATTTCCTCAGACAGATATATATCAATTGGATAACGAACACCAGATTAAATAGTTAATAGACAACACTTGTGAAGCACACACAATGTCACATAATGGGTGTTTATCATTCTCTTTTATTTTCTGCACCGTTTTCTTCAGTAGTTCTTCAACCATTCAAGGGCTTATGATTATCTTGCACTCACAATGCATTTTTGGGCTGGAGAGATGGCTTAGCCATTAAGGCATTTGCCTGCAAAGCCAAAGGACCTCAGTTCAATTCCCCAGGACCCATGTAAGCCAGCTGCACAAGGGGGAGCATGCATCTGGAGTTTGTTTGCAGTGGCTGGAGGCCCTGGGGTGCATATTCTCTCTCTCTCTTTCTGTCTCTCTCTCTCAATTTGCCTCTTTCTCTTTCCTTCCCTCTCTCAGATAAATAAATAAAATTAAAAAAGAGTAAAAATTAAGCACAGATATCTTTAGGAGAAAATAAATGTCTAAATATGAGAGTGGTTTGAAAGACACAGAAACAGGTACAACAAGGTACAACAGACTGACTAAATATGCCACCTTTTCCATTTTCTTTCTCTCTAGATACATACTGCTTGCAAGACATTCAAACGTGACACAATTGAGACGTGCCCCGCCCAGATCAGATCTCTAACCAGGAACTGTTGGAGTGAAACGAACGAGTGTCTTTGAATGAATATGCACTGTCAAATCTGACTTCCTGCGGCTCCCTTCTTCAGGCTGTTTTGGTAAAGAACAGTTATCATACTAGAAAAAGAAAACTGGAGTGTGGAGTTGGGAATGAAGTTCAGTTGGTAGAGTGCCAAGCATGCACACATCCCTGGCTTCATCAATTCCCAGTGAAGCTCAAAAACCAGGCATGGTAGCAATACCTACCCAATTCCTACCTCATAATAGGAGAAAAAGATGATAACATCAAATTAAAAGAGAGACTAATGGAGAGAGGGAGGGGATATGATGGAAAATGGGGGAGGGGAGGAAAATACCATGGTTTATTATCTGTGAGTAAAGAAGTTGTAAAAAAAAATATATATATATATTTAAAAAACAGGCATGGTAGCACATACCTGTAATCCCAGAATTCAGAAGGATCAGGAGCTCAAGACTGTCCTTGTCTGCATAGTGAGTTTGAGGCCAACTTGGGGGTATGTATCATTCTATCTCAAACAAGCAAGTAAAAGGTAAATTATAAAAAAGAAAGAAGGAAAAGGAGAAAAGGAGTTTAGTACTTACGACTTAGGTTGAAGTGTTCCCCACTGGGTCTATGTGTTTGAACACTTGGTCCCCAGCTGGTGACATTGCTTTGGGAGGTTATGGAACCTTTGGGATGTGAGGCCTAACTGGCAGAAGGAGGTCATAAGGAGAGGGCCTTTAAGATTCTACCTGTGGGCTGGAGAGATGGCTTAGTGGTTAAGGCATTTGCCTGCAAAGTTTAAGGACCCAGGTTCAATTCCCCAGGACCCACATAAGCCAGACACACAAGGGGACACATGCATCTGGAGTTTGTTTACAGTGGCTAGAAGCCCTTGCATGCCCATTCTCTCTCTCTCTTTCTCTCTCTGTCTCTATTAGCTTTTCGCTCTTTCTCTCTCAAAATAAATAAAATTAAAGTTTCTACCTGCTTCAGTTCTAGCCTGATTTATGTGCTTTCTGGTCTGCAACATGCCAAGACACAGACATTGCAGATGTCACTGCAACAGACAGAGCTGCCCCAGCTACCACACCATTCCCATCAGGACAGACCCAAGGCCTCTGAGCCCATGGGCCAAAATAAATCTTTCCTGCCTCGTTTCTGTTCATTATTTTATTTTGTCATAGTTGTGCTGTATCAATTACTTTTTCATTGCTGGGACAAAATGTTAGACCAAAAGCAGATTATGGAAAGAAAGGGATTTAATTTGGCTTATAGTTCCAGTCAGTAGAGTCCATAATGATGAGAAAGTCATGGCAGGCCTGAGCAGGAAACTTGTGTCACGTCATCACAGCATCATATTGGCAGGAAAGGAAGAGAGAGAGAGAGAGAGAGAGAGAGAGAGAGAGAGAGAGAGAGAGATAAGTATGTAGGAGCAATTGTAGTAACTCAAGGCCTGATTCCAGTAATATACTGCCTCCAAGAAGGCTCCACCTCTTAAAGGTTCCACAACCTTCCCAACAGCTGGGGACCAAGGGTTTAAACACATTAGCTGAGGGAGACGACATTCAAACCATGACAGATATGAAAAGAGATTAATACAGAAAATTGGTCCTGGGCTGGAGAGATGGTTTGGTGGCTAAGGTGCTTGCCTGCAAAGCCAAAGAAACCAAGCTCAATTCCCCAGGACTCACGTAAGCCAGATGCACAAGGTGGCACATGTGTCTGGAGTTCACTTGCAGTGGCTGGAAGCCCCGGCACACCCATTCTCTCTCTCTCTCTCTCTCTCTCTGTATCTCTATCTGACTCTTTCTCTCTTAATTAAATAAAATAAAAATAAAATACTTAAGAAAAGAAAACTGGTCCTTAGAAATGGAGTCTTTTCGGGCTGGAGAGATGGCTTAGTGGTTAAGCGCTTGCCTGTGAAGCCTAAGGACCCTGGTTCGAGGCTCGATTCCCCAGGACCCACATTAGCCAGATGCACAAGGAGGCGCACGCGTCTGGAGTTCGTCTGCAGAGGCTGGAAGCCCTGGCGCGCCCATTCTCTCTCTCACTCTCTATCTGCCTCTTTCTCTCTCTGTCACTCTCAAATAAATAAAAATCTTAAAAAAAAAAAAAAGAAAAGAAATGGAGTCTTTTCTTTGGTAAACATGAGTGCATGTTTCATGGGTCTTTGGAGCTGGTCTGTGTGGGGGAGTTGTTTGGAGCTGTGGGCTAGTAAATTCCTAGAATACTATGAGAAGAACTTTACTTTTTTTAATTATGTATTTTGTTACCATACAAAGAAATGGGTTTCATTGTGACATTTTTATAAATGGACGTCACTATACTTTGTTCTAATTCACCCCCAGTCCATGCTGGTTTTGTACCCTTCTACCTCCAGCGATTACTCACTTTTTTCTTTAGAGACACATATACTCCATCCACCTTGCTTGGTCCCCCTCTTCTTCCCTTTGGACCTCTTCCTTGTCTTACAATCCCTTTTCTTTTATGTTCTGTGTATTTTTGTGTGTGTGCGTCGCATGTGTGTGTGTTCCACATACAAAGAGCAAACATGATATTTCTCTTTCTGAACCTGGCTTATTTTACTTAAAGTGATTTCCAGTTACATTCATTTAATTACAAATGCCAAAACTTTATTATTCTTTACTGCTAAATAAAATTTCATCACACACACACACACACACACACACACAGCACACACACGGGTAAGGGGGAAGAGATTCTTCATTCATTCATATTAGAGGATGTCTACGATAGTTCCATATCTTGTTTATTGTGAATAGAGAGAGCAGCAATAAACATGGATGTGCAAGTATCTTTGTGGTATGTTGACTTAGAATCCTTCAGGACTGGGACTCAGGAGGGACATAGCTGGATCACATGGTAGTTCTATTTTTATGCATTTAGCTTTTTAAAATTAATTAATTAATTTGACAGAGAGAGAGAGAGAGAGAGAGAGAGAGAGAGAGAGAATGTGCACCAGGGCTTTCAGCCACTGCAAACGAACTCCAGATGTGTGCCCCCCCTTATGCACCTGGCTAACATGGGTCCTGGGGAATTGAACCTGGGTCCTTTGGCTTTGCAGGCAAATGCCTTAACCCCTAAGCCATCCCTCCAGCCCTGTATTTAGTTTTTTTGAAGAACCTCCACTCTGAGTTCCATAATAGCTTTACCATTTTAAATCTCCACCAGTGGTGTGTAAGAGTTCCTCTTTCCCACCTCCTCACCATCTTTTGTTCTTTGTTTTCATGACGATAGCCATAACGACTGAAGTGAGAACTTTTTTTTTTTTGTTGTTGTTGTTTTTTTCAAGGTAGGGTCTCACTCTAGCCCAGGCTGACCTGGAATTCACTATGGAGTCGCAGGGTGGCCTCGAACTCACAGCAATGCCCCTACCTCTGCCTCCCGAGTGCTGGGGTTAAAGGCGTGCACCACCACACCCGGCAGAAGTGAGAACTTTCGCTCTTTATTTCTGTGATGATAGTCATAATGACTAAAGTGAGATGGAGTAACAATGTTTAGTTTCCTGATGAGTAAGGGTGCTAAATGCTTTTCCAAATATTTATTGGCTATTTGTATTTCTTTGAGAACTATTCAAGTCATAAATAAATAAACTGAATAATTTGTTTTCTTGCTATTTAATTATTAGAATTTCTGATAGGTTCTAGATGTTAATTCCCTGTTAGATATGTAGTTGAGAAAAGATTTTCTCCCATTTTCTGGGCTATCTATTCACTCTGTAAACAGTGATTTATGAACTATTAAGATAGGAGTTCAGAAGACTAAAATACTGATAGAAATGTCAGTGGTGAAGAGCTCTCCTGAGGTTTTAGGTGGAAATGAGGGACCCTACTGGGAACTGTATTAAAAGCTGTTATTACTATATCTTGCAATGGGATCTGGCTATGTTCTGTGTGTGTACTGAAATCTTAAGTAAGACTAAATTCACAAGGAATGAACTATTTATTGGACAGAGGAAATTTCAACATATCTCAGCATTCAGTGGCATGGCTACTGTCCACTGACTTCAGCCATATTTACAGTGAGAACCCAGAACAAAGAGTAGAGCAGAAGGATATGGGAAGCCTGTAGTTAGGCAAGAAAAGAAGCATGAACTCACTTACAGTTAGAGACCAGACAGGTGTGGACAAAGCAGTTCTGTTAAAATGAATAGTTCTAGTAACAAAAACCATGCAGTTGTTTTTCATTAAGAGAGTAGGAGAGGTGCTTTGAGCACAATACTCCTTTCACTGTAGGCTTTAGGGTGTGAAAACCCAAATTCATTAGGAAGACATCCGTCTGGAAGAAAAGTGCCTGAGAAGAGAATGCCTAGACAGAGACACGCCAGGGAATCTTGCTGGAAAAGGGACATCTAGGGAAATTTTTCCTCAGTTTCAGCCAACCCGATGCCCATAAGCCTATAGTCCAAGGAGGCCTGGCTACCTCTTGAGCTGACAAAGAACACGGGGTCATCTATGTGGTACTGATTCTTCAGCATACAGAAAGCAGAGGTGACAGAGTGATAGAGGCTTGCAACCCGGCCTCGGAAACAACCACTGATGAGACCAGGCAATGTACGACAGGGTCTGACTCCACTCGGGGAGGCCTTGAGAAGCCAGTGCAGGAAATGGTAAGAGTAAAGCTCACGCTGCAAGGGAGACTCCAGGAGGTCGGGAGGTTGGGGGTGCCAGGGCTGTAGTGGCATTTCTTCTAAGGAACACTATTGGCGCTCAGTGGAGGGAGTCCAAGAGAGGCCATGTGTGCCAGAAATGGCAGGACTAGAGGCGCATGCTACTTGTCAGGTGTCCCAGATATTGAGCAGGGAGTTTCAGGATTTAATGTCTGCTGTGCTGCTCAGGTCTTGCTTTGAGCCAACCTTTTGTTGTTCCCCTTCTGCTCTTCCAGTTTGGAATGGTGACGTTTACTCTGCGAAATCGTGTATTGGAAGTATAAATCACTTCTATTTTGACTTTACAGGGACTCACAGATAAGAGTTAGTCTTTTAGTGATGGAGGACATTTTATATTCAAACCACCACAATACTTCTTCCAGAAGCTTACATACCTGAACTAAGCTGGGGAAAAATATATCTCAGGGAAATTTTTTATTTCTGTTTATGGGCAATAGCATGGATGGTGGTGTGTGTGTGTGGGGGGGGGGGGAGGCAAGGACAAGGAAAGGGAGTTTCTCCTGTTTGGATTATGGTGGCACTGCTCATGAAGTGTTGATTGTCCTCAGGGTGGTGACTAGGGTGTTTGTTACTGTTGTCTTGAACTGCTATGGATTGATTTGTGCCCCCCCCCCCATGCTGAAAGCCCATCCTCCCAATATTGTGGTGTTTGAAAATGGGATCTTTGGCAGGTAACTAGGTAGAGATGAAGTATTAAATATTCTGTTTCCCTTTATAGCCTCTAAAATGTTAAGAAATAAACTTCTGTTGTTCAAGCCACCCTGCGGATGGTGTGGTTGGCATGGTTGGCTCATGCATGTATGGGTTCTTTATGGATGGATTCAGCCCGCCACTGATAAAAAATATTTGGAAAAAGTACTGTCTTTCTACTGGACAGATGTAAAGCTTATGTTTTCTTTTCCTTAATTGCTAAATAATAAACTACAATAAATATTTACATTGAATACATACTGTGTGTCATCTAGAATGATTTAATCTACATAGGAAGTGGCAAACAGGCTGTATGTAAATACTGTGCCATTTTATATAAGGGACTTGAATATCCATGAATTTTGGTATCCCCAGGGTGTCCTAGAGCCTTTCCCTGTGGATACTGAGGGACAGCTGTATCTTGTTACGGCAGCCTGAGCTGATTGAGATAGACATTGAGCAGAAATACGCGAAGGGGATCGGGCTAGGTTACCATTTCATCCTGCTGGCTGGCAGAGCATCAAAACAGAATGGTCACCGTCAAGCCCAACCAGATGACTTGCAGGTCAAACAAAATGTCATTTCCTTTTTTTTTTAAAAAAAATTTATTTATTTATTTATTTGAGAGAGAAAAAGAGGCAGATAGATAGAGAGAGAATGGGCACACCAGGGCCTTCAGCCACAGCAAATGAACTCCAGATGCGTGCTCCCCCTTGTGCAGCTGGCTCACGTGGGTCCTGGAGAATCCAACTGGGATCCTTTGGCTTTGCAGGCAAGTGCCTTAACCATTAAGCCATCTCTCCAGCCCCCAAATTGTCATTTTCTGAAGAGAACTGGATGGTCCCTTAATGTGGGGGGAGCATCGTTTTCTTTTTAACTTTAGGTGTTATAGGTGGTGCCCCATGAAAGTCCCCAAGATTCTTGGTCCCCACTACGCACACCTGTCCATCCAGCTATCCAAACAAGCATTACTCTAGGTGCTGTTGTGAAGGAATTTCAGAGACCTATGGTATCCCCCACATCAGTTGACATTAGAGTGGATAATTGTCTGGATGGGCATAACCTAATTACAGGAACCCTTCTAGTAATTCAAACACAGGAAGTGTTGACACACCGTGGCTGGCTTGAAGATGGCAAAAGGCCACATACCAAGGAATGCAGGTGACCTAATACCATATGATCCAGCTATAACAGTCCTAGTCATATATCCTAATGACTTTTCTCACTATCTTAGAGATACTTGTACAAACATGTTTATTGTTGCTCTATTCTCAATAGCTAGGAAATGGAACCAGCCTAGATGCCCCTCCATAGATGAATGGATCATAAAGATGTGGTGCATTTACACAATGGAGTTCTATTCAGTGCTAAAGAAAATGAAATTATGAAATTTGCAGGGAAATGGATGGATCCAGAAAGGATTATACTAAGTGAGGTAACCCAGGCCCAGAAAGCCTAATGTTGCATGTTCTCTCTCATATGTGGATCCTATCTACAAATGTTTAGACTTGTGTGTGATCTGGAACCAAAAATCAGTAGCAGAGGCCAGTAAGCTAGAAAAAGACTATAAGGGAGGGAGGAGAGGGAAGGACTTTAGGGGATGGTATTGTATATATGTAAAGAGAAGAACAGATTACAGGGAGAGGAAAGGCCTAAACAAGGTCAGGGGAAGAGATTGTGTAAAGGAAGGGTGGGGGGAGTCAATCAAAATTCAAGATATTCTGAATAAGATATATGAAAACCTACTTTTTTGAATAATGGCACATCCAGAAGCCATAGATTGTTACTAGAAAATTTTCAGTGCCAGGAATGGGATACCTTCCAGTGAGTTGTTGGCCAGGGAGTTGTTGGTCCCTGTTGGTTCCAAAATATTACAGGCTATTGCCAAGGCCCTTGGTTTCCCTTGAGAAACAGATGGTAAGATCCTATTGCTGAAGACTTCACATGCCTGAGTGTCAAAGTCACTGAGAAATCAAGCTGGTGCTTAGCAGAAAACCTTCTCCCTATAGACCAGCCGACTGAAAGCTGGAAAAAGCTGCATTGTATGCAGCCCTTTGGGAGACAGAAGTCATTAGCTGTGAAAACAGTGGACACTGGAAGCCTCAAGTTTGGCCAGACAGGACAAATGACCGAATGAGTGCCATGTCTGCTCTGGGGGAAACCAACTGCTCTCTACTTGGACTGAAGGCCCACTCTATGGGAGGGAATACATGCCTGGTACTGAAAACCTAATCAAAATCCTATGGCAGGGGAGGTCATGAGCCTTAAGGGTATGAAGCCTGCTCTTATCTGGATAAATGTATATATTATTCTCACCAAATTGCCCTGAAAGCACTACATTGAATGTCCATATTCATATATTAATGCTACTCTCACTTTCGGTTAGAGAAACTTCTCTTTTCAGATGGTGATGATCACTGGGATGACCCAAAAGGCAACATAGTGCTGAGAAGAAGGGACAGAGGGATGTCCAGCACTGAAACATCTCACACCCTCCAAGGCTCAGAGTCCATTGCGGAAGAGGTGGTAGGAAGAATGTAAGAGCCAAAGAAGGGTCTGACTCCTTACAATGCAACTGTCCAGACAGAAATTGGCCTCAATATCCATGACCTTGCAGTGCCTAGCAATACCTACACAAGACCCTCATAATAAAAGAAAAAGATGACATCAAATTAAAAGAGAGACTAACAGAGAGAGGGAGGGGATATGATGGAGAGTGGGGTTGTGAAGGGGAATGTGGGGGAGGGAAGGGAAATATGGTTTATTGTCTATAAGTATAGAAGTTGTCAATGAAAAAAAGAAAAAGAAAAGTTTGGGTGCTGTTAGCAGGAAGAGGTGAAGCACAGAGGTAAAGTAAAACAAATGCGGTAAGGAAAACAAAGTATTTTGATATTATGCTGACAAAAGAGAGAAAAAGGGCTGGAGAGATGGCTTAGTGGTTAAGGTATTTGCCAGCTGAGCCAAATGATGCAGGTTCAATTCCCCAGTGCCCACGTAAAACCAGATGCATGAAGTGACTCATGTGTCTGGACTTCATTTGCAGTGGCTAGAGGCCCTGGCATGCCCATTCTCTATTTCTCTTATCTGCCTCTTTCTCAAATAAACAATTAATTTAAAAAACAGAAAAATTCAACTCTTTTTTTAATTTTTGACACTTTCTTACATGTGTACAATGCATTTTGATCCCATGTCCCCACATTATCTTTTCACTCCCCCTCCTCCCACTAAAATGCTTCTTCTCCTTAGATCCCATCTTACTTTCATACACGTTTTGACCCAGTGAGTTACGTGAGGGTTGCTCACATTACCATGAGTGAGAGGTCGGCCCCCCAGCGAGCGCACCACTAAATGAGATGCCTCTCCTTCCTCCAGAAATCAGTAGGTGCCACTGTTTATTCTGGGAGGTGTGGAGCCTCATGGTCCCCTCCTTCATCTATGATGAAACGCTGACAGGTTCCATTTTGTTCAGAAAACCACATCAGCTGTGAGACTCAGCCTTTTGTCAGGGTCACAGGGATAAAAGACAAAACAAGTATCCTTCATCTATTAATTCTTACTCATCCTTCAAAATCTACATAAGAGAGGGAAAAAGATATTCTCAGAAGGTAGGACCTGGCAAGAGCAAAGAGACAGAAAAAAGTGTAGGATTAATTGATTTAGCATGACTACATTATAAAATGTAGGATGACAGAGCTGAACAGGTCAGTTGGAGGTGTATTGTAAAGGTTTTTTTTTTTTCCCCTAAATTCAAGCAAGAGTTGTCATATTTAATTTAGAAGCTAAGAGGGACTCATTGGCAGTTTTTTTTTTTTAAGGGAGGAAAGCCATAACCCAATATGCCCTTTGGGAATGCTAATCTTCTGGCAGTGAATGGTATAAATCACAGCAGAGAGAGACTAAATTCAGAGGCCAGTTAGGAAACTATTGTGGTATCAGATGAAAAACAGTGAGGAAGTGTGGAATCTGAGAAGTGGAGAGGGATAATGAGTGTAGAGACATAAGATGGTAGAATCTTCATGCCTTGCTAACAAATTATTTGTAAAAAGTTAGAGGAAGGGCATGAGCAGTGACATGGAGCTCTGAGACCAGGTGAGCTAGTGAGAAAGTCGTAAGTCAAAAGAGAAGCAGGGGCCAGAGAGATGCAGACGCTTGCCTTAAAAACCTAAGGACCAATGTAAGACTCTTCAGATCCCACATAAGCCAGACACACAAAGTTGAGGCAAGTGCAAGTTTGGACATGTCCACTAGGGGACGCACGTTTCTGGACTTCAGTTTCAGTGGCTGAAGCCCTGGCTCACCAATTATCTCTCTCCCTCTGTCTCTGTCTGTCTCTGTCTCATTAAAAAAAAGGGGGGGCCAGTCTGTTGGGATGGCCTCAAAAAAAAAAAAAAAAAAAAAAAAAAAGAAGGAAAAGAAATGAAAAAGGAAAGCAGGAGGTGCTAGGACAGTAACAAGCTGGGGCCCTAAGGACATGAGGGGACACTAAGGACTGCCTGCCCTGTGGCAGCTGATCCTTAATTTGCCAGAAGCCCTTCTCCTCTAACTCACTCCTTTTACGAGCAAGCATCATTAACTGTGACCTCCTCTACTGTGTGAATGCATAAGCTGCTAATGCTACAGATTTCTCACACCAGGACAGAGTCCCAGCCCTTCAAAAATGTTGGGGTTCAGGAGGTTAAAGTGACAGCCATTATTCTCTATGAAGACTCAGGACTTATTAAAGCCCTTAGAGTCTGCAGACAGAAATTTAAAAAAATATGTATTTTTAGTGCTAACCAAATGTAAGAGAATAAGGCATCACATGAAGGTCAGATGAACTTCCTTAGGTTGCCCGTGAAAATGAAAATGATTCAGTGATTATATTCTAATCATGTTTGTGATACAAGTGACATCCTTCAGGGACAAAGCCTCTAAATGAAAACCTTGCATTCTTCCTAAGAGTGTGAACCCTCTGTGGGCAGCAGATGGCAGGGTGAGGACAGGGACACGCTGGTCCATTAATTTCACTCCTCTGCCCCCAGGGAAGTCTAGGTGACAGGGACAGAGATAGCTCTGGACTTCTCCTTGCACGGATGTCCTTGTAGGTGGCATGGGGTGGGGGGCAAAGTTTCTCCCTGCCCGTGGGTACTCCCTCAAGATCTTGTGTAAAACGTTTTTCCTTCTCTTCGTGGGGCAAAGCCCAGGGTCTCTGCCTGTTGATGGAATCCTGGCTCTGGCTGGACAGAGAGGCATGGGAAGCCAAGTGAGGCAGGGGACCTGGGGCTTACAAAGCAAACATGGAATGGTTTTAATTTGTGGAGAATTGTGGATAAATTGAGGTTTTAGAAGTTTCATTCCAGTGATAATGAGAAGAACGGCATGTAGTGGTGAGGCAAGTATATTAGCAGTTGCTATAACAAACCACCATAGACTGTTCAACTTATTTCAAAAAAGGATATGTTTAGCTCACAATTCTGGTGGTCCAAGAACATGACACTGACATGATTATTTTGTAGGACTTTCATGAAGGATACTGTCACATCGTGGAAACATGTGTGAGAAGTCACAGGCAGAGAAAGAAAACAAGATTGATGGGAGAGTCCACGTCCACTCTTTCATGACAACTGGACTTTCATGGGAAAGAATCCATTTATGTGAGATCTAGCACATTCCTCAAAACAGGTGTTAATCCCTTCATAAGAATGACCATGTTCTAACCATCATCCAGGTGGTCTCACCTGCTAAAGCTCCCATCACTTTTACTGTTACATTGGGCACTGAACTTCTGGCCTGTGAATCTTTTGGACAGAAAATCATCTCTAGACCATGGCAGAGAATGAGCAAGATGGAGCTGGAACCCAGGTGCACTGACGAAGCTGGAGTGGGGCAGACAGATTAGTAAGCCACCAGAGGAAAAATCCAGAAGACAGACGGAGAAAACAAGATGACCCCAGATAACCTTCTGACCCATATTTATACACACACACACACACACACACACACACAATTTTCTTTTCCAGGTATGGTCTTTCTGTAGCCCAGGCTGACCTGAAGTTCACTCTGCAGTCCCAGGCTAGACTTGAACTCAAGAGATCCTCTTACCTCTGCCTTCCAAGTGCTGGGATTATACATACATACATACATATATATATATATATATATATATATATACATATATGATATATTTATTTATTTGAGAGAAAGAGGCAGATATAAAGACACTGAGTATGGCATGATGCCAGGGCCTCCTGCCACTGCAATTGAACTCCAGATGCATGTGCCACTTTGTGCATCTGGCTTTACATGGGTACTGGGGAATCAATCCTGGGCCATTAGGCTTTGCGAACCAGTACCTTTAACCACTGAGTCACCACCCGGCCCATCTTATATTCTTATATGTGCAATATTCTTCTGTCTAAGCAAAGAACCATAGAAAGATGAGGATGCGGAAAGATGGAAAGTGAGACTTCATCTTGAGATGTTTTAGTTGCCTGAGATGCACATGATAACAGAATGATGGATCTTACGTCTCTGGAATGCATGGCAATAAAACTGGAGAGCACTAAGGGTAACATGTTCTTCACTTCCCACAGAGGGAGGGCTTTCTGCTGCAGTCCAAAAGTAAGGAAAGAGAGAAAGAAGAAGAACAACTTCTCCTACCTGACACTCCATCCTCCTCAGGGAGTTCTTTTCCTTCTTGACCTCTTCTGGGTCCTCGTGGTTTCATATCTGTCTGCTGATCCCTGCACTTCTTCTTATTTCCTTTTTATAATGTCTTAATAAATGATATAATAACTTTTCTTCTACATGTAATGTTTTTCCAGTGAAGGTCTGCTGTTTCTTTAAATTTTCATTTTATTTATTTATTTATTTATTTATTTATTTATTTATTTATTTATATATAGAGAGAATGGGCATGCCAAGGTCTCCAGCCACTGCAAACAGACTCCAGATGCATGTGCCACCTTGTGCATCTGGCCTATGTGGGTCCTGGGGAATCGAACCTGGGTCCTTTGGCCTTGCAGGCAAGTGCCTTACCCACTAAGCCATCTCTCCAGAACCCCCTTTAAAATTTTTTTAAAATATTCTTTATTTTTATTTATTTATTAGAGAGAGAGAGAGAGAGCGCAAGAGATAATGGGACCTCTACTTATTTTAATGTCAAGCATGAGAAAGATTTTAATCAGGGCATTGCCGAGTTTCTTTACAGACAAACAGGGCAGTGATGCTCAACAGGATGGTACCAGTAGGGGGAAGGCTGCTAGACTGTGTCACCTGGAACTGGAAAGGGTTGGAAGCTGGGCCCTGTGAGACCCTGAACCCTCCTAATCAAGACATCTGTCAGCCTTCCTCCAGACAGTGTGCAGCAATACAATCAACACTCTTAACACTGCAGGACTTAAGATTTATCGAAATGGCACAGGTGCACTTGGTGGGTACAAGTAGGTTCACAACTAATTACAAGTCCATCACCTAGGACCATGCTTCTTCAATAGTTTTGTTCTCCGTCTTATATCTCTCTCATCTGGTTTGAACTTGCATGGCTGTCCCAAGGGAAAGTTTGCATCTACAGTGATGACATTTCTTGGGATTCTGTTAATATGAAACATGACTGAAGAATGTCATTCTGAGCTTTGTTTCAGGAACATTAAAACCTTAGGCAGTTTTGCACAAGGAAAGGAAAGAATGACAGATCTGTGGTGATGAAATGCTTTTCTTGATCAGTGTGATTATATTAGAAGCTCCACTTGGATATATTGATTTGTCTTTGAGAGTGCTTTGTGTCACATAAATCCCATAGAAATATCTTAAAGAGCAGTCCCAGAAGGCCACTGCTTCTTTCTCCACAAAGAGAAGCAAAGGCAGAGAATCGTTTGTCAAAGTTTCAAACAGAATGGTCCACTTAGGAACTGATGTTGGATGGCTTCCTCCTCTGACGTCCATGGATTTTTAAAACAAAGATTCATTTTATGATTAACCTCCACGCCTAGAGGCAAAGAACTATATTTGTCTCTTTTGACTTACTACAGCAACCTGAATTTTTTAAAAAATTACCTTCAAGGAGAAGGTATTTATTATACCTCAAAAATTCAGTTTATATGCACCATTGTTGAGAAAAATTTCTCCCTACATTTAAAAGCCAAGTGATCATTTGTTTTGGAGATTCATTCAAGCTTTGGAAGATTTGGCCAGCCATGGAAAAGAACATTCCTGAGAGTGTCTTCCTTCTACTGCTTAGGACAGGCAAAGTAGGGCTTCAAAGAATTGTAAGTGAATTGAAAAATATTCATCAGAACTTTCTCACTTGCTCAGGATTCCGGAAAACTGAAGTTAACCAGTGTATGTTAGGATTCTCTTTCTTTTTGAATTTGAGAGATCTTGAGGGAATTTGTGAAATGAGAACTTTCATTTGCCCTAGGTAGAGCGACTATTGTGATGTCCATGTTATCAAGGAAACAGCATTAAAAGATGTGAATTTCACACATTGCTCAGGATTGTGCCTTTTGAGGCAGTGTGACTCTGTAAATCTCTCACTTCCTGGTTAGATGATGACAGGCATGTGATTTAATCCCTATGCCTTGGTTTTCTTATCTATGAAGTAGGCATAATGATCTAGCCTACCTTAGGTGGTTGTTTTGAAAAGAAAATGAAATAATTTTAAAGCATAGTTTTAGTTTACATATAAATGTGTGAGACCACCACCACTGTTATCATTATAATGAAAATAAGAACTAATCTTTTTAAAAGTTATTTATTTATTTGAGAGGATATATATATATATATATCGCCTCTCTCTCTGAGAGAGAGAGAGAGAGACAGAGAGACAGAGAGACAGAGAGGGAGACAGAGAGAGGATGAGCTTGCCAGGGCCTCCAGCCACTGCAAACAAACTCCAAACACTTGTGCCGCCATGTGCATCTGGCTTATGTGGATACTGAGCAATTGAATCTGGGTCCTTAGGCTTCACTGGCAGTACCTAAACCCGTAAAGCCATCTCCAGCCCCAATCTTTAACTGCCTTCATTATGTTACTTCCATAATATAGTAAATAAGACCCACATTTGAAGAAAAGTAAAATTCACAAAATTCAAGCTCTTTTCTGGGTATGATGTTTTGAAACAGCTTTGCATTATTTGAAGAATATATCTTTTTTTTTTTTTTTTTTTTTGGTTTTTTGAGGTAGGGTTTCACTCTAGCTTAGGCTGACCTGGAATTTACTATGTAATCTCAGGGTGTCCTCGAACTCATGGTGATCCTCCTACCTCTGCCTCCCGAGTGCTGGGATTAAAGGCGTGCACCACCACGCCCAGCTGAAGAATGTATCTTTTGAATGGTCACATGTATAATCATATCACGTATATTTGTACAAAGTATAAAAATACATTTTTAAGGTTTTAAATAAGAACTTGAAATATACTTACTGAAGTTTTATATTGTAGCCTTACTTCTATTTCTCATGTAAAAGCATTTTCTAAATAAAGAAAATATTTAGTCACAAGTACAAAATTGGAATAAGATTTAATAATCTCCCCTAGGAAATGATTTTAAGGCTTTAACTGTCCTTTTATGAACATTGCATTAAGAACTCTTAAATCCTTCTTAAAATGTCTTCATGTTTAAGCTTCAGTGGAGAAAGAGAGGCACTTACCCATCTCTCACTTATTTAAAAATATTCCTGGATTTGAAAGTATTAAGAGCTTCCTCTTGAAGATGGTAGTGGAAAGATAATTGCACTGAGCTCGCCTTGCTAATATCAGCCGAATGCAACGCAAAAATCTAACCAGAGTCCGTCTTTAATGAGCCCAGGAGACAGACACAACTCCCAACTATAAAGAATTGCTTCTAAATATAGGAGCATCTGGCCCCAATTCCAGAGGACGCCCGAAGTGTTTGCGTGCTGCAAGGTCTATGTGCACAGCACAACTTTCCCCATCAACCCTTCCCAGCGACCATTAAGTCTGCGCCTCAGACCAGACGCAAGTGCAAGGAGGAAAATCCACTACGTGCGTAACACACGCTGGCAGCGCGGGACAGAATAGTGAATGACGCCATTAATTTCAATATTAACAAGAAATAGGGCTGATATTTACACTGATCTGCTTGTACCAACAGAAGTAATCTCTAGTAACCTATAATGAGGCCGGTATCATGACCTTAATCTTACTAGCGATCACAGGCCTGGACTCCAAGGTCAGACCTGTATTCCGAGTGCCCCGAGCCCTGCTGGGTTTCTGCCAAGCGCACAGAGTCAGCTGGGATCAGCAGGTCAAAGCCTGTGGAGGAAAATGAAAATAAGTGCGAAGCCGCTGCACAGAGACTTGAATCACAGGGCACCAAAGCTTTGTGCTTATCCCCAGAGGGCCTACAGGCCTTTGGGAGGAGACACATCCCCTGGGGCAAAGGCAGGGCAGAGCTGAAGAGAGTCCGCTGAGACGCTCCTGGGGGCTTGGCTCCTGCTCTTCCGTGTCAGTCAGTTTTTCATAAGTTTAACAAAGACCCTGAGACAAACCAACCTATACAGAGAAAATCTTCAGTTGCCTCATAGTTCTGGAAGTTTCTGTGCACGAACAATTGGCCCTGTTGCTTTGGGCTTGTAGCAAGGCAATTATTAAATCATTTCAAGGTGCTCAGGAAATAAATGGTGCTATGAAATTTTCAAGACCCACTTAAACAGTATTAAGATATATAGAAAATAAACAACTAATCCTGACACATAGAAGAACTCAGGAAATGATAGTACATATTGGCTTGTGTGGCCAAAAAAAAAAAAAGAGAAAGTCTACCCAATTATGAAATCTAGCTAACTAAGAGATAAGGGATAAATAAAAATGAAGAGCTCCAGAATAGAAAATAAGAATCCTAGGGGCTGGAGAGATGGCTTAGCGGTTAAGGTGCTTGCCTGCCAAGTCTAAGGACCCAGGTTCAATTCCCCAGGACCCATGCAGAGTCAGATGCACAAGGTGCTGCTGGAACTTGTTTGCAGTGGCTGGAGGCCCTGACATGCCCATTGTCAATCTCTCTCTCTCAAATAAATAAATTTAAAAGACAATAGGACTCCTGCCGTGAGTATTGAAACAATTCTGACAGAGCACCAAGGCTAAGCCACTAGGACTTGTGACATTAGAAGAGGATGTGAAGGTTGCGAATATCAACTGCACAGAAGTAATGATGTCTGTACAATCGACAGGAGACTGGAATGCCATGGAGGTGGAGATGGAAGTACATAGCTCCTCCTTTCCCCTGGTTTCATTATGGAACCTGAGAAGTCATAATGCTGGTAACTCAAGTGATGACGGTTTCTGTATTCTGTTTTTAAATATTTAATTAATTAATTAATTTGACAGAGAAAGAGAGAGAGAGAGAGAGAGAGAGAGAGAAAATGGGCGCGCCAGGGCCTCCAGCCACTGCAAACGAACTCCAGACACGTGCAACCCCTTGTGCGTCTGGCTAGCATGGGTCCTGGGGAATCGAGGCTTTGCAGGCAAATGCCTTAACCACGAAGCCATCCCTCCAGCCCGGTTTCAGTATTCTTTAGGCACATAAAGATAATACCAGGATAGTTTAAAATAGCGATATAGCAAACTAAGCCAGGGGCATATAAATTTGAGAGATGAGTGCATATGAAAATTTATCTCATCTTCTTTAAGGAAGTTTATAGATACTGTTTAAGGCTGATGAATACATTTTAAAAGCAGTTTAAATGCATCATTCAAAAGAATAAAATTTAAGGCTAAAAATTTATGGCAAACAAAAACCACACAAAAATTGGAGAAAATCAGATCACATAAGAAATGTTAAAAAAAAGAAAAAAACACAAAACAGAACAGTGGAAGTATTAAAAGCATAAAGGAAAACATAGAGCTAAGACCAAAGATATTATCAGGTAAATAAACGTAGTAAACAATCTTTATCTTTTAATATTTTATCATTTATTTGCATGTGTATATGTGTATGGTGCGTGTGTGTGTGTGTGTGTGTGTGTCTATGTGTGTGTGTGGCACACATGACTGTATGCATGTGTGGGGAGGAGTTTTTCCTCATCTTCCGCTTTTGTCACTTCTGGATTTTTCTGGCTTCTCCTCCCATTGTAGTGGGTACATTGGTATCACTGAAACCTTGATTCACTTTGCTTCCAGCTTTATGTGGCACTGAGGAGTATCAAACTCAGGTCTGCAGGCTTGCAAGCAAGTGCCTTTAACTGCTGAACCATCTCCTTAGCCCCACAATCTTTTAAAAGCAAGGACAAAATGCTCCATACACCTTGCATTGTTTAAAAGCATGATTCCATAAGAAATTAAAAAAAAAAAAAAAAGCCAGGCATGGTGGTGCACACCTTTGATCCCAGCACTAGGGAGGCAGAGACGTAGGAGGATCGCCATGAGTTCTAGGCCACCCTGAGACTACATAAATTCCAGGTCAGCCTGAGCTAGAGTGAAACCTCAAGAAACAGACAAACAACCAAACAAAAAAGAAATATCAAGAAGAAGGTACATTTCAAACAATGTGAGCTAGTAAGGTTGAAAATTTAAGATGGATAAATTCCCACTACCATTGGGGGCTGGGGGGTAAGTCTCTTACTAATTCGATGGGTAGGGTCTTTGTGCTTCACCCAAATAGAAAGTATTGGTGGGAGGGGCAAGGAGCAGCTCTTCAAATCCTGGTCTTTGGCAGATTTTGTATCCCTGGGTATTTGCCAGCAGCGACAGCAAGTAGGAGGGAGCAGCAGCAGGTGGTGCCCTCTAGTGTTACCACTCCAGAAAGACTTGAGATGGTGGTCCCCTCCTACCGGCGTTCTGCACATTTCATCATTTCAAATTTCCTTATCACGGAGTAGAATTCCATTGTGTATAGGTAGCATATCTTCATTACCCATTTATCAGTTGATGGGCATCTGGACTGATTCCAGTTCCTAGCTATTGTGAGTAGAGCAGCAGCGAACATGGCTGCACACGTATCTCTGTAGTAAAGACTGGGGTCTTTCGGGTCTAGGCCCAGGAGAGGTACGACTGGATCAACTTGTAGATCTATTTTCATCTTTTTCAGAAGTCTCCGTTACTTATTTCCATAGGGGTTGTACAAGTTTGTATACCTACCAGCATTGGGTAAGGGCTCCTCTTTCCCTTCAGCCTCACTAGCATTTGCTGTCATTCATTCATTCATTCATTTTTTAAATTTTTTCTGATGAATGACGTCCTGACTGGAGTGAGATGAAATCTCAGATATTTTGATTTGAATTTCTCTGGCAACTGAATTTATTGAACATCTCCTTAAGTGTGTAATGACCATTTGTATTTCTTCCTTTGAGAATTCTCTGTTCAAATCTCTACCCCATTTTTTTGATTGGGTTGTTTGATTTTTTTTTTATGGTTTAGTTTTTTTGAGTTCTTTGTAGATACCAGATATTAGACAAGACCTTGTCAGAGGTGTGGCTGGGGAAGATTTTCTCTCATTCTGTGGGATGTCTGTTGACTCTGTTAATTATTTGCTTGTCTCTACAGTAGCCTTTTAGTTTCATGAGGTCCCAATGGTTGAGTATTGTTCTAATTTCCTGGCCTACTGAGGTCTTATTCAGGAAGTCTTTCCCTATGCCTAGATCATGCAATTTTCTCCCTGCTTTTTTTCCCTTTCTCTAGATGGTCTTATATTGAGGTCCTTATAAGAAGGCTACTTCTGTATTTACAGGCAATAAACCATGATATTTTCCTCCTCTCACCCACTTTCTCCCCACACCTCTGCTCTCCATCATATCCCCTCCCTCTCTCCATTAGTCTCTCTTTTATTTTGATGTCATCGTCTTTTCCTCCTATTATGAGGGTCTTGTGAAGGTATTGCGAGGCACTGTGAGGTCATGGATATCGAGGCCAATTTCTGTCTGGATAGTTGCATTGTAAGGAGTAGAACTCTTCCTTTGGCTCTTACATTCTTTCCACCATCTCTTCCGTGATGGACCCTGAGCCTTGGAGGGTGTGCTAGAGATGTTTCAGTGGTGGACTCCCCCTCTGTCCCTTCCTCTCAGCACTATGTTGCCTTTTGGGTCATCCCAGTGGTCACTGCCATCTGAAAAGAGGAGCTTCTCTAAGCAGAAGTGAGAAAGGCTACTGATTTTTATTTATTTTGGATTCTAATCTTTACTGAAAGAATTCATCACCTTTAGAAGGTTTTTGATGGAGTCTTTTGGTCACTTATATATAAAGTCATGTCATCTGCAAAGAAGGCTAGTTTGAGTTCTTCCTTACCAATTAGATTCCCTTTTATTTGTTTTGCTTGTTTTATTGCTTCAACTAAGACTTCAAGAACTATGTTGAAAAGCAATGGGAGTGTGCATCCCTGTCTTGCTCCAGACTTTAATGGGAACACTTCAAGTTTTTTCCCATTTAGTGTGATCTGGGACATAGGTACTTTACAAATAGCCTTCATGATGTTGAGATATGGTTTATTCATACCAATCTTTCCAGTGGTTTAATCATAAAGGGGTACTATATTTTGCCAAGGGCCTTTTCTGAGTCTGCTGAAATAATCATGTGATTCTTGAGTTTAAGTTTATTTATGTGGGGAATTACATTTATTGTTCAGAGTTATAATTATGAGGTGTGAATCAATACCTGTCATGTTGAAAGTTTTTTGGAGTTTGGTGTTTTCTTGGTCTTTGTGTGCTTTTATGACCATTCCAGTTTTGATTGGTTCTTTATTTACCCTCTTGTGCATGTTGGTTCATCTCCCCAGTGTGGAGTGTTTTCTGTAGGGCTGGCTTGGTGGTCATGTAATCATACATCTGGTTTATATCATGAAAGGTTTTTCTTTCCCCTTCTATTATGAGGAACAATTTTGCTGGGTACAGTAGTTTGGGTTGGCAGCCATGGTCATTTAGCTTTTGCTCCAGTCCAAGCTCTTCTGGCTTTAAGAGCTTCCATTGAAAAACCTGAGGTAATTCTAATGGTCTTACCACTGTATGTAATGAGCTGCTTTTCTCTTACAGATTTTAGTACTCTGTTCTTGTTTTCTTGTTTCTTTGGTAATAATCAAAATACTAAACACAGACACTAAATACAGTTTGATTTAGTGGCTTGGGGTGTCTCTTCTCTGGTCCTGTCTATTTGGTGTTCTGTGCTTCTCTTGTACCCGACTCTCATTTGTAAGGTCGGGAAATGTTTCTTCAGTAATTTTGTTGAAGATAATCTCTAAGCCCTTGGCTTTTATTTCTTCCCCTTCCTGTATATCTATGATCTGAATATTTGGTCTTTTTAAGGTGTCCCAAAGTGACCTCATGTTCTGTTCACACATTTTTTTTTTGAACTTGACAGTGTTTTTGGAGTCGCAGTCTAATTCTTCTGTCTTGTCTTTGAATTCTGAATTCTGTCTGCCAAGTGGTCTGTTCTGCTGCTGAGGCTCTTTTGGAGTCTTTTAAGAGGGTTATTACGTTTCTGTTTTCTGTTATGGTTTTCTTTAGCATTTTCATTTCTTGCTTAACTTCCATCTTCATCTCTTTTTAAAAATATTTTTATTATTTACTTGCAAACAGAGAGAGATAGAAGAGAGACAGACAGAGAGAATGGGTGTGCCAGGGCCTCCGGCCTTTGCAAACAGACTCCAGATGCATATGCCACTTTGTGCTTCTGGCTTTATGTGGAAACTGGGAATCAAACTCAGGTTCTGAGGCTTTGCAGACAAGCGCCCTAACCACTGAGCAATCTCTGCAGCCCTCATTTTTCATTTCTTGATTTGACCTTTTTCTTGTCTCTTTGAGTTCATTCATGCATTTGTATATATCCTTGTTGAGTTTGTTCCATTGGCCCATGAGCTCATTTATTCACTGATTCTCCTCAAATTTCTTTAGCCTTCTGTTGATCTCTTTTTGACTGACTTTGATTTCATTAATCTGCCAATAGAATATGGTTTCCTGATTCTCTTGTTTCCTTCAGTCATCTATTGAGATGATTTTGTTGATGATCTTGTTGATTATCTTCCATTTTCTTCATCCGGATATCCTTTGAGTTCTTTTTGCTGCCCTGGTGGTGTGATTCAGGTGTCCCCCATGAACTTAGGTGTTCTGAATGTTAGGTCCCCAACTGATGGAGATTTGGGGATTAAAGCATCTTGGAGGCAGTGTATTGTTGGGGGTGGGCTTATGGGTATTTTAACCAGCTTCTTCTTGCCAGGTTTAGGTTGGCCAGGAGGTGATGTCCACTCTCTGCTCATACCATCATTTTCCCCTGCCATCGTGGAGCTTCCCCTCAAGTCTGTAAGCCAAAGTAAGTTCTTTGTTCCCACAAGCTGCTCTTGGTCAGATGTCTCTTGCCAGCAATATGAACCTGACTGCAACAGTAAAGTTGGTACCATTGCACATGCTGCTTAACTATTTTATCTGATGCTTGAGAAAAATAGTTATTGCACATTCATTGCTAACTTAATTTTGTCTAGTTAAATAAATGTCATGAAAGATACAATGAAGACATGGCTCTGACAACACACTTAAGGTATATTGTTTGCCTCCAAATTAGAAACGATCACAAAAATAGAAATAACAATTCACTTCCTAGAAAATATAGAAACAAGAAGTTAATAATCAAAAGGCCACAGGTCAAAAGATCAACACTTTATCTATGATGTGAAAGTATTATTTTCAAATAATATTTAATTTTCAAACAGTATTTAATGATTTAATTTTTGTAATAATTTAATTTTAATTACGTAAAAGAATTAGCAACTCATATGATAAGAGAAGGATACTGGCAATGTGGACAGTTATTCTTACTTAAAATTTAAAAATGTATTTATCTATTTAAGGGAGAGTGACAGGGAGATGGAGAGGATGGGCCCACCAGGGCTTCCAGCCACCTTCAGTGGGCATCAGATGCATGCGCCACTTTGTGCATCTGGTTTTATGTGGGTACTGGGGCATTGAACACAGGTCATCAGGCTTGACAGACAGGTGCGCCTTTAACCATTGAGCAAACTCTCTAGCCTTAATTTAAAAAAAAATTGTGTGCAGGTGTGTGTGCATCAGGGCCTTTGCCACTTCAAATGAACTCTAGATGTATGTACCACCTTAAAAAATTAAATAATTAATTTATGAGAGAGAGGAAGAGGGGCAGGGAGAGGGAGAGAATGGACATGCCAGGGCTTCCAGCCACTGCAAAGCAACTCCAGATGTATGCACTATTATGTGCATCTGGCTTATGTGGGTACTAGGGAGTTGAACCTGGATCCTTAGTCTTTGCAGGCAAGTGCCTTAACTGCTAAGCCATTTTTTTTAAAAAATATTTTGTTATTTATTTATTTATTTGAGAGCGACAGACAGAGAGAGAAAGAGGCCGATAGATAGATAGAGAATGGGCATGCCAGGGCCTCTAGCCACTGCAAAGGACCTCCAGACACGTGCGCCCCTTGTGCATGTGGCTAACGTGGGTCCTGGGGAATCGAGCCTCGAACCCGGGTCCTTAGGCTTGACAGGCAAGCGCTTAACCACTAAGCCATCTCTCCAGCCCCTGCTAAGCCATTTATCTCTCCAGCCTCTGCACCACTTTTTGTATCTGGCTTTACATGGGTAGAGGGGAATCAAACTTGGGTTAGCAGGCTTTGCAAGCAAGCACCTTTAACCACTTAGCTATCTCCCCAGTCTCTTATTTTAAAATTTTATGACAAATGAGAGAAAATAGTTTTAGTATAGCTTCTCCCCACTCACCCTATGTAAAATTATGCAAAGTTAAAGGGCTTGAAATACTTAGAAGCACGACTTAATGTATCCAAATCGGCAAGTGAGAAAGTAGCCTATTAATTTCTCCTTGGGGGCTTATTAGCTCAAGCCACATAGCAGACTAGTTAGAAAAGCATCCATTATGGGCAAAGTAGAGGAATCAAGTAATTTTTTTTTCTTCTAACTGTTGTGAGTATATACAACCATTTTAAATGAACAATGCTGAAACATTCTCAGCATGAAAATATTTAACAGCTCTTCTAGGATAAGCAAGAATCCAACTTTCTTTCTTTCTTTTTCTTTTTTTTAAATCTCTGCAGAGCTTTGCACAGAACTCTGTGTGGGGTACAGGTGCACCGTGAATGTTTTCAAAAACAAGTGAATAAATATATGAAGAAACAGAGACACGAGAGGCAGGAGGAGAAAGCAAAACTCTCATTGTCTTGGGTGTTTTGGAGGATGAGACTAAACTTAAAACAAAATAGTCTGTATGTGTAAAAAGTCATTCATTTAACCCTCATTTGAAAGAGTATTATTTCCCTCTAGCCCAGTGATTTAAGAATTTTCTTTCCTTGGTTGTAACTCTCTGGTCCTGAATCACTCCAACAGAAGACTGCCTTTACGCAAGTAGCCAAATTCAGGAAACAATGGTTTCCTTTTACAATGAGCTTAAACATTCAGAAAGCATTTTAATCCCAAATCTTTTTGAAAAACTTAGTTTTTGAAAAAAAATTATAAATATTTTCCAGGCTGTTGGTGAGGGTTTTTCTTTCTTTCTTTCTTTTTTTTTTTCTCCATGAGTTTTGATTGTACAGCATCTTTTCATGGTCCACACTAATATCCTGCCCATTCTGCTGGCTCAGCAGCATTGTTCTTCCCATTATCACGTATTCAAAAGAGATGAGCATTGTCTTTCAGTGTGTGAGAACACTTATCCCCCAGGTATTCAACCTTTCCCTCCTGATTAAGAAACCAGCTGCAACATTCAACACCCACACCCACCCACACACCTAGTGTCTTTCTCTGAATCACCATTCAATATCTTACCAAGAGATCTCAAGGTCAATTCTGTGAGTTTCATACAGAGAGTCTGTAATATGTAGATTCATTGCAAATACATAAAAGGCATTGGATGCACTTGCTTGCTGAACGTGAACGTGAAAGCATGCAAAATTTAAGGTACAAAGCTTAGGAAAATATTAGGAGAGTCATCCTTGATTACTTTTAGATACAGTTTGACATTTCTGAAGAATAGATGTTAACGAGTAACTATTCTTCAAAAGATATAAAAATTTACTCATTCAGGTATTCAATAAATATTCATTGGAAACACAGTGTGTACACAATGCAGCAGGTATATGGATGGATAACAAAGATGTATGACATATCGTATTGACCCTGTGTGTACCATTTCTTAAAGGGCTTTCCCAGCAAAGTAGAAAACAAGAGGACTGACCATTGTGAATGGTGATGAAAATTATTCTGTATACATGTCAGTAACATGACCAGGCATCCTTTTAACAACCCATCTCTCAGAAGTTGTGTTAAATATAATTCATGGAGAATTTGAAAAAAGAAAAGACTCTTGCATGGAATAAAAGTGGATTTAAATTAGATTTTATTAAGGATAGATATGGCAAATATTATTGTCTGAACTTTTTTCCAAGTGAAATGAGTTAAACCTGCCTTAATTATAGAAGTCGTCTGTTTTCTGAGACAATCGTACATATTCAAGACAAAAGGGATCTGTGAAATTTTGAACTGTTGAATTGCCCTGATTAGTAGAGGGGGAAGTGTGCATGTATGAGAAGCTGTTTGTTCCTTAAGAACCCAATCAATTGCCTTTGATACAGGACAAGAATAAAAGGCATTTTCTAAGAAGAAACAGGTTTTTCCAAACTGTCAGCTATACCCTCAAGAGCGTGAATTTTAATGGCACTGAATATATAATCAATAAAAACACAGTACTGGTATTCCCTTACGTTTTCTGAGTGGCTCAAGTTTGATGGAAAGGTAAGTGAGGGTTTTATGTTTTTAGACAAAAAGAGATGATCCAGACTTTATCACAGTAGCATTTTTGGGGCTACTAAAAATTCACAAACTGGAACACCACGTTGGTCTTTAGTACTACCGGTGCTCCAATTTACAGTGTGGCCATGTCTCAGAATACATCAAAATAGCCAAAGTAAAAAATGCATTCAAGGGCTGGAGAGATGCCTTAGCTGTTAAGGTGCTTGCCTGTGAAGCCTAAGGACTCAGGTTGGGCTCCCCAGACATGCGTCTGGAGTTCGTTTGCAGTGGCTAGTGGTCCTGGTGTGCCTATTCTCTCTTACTCTTTCTCTCAAATAAATAAATAAATAAATAAATAAATAAATAAAATACTTAAAAAAATTCATTTAATATGTCTGGCTTTCCAAACATCACAGCACACTGCAGAACAGCAGCTGCTTCCTTTGTGGTCCTCTAGCTGACTGGGAACCACTGCTGTTGCTGCTGCTGCTGCTACTGCTTAGAGCTGTGGGAGGATCACATCACATATTACTAGTAAAGAAAAGATCCAATTCAGAATTGCAAGTGCGGTTTCTACGGACTGAATATCACTCTCATGCCATCATAAAAATTGAAAAAAATCCTGTTAAATCATGGCCTGTAACAGAAACCTTCTTGTTGATAGGACAAAACACACAGCCCGAAGCAGCTTAGGAAAGGACGGGGTTTATTTATAGTTTCATCTTGGTGGGGAAGGCGGTGCCGCAGCAGACAGCCCGGTGAACAGCAGCACAGGAGCAGGAGGAAGTGGAGAGAGCGCAGCCAGCGGTACTGGGCTGTGAGACCGCCAGGCCTGGCGCCCAGTGACGCACCTGCTCTAGCAAGGCTGCTCCTCACCAGCCGGGGATTATGTAGGCTTCATCACAAACACATGAGGTTATGGAGGGCATTTTACATTCACACCACCACAGGAGCCATCTGTATCTGGAAGCTTCTTCCTCAGTTTTCCTTTTCTGTTTGTTTGTTTGTTTGTTTATTCTGAGAGAGAGAGAGAACGCAAGCGAGAGAAAGAGGCAAACAGAGAAAGAGAAAATGGGCACAGCAGGGCCTCCAGTCACTGCCAATGAACTCCAGACTCACACGCCATGCTGTGCATCTGGCTTACGTGGGTCCTTGGGAATCAAGCCTGGGTCCTCTGGCTTTGCAGCAAGTGCCTCTTCTTCTCTTTAGAGGTAACTAGATCCACCTCTCTGCCCGTACTCCAAAACTTACTCAAAATCTACCATCTTAAAGGACTGAGCACATCTTTTAGATCCTTTGGTATGACGGTTCTATGGTTCCAGATATCCCAGGAGGTCTTGGACTGTAGCTTCCATGGTTGTAAGGGCTATTGTATTTTGATCACTGAGACCTCTTCTCCCTCTTTGATCTGTAAAGATCTCTGAAATGGCAGCCAGGACTATACCTCAAAGGAGGAAACTAAAGGGATTCTTTTGGTAGAAACAGACTGACCCAAAACTAAAGATTCGTGAATGCTGATACTTGGGTGCTGTCGCTAAAACATCACTTTCCCAGCTACTCTATGACATTTGCCAGCTGACCCAGGGATTCTTATTAGCCTTTTGGTACTTCACTATTAACTATGAAGGGTCACCAGTAGTTGAGGAAAGTGTCTAATGTGGAAGGCAAAGACATAAACAAAAGAAGTGCACGTGTGCACGCATGTGCATGCATGCATGCACACACACACACACAAGATAAGCAGCAGGGATCCAAAGAAATGTTTAAAACCATGATATCACAATGCTGGACAATTTCTGGTGCAACATTGAAAGTCAAAGTAAATAGATAAATTACATAGTTGAGATGAATTTAACAATCAGATCAGTAAGTTGTGGTTAAATTATGGCTAGAATGTAGAAGATTCAATGGTATTTTTAAAAAAGCAATTATTAATATCAGAAACAAGAAACTTAAGTAAGAAAGGAAGTGAATTTGCAGTGTTACATCAGATTCAACTGTGAAAAATATTTACATAGATGTAGCCATAGAAGCTTTAAATACAGACCTGCAAACTATGCTGTAACTAGATTGGAAAGGCTAAGGAAAGAAAATGGGGAATTGGGTACCACATCATTAATTGTGTGTGCAAGGGAAGAGGATTGTAGTAAATCTAAGGTTTTACTTTCTATAATGGGAAGTCAATACATCGTATTAGAACCTATAAACCTAAGAAGTAGTATTAGTTTGATCTATGGGAAATTGTTGGTATTAACTAGTTTTTTTTTTTTTTTTTTTTTTTTTTTTACTACAAAATGTATGAGGCATGAAAGTAAAAGCTAGGGCAATTGTCCGTCAGAGTTAAGAAGATCACCTCTGCCAAAGAGAGTGGAGGCAAAATAGGAAGTTTTCACCACAAGTGTTGAAGAACCATGTGGAATTTCACACACACACACACACATGCACACACACACACACACGCACACACACACACACTAAATGAATGTGTGTAAGTGGTTTACTTCCGAGTCATCTCAGTGACAAGCCCCCTTTCTGATCCAGAGTGGTTAGTAGCATCAATGATCTTATTGTACTCACCTTTTCTCTTTTCAGGATTCTTTTTTGCCTTTAAAAAAATGACTATTAGGCGAGCTTACTCTGAAAAGACAGTCTATTCTAATAGCTCGTTTGGAACTTTAATTGGAAATTCGGTTGCGTCTTCTTCCAATTAAGCTAATTGAAGTGGAACTCTGATTGGGTCCTGGGAGAGGGCGCGTTCTCCCAGCTGAGGCTCAGCGAGTTCGAGAAAAGAAGTGCATGCTTAGCCAGGCTACTGTCAACTCTAGAGGGGTTTCCACGATTTCCTGTGGCCTGGCACCTGCAGGGAGAGGAGGCAGAAAAGTTGTGAAGAATGGGAAGTTCGTGGGAAGCTTTACCTTAGGCTTTAAATATCCGTTGTACGAACTTCTGGCATTCTAGTTGGAAACCTGAAATCTTTTCAACAGAGACATAGGTATGAAAAATTTGCAAGGTAATGTAGAAAACTATCTGAACTTGCTTCCCACCTCATTCCTTCTGGATACCTAATCCTTTTTTGGAGCCTTTCTTTTTCCTTCCTTCCTTCCTTCCTTCCTTCCTTCCTTCCTTCCTTCCTTCCTTCCTTCCTTCCTTCCTTCCTTCATTTCTTCTTTCCTTCTTTTATTTGTACTATTCCTCCCTTCCTTTCTTTTTTCCTCCCGCCCTTCCTTTTTTCCTTTCTTTCTTCCTTTCTTCTTTTTTATTTCTGCTTTCCTTCTTTTCTTCATACTATTCCTCCCTTCCTTCCTTCCTTCACACTATCCCTCCCTCCCTTCCTCCCTCCCTCCCTTTCTTCCTTCCTCCTGCCTTCCTTCCTCCTTCCTTCCCTCCCTCTCTCCCTTTCTTCCTTCCCTCCCTCCCTCCCTTTCTTCCTTCCTTCCTTCCTTCCCTCCCTCCCTTTCTTCCTTCCTTCCTTACTCCCTCCCTCCCTCCCTCCCTCCCTCCCTCCCTTCCTTCCTTCCTTACTCCCTCCCTCCCTCCCTTCCTTCCTTTCTTCCTTCCTCCTTCCTTCCCTCCCTCCCTCCCTCCCTCCCTCTCTCTCTTCCTTCCTTCCTTCCTTCCTTCCTTCCTCCCTCCCTCCCTCCCTCCCTCTCTTCCTTCCTCCTTCCCTCCTCCCTCCCTGCCTCCTGATGTCTCACTTCATGCTGCACACTGCACTGCCGTTTCTCAGCACTTTGGTTAGTTTTGAGTCACCCTACTGGTCATCACCAACTGAAAAAGAAAAGCTTCACTGAGCAAAAGTGAGAATAGCATTAATATATGGGCATAGCCATGAATATTTAGACGATAGTTTGGTAGGCATATTATATCCTTTTAGCCAGACAATAGTAGTAGCTTCCCTCTAGGGCTTATGACCCCCCCCCAGCCATAGGCTTTTTGTTAGGTTTTCAGTGCGAGGCAGGGATTCGATTCTCCCCCATTGAACAGGTCTCCAGTGCAGTCAGAGGTACATTTGGCTTGTCTAGCCAGCCACAAAGCTTGCAGGCACCACTGCTGGTTAGCAGCATTGATGACCTTTCTCTCCCAAAAGGCTATAAAGTTCTTTTCAGCCTTCTGACAGCTAGTCAAAGGGAGAGGGCTTCTAGCTCAGCTCCAGTATTGAAATTTTTCTAATAACAATCTATGGCTTCTGGGTACAACATTATTCACCTGCGTGAGATACTCTATTTTTTTTTGGTTAACTTTTTTATTTTATTTTATTTTGAAAGCAACAGACAGAGAGAGAAAGAGGCAGATATATATATATAGAGAGAATGGGCCCGCCAAGGCCTCCAGCCACTGCAGATGAACTCCAGATGCGTATGCCCCCTTGTGAATCTGGCTTACGTGGGTCCTGGGGAATCGAGCCTCGAACCGGGGTCCTTAGGCTTCACAGGCAACAGCTTAACTGCTAAGCCATCTCTCCAGCCCTGTTTTTTTTTTTTTTTTTTTTTTTGGTTTTTCGAGGTAGGGTCTCACTCTAGCCCAGGCTGACCTGGAATTCACTATGGAGTCTCAGGGTGGCCTCGAACTCACGGCGATCCTCCTACCTCTGCCTCCTGAGTGCTGGGATTAAAGGCGTGCGCCACCACGCCAGGCTTATTTTTGAGGTAGGGTCTCACTCTAGCTCAGGCTGACCTGGAATTCACTCTGTAATCTCAGGGTGGCCTTGAACTCACTGCAATCCTCCTACCTCTGCCTCCCAAAGGCTGGGATTAAAGTCATGTGCCGCCATGCCTGGCTTTTTGTTTGTTTGTTTTTTGTTTTTTTGAGGTAGGGTTTCACTCTAGCCCAGGCTGACTTGGAATTCACTATGTAGTCTCAGGGTGGCCTTGAACTCATGGTGATCCTCCTACCTCTGCCTCCCAAGTGCTGGGATTAAAGGTATGCGCCACCATGCCCATCCAATACACTTTGTTTTTTTGACATATATATTGTTAGCTAGCAAGGAAGTAGGTTTCCATATGGCTTATTAATAAAACTTAAATTTTTATTTGCTTTACTCACCCCCTCCTCTCCTCCATCCCCTCAACTTAGACCCCCCAGTATTCTGCTCCTCTACTTGCATATGAACTCTACTGTCCCCCTAAGCCCTCCCCTTTCCTCCCTCCCTCGCGGCCCCTTTCTAGCTTCCTGGCCTCTACTGTTAACTTTTACTCTGACTCACATACAAATCTAAACATTTGAAGCTAGGATCCACATATGAGAGAGAACATGTGGCATTTGACTTTCTGAGCCTGGGTTACCTCACTTAGTATAGTCCTTTCCAGATCCATCCATTTACCTATAAATTTCATAATTTCATTTTTTCTTTCTAGCTGAATAAAACTTCATTATGCAAATTTACCACATCTTTCTTACCCATTCATCAGTTGAAAGGCATCTAGGCTGGTTCCATTTCCTAGCTATTGGGACTAGAGCAGCAATAAACATGGTTGTGTGAGTGTCTCTAAAGTAATGAGTAGAGTCCTTAGGGTATATGCCAAAGAGTCGGATAGCTGGGTTATATGGAAAATCTATTTTTAGCTGTCTCAGGAGCCTCCACACCGATTTCCAAAGAGGCTATTCCAGTTTACATTCTCACCAACGGTGGAAAAACATTCTCCTTCCCCCTACCCTCACCAGCACTGATTGTCACTTGTTTGAGAACGCGTCTGCCAAGGTCTCAAGCTACTGCAAAGGAACTCCAGATGCATGCACCACTTTGTGCATTTGACTTTATGTGGGTACTTGGAAATTGAACCCAGAGTGTTAGGCTTTGCAGGCAAACATTTTAACCACTGAGCCATCTCTCCAGCCTGTCATTTGTTTTCTTAATGATAGCTATTCTGACAGGAGTGAGATGGAATCTCAAAGTGGTTTTAATTTGCACTTTCTTGATGGCTAAGGATGTAGAACATATTTTTAGATGTTTATTGGCCAGCTGTATTTCTTCTTGTGAGCATGCTCTGTTGAGTTCTAGAGGTCATTTTTTTTTTTTTTGGATTGAGTTGTTTGATTTCCTATTACTTAGTTGTTTTGAGTTCTTTGTAAATCCTAGATATTAATCCTCTGTCAGATGCATAGCTGCCAAAGATTTTTCTCCCATTCTATAGGTTACCTCTTTGCTCTATTCGCAGTGTCCTTTGCCATACAAAAGCTTTGTGATTTCACCAGGTCCCAGTAGTTGATTAGACTTCTCACTCCGTGGCTGACTAGGGTTCTATTCATGATATATCCTTGCTTCCCCTACTTTTCTGTCTTGTGCTTTCAGTGTGTCAAGTCTGACATTGAGGTCTTGTGCATGGAGAGAAATAATTTTCATCCATCTACATACAGATATCCAGTTTTCCCAGCACTGTTTATTAAAGAGAATGTCTTTTCTCCAGTAAATGTTTTTGGCATTTTTATCAAAGATCAGATGGCTGTAGCTGCCTGGGTTTACACCTGGTTCCTCTATTCCATTCCATTGATCTACATGTCTGTTTTTGTGACTATGGATATGTAATGTATCTTAAAACCAGGCAGGGTAATATGACCGGCCTTATATTTGTTGCTCATAATTGCTTTGGCTATTTGAGGGCTTTTTGTGCTTCCAAATGAATTTTTTGATTTTTTTCTTTTCTTTTCTTTTTTGAGGTAAGATCTCACTCTAGCTCAGGCTGACCTGGAACTCACTCTGTAGTCTCAGCTGGCTTCAAACTCATAGTGATCCTCCTATCTCTGCCTCCAGAGTGCTAGGGTTAAAGGCATTTACCACCATACCTGGTGCAGGATTTTTTTTTCCTATTTCACTGAAGAATGTCATTAGAGTTTTGAAGGGTATTGTATTAAATATGTAGATTGCTTTTGGTAAGGTAGGCATTTTTACAATATTGATTTTTCCAACCCATTAACATGGGATGCCTTTCCCTTTCCTAGTGTCTTCTGCAATTTCTCTTTTGAGTATTTTAAAGATTTTTTTTTTTTTGAGGCAGTCCAACAGACTGGCTTTTTCTTTTTTAATGCGAGAGAGAGAGAGAGAGAGAGAGAGAGAGAGAGAGAAAGAGAGAGAGAGAGAGAGAGAGAGAGAGAGAGAGAGAGAGAGAGAATTGGCACGCCAGGGCCTCCAGCCACTGAAATTGAACTCCAGACACATGCGTCACCTTCTGCGCATGTGTGACCTTGCACACTTGCATCACAACATGGGTCCTTAGGCTTCACAGGCAAGCGCCTTAATTGCTAAGCTGTCTCTCTAGACCTGTTTTAAAGTTTTCATTATAAAGATCCTTCACTTTCTTGGTTAGGTTACTTTAGATACTTTAGTATTTTTTTTTTTTTTTAGGCTATCAAGAATGGAAGTGTTTGCCTGATTTCATCCTCAGCACGTTGGTTATTGGTATGTAGGAAGGCTACTGATTTCTCTGTGCTAATTTTGTATCCTGCTATTTTGCTGAAAGCATTTATCAGCTCTAACAGTTTTCTGGTAGTCTTTAGGGTCCGTTATGTATAGAATTATATGTCTGAATAATGATAATGTGATCTGTCTCTTTCCAGTTTGTATTCCTTTTATTTGTGTCTCTTGTCTTATTGTTATAGCTAAGACTTACAGTACTAGATTAGATAAAAGTGGACACCCCTGTCTTGTTCCTGATTTTAGTGGAAAGTCTTCATGTTTCCCCCCATTTAATATAATGTTGGCTGTAGGTTTGTCATAAATAGCCTTTATTATATTGAGATGATTTCTTCTATTCCCAATTTCTTTAGGACTTTTATAATGAAGGGATGTTAGATTTTCCTCAAATGCCTTTTCTGCATCTATTGAGATTATCATGTGATTTTTGTCTTTGTCTGCATTTATTTGGTATATTACATTTGGGGTCTGGGGCTCCAAATTCAGTCTTCATGCTTGCACAGCAAGTCCTTTATCCACTAAGCCACAATATTATTATATAATAATAATAGCAATGCTTTTGCTGTTATTATTATTACTTTTTGCTGCTGTTGGCGTAGTGGATATTTAACCCCAGGTCTCATACTTGCTAGGTAAGCATGGTGCCACTGAGCTACATCCTCAGCCACCAAATTATTATTATTCTTTTTTAAGATTTATTCTTATTTATTTATTAGAGACAGAGAGAGTGAGAAATGGGCATACCAGGGCCTCTAGCCACTGCAAACAAACTCCAGACGCATGTGCCACCATGTGCATATGGCTTACATGGGACCTGGAGAATCAAACCTGTGTCACATGCAAGCGCCTTAACCACTAAGCCATCTCTCCAGCCCCACCAAGTTATTTTAAAATAAGAAATATGGGCTGGAGAGATGGCTTAGCAATTAAGCACTTGACTGTGAAGCCTAAGGACCCCGGTTCAAGGCTTGGTTCCCCAGGACCCACGTTAGCCAGATGCACAAGAGGGCGCACGCGTCTGGAGTTCGTTTGCAGTGGCTGGAAGCCCTGGTGCGCCCATTCTCTCTCTCTCTCTTCTCTCTATCTCTCTCTCTGCTTGTAAATAAATAAATAAATTAAAAAAAATAAGAAATATGTTGTTGAATTCTAATGGAGGTAGTCATACTGGATTGCACATGTGCATTGTTTTCAGTACAAAAGAGTTCTTAAATATACATTTAACTGTGATTTTATAACTTTTCATGAGTTTTGTGTAAATGTATTCATAAGTCAGAAAGTACTTTGTCATGTCCTTTTTGATATATAATAAAGAAAAAACAGTCCTACACATAAAATTTGCAGGCATATACTTATCACAGATATTCAGAAATCATTAAAGATGGGATCAATCCTTAATGCATTATTTAATATCTTTAGATACATTAACTAATGTAATGTCAGAGGCAGTAAAACATAAGAAAACACTACTATAAATTAGCATTACACTGGAAGCAGCGACACATTCTGTGGTGCCTCAGTTCTTCCCGGGTCTCTGCCAAGCCATACATGAGGAAAGAATCAGGTGTTTTCCTTAAGCTTTTGATCTTGACCTTCTGAAAGTGAGAAATAATGGCAATGAAATAAAGAATTCTGATCAATAAAAATCCGTCTCCTTGTTTTGTGGTGGATGGAAGTACCACCAGGGAAGGTTCAGACAGAGAGGTACCACATTGTCTCAGGCATCCGTCGGCCCCCTCTCTCTCTTAGTGGGTTAGCCGTAAGCACTGGCGATGCCTCATCTTCCTCCTCACCCAGCTTGACATTACCTTTGCCTCATGCGATTTAGCTGTAGCATGTGGGAGGACTGTGGGAAAGAGCGAAGGTGAGTTCCTGCTGCTCACAGGAAGCAGGGTTAAAAGCAGAATTTACATCCAATTAGAGAACAAGAAGGAACACATGTTTCTTTCAGTTAATAGGGAAGATGTACAGCTGCTAACTTGCCACACCTACACCCTGCCTAACTGAGCAACTGGATTTTCTGGTGACATTTCAGATGGAGCACTATTCCAGTGAAGTCTTCATGAGTGGATCCTAATTGCCAGCAATGTCCTTTCTAAGACCTCCAGGAATGACATAGACGTTGCCATCTTGAAATCAGAGCCGCTGGGAGTGGCAGTAGTCCCTAATAAGTCTGAGCCTGTATCACACATGGCTCCTCATGGAAGGAGAGGGAGGGTTTATGGGATATGAAACTCATGAGCTCCCCACCCCCACAAAGAAGTGGGTAGGGCTCATGTGGTAAATGAAACCTCTCGCCAAAAGATGTATAAGTGGTTACCATTTTCTGGGAGGGAGACTCTCTTTTTCTTTTCTTTCTTTTTTTAAATTTTATTTTTATTTATGTATTAGAGACAGGGAGAGAGAGAGAGAACGGGTGCTCCAGGGCCTCTAGCCATTGCAAACGAACTCCAGACACATGTGCCACTTTGTGCATCATGGGATCTGGAAAATCGAACCTGGGTCCTTAAGCTTCTCAGGCAAGCACCTTAACTGCTGAGCCATCTCTCCAGCCCAGAGACTCTCCTTTCTTGATGTAGCTGCCTTTTAAGTTGTCCATGCTCCTGGAAGCAATCCCTCAATTGTGCTTCTGTAAGTAACCCTAATTAAACTCATTAGTTCACCAAGCTAGGATTAGGTCGAATAATTATTTTGGTCTGTTGTTGGTGCCTTGGGAGTGAACAGACATTTGTCTACACCTCCCCAAGAAAAGTCAAACAACGCTGAGACAATCAACTTAAGGAACGATTTGTTATAAGATTCTTGGCTCCTGACATTTCAGTACATGGTCATGTGGCCCTGTCGCTGTGGGCCTGGGGCGGCACAGTGGATCATGGCAGAAGCATGTGGTGGAAAAAGCCTGTTCATCTCATGGTGGCCAGGAAGCAGAGAGGGAGGGAAGAACTCTGGGTCCCTGCAAAACCTTCAAAGGGATTCATCTTTTCCAGTGACTTCCTTGCATCAGGCCTAACCTCTACAGGCCAAGTTACTTCCTAATAGCACCATTGCGGAGCTCCAAGCCTTTAGCCCTTGGGCTTAGAGGTGCCTTGAAGACCCAAACTATAACAGCCCCTTTCCTCTATTCACAGAGAGAGACAGGATGTACTAATTACAGCCCTCCTCCTCCCCCTCCACCGTGGGGCATTGCGACTCTACAGAGAGCCAGCTGCAATCTGAGCTTGGAAGTGTCTGTGTTATCAAGATTATGCTTACGTAAACAATTAGAACTTTTGCATATTGTGTGGAATTTGATATTTCTTGGGGATATTTTTTTTTTCCTAACAACACTGCTCCAGTTTTATAATAAGAATTAGTTGGGTAATTGGGGTTAATAGGCAAAAATTTGCTTTTCAGGCTCTCTCCCCGCCCCCCACCCGTTGGAGACTTGGGCCTGATCTCATGCAGAGGAATGTCTTTGGGGCTGCAGCCGTGAGCAGAGCAGGGGCCATCACCATTAGAATTTGGATAAGGAAAGAAAAATCTTCCCCCTCCCCATAAATATCCACTCAAATGGATGGAATTGGATGCACATGCCAAGGAGAAAACGTAGGCTCAATGGCAGGATGGCAAAGCTTGTATTAAGAGAAGCGAGTTTAATTAGAATTCTTGTGATGAGGACCTACGGGCAAATGACCTTACTTTCTTTGTTCATGAAATGGGAATGAAACAGCCTATTGTACAGAGATTTTATTAAGTAATATATATGATAGTTATTTCTAAAGTGCTGTATGAAAAGCAAGGCATTATTATCAGGCAGCTAAGCAAAGTAAAAAGCTTTAATAAAACCTATCCTTTACCGATTGACTGTAGGGAGACATTTTTTTTTTTTAAACCAATGTGCAAACAAGACATGTCCGCCTTTAAAAGTTAAGTTTTTGAGACTCAATGACTCAGGAAGCAATAAAGATGATCTAATATGTCAAGGGAGACATTTTAAAAAGGAATAAGTATATTATAGAGAGAAGTAGGAGACAATCTACTTCTTTTAAAAGAGCCATATCTATTCATAGCATATTTGGAAAAGTGTTGGGTTTGGGAATATGAAACCTAGAAAAGTGCTATAAAGAATCAGAGCACCACACAGTACAAAATGTTTAGTAGGGCAAACTATGATTAATAATGGCACGATAAGTTATGGCAGCCCTTGATCAGAGGTCTGTGTCTGCCCTGTCTGCTGTCATGCCCTGTCACATTGACCTATGTTCACAGGATTTCTGAGAAAAATGAGTGTAAAAGTCCAGGAGTATTACTCAGGGGAGATATTTCAACCATGATCTTAATATCATAATTGTGTAAACAAGGGACTCATGCTTATTGGCACAGACATGTGAAAGATGTGATCTGGTTATAATAGCAGGCTGTCTTTCAGCATCTTTAATTATTATAAAATTTTGACAACTTCAAGACCAAAAGGCTCTTCCAAATACTGGTGGTGAGTAGTACTCAACAAAACTTAGAATAAGGGCTGGTGAGATGGCTCAGCTGTTAAGGTGCTTGCCTACAAAGCCTAATGACCTAGGTTCAAATCCCCAGTACCCTCGTAAAGCCAGATGCACATGTGACTGGAGTTCATTTGCAGTGACTGGAGGCCCTGGTGCACCTATCTGTCTCTCTCTGCTTGCAAATAAATTTTAAAAAATTAAAAAGTCAAACAAGGGCTGGAGAGATGGTTTAATGGTTAAGGAGCTTACCTGCAAAGCCAAAGGCCCCAGGTTGGATTCCCCCAACGCCAGATGCACAAGGTGGCCCATGCATCTGGTGTTCGTTTGCAGTGGCTAAGAGGCTCTGCCACACCCATTCTCATTCTCAAATAAATAATAATAAAAAATACAAAAAAGCCAACCTCCCCCCCAAAAAACTTACAACGAAAGAAAATGTTTTTTTTTTTTTTTCGAGGTAGGGTCTCTCTCTAGCTCAGACTAGAATTTCAGACCTGAAATTCACTATGTAGTCTCAGGGTGGTCTCGAACTCATGATAATCTTCCTACCTCTGCCTCCTGAGTGCTGGGGGTTAAAGGCGTGTGCCACCATGCCCAGCCACGAAAAGACATTCTGTTTTTATTTTGTGTGTGCTTGTGTACAGGTGCACGAGCACACTTACTCATATGAGTGAGGATGCGCACATGCACCCGCATGCTTGTGGAGGTCAGAGGACAAGTTTTGGCTCAGTCCTCACTGTTCCACCCTATTTGAGGAAGGCTTCTCTCTGCTCTTCTTCACTGTGCTTAGGAAGAGTGAATAGCGTGAGGGAAATGCTCCTGACTCAGCCTCCCAGCTCACTGTCAGCCTGCTGGCAAGTCCCCCACAGCCTCTTGGCTTTCTTTTACATGGCATCTGGGAATGGAGCCCGTACTTAGGCTTGCCCGAGTGATGTCCCAGCCCAAGAACTCAGATCCTTTTAAAAATGTTTTATTTTTATTTGTGTCTGTGTGTGTGTGTGTGTGTGTGTGTGTGTGTGTGTGAGAGAGAGAGAGAGAGAGAGAGAGAGAGAGAGAGAGAGAGAGAGAATGGGCACACCAGGGCCTCCAGCCACTGCAAATGAACTGCAGACACTTGTACCACCTTGTGCATGTGGCTTACGTGGGTACTGGGGAATCAAACCTGGGTCCTTAGGCTTCACAGGCAAGCACCTTAACTGCTAAGCCATCCCTCCAGCCTGTAAACAGATTCTTAACTAGAGAACTTCATCTCTTATGTTTGGGATGGCACACAGTGAACATCATTGTATTATTGATGGCTGCTTAAAGTATTCCAGAAAGGGATTCTAAAGTTACACTTAGGAGATCAATGAGTGTGGTGATTGATTAGTAATGTCTGCTAAGGGGTTGAAATCAGGGATCATGGGTAAAGCTACCTGTTCAGATGGACTTCAATTTGAAACCAAGATTGAAAGTATACATGACTTTCTACTTTCTCTTCTGATAATTCCCTCGTAGTTGTCATGGGATGCCTATATATATATATATATTTTTTTTTTTCTTTTTTTGTGACTCTGATGGGGGTGAGAATTTCGGAAAGATACTGTGAGATTGACGAGGATTGAAGTTACAGGCGGCAAAGATCCCTAGTGCTGGGCAGCGTCACAGGGGCTTTGTCCCAGGGTTATCTTGGAGGCGACGTGCATCTGATGCCATCAGAACAAGAGGGAGGAAGGACTACAGCCCCTCTGGTTTTGCAGGGAGTGAGAAATCGACTTTATGGATACTTTTTCGCTTTTATCTGTTGTGGGCACCAGGGTTAGTAAAATTACAACACACAGTGATTCGTTGTAGTGTTTGGGAAGGGCTTTTCCTACCTAAATGTCTGCCTGAATTCTGCTTTCGGAATTGGCTCTGTGAAGCCGTTGCCTTGCGCTCCCAGACTGTGTTACCATTAGAGCAGGGAAGTGTCCCCGCCTCGTGTAGACTACTGGCTCTGTCTATGGCTTAGCGAAGTCACAGTTCTGAGTGTGGCATACAGCTGGGGATGAGGTTGGGTTAAGTGTAGAGAGACTTGGCTCTAGCTGATATGCACAAGTGGCCACATGTGGCCCAATACAAAATTACAACAGACTTAAAACATTATGAGATAGTTTTGATTTTTTTTTGTGTGTAATTCTACTGTGAACTTTGTGGATGACAATGTAATGTCTCCATGTCACAGAGCTGGACAAGGCTGCCACGGCACTGCGCATGCTACTGCGCAGCGGGCCCAACCTTAAAAAGCGCATTCGAACAGCATCTTTTCCTTGTGTGAGCTGCTGCTCCTGGGCATGTTAACTTCCAGCCAAATGACAAAATATCGAAAACAAAAACAAACAGTGGCTGGAGAGATGGCTTAGCAGTAAAGGCACTTTCCTGCAAAACCAAAGAACCCAGGTTCAATTGCCCAGTACCCACATAAGACAGATGCACAAGGTGGCACATGCTTCTGGAGTTCATTTGCAGTGGCTAGAGGCCCATTCTTTCTTTCTCTCTCTCACATAAATATATAAATAAATAATATATATGTATTTTAAAAATTGCAGAACTTGGCTTTTATGGCACTTATTCCTTCTGATGCCACGTGGCTTTTCAAGCCTTGTAATCTTCAGACATCCTTGTCTTTTCTCCCTCCCTTGTTGGTCTGATTCTGTCTCCCCTTACGCCAATCCTGCTAATTGCTAAGCCTCCTCCAAAGCACTTACGTGGGCATAAACATTTAAAAAATTCCTCTGAACACTTTCCTCAGCGTCTTTCTTAAGCTATGCCCACAGCACCTTCTAGTGAGCACCCTACTTAGGAGCTCCTATCTTCCTCCTGGGCCAGATGCTTCCGCAGAGAAGGGAACATACGTTAGTGTGGCTCACTGTCACAGTTTTCACGGCACGTGGTGGAGTTCTGAATCTATAGGAAACGAACGAATGAATAAATAAGCAAAAAATCCCTTTGGCAAGACTATGAATTGTCTTAGTTAAAAAAAAAAGTTATGAGGGCTGGAGAGATGGCGTAGCAGTTAAGCGCTTGCCTGTGAAACCTAAGGACCCTGGTTCGAGGCTCGATTCCCCAGGACCCACGTTAGCCAGATGCACAAGGGGGCGCACGCGTCTGGAGTTCGTTTGCAGTGGCTGGAAGCCCTGGTGCGCCCATTCTCTCTCTCTCTCTGCCTCTTTTTCTCTTTATCTGTTGCTCTCAAATAAATAATAATAATAATAATTCTCAATAAAAACTTTAAAAAATGTGAAATTTTCTCCGTAAAAAGGAAAAGGAGGCAGCTGAAGAAGAGAATAAGGATGCAAAGTGCTAGAGCTCTGAATATGCTGAAAGCATCTCATTTACTCATATCAGAATATTGGAAGGATTTTTATTCTTATTTCCCTGTACTTTTTCTTGTCTTTTTAAAATGAGAGATCCATAGGCAATTGTTTTTATGGGGGTAAAACAAGGGATGGAGATTTGGGAGGGACACAAGTATAGAACTGTCATCATGTTTTAAAATATAAAGCAATTACCACAAGGATAAGTAGTTTTGTTCTTAATACAATAATGTCATAAGTAACAGAATGGTTGGTGCTCCAGCAGTAGGAAGCGTAGGAAAGTGAGTACCAGTGGTATATATTGCTGGCTAGGAGAAGTGATTGTTTACAAGCTAATTATTGCATAACAAACCAGCTTTACTTAGCTGTCTGAGAAGAGAGATAAGGTATGTCAGCGTCTACATTAAAAATAAGTCCATGATTACAAACCATAGTTTGAGAGAATTGAAAAAAAAATAACAACTTAGAAAAAACAGTTTATTAAGTAATATCATATAAATAACTTGTTACAAAAATTGATTTGCAAAAGGCATATTTACTCTGTGAGAAATCACTTTTTAAATTGCATTCTTTTCAAATTTATAAGACTAAGAAAACGAAACAAAATAAAAGAAGCCATTTCAAGGAGTGCATATCTGCCATTCGATTACAATATAAGGCTCAGCTGCACTGAGCTAAAACGTCATTGTTTCAACTCCATTCTCCTAGTACAGAAAACCTTCCCGAGTAACCTGTGAAGTTATGAAAGTCTGCCTAGCTAGACGTGTGGATGGAAAGTGAGCAGGAATGTTTCCATTCATTCTTGTTGCTGAAGGCATGAACGATACTGAGAAAAGCAACATGAATGGAACACTCAGCCGGTAAATCTCTGAGAGTGGCATCAGCCTCAGATTATACGAGGAAGTATTTTTAATTAAATACAATCAATACCAAAAAGCCTTTATTTTCTTGGTTTAAAGTCACAAATCACAGTAGGAGAATGCCAAATTGCCTTAGCTTGGTATTACTGAAGACACAAATAGCATTTATTATAAGGCCTATTCAGATATAGTTTACTTTCAAAGCAATGAATATAATCGCAAACTGAACAGTACAGTGGGTTTGAAGTGTTCTTGTGTCTCTTTTGAGCAGATCCATTATACATTAGCTATATAGCATTCCTGTGAATGCCTAGTAATTCTATACATTTGATTCTTTAATAACACTAAACTAATAGATCATAGAAAACTAAAAGCTTATCGAAGGTGCCTCCAGATATATTTACATACATAGCATAGTCTCACAAGAAAAGACCAAGATCTCATTACAGTGGAATGCTTTTTTCTACAACACTGGGTCCATGCCTCATTTATCAAATTAACCCCATTTGAAGGGACATTTGAGTTTGTGGTCCATGGGTTTTTTTTTTAATGGAATTAAGCAACTTGTAAAAGCTCTTTTGAAATTAATCTAATAACCCAGTGGCTCTTCGGCTAAGTGCTTCGGTCCTGTGTGAAATATAGTGGGTAATAGTTTTTGTTTCCACTTGACCTCCTCTCTACACTTTCATCTACTGGCTCTGTCAGGCTAACATTCCCCCCCCCAAATTAAAAGATGAAAATGCGTCATAAATAAGGTATTACAAAATGAGGAGCAGATTAAAGATGGTCTCAGCAATGCTTAAATTCAATCGATGATGCAGAGACCATAAACTTCTGGCTCTAAAAATGAGCTATTTCTCTATTAACTTTTAACAAGTGTGTGAGTCAATGTATTTGCTTTCTAAGAGGAAATTACTCTCCACATTAAATATGGTTGGGGTCTGGTGTTTTCAGTAGAGAATTATCCCTTTCGAACTTTTTCCCCCATGAAGTTGTCAAAGGGAGACTCGAAATGCAGCTGTCAAAGTCACTGGACTTTAAGGAGACCACAGTGCAATTCTGTTTTTCAGACCTTAGGTAATAGTTCGTCTTCCTTGGAGACTCACATACCAAGTATTAATCTTCCTACTCTTATAATCTGATAAGGAAGATTGGGGTGTAATGTTAATTTCAATACAGTAGATTGCTTGGATTTGGAGTCTCCTGTCATGATGTGACAATTCAAGAAAGATTTCATCTAGATAAAGCATAAAAATTAAAATCACACAAAAATGATCCTTTTCAGAGGGTTCCTTTCAAAACCAATGGGGATCATGACTTTTTCCAAAGTAATTACACCACTTTAAAGCTAGTGATTAGGGTAAGAGAATTTATTTGGTGGTTATGTTCCTGAGGAAAAGGGATTCAGCTGATAAGGGTGAGTGCCTCTTTTAAATACTAGTTTGCTCCTAGAAATCTTCTCTCTCCACTGTGCTTTTTTCTTTCTTTCTTTCTTTCTTTCTTTCTTTCTTTCTTTCTTTCTTTTTCTTTCTTTCTTTTTAAAACATTCAGGTGTATAGAATCTAAGAATGTCTCATTGGCACTTAGTTTATACATCATCCCCAAGGAAATATCCATTTCGTGATAATGGTAATACATGACAATGTCCAGCCATTCAGGGCATATGACATCTTTTTGTATGTTGAATAAAGTAATGGGAGCATTACAAAGTTATTTTGGATCCACAAGATTTGGATGCTCCTAAGATATACAGTCAATTTTAAGAACTTCCTGCATAAACTTTTTAGGAACTGGAAATGGAAACTAAGTCACGTATTTTTATACTGAGTTAAAAATTGAATCATCAGCTTTGTTCCATCTGAAAATGGAGTCCTTCACCTCTCTCTCGGCATGCAGACTACAGAACCAGGAACACCCACAGAAGGGTTTACTTACAGGGCCTACATTTTCTCTCCTGTAGCTTATGGAAGCAACTTTACCTCACTCACAGTTGATTTACATGCTGATTTGAGGACAAATTTCAGACTTTGTGCAGAAAGTGGGCAAGAAAGTGAAAGGGTTTTAAGCTTATGTGCAACGGCTTTAATAGTTTAGAAATTTTGGCTCATTCTAGGGAACATCTTAGTCATTTAATTAGCCTTCAATGTCCTTGAAATAGCCTTTGATACAAAGTAACCTGTGGGTGTGTCTAGCAACTTTTAGTTTCTTAGTGATTAAAGCAAATGTTAAAGTTTTATGCCTTCCACCTTCCTTCCATCTTTCTTATCACCAACATCTAAAATCAGGACAAGATAATGGGAAAATTGAGTGGAAAACCTTTTTTTTCCCCCTCCACAAAGTTTTCACATTGGCTCAGGACCTATCAAATAAGAAATCTGCCCATGGAGTGATGCTTGCCCTGATCTTTTGATGGGAAGGAAGTGAGTCTGCACAGGAGCAACGGAGTTGGGCTCTCTTTGTTTGCATTATGCCAAGGACTCGAGTGAAAATGTCTGTCTGACTTGACACTTACAGGACACAGAAGTAAATATCCTATGGTCCAACTTCTCACAGATTTATTTCATCACCGATCTTCGTGGTAAGACATTGACCAATTATTTTGATATTAAGTCATATTACTCATTCTTGGTACAATGTGTCATCTTTCTGGTGATGAAATACGTTTCCCTACTATATCTCGGATACCCTAGTGTAGAACTTCTCTTCAAAGTGTTACAAGGAGATAGTCATCTTTATCCAGAACCAGTGGAAATTGCTAATATCAGCTCTTAGAAAAGTCCAGTTAACACAGAAAGCTCAAAAAGACAACTTTAAATGACACCTTTCAAGTACTATGCTTCTGGCTTCAATTCGTTATGTGACATAAGACATAAGGAGAGAGCACACTTTAATTTTACAATAGACCATGTGATTAAAGTGCTGCTCTAGTGCTGTTTCTAGTTCTTATTACTTCTCTGAGGCTTTTTCAACACTTACCAGTGACTATAGTACTCAGGGCAGTGAAGCCCTCTAGCAGTGCTCTGTTCACATTCCAGTATATGTGTGTGTGCATGGCTGTGTGTTTGTGTATGAAGAACTGGGAACAGAAAACCCTTAACTACCCCAAACATGAAATACATGTTAATATACTGGGTAGTCCATTACAAAGTAAAAATCCATTCAGGAACCATAACAGGTAATATGGTTGTAAAAAAAAAATTCACTCTAGGGGCTGGAGAGATGGCTTAGCAGTTAAGGCGTTGACCTGTGAAGCCTAAGGATCCAGGTTTGAATCCCCAGTACCCACGTAAGCCAGATGCACAAGGTGGCACATGTGTCTGGAGTTTGTTTGCAGTGGTTGGAGGCCCTGGCGTGCCCATTCTCTTTATCTGCCTGTCTGTCTGTCTTTCTCTCTCAAAAATAACTAATGAAATAAAAATTCTACATTTCTCTTGTTTTAAAGGTACCACTTTGACTTCCTGTTTGCTACACTTATTTAAAAGTCAATAATAGGGAGTTTCCAAACAAAATGTGTGCTGATACGACAATATTCCTAAATGGGATGACACTGAGATTATGTCTATAAAATTAAAATTAATGGAAAATAAATCCTTATGACTAATAAGAAAAGTCAGCATAGTTGTAAGTATATATATTATATATACAGAGCTTATCTTTTAAGTTTTAAAACATGGGAGTTTTCATTACAGTACTTCGGAAATTTTGATGACAGCACGATATGATTCTAATAAGAGTCCTTAGAATCTCCATACGAGATAAGTGGTTTGAACCTTGGAGAAGGAATAGTTCATTTCATATGTGTCCTCTGACTATGAGCCTAATTGTTCAATTCAAGAAGATATAGATTAGATGGATTTTACATTACTTTTCTGTCATCGTTTGAGATCATTCACTTTATCATGAGTTCAAAGATAGAGATGGCAGGGTTCCATGGGAGCAAAGTTAAAAACAATGGGGAAAATATTCATACTTCTAAACTCAACTATCATTTTCATTACAATTGTCAGCACTTGTGTGGCAGGGACTCCAGGCTCTCCCTTCGTAAGCATCTTCCAAATGTGGAATACACGGGAATTGTCTCTTTATTCCTTTGTCACATTGTTGTACGTGTTTGTTCAGCTGTTTCCAGGTGCCAAGGACACATACTAGGTTCAAATGTGACTGGGGGGTAACCACTCTCTTAAGCTCCAAGGTGGGATTTGAGTTTTATTTAACCTAACCTGCCTAGGCGGAGTTAGTTGTCTAAGAAGCTTTGAAGAACATAAATCACGCACTCTGCTGCTTCTCTCGGGTACAGTACAATCACAGTGATGGCACCTACAGACATGGACTGCATGTCTTAGAAAATTCTTTGTTACTTTTAAACTATTACACTAATTTCTCATGAGTTCACTGATAGTTGAAAGAATTTTCAGTGACCTGTGATACATTTGGTGGCCCAAACTTTAAAATATGCTAAATATTGCCTCTGTTAACTTTTTTTTTGTTTTGTTAAATTTAAAGCTACTTTGCTCTTTTCCTTTATTTGGAGTGATGGCAAACTTTTACATGGTCCATATATAACAAAATACGAATAGGCAGTCTTACTTCTTTATGATTGGTTACCTTTGAACATGACTGTTTCATTTCACTTCCATTCCTTAAGAGAAGTGAGAATCATAAAAAAAAAAGAAAAAAAAACCGGATGGATTCAATGTTACGAATAGTAGCTGGTACCAGAAACAGTTCTTAAAGCCCAAGTAGGATGGTGCACTGCCACTTTAAATTCATTGAGGGACATGCACACCCTTACATAGTCTTGTGTAGTTTATTACTATTTCCTTGTGAGCTGATCTACCAGGAACGACTCCCCAGTTGTTCCTTCCTTTTTTTTCCCCCCCTTTTCTTTTAACTAAAACTCTATTTTCATCATGAGTGTCCAAGCCCTTCCCCCACCGGCATGTGGAATGTGGAGTTGGAGCAATGCGGCTGACCCAGCTGATGGGAGCAAAGAGACACCCCCGGGACTAGCATTAGGGGTGAGGTTCCCCCCCACCCCAAGCTGCCCTCTCTACCACCCTCGGGGGCCTTTGCTTACACTGGATGAACTCAAAATGTTAAAGAAAGGAAGAAAGAAAGGAAAACTTGCCTCTTGGAAGCTCATAAAAGTGTACTAGGAAAGAAAGCAAACAAAAAAGAGCAACAACAATAATAAAAATAAAAGGACTCTTAACATTGGATCCACACGGACTTGCTGCAAGCCATCGGCTTTTGAACCGGGCACCCCCCCCACCCAACTCCCTCCTCCCAGAGCACCCTGAATAGTGGATAGATAAATAGAAAGAAAGAGCCGCTTGCACAGACTTCTGTGTCACATGGGGAAAATAATAATAATAATTATAAAAAATAATAATAATTAAAAAAAAAAACGAAAAAACAAAAAAGGCAACAGGTTAGGAGTCCTTGTCGCTGTCCGCCCCTCCGTACATCTCGGCCAGCTTCTTGAAGCGGGGTCCCCAGTCGCTGAGGTAGTCGTAGTCCTGGTCGCCCTCGCTGGTGGCCGACTCCAGCGAGCTCAGCGACTCGGCCACCGAGCCCGCGCCCTCGTACGCGTAGGTGGCCAGCGAGTCGTAGGGCGGCGCCGTGGGGTCCGCGTCGTGCTCCTGCAGCCGCTCGTGGATGAAGTCGCGCACGTCCGTGTTGTCCGTGGCCGTGGGAGTCCGGCGCGGCAGGAACAGCGTCTCGGGCGCGATGTCCTCGCCGGAGCTTCTTCTCCTCCATGGCCGCGGGGTTGCGCAGCGTGCCGATGTCGAAGGCCTGCGTGTCCTCCTCCCCGCCGCCCTCGTCGTTGTAGCTCACGATGTTGTCCCTGATGTCCTCCTTGGACAGGATCAGGGGCTCCTTCTTCCGCTGCCTCTTCAGCGCCGCGAACAGCACCGCTGTCACTGGAGGCAAAAGAGCAGAGAGAGAGAGAGAAAAGAAAAAAAAGAAAGAAAGAAAGAAAGAAAGAAAAAGAAACCAGAAAGAGGGAAGGGAAGTTAATGTTCCACCCAGTGAAACGTGGGCAAACAGACGCGGCGCTGGAAGTTGCAGACGTTCTCCTGCAAGACTGCAGACTCCAACGCTCGCACCTTTAATAAGGGGGCGCTTGTCCCCCCATCTGGAATCACATCAGGACCCCAGAAATGGAGTGACTTTTTGAAAGAAGGCTATCACGTCTTTTTTTTTTTTTAATTTTTTTCTTTTGGCTTTGAAATTAACAACTCCTTTCAAGGCAACAAAATAACCATTTTAAAGGGCCCCGTTATGGTGCGTGGTGAACATACTGAAATAAAAGTGCAAATTATGCCAAGCACCTAGAATGCTAGCACACTGGTTATAAGGACAAGACTGGCACCTTTTGGGGATGTGTCGGAAGGGTTTGCGCAACTCCACATCCAAAATAACTTTTGCACTGTGCTTTCTTTCCTCCGTTTTCCCAAGAAAAGTGTAAAATCAGTTTAAAACCCCAAGCAGAGATGTCAATGTTTGCATACGTTCTCACATACAGAGAAATATTGTTACAGAGAAAACCCAGACAGGCCCGGATTCCAAATGCCGCCCTGAGCCCCAAGCTCAAATGGGAGAGATAGACACATTCCACAGCATTTATGTTTCAGTTCGATAAGTAAATGCGATTAAATGAGATTTCTATTCTTATTTATGGTCCAGCCAGAGGGTGGAGAGGAGTGTTTGGGACATATACACCCCAGGTAGGAAGTGACCATCACATTCATGACCTCCCAGCGGCCATCGACTATTGTGACCTCCAGAAGACCTGCACAATATTGGGCCCATCAACGTTTTCTGGACATGGAGGACCGAAGAGGGTGGAAAACATCAAAAATAAACGAGAACTAGTTGGAAAGAAGAAAGAGTTCAGGGGAAAGGGGATAGGTAGGGGAGGGGTCAAAATTAATAGGAGGAGATTATGATCAAATGACAGTATGTTCATGTATGGATAGTATCAATAAAAGATTCATGTTTCGGGCTGGAGAGATGGCTTAGCGGTTAAGCGCTCGCCTGTGAAGCCTAAGGACCCCGATTCCAGGCTTGATTTCCCCAGGACCCGCGTTAGCCAGATGCACAAGGGGGCGCATGCGTCTGGAGTTCGTTTGCAGTGGCTGGAGGCCCTGGCGCACCTATTCTATCTCTCTCTCTCACTGCCTCTTTCTCTCTCTGTCGCTCTCAAATAAATAAATAAATAAAAACTTTAAAAAAAGATTCATGTTTCACCAGTGTGTTGGTCAGAATGTTTTTTTTCTCTTTTTTTTCCTTCTTTAGAATGTCCCTTCTAACTACAATTAGAGGCAAAGCAAGAATTGTGTTTAAATAGCTCTGATGTTTTTTCACAGCTGGCTGGTGGAACAAAGCTGGCTGCCTGTAGAGAGAACACATCTACTTACAAATGGACCTATGGGTGGGAAATAAAAATACAGCAACAGCCTACAGAGGAAACAACCACCCGGGGTGGAAAATGCATTACTAGCCTGGGTTTATCCAGGGGACTTTATTGCACCAAGCACCAGTAATGTCGCTATGCTTTCCCCCCATAGCACAGCCTCCTTTCTGTCAGCCATGTCAACTGAACTTCTGCAATAAGCTCCACAGAATAATGGCCTTTTAGTGGGTAATTATATTTTCCTCTAAAATAATGGATGGTTGCACACTCATGAACCTACATATTGTCATCTTAGACATTAATCATATTAACAATAATCGGCTGCCTAGTGAGAGCTTTCTCTGTGCCAGGTGCTTTTCATGCTGAATCCTACTTACCCATCATAATAGCTCTCCCATGTAGGAGCCCTCATTACATCCCCATTTTTACCTGAGAGCAAACTGAGGTTTAGAGGTGACACACACGGGAACCATCCAAATCCAGATGTGTCAGACTTAAAAGCCTGCAGTGTTAATTGTGGTGCTGGCAGCATATTGGGATCATTGTCTCTTTCCCAAGGAAAGACGATCTCACCATTCTCAAGTATGTGATTGTGTAACTCTCCACGCTGCTGTTATCAGATAGCATCCTGATGCCTCATTTACTACATCTACCCAGGGTATCCATTCACTTTTTAAAGAATAAATATTTATTTATCAGGTACAGTACTAGGTATTATCAATGAAAAATATCAACAAAAAGCCCTGCCCTCATGGAGAGGACAGAGGTGTGGGGAAGGATGAATGGAAAGAGAGAGAGAGAGAGAAAAATCAATTTGGGGCTGGAGAGAGGCTTAGAGGTTAAGATGTCTGCCTGTGAAGCTTAAGGACCCACCTTCGTTGGACTCTCCAGATCCCATGTAAACCAGACACCCAAAGGCGAGGCAAGCACAAAGTTGCATATGACCACTAGGTGGCGCAAACGCCTGGAATGTGATTTCTGTGGCTGAAGCCCTGACATATCAATTCTTTCTCTCTCTGTCTCTTCTAAAACAATAAAAAAATCAATGTGTACAATAAATATGGAAATTATTATAAGAGGACGAGTGTAGCATAAACAAAGAAAAGCAAAGCAGCGCAAGGAGGATGGACAGGGCTTCTCTGTATGTTCAAGAGGGCCCATCATTTCATCAAACACACGAGGAGTTCTCCAGGGAAAGAGGTATAGAAATGGATCTAAGGAGAGCGTGTGCTTATAATATTTGAGGAACAGCCAGGAGCCCCAGTGGTGGATCAAAAGGAGTCAGGAAGAGGAGAGGAGTAGGGATGAGCCATGTCCCAAGGGCCCTTGCGGATTCTCGAACCTTTCACTTTCTTTTTTAAAAAAATATTTTATTGATTTATTTATTTGACAGAGAGAAAGAGGTTGGGGGGGGGCAGGGAGAGAGAATGGGCGCCCCAGGGCCTCCAGGCCCTGCAAACAAACTCCAGATGCATGTACCCCTTGTGCATCTGGCTTACATGGGTCCTGAAGAATCGAACTGTGATCCTTGGGCTTTGCAGGCAAACGCCTTAACCACTAAGCTATCTCTCCAGCCCTGAAAGCTAACTTTTATAAATGGACAGTGTGACTTTTAAGCATGTGGGGCAGAGGCATTTGGAATAACAGTGCGATTCATGTATGCCGAGTCTCCTCTTTTCTTCCCCCTTTGGGGCCAGGGGACAGCAGAATGAGTTTTTTTTTGGGGGGGGAGTGAGAATTATTGTAGACTTGGGCAAAGTTGTGCTTAAATCTTATGATAAACAGCTTTAGATTAATTTACATAATTTGCCCTTTCTAATCTGATTTTGTTTTCTTATTTGGCAAAGGGAAGTAACAGTATGATGCCCGGCACTGTCATGAGGAATGAGCCAGTGTGAAAGTTTTCTAGATGTAGTTGTTGTTCCAATGCTTCTCGTTTTAATTGAAAAATACTATATGCCATAAAACCCATATCCTTCCTTTCTTTTGGCAGTTCTGGGCGGTGGACCCTGGTACTCATGCATAGTAGGCTAGTGCTCTATCTCTGAGCTCCATCCCCAGCCCTCATTCAACTCTTGTCCCAGATGTTCTCATACATCAATGTGGTGCTTCTTTTTAGACAACCTCTCAGGATTGCCTCTGACTTCTTGAATTGTCCCAGTTTAAGGTTCAGTTCACTTTTAGCCTGGAAATTGCTCTCAAGGAAAGCACAGTGCAGTGCGAGAGCAATAGCCTGGAAGAGAGGAGACCTAGTCTTGGAACTTAGTTCTTATCACATATGTGATTTGGTTACATGACTGGTGCCTCTGGTTTTTATATACACCGCAGGTAGTTCTGAGGATTAAGTAGAACATATTTGTAAAGCACCTGGCACAGCATCTAGCCGTGTAGCCTATGATGTGACTGTAGTGAAGGTTAAGTCTCATTTTTTCCTTTTGTTATCATGCACAGGATTCCCCAGACACTACACAAGGTGTGGGAGGCACTGAAGCCAATTAAGAATGATGAAGAGACGTGAACTTACTGGAGGAAGGAAATGAAAGGGGGAGATAAGGCATGCTAGTTTGTTTGTTTTGCTGTGTTAGGGATTGAACCTAGGACCTTGTGCTTACAAGGTAAGCATTCTACCACTGGGCTCCATGCTCAGCTCCAAAGTGAGTTAGCTGGAAGGAAGAAAGTGGAGAAGAGAAAAATGGGTGGATGCTCAAAGTAATCACTTCAGAGATACTTGCACATCTATAGGTACTGCTGTGTTATTCCCAATAGGCAGGAAAATTTCCCCAGGCCCACATGCTCATCAACTGATAAGTGGATAGAGAAACCGTGATGCATATACACAATGGACCTTTTGCATGTGTCTGTACGTGGTATACATATGCCTGTATGTGATATGCATGTGTGTAGACGTGTGTTGGTGCATATGGAGGCTAAGGGTCAATGTTAGGTCTCTTCCTCTATTGCTCTTCCACCTTGATTTTTATTTATTTATTTATTTATTTATTTATTTATTTATTTAACAGAGAAAGAGGGAGGAGAGAGAGAGAGAGAGAGAGAGAGAGAGAGAGAGAGAGAGAAAGAGAGAGAAAGAATGGGTGCACCGGGCCCTCCAGCCACTGCAAATGAACTCCAGATGTCTGCGCCGCCTTTGTGTCTGGCTAACGTGGGTCCTGGGGAATCGAACCTGGGTCCTTTGGCTTTGCAGGTAAATGCCTTAACTGCTAAGCCATCCCTCCAGCCCCACCTTGATTTTTTTTGAGTCTTTCACTGAACCTGAAGTGCAATGATTAGACTAAAGTATTTGCAAGACCCAGGAACACTTCTGTCTCTACTCCCAAGCACTGGTTTCTGGCCTGTAAGCCTCAGAGATCTTCCTGTCTCCACCCTGCCTCCCCCAGCACTGGTATCACAGGTGCATGCCACTGTGCCTGGCTTTCACATGGGTGCCGGGGATCCAAACTCAGCTTTTTGTGCTTGCATGGCAAGCATTTTACTGGCTGAGGCATCTCCACTGCCCTACACAATGGAATTTCATGTAGCCATAAAGGAAAATAAAATCATGACATTTTCAGGAAAATGGATGGAACCAAAATCATGTTTAGTGAAATAAGCAAGGCTCTGTAAGATAAATACCACATGTTTTCTCTTATATGTGGAAGTTAGAATTAAAACCATATGTGTAATATATGCATTGTATGTGTGTGTGTGTATTTATACATGTGAGTGTAGGTCACAAAACTAGAATAGGGATCATGAGAGAGGAAGAGGAGATCTTAAGGGAGGTGGGAAACAGAAAGAGCAATGACGTGATAGGAAAGCAGAAGGGGTGTCTATCTGGGAAAAGGCAGGAAACCAGTAAAAGGGGAGCAGGGGCCCTAGGAAGAGCAGAGAGTGAGGGGAGTCCATGGCAACAGAGCTAACAACATCCATGTACGAAGATGCCATGAGGAAGCCCATTGCCTTTTATGGTAACCTAAGAAGTTATCTTCAAAGTGTCAAAGAAAAAGAAAGAGTAGATGGATGAGGAAGGAGAGAATGGATAAGCTCCTGTAGATACGAACGTGTTCTCCTTCCGGAGGCCACATAAAGGAGCCAGGTACATCTACCTGGGCACAGCCTGGCCATTCAGAACTTTTGAAATACACCCCTTTGATAATAATAATAATAATAATAATAATAATAATAAATACTCATATTTTCTTCCAAAATATTTCTTACAGATTCTCACCATTAGGAACACTGATTTGTCTTTGCACACTGTCAGTTTTTGTTTAACACTTCGTCTAAACTTTGGTTGGGATGAGGATAACAGTTACGGGGTGGAGGGAGCTTCCAGGTTTCTGTTAATGAGCAACACTGTTCTGGAATGAGAAGCTCTTGGGTGGAGATACTTGTGCAGTCTTTTCTTGGTGAAAACACACATCCTTTTCTATGCTTCTCCTTGCTATTCTGGCTTCATTTAAAGAAGGGTTTGCCACACCCTGTGTAATCTAGGCTAACTTTAACTTCTTTTAATTTTTCCATTGTGTAGGTAGGCTTTACAAATCTTGTTTTTATTTATTTTTAAAAATATTTTTATTTAAAATTATTGGAGAGAGAGAGAAGAAGAGGCAGATAGACAGAGGGAGATGAATGGGCACGCCAGGGCATCTAGCCACTGCAAATGAACTCCAGATGCATATGCCACCTTGTGCATCTGGCTTATATGGGAAGTGAACTGGGTCCTTAGCCTTCACAGGCAAGTGCCTTACCTGCTAAACAATCTCTACAGCCCATAGCTTTTATTTTATGGAAGGGTTACATTAGCTAACATTTGATTTCTTAGTTCACTAATAGTCAGTGTCTTGTGGGCTCAGATTTTAACTGATGTTTGGCTCAATTAGTTAGATGAAATTAAAAAAAAAAAAGATTTGTATCATTGTTAGATCATGTGTTAGTCAGTTTCTGCTGCTGTGAGAAAATTCCTGAGAGCAACAACTTCAAGAGGGGAAGGTCTATTTTGGCTCATAGATTCAAAGATTTCAGGCCATGGCCACTTTGGTCCTTTGATGATCCTTTTGACCCAATTATCTCTCAATAGCACCATCAGCTTGGATATAAATCTCCAACATATGAGACTTTTGAGGGAAGACTTTTTATGCCAACCAGAAAAGACTTGATTTTCACCTTTATTATATTCATTTCTTTGGGATTCCACATTTGTTTCCCAAACAGAAGTTATTAACAACCTGAAAATAATAGACATTTTGTATGTAATAACCAGAGCAATGCTATGAAGGTAGTCATTCAATTGGCCAGATAGAAATAAGCTTACTAGGCTAAATACAATTTCACACTTTGATCTTTCCTGGGTGAGGAAGAAAACGCATCATAATCCTTTTTCTAGTTTTCCATCACTGTTAAACTTTACCTTCATAGAAAGGGTTTTTGTCATATACCCCACATCAAAGGACTTTTACCCTTCAAAATTTAACAATGTTTGCCAAGTTAAATATTAAATAACAAATGAAATGCAAAAGGAATCTGTAAATTGCCCTCAAATACCCCTGAGATTCATTTCTAGTTTGATAGACAAGATATTCTTTTGAGGGGATGGTGCCCCTGGGCAAGCAAAGGCACGGGCACACTGCACATTAGTTCATTCTCCAAAGCCATTGTCAAGAAAAAAAAAAAAAAAAAAAACAACGAGTTTCATGTTTGAACAGAACAGATTCTCAGCATATAACTCTACTCACCTAGATCAGGCTGTATGCCTTACTGGGGGAGGCGGAAAAATCTAGAGTGTCACAGTAACAGTGTGTGCCCCTCACCAAGGGGAGATAAGATGCAGGGAGAAGCAGTTTACCTAGTAGGATAACGATGCACAGAAGGATGGCCACCAGGGCCCCCGTGCTCAGTCCCGTGGGGTGGATGAGGGCCTCCGCATGGCAGGACTGCATGTTCCCATGGTGGTCACATGCACAGACCCGGACAGTCACTGTCCCAGTGCTGCTTTGGACTGGGTAGTCGTTGTCTGAAATGACCACAGGCAGGAGGTAGGTGCTCATCTCATGTCTGTTATAGCCATTTTTCCGAGTTAAGATTCCTGCGGTGTTGTCTGGAACCAGAAAAGGAAGGGATGGATGAATGCGTGCGGCGCCCCTTCAGGCCCCGGATCGGTGGTGATGGAGACCGACAGAGACGGCAGTGGGCTCATTTACCTTTGTTGTCTTGAACGGTGAAATTGGAGCCACTGGCTGCTTCAGGGGCCAAAGAGAAGGAGAATTGGTGTCCACTGTAAGGGTCGTCCTTGTCGACAGCACGTAGGGTCTGAATCAACTGAAATATAAACCAAATGCTGTGAAGTTTTGATAACCGAGAAGTGTTTCTATTTGCAGGGTCTCCCTATAACCCAGGCTGACCTAGAACTCACTCTGTAGGCCAGGCCGACATCAAACTCATGGTGATCCTCCTACCTTAGCCTCCCGTGTTCTGGGAATGAAGATGTGAGCCACCATGCCCAGATGGTTTTTATATTTTTTTGCTAAAAATAATAGCCTTTCAAAAACTAATCAGTCCATTCTATTTTAGGAACTGATGAGTTAGGAAGCCATAGAGCTGCTGTGTACTATAGGCTATTTAACAGCAACCCTGACCTCACTCCTCTGTGCAAGAGGAACATCCTTCTAAGTTGCGACAATCAAAACTGTCTCTAATCCAGAGGGTTCTAAGAGCCCATCACTGAAGCAGACTTAAAACACACCCAACATGGCTCAGGAACGCTTGCGGTGGGGGGGGTGGTGGTGGTGGAAAGATTGTTAGAGCCACAAGTTGGGACATTATGCCCAGAGGTATTGCCTCTCCCCCATAACTGACTGCTGCCCCCACAACGCACAACCCACAATCCCCACGGGGATAACCTGCATCCCCAATGAGGAGGGCCCCTTTGGAAAGGGGGCAGGGATGAAGGAAAGGATGGTACCAACATGTGTTGTTTCCATACTAAGTATGTCCATAACTAATAAAAAAAATTTAAAAAAATGTCTCTAGACATTGCTATATATCCCTAGGGAACAAAGTCACCTGGGTTTAGAAACACTGCCCTGATGAGATCGTAAGCTATAAAATATCACAGTGATCTTTGACAACGTGATCTTTAACAATAATGAAGCAGTCTTTGGACAGCCTGTTTAGAGACACATTCTTCGCCTGCTCATAAGCTACCAACTTGCTAAAAAAAAAAAAAAATACAAAGAAAATTAGTGTACAAGACACAGTAACTCCAGCTTTCCATTTCCAATGTATTTTACCAGTGAACTTTTATTTTGACAAAGTGTAGCATAATTTTCATATCACTGGCAGCAAAGGCCTATTTCAGACGATGACATCTGGGCCAATCATTCATGAATCTGTATTGCTCATACAGATGGACAATGTAAGTAAGTAAAGCTGAATCACACACAGTTGTAAAATATACTGCAGTTATATTATCTTTGAGTGTATACAGCAATTTAACTATCTGTTCACCAATAAAGATTTTTCCAAACAACACTGTGATTAATCTACTTTAATGAAAATTTAGGACTGATTTGGAATCAGCATCAGCCTTGGAGACTGATGAACTCCTAGTTTTTAACAACTGTTTGTTCTCTTGTGAAAGCTACACATTCACCGTGGTTCTTATTTATGGTGTTAATGACTGTAGTGTTCACTTCATAGATCATTCAAGGCTAGCCCTCAGCTCTGCGTATCAATGGAATTATTAGATTTAAATTAATCGGACTTCAATGTGACGGTACTTTCTTATACAACTCACCTGGTCTGCCTTTGCTTTCTCACAGACAAATGTTTCATAGAACTCAGCAAATTCTGGGGCGTTGTCATTGACATCTAGAACTTTAATATATAGAGGAACTCGGCTGCTTTGCTTTGGATTATCTGCCGTACACCAAAAAGAAAGAAACGGGCATTTATATGATGAGCACCGACTCTCTATAGATGATACTCATTGGTTCCCTCATTCTCATTTGTGCACAGATTTCTCCAAGTGTATTGAACACCAATGTAGTAACAAGAAAGAAGATAGCTTGGTTCTTCTGGAGTTGATGGAAACAGCCACTTGTGCTTAATAAAACCCTAAGGTAAAAATTAGGAAGGCATTTTAGAAGCGGATGCCGAGGAAGCAGGCGGATGGGGAAACCACGTGGACAAAAAGAAGAGAATAGAAAAGCTACCAAGATTTGTCTTGTTATTTCAGTTTCAATCTGAACAGCAGCTGGACGTCACACTGAAAACTTGGCTATGTCAGCTTATTTAATGCCCTGCGTGTAGCGTGCATGTGTGGGGGTGCACATCTGTGTGGGGGTGCACATCTGTGTGGGGGTGCACATCTGTGTGGAGGTGCACGAGAGTTTGCAAGCCAGATTTACTTAATTTATTTATACATTTTGAGACAGGGTCTCTCACTGACCCAGAGCTCCCCAACTCAGCTACACTAGCTAGCCAGCAAGCCCAGGGGATCCTCCGTGACTTTGCCTCCCCAGCACTGGGACTACAGACTCTTGTCACCAATGCTCTGCACTTTACATGGGCACTGGGGATCTGAACTCAGGTTCGCAAGCCAGTAAGGCAAACACTTTATTGACCGAGCCGTCTCCCCAGCCCCCAATTCCTATAGTTATTGCTCTTCTGTTATATACAGGGCACAAAGAAGTTAAATAATTTAGCTGTACTCACAGAAGTAATAAGGAATTAAACCTAGATTTAAACTTGGGCCTGTCTGGCTCCAAAGACCAAGCTGTCTATCTAGGATAATGAGGGAGCAGGAGTGAAATACAAGAAGTATTTTGGTTGTCGTCTGTGATAAGTTTGCTGGTAGGTGATAACCTTATGCCAGAATCCTGGTAAGACTCAGAGAGTGGGGCCTCTTTTTTTGTCTCTATCCACTTTGCTCCTGTGCCAATTTGTATGGCCATCTAAAACTAGTACGGTCTGGGTATTGTTTAGGATGCTGGGATATATAGGGAGCATAACAAAGACCTTGCATTGTGGACACTTATTCTGACATGGGAATAGAGAAACTCTATACTCATAAGAATACAGTGCATCAGATGACAAATGCTATGGAGAGATTAGAGAGAGAAATGAGACCTACAGAGGTAGAGATGGTACTTTGAATAGAATGAGCAGGGGCCACTTCTCTGAGACTCTATAATGGACATAACGAAAAAAAAAAAAAAAAGAAGGACTAAGCCGTGTGATGATTTCTAGTTTTCGAGGAAGAGGCAACCACAAGGAGAAAGGCTTTGGGCAAGAATAGCCTGGTATTATACAAGCTTGTTATTTCTCATACATCAAAGGTAGTAAACAACTTTTGAGAGTAAGCCCTTAATCCCTGGCATCTATTTTCCTCATCCATCTTCCTAAAGTGAGTGTAGGTGTGTGTGAGTTTTGATCGAACTTAATCACTCATACTTTCAAGAGTATTTAAATACTAATAACATAAAATTTTAGGCATAAGCCTAAAACCCTTATAAAATGTCTACTGCATTAAAAAAATAATGATGTTTTGAAAAATGGCCCTTTTCGGTGGGAAATCATTTAGTAATTTTAAAGCTTGAAGTGTGCACTGTTACTGGTATCCACACCAATTCCTTGGCACAAATTCTGAAAGGCAAATTCCTATCTAACAAATGTCTAATGAAGCATCCTTACCACCAGCAAACAACACCGCTTTACTTGGCCATGTTGGGTGTTTATTATTCTGCCCAAGAGCCTTCAGTGACTTAAAATCTCATGAGTGATGTTGACACAATGCAACTGTAATAAACCATTTGATATGGAATATTTCACACCAGATGCTCAACTGAGATAAAAGTGCTTAGAAATTTTAAAATTAAAAACAAAAGCGTAAAAGTGCTCGCACAGAAGTGCATTTTAAACACTAAAATATTATTTTATAGATCATTTTTCCTTTATGTGCTTCAGCCTACACATTGTGTTTATAATTCACATTCATTTTCATTGGGCGAAATCAGTTAATTTGAAACATTCTTTTGGAACTATTTTTCTCTGCTTTAAATTTCATGCAGTGCACCCTAAAAATTGATTCTGAACATTTTATTGATTACTTGGTGGTTTGTATTGCTCACAATGGTATGCTACAGAAGAGTGATAATTTGTATCTCTTAATTCTATAAAGATCTTGAAACAGAAATTCTATAGAAAGCTAGAGAATGAATAAGCAAGGGAAGTTAAGGAATGCCTACATTTTGAAAGACATTTGATCCCACCTGTCCCCTGCCCTCTACACCATGTCTGAGAGAGCAATTTCTTCAGCGGTTTCTGTAGTTTTCTAATTGATGAGCTTCGAAGAATCAAAGGCACTAAGCATTAATTCTATTGTACTTGAGAGATGCATTCTTATTTTATTGTTTCCAAATTCCATAACTTCCAAAATTCCCTCTCCATTTGTGAACAAAGCTACACACACTTAGAAGAAATATCGTGACATGCCTCTCCAGAGCTCTTTGCCCCCATAGGTCTGGAGCAGAACCATCGATACGAGGCGGCCAGTTTCAGCGTTCTTGCACAAGGCCTCACAGACACACTCACTCCAACATCCAGGGACCGGGTGGGACTTACTGATCTCTGTTGCTATCACTGTGATGTTGTGCCACAGCAGTGTTTCTCGGTCAAGAAGTTTTGACGTAAAAATTGAACCATTTCCAGAATCAATGTTGAATATTCTGTCCATGTCTGTGTGTCGGTCCACAGAATACCTGAAAATGCAGGTGGAATTTAGAAAGACTTCTGTGCAACTGCTCTTCTCACATCGCAAAATCATTCCAAGAATACCTTTTGTTAATCTTTCTACTTGCAATGTATCTATATGTGAACATTAAGCAAAATGGTTTGATCAATTAGTTCTTTACAATTGAGCTGTAATAATAAACTCACTGGACAAGTTGTGTGCTTTTGAGGATTGCCACCAGTTTCTCTTCTTTTTAAAATGTATTTAATTTAATTTATTTATTTGAGAGCAGGAGCGAGAGAGAGAGAGAAAGAGGATGGGTGCACCAGGGCCTCTAGCTCTGCAAACGAACTCCAAACACATGCACCATCTTGTACATCTGGCTTACGTGGGTCCTGGGGGAATCGAACCTGGGAACTTGGGTCCTTTGGCAGGCAAGCACCTTGACCACTAAGCCATCTCTCCAGCCCCACCAGTTTCTTTTTAATGTGTAATTTATGTCCTCTGTATAGTAATTATTATGTATGTGCTTATGTGTGTGGCATGGATGGGTGCTCATGCATGTAAGTGTGTGGGGAAGCCAGAGGATAAGCTTGGGTGTCACTCTCAGGCATGCCTTCCACCTCTTTTTGAGACGGGGTCTCTCAGTGGCTGACAGACTGACAGGGTCTCTCAGTGGCTGACTGACAGGGTCTCTCAGTGGCTGACTGCTTGCTGATTTGCTCACAGTGAATGGCCAGTGAGGACCGTGGTTCTGCCTGCCTTCATTTTAACAGAGTTAGGGTTATGGGCATACCTTGTCATGCTTGGCATTGTATGCGGGTACTGGGGATGGAGTTCAGGTCCATGCTTGTGAGGTAAGCACTCTATCCACTGAGCTATCTCCCTAGCCCTAATATTGTGTTTTAAATTAAGTTTTTAGGTCTTTAGCACTTTGATGTACATGTTTCTGTGTCCATATAAGGTATTAGTTATTTTTATATTATTCATCTTATTAAAAAAATCATTTTGTTTTCCTAAGTACAAAGTGGTTAGTGTGGGTGAAGGTGGCGAGGCAGGGGAGCCATACAGGGGATGGGATTGGATAGGGGTTCAGAGTCCATACTGCGGAAGGGTGAGTTGGCCACGATAAGGGGCGAGGCTTATTCTCAGTGCCACATAAATCTCTCCTCAGGTTCCAAGACGGACAGTGTCCTGATTTAAGCCTCATTCCACAAAGATGAGTGGTTGAGCTGAGGACAATGGATAGATGAGGCTGCCACAAGAAAATGAAAGAGAAGTGAAAAGCAAGACTTGGGGCTAATTTCAAGCTTCATTTTTGATATGTGGTAACTGAGGTGTGGGAGGAACACCAAGGTGGCAATAGATTCCTAGTGGGCTGCTCCAGACAAGGATCTGCCCAGGCAGCCTAGGTTTCTTGTGATGGCTCAGGCAAAGGACATTCAGTAAAGGGAGAGATGCTAAGGATAGACTCACTTAAAGGCCCAGTGGGAACAAAGACCCACAGTCCTAGGACAGAGGACGAGATAAATATTAAAGGAGAGTTTGTAGACATTTAAAGAGGACCAAGAAAGGTATCTTAGAAATCAAAGATAGTCTTTAACCCTAAAACTGATGGAAGATTAACAGGTTTTTGAGCAATATTATCTTATTTTGGAAATTTGCTACTAGTTTTGCCCATTTATTTATTTTTGTTACTAATTTTTATTATAGCTATATAAGGGGGGAAAGTGTATGTATCTATATATTAAAGAAAATATCTGAAGAAAATTGATATTTTAAGGCTCTTAGGAAAAATGTTATCCCATTTTAGCTGGATTCTCGAAACTTATTATGAAAGGAGGCTTCCTCAGTGAAGAATACATTTTAAGTGATCTAAATAGACACATCTAGGATTATTATGAATGGTGTACTAGTTTGCGAGAGTATCCCGAGTCCAAGATTCTACTTCAAGGAATTATTTTTCATTTTAAACGTAAGTAGTGAAATATAATAATAAGCAATGTGCTTTATCTTAATAGTTTATTTTTTAGTTTAGCAGGTGTCTAAATGATACAGGCTTTCAACCATTATAAATTTTTTAAACCTCATATTGGTAGGCCTGAATTTTAGTTTCAATATATTTAAGATAGCATATTTTATTATTAAAAGGGAAACATAGACGGGCATGGTGGCACAGCCCTTTAATCCCAGCGCTCGTGGGGCAGAGGTAGGAGGACTGCTATGAGTTTGAGGTCACCATAAAACTACATAGTGAGTTCCAGGTCAACCTGAGCTAGAGTGAGACCCTACTTTGAAAAGCCAAAAAAAAAAAAAAAAAAAAAAGGAAGCTGTTTTGCCATTTCTGTCATGAACCAACAGTTGTGAAGAATTTAGGCAACATCATTCAACTAAGTAGGTCACCTTCTTCAGTTCTGAGAATGAATGATAAATATTGATTACACAGAGTCAACATGTAATTAATTAATTACCAAAAAGGAAATTCCTGTGTGGATGACTGAGAAATTATCTATAAACATTTCTGTCATGTAAATTATCCAGCTTGAGGAGTGCTGTTTTGTGCCTGTATAAACTGTACAATTAGTCTTCTGGTCCTTTCTCTCTTAGCTTCCTGCTCTACTTTTAACTTTTACAAGTAATCACGTTTCCCATCAAGCCTTGAAATAAAGCGTGAGCAGGGAGGAAGTTTTAGTTGAAAGCAGTTTTTAAATTTTAAAGAGAGAAGATTAACTATTTGGGAAATACTAAATTTATATTGTTTTTTCCTAATTAGGAGATTAAAAATTAATAGAAAAACCTAAAATACCTATATTGTTTGGGAAAGATGCTTGCACACAGAGGTGTATTTTCTTTTTGATGTTTTTATTCTCCAAAGTAATTTCAGTTTATACCATTGATATTTACTACCCAGTTGCATTACTTGTGATCATTGTTAGAAGGAAATATGGCAATGGAGCTCCTCACAACTGCAGCGGATCATTCTGCCAAGGAATTCCCCACTCCCCTGGAACTTCATTGTATCCTGTGATTAAATGATCTGTCCTGGAATTTACCCTCGTGTCAGGAGGATTTGAATAGTAGGAAAGAAGATATGTTTGCATGTAAATTTTCCACAGTAATTGTAGTGTCATATTATGAGAACATCCCATGGATATCAAAAGGCTTTTGTGATAAAGTTATTGAAAGGAAAGTATTTTGTGGTTAACAAGTTAAGTGATTGTATACAAACAAATTATTGGTGTTTAAAATTTTATTTTATTTTTTTTTTGAGGTAGGGTCTCACTCTAGCTCAGGCTGACCTGGAATTTACTCTGTAGCCTCAGGGTGGCCTCGAATTTGTGGTGATCCTCCTATCTCTGCCTCCTGAGTGCTGGGATTAAAGGCGTGCACCACCACGCCCAGCAAGATTTTCTTTTTTTTTTTTTTTTTTTTGGTTTTTCGAGGTAGGGTTTCACTCTAGCCCAGGCTGACCTGGAATTCACTATGGAGTCTCAGGGTGGCCTCGAACTCACAGCGATCCTCCTACCTCTGCCTCCCGAGTGCTGGGATTAAAGGCGTGTGCCGCCACGCCCGGCTTAAGATTTTCTTAACTAATTGTTCATCTAACATACTGCCTTGGTCATAGTTGTTCAATATTGATATTTAGAATAACCCCAAGCTACATGTAGGCATATTTTTTCATTATAAGAATAAATTTTATGTGCTAGAGAGGGGTCTTAGTGGTTAAGGCACTTGCTTGCAAAGCCTAAGGACCCAGGTCTGACACCCCAGGACCCACATAAGCCAGATACACAAGGTGACACATGCATTTGGCGTTTGTTTGCAGTGGCTGGAGGCTCTGGCACACCCATCCTCTCTCTCTCTCTCTCTCTCAAATAAATAAGTAATAAAATTAAAAAAATTAAAAAAAAATGCATTTTATCATATAAAAGAAATCACTGGAACATGCATTTATATACCAATGTATTCCATGTGTATTTCTGGTTTTAGATCTATATTTATACATGAAATACACATGTGCCAAGGGAAGGTTGATAGCAAAAGACCTTAGAATTAACTAGCAGCCAATCTAGTTGAACAAGCTAACTACTTCCTTACAAAAGACGAAAAATAATGCAGTGGGTAAAAATGGTATGAAAAGTAAAATAGACATAGAAATATTTAGCTGAAATATCCCAGTGACATTGTCTATTCAACGTAAAAACCATGTTGATCTACCAGAGAGGTAAATGAAGCTTGTATTTGTAAACTTCTAAGATGATCACTTTTAGCCGGGCGTGGTGGCGCACGCCTTTAATCCCAGCACTCGGGAGGCAGAGGTAGGAGGATCGCCGTGAGTTCGAGGCCACCCTGAGACTACATAGTGAATTCCAGGTCAGCCTGGGCTAGAGTGAGACCCTACCTCGAAAAACCAAAAAAAAAAAAAGATGATCACTTTTTAATTATACTTGACATTGACTTGCTAAAGTTTATTTTTTCCCTTATGCAGTTAGGACAAATTCCAAGTGAGAGAACAGTTATAAAAAATACTTCAATTATTCATGCTATGTGAGTGACAGCTCACATATGGTTACTTTGGGTTGACCACAGCCCAATTCAAGGTGTCTTATAGATATTCTAGTGTTTTTTTTTTTTTTTTTTTTTTTTTTTTTTTTTGAGGTAGGTTCTCACTCTAGCCCACAGCTGACCTGGAACTCACTGTGTAGTTTCAGGCTGGCCTCGAACTCACAGAGATCCTCCTACATCTGCCTCCCAAGTGCTGGGATTAAAGGCCTGCACCGCCACACCGGTTTAGATATTCCAATAGGAAGATGAAAATACGATTCTATTTGCCCAGTGATTTAAAATTTAGACTCCCTGAAAGTAAGCTAGATATTTTTCGTGTTTGAGAAGTGAGGGTATCAGAAGGTTTCACTGAACGGGGGGGACTGAGGTTAGAAGGCAACTGCCCTCAAGCCACCGTTCTTTTATCCGGACTCATGTTCCTCATGCTGCAAAGTGGACATGTTCACTTGTAGTGTTGGATTAGGCAACTCTTCTGTTCAAAGCTTCCCAGTGGCTTTTCACTTCAATTAAATAAAATTCAGTCTCACCATGGACTACAAAGCCCAGTAGGGCCTCTTACTCACCATTTGCCAAACCTCTCTGTTGCCTCCTACCTGATCTCTCTCTCTCTCTTCTCTCTCTCTCTCTCTCTACCTTCTTCCCTCCTCCCTGCCCTCCCCCTTCTAGAAGGCATCCTGACTCAGCATGTTTTACTCTTTTTCTGTTTTTCTTTTGAGAGAGAGAAAGAGAGAATTGGAGCACCAGGGCTTCTAGCCACTGTAATCAAACTTGTGTCACCTTGTACATCTGGCTCATGTGGGATCTGGAGAGTCGAACATGGGTCCTCGGCTTCACAGGCAAGCTCCTTAACTGCTAAGCCATCTCTCCAGCCCTGTTTTACTCTTTTGTTGCATTCAAATCTTTCTTTTCTTTGTGCATTCAGTATGTGCACGGTGTGTGATGTGTACACATGTGTGCAGATGTCCATGCCCCATGTCCACGGGTGCAGAGGCCAGAGGAGAAAGCCAGGTGTCTCTGTCTTATCTCTCATCTGCATAGCTTCTTGAGGTAAGGCCTCTTCCTCACCCAGAGCTGCTGTCTGTCTGCAAGCCTCAGTTATTCTTTGTTCTCCATCTCTTCCACCGACTGCTTTCCTGTGGACAGAGGGTGTGATTATGCCCATACTTTTTTTTTTTTTTCTGGCCTTTCACGTTAATCACTATGCCATGACTACTGCTTCAGCTTTTAAAAAATACTTTTATTTATTTGCAAGCAGTGAGATAGAGAAGAGAGACAGAAAGAGACAGAATGGGTGCACCAAAGCCTCTGGTCATTGCAAATGAACTCCAAATGCATACGCCACTATGCAGCTGGCTTTATGTGGGTGCTGGGGAACTGAACCCTGTTAGGCTTTGAAGGCAAGAGCCTTAACTGCTAAACAATATGCCCAGCCTCAGTTTTTTTTTTTTAAATACGTTTTAGATATTTATTTTTATTTATTTATTTGAGAGAGAGAGAGAGAGAATGGGTGTGCCAGAGCCTCCAGTCACTGCAAAGGAACTCCAGATACATGTAGCACATTGGGCATCTGGCTTACATGGGTCCTGGGGAATTGAACCTAGGTCCTTTAGCTTTGCAGGCAAGCACCTTAACTGCTAAGCCATCTTTCCAGCCCTCCAGTCTTAAGTGTGTTGAGTTTGGTGAGTCAATTTTGGTCGTCTTTAACTAAAGAGGCCCTTGTGCTTTAGCAGCAAGCACTCTTAACCACTGATCCATCTCTTCAGCCAGCCTCTCTCATTCAAATATTTACTGAAATGATTCCCTACTAAGGAGAAGCCTTCTTATAAAATATAAAATAGCATTTATATCTTTTATTATTTTTTTATTTTAGAGAATGCAAGGTCGAGAGAGAGAGAGAGAGAGAGAGAGAGAGAGAGAGAGAATTGGTGTACCAGGGCCTCAGCCACTGCAATTGAACTCCAGACACTTGTGCCACCTAGTGGGCATGTACAACCTTGTGCTTGCCTCACCTTTATGCATCTGGCTTATGTGCGATCTGGAGAGAGATTGAACATGGGTCCTTAGGCTTCACAGGCAAGCACCTTAACCACTAAGCCATCTCTCCAGCCCACATCTATACCATTTTATTCTTAGACATCTTTTTCACCTGACAGGTGCATTTTATTTTATTTATTTTATTTTATTTTTTGGTTTCTCGAGGTAGGGTTTTATTCTAGGCCAGGCTGACCTGCTATTCACTACGTAGTCTCAGGGTGGCCTTGAACTTATAGCGATTCTCCAGTTTCTGCTTCTCAAGTGCTGGGATTAAAGATGTGTGCCACCAATCCAGCTGACAGATGCATTTTTAAAGAAACATTTGATTTATTTGAGAGAGAGAGAGAGGGAGAGAGAGAGAGAGAGAACAGGCATGCTAGGGCTTCTAGCCACTGCAAACAAATTCCAGATGAATGTACCACCTTGTTCATCTGGCACATGTGAGTATTGGGGAATTGAACCTGGGTCCTCTGGCTGAGCAGGCAAGTACCTTAACCACTAAGCCATCTCTCCAGCTCACACAGATGCCTTTTTATCCTTTATTTCTATCTGTGAGCTCCCATGCTTAAGGTGCACTATGGCTCTTTACTGCCTTCCATGTGCTTAAAATGTGTCTGGCACATGGAAACACTCTGATAAAAATGTACTTGTGGAAATGACTAGGAAATGTTATTAGCCAGATGTTAATTAACTAATGAGTGGAGAGTCAAGATGTGGTGCATTTACACAATGGAATCTGACTCAGAATCAAGGAATAATGAATTTATGAAATTTGTAGAAAAAAAAACCGGGTGGACTTGAATAAAAAAATCATACTAAGTGAGGTTACCCAGGCTCAGAAAGACAAACACCAACATGTTTTCTCTTATGTTTGGATCCTAACATAGACCTGTTTCTTAGCTTATGAGTTGTAGTAAGTATCAGTTGTACTGGTAAGAAAGCTAGTTTGAGGCCTGGAGAGAGGAGAAGTGGGGATGGATGAGAGGAGGGTATATTTGACAGGCAAGTGGAGAGAGAGAATACAGGGGCTGGAAGGGTATAGAGAAAACTGGGGCGATGGGAAGAGTGGGGAGCTACACAAAAGTAATGATAAACTAATGATAGCATGGATCAGTACCACAGAAGCCTTCCTCTTGGTTAGTTAGTTAATTAAAATATAACTCTCTTAAAAAGAGCGAGAGAGCAAGAATGGAGAGAGATTGATAGTTTGAGAAGCACCATGTAGAAAGCTTTACCCCCAAACCATAGACTATTGCTAGTAAATAACAGTGTCAAAACTAGGTTACTAAAGGACACAGAGCTGTTGTCCAGGGAGGCCTATAAGTCCTCCTCCCCAAAATGTAGGCCACCAGAATTAAATGATACAGTCCTATTGCTGAACACACCACAAACTGTAGTTACAGGACACTGTGGTCATAGGACATTGAGAGATCATGCCGAGACTGAGTGGGAATCCAGCTCTTCACTGGCTGGTTCTCATAGTGTTGGAAAGTACCATGCGAACTGCTTGGGGGTAAATGTCACCAGCAGCATGAATAAGCCAGCTACAAAACCAACCAGTCAGGCAAGTTGTACACACAGGTGCAACAGTGGTACATAGATTATGGGGTTAATCAATTGCTCTCTGATTGGACATGAAGCCTGTTCAGTGGTGGTGGGGGGGGAATTTATTCCTAGTACTGAGAACAAAATCAGAAGCCTATGGCTTGGACCCTTTAGCTAAAAGGAGAAATTATGTCCATCAAAAAACTCTTTCAAATGTCTATGTTTATCCCTTTTGATCTATGCTTCTGTCACTCTTGGCTAGAGAATCTGCTTTTAATAGATGTTGGTAAATACCAGGGAGATCCAAAATCCATCAATATGACAAGAAAAAAAAAATTCTGACTGCCTAGCTTGGGATCGTCTGTCACATCTGCTAGGATGTAGGAACATCACAGAGGAAGTGGAATATCAGATATGAGTGCTGCTCTCACTGCCCGTCTGAGAACCTCTCCAGGGAGGTGGCAGTAGACACTGAGGAGACTCAAAACATAAAATCAGAGGCTGCAGAGAGCTCAACACTAAGGGAGACTTATGTCCTCCAAGGCTCAGAAAACATTAAGGAAGAGGGGCACAGAAAGAATGTAAGAGCCACAGGGTGGGAAGGTGTCATCTGAGGTATTGTTCCCACCACATGATACACGTATGACCCCATAGTGACTACCGATAATGCCACTGAGGAGGGCCCTCAGGAGACAGGGGCAGGAGAGTGGGATCATAACAGCATAATTTGGGGGCCAGAAAGACGACTCAGTGTCTAAGGGAATTTGCTTTGTCAAGCTAGATGGCTCAGGTTCAGTTCCCCAGTCCTCTGTAAAGCCAGATGCACATGTGTGTCTGGAGTTTATTTGCAGTGGCAGGAGGCCCGAGTGTGCCTATTCTCTTATTCTCCCTCTCTCTTTCTCTCTATTTCTTCCCCCCACCCTTCTTATCTCTCTCTCAAATAACTAAATAAAAATATCTTTTTAAAGAAAGAGTATAACCTGATGAGACTATGGTCAAATTGCAGTAAGTTCGTACAATAAAGTTCTCAATTAAAAAAAAGAGAATAAGCAGGCGTGGTGGCGCACGCCTTTAATCCCAGCACTGGGAGGCAGAGGTAGGAGAATCGCTGTGAGTTCGAGGCTACCCTGAGACTCCATAGTGAATTCCAGGTCAGCCTGGGCTAGAGTGAGACCCTACCTCGAAAAACCAAAAAAAAAAAAAAAAAAAAAAAAAAAAAAAAAGAGAGAGATAATATACCGATGGACTCTCTGTTAAGCTTTTCAATCTGTTTACTTTATTTATGGGAAATAATTTATACTGTGGCGCTCTGGCTTAGCGTTTTTCTCAGTTCATCATCTAGGCTACTGGCTAGAGGCGGATGGACTCCAGTATTTTCATGATTCTAGAATTCCTGAAGCAATGAGGTTTTCTTACAATGTGACAAAAACTAAGATATCATGAAAGTATGTAGAAGATAGAGCTTGTTTATGTAGCATTCATTTTGGATTCTGTTCTATTAATGTCTCCAGGATTTCATAGACATATATTATGAATGTTATTTTTGTTTATATTTACATATGCAAGGGGAAAAGTCATGTATTGAAGTGGAGGATATTTCTGCCTGTAAGTTCCATGTTAGGCTCTGCCAGGCCTTGAAAAGAAGATTTCGAGAACATTGGCTGGTTGGTTTATTTCCCTATAGCACTCTTTAGCAAATCTTAAACCTTAGAAAACCTTCAACCTTTCAAAGAGCCCCAGGGCATTCAGTTACCTTACCTTGTATTACCTCCATGTAAAGGGAAAGCTTCTTTTCATTCATCCTTATGAGTTTTTTCTTTCAAATTTTGTGTATTTAAAGTGTATGCTATTGCTAAAATAGCATTTATGCAATGAGCAAGGAAAGTTAATGGAAATGTTTGGAGTAGTTGGTCAGGAAAGCACAACTGTCTAACTGGATTATTCCTCCATTCTAAGGGGTAGGAGAGCATTGAATATAAAATAGATAGACTTGGGCTGGAGGGATGGCTTAGTGGTTAAAGCGTTTGCCTTTGGAAAATCCAAAGGACCCAGGGTCGATTCTCCAGGACCCATGTTAGCCAGAAGCACAAGGGGGCACACGCGTCTGGAGTTCTTTTGCAGTGGCTGGTGGCTCTCGCCTGCCCATTCTCTCTCTCTCTGTCAAATGAATAATAAAAAAAAAATCGATAGACTTATGAAAGAGACATCACTGAAGTGGGCTTACTTGACAGGATTCCTGGTGGCATCAGGGTCTTGAGCTGTGACCGAGCCTATGGTCGTGTTGATCTGAGCATCTTCTCGTATTTGGAGAACGTAGGCCAGTTTGCTGAAGACAGGAGGCTCATCTACGTCCTCCACCACGATTCTCACAGTGGCTGAATCTTTGAAGGGGCCCAGGTAGAGAAACCGGGGTTCGACATGGGGATTAGAGGCTTCCACCTTGAGGGTATACACTTTCTTCTTTTCAAAATCCAAGAGCTTGGGGAGGAAAGCGACATATATATTTTTTAAAGCAGCCAGGACACAGAAACCATGTCAGTGCAAATCCCTGGTGAATGAGTGCGATCAGACCACGCAGGGAAATCACTACCCGTTAACGTGATGTTGGGTAGGGGAAGCATGGATAAAGTGTGATTCATTGTCCCATACCCCAGATCATTGGGCAGGAAACTATTGTTACAGTCTGTGATGACGTGCGGATACCAGGATGCTGCTGTTGAAAAGTGAATGCTGAGGTACTAAGCATCATGCTGGGTAGAGCGGGAACCCAGATACAGGAATCTGTCACCCTCTGCCCCATCCCTTAACAAATCCTTGTGTCTGATTTAGAGAGGCTACCAGGGCCAGCTGGCAACCTGTAGTAGACTGTTCTGTCAGATGTTCTCACATCTGGTTTGAATTGCACCTGCTGAGTGTTTAAAACTTGCTGGTGGCCGGGATCCCACCCTGGCCCATTAAACTAAAGTCCCTGGGGTGGGAGATGCTAATCTGTATTTCTAAACACCTTCAGGTGATTCCAACATGTAGCCAGCATTGAGAATCACAGGTTTGCACCATGACTCGGCTCTTTCCCATTCAAATAGCATGTTCATTTGTGTGTGTGTGTGTGTGTGTGTGTGTATGTGTGTGTATGTGGTAAGCGTTAATAAAATTCTACCAATGATATCCTGATAAGGGCATTCAGCTAATTATTTGCCAGAGAAAGGAATGATCGCTGTTGTCAAGGATCTTTAGGGAGAACATTTTTGCCTTTGGAGACATAGTGAACACAAGTGCTTATTGCTGACTTTCAGTTTCTGGTGATGATATGACAAGGCTCACTAGAAACACCGTTAATCAAGCCGCCGGTCAATGTGATTTAGAGGGCTAGGCAAAATTTCAGTTAGAATCTGATAAGGCACCAAGAAAATTAAAAAGGTTAATGCACACTAATGGGCTTCCTAATTATATTACGGCATAAAACATTGGTCTGAGTGTCACTTAAGCATGTTTTATTGTGTTTCCAGATATCAAGACACATTCTGTTTTTTTTTTTTCCCTAGGTCAAATCATTTAATCGTATAAAACAATGAAGACATTCTTAAGAGAAAAAATTTTCTTGTTTTTTACACCTATCTTTTTATATTTACCATAGAACCATTGTGGGCTAAAGAGGGAAGAAAATATTACACTATGCATGATAAAAATGAAATCAGTTAAAATTCATCAAAATCAATATTTTTAGCCTTGAGCCACATAATTTGTTTTTTTTTTTGGCCATGACCACACTTTGATATACTGTTTTCTGGCGCTAGACAATTTCGTGAAGTAGAAGAGGGGACACATACAATGGTGAAAAACAGGAATTCAGAACATAAGAGATTTGTCATTACTTATTTCCCCCTGAAAAGTGCTAGAGAAGCCACATGAAGTTTGTCTCCTTGACTTAAACTTGTGGTCTTTGTAGCTCACCTCTCTCTACAATAGGTCATCTTGCCCTGCTTGCACTAAACTTTTCCTTCAAAGCATGCACCCCCATTTATAGTCACATTGTTTGTTTGCCTTTTTATCTCTTCTCCCTGCCTTGGAATTTCCACCAGAGAAGAGGGCGTCTGCACCATGCCAACTCCAGCACCTAGAACTGTGTCTGACACTGCCTAGCTATTGTTCCTATTATTTATTCCATGTACCTTTATGAACATCATTTGTCTACATTGTTTGCTTGTGCCAACCCACAAGGTCTCAGTGGAATTAGAATAGGTATTTTTAGAAAAAAAAATTGGAAGGAATGAGCAGTCTCTGGTAACTTGGGAACCAGAGGACAGTGTGTGTGTTGGTACGGTATTTAAGATGGGACATTACCTTTTTGACAGTTATGATCCCTTCTTGGGTCTCCTGGTCAGTGACGACATTAAACACATCCTGCCCCTCACCGTCCATGATGCTGTACTCAATCTGTGCGTTTTCTCCCACATCAGCATCGCTGGCTTTGATCCTGCCAATCGGTGTACCCGGCGGAGCAGACTCGGGGGTTTTAAACTGGTATGTACCTAATAATCACCAGACAGATGGGTGAGACACACACAGACTGGGCATACTCCATTGCAACAGGCAATCATCTTTTATACAGGGTTGCATTGCAAGACCCCCCTGCAGATACCTGAACTTTAACTAGCACTAAACCCTCGATACAGCGTACGGTGTTTTGAAAAAATACATATATATCTCTGGTAAAGTTTAACTTATTGAAGTGGTTACAATAAGGCAGTAGCCATAATGGTGCTTTCAAAAACTACTTACATATCTCTGATAAAGTTTAACTTATAAACTAGTTACAATAAGACATCAACAATATTGACTAATGAAAGCTACCACAAGGATAATAATATATGGTAATGAAGGTGTTTGGAAACTTATGATTTTTTTTTTAATCTCTGGAATAATCCAGTTAATACTTTTAGCCTGTCATTGACAATGGCTAAATGAAACGTACTCAAGCTTTGGACAAAGGGAACTACAATTAAAACAACCCCTCCTTTTTTTTTTAGCCGAGCATAAGGCATTTCCATGGATGGAGAATGATTCGTGTTTTCTTCGAAATAATTTGTGGTGCTCTGATCTCGCTGTCTTTGCTGCCATGATAATTAAGAACCCATCTTCAACTTCATGACCTGTCTCTTTGCAAATGGATCCACTTTTCTTGTCCTGCAAACTGACTTCTAAGCTTGTGGCATTGTGCGAAGTAAGAGCTAAATGTAGGAGCAGAAGATCTTGAAGAGATAACTGGAACTGTGACTTGAAACCAATCATTAGGTGCTCTTTAAATGAGGTCTTCCTGCAATTGCTAATACTAGCAGAAGGTGAAAGCAAATTATAGCAATTTGGAGGACGTATCCAGGCAGCCATGTTTTGCTCATAATTGGAGCTGGATCTTCTTACAAGAGTTAGGGATTGGGTAAGAACACTGAGTGATAAAGTTCATTACTGTTTTTCTTTAAAGAAAATTTCACTGTACTGTTCCCTGCATAGGCTCTTCTGTACTTATTTGCAAATTCAAAAAACTGTATTTTGTAGATGACACTTTTCTCATGTCCTCATGCTGCAAAATCAGCTTAAAGTCTACATGTGAATTTCCGTTGAGATCTGACAGGCTGGCATGTATTTACAACTATTATAGTTATCCAATATATATGTTAATAAAAATGAAAATTATTTTACTCTCATCTGTTATATTCTGTCAATTGGTCATTAAAAATGACTTTGGAAAACCCAGAATATGGCACCACTAAAATATAGGCCTCTTGTAACATTAACTCCCTGAGTATTGGGCTCATGGCTGGTAAAGTCATAAAGTAGAGTAAGCATTTCTCTAGAGCCTCCAACTTCTGCTCCCAGGAATGCTTGGCCCTTCTGTATTCTCTCCTCTCCTGCCTTGGCATATGGTCTGGTAGGAGGTAACAGGATATATGAGGAAACAGCAGAATGAGTGACAAATTCTCAAGGTACCCCGTGCTGAGAATCCTTGCCTTATTTTCCCCAGGGTGGAGTGAGTGGTGAGCCTGGTCTTTTCCTTTTTGGCTGAAATTTGGGGAAATTTTAGGCTCATAATTTCTTCTACCTATATAATAAATTATTACTCTCTCTGCTTTAGCATTTAGATAACTGATTGAATACTTGGAAAAGATCCAAAAACATTTTTTCTATTGATCTATGGGAGTCTCCATACTAAAGGAAGCTGGTATCAGTTGAACATCTTTTAAACATGGAGTGAGAGAATCAGAGGGTTTTCTCTCTCCTCTCTCTTCCTCCCTCCCTCCCTCCCTCTCTCCCTCTTTCTCTCTCTTTCTTCTTTTTCTCTTTATCTCTTTCTCTCTCCCTTCCTTCCTTCCTTCCTTCCTTCCTTCCTTCCTTCCTTCCTTCCTTCCTTCCTTCCTTCTCTCTCTCTCTCTCTCTCTCTCTCTCTCTTTCTTTCTTTTTGTTTTGGATGATAGGGTCTTGCTATGTAGCCCAGATCAGCCTGGAACAGAACCCATGACCCTCCTGCCTCAGTGGCCTATGTGCTAGGCTAAGAGATGTGAACCACGGCATTCCATTAGTTTATCTACTGCCTGATTGAGATACATTTTTTAGGATAACATGATCAGAAATTTTGGTGTTGGAAGAAAAATTGCACTAAAACCAGTTTCCACTCAAGTGTCTATGGGAGAGTATAGTCTACCGTGTGATATAAAGGTGGTATTTATGAATTCTGTATTTCTTCCTACCTCATCACTGTTAATGATTTTCAAAATGACTTTTAGTCTCTCAATGAGCCATCATTTATAAACTATTTATGATTACAAATTGGCTGAGTACATAGCAACTTCTACAGTTATATTTTTAGAAACAAGAAAATGATAAATCCTTCCTTTACAAAGCTTTGCAAGCATTTAAAGGAGATTACATGCCTGATTAAGTTCCCAAAACATGGAATCAACCTTTTCCTAACAAATAGCAGCATGCTTGTATACGTATGTTCTGCACAAGCAAATTTATGTCTCTGGCAGTCTTTTTAATAGGGGAAAAACAGAGCAATGATGCTGCTTTTATAACAGCCACATCAGAAATTGCCCAGCTAATTACCAATGGCAGAACATAAGCATTCACACTTCCTAAGCGTAAGTGGTGTTTTTGACTCATTTAAATAATTTTAATAGAAGTGTCAGTTCTTTCTAAGTCCACTGATTTTGACAGTAACGAAAACGTGGAAAACAAGTATTCTTGAATCTAAAAATTGACAAAAGCACACTGGAGAGACTAATTCAAGCAAATGTCCCTACTCTGAGGGAATCGGGGAGGGTTGTCATTAACATCCGTCAGCGTGATGTTCACGGTGGTGGTCCCTGACAGTCCTCCCATCTGGCCGCCCATGTCCTTGGCTTGGATCACCACTTGGTACTGCTCTCTGTTTTCTCGATCCATGTTGAGCAAAGCTGTCTTGATGATACCTGTGGGTGTGGAGTTCAGGAGTGGAAAGGGATGCGTTAAGAATTCTTTATTGAATCATTTATTTATGCAAACAAACAGCGACTGTCACCTACAATATGCAAAACGCTACGCAGATGTCACAGTGATACAGAGGTGATTACGCGCAGCCTTTACACTGAAGGAAATCACAATCACACAGGGGGAGTAAGAAATACACTCTCAAGAGCCTGTAATACACGGAGAATGGAAACAAGTACAAGTCGAATCCTATAGCAGTTTGGACATACAGATATTAAATGTTCTAAGACGATATTGCAAAATATAACTTGGCACATGGCACCAGGTTGTGTATTACAGTCGCTGTGAGCTAAAAGGCATTTTGATGAACCATATGCAGATTCTTAGGCAAGCCCTATCCCTGCGTTGAAGTCTGAGTTTCACATTACTGGATTGCCTAATTGCTCCTCAAATATACCTTCCATAATAGATGTTCTGAGGATTTTTTTTTTAAAACCACAAAACTGTGGTGCTAAGAAAACACAGCCCCAGTTCTCTCTTGATTATCATCCCATATGATTCTTGAGAATTTAGGTTTTCCTAAAGTGGATGAGAACATTAGCTCAGCTGGTCCCAACAGTACCAATACTGTAAAGTTGGATTAAAGTTATCTCTATTGTTAGGTAGTTAAAGATAATGACTTAAAAGAATTTCTCAAAGTTTGTCTAATCCCTATGCAGTGTTTATGCTTAAATTCACTTTCTTTAAAAATCACTGGAGAAGGCTTTATAACCCTCTCCAGTTGCACATTCAAATGCTTAACCACTAATGAAGCTGAAAATATCTTTTCTCCCCTTTTTAACAAGAGTACCTCAGACAGCAGGTCAATTTTATTCCAATAGTCTTGGCTTCAAAGAGCAGTTACTTTCTCTTCTTCAAATAATAGCACTTCACCATTTAAGTACAAGAAAGCACCTTTGCCTTTTGTCTGCCAGGTTGAGTAATTCTAATTTTTCACTCTCATTGTATTTTTTTTTTTTTTTGAGGTAGGGTCTCACTTTAGCCCAGGCTAACCTGGAATTCGCTATGTATTCTCAGGGTGGCCTTGAATTTATGGCGATCCTCCTACCTCTGCCTCCTGAGCGCTGGGATTAAAGGCGTGTGCCACCACGCCCGGCTACTGTCTTTTTTTTTTTAATTTTTTTTGTTTAGTTTTATTTATTTATTTGAGAGCGACAGAGAGAGAGAGAGAGAGAGAGAGAGAGAGAGAGAGAGAAAATGGGTGCGCCAGGGCCTCCAGCCACTGCAAACAAACTCCAGATGCGTGCGCCCCCTTGTGCCTCTGGCTAACGTGGGTCCTGGGGAATCGATCCTCGAACCGGGGTCCTTAGGCTTCACAGGCAAGCGCTTAACCGCTAAGCTATCTCTCCAGCCCCTCATTGTTTTTTAACTCAACATTTCCTTTCTCCTTGGGACTCTTTCCAAGTTCATTCACCCTTTATCACATAGATTTCCATCTGGATGTAGTAACCTAGAAAGGCTCTGGTTTCTACTAAAAGATGCTTGAAAAATGTATAAAGGAAACTTGACTTCTACTGTGATAGGAAAATATTTTGTAGAATTTACTGTTCAGTACAAATGCTTTCTTCTGGAAATTAAATCATCAGATAGCATGGTAACTTTGTGTGTGTGTGTGTGTGTGTGTGTGTGTGTGTGTGCGCACACAGACAAAGCAGGGAATGTTCAAAGGACTTAAGGCAATACATTTTGTTTGAACAAGGATGTATCAGATAACATAGGCTAGGCAACAATGTCACTACAAACAGTGCAAGAAAAATCTCAGTGGCTCAACACAACTGCAGCTCAATCTTTGCTTATGTCCCCGCAGGCAAGCAGAAATCTCTGTTCGCAGGTACCCCATATCAACAATGGTCTCCGTGATCGCTGTAGCCAGGGGAAGGGAATGTGGCAGATTATGCACAACTTGAAAAGTTCTGATTGGAAGTGACTTGCCTCACTACTGCATTTTGTTTGTGCAAATAAATCACATGGCTACATTTAGCTGTACAGCAGAATAGAGAATGCAATACTATCAAATATCTAGAAAAAGAAGAATTGGAGTATCTGTGAACAGCCCTGGTAATTGTCCAAAGGGCTACTCTTGGGCTTGAGAGATGCCTTAGTGGTTGAGAGCTTGCCTGTGAAGCCTAAGGACCCTGGTTCGAGGCTCGATTCCCCAGGACCCATGTTAGCTAGATGCACAAGGGGCCACATGCATCTGGAGTTCGTTTGCAGTGGCTGGGGGCCCTGGTGTGCCCATCCTCTCTTTCTCTCTCTGCCTCTTTCTCTCTCTGTCTGTTGCTCTCAAATAAAAATAAACAAAATAATTTAAAGAATCTTAAAAAAATAAAAATAAAAAAGGGCTACTCTTGCCTGGGAAGATGACTCAGGGGTTAACAGAGCTTTCTTGGAAGCCTGTTGACATGAGTTCTGTCTTTCTCAATGGCCACCTAATGCTGGATGCAAAGTGGCACATGTATCTGCAATCCCAGTACACCTGTGGCAATGGGAGAACCAGCAAGCTCACAAGCAGTGGCAGGAAAGACCTTGTGTCAGAAGATGAAAGGGGAGGTGAAACACTTTGAGCACATGCATGTGCCCGTACACATGCATCACACACACACACACACACACACAAAACAAATAGAAAAAAATGTACAAAAGGGCTAATTTTTCAGCTTCATTCAAACTAAGTGGGAAAAAAATAAAAGAATGTATAACTTTTCTAAATCTATTCTATATAACCTTGGTGGATGAAAGAGTCATTGTCAGATTTCTTTATTAAAATGATCTGGATGTCATGCTTATAAATACATCAGTAGAGTGTGGCAGAGGAACACAATAAAATCCAATTACACTGATTGTTTTACTTAAAAAATATGCTAGCTCAGCTGAGCATGTCAATTAAAATTATGGACTGTAGAGGGGAAAAAACAAGTACTCGAACCTGTTTCTGATTCAACGGAGAAATAGGGCTGTCCCTGCAGGATGCTGTAGACAACTTTAGCACTGTTCCCATACGTCGGGTCATCAGCATCGGTTGCGGTGACTTGAACAACGAAAGTGCCTGTAATGACAGAAACGTAAATTGGAAACAAATAAAGTTCATTTAATTCCTAGGTCAACAGGCATAAAAAGGAAGCCTCATCTTAGCTCACTTTGTACACAGCTTTCACCACGAAGACAAGTAGAGAATTTCAGTACAGTGCTATGTTAGGAAGCCATGGATCCTTTGATTGGAAGAGATGATATTACCATTAATAATATTATGAGGATTAAGTCAAAGACAAGCATGGGATTAAATAGTCATGACTTTGGGTGGAACTACTGCTAGCCACCTAGCAATTCTGTCCAGTTATCTGGGACTGAGTTAATCAACATCTTGCATTAGTTCGTCCATAGGGGTTAAGTTTCAAACTGTCCCATCAGGAGCTTACTGTGCTGCTCTCACTGATGTCCTGTGTCCTGGACTCCAGTGTGTCAGGAAAGCCACACATGCAGCGGCTATTTGTGTCATGAGTAGTGCCAGTCTGAGGACAAAGCCGAAGAGGATGGAGAGCCACTAAGAAGCACCTTTTGCCCCTCTTGAAATAATACCACGCTAACTTCATGTGTATGCTTGCATGTCTATTTCACTGGAGAGAAGGTCTGAAGATTTCATCATTTGATTCTCAAAGGGATCTGTGATGAAGACAGTCCTATGGCTGGATTCTGGTATTCCTATCGGACAATCACTAAGCATGCAGCTCGAGTTGTCCTACCCATGAAAAGGGCGGGATGTTCCATGTAGGGACTGTTAGAATTTTTAATTGCTTTTGTAATATCCAGCCATCTCATTTCCTGAACAAATAGAATACACTCTGTCAGGGTGGGCTGCTCTGGATGTATCATGTGGCTGCATGAGACACGTCACCCAATTCTTTTTTGTAGTTTGCCCAAGTTGGTGGAGAGAAAATGATTCTGAAGAGAGAGCTAACAGAAGTCAACAAACACCCAAATTCTTATTTGCATTAATATAAATTTTGATTGCTTTAAGAATGGGATGGTTTGGATTCTCTAAGTGCCTATTGAGTGACGGATATTGTACAAGTGGCTCTGTCTTTGTTTTCTTATTTAATCCTCATGAAAACCTTTAGGAACAGACATTTATCATTTATTTTTCTTTTTTTTTACAGATGCAGAACTGGAGGATCAAAGAAGTCAGGATCAGAGAAATCAAGTAATTTGCTCAAGGCTACGCCACTGGATATAGTGAGGATAGGTTTGAATTTAGATGTGTTTGATGCCAAAGTACATTTTACCTCTGTTTTGTGCTATTACTTTTATGCATTTTTTCAAGGTGTGTTTATATATCAGAGTGACGTTGGCTCATCATGGCAAATATCACATCACTGTGCCTGTATGTAAACTGGGAAAAAATTCCTTTCTTTTTCTTTTTATTAGGGCCAGCTTTCCCAAACTATTTGCAATGTGTATTTAATTCTTTAGTGGTTTCAAAAGTGAATGTGAGCCGGGCATGGTGGTGTACGCCTTTAATCCCAGCACTTGGGAGGCAGAGGTAGGAGGATCACCGTGAGTTCGAGGCCACCCTGAGACTCCATAGTGAATTCCAGGTCAGCCTGAGCTAGAGTGAGACCCCACCTCGAAAAAAAAAAAAGTGAATGTGTAGATTGTGACCCTGTGAATATGGTCGCAGGCATTCTAGGTGGTGTGGGTGACAAGAAGAATGATCTTTCATTAACTCTTCCTCCTTTTGCCACCCAGAAGGAAGATATTTTTGTCCCCCAACAAATCTTCCTTTATTTATTTGTTTTTGTTTTTCGAGGTACGATTTCACTCTAGCTCAGGCTGACCTGGAATTCACTGTGGAGTCTCAGGGTGGCCTCGAACTCGAGGTGATCCTCCTACCTCTGCCTCCAGAGTGTTGGGATTAAAGGCATGCGCCACCTTGCCTGGCAAACATTCTTTGTGAAACAATTCTATTTCCCTTCTTTGCTTTGGTGATGGCTTGTGATTTTCCTAACAAAAAAGTGGCTTTAAGTCATGAAAACAAATTTATTCATGAGAATATATTTGATGCTTTGTGATCATTTTCTTGGACTGGGTATTTCCCAAGTCTTGGACCTGTGGCCTACAGTATGTCTAGTATATAACTGACAGAATCATTGAAATGATTGCCCTTTTGAACTTGACAGAGAGAAGACACAAATCTCCCCTTACTTGGGTAGTTAGAGTGTGCCCCTGTCTCCCATGAAGCATTTCAATGCTTCTAAGTGTGACATCTGTAAAATTTCCCCCTTGATTTAAATCCTGTGTGCCTTCCCCCGGCTTTAAACAAATTAAATCCACATAAACTAAACTTAAAATTAGTAGTGAACTTGTGCATAAAATATTAATCTACCATATTAAATATTGCAGAAGTGCCCACTATCTGCATATTATTATTGTGAGCTTCAAATACATTTTCTCAAAATACTTTTCCAAATTTATGATCACTTAAAGCCATTGTTGGTATTCTTTAGACTGAACTACAAATTCAGGCTTTTATTTTCCACTGGGGAGCTTCCTCCATTGAGCCTAATGGTGATATGGGCTAAAAACAATAAGTAAGGTTGTTGCCTTTGGTCAAGAAGCAGCAGGAGAGACAGCAGACAAAACAGTCCCCGTTTCTCCCTCTCACTCTCTCCCTACTGCTTTCATACCCTTATTGTTATAGGAAATGCTGCTTCGTAAACCAGTCATGATATGAGAGTAGGGTAGGATTAAGCAATGGGGGTGCGCTTACAAAAAGGATATATGTGGATTGTTTGAATATACTTTTATATGCTTTTGGAACTTGGCATCCAGATTCTTTCAACTCTGGCTCAAGGCTCTTCACGTGGTGTACTAAAAGAGACCCAGTTCTTGGTGGATAGGGCATCTTACCGACATCGGCCATCTCGGGGACAGTGGCTGTGTAAACCTCCTTAGTGAATATTGGCTCATTGTCATTGATGTCATGGATCTTGATGATGAACTCGGATTCAGGCTCCACGGGTCGCCCTGTCTTTCTGTTGACAGCTTGAGCTCGAAGGATGTAAACGGGTTTTTCTTCCCTGTCCAGCCTCTTGGTGGCTTGTATGTCGCCTGTGTTTTCATTGATAATGAAGAGATCTCCTGCTCCATCTCCTGAAAGGATATATTTAAGTGATCCATCTCCTCTATCCTGGTCTGAATGTAACTAGTGTAGGAAAAAAAAAAAATTAAAGAAAGTAAAAGTCAAGCACATGGTCCCCAACTGTTTTTGTCTTTACCATGCATGCTATGTTAACTTTCATTCAGTCTCCTTTCAGGCCTTTTCCTTTTCACTATTCATGTGACCTGTCAATAGTAAATGCCATCTGTTACCATTACTATGTGTCCTTATAACAATGGCATTATCTAGAATGAAATAGGATATTTAGAGATCGTTCCTATTTTGGAGAAAGGAGGGTGAAAGGCCAGTACAATAGTAAACGCCCCCAAACAGAAAAGCGTAGCTGGATGAAACCCACTCAGCTGTCAGATTCCACTGGCACACTCTCACTATATGCACACAGATATATTATCCACATGATCTACTATTGAAAAATGACTTTGGTGCCTGCATCAGATGAACCCAGGTACATACTTTCTTGGTGAATTTAGGGATCTCCCCAGGTCTTTGGTTATGGAGATTATAGTCTATTTTCTTGGAGGGTGTGATATTTATTAGCTGATAAAACTCAATAGAAAGCATTTGAGACACATCTTAAGGGCTCTACGAGCAACGCTTTGATACCACATCACCAGGTCACTTATGCAATCGCTTGGAACAATGGCATCTAGCAGTCAGAGTCTGATGAAACAGGAAAGGACTGTGTAATATGCAGAGACAGCCTAAAGTTGCATAGCCTGCCTTATGAGGCAGGAGCGCCCCACTTCTGAAAGTGATCAAGCACAGGTGATAATGATGCATTGTCACTGAATCGGGGGGGGGGGGTTAAGGATAGAATTCAAAGAATTCTCAGATGCCATCAAAGTGCAAGTTGATGGTCCTAACTTGGAGAAGGACTTTACGTTTTGTATTGAAAAGATAACTTCTATAGTCTTTTAAAAACTTAAAAAAATTATTTATAAGCAGAGAGATACAGACACAGAGAGACAGAGAGAGTATGGGCATGCCAGGGTCTCTAGCCACCGCAAAAGAACTCCAGATTCATGCGCCACTTTGTGCATCTGGCTTAGGTGGGTCCTGGGGAATTGAACCCAGGCCATTAGATTTTGCAGGCAAGTGCCTTAACCACTGTTGCAGTCAGATATGCATTGCTGGTAGAAATAACCCAATCAAGAGCAGCTTGTGGGAAAAAAGACTTGAAGGGAAGCTCATGATGGCAGAGAAAACAATGGCATGAGCAGAGGGTGGACATCACCCCCTGGCCAACATAAGGTGGACCATAGCAATAGGAGAGTGAGCCAAACACTGGCATGGGGAAACTGGCTATAACACCCATAAGCCCATCCCCAACAATACACTGCCTCCAGGAGGCTTTAATTTCCAATTGCCATCAGCTGGGGAACTTAGCATTCAGAAGACCTAAGTTTATGGGGGACACCGGAATCAAGCCACCACAACCGCTGAGTTATCTCTCCAGCCTAAGTCTACATTCTTGAGTTTCTATGGTTTCTTTTACTGTCCTCTCCACCCACCCAGAAGAAGTATGGTTTTCTAACAATCTACCTCTGTCCACAGATGTTCAGAAAGCGCTTTCTGTTGGAAAGCCCCAAGTCATCGGCATCAGTGAAGACAGCAAGACAGTTGCGGTGGGACCTTGTTCTCTGCTGTGTGACAGAGGGGCTGGGACAACAGCAACAGGTAGACAGCTCTGTGTGTTCTGGGTCGACACCACATGAAATGGACTCTCCCACACACAGAAAAAGATCTTATAAAATCATCCGGCCAGCCTTTCTGAAAGCGTTTTCCATAGAATACCAGCTACACAAACAGCAAAGGGAAAGGAGCCTGTGGTCTAATACATTTTGAAAATAATCTGTCTCTTTCTTGGCATTACATATTAACATATGAAAGGCTGTGAGTGCTCTCAGTTTTGAACTGAACTTGACTTTGTTTAATGAGCTACTTAAGGCTTTTTTTTGTTTATGCATCTTTTTGGGGTCTAACCCATATGAATATGCCCCTGATAGTGTTCCAAGAGAGACTCTTTTTTTTTTGTATCCCTGAGCTCCTTTAATCCATCATGGTAGAGACAAGAAACTGGAGGCTTCGATTTATCTTGTGTTTCAAAACCACACCAAGCTCATGTGCGACCCATGAGGTGAGAATTTTGAGGGCAGCAAGATGCCCCATCGAGTACCGGGGGCAACATTCCCATGTTTCGGGACGGAGAGGCTGTGTCCAATGCCACACGGCTACAGACAGTTAACTGCTGAGTTTGAAAACGAGAGTATTATTCATACAATTAGTAGCTTTGAAAGCAATTTGGCAGATATAATGGAAGATAAATGCGAACAGGGAGGAAATTGCTTAGAAGTGAGACAAATGCAACACAAATGTAAGGCAGGAGCTCTCCATGATTTGTGTAATGTGATGTGCCGAGGAAACGCTGAAACCACGACGACACGGAAAAGTCACTGGGGAAAATTTAACTCCGCATTGTCGGAATCCAGTGACTGAAGAGCCCTCTTAAAAACCCATTTCATTAACTCCCGAGGAGAGCAGCGACCACAGCTGCCATTTGGGGCCTTATTCCAGCGCGGCTGTGGTCAGCAGCTGGGGACGGTACACGGGCTGTGCACACAAGTCTAAGCACAGGTCATGTTCTCTGTCTTTCCCTCACCAGGTAGGAGACTACAGGAGAGCCAATTAACCTCCCAGAGCCAGGACCCTTATCAGTAAGATGAGGATAATAGGAGCCGCAGGACACGCTGTTGTGAGGATCTAATTAGAGACCATATACAAATACCTCATTAATTGCCACGTAACTATGCGATAAAAGCACGATATGTGTGTTTTATAAATTATAAAGCGCCTTCCAAATTAAAGGTATTGCTAACATCATTAGCTCTTAGTTCATAATCAGCATGTTTTTGCTCTTATTCTGACTTTGAGAACTTTCTTTGAAGACTTGGAAAACCCAATTTTATAAACACCCAGTATCTCTGAGATAAAATCCGTTATCAAAAGGCAGTATTGTCCTACATGGTGGCAACTGCTGTCTTTACATGTGACTTATGATATTCTGCATTCCACTAGATTATAGGCTCGCCTTGGCCGGTTCTTTCATCATTTTCAATATGTAATTGTTGCACACTTAGTAGGTGAATACCACATCTGGTCACAAGATTTATTCAGGTAAAAGTAATCACAAACTTATTTTCAGCTGTCAGGACAGACCATTCCGATGACTTATAGAATAAACACCTGAGACACCAAAGGCACAGAGGAGATGCCAGGGAAGAGGGTGACCAGGGACTGCGTGGCAGATCACAGTTCTGATTTATCAATATTTGAAAACCAGTGGGAAAATGCATCTCTGCACTCAGGCATGGCCTGACAATAAAACGATTTAACCTCCTCCTTCCCTTCACCTCCCAGGGTGGGCAATCTGGGTCTGATGGGCACTAGTGTGGGCAGCAGAAACCCCCGCAGGCTTCAGGAGGCCTCTCTTCCCCTTTCCTCCCCTCTGCTGAGCTCTCCAGGTACAATTCTTCTCTCTATTCTTGGGGAAAGAAGAACTTCAGTGTCTATGAGAGCAATGGCAACATCCAGACTTTCGGGGTTTATTGAGCACTTAGATTTAATTGGATTTTTTTCTTTTGTGATGTCATTCCTCATGGCCACTGTAAAAGACAAGTTAAACAACAACAAATAAAAGGTTGCAGGCTGCCCGAGGCATGTTTTTACTAATTTCAGTTTAATGTGCCTGTTCCATTAAGTTTAATCATCTAGTCCACTTTTAATGATTCACCATCAAGTAAGAATTATCCACTTTGCTGGGCGTGGTGGTGCACGCCTTCAACCCCAGCACTCGGGAGGCAGAGGTGGGAGGATCGCCATGAGTTCGAGGCCACCCTGAGACTACCTAGTGAATTCCAGGTCAGCTTTGGCTAGAGTAAAACCCTACCTCGAAAAACAAAACAAAACAAAACAAAAACCTCCAAAACCAAAAAATCACCCCCCCCCCAAAAAAAATTATCCACTTCCCTCTGAAAGTCCCATCTCACCTGTGGCTAGCTGGGCTTTTCACTACTGTACCTGTGACACTCTGAACCTGAAGAAGTTTCAGGTCTGTTTGTTTTTCCTGTTCACTTTTTCTTAAAACAAATGTCTTGGAAAACAGAGGAATTTGCATCGTGTCTGTCACATGATCCCATGGAGGGTGCCACCGTCCTTGGGCGGTGGTGGCATCTTTGCCTGAGGTGCTGCTATGTTTCTAGGAACATGGCATCCTTTCATCTGCCACATGTAGGAACTCACAACTTAATTTTGAATTAAATTCAAGAGTATAACCTTAACTGCCCAGAATTTTAGTAGTCTTCAAAGCCAGCGAGTGCGGCTTTACTACGCTCATGTTTCCGGTGTGTCACTGTGTGAGTTGGTCATGTACCTACGACAGCCAGAAGTGAGCTTAGAAAGGGAAATAGATGATGTTTGAGTTATGGTTAATATGTTTAGAGAGGGTAGGGCAAATACAGTGTGGCTCTTCAGCAAAGGATTGGTTGCTAATCTGAGATGTCCTGGGACAATCCGAGCATAGCTTTGGCAAACAGATGCTGTCTGACTGAGGCTGAGGTAGCGAAATGGCAGCTAAAGCACACAGAGAGAATACCGTTATGCCAAACGGGTTGAATATCACTTTCCTTTGATCTTAGCCAAAAGGATGAACATTGATCAATATTATGTTACATTAGAAAGTAAATCCACATTCAAGTTATTCCAAATGAGTCTGAACTGAATTGAATATACACATAGATGTCTATTAATATTCACACACTTGTATCTAAACATAAGGCTAATAAACCTGTTTTTTTTTTTTATTTGAGAGTGACAGACAGAGAGAGAAAGAGGCAGAGAGAGAGAAAGAATGGGCGCGCCAGGGCCTCCAGCCACTGCAAACGAACTCCAGATGCATGCGCCCCCCTTGTGCATCTGACTAATGTGGGTCCTGGGGAATCGAGCCTCAAACTAGGGTCCTTAGGCTTCACAGGGAAGTGCTTAACCGCTAAGCCATCTCTCTAGCCCTAATAAACCTTCTTAATATTGTGCGAAGGCTACGGAGATCTTGGTGAGTAGAGCTTAATATATGAGTAAATTGATCCCTGCTTGAAGTTCATGGCACTGATTCTACTTTAGAGATTACATAAATAAAAATATCTTTTTTAAAAAATATTTTTTAAATTTTATTTATTTATTTGAGAGAGAGAAAGAGGAAGAGAGAGAGAATGGGCATACTAGGGCCTTCAGCCACTGCAAATGAACTCCAGATGCATGCTCCACCTTGTGCACCTGGCTTATGTGGGCTGAGGAATTGAACCTGGGTCCTTAGGCTTTGCTTTGCAGGCAAGCTCCTTAACCATTAAGCTATCCCTACAGCCCCAAGAAGATGTATTTTTTAAATGAAAAGATTTGAATTTGAATGCTGACTTATTTCTTTTTATTTTTACTTATTTGAGAGAGAGAGCGAGAGTGAAAGCGAGAGAGAGAGAGAGAGAGAGAGAGAGAGAGAGAGGGAGAGAATGGGCGTGTCAGAGCCTCCAGCCACTGAACTCCAGATGTGTGCACCCCCTTGTGCATCTGGCTAACATGGGTCCTGGGGAATCAACCTGGGTCCTTTGGTTTTTCAGGCAAATGCCTTAACCACTAAGCCATCCTTCCAGCCCCTGACTTATTTTTTAATTAACAAGTTACTCAAATCATGTAGATCACCTTACGTTGTCCCTTGTAACACACTTTGCATAACAGTCTTGTCAGCTATTCCTCTTCTCTCTTCTCCCTTAAATGTTGAGGCCCTTATAGGCTTCTGTCTCAGGTCCTTTCTTTCCACCTTTCACACATGATCCTTAAGTGATTATCAGCTTATCTTCATGGATGCAATTACTATCTATTTACCATTGCCATGAACGGCCAGCAGGACCATTTTCTTGAGATCCATTGTCAAAGAGATTTTTGCCTCTGAAGCAATTTTCTTTGAGCACTTACACTCAGTGTATCCCAGCTGACCTCATCATTAATCCCGCAGACATTTTCCTCTTCTTGTGGGTCTCATATCTCTGAAGGCTACCAGAGGTCACCTAGGCCACCTCCAATGTTGCTGTCTGTACATTTCCTGAGCCACCAACTCCTGCTACCATTCTAGCTTTTACAAGCACCTTGCCTCACCCAATTTTCTTGGTTTCCATCATAAGTTCTCTTTGAAATATTTTTTGTACTCCAAGCACACTTATAAGCTTTCTTTCTTGCTAGCTATTTTCTTCGCTGTCACTAGGCCACATTTATACACCACCACCTCTGAAGTTGTCACTCTTTTAATTAAATCCTTCAGGGTCTTCTCTCTGCTCTTGGGATAAAAGTTTTCAACATGGCCTCCAAAGCCCACCATGGCCTCTGTGGCTCTGGGTAGCTTTGTCAGCCGCTATCCTTCCTTGTTAAAGTCTTCCTGTTCTCACCATATTCTACCCACTGAACATACCTTAGTCTCTTTCTCCACGTAGTCCCTTTGGCATAAAGCACTTTTAGCATCTTCCCCTGGTTAATCCAACACATATGTCATACCTCCTTAATCTGTCTCTTCTGGGAAGATTTTTCTATGCTTCTAGACTAAAATTCTTCTTTGTGGGATTAATGATGAGGTCAGCACAGTCCATGACCTGTTTTATAGCTATTTTCATAGCAGATCACAATTTCGTAATGGAAGGCATGGAATCTGTCATTTTCACATTTGTGTTCTCAGCACCCAATGCTCAACAAATGAGGGTAGAAAAACAAAGAATGAGTGTTGTAAGGATTAACTTAGATACCATATCAATGATCAAGGAAGGTTCCTGACACACAGCAGACAATCAATCAATCTTAGTGTCCTCTGTCTTCTCTCTTTCTTGACTTTAGGCAAGCTCTGCATATCAAGAAGTCACATACGGGGGCTCTAGAGGTGGCTTAGCAGTTAAAGTACTTGCCTGTGAAGTCTGAGGACCCAGGTTTGATTCCCCAGTACCTACATAAGCCAGATGTACGAGGTGGTGCATGCTCAATGTCGTGCATGTGCACAAGGGGGCACATGCATCTGGAGTTTATTTTCAGTGGCTAGAGGCCCTGGTTTCTCTTTATCTGTCTGTCTATCTCATAAATAAATAAAATATTTTAAAAGAAGAATGTACATATGTTCCGGAAGTTGCCAGAAAATCTAGTAGTTACTACAAAACACATGGTCTAATCTGAGCAATCCAAGGGCAGAATTCAAGTTGCTGCCTCCGATATGAACGGTTTTCTTTAGTGATCAATCAAGCCTCAATATAATACTAAAACCAACTTGTGTTAGATTTGTCAACAAAAACAGTTATATATATATTAAGTTCATTGATTATCATGGAATACTGAATCACATTTCAAGTATCATTCTATTGCAGAAACTACTGGAAAGTGCTTCATTTCACAGAAACATTGCTTCATTATAAAATAATTTAATGCTGTCAAGTGAGACCGTTGAATATTTGTTGGTCTTAAGCGCCACAAAAAAGCAACACACAAACCATTCTAATACTTGTCTTTTATAAACTTGCAATTTAGGCTCAGAAGCACTGACTCATAGGCAAAAGAAAAGATTAAAAATGGAAATAAAACCCTCGCATCCCATTACTAAGTCTCAGTTGGGGAAAAAAGTTAAGCAAAAGTCTGGAGAAGGAACTTGTAAATTGGTAGGTCGGAACCAGGGCATGTGGAAGCTCTTTGGTGGTTTAGGAAGGCTTCTTGGAGAAGCCTAGGTTACTGATGGAAAGAAAACGACTTAGCAGTCACACAAGTGCATGGCATGGTTTCAAGGTTCAGTGTGGGAGAAAATCAGAGGAGACCTTGAGTATGTGCCTGGGGTAATAAAAGCCATAAAGTCAGCAAAAATAGAAACACTCTTCCCCTTGGATTTCAGGGTCACATATTTTCTCACACTGAACTCAGATGTGCAAGGGAAGATACGGCTTCTTGACTATTTTTTTTTAATGTAGCTTATCCCTCAAGCTCTAGTCCATTGAATATTAGGAACTCAGTATAGGTTGAATATTGAGTAACAATTTAGTGGAATGCAACAAAGTCTGCCTGATTCAATAGTAGTATCTTTAGCTCGTAGATAAATCTCAGGCTTTCTACTGCCTTTCTCCTACTTCTAATCTAGCCTGGAATGACCCCTGGGTATATGAAGGAGAAGAACTACCTGGCTTGTGTCAGAAAGATATTTGGGGGGCTTTTGTACCAATCAGGCAGTCCTACTGTTCTATCCCCTTCCCAACATCTCAAAGCAATATATCTCATCCATTAATTTCCTTGGGGGAATCTGGTTTTGGCAGGAAGAATCATGATGGGACTGTTTGTATTCTGCCTCTCCTGTTGGCATTCTGTCTGCCTGTGACCTCCTTGTTGCTCTTGGCCTGTGTGGTCTGTACTGCTGAATTGCTCTGACCTTGCTCGGTGCCATCTAGGGATGAATCAGCTCCATTCTTCTCACACAGAAGCTCAGGAAGCCCAGGGGAAATGCGGCGGGCTCCTCCTTCACCCATGATTCTCTGAAGGGAAATTAGAACTGCGTCCTCTATCTCACCCTCCCACAGTCCCGCCACGGCTCTGTGCAGTGACGAGAGGGGGAAGGCTAAGTGTTTGATAGCCAGGAATGGGGGACCTTTTGGTTTCAGGTACATCCCTCCACATGGATGTAGATAGAAGGAAGAGCCAGTTCCCACTGTCAGACTTGAGAACGTGACCGGTAGCTGACAAACTGACACAGTTAATGTTGGATTACTACGTTTAGAAATGGGATTAGTGAGCTTTATTCTGGCTCTAAAAGAGTCTAGAAAAATCTATTGTTTCTGCTGGTAAAACTTGGGACAGAGCTGCCTCTTTATCCCACATCCCATTTCCATTACATCATATTGCTCTTTATGACTTGAAAAATTATATTTTCTATGTAATTTAAATAACTTAATTGACTTCTACAACAGCAGGGAGAGTTTATCTTTCAAACATTCTCTGATTTAATTCATCATCTAGTAATTGCTCTGGTTGGGATTTTGGAAAACACTAAAAGCAGGTATTTGTGAAGTCTATACTAGAGTGTTCTTTTTTGAAGGATTTTTTTCTCAGTGGATCTTTATATTCAGTTATGTGAGCATTCATTAAAGACTTATGCTGTACCAAACAAAGTTGTAAATGCCCAGTTACAAACCTCTTGGTTTTCAAGCCTACATGTGGTCATCATTTTGTTCTGGATCAACAAATGTTTGTCTGGAGAGCTCATCTGTGCATTATAAGATGTTTAGTAGCATTCTTGGCCCCTACCTCCTAGACATCTATAGCGTATTCTCTAGTTATGACAAGAAGAAAAAGTGTCTGCTGATGGTACCAAGTGTTTCCTTGGCATACAAAATTGAGAACACTGGTCTCTCTCTCATCAACTCATCACCTGTTTCTCTATCATCCATCCATCCTTCTATCTTCCAAGTTTCTTCTCAATGTGTAGCCCACTGTCTTCCACAGTTAGAGAACACAGTAAGGAGTTCTAAATTTGTAGAGTTTCTGAAGCCTGACCCCACGTGATTCAATCTTTTGTCTTCAGTTAGATTTAATAACCACTGAAGCAGACCTAGTGTTGTGTGGAAGAGAATGTCTGAAAAAGTGCTAAAAGCAAAAGAATTTTAAGTCTAAAGGCAGGAAAGAAAGATCTATTAATTCCCTTGATATTTATCTTTTACACTCAATACCTTGAATTTAATGTCAAAAGGACCAAACTGTTTTCAATGAACAAAACTTCAGTATTCTAATAGTGTGGTAGGCAGGATAATGGTCCTTTGGAAGATGTCCCTGTCCTAACTCCCAGCATCTGTCACTATGTTACCTTATGTGGCAAAAACACTTTGTGCATGTGCTTAAGGTAAGACTCCTTGTGAGGTGGAGTATGTTGGATTATTCATGTGAGCCTGGTTTAATCTGAAGGTTCCTGACAAGGAAACGAAGAAGCAGAAAGCTGGAATCAGAGAAGGAACTATTACAGAAACACGAAAGTGGGGGAATTTGAGGATGATCTGTGCCTTATTTCAAAGGCGGAGGAAGAAGTCATAGTCCAAGGAATGCAGGTGGCTTCTAGAAGCCAGAAACCATAGGAAGACGGATTCTCCCACAGATTCTCTGGGAAGACACTGTGGGTATTGTGGTTTCAATGTCATTGTCCCCTATAGCTTCATGTGTTTTGAATACTTGGTCCCCAGCTGGTGGCAGTTTGGGAAGGTTGTGTAGCTCGTGGGAGGTGGAAGCTTGCCGGAGGAGGGCAGACCTCGAGGTCACTGGCCGTTTCCTCCTGCTTGGGTCACTGCTCCGTCATGCTCTTCCTGGAGTGATACGATTGCTCCTTGAAAGAAACCCTTGAACTGCTTCTGGTGGGATGTTTTACCTTAGCAATGAGAAAGCAACTGTTATACCATTTTTTTCTCCTCCTTCCCTAATTTTGGGATATGACCTCACTTTGTACCCCCTGCTGGCCTGAAACTCACTTTGTAACCTACACTGGCTTAGATCTCAGGGTAACCCTCCTCCCTCAGCCATCTGAGTGCATGAACCACCATTCCTGACTCTAGAAGGACATCCTGCAGACACTGTGCTTAGTCCACTGAAGCAAAGTTCAGACTTCCGACCTCCAAAACTGTAAGATGATCCATCTGTACAACTTTAAGCCATTAAATTTATGGTAATTTGTTACAGCTACACCAGAAAACAAAAACAATAATTCCTTATCTCTGGAATTCAAGGTGCACCTAAATTATATGCGGTTCATCAAAAATCCCAGTGGAAGGGGGGAGAAAGCAAACCCTTACTGAACACATACACGTACCAGGCACTGCAGGAATACATAGCTTGCTGCATCGATTCTTGCAATGCCTTTAGGAGATAACCTTTATGCTCCCATTTTTGTTTCAGAATAGGAAACTGAGGTCAAAGAGGTTAAGTAATTTACTCAAAATGAAGGGTAGAGCCACAGGAAGGATATCAAGACGTGCTTGGCTCTCAAGTCTATGTTTGCTCTCATCAGAGCAAACAGCCAAAGCAGGGCTCCTCGCAGTAACCGAACAGTTTTGGATTTGTTGTATTTATCACATTAGGCCCCAGGCTAAGTTATTTGTACATTCTATTGGCACAAATGGTACAGACTGTAATAGATGTTATTGTTCATTTGGGATTTATCAATTAAACAAATGCCTGTTTGGTTTATTAACTGCATGGAGTTATTTCCCAAAAAGGCATTGTTTACTGCTTTTTTACTTGGCTTTTGAAGTCCAAGGTCTTTCTTGTCTTGGCAGACTGTGACATTAGTTTCAGCTCCTGCTTAGCCTAACATTTTCATTTTCCAAAAGCTAGTGGTAAATTAAGCTGAGAGCCAGATACCCAGTCAGGAATTGATTTAGTAAGGTGTTGTAACTCATCACTTATAATCCTACCTTCTGCCTTACATTGCAATCTCTAGAGAGAATGCCAAGTTCTTAGGACACACAGACAGACAAGCAGACAGACAGACACATCCACTTGCATTCCTTATGCCTCCTCTTTCTCCTTCTCTCTGAAATATATGCCTTATAGGAAAATCAAAACAGATAAAATGCAGACATTTGAGACATGGTAGACTTTTTATCCCCAAAATATTTTGTTCTTGAAAGGCACCAAATGTGCTGGATATTACATTCTTCTATGTCGACTCTTATTTAGGCTCTAAAAAACTTGAAACTCCACCTTTATAAAGCAAGTAGTTGGCTCGAGGGAGGAACTATTGCTCTCTCAAATTCACAGTTCTTAAGCATCCTACATCCGCAGAATAAATGGCAATTAGATTTCACATCGTGCTCAGTCAAGAAAATAATGGGAAGCAGTTCTAGACAGGGAGGTTCTGAGTTCTCTCCTCGGCTTTCTTGCTTTGGAGCAAGCTATACGTTCTTAAATGATTAGGAAAGGTTCTCTTGGGCTGGAGAGATGGCTTAGTGGTTAAGTGCTTGCTTGTGAAGCCTAAGGACCCCGGTTAGAGGCTCAATTCCCCAGGACCCATTTTAGCCAGATGCACAAGGGGGCGCATGCATCTGGAGTTTGTTTGCAGTGGCTGGAGGCCCTGGTGCACCCATTCTCTCCCCCCCTTGCCTCTTTCTGTTTCTTGTTCTCAAATAAATAAATAAAAATAAACAAAAAAAAAGAAAGAAAGAAAAGGTTCTCTCTTTCCCCTCTATGGGGACTGTGAAATCGTCAGTGAAGAAAACTGGCTATTGTCCTATGGTAATGCAGGGGCAGTGTTCTCACTGTGTCTTTAGTGCCATGAAATCGAGTGCTCTTTTTACTAGCCTCCAACTTCTAAGCATTTATAGTGCTATCATTTGCCATCCCATGTAAAAAAACTCTTCCCTACCTTGCTGTCTTAATGCTGTGGGATAAACAAGTCCATCAGATTTAACCCGGTGGAAACAAGTGGATTCCAGCCTTGGTGGTGGTGTTCTGGCAATGACCCTGCGGTCCCTGGAGCCACCTCAGACCTATTTTGTCACATGTGAAAGGACTGAGTTATGCTCAACTGAGTATTGATGTGCATCACTGGCAGAATGCTTGTGCACACGAGAGCATGTATAAACTGCTCAGCCCGATGATGTGAGAAAGCATTATCCTTGTCATTTATCTTACTATAAATTTTCTCAAAGAAACTTCCAGAATGTCATCGCAGATGCCTCAGCCCGCCAGCGGTGATTTCTCTTGTGTCACCTTCTCTTCTGTTTCTCCCCACCTGGCATCTGCCCCTTCTTCAGGTGCCACCTTGATGGTTTGCATTGCAGTGGAAGTCCTGACTGCCACATTGCCATTTTAAAACTCAAGTAAGTGATGTCTAGACTATTGAAAAGGATAAACCCAAACCAAGTGATGTCGCTCAATTTTGTCTACGTGACTTAATTTTTTTGGTTTGATTTAAGAAGTTTTTTTTTTTTTTTCCCTCTAAGAGGCAGGTGGATATGCAATCACCAAGATCACAGCTTTAATTCAACATCAATACTGCCCCTTTCCCCTTTAATTAATTCCCATGGCTGGGAGGATAGCTAGAATTTTAGAGATACTAATAGGGTAACAGAGCCATGCTTTACCTAACCTCAAGATGGTCAGTTGGCTCCCTGCAGAGAAGCCATCATCTCATCTCATCACTACCAAATCCAAACTGAGCCAAAGTAGACCATACCAAACCCTGATCTGCCAAGTCAAGCCAAACCAAACCACCAAGCTGAAACAAGCCCAACCAAGCACCCCAAAGTTCCTAATCTAAGACAGAAGTGATCTGGATCCTTATATATTACATAGAGCACGTGAAATACACTGATGTTTTAAGTTTATTTATTTATTTTCAAGTAGAGAGAGAGATGGAGAGAAGATAGACAGAGAATGGGTGCCAGGGCCTCTTGCCACTGCAAATGAGGTCCAGTTGTATGCACCAGTCTGTGCGTCTGGCTTTCTGTGTGTACTGGGGAATTGAGCTCAGGTTGGAAGACCCTGCAGGCGAAAGCCTTAACCACTGAGCAATCTCTCCAGCCATGCTCATGTTTTAGAGAACTGTGTATTAAGACAGAATTCCACTTGCATGTCCTCCTTCATGTTTCTCTTGGAAATTGCACTCATAAGTTGAGGAAAAGAGTTAAGATGAGTTTATTTTCAAGGAACTATTATTTTTCTTTTGAGAACTCTAAATACGGGGGTTAGAAGATACAATTAGTTAAAAAACCCAATTAGTCATTATATAGAATTTCCGTATTCTTGAATTATATTTTTCGCCATAGTTTTTTTTTTTTTTTGATTGGGGGAGGGTGAAGAAAATCACAACCAACATTCTCAGGTCCTAAGAAATGTCTTCTTTATTGAACTCTTGAATTGTCTTCACAAAATAGTTTCTTAGGAGTTTTCAGAAAAAGAAATTTTCTTCCTTTTAGATGACTCCCTTTGATAGAGATGGTTTCCATAAAGGACTTTTCTTCTTCTTTTGTAGGCTCTCAAGCCCAGGCCTATCTAGAATCCATTCTGTAGCCCAGGGTGGCCTCAAGTTCATAGCAATTCTCCTACCTCAGCCTCCCGAATGCTAGAATTACAGGTAGGCATTTGAAAATCTATTCATGTGGGCTGGAGGGATGGCTCAGCACATAAGGCTCTTTCCTGCAAAGCCAAAGGACTCAGGTTCAGTTCCCCAGGACCTATGTAAAGGCAGATGAACAAGGTGGTGCACATGTCTGGAGTGTGTTTGCGGTGGCTAGAGGCCCTGGTTTGCCCATTTTCTCTCTCTCTGCCTCTCTTGCTCTCTCAAAATAAATAAAATTCAATAATAAACTAATAAGTAAAATTTTAAATATCATTTAAAAATCTATTCATTTAGTTATTTATTTGGGTGATACTAGGGATTGAACCCAGGGCCTTGAACGTGTTCAGCAAGCACTCTACCACTGAGCTATATCCTCAGCCCTCCATAGAGGACTTTCATGATCAATTTCCTTCATATGTTTGCTATTTAATACATGATCAAACTTTAAAGACAGTGAGGTAGGTGTCAGCCCAGTAACACAAAACAGTATCCCTGCTAGGCATATCAGAGCAGAGCATATGATATCATACAAGGGGAGTATCATGTCCAGAGGTGATGACAATCAGTAATGCTGTGTCATGTACTTCAAGTTCATGGGGACCGTGGATCTTAGATATTCTTCTTTTAGCACACACACAAATGGTAACTTGTGAAGTGATATATATATATATATATATATATATATATATATATATATATATGTTAATTAGCCCAGTTATAATAGTCATTTTACAGTGTATACTTATATAAAAAGCTTATTAGGGCTGGAGAGATAGCTCAGTGGCTAAGGTGCTTGCCTGCAAAGCCTCAGCATCCAGATTTGATTCCCCAGTACCCATGTAAGCCAGATGTACAAAGTGGCACATGAATCTGGAGTTCATTTGCAATGACAGGAGGCCCTGGTGTGCCCATTCTCTCTCTCCTTCTTTCTCTCTCTCTCCCTCCCTCCTTCTTCCTCTCTGTCTCAAATAAATAAAAATATTTTAAAAAGCATATTATTTACCATATATAATCTTTGTTTCTCAATTGCTAGGAAATCTTGAAAGGTGGTTAACATTCTAATTATAGTGCATCAAAAGGTTAAAATACTTATGAATATACTTAAGAAAAGAGTACAGTATAGGGGACACAGTTTTGAGATAATATGATGGGCTTTTCTCTCCTGAGGTCATTGTAGCTTCATTAAAATAACATTTGGCTCTCCAATGAGAAAAATCTGTGCTATGCCCCAGTGGGAATAGAAAAATGAGTAAGACATTCAGTCAAGGGTTTTGTAGCATTTACAGAGATATAAATATTCAAGTGTAAATTCAGTATCTAAAATAAATGGAAAGAGCAGTCCTAAGACTACATATGAAACACTGCTCAATAATTCAAGGTCAAAGTTTACCTTAAACAAGGAATCAATTATTTTGCTCTTAAGAAGGTGAAACAGTCAGTATAATTAAAGAATTAAATCAACATTAATTTTCCATAATAAAACTCCAGTTCAATAATAAGTAGATAATTATATGTAACAAATTCAACTTCTAAAATTATTATATCTCAAGTGCAAAGAGTCAGTTTTGAAGCGGCTGGATGCCCTGAACCTTTTTATTATGAAGAAATAAGACCAGCTAGTGTGCAGTGTGTGTTACACTTTTATTGCGTTTGGGGAAATAGAGACACGTTCGTGTGTCCACAGCGCTTTAACTGCTGTTGGTGAGATATGCTCCAGGCGTCCTTGCTGCTCTGGCCCCAGGACAACCCTTGGACACCAGTGGAACCATACGCCGTTCACCTTTCTTTCTCTTTTCTCTGGATTCATCCTATTTGAAGGCACACATATTGATCTTCCCTCAAATCCTTATTAGTGAGTTAAGATACGTGAGGCCTTTCTAAGCCCTCTCTCTGTATAAATTTATTTAATCTTCACCTCACTAATTTTGTTACTTCTGTCACTTAACAGTTGAGAGAACAGGGGATCAGAAAGAGGTTAAATAACTTCCCCAGTATTGCACAGATAGGCTGGAGCTCAGATGCAGTCAGACGATGAGGATATCAGCTTACACCGTGGTGATATGCGTGGAAAGTGTCCTCCCCAGGCTCTTGTGTTTGAATACTTGATCACCAGTTTGTGGGTGCAGTTTGGGAAGTTTGTGGAGTCTTCAGGGGATAGAGCCTTGCTGGGGGAATTGTGTTACTGGGGGCGGGCCTTGAGGTGTTATATTCCAGCATCACCTGAAGCTCTTTAGCTTTTCTGCTTCTCCCTGCTGACGTGACAATGTGACTTCAGCTGTCTGCTCCTGCCATGCTTTGCCCCACCATCGTGAAACTTCCCCTGGAAACTGTAAGCTGAAGTAAACCTTTTATTTCCATAAGATGCTTTTTGTATTATTCTGTCCCAGCTATGAGAAAGTAACTGCTATACACTCTCTCAAGAATAATTGTTGAATGAGTGGAAATTATTTTCTTCCAAAATCTATTTTAGAAAATGTCACAGTGGAGATAACTTTTTCAATTATCTTTTTGACTCCGGTCTCCATTTACTCTTGTCAGCATTAAATCCCACATCCAAAGTGATATTTCAGGTCTTTTGTTATGCTCCCAAGTCCTTTGAAAGATACCAATTACCTAAAATATTTATTTCAAATATGCATATATTTTTATCTTTTAAAAATGCCTTTATTTTATTGTGCATATGTATTTTCTGTGAAAGTAGGATTAAAAAAATGGTAAGTATTTTCCCTGTGAAAATTGCTATCATGTGGTTTCTTTTCTTATTCCAGGTCTGTAATTTAAAAATTGGACTCCTTATGCTGGATTTTGAGAATACTTGTTACTTTTAAATAATTGCAATATAGCTTTCTTTCTTATACTTTTAGGAGAACTCATTTTCATTTGTATTCCTTCTTTAGTGGCCAATGATAAGTTTGCAAATAACACTGGTACACTTACTGTGCTCGTGAAGCTTATATTTCATTTAACCTTGGCTAGTGGCATAAAATCTTGTAGGAAGGTGAAGTTTGATACGGGCAACTTGCACCTGCATAGGAAGTGGCCTTCCTGAGATTACAGTGGTGCATTGAAAGCTGAACATAATCCTCACCTGATGAAGGCCACCAAATGGGGGAACCCCCTCATCAACGTGTTCATTGATTTCTGGTAAAAGAAGTGTTGACTTTGTTTAATAATAGTACCAAGTTAAGATTAATTAATGAGGACTCAGCAATGTCTATAAGTAGATTCTACCCAGTTTTTAATAGAAAGTACAGGTGAGGATCCATGACCTTTAACAACCACCAGCTCTGTTTAACGTGTGGAACTCAAAGGTAAAATAGCCACTTCAGAAACCAGAGGGATCTGAACTCTTATCTCCCTTTTATTCACCTTGATCCCTGCAATCTGTGTGACAAATTGAATTCAAGCAGGAGGCTCTGGGCTGCCAGGAGCACAGTGAAATGGAAGTTGGAGGATTGAGGATTGGGTCTTTATTTGGCTGTGTGTACACTGTGCTGTTTGTTCTGTGGCCTGGACAGCTGAATACTTGCCACTGGGTTCATGATCAAGGTCAGACTTTCTAACTTCTCTGCTCACCACATGAGCATGCAGAGAAAAGTTTAAGAGTCAGAAAACAGCTGCCACGCAGGACATTTTCTTAATATCAAAAAGCAGATGGTGCAGCCGGGCGTGGGCAGGGCAGTGTACGCCTTTAATCCCAGCACCCGGGAGGCAGAGGTAGGAGGATCGCCGTGAGTTTGAGGCCACCATGAGACTACACAGTGAATTCTAGGTCAACTTGAGTTAGAGACCCTGCCTCAAACCCGCTCCCCCTCAAAAAAGCAGATGGTGGCAAATACTAGGGAGAACCAGGATATATCAATACATCAAGAAGAGAGAGCCAACTCTCTACCATGAGATGGGTCACCTCAACCCCATCTGCCTGGACCCAGAAGTCACTACAGAGGAAGTGGTGACACAAATACTGCTCTAACAGGTAGCCTGAAAACCAGTTCAAAGGAGATGGCGACAGACACTGTGGTCACTCCAACCTCATAAAAACAGAGATCCAGAGGCTAGAGAGAAAGCAACACTAAATCAGATCTCTGCCTTGCCTGACAAGGCTCAGGGAACATTGTGGAAGATGAGGCAGAAAGACTGCAAGAGCCTTAGGCACTGACTGAGGCCTTTTGGTCCCCATAACGAATACCAATTACCCCACCGGAGAAGACCCTCACCAGAATTGGGGCTGGGGCAAGGGGGCTTAAGAATACAACCTTTTTATAAAAAAATCAACATACAATAATTTTTTTTAAAACAAAAAGCAGATTGAAGTTTTTTTCATTAAGAATGTGGAAACAGGGCTTGAGAGATGGCTTAGCAGTTAAGGCGCTCACCTCCAAAGCCAAAGGACCCAGGTTCGACTCCCTAGGACACACATAAGTCAGATACACGAGGTGGCGCATGTGTATAGAGTTTGTTTGCAGTGGTTGGATACCCTAGCATGCCCATTATCTCTCTCTCTCTCTCTCTCCCTGCCTATTCCTCTCTCTCTCCCTGCCTCTTTCTCTCTCTCAAATAAATAAGTAAAAAAGAATGTGGAAACAAAATAAAGATTACTGTTTAAGTTGTCAAAGGGAAAGTTACTTCTTAAAACATTTTCTTTAGAAGTACATTCAGTGAGTGAGTATAGGCAGCCACTCTCTCTTAAATACAATAACCAATTGAAATATAAAAATGTTAAATGGCTGAACATTAAATTTAAATGATGAAAAAGAAAGATGTGCCCAAGGCACTTGTCCTGACCGGGAGGAAAGATTATTACAGGTCACTGAACCAGAACAGAAGTTTAGAGAAGGTGGTTGAGGGAAAGAAAGAGACTTAAAAAAAATTCACAATGCTAGATCACTAATTGTATATCTAATTATAAAATGCTTGCATAATGTGATTATTGTAAATATAATTGATGTGTTTTGGAAATTAAAATCAAGAGAGACAAAAAGGAATGCACATTGTATTTGTATAGCTCTTTAAAAATAGCCTTTTAAAACAATTCTTTTCTTCTCTATCCTTGAATTTTACATAGTCAATTTTCTGTGTGGTATTGAGTGGAAGCAGTCATTGAATGCCAAGTATGTTCTTTTTTTTTCCATTTGTGCTTTCAAAATGAGACTGTGAAGTAGTGGGTATACAGGAAAGGAGGAATAATGTAATCATTAGGTGGTCAGGCAATTGAGTCTGTCTGGCAGAGTCCTTGGCAATGTTAGACCGTGGGCTAACATATGTGACTTCTCTGAGCCTTGGCTTACACATGTGTAAGCAAGGATATAAATGACACCTATGCATTAGTCTTTCTGTACAGATCAGTCTTTGTCTGTTTTCTGTAGCTATCATAGAATGCCTGAGTCTGGATAATTTATGCACAAAGAGGGTTATTTGGCTTACAGTTTCCTGGATGCCAAGAAGACCAAGAGAACATCAGCAAAAACTTCTCTTGGCTTCTTGTGAGGACCTGGCTGTTTTACCACATGGCAGAAAGTGGCAGGACAAGTATGTATGTGTGGAAGAGAGCAAGGACACAGGGGACACACTTTGTAATAATCTGATTACTAACCCAATTTCCTGTGAGCTATATCAATCCATTTGTGAGGATGGAATCCCCATAACTCATGACCCAAACACTTTGTTAAAAAATTATTTATTTATTTATTTGTGTTTGGTGTTTGCGTGCGTGTGTGTGTGTGTGCATGCTAACACCTGTGTGCACATGCTAGGGTCTCTTGCTATTGCAAATGAATGCCTGTCTAGTTTTACATGGACGGTTGGAGAACTGAACCCAGGCTGGCAGTCTTAAGCAAGCAAGTGTCTTTAACCACGGAGCCATATCCCCAACTCCTATATCCCAAACACTTCTTAAAGGCCACAGCAACTCTACACACCACTGACAACTAAATTTTGGCATGAGCTCTGCTGGCCACAGAGAGCTTCAAACCACAGCAGGGCCCCAGGAGGCACTCCACTTGACGTGCTCAGCATGCCGTCGGGGCCGAAGGAATGCCCAGTGAACATCAGTGATGGTTTGACTTCAGTGGGATGCTACCACCTCAGGGATGTTCCAGACCACCTGTCTCTCAGGACCGGGCCATCTCCAGCCTCCACTTCTGCTCCGTTCGGAATAGAATCTTCACAACAGCATTTAAGGGACTAAATGATCTCACAGGATGGACAGAAATATCGATTCTTGCTTAATTATAGGAATAACTAATTGCTCGGCCCTAATTTTAAAGGGGTATATGGTGTGGATTTATTTTTATGAGTCATTAAAACATTACTGTCCAATTAGCTGCAATAGAGTGGTTTCTAGAATTGGGTAGACATTAATTTTAAAGACTCAGGAGAAAGGTATATTAGAAGATTTGTACATTACTGTCTCAAACAGAACCTAAAATTTTATGATATTAAAAAATTTAACCAATCAGTTATTTGGATCTCTTCCCTCTTTTCCCACAGAGAAAAACCATCATGAATTTCCAAACAGGTACATTGGAAAATATCTTTTGAGCATGTCTTTTCCAGCTCACTAGCCCACTCCCGTTTGTGGGAGTGCCTTTCTCCTTTTTAACAAACGATCTCTATTTTCATTACCTTAACCAAAAGAAAATTCCACAAATACAGACCTCTGGTTTACTGGTAGAAGTCTTACAGCTGCCTGTGTTGGGAATCCGTCTTCTTTGTGTGTGTGTGTATGTATGATTGTGTGTTTGTTTACATGTGTGTAGACACATATGTTTACATGCCTGTGAAGGCCAAAAGTTGACAGTGAGTGTCTTTCTCAGACCCCATCAATCATATTTTTTGAGACAGGGTCTTGCACGGAACCCGGAGGCTCTCCCATCCAGCTGTTAGACTAGCTGGCCAGCAAGCCCTAGGTACCTTCCTGTCTCCACCTCCCTAGCACTAGGATTACTGGTGTTCACCAGCACGTCAGCTTTTATGTGGGTTCTGGGATCTGGACTCAGGTCATACTTATGCACAAGCACTTTATCCACTGAGCCATCTCCCAAGCCCCAAGATCCACGTGCATTGTGTGGAGGGAGGGCTAACGAACCACAGAAGGGAACGTGGATAAGACGTTGCTGTGGGCTGTATGAATCTTTTGCTCAAAATTAGGCCAAATTCCTATTTTTTCCTTTTTCTTTTTTGGGGTGTGTGTGTGTGTGTGTGTTCACATCTGTGAGTGTGGGTACGCCCATGCCACTTTGCATGCGTGGAGGTCAGAGGACAACTTCAAGTGCCGTTCCCTACCTTCTACTTTGAGGCTGGCTCTGTGGTTCACTGCTGAGTTTGCCAGGCTAGCTGGTCTGCAAGTTTCCAAATGTCCTCCCATCTCTGCCTCCCTTCCCACGCTAGTCATGCTGGGATTTCAGGTACTAGCACGATAGCATTTGTCGTTCTAGGGTTCTGAGGATCTAAACACATTTGCAAGGCAAGCACTTTATCCATTGAGCAGTCTTCCTGGCCCCCACATTCCTAGACTAGTTATTTGTTTATCTATTTATTTATTTGAGAGAGAGAGAGAGAGAGAGAGAGAGAGAGACAGATAGACAGAGAAAGAGAATGATTGCACCAGGGCCTCTAGCCACTGCAAATGAATTTCAGATGCATGCGTCACCTTGTGCATCTGGCTTATGTGGGTACTGAGGAATCGAACCTGGGTCTTTTGGCTTTGCCAGCAAGCACCTTAACCACTAAGCCATTTCTCCAGCCCTAGATTTTTTTTTTTTAACCATATTCATCTTTGTGTTAGTAAATGCCCACATCTTGAGAATCTACTCTGGATCTATAGGTAAACATAATCATCTGGTATGAAATATAATCTCAGACTGTATGTCAGCCATCATCAAAGGACTGCTAGATTACGTAAAGCTGGCTCGAGGGGCACTGGGGTTTCTGAAAAGGCAAGAGTCACAATGCTCGCCTCTCACCTTTCTATGAAGCTAACCTGAACCAGAGACAACACAAGTGGCTCTTATACAGGATCAAACCCTTCTCTTCAGCCTCCATCAGGAAAGCATGCCCCCTTGTGTTTCCTGCGCCCTGGATATCGCCTTCCCTGTTGCATCTTGACGTTTTGGACCGCGGATCTCTGATGTTTGCTCCTTTGGCTTCTGTGGCCAATTAACCTGGAAGTCCGGGCAAGTCTCCCTGAGCAGTGTGAGCTGACACCTGCTCTGCTTGGAAGATGAGGTTCAGAGGCCATCACCTCCTCTAGGAAGCTCTGCTAAACCCCAAAGCATAGTTGGCGTCCTGTCTTTAATGCTTTGTGGATGCCCATCTTCTTGCTGAATATGCCCTTTGCTTATCACGGTTGACAATAATATCCTCTAGGACTGTGGCTCTGGAAATTGACAGCACGTGAGAATCATTAGTACTTAATTAAAAGTGAACTAAATTAGAACCCGCCCCCTCCCCCGCTGGGGGATGAGATAAAGGTGAGGTCTTTTTAAATATAGCATTTCTCAAATTTTAATCTGCAGTTTACCCTGGGAATCTGCTTAAAATGCAGATCCTGATGCCACAGGAAACTGGTGGGGCCTGGGAACTTGCATTTCTAACAAGCTCTTACGAATGCTCTGTTTGCTCACGCATCTCAATGGTCACGCGTTTTAGAACACATTCGTCTGTATACCTGTACGTGTCTGGATCGGTAACGTTACCCGACGCAGAACAACTTCCTGTCCTGTTACCTCTATCCACCACTACCACCATTTAAAAAAAATTTTTTTTGTTCGTTTTTTATTTATTTATTTTGATAGTGACAGAGAGAGGAAGAGGCAGATAGAGAGAAAGAGAGAGAATGGGCGCGCCAGGGCTTCCAGCCACTGCAAACGAACTCCAGACGCATGCGCCCCCTTGTGCATCTGGCTAACGCGGGTCCTGGGGAATAGAGCCTTGAACCAGGGTCCTTAGGCTTCACAGGCAAGCACTTAACCGCTAAGCCACCTCTCCAGCCCCACTACCACCACTTTAAGGTAGGGAGAACTGAGACTTTCTCACGCCCCAGGATTCTTGAGCACAGTGGAAGGTTGGAGAATGAATGCTGAACACAGGAATAGAAGAAAGGCTCCACTACTGGGCCTCTGTTTCAGCTTTAGTGTATGACTTTGCTGATTCTCACATTACTGTGGCTGCCTCTGGACTCCCCTCTATGCCTCTGGTGACGTGCGCAATTATCTTTTTTCCTGTCTATACCTGAAAACCTTTTACTTTTCCTTGCTTCACCACCACTGTCACTTTGGCTCCTTCCAAACTGATGTGATCAAATCAACACACATATAAAATACAGAAATGCTTATAATATAAAATGGTTTTTTGCCAGGTGTGGTGGTGCATGCCTTTAATCCCAGCACTTGGGAAGCAGAGACAGGAGGATCACTGTGAGTTTGATGCCACCCTGAGACTACATAGTGAATTCCAGGTCAGCCTGGACTACAATGAGACCCTACCTCAAAAAACCAAAAAAAAAAAAAAATTTTTTTTTTCTTTGAGTCCAAGTCCAATTTGCTCAACACCACTACTTTCCCTCAGTTAACGCTTGTACCCTTCCATATATAGATTGCGTGGATCTTTTCAGTTTTAGGCCTCTGTGTTAGGCTCTGAGTAGTTACTATTTTAGCAAGGCAAACAGTACTCTTAAAGGTTTATATGCCAGGTTAACTATAGTCTTGTGAGTCCCAGAGCATGCACTGAGGCAGCTTGGGTGCAGGAAAGATTAAAATTTCATGGCCATAGAAAAATGCATGACCGTCAGCCACCTAGCAATTGGGAGCTTGAGGTGGTTTATAGATTCTGCAGTAGGTGGTGCTCAATTCCTTTCAATGATGTCATTTACAATGTTGAGTTTTACTGCAGTGGTGTGACAAAAAAAAAAAAAATAATAACTAAGGCAGAAGAGTCACATGGAAAGGGGAATTAAGAGGGCGGTATGTAATCTGAATGACATGCTGGTAAGTTCCCAGTAGATGCACACAGGCTATCTCTGACCGTGATTAAGAGTAAAGCAAAACTTCCTTTTTCTGTTAATTTATGTGCATTATTTTTTTTTCTCAAAGGGTTACTAAGAACAGAAATACTTATTGTTTAAGCCTATTTTATGTGTAAGACCAATAGGCATGTCTTTTGGCCTAAGGCCACTGTGAAAAAGAATTTTGTGTGCTAAGAATTCATTGGACCCTCTGTTCTGGTCCAATCTTTCTCTGTCCTTGAAGTTTCCTCACAGGGCAGATCTGAATGAGCTCACCAGGTGTCTTGTTTTCCCAGTTAGTTTAAAGTTTAAAGTGGACCAACATGTTGCCACAAATGAGAGTCATCTCTTTTTTCTTTTCTCCTTTTATGGGGGGAGTCCTTTTTTTTTTAAAAAAATTGATCCTGGAACCTCGTACATGCTTGGCAAGGACTCTACCACTGAGCTACATGCCTGGCCCCTTTCCTTGCTGTCTCTAAATTTTATTTTTATTTTTCTACTTCAAAAAAAATTATTTTATTTATTTGAGTGAGAGAAAGAGGGAGGGAGAGAGAGAGAGAGAGAGAGAGAGAGAGAGAGAGAGAGAGAGAGAGAGAGAGAGGTGTGCCAGGGCCTCCAGCCGCTTCAAACGAACTCCAGATCCGTGCGCCCCCTTGTCCGTCTGGCTTACATGGGTCCTGGAGAACTGAACCGGGGATCCTTTGGCTTTGCAGGCGAACGCCTTAACCACTAAGCCATCCCTCCAGCCCTTTTTCCCTACTTTTAATTAGAGTGAAAAGTCATTTGCGTGTTGACATCACGCAACTGTAAAGACGGGGTTGGGGAGCCCGTCTCCGCAGGTCAAGGACGACTCACACGTCATGCAGCAAAGCTGGCGGCTGTGACAGCTCCGGTTCTTGCTCGTGGGTTTTAGTTTTTCTTTCTCCGGTTAGTATTCTCTTCACGGAGGAGCGAGAGGGGCAGCGAGAGCAGCAGAAGATGGCAAAGAGGGGCAATTTATCTAGCTGCCAGCGGGACGTCTGACTCTGACACGTGGACCGGAACCTGTGGTTGTGAAGGGGTTTGGGGTCTCTGTATTTCTTCCCCACCGAGATGTGCAACTCGCCTCCTCTTACTTCTGCAGTGATACGAAAGCCGCTGTCCCACTTCAGCGCATTTCACCTCGACTTGATGGAGCACACGCGATGATTTTTTGTTTGTTTGTTTGCTTTGTTTGTTTTGAGGTAGGGTCTCACTCTAGCCCAGGCTGACCTGGAATCCACTATGTAGTCTCAGGGTGGCCTTGAACTCATGGCGATCCTCCTACCTCTGCCTCCTAAGGGCTGGGATTAAAGGCGTGCGCCACCACGCCCGGCTTGCAATGATTTTTTTTAAACCAATTTTAGTAATATTTATTTACTTATTGAGGCAGGGCCTCACGTTATCCCCGGCTTATACGGAACATGTTCTATAGCCAGCTGGCCTCAAACTCATGGCAACCCTCTTACCTCGCCCTATGAAGTCCCTTGCACCATAGACATGAGCCACCAGCCCAGGCTCAATTTTAGTGACTTCCTTATGAACCTGCTCCGTGCCAGTCCCTAGTGCTTTCTCAAGGCACCGCCCTGCGCCTGCATTAGGTAGGCTTTGCTGCATGCTTTTCGCGTGAAGAAACCAAAGCCTGAGATGGTTCATACCGGCTTTGGGTCACATTTGGGTCAGCTTGAATCCACATCTTGCAACTTTCCCCATGGCAACTTTGCCCCTCCCAGTTACAAGCGTAAAGCTGATTCTTAGGCAGTTTTACCACAGTGCTGCTTCTAGCGTCCTGATATATCCTGGACTTTCTTTAAGCATTTGGAGAAGAAAAGCAGAAAAGAAAAAAAAAAGGTGTGGGGGACTCAGTGGTTTAGACAAGGCGCTTTAAAGCTTCATCTTCTACGCTAATTATGTTATTTGTGTTTAACAATGCTTTAAAGATTAAAAGAATTAACCATACTCTATCAACACAGTGTTATTTAAGCTCCACAAGGGACATGGAATTCAAGTGAGGAAACTGTCTTTCCTCAGTAGTGAGTTTCACTGTAGATTCGTGTCCAGGTCTTTGGGGGATCAGTGTTGAAGTTCACCCTTTCACCGCATAGTTCCTCCTCTGCTTTATTCTACATCAATAATTCACCTCACTGGAACATTGCCTGGTTACCTCAGCCTAAGCCTGTGCTGGCTCTCCCTCATTTATAGTGGTAAATACTTCAGGAGAATATTTGCACACGATTACTTGAGGGTATTTGATCACAGACTGAAATGTGAGCAGGCAGCCTTGGGAACCTGCAACATTTATGCTGTGCGCAGGACATCCTGATTTAGGCATTTTGAAATCATAAGCGAAGACGTTTTATCATGCATCTTTGTATGCCCATTCTCACTTTAAGGGATGTGTGACAAATGACTTTTCTTATCAATCCCCTTCTAATGAAACATATCTACAAAGCATGAGCCCATGTCCCTGGCTTTTCGTGACGATCTCTGCAGAGTGGAGACATTATGTAGCAAGAAGGTAGCTGATGCTACAATCTGTACACTCAATATGACAGTCCAAGGATGCTGTTTTCTCTTACAGCTCCAGGAACCTGGGGGAGGGGGGGGCTGGAATAAGCCACTCCTCCTCACTCTACTTTCTTAGTCAGTACAACGGTCTGAAGCTGGCTGGGAATGGCACCTTTATGTAACCGAAGTCTTTCCACCAACCTTGCTGCAACTTACTTGCGATTTTAAATGCCTGGTTCTTGCTAATTAATGAACATAAGACGAACCAGCAGCAACTCCGATCTAACCTCCTGGAGTGAGTTTTGGTCAGAGCACCGGAGGGTGCTGTAGATAGCAGCGTTCAGAAACAGTTAATTTGAACTTGGCCAAGAGACTCAAGCATGGAATGTTTGCTTTTAGAATGAGAATAAGGAAACCTCCCTCTCCTTACAGCATAATCGCCCCATTTCTATTTTTAATACACCCTACTTTATAGAATAGCTGGATTCCATTTTTCAAGCTAAAGGAAAAAAATTAAGGGATTTATGATAATCCTATGCGGATGGTTGTGGGCGGTTCGTTTTGCATGGCACATTTTCTCTTTCTTTGTTGCACTGCTAACAGTTCTCAGCTTCTTGCTACACTTCTTCCTGAAACTACTCAAGTGAAGAAGAAAAAAATAAAAACAGTCTTAACAGATAAGCAACAATTCCTACTGTATTGGGTATTGGAGACAGGTTCACACCCCTCCCCATCTGTTTGTAAGAAATGACTTCTTCATACTTTTCAACCCAGAATGTCGAAGCACCCCAGGGCATCCTACCTTGCCCACATACTGATAATCGGATCCTGTGTATTCCTCCAGGAGAAAGAACTGATTCCACATCCAGCTTCTTTTCGAGCGGTTCAGCTCCGTTTTGCTGTTTCCAGAGAGCTCCAGGGCTCGTTTCTTGGCTGGGAAACCACTAGTCCTCTTAGATAATGGGGTGGAGAAAGTTGAGTAGGGCTGGCCGACCCAGAAGAGTAGCAAGAAGTACGGGTAAGTTCTCATGCTGGTGGCTCTGAGGTCCAGTCTCCGGGCAGCGAGTTCCCCTCTTCCTGGAAGCGCCTCTCTCACCGCAGCGTGTCCAGCCTCATTCCTCCAGTTCTTCCTCTATGTTCTTTGCTTGGCTCTTAGAGGATAGCTGGAAAGAATAATAACATATCAAGCAGTTTTAGAGATATTTAAAATTCAGTGTTAGAGCAAATAGGTTGGATGACAAAAAAGAGGACGGAAATCTGAATAGCAAGACAACAAAGAAAAAGTTGGCTATCAATTTCTGAAGTGAGGAAACTGGTCTTTTAGAGATTGTACAATGGAAGACACGTATCTACTATTTTTCTTTCTCCTTTTCTATCAGTTAAAAAAGTTCTATTTTAAGTAATAGCATTGCTAGAGGTCATCATGCCACGACAGATTATTTCACGACCTTGAAATATGTGGGCTGAGATCTGGTTAGAAGAAGCGAGTTTGTGTTTCTGATTCTGTTTGCATATTTATCCTCATGAACAAACCTGGGGGAAGAATATCACAGACAATTTAAATTCAACAGAAAGTGGATAATGTTGAGATTTCACGAGAATGCGCTCGGCACCTGTGATGTGCCAGGCATGCGGCAAGGCGAGCCGGCTCTTGCTTGGCTGAGAAGATAGCTGTGATGGAGGAGAACAGCGCAGGTCAAATAAGGTTGGAAAAGACCATCCGCCTGCTCTCCAGAATGCAGATTCACAGAGTGCAGTTTCTGAAGTGATATTTTGCAACAATGCTAAAAATCCTACATTGATTCCAGCCCTCTCCAAACTTGGCCAGAAACTATCCTCCCTACCATGAGACCTTCTTATAGTATAAGATGGGTCTGTGAAAATCCGTTAGAATTTGTCATTCAAGAGTCCACAAGGCTTCAACAAGCAAGTTCAATTTTTATTTTAAAAAAAGAAAATCCTGGGATTTTTATCACTAAATTTCACCTGTATCGTAAGCAATCAAATCAGTCAAACAGTTTCTGCATAATTTTCACAAATGCATTAAGCACTTCCCAGTATCACAGGGGGACCACTGACTGCAAGATCTTCAGAACAATCAGCTATTATTATACATGTGGGTAATAATTTTCCATGGCAAATATTAATTTTCAAGAGCACAAGCCATTATTTAAAAATCCTGGAGCCAGGCTGCTTGGTAAAGATGTTCCATTTGGTTCACTGGCTTGCTTGTGCAATGAAAGTACTTTTCTGCTGCCTCAGCCTCCCCAGTGTTGGGATTATAGGGGTGCACCACTACCCTTGGCTTACATTTCCTCAAAAAAAAAAAAAAAAAAAAAAAAGGAAAAAAACAAATCCAACAAAGCACACCTTTGTCACATTATTTGAACTAGGGAAAATAATTTTCTTGACTAAAACAACAATAACTACAAGGAAATGTTCTGCAGTGTAGAACTTAGTAGTACCTGGACTGGTGTCCTCAGTCTAAACCACAGATGAACATATTTTAGATGTTCTGTCCAATAATTTTTCTCCAAGTCAGAAAAGACTGACAGGCTTTATCCCTATTATTCTATTACATAAATGTATATGTGACCAGGATTTCTGATTTTTGTTTTAACCCCAGTAATGAGTAATTATAGCCATCTAACACGTGGCTTGGTGAAACTATTCTGTTGGAAGGCACTGAAATATTTCATAGTATATGACATTTTAAAACCTTTATTCCATTATTATGCATCTTCTTGACAGCAGGCTGGGGAAGTTGAAAATTCCACAGGTGAGTAAATTAGTACAGTGACAATTAGTCATGTTGGAAAAGTGCCAGGCAACAGTACAGTTGCCATTATGCAGCCTTGGTGCAGGTGTGGGATGACTGACGATCAATTAGATATGGATGAGTCTTCTCCCTCCTCGTGGATGGAGCAGAGAGGGGACTGGGAGGGCATATGGAGAAAAGCCCTCTAAAGACACTTACTCATTATTTTTTTTTGAAGCAGAGATTATACTGAAGTCGATTCAGTGCAAATTACATTTTTCTTAATTTCCCACATTCTCATTATTTGCAGAGACGAATCCTGCAGTGAGGAATTACATGTGTGCTGCTGTACTCTGTGTGCCCCATGGTGCTGGCAGGAAAGAGGAACGTGGAGAACGGAGGTGTCAGCTGCTTGAAGGTCTGACTCCTAAAGGCCGTTTCAAAGAAAAATCGATCCCTGTGGGCGTTGTATGCAAACTCCACAAGCTGTTGCCACTTGAATATTAAATATTAGTCCCTTTTTAATATCACAGATACCAAAATGTCAAGTATTTCATTTTTTTTTTCTTAGTTGGTAATGAGCTTTTAAAGTGAGGCAAATTTCAGCAATGTTTCCAAGGATGCAGTAACATAGTTTTGCTATAATCCAGTTCTTCTCAGATCAGATTGACAGAGGAAGGCCTTGTTAAAAATTCAATATGCAGAATGGATTGACTGATTCACTCATATTTGATGTTACTTTTTTTTTTAGAAGGGTTGGTTATTCTGTAACTTAATCCCTATGATTTGAGAAAACAGTCTAATCCCATTCTGCCTCACTTCGTTTTTATGTAAATGGGGTTACTTAACGTATCTCCCTCATAGGAGGGCATGGGAAGGATTAAATAAGCCATAGAATAGTACTTGTCACTTACAAAGGTATTGGTACTAGCTTATGTAATTACTATTATTGTTATTACTGTGCGTATTGCATTTATAGAATCTAAGTTTAATACACTGTGGAAATCTGGACAAGATGGTTAAATCTTCTCTTAGGCCTACATACTTTTATATTGTTCAGAAAGCATCACCATACTAGTCAAAATTCTTTTTGTTAAATTCAAGAATAGAAGCACTTTAAAACCTGATGAATTGGGGCTGGAGAGACAGTGTCTCAGTGGTTAAGGCACTTGCCTGCAAAACCTAATACCCGGATCAGATTCCCCGGTACCCATGTAAAGCCAGATGCACAAAGTGGCACGTGCGTCTGGCAATTGTTTGCAGTGGCTAGAGGCCCTGGCGTGGCTATTCTCCCTGTCATTTTCTCTTCTCTGTATCTCAAGCTCTGCTTGCAAATGCATTTGTGAATAGATGAATAAAATGTATAAAATCAGGCGAAGTCACTTGCCAATTGTTTCTCTTGGTATGGAGTTCAGTTCAGCTTTAACAGTAAATAGTGCAGACACCGAGAAAGCAGTGCTACCCTCTGCCTGGGTTCACTGCCTGCGTGAAGCAGGACATGGCAAGGGTAAGTTCCCTAGAGGAGCAATGTATTCACAGAACCTATGTGCTTTTCTTTCTGTCCATTTTATGCTGAGGTTTGAAAACAAAACATCATTACTTTATTCAGATAAAAAAAAAATCAGAGCTAGCTTCAACTTAGTAATGTTTTCTTTGTACAAGTGGCACTGGTAATTGACATGCTGATGTGATTCTTATGTTATATCAGATAAGAATTTGATTTAGTTAAAACGAAGTGATATGCATAGTAAAGATTTTTTTTCTTAATCTAACAATATGAAGTGGAAAAAAAAATCGAGCATACTCCAAACGTGTTCTTTAATGTAAAGCAACGAAACAATAGCAAGCAGCATAGGACTCAGGTGGTGCGAGGGCAAGAATCCAAGCAGAGGACAGTGGCGCTGAGCAGGCTGTGAGCTGGCGAAGTTCAAAAGCACGTGGCAAGCACTGGTCAGACGTGGTGGCTCAGCTTGTGCACGTCCCAGAGCGAGCAGGAGGACACCCCGAGGGTTTACACGCAGCAGTACTGAGTTTACAACAGGTGATGAGGTTACAATGGTGATGCGATCAGGAAAAACCCAGAAGGTTAGATGGTGGGAAGGGAAAGCAAAGAGAGCGGGCGCTGTGTCACTTTACTGCCCTTACCCCTCCTGTCAGACCCTCTTGGCACTGAGCCCAAAGAAGACACATAAATATTCATAAAAATTCAAAAGTAAATATATCCATAAAAATTCAAATCAAACTAATTACAGTCTAGTGATAATTTAGCAAGATGACTCTACTTCTGATTTTCTTTTTGTTGACATGTGGGTTTTGGGGAGAACTTTCTGTTTCTTTTTTATTATTTATTTATTTATTTGAGAGAGTAAAGAAGGAGAGAGAAAGAGAGAGAGAGAGAGAGAGAGAGAGAGAGAGAGAATGGGCACGTCAGAGCTTCCAGTCACTGCAGACGAACGCCAGATGCATGCACCACCTTGTGCATCTGGCTTATGTGGGACCTGGGAATTGAACCGGGGTCCTTTGACTTTGCAGGCAAGCACCTTAACTGCTAAGCCATCTCTCCAGCCTGAACTTTCTGTTTCTTGAAGTCAATTGTATGCTCTATAAAGTTGGCATGCAAAAGTGGCTAACCCAGAAAAACCCAGTGTGAATCTTCATATAAGTTTTATTCCAGTGACATATAGAAGGTAGTTAATATGCTTATAGTGGGGAGAGAACCTCATGACACTTGGAATTACATACTTGGAAAAGTTATTTGCTCGGTAGCCAGTAGGCATGCATACTTTATCTTCACAAGTATACTTGTTCCAGTCCAGGTTGTATTCATGCATTCTGTTCAGAAGGCTAGGGACTACCTTCAGGTTCTACCAGTTTAGAGCATGGTACAACCCGGAAGCTGGGCAGATATTTCCCTTTGACTAACAGTCTCTTTCTCTAAATGATTAGAAATTAGTGATATGAAAATGTTTCATAGGTTATATAGAGTGAGAAGGAAAACTACACTGTCTTCAAGTTCCCTAGAGCACTTTGGAATCACCTTTCATTCACAAATCATTAATATGCTAATTAGAACAGTTCTCTATTGATTGAATTGCTTCTCCAATGACTTATGTTTGGTAACAGTTTGAATGACTTAACTGTTGATCTGGTTTTGAGATACTGATTCCTTTGCACTGTTTACCAACAAACAACTAAGTAAATATCAGACTTGTTTAAAGGAAATATAATTATGTTAAGGTTTTAGAATTCAGAATTGGCACACACTTTTTTCTAGTGTTCTTGACTAATTTTATTCAAAGAAATATTACCATGATGCTATCTAGTTTAGAAATTAAGCCAAACACATTCATTCTTTGGTGTGGGGAATCTTAACTTTGGCTTTGAAAGTACAAGAAGCATTCAGTAGTAAAGCAAGGTTATTAATACACTTTAACCAATGACCACAGCAAAAGAATTTTATGATATATCTTCAGATAAAAGGTGTTGTCTATACATACACACCCACACATATAGTAACATAATATTTTGCTTGATGCTCCCCATAGAAATTATTCCTGTAAATATTGTCTATATTTGAGTCACCTAAACTTATGAAATAACTTATACTTAGGTCATCCTCAGTGCATAAAACACTCGTTATGTTCCATAAATTCCTTATTAAGTTTTGGTATACTTTTCACATTATATAATGAATAAAGTAGGAACCAGCTGGTTGTTGACGGTTTAACATTACTCCTGACCCCACTGCACTCCAACTCTGAGTATGAAGCTCCCTGGTCCTCCTCTGCGTCCAGCACGAGCCAGGATGGTATTTACTACATTAGAAATCTAGCCAATTAAAGAAACACGCTTGTATATTGGTATGAATTGAACTGAGTGATGTCATAGAGACACGTGAAGAAAGAGATTAGCAGCCAACTGAATTTGCTCAAGGTCAATTTTCTGATCACCCAAGTTTTGGATAGGTTGCCACCTGTTGTGAATAAAAGTGTGTCTGTCAGACATGGTGGATCCTTTAGAAGTGGTGACATAAGGCTAGAACTAAATATGAAATGTTTAGGAGGGAGTCCACATGAGGTCTTCATTTCTAAATCCCCATTTCATTTTTCTGCAAATGTCAAAGCCACTGTTGAGTAAAATTGGTTCTGCTTCATGTGTGTAATGAACTCCACTGAAATGTGTCAAACAGCCTTGGCATCTCCTACCACATAGCATTTCTCTTGTGCCAATGAATCATTATGGCAACAGCCATCAAATGATGCCTGATTTTTTTTTTTTTTTTGGTAAATGTTTATATTTGTGGATAACATTCCAATCTGTTTGCAAACGGATGCATTTCCAGATGAAGCCATTTCAACAGTATTACTCTCATTCTAAAAGCATATTCCATGCATTAGATTAATGAAGATAAAATCAAATATGTTACAGCCCATAAGAATGAGGTTTTATAGGTAGCTGGTGCTCAAGGAGAGTTTGGTTTGAAATGCAAAGGACAAAGCAAGCAGATGTGAATCAGAGGGTAAAGACGAAGTTTTTGTTCCACATGTAAGAAACAGCCTAGACTATAGTACTGTAGGAGAAAATACCAGGATGTGGGTAAAACCAGAGTCTGGCAAGGGTTAGAATCTCAGCTCTGTCCAATAATAACTGGGTAGAGGAACTCTATTGTCATTATTCACCTTACCTACCTCACAGATGACTGTGAAGATGAGATAAACATTCATGCGTGACTATAGTTGTTACACGAAAATGGATACAAGTACTTCAGTGTCAGTGTCTCAGCGGGAGGTACCGTGGGCCATCCTAGGACCCTGTGTTCTCTCTCAGGCATTTACTTGTAACGAATAAGAAACTCAGGCTGGAAGAATGGCTCAGTGGTTAAGGCGCTTGAATGTGAAGCCTAAGGACCCAGATTTGATTCCCCAGGACCCACGTAAGCCAGATGCACAAGGTGGCACATGCATCTGGAGTTCAGCTGCAGTGGCTGGAGGCCCTGGCAGCCCATTCTCTCTCTATCTTTCCAATAAATAAATAAAATATAAAAAATAAAAATAATTAAAAAACAAGTAGACCCCCCCCCCCCATTTTAGGGCCCGTTTGAAACCTCAGAAGTTCTGAAGATGCTTTTATTTCTGGGTGTGAGATCTGCACCCCACAGCAGTGCAGACACTTCCTGGATGGCCACAGTCCGCACTGTCCCTTGGTGTGCTTGCTCACTGGGGAGCTTGTGTTCAACTGCCATTTGCCTCCTCATTTTCACTGGTTTTCTTTGATTCCCTTACGTCATCCCTTCATGCATTTTGCCTATTTCCTGAGGTCCTCCAAGCTTATGAGCTCTGTCTTTGCCTAAGAAGAGTTACTCATGCAAAGAAAGAAGAAGAAAAAAAAAACTTTAGACTTTTAATTAGATGTTTGTGGTATGAATTTTAAACACTTCTGTAGCAGACCATATGTTTAGGTTGCAGAACTGTATGAAAGACTTGGTTTCATATTATTCTCTGCTTATCTGTTAGGTTTTCTGGCAGCAACATTAATCCTTTTGGAAGCACTGCCATTTAAGACAATGAAGTTGAAACAGGGCTGGCAGATGTCAAAACTCACTAACCAATTAGCACGAATGATTTCAAGATTTCAGCGAGTTTGCTCTTCTCTCAATGCTCAATGAAAGAGCAGCCTGGGGCCACTGGCTGGGAGCTATGGGCAGGAAGGGGATACGGGCAGTTTAGTGAGTAGAGGCAATTCAAAGCAGATTTGGCCGTATTAAGTTGTGGAAAGAGTCTCATGGCTGTGAATTTGGTACATCATGGATGGTTTTTCAAGGCTTGTACTTGTGTCAAGTACAATGAAGAGTGGAGATGTAATGAGGTGTAAATCAAACATTATAATACTGGCAAACACTTGCTCACTTCTGCCCACGAACTGACTATGAACTAGGCACCATGCTAAGCATATGACAAACGTGTTCACTTAATTCTCATGATGATCCTGTGAGTGGATAATGTTCTTTCAATTCCATCTCTGAGACACTGAAGCTTGGAGAGGTGGAGCAAGTTGTTCAAGGTCGTGCAATGAGTATGCAATGAAGTTAGACCCTAAGGGAGCCATCAGGCGAGGATGTCCTCACCCTGAACCCACATGAGGGATTCACAGGGCAGACTGCTGCCCACAGGATAAGAGCTTAATATAGCCATGACCTTAGAATTCAGCCGTCATGACTCTCTCAAAAAAAAAAAAAAAAAAAAAAAAAAAGCACCAATACAGGTGTCCAAGAAATAAAAAATTATACCTCAAAAATAGTACTAATACAGGTCTCCAAGAGGTAAAAATTGTTGTAATGAAGCTTATAAACTAAATAAGAAGAGCAAACGAACATCTGCTTTGTGCTAGGTAATGGGATAAATGCATTACAAGCACGCAACACTGCCGCAATCCTTTGAGACGGGGACGCTCGTCTCATGCTGTGTTGGAGACGGGAAACATGGGCTTAGAGGTGCTGGAGGCCGTCCAAGGGCGCACAGCTAACGAGTGACGGAAATTGGATGACCTCTCACTAACGTGGGGGCTCCTTCTTAACCTTGGCATCTACCGTCTCATTTGTATTTGCCTCATGGGAAGAGCATCTGGGTTTTATTTACTCTAATTTCAGGTGAAATTTCAGCAAATTTATCACCGGGTTTCTAAATCCCCAGCAAGTTGAAGAGATGAAAACAAGCAGTGCTGGAGGCTGGACATCCACATCAGCGAGAGGCTCAGAGAGAGCTGCTACGGGGGAGGTAGAGATACGCATACGCCATGCCCACCAACTGCCCTCTGAGCACCCGTGTTTATGCTCCTGTGTTAATGGTGCTCTCACTTTCCGTTAGAGAAGCTTCTATAGTGGTGACCACTGGGGTGACTCAAAACTCACCATGGTGCGGAGGAGAAGTGACAGCGGAGGGTTTAGCACTAAGTGAGACATTTCTATCCCGTCTTCCAAGGCTCAAGGACCACTGAGAAAGAGGAGGCAAAAGAATGTAAGAGCCAAAGGAAGGGGAGGAGAGCTTACACTACTGTCTTCCAGACACAAAGTGGCCTTGACATTCATGACATCACAGTTGCTGATGTGGCTTACACAAGGCATGCCTAACAATGTCATCACAGTAGAAGAGAGTCTAATTGAAAAGAAGAGGTTTAGTGGAGATTTGGTGGTGGGGGGGGGATGGGAGTCATGGAAGCGGGATAGGATCATGGTATACTGTCTATTCTTATGGAAGTTTTTAATAAAAAAAAGTTCAAACAACAACAAAAAGGCAGGCAGAAACTGAAGACAGGGGGAATGAGTCAGTGGCCAGCCTGAGAAGAGTGATGAAACCCTATGATTCTGTGACAGCAGCAAAGCCTAGAATGGAACAACACTAGAGAAACATTTGTAAAAGTAAAGGAATGTGTGGGTGTATGCATGCATGGCAGGATGCAGGAACGAGTAGACACACCATGCATGGCATGAGTCGTGATTATAGCCACAAACACAGAGGACCTCACAGAGCTCGAGGAAACACTAAGGTACAAGAATATACAAGATGGTGACCGTAAGTAGTTAAGAAAAGACCCAGGCCTTAGTGAATCATTGGCAAGAGAAGGCACTGCATATGTGGAATAAATGTGAGGAAAATTACTGTCAGAAGGGTTATAGCGGTATTTGGAAGGTTCTCTCTCTTTTCTGCCTCTCCCAACTCTTACTTCTAAAACATGAAATTAGGGCTAATGCGCTCATCCAGGGCTAGGATAGTGCCAACAGGGAAATGTGCTAGATCCAGTCCACCCATCTGTGTTCCTTCTTCAAATAATTATGAGCCACGAGACAAAGGCAAGTGGCCTGACTTCAGTGGGCTTTCTCTTGCCCATCTTTAAGTCAAGAATAGTCAAGTTTGGGGTTTTCCCTTCTTATTTTCCAAATTCTAGAGAAGTTAATAAATACAAGAGTGTTAGATGGTACTCTTTATTACTTAAAATAGAGTGGGGAAGATGGGTTGTGCAAAAGCCAAATAGGATTGCTAAGTAAACCCCAGAATTAGGTAGGCTTCCATAAAGCCAGGGTTGTACTTTATTTTGCCCCTTCCTCCCTCCCTCCCTCTCTCTCTCTTTTTCCCCCCTTCTTTCCTTCTTTCCTCCCTCCCTCTCTCCTTTCCTTTTTTTTTTTTCGTTTTTTTCGAGGTAGGGTCTCGCTCTGGTCCAGGCTAACCTGGAATTCACTATGTAGTCTCAGGGTGGCCTTGAACTCACGACGATCCTTCTACCTCTGCCTCCCAAGTGCTAGGATTAAAGGCATGTGCCACCATGCCCGGCTCCTCCCTTCCTTTTTTAAATGTGATACTGGGGATTGAACTCAGATTTTCATACTTATAAGGCAAACATTTTCCATCTGGGCTATCTCTTAGCACTCTCTCTGTCTTCTTTTAGCTCTGAGATGCAGGCTCTAGTTCTAGAGTTCAGAGCCAGAGGGCATGACTTTCCTCTACCACCTGCGTCCACGTCAAGAACCTGGGCTGAAGAAAACGATGGGGAGGAGCTGTCCTAATCTCCATTAATTGGAAAAAAAATCATTAGAAATGCCAGAGAGCCAGCCAATCACTTGCTATTTATTGACAATTCTTATATTTACGGGTTTGTTTTTTGGAGTTGTTCACAGCATCAGTAAAATAAAAAAATGTGAATAATTTAAAAATGGAGGGCATAAAGGTTTCCTAAAAATATCTTTTGCTTCAGGTCAATCAATACATTACAGAGAAAATGAATTCTTTTCCATCTTGCCTCGCTTTTCCCAACACACACACACACACACACACACACACACACACGTGCACAGGGCTAATGATGTAGAGATATTTTTATGTGCTTCAGACATTTGCCTGTTAGCACTGAAAATCGACCGTGGCAATTCTCACCCAAAATGATAGCAGTATTTATAGAGGTGTAGGGAAGAAATAGTCAAATCTCCTCTTGCTGTCTGGATAGCTTTGTTCATTCACTATGTTTTATATAACACTGTGTTTGCAGAGGATTCATGCCCTAAATGAGATGCTTCTCAGAATATCTTGATGTAATAACTTAGAGGAAATGTATTTTAATAAATAATGTATAACCACTTAAAGGGACAGCACGACACTCAAAAATTTCTTCCTTGAGACTAACTAAAGCAGAAAAGGGGATTATGAAGGTAACAACACTTTAAATAATTCAGGATTAACATTAGCAGACCATGAAAGTAAACTTGCACTGGACAGGAAGACCATGTACTTGAATGGGATACTGGGTAATAAAACAAAATTTTGAGTGCCTTCACTTAGAAACTTTAATTAGAACCTATGTTTACTTGAGTCAAATTGTGCATAAAATATCACACGAAACATTTTAAAAGAGAATTTTAATTATAACACTAAGGAAATGCCCTTGTTCAGTGTTTACTGAACACTCACCAGAGCAAGTTAATTAATACATGCTTAAATAAGTGAAATAAGAAGGGAACAGAAAAAAATTACGTTTATCTTTTGTCAAGTTTTGCTGCATTTGTCAAAGAAGTTCAATTTCTAATTTAATGAGTCTGCTGTCACAGTAACATGTGTAATTACAAACACCGGGGCACCAGAAAACAATGCCAGCCAGTGGAGAGCACTTCCCCCTGGAAGTTGTTCTGGGTAATTGCCCATTGCTGCTCTATAGTCTTCTGATCAAATGCTTTTCAGTTACCCCCACCCATTCATTCAGGCCATGGTATGCTATGCTATCAGAATACTCCCATACTGCTTTTTAAAATAGTCCAGGAATATGGCTTTTTAATTATTTAAAACCACAGAAAAATATTCATTGTGTAATCTTTTTAAAAATATTTTATTGATTTATTTGAGAGGGAGGAAAAGAGAAAAAGAGAGAGAAAGAGGAAGAGAGAGAGAGAGAGAGAGAGAGAGAGAGAGAGAGAGAGAGAGAATGGGTACACCAGGGCCTCTAGCAACTGCAAACAAACTCCTGATGCATGCACCACTTTATGCATTTGGTTTACGTGGGTAGTGGGGAACTGAACTGGCTGTTGTTAGGTTTTGCAGGCAAGCACCTTAACTGCTAAGCCATCTCTCCAGCCCAGAAAAATACTTTTAATCTAAAGAGCTCACATGTGTAGAGAAAAAAGTTTGGATGATACTGAGTTTTTAGTTGTATTTTATTTCATTTATTGGCAATTTTTATACATGTATATGGTGTGTTTTGATCACAATCACCTCGCATTATCTTTTCTTTTCCTTCTCCCACTGAGCCACTTCTTCCCAACTAGTCCTTCCTCTCCTTTTTTTCGTGTGTGTGTGTGTGTGTGTGTGTGTGTGTGTGTGTTAGCATATTTAATTAGGGTTTGCTTGTATGAGCCTGAGCAACTTTTTTTTACCAGTGCTTACACCACTGAAGGAAATGATTTCTCCTCCTCCCACAGCCATTAACTGTCAGCAGCTCCTTGCAGAGGCTTTTAGGCCCTATGGCCCCCTCAACCATCCACAATGCCATGTTGATATGCTAAATATTGTTCAAGTCTTGGTTTTATACTTTAACATTCCTTATGGGGCTGGAGAGATGGATTAGTGGTTAAGGTATATGCCTGCGAAGCCTAAGGACCCAGGTTCAATTCTCCAGGTCCCATGTAAGCCAGATGCACAACGTGGCACATGTGTCTGGAGTTAGTTTGCGATGGCTGGAGGCCCTGGTGCACGCATTCTCACTCTTTCTCTCTCCCTCTCTCTGTCTCAAATAAATAAATAAAATGTTAAAAAATCCTTACGTTCTATTATCTATTCATGCAAGCTATGATTGCTTACATTAGTAAAAATTAATACTGGGAAGCAGTTGAGAAACTACTAAGAGCTAAAGGAAACCCAGTCTTTCTGGGATACACTATTGTCTTGGTAATTTTATGAAAGGTCAGAAGGAAAAAAATATGTTAGATAATATTAAAATCTGTTGGAGCTATAAAAGGCATATGCTCTATTAATTCTCATTACCATTGCTTAAAATATATTCATCATCTTTTCTTATTAAAGAGTTGACTATTTTTTCAAGATCTATTTGCTAAGACATCCCATAGTCTTTTTTTTCTTCACATGATTCCATTATTAATAATTTTAGATGCTTCTGAAAAAATTGCATTAATCTTGTTTTAGTTTGCTCCCATGTCGCTGAAACTGATTGCTAACTTTCCCTTTTTTATACTTTTTAAAACATTTATTTATTTATTTATTTGAGAGAGGGAGAGAGACAGCCAGAGAGAAAGAGAGAATGGGCATGCCAGGGCCTCTAGCCACTGCAAAGAAACTCCAGACACATGAGCCCCCTTCTGCATCTGGCTTATGTGGGCCCTGGGGAATTGAACCGTGATTCTTAGGCTTTGCAGGCAAACACCTTAACCGCTAAGCCATTTCCCCAGCCCCGATGGCTGAATTTCTTAAATCCACAAGTTTGGGCAGAACCTGTGTAGGTTTATAAAATGACGTTGATGTGAAATTCCGTTCCAGTTAAAATCATTGCATTAGTGTCTCTTGAGCCTCTATTGGCCTGCTATAAAAATTAAGTGTGCTATGGCACTAAATGTCTGTGACCCCACAAAAGCCATACTGAGATTTTATGCAGACATGGTGGTATTTGGAGGGAAGGCCTTTGGGAGGTAATTAGGTCACAAACGCAGAGCTCTCATGAGTGGAGTTCGTGCCCTCAGAAGAGAAATCCCAGGGGGAGCCCCTTCCTCCTCCTGCTGTGTGAGGACAAAGCAAAGCGTCAAGATGGTCTATAAAGGGGAAGCCTTCACCAGAAAACAAATGTGCTGGTACTTTGATCTTGGTCGTCCAGCCTCCAGACTCCCCTGAGATCAATTTATGCTGTTGATAACACACTCAGGATGACATAGTTTTGTTATAGTGGCCAGAGCAGGCTAAGGTACACTTGCCAGTAAAATGCTCGGCACATGGTCACAAACACAGGAAATAAATGTGACTCAGTACTGCTTTTGATATTGCCTACCAAAAGCTGTCTTTGGGCCACTTATTATCCATAAAGACCATGAGAGCCGTGGTTTCTACAAGGCGGCCTTCTTAAAAACAGAAGTAGACTAAAGAAATAACAGTTTTCTCAAAGGAAGAAATACAAATGGCTAGCAAAATAAATTTTTAAAAAAGTGTTCAACATCCTTAATCAACACAGGGAAGTGTGAAGTAAAACTACTATGAGATTCCATCTCACCCCAGTCAAAATGGCTATCATCAAGAAAACTAATGACAATAAATGTTGGAAAGAGGGACTATTTACTGCTGGTGGGAGTGTAAATTGGCGCAGCCCCTATGGAAATCAGTGAGATTGCTCAAAAAGCTAAAAATAGAACTACCAAATGACCAGGTTTTCCATTGCTGGACATGTACCCAAAGGACTCTGTGTCTTATGACAGAGACGACTGCTCCGCCCTTCGCTACGCTGCTCTGTTCGCAATGGTTTGGGCGTGGACTCAACCTAGACGTCCGTCAGCTGATGAACAGATGATGAAAACATGGGACGTATGCACAGTGCAGTTCGTTAGCACTAAAGGAAACGAAACAATGACGTTTGCTGGAAAATGGATGAAACTGGAAAGTAAACTGAGTGCAGGAAAACACCGCGTGCTCCCTCTCATTCGTGGGTCCTAGCTTCGAATTTTTAGAATTCTGAGTTTAACTTGGACTAAGTGTCTGTAGAGATCGGGAAGCAAGAAGAGAGCCATGGGGTGGGAGAAGGCCCCTGAGGGGTGATAATAAAACACATATGAGATGAAAATGGGGGAAGGGAATATCAGGAGTAGAAAGGTTTAAACAAGGATGAGGGCAGGGGGGTGGGGGCAAGGAGGAGGTGAGAGAAAATTAACCAAAATTAAGAATGGTTCACAAAGCCATATTGAATCCTATTACTTTACAAGCTAACTAAAATATGATTAAAAACAAAACACAAACCAGAAAACTTTCTTATAGTTATGTATTTTCTTTTATAAAAGAAAACGTTAGGCTTGGGAGAAAAGCATAATCCGAGACTTAAGCAACCCATTGATGTGCTCTTATTAATTTCAGCTGGCAGGGAAACCAAATTTCCTAATGTGTTTTTTTCCTGTATAAGGTAAGAACTTAAGTGCCAGCATATTTGCATACCTACCAATTATGAAATGAGTTTCCTGAATGTGAAAACTAAGCCAAGATATAATTTAGCTCCGTAAGCTACTGTCAAACTCAACCGTGGTTCCACCTGGAGCATCCAGGATTATTATTTGATTAGAAATTGTTTAATGGACTTTAATGCAGCTTTTATTCTTTTTTCCACAACACAGTAAAAAGTTTTTGTAAAATGAGTACTTTTTTTCTGACTTCGAAAACACAACACACACACACACACACACACACACACACACACACACACGTATGCATGCACACCTTACATACGACACCTTAAAAGCATCTTTGAGAGTCAAGTGTTTTGAACACAGTGTTTAAAAGATCGTATGGCTCTGTCACTAAGGTATAATTTCTTTTAGATGACTGTAAATAAAAATCAGGTATCCATGGTTATAAATACTCTACTTCACACTTTCTTTAGCCACAGCAAAAAATTTCAATTAATTGAATCACAGACAACTACAAATAACGCCAGGAGTGCAGTATTGGCATTCCAGGTCATGGGCAACCATTCATTAAGATGTAAAAGATCAGAATTAAAGGCCTCATGCAGGGTTTGTCCTGGAATTGTTTTGTGATGGATATGAACTGAAATATGTAGAAAACGAAGCTTCAGCTATTTTGGAACAAGAAAATGAGGTACAGTCTTTATTTTGCTTGACCTGGAATTTTTGATACAGTTCTGAAGTGTCACTTTTGAAAATGAAAATATTACTTACTTTTGAATTTTTACTTGTGTTAGAAATTTTGACATATAAATTATGCATAATAAAGCAAGAAGTCAGGCAGCGTGGCTCATACCTACAATCCCAGCACTTATGAGACTGAGGTAGGAGGGTCACTGGGAGTTTGAGGGCAGCCTGGGCTACAGAATAAGTTCCAGGTCAGCCTGGGTCAGAGTGAGAATCTGACTCAAAAAAACCCAACCCCCCCCCCAAAAAAAACGCAAGCCACTTCATGGTTAGATATGCCTGTCAGCTTACAAAATGCTAATAATGAGAGATTAATGTTCTTATGCTTTGCTCAGTGATTTCATGGAGTTTCTATTGTGAGTTTTTCTGACATTTTCTCTGTTTCAGTTTTCAAAGGGAAACCATAAAACAGGCTATTTGGTATTATGAATAAAATACAATAAAATCTCCTCATCATGAATTCGCACCACCTCCGATTTTCTACCCATCCACCTCGCTTCAGATTCGCCTTCTGAGCCCTCCCAAAGGGAATGCAGGCACCCGTGACCCGACAGACCTCCTCCCTCAGCTTGGTTTGGTTCCATCTTGTTCATGGTCCAGATAAAAATGTCCTCCTGGCCTGGTGCCCACGGGGCCTTCGGGGTAGAATGGAGTTTGCAGACAATCATTTAGGCTCCAAGGTGAAAAAGGTCAGCTCCGCTGAGGAGACTGAGTCAGAATGCTCCCCTTGGGGCTGGGGAGATGACTTCAGCGGGTAAGGTGCTTGCTGCACAAGCACTGGGGACCTGAGTTCGGATTCTCATCACCCACACAAATAGCCAGAGACAGCAGGGTGCGCCTGCAGCCCCAGTGCAGGGAACTGGAGACAGGGCATTCCCGGGGCTTGCTGGTTCGTCTGCCTGGGGCAGTGACCTTCAGGCAGTTCAGCGGTTCAGCGAGAGACCCGCGATCTCAGACATAGTGAAGATGAGACTGGGCACTTTCAGGGTGGTATGGCTGTAGACCTGGGGTCCAGAAAGACACAAGTCTCATGATCTTTCATATGGAGACCCACATCTTCTTTCTTTTATTCTCTTTCCTTTTTTTCTTTATTTCTTCTTCTTCCACTTTCTTTCCTTCCTTTCTTCCTCCCTCCCTCCCTCCCTTCCCTTCCCTCCCCTCCTCTTTCTTTCTTTCTTTCTTCCTTCCTTCCTTCCTTCCTTCCTTCCTTCCTCTGCTAAACAAATGAAGTGGAGAGTGACTGAGAAAAACACCTTTATGTTGACCTCTGGTCTTCATATGTGCACGTGCGCGTGCATACACACACCCACACACCATGACAAAACGGTCCCTGCCGTTGCTGGTGGTTGCAGTTTCTTAGTCTAAGCCCAGCTCTGCAGAGGACACATTCCTTGCGTGCTGTCCAGTGCGGCACAGCAGCTGTCCATGCCAGGGAAGGAGAGATGGAGGGACTCACGGCACTGACGTGGCACCGCTCGCAGTGTCTGGAGTACTTGAAGCATGGAGTGTGCTCTTTCTGTGGGTGCCATGGTCTTGCTTGAGCGTTTTTCTGGAATTTAGGTTGCTGAGAGTTGATCTAAATGACCTGAGGTTTCTGCAAGATGCTGGCGCACTTGCTTAACCAACTGAGGTCAGTCAGTCACAGGTTGCAGGCTGCTAAAACGCCACTTCTGTAGCTGCCAATTGGACCATCCTGCCTTGCAGTACCTCTGCCCACCATCATACAAGGTGGCTTATAGTTTGCTGGCCTTGTGTTGCATGGGATGGTCACACTGAAATGGCGTAGTGTTCTTTGAAGACAGGGTGGTCAGGCCCGTGTGTTCATTGTCCTCGTCATCCTGACTCTTTCCTTGGCGTGGGAGCTGGAAAGGAACCTGAGTATGTGGGCACCACTCTTAGGATCAACACTGTTGTCACCTGACTCACAGGTGCCAGAGGAGAGTGAGGGATCTCGTCCTCTGACCACAGCCTAGGTGGACTGGATGTCAATGCCCGCAGTGCCTGTCTCATGCGGCCCACAGAGGGATTCCCAGGACCAAAGAGCAGTAGAATGAGGAAGAACTGGTACAGATGAATTGGCGGGAAATGAAGTGCAAGTGAAAGCAGCTGCCTGGGGCCGTGCTCCTGTCACTTTGCTTCATGCAAGAAGGTCTCTGGCTTGTAGGACCGCTTGCCAAGTAACTCAGAGGTCCACCTCTGTTCTAGTGTATGAATCAAGATCGGTGGCTCTGAAATCATTTTTGAATGCTGGATTCTGGAAAGTCTTTTTTTTTTTTTTTTTTTTTAAGACAGTGCTTCCCTGGTAGCAATTCTTGGGAACTGATTCCTCTCAGAGTTTGGAAAAAGGATGCCAGTTGTGTAACCCAGTGGTGGACATCCACGTCCATGGACTTTTCCAGAGTCCAAGGCTGAGACAATTCCTGTGACTGGTGTTGCTGATCTGCTAAGGAGCATCCTGACTCCTACCAACACTGCTGAATTCTAATTCTTTGGTCATTATATCAGGGTAGGAGTTCTATTCACACAGTGCAGGGCATCCTTTAGACTCGGGTTCACATGGTGCTATTGTATTATGATTTTCTTTCTTTCTTTCTTTTTTTTTGTTTATTTATTTGAGAGTGACAGACAGACGCAGAGAAACAGGCAGATAGATAGATAATGGGCCTCTAGCCACTGCAAACGAACTCCAGATGCATGCGCCCTCTTGTGCATATGGCTTATGTGGGTCCTGGGGAATCGAGCCTCGAACCAGGCTCCTTAGGCTTCACAGGCAAGCACTTAACCGCTAAGCCATCTCTGCAGCCCTATGTGCAGTAATACCTAGGTGCGATTTTCTTGAGAGTGAACCACCTGAGCTGCTCCTCAGATTCAGGCCAAGAAGAGAGGAGTCCCTTGGTTCTACAGAGACTGCTGACCAAATGGGTAGCTTTCAGAAGCATGAGACCCTCAGGTCCCAGCCAGGCTCACAAGTGTCTTAAAAGCAGTCTTAGTGTAGCCACTTGTTAATTATCCAGGACCTTGAGGGATCCATAGGAAACGGGAGGAAGGTGAACTGTAAGCCAAAGTTCAGACGTCTTGGTCTCTCACACTTATTCTCATGCTGCCTTCACTCCAGGCTCCTCGGTTCTGACACATGACAACATTTTGGTTCCTGCTATGCTCATGTACTCTTGCTTTGTTCATCATCTTGGATGGCACATTATTTAAAGGACCAGACAGGGCTGGAGAGATGGCTTAGTGGTGGAGGCGCTTGCCTGCAAAGCCTAAGGTACCCAGGTTCGATTCCCCAGTACCCATGTAAGCCAGATGCACAAGGCGGTGCATGTGTCTGAAGTTGGTGAATAGTTCTGAAGGTCAAGTCACAAATCATACCAACAGAACTGCATCCTGGGCAGTGGACCACCAATGTAAGGCAAAGAGTAAATCTCGGCAAAGCTACACAAACTAATAAAACAGGAGGCAGCAATGTGGCATTCTCCTCTATGATGTCAGGGGAGGGAAAACAGACCACCTGGTTTTCTAAAAAATTTTCGATTGAATTTGACAGGCGAAATTGTACGTATTTTGGGCTGGGGGCATAGCTAAGTGGTAGAGCACTTGCCACACGTCCCCACATTCAATTCCCAACACCAAAATAAAAAGAAAGGGAAAGTATGCATTATTGTGTGCCATATAAAGTTCTTATGTACCTGATAAATATAAACCCTGTGGGATGGTTAAATTTAGCCATTTAACATATGCACCATCTCACATAGTTATTATTTTTATGTTGAAAATTTTTATTTTCTGGAGAACAACCACTTTCTTTTCTGTATTTAAAGGAGTCCTAATTCAAGGAAATTCCAGCAGGGAATGGAAGTAGGACAAAGATTTTTTAGAAATATTTTTACTCAATTATTTGCAAGAAGAGAGAGAGAGAGAGAGAGAGAGAGAGAGAGAGAGAGAGAGAGAGAGAGGAGGGGAGCAGACAGAACAGGCACACCAGGGCCTTTCAGCTACTGCAAACACACTCCAGATGCATGGTGCCACTTTGTGCATCTGGCTTTATGTGGATATTAAGGAACTGAACCCGGGTCATCAGGCTTTGTAGGCAAGCACCTTAATAGCTGAGTCATCTCTCCAGCCTCCAGTGATATTTTCAAAATGGTCACAACCACCAAATATAAAACTTATAAACCACGACACACCTTATTTAGAAATTTCCCCAGAATCTCCTGCCATGGGGCCAATAGAAATTACTTTTAGGACACAACACATCACTTTTCATCATATCTGGATGATTGGGCAACACGATTCTGAGTTGTGACTGTGGGAAACTTCTGGAACGTAGATATTTCTTCATGTTGCTTTACGGCAGTTGAGTTCAAACATGAAGTATTCTGAGGAAAAGATCAGTACGACTTGTTAGCCTCCAATTTATCATCCACCGCTACAAGATTTAATGGTAGTGTTAACCTGCCGTTTCAGGGATAATTATACTCTAAAACAAGTCCTTCAAGCAGAAGGATGAAAAGAACATTATAAAGGGAAGGCTGTCATGAAATCTCAATTGCACAAGCCAGGCAACTTTCATCGTGTTGAGTAATACTCTGCTATGAAATTCTTTTTTCAATTAAGGTGCCTAGTACGTTGGTTGGAAATAAAATATGTATGGTTAGCAGGAAATACGTTGGCCCAGAATAGTTGGAAATGAGTGGAAAGAGGACAGTGTTCCCCACCTCCTCCAAGTCATTACCGGCTTTAGTTCACAGAAAAGTTATTTCAAATACTTGCTTTGAAAGTCTGCTTTGAGGGTTGCTTTTAATTTGAACAGTTAAATATCATATTCATGCCAATGAATACATTTTCTTGTTCTAATATCATTAGGACGAAAGCTTTCTTGGCCAGAGTGAATAGTCTAATTGCATAAAAAGAGAAATATATAACACACATATTTAATAAAAGCCTTTAAAACGATTTCTTTATGTTGGCTAGACACCTCAATTTATATGATAGGCTTTCTTTTAGTGTTTAAAACCAAATGGAACCACATGGAAAAAAAATCTATAGACTAAGATTTTAGCAAATAAGTAACTTCTTACAGCTCAATGTTGTTGAGTCTTTCCTGGGGGAAGCTTATAAATATATATGGTTAATTTGCTAATACAATTAGACTAAGCCATACTACATAAACTTGAAAAATTTCTAAGTACAAGATGGGCATCAGCACAAAACTTTGCACATCAATTTGACAACACCAGTGCTTTGAATTTGCTGTCATCAGATGCTCTAACAGAAAAATATTTGTTTTTTTTTTTAAGTGAAATGAGAGGGTTTTTTTTTTTTTAAATAGAGTGAAGTGTCACTATTTATAGCTCATCAGCTTTCTGTCTGCATGACTGGTATTTCTCACTGCTTAGGACTAAAAAGAAATGACTTTGGCACTTAATCTGTTTGATGAGAGATTGCGGATGCGCTTTCTCTCTGAGTATCGAGGCGCCCACCATAGCATCCCTGGCTGTCTTCTGGTTCAAGGTGGTCTTCCCCAATTAGTGTGAGGAGAACAAACCAATATGCCGCCAGACAGAAGCAATGGGTGAATTCCAGGAATAGACTTTGGAGTCAGCCAGACACAAGTTGAAATTTCTACTGTGTGGCTTTGGACAAGCCATTTAACCTTCTCAAAAGTTTTACCTTTCCAAAAATCAAGACAGAGATGACCATAGTGCCATCTGATGATATTAGTGTGGAGTCAAACTGGCAAAGAGTCGAGAAAGAGTTATACACACTAGCTATTAGTAGGCTATTTTATTTTTCAGTGAAAGTTTGATGAAATCTGTGACTTCTGATCATTAGTGGCTTTTGTTTTTCTTCAAGCCAGCTCACAGCAGAACCCAAAACATGAAATTTTGTCTGAAAGTTTATTTTAACCAACCACGCAGACTTTGCATTATACTCAGAAAACTGAATTGTTTTGATTATTCACATAACTTGTGCCTCTCGAATTCACTTGTAACCTGACCCTAAGTGTCATTCTCACACTGTGGCTTGGCCTGGCCTCTGGCACAGTGCTGAGCAGAATAGTCCCAGAGCAGACAGCTCAGACTTCCAAAATACTGTATGCAGGGCTGGGAAGATGGCTCAGTGGTTAAAGACACTTGCTTGCAAAACCTCGTGGCCAGCGTTGGACACCCCAGCACTCACATAAAGCCAGACACACAAAGCAGTGTGTGCTTCTAGAATTCGTTTGCAGTGGCAAGAGGTCCTGGCCTGCTCTACTCTCATATACAGAGACATCATCTACATCCACACCCACATAGCTTACTCTCTCTGGTTTTCGTTGTCTCTCTAGCAAAACAAAACAAAACAATAAAACTGCTCTCCGTTGCCACTGTGGAGGAGGCAGTGAGGTTCCCTCCCTCTGACAACCCCATCTCGTTCCAAATTGAAACACAGTAAAGGAAGGTTCTCATTTACAGTTTATCCTTGCCGTTTGTATTTCTGTCTTAACTTGTCTGACTGAGGAATGGGCTGTAGTGGGGTGGGCATAGGTGGGAGAGAGAACACAGTCTATTCTTTTCTGAAAAGAGTTAGGAAAATATTAAATAGAGAGGCAGACGCTATTCTGTTGCAACATTCTTACTCTGGTGTGAGAAAACAACAACAACAACAACAAAAGATAGCCTTAGAGTTGGGAGAGTCCTCCAGAAATAATGCTGTGCGCTGGGGACAGGGTGAATCTCACCCTAGGTGTCTTGGGAAATTTCATGACGAGTAAGATTAAGAAGGAAGATAAAAACATGATCCGGGCAGGCTGGTGATGTAGTCCGCTTAGGTGTGGTAATCTTTCTTTGAACTAAAAGTCCATGGTGAAGGACAAAGATGGTTTGTACCAGTTCTCAACTTTCTACCATTCTGACAGGCTAGACCACTACTCAGTTTAAAATTAGGCCCCCTGCCCCTTCCCCCTCTCCTAGCCAGCAGCTCTACTAAGCCCCATGAGCTCAACACACAGGTTGAGGAAATGGAAGACATAGGACCGTGCTTGCTAGTGTTTCTTCCATGACAAAAAAGCAGTAAAGCAGATGGGGGAGGAGGGGAAAGAGAGAGTAAGGTAGAGGAATAATCACAGCAAAGCTGTGCAAGTCTAATAAAAAGTTTTTTTTTTTTTTTCAGCTGTGCGTGGTGGTGCATGCCTTTAATCCCAGCACTTGGGAGGCAGAGGTAGGAGGATCAGTGTGAGTTCGAGGTCACCTTGAGACTACAGAGTGAATTCCAGGTCAGTCTGGGCCAGAGGGAGACCCTGCCATGAAAAACCAAAAAAAAAAAAAAAAAAAAAAAAAAAAAAACCCACCGAGTTTGTTGAAATCATATTCCCTAGAAGAAGTATTAATTTGTCCCAGGAGTTTCATGATTTGTCCATTTTTACCTCACAGCCAGGCTACCACCTTAGTTCAGTAATAAGTCTGTGTAATGTGCAAGCAGTGAACAAGCCGTGAAACTTGGAATCCTCCCCTTAAGCTGGGGCTTACTTCCTCCTAGAAGTCTCCACTGGGAAAGGAACATGGTCCATGGCCCTCTCCCAACCCATCTGCTTCGTCTCCTGTGCCATGCTCATGGTGAAGTTGTCACCGGCGAGGGAGCGCACAGTCATAGGACGTTGTTTTAAAAATGCTTTCTGAGTCTGCAAATTGTTCAACTAGTGTTCCTGGGTGGTCAGATATTTGATCAGAATGGACTTATCCTCTCTTGAGGCACCCCAACTAGACACCTCCTAGCTGTCCCCTCTGTGGTGCTTTGATTCAGGTGTCCCCCATAAACTTATGTGTTCTGAATGCCAGGTCCCCAGCTAATGACAATTTGGGAATTGAAACTCCTGGAGACAGTGTATTTTGGGGGGTGGCCTTATGGGTCTTACAGCCAGCTTCCCCTAGCCAGTGTTTGGCACCCTCTCCTGTTGCTGTTATCCATGTGACGTTGTCCAGGTAATGATGTCCACCCTCTGTTCATGCCATCATTTTCCTCTGCCATCATGGAGCTTCCCCTTGAGTCTGAAGGCCAAAATAAACCCTTTCTTCCCACAAGCTGCTCTTGGTTGGGTGTTTTCTGCGGGCAACGCAAAGCTGACTGCAACACTTCAATGCTTATCTTTCTTCCCCCAGGCACATACAAGTCTATTCAGGCTGGTCTCCAAGGACTCCTGCCATGAATTCTAGACTCAGGAGGCTGCATATTGCTTCCATAGGCAGCCAAGATGACCCCATGCCATTGCTTTCCCAAGTGGCCCACATCTGGTCCATGGTAAACAAACCGACTCTGGTTGACGGCAGTGTGTGGCAGGATCACCCTAAAACTGTCACCTTTCTGTCAGCCCTTCTCTCAGACCACAGTGTACATCCTGCTTTCCCTCCCTTTAGCTTCCTCGTTTCTTTGCCCTCCTGCTGGAGCACATCCTATAGCTCCCTGGGTGGTCTCAGCCTCCCTTAATATCGGAATCTCTGGTAATTAGGCGGACGGTTTGAAGGTAGCAGGCTGCTCTTACAAAGGAGCATGGGGAGCTGACGGCAGCAGAACCTGCCAAGAGAGTTTCCTTAGTAATCTCATCTCAGCATCGTCCCTCTCACTCCCTTTTATGTTCTTGATCTGGTGGGCTTGGGCTGCATTTCACTCGTGAATTGTGCATACAACGAGAATTAAATACACATCCTCACTCGCCGCCTTTTGGTAACTCAGTTTCAATGAAGTCTGCAAACTAATCGTATACAAACCTGACTTAGTTCAGTTAGGGGAAAGAACCAGACTCTTTCAGAGTAAATAAAGCTATAAACCCATGCACGCGTTGTCCAAAGCAAGCCACTACAGCGTGTTTCGCTTCTCCGCGTGGGTAACCAGCCCGGTACTTAGTGTGTGTGATTTGACCGTTCAAACACACCTGCGCAAAATGAGTCTGAGATCGTCATGAAAAGAAATGAACTTTAAAACGTTTAAACTGTATCAAATTCACGCTTTGACAGTGGTATTTATAGGCTCGATGTCCGATCTACAAGGGAAACTAGAAGCAAATGCTTTCTGTGACAATCTTTGCCTGCATGGAATGGAGGGTGATTAAAATACAGGTTTGCTTTCAAGATCTATGCAGCAGAGCTCCCCGTTTGAGCCTGAGCTGTTTCTCTCTGGGAATCAGCGGGTTTAGATGTGCCAGGCAGACTCTTGGGGTTAGTCTGCCCAGATTCTTCGAGCATGTGACACCATGACACCTCCCAGGAAAGGATCATCCTCAGGGGGCGGGGGAGCAGGCAAGCTTGAATGAGGAATGAAGTCTCAGTCATCACGTGGGAAGGCCAATCTGAGCCCAGCATGATGCTGCCATTTGGATCTGCCCCTCCGGAGACTTAGGTGTCAGTCCTAGAGAGAGCAGGCTGCAAGTGGAAACCGCAAGAGCTATTTTCACTCAATTCTTTGGAGGCACTGAAGTTTCAGATGACCTGAATTCCCCAAAGTCCCATCGCTCACTGCGCTTGCCTGGCATACGCAGGCCTTCCTCCTCCTCTGTTGAGATGAATATGGCCTATCTTGAAGATGGCCTCCTGACCATAACCTGGAGAGTCAGCTTGCAAAGAAGCGGCAGCCCATCAGTTAGTTCCCCGTATCACCAACCCTTGTCGTCAGTAGGTGCGGATCTAACTGGAGACTCTAGCATGCTCCACGGGGTCAGGTACAAAGCTAGTTCTAGCAGAAGTACTTACCCAGAAAGAATTATAGGATGTTCCTCAGGAACATGTGTGGAAATGCATTTACAGAGTTATACCAGGCGCAGAAGAGCAGGATTTTAGACTGGGCACATGTACAGTTCTCACCTATCCTCCAATCACTGGTTTGATTGACTCAAAACTGGCCTCAGCAGTGACCTGGGTTGATTTGCCAGTCTAGATATTCATTGATGTAATGTAGTAGGAAGACCCAAGAGTCATAGCACATAGCACATAGGAAGTTGAAGTGACCCTTCTCTTCTCATCCCCGGTTCTCCCAGGGAGCACTTCTCTCTCTCTCTCTCTCTCTCTCTCTCTCTCTCCCTTAAATACCAGCACCCTTGTAAAGTACTTAAGAGTTGTTCTCTGCAGGCTGCTGATGACTATTGAAATGAGCTGCCCAAATGAGCTTCCCAGCTACCATAGGAACTGTATACAGTAGGTATGCCAAGGCAAGGTGCAACATGTGACCTCAAGGGCCAAAGGCATCATAATAATTACCCAAGCCAGCATGGTGCTCAGAGAAGGGTGACCCCTAGAATCCGTGTGCTGGACTATGTACCATGAAAATCCTAGAACTGAGACAGTCTACTAAAATTGACCTTGTTATGTGGTACTTCAAAACTCCATGTTTCAGAGAACCCTCAACTCCTACCAAACCAGGTATCCAGAGACACAGAGGCTCCCAAGACCTCATCACTGAAGAAGACCTAAAATGATCCCAACATGGCTCAGGGAAATTTGCAGAAGAGGGGGTGGAAAGAATGTTAGAGCCACACGTTGGGTCATTATACACAGAGACATTGACTCTTACCAGTAACTGATGGCTAACCCCACCCATATTCCCCAATGAGGAGGGTCCCTGCAGAGCGGGGAGGACAGGGAGGAGGCTAACAATGGTACCAGTATGACTGTATACACGGTGCACATAACTAATAAAACAAATTCCGTGTTTGAAAATCAGTCAAACCACTAACCAATTTCAAGGCTCAAGAATCAGCCTGGGTACCCACCAACAGATGAGTGGAACAAGGAGACATGGTGTATATACACAAGGAAACATGAATTAAGACTGAAGAGGAATGAAAAGAATGAAATCTCGTCATATGAGAGAGGATATACATAAAGGGAGGATGCCATGGTAAACAAAAGCAGACACAGAAAATAAGTATCACATGTCTTTTGTCACAAGTGGGAACTAGAACACTCAAGATGATGTGAACGTAGAAGGCTTTTTACAACCTGGTAAGGGGTTCAAGAGGAGGGTTGGGGAGAAAAAGAAAGAGAGAGAGGATACAAAGAAGGGTGACTAGATCTAATCAATGCACGACAAGGCATGTATGCAAACATCACAGTGAGTCTTATTAATTCTGTAAGTTTAATAATTATACTAAAGCTAATCATGACAAAAAGTCACCCCACCGGTGGCACTGTAGTGAGCACGGACCTCTGTTGACTTCCACCTGGCCTTTTCATTACAATGCTCACACTCCCAAGATCAGGGAGTGGATGTGGAGATTCGTCTCCTGGGTTTATTTATTCCAAGTACATATTGAACAACTGAGTTGGTGTGAGACCATGTACAATGGCTCTGAGCTGAGAATAATCGTGGGGCCCAGACACTGTGGTACACGGGTCAGAAGGGGAATTTCCTGGAGTCAAGTGAAAAATGGAATTTTGGGTGAAGCCTACCTTTATAAAAAATTATTTTACTTCTTATTTATTTATGAGAGAGAGAGAGAGGAGAGAAGCACATAGAGAATGGGCACACGAGGGCTTCTAGCCACTGCAAGTAAACTACAGATGTATGCGCCACCTCGTGCACCTGGCTTACATGGGTCCTGGGGAATTGAACCTGGGTCCTTAGGCTTTTCAGGCAAGCACCTTAACCACGAAGCCATCTCTCCAGCCCAAGCCTACCTTTAAGTGGGTCCAAGAGGTCCAGTGGACTGGAAACATAAACTCCCCCCCCCCCACTGCCCTCAGGGTGGATGATAAATTGAGTCACCCTACTCTGATTAGGATTTGGGAGCCCGCAGTTTCCTGAGACCTCTTCGAAGGGTTGCAGTTAAGTAGAAAATGAGTTGGAACACCATGTTAAAATCTCATAGAAACTTCCTCCTGAACCCAAAGATATTTATCTCTCTATGGGGAGGGCAAGGCAGCAACTTGGGTACAAGTCATATCTAACCAAACTTCCTGGAAGTCGTTAGGACTGCACACACATCTGTCTTCTGTATACGCCCAGAGTTCTTTCATTGCTGCCACCGTGGGTTTATAGCATAAGAGTCACTGTCTCACTGAGCCACTGGTATTCACTGCTAAACAAGAACTAAAGTACCCTAAGTCTTAAAAGCAGGGGTCTCTTGTTTCTTCCATGTACTCTATTAACCTGACACATATAGCCCTGAATAAAAGTGGATTGGTTTGTTGAGAACAGAGATACATCAACAACTGAGAGACAGCATTGAAAGGTTGGACTACTGTCCTATGCGATGCTCTGATCTAGAACAGCAGAAGGTCCGGTTCCTCCACAAGCAGAAGTTACGGTTAGAGGGACAGCTCTTATTACGCCCAAATATCAAGTGTACATACGCACTTGAGTCCTCAACCTCACTGATCTGGGCTGGGCTGATTTAAAAACCTTCAGATGTAAGGGGAAATTGTTTCCACCGGGGAACAGAACACCAGACCAATTTAGTTAAACGTAGAGACTGCCATATGGTTGCCGGACTTCACACGCGGCTGGGTCAGTGGGGAAAAGCTTGTCACTGTTTGTGGGATGATTCATGCTGAATAGCAAAGGGAAATAAGGCTGGTAATTAGTAATCGGGGTAAGAGGAGCTAAGGGGTCCCTCAATGACACCTCTTAGTGCTGTATAAGGTGTGTGGGGGGGGAGTGGAGCAACTCTGTCGTCCATAGCTATAATCCCTGAGGCACATTGCCCTTTATCTGCTCAGCTCGTGGCTAGAATTCAAATCCCAGTCTGCTTTGCTGGTATGTGTGAGCATGTCACAAAAGCCCGTCATGGGCTGTGAGGGACATAGTATGTGCTTCCCCATGAGCCTCCCACACAATCCCCGCAACTCTCTCCTCAGAGGCTAAGTACTAATGACCCCATGGCTCTGGAGGAGGGAAAAACTGTAAGACAGAGAGAGTAGGATTTTAGAAGGTCATTGTCATCAGGCCAAGGACAGATCTTGGAACTTTTCTTACAAATAAACATGTTGGACTGAACTCTTTTAATTTTCAGACTTATCTGTTATAGAAGCTGGCATTACCTGTTAAGAGCTCAGTTTCCCCCATGTGTCAGGAAGATACTTCGATACTTCAGAAGAGAGGCTGGTCACTGTCTGGATGCCTATGTTCCATCCACGAGGAATGCTGTGTGGATGAGGGGGTCCACACAGCTAGAGCCCAAAAGACATGCAGACACAGGGGCAGGAAGAGGCGGAGCAGGACGAGACATCTCCCCTGAGGACCTAGTTTGGGTGGATGACTGCTAGTTGCCCGAAAACTCACACTTAGTTCACATAGGATGCATGACATTGGCCAGTGAATATGGGTCAGGAGACACCATGGTGAAGGAAACAAGAGACACTTGCTTTGACCATCACCCTCCTCTAGGCGCTGAGATGACTGGGAAAGGAGCAGAAGGGACACCACCTTGCCCCGCTCATGTCCCTAGGACTGCAGCCTGCTGATGGAGGCCAGGGACATGAATGGGCTCTAGATCTGATGTGACAGTGGAATTTCCAGGTGAACAGAACTAAGCTGCGGTCTAAACGTAACAAAGCAACTGGAAAGTCAAGGGATTTGCTCAAGATGCGATTTATAGCGTGAGAAGGAGAGCTTCAAGAGAGCTTCAAAGAATTAGGTAATTGCAGAAAAGTACAAGCGTGTCACATTGTTCAGCTCTGTTACACCCAGCTTACAGTGGGTGATGCCATCGCACACCCCTTTTTATCTATTTTTCATTCTGCTTTGCCACGTGGGCATGGAGAATAATTGGAATGAAGCCTGGCATTACGCTTTCTAACTGTGAGAAAATGATTTGGTATCCACAAACAAAAATTGCCATTTCCTCACAGTTGGAGAGCTGAGACCTGAGCTGTTCATAAAGCAGGGGGTCACTTGTGGTAGGATGACTTACTGTTTATTATTCAGTACCAAGAGCTCTAGATAATCTAGGTGTCACAATAGCAATTCTGCGTGCACTTCAAGGTGCTCCGGAGTGCCGGTGTTGGTAGAAACATTCCCTCACTGGCTTACGTGATTTCATGCTGCTGGTGAGGCACAGTGGCTTTCTCCTCTTCTCCCCAAGTTGGAGAAATGTACAAAGTTAGCATCTCCCCAACAAGGCTTCAGTTACGTGGGTACTTACAGATGCTCTGGATGGTGGTGGTGGAAGTGGGGCACCACTATGGTTAAACAACTTGGGCAAGTCTATATTAAATAAAGGGGACCATTTTTCTTTAGCCCAGATCTCAGACCTTCTCATGTGCTACAGCATGTGGCAGATCTCATGACAGTGATGCAGAGAACCGAATTTCACAGACTTCTAAGTCCAGGGATTTTCTTTCTATCCCAGATTCTCCTGGAGGATTGAGTGTTCATCAACCTCTGCTTTGAGACCTGCTGGCCCCAATTCATTCCCCCTTTGCAGAAAACTTCACAGGTAATGAATTGGTAGGAATAAAAAGACACAGACAGTGAATCCTATTCATTTATCTAAAAGACCATTCGAAGAATTGTCTGTGTTAAAATTATGTGACTTTCCACCCGCCCCCCTGCCAGTATTAGAGAAAGGAGCCAGAGCTTGGCAAAGTGAAGCCCAGAGAAACTAGAGGCATGTTTCATCCAGCACCAAAAAAGCTGTGGGCTCCTCCGTGGCTCTTCTTATATGTAACCTTTGTGCAAGCCACTTTTAAAGTGAGCCCTATGAGTTGCCTCATCAGCTTCTCTCTAGTGCATGCACTGCCCATGAGGTGAAGAGAAGTGCTTGCAAGTCAGATGTCTTGTTATAATCATGGCAAGCCTTAAATTCACCTTGCTTTGAGAGTTGGTTTTATTAACGCCTTTGTGAATACGTGCTTCTGTATATGTCTAGGAGTGATTCCTTACGTCATTTCACATCTTTATATCCATGCTTTCTAATGAGCTTAATTTTATTTTTAAATTCTTCGGGACATAAATGCAGACATGATCTACTGAAATAGCATGTATGAGAAATATAACATTTGGCAACGCTTTAAAGAACCCAAGAAATAATTAGACCCCATCCCAGTACTTATAAAATAAGTCTGAACTTAGAGCAACGAAAAATTTCCATTTCTTCTGCATTCTTAATAAGTTCTATGGCCCTTGGCAAATTTCTTAACTTGTCTGGGCCACCTCGGTTTCTTCAACTATAAAATAAGAGGGCCAGGGATGGTCTCCTCTAGGGACCTTTCAAGCTATAAAAGACTATGTTTCTTATTCTGTTTCTTTTCAAATATCTACATTTAGCAGATTTCAATATGTCTTTATCATCGTGATGCCCTGCAGAGTAATGGTTATGATTTCTGCACACCCATAGCATGCTGAAATAGAAGACCTAACTGGCAATACATTTCCTGGTACTTTATAAAGGATGAGTGGGCATCATTCTAGATACCAGACTGGTCAAAACTGTACTCAGGTGTTTGGCTACTTAAATTTTGTCATTTTTCTCTCTAAACACATATAGAGAAGGAAGTACATGATCCAAAACTCAGATTAGCTTTTAATGTCTTGAATATCATAGAATGCAATTAAACACAGGATTATCAAAAAAGCTTATATGAATATAGCACAGAGAAGAAACCAGTATTTCTAGAGTTGTACCAGTCCAGTCCGGTGGCTATTAGCTAACTGTGTCTATCGAGAAGATGTTGCTGGTCTGTATTGAGATGTATACAAGATACACATCATATTTTGAAAACTTGATGCATAAAAGAGTAAAATATCTCAATAATTAAAAAATATTGATTGTATGCTAAAATGATATTTTGGATGTATTAATAAAATTAATTTTTAAAATACTTCTTTGCAAGGAAAGAGAGAAACAAATTAGCTATCAGGGCCTCTAGTTGCTGCAACTGAACTCAAGATGCATGTGCCACTTTGTGCACCTGACTTTATGTGGGTACTGGGAAATTAAACCCTGGGCTGCTAGGCTTTGCAAGCAAGTGCTTTAACCAGTGAAAAATCTCTCCAGCCCCCAGTAAAATATATATATTATTTGTTTTCTTTTTACTTTTAAATATATAGCTACCAAAAATGTAAAATTGCATGTATGACACATTGCATTTCTACTTGGCAACACTGTTTAAAGGATTTTGTGATACTAGTAAAGGAAAGATGCTTAGGCGTTAACACTGTATTCTAATTTATTCCTGTTAAAAGTAATCATTCCTCTGGGGAGACGGTTCAGTGGGTACAAGTCTGAGACCCTGAGCTCAGATTTCCAGAACCCACATAAAGCTGGGCACAGTAATGCACATCTGTTATTCCAGCCCTCCTATAGCAAGATGGGAGGCAGAGATGGGAGAGTCCCCGGGAGACTCATGGTCACCTAGCCTAGTGTACTCAGGGGAAAACAACAGGGAGACCCTTTCTTAAAACAAGGTGGAAGACAAGGACCTACACCCGAGGTTTTCATTGATCTCTGTGTGTGTAGTGTCATGTATATGACATGTATATGCAAATTCACACATATGAACATATCATCAGACACCCACCACACACACATCATACACACACACAAGCACAAAGATAAACATACTAATCGGTGCTAGTGTCAAATCTCTAAATAGGCCATGGTCCAAATTTTTACAATGTTCTTTTTCTCAATTAAGGTGATTTTCCTTGGTGTGTGTGCATGGTAAGTAAGTGTTGCGCCACTGAATATACCCTCAGCTGCTTTTTCTTAAACAATAAAACAATATGAATTTTTAATATTAAACAATTACAAAATACTACTTCCCAGATAAGATTTATTTAAATTATCTACATTTAAGTGATTCATTTATTTTGGACACAACATCTATGTAGCCCTGGCTAACCTCATATTTATTATGGAGCCCAAGCTAGCTTTGAACCTCTGGCAATTCTCCTGCCTCTACCTCCCAAGTGCTGGCATTGGAGACACTTGCCACTGCATCTTGCTTATTTATGGGACGTAAATAATGAAAATAGAAAATGTCATTGTTGAGGGGACAGTACTTTAATCAAATCAAATAAAAATGGTTTGATTATTTATGCTTGGGTCAATTCTGCTTTCAACGTGGCTCTTCAGAGGACTCTGGGGACATTCAAACGAGTTAATTTTATTCATGTATATTTTTATTTCAAAACATAAGGGTCTTATTGTTTTTAAGACATGATTCTTTCACTATCATCTCACTGCTATGATTTCAGTCATTGTTTTGAACTATAGCAAGTGAAGACACAAGAAAAAGTATTTAGGAAAACAGCTCATTCTGCCTACTTTTTAGAGGACAGCTAAACAAATGGACTTAACTTGGGGTTGGCAGAAGTAGAAAGGCTCTGGGGTGAGAGGTTATGAGAAGTGAGTGGGAGAAAGGCCCCTTGTCAGAATTCACTGACTTTCTTGAAGATAGTACTCTGCAATGGGCACATGCCATTTCTTAGCCAGAGAGCACTGGGCAAAAGTTATAAAACTTTTGTATTAAAAGTTGTAACACAATTTTCCCATTTGGATGTTTTTCAGCTTTTGTTGTCTGATAGTTATATTCCAGACTGGAAAAACAACAACAACAACAACAACAACAACAAAAACCCTTTACTTGTAAAGTTTAGGATAATACAAAAAATTAATTTGTTGCTTACTTATTTAAAAAAGGCAAGTACAAGAATATCAGAACAGGGCTGGAGAGAAGACTTAGGGGTTAAGGCGCTTGCCCATGAAGCCTAAGGACCAATGTTCAACTCTGCAGGTCCCACATGAGCCAGACGCATAAGGTGATGCAAGTGTGTAAGGTCGCACATGAACACAAGGTGGCTCAAGTGCTTGGAGTTTGATTACAGTGGCTGGAGGCCCTGGCATGTCAATTTTCTCTCCTCTTTCTTTCTCTCTATCTTGCTCTCACTCTCTCACATAAAAAACAAAACAAAACAAAAAAACAACAACAACGAAAAAGTCTGGTCTGTTGGGCTTGCCTCATAAAAGAATACCAGAAAAAAGAAAGATTTAGATGCCCTTAATTTCAGTGAATACTGTTTTCAAAGTTTCCCTGAGGACACAACCTCAAGTAAAGGAAGTAACTAGCATTTACTGTGCATCTTCTATGCACTAGTTATAATAGAAGGGCATAAAAAGTTTTCTGGATGCACCGGGTGTGGTGGCGCGTGCATTTAATCCCAGCACTCGGGAGGCTGAGGTAGGAGGATCACTGTGAGTTCGAGGCCACCCTGAGACTCCATAGTGAATTCCAGATCAGCCTGGGCTAGAGTGAGACCCTACCTCAAAATAAATAAATAAATAAATAAACAAATAAATAAATAAATAAATATCCTTGGATGCTTAGCTATTGCAGCAATCCTGTCCATGGTGGACATTAGGAATTCCATTTGACTGATGAAAAGCCAAGACTCTGGAGTTTCCAAGAAGTTAACTAAGCAGCCAGCATGGCTGTAGCATGGGCATAGGAGGATCAAATGGGTATGGTGTCTGCTGCCCTGAGATGCCTGCTTTCTGATCTGTCCCCTGCTTGGGCTTCCAGATAAAACATATGAGAGGAAGCACATGGCATAGCAAAGAAGAACTGAGGATGCAAAACCTGATTCGCACACAAAGAAACACTAGGGTGGAAAAGGTCAAATCTCTTCTTCTACCTTTCTGTCAAAACTGAAAAGTCAATTTTTAATTATATGGGTAAGATTTTCCCGGGAACCAACCTATCAAACATGCTGAGTTCAGGGTTGGAGTTAAAATATGAAGAGGGGGCTCCAATTTATAATAGTTTGCAAGGACTACCCCCCCCCCACCGCCGATATAAGACAGAAATTAGAAATCTCTCTGCCTCCTGCAGGTCTTGACCTGGAGGTAAGCCATATAAATGTTGATATCTCTGGACAAGAAATAAATAGCTTATGGAAGACATAGTTCAAGGTGCATACCATGGCATCTAGGGAGCTGAGAGTCAGAGGGGACTCAAGTGGTTTGCACTCACTGCTGAGATCTTCTCATCTATTTGGGGACACAGGTTTGCCCAGGTCATTCAGTACTTGAGGATCTCCTGAGAGCATCCTTAGGATTGTTGGCATCAAGTCTAAATTTAGTGCCTGTTTATTCTTTTCCAAACAACTTATCTCCAATGGCTAACCATTTATTAAACATCATTCCTTAATGCTTACCTGTCTCGTTCAGTACCTTAAATCCTCTCTGGAACAAGGCAAGCTTTAAATAAACAAACTGGGTTCATTCCCTCTTAAATCGGCTCTCTTGTCGAAAAGCTATTTTTCTACATGTTCAAAAATATAAGACAGCTAAATGGCACTGTATTCTTGAACGTACAAATCTATGTGGATTTCCTTCTGAAATGAGAAAAATTTTGCTCTTTACATCTTATCAGCTTGATTCCACAGTATTCCCCAAGCATCGGAAATCACATCGAATGAGGCAGTAACTGTGATGAAAGACAGTTAGAGCAGAGAGAGGGTGCATGGGGACCCCCACCTCCATTCGGATGTTGGGCACAAATATTGACATTAAGTCCCTGCACGAGGAGCCAAGTTTTCAAATGCTGCTGATCAAAGCAGGTTCATAGCCAGCCCACTGAAGTTCAGACAGAGGACAAATGACACTGGGAGATGGGGGTGTGGGGTGCAGGAAGCGTCGTCTAAGCAGAGCCTTCCTTTTGTATCTAGTCTTCTAGTAGATTAAAAGCAGTGGTGGCAGCCAAAGATGCTGGAAAGAGTCCCATGTCTAACAGCGTTTGTGGCAGTATGGAGTTTGACATGAAGGACACTGCTGGAGCCGGCCACATGCCCGCTTCGGGGGAGGGCTGTGTGCCACTGAGAACCAGAGGTGGATCACACTGAATCTGCCTCCCTTCTTCTTGTGACACGTCACCTGTGTCCACATTGTGTTCCCATCACTTCTTAGTCAGGGCTTATATTATGATACTTCAGTGGGTCATCACAAGCTGTAACTGAAATAAAGCTGATGATTGGTTTGGGTGAAAGACGCCTTGACCGAGGAGCATATGAGTCAGCGAGAAAGCACAGTAGGAATAATAGGTGGGAGCACTATCATTATTTAGGGCTATCTTTAAAATTTCCATTAATTTTCCTGTGGTCAAATAAAATTACTTACATTTAGTCGACTAAATATAGAGAAGATACAAATAATCTGCCAAAGTATAAAATTGCTATTTTTACTTAAACCATTAATAAATTTTTTTTACTTCATTATAAATTGTTCCATATTTGCAGACATCTGGTTCTTATTCAAAAACCTGACAAATGTTTTCTACGGTTAAAAAGAATGGCAAAAAGATTGGACTCCTTGCAATTAAAAGCAAATAAAAATGCAAATACCAGCCAAGTTGGTACAAACAATAGGCATAAATTAATACAAATAAGCTAAACTGATGTCTCAGAGTGCTCACAATTCCCTTAGGATCAAAGGAATACAAAAACCATAAAAGTGATTTTATAATAAATTTAAATTTCAGAATTTTCTTAATTCATATTCTAAAATGTGATTAGCATTGCTTCTTGTACGTGTGGAAGTATATTCAGTTTTTGACCTTTCATTCTGAGTTAAAAAACCAGAAAATATGTTTGGAGATGATTTTGTCATTCATTTGTTCCCTGAAAGGAAGAAATTACTCATTTGATTTTTATTGCTATAAATACTCATTTGGGACCCTGTTTCCCTAAAATAAAAGCTCTATTCAGTCAGTCATGCATAAAATTTGATATTTTCCTCACTTAGTCTGGTAGCTGCTTTCAGGGAGATGATCTGAGCAGTTGTTTTTCACTGTCCTTACAGAAAGCTGCAGATAGGAGAAGAAGAGTAGAAATCAAATAGGGGAGAACTTTAAATGTACCATGACGGTGACAGCAATATGACGGCCAACTTGGAAATGAAATCACAGAACAGTATTTCCTTACAAACATATAGACACAGCGAGGCCTCTCAAATCACACAGCTACTCCAGTATTGCTGGATCGGATGTAACATCGAGTGAAAATAAAAGGAGTTTTCTTAACTTTGAGCTTGAAACCACAGAACGCAAAGCAAAACACAGAAAATGGTGAAAGGACTCAGAATTACAAAAATACTTCAGTGGTGGTTTGATTCAGGGGTCCCCCATAAACTCAGGTATCCTGAATGCTAGGTTCCCCAGCTGATGGCAATTGGAAAATTAACACCTCCTGGAGGCGGTGTATTGTTGGGGGCGGGCTTATGGGTGTTATAGCCAGTTTCCCCTTGCCAGTGTTTGTCACACTCTCCTGTTGCTATGGTCCACCTTATGTTGCCCAGGGGATGATGCCTACCTTCTGCTCATGCCATCGTTTTTCCTGCCATCATGGAGCTTCCCCCTTGAGCCTGTAAGCCAAAATAAACCTTTTTTTCTTCCCACAGGCTGCTCTTGGTTGGGTGATTTCTACCAGCATTGCGAACCTGACTGCAACAACCTCTAATTTCCTTTCACCCCATGGTTTCTTCAACTGATTTCTGATAGTAAGCCATTCAATATTTCACAATGTAAAACAGACGGAAGCAATCAATGAATCATTGGTCTTGCCTACAACGTGGCAAGCTCTTTAACCCCCCCCCCTCCACATGATGCTGGGAAGGCCTCTGTGGGTGACAAGATGCTTTGAGATAGGCTATGAGAGCAACTGAATAATTTTTAAGTAGCTCTAAAACACAGAATATTGTATATGTGCAAATGTTTTACACGTGTACACATACGCACGCAGAGAAATGTATGTATGTGTGTAATTTGGGCTAATCATTATTATAATAGTACAAGCCTCAGAAATAAGTCTTGTACCCTAGAAGATGGTATAAACTCTGATAGATACACGAGGCAGAAAGAATCCCGGATGAAGTGGGAGGGAGGCATGTGGCTGTTCAGTGGCTTTCTGTGTGAGCCCAAGGGTGCAGTGCCGTGACACCCCATCTATCTGCACCTTCTTTCTCGGCCTTAGGAAAATCGTATCTGGTGATTAGGAACTTTCTGCTAGTGTTGCTTCTTTGGGCATATCTTCTCAATTCCAATCTATGATAGGTTTCCTAGTGCTAAAGGTGTGAAATCCACAAGAGCACATAGACTCAGTATATGTGATAAGACTGTGAAGTCATGGCACAGTTCATTAATAAAAACAGAACCAGCTCTTCTGACTTTTAATGCAGTATCTAGACGTTTCTAATTATCTTCTTGACACGAGTATAAGTTTGTATGTGTTTAAAAATCTCATTTGTCATAAGAAATGTTTACAACTTTGGACAAGAGTAATGTACTAAGAAAACAGAAATATACCCATAAGTACATCCTTAGGCTAGAGAAAGAAAGTGATGTAAAATGCTTAAAAACACACTTTAAACAGAATAGCATTATGAAAGAGGAATTTTAAGATTTTGATCATTATTACAACTTACTCAAAATCCAGCAGAATGGAAAACTGTAATAATTAAATAATTCACTGAGAATTACCATCTGAGTTCTTTACATTTCTCAGACTCAAAGTCCTGTCTTCTGGGGTTTCTACTCTGCAAGGACAGACAGACTAGAACCAAGGGGATGACAGGAAGGTCCTGTGTGTTTGGACCACCGATAGATCCATGCAGATGACATGGAAAAGTAAAGAGATTCCAGGTAGTGGAGTGAGGCAGTGAGTGTTCAGTATAAGGTCTAGAAGGACTTTTCTGTGAAGGTTCTGGAGTCATGACCATGAGTCAGTTGTGGGACAAATTAATTGGAAACAGCAAGTGCCATAAGCCACAGAGAAATTAAAACTTCAGTTTTCTGCATAGAGACAGGAAGAGGGGCTGACATAGAGTACAGGTGAAGTCTCTCTCTCTCTCTTGTGTGTGTGTGTGTGTGTGTGTGCAGCTTCACGTGAGTGTATGTGCATGCAGAGGCTAGAGGACAAGCTCAGACGTCATCTTTAGGAAAGTCCACCTCCTTCTGAAACAGGATCTTTCATTGGCTTGGCTAGCCAGTGAGCTCCAGGGTTTTGCCCGTCTCGTTCTCTCAGCACTGGGATTACAGAGGCTTGATGTGATGCCTCGCGTTTTATGTGGGTTCTGGGGATGGAGCTCAGGTCTTCACGTTTGTTTGCAAGGATTTTGTTCATCTGGCTTATGTGGGTCCTGGGGAATCGAGCCTTGAACGGGGTTCTTTAGGCTTCACAGGCAAGTGCTTAAACCACTAAGCCATCTTTCCAGCCCATACAATGTACTCTTACAGTAATGTTTTATAATATACATATGTGTACATCATGAGTGTATATATGTGGATGTGTGTGCATGTATAGACATAACCATATATGCATGTGTTTATATTTGTGTATTCAGTTGTTCACTGTGCAGTAAGAAGGGCCATGGCATCGAGGTCTGGGCTGGATTTGTGATGGAGACCTTCCGTGATCCAGCTCTGTGACTTGAAACAGTGTTTCACAGCTCTGTGGTACTTTCTGCATCTGCGCAGTACAGAATGTTAATATGTCTACTCTGGCGCGGTGTTGTGAAGATTACATGAATTAATATATGTAAAGCTCTTTGAACAGTGTGGCACATAGGAAAAGCATTATGTAAGTGTTGCTTTAACAAATATCCAAATTTCTCTTTCTAAATTAATAGAATATATTGTCCTCATTCCTCCAAATTGATATGCATACAAGCAAAATCATTAGTCAAAAAGTAGTCAAAAACCTGGATGCCTGGGATTTCTGGCTCTACCTTGTCTAATCCAATTGATGAACTCTAGATTCAGGGAGAGATCCTGTCTCAAAAAATAAGGTGGGGAGTGATTGAGGAAGACAGTTTGTGTGGTACCCTGGCATCCACACACACGAAAACACATGTGCGCATTCATCCATACACATGAGTATATGTTCTTGCACACACACACATATGTGCCCACACACATGCAACACACACATGCACACGCACCAATAAAAGAAGAGGCCTGACCTGGATATTTTCGGCCATTTATATTCATTTATTTGTGAAACTTGTTAAATGTTCATTTCATTTGAGATATATATATATATATATCCTTCCAGTGAAAGCTTCTGCTTTTAAATTGGGACAATTAAGGGCTTCTGGTCTGAAAGAGGGTGAGGCCAAGGACAGTTTCTAAGGCTAAGGGTGCATTAAGTATACATCCACTTGAGGGAGCTCTAAGCTCTCTCCAAACCCTTGTTTAGCATCTCCCCAGCTCTGGCCTAGGCATGGGGCACTTGGCTTCAGTGACAGGAGTTGTGGAAGAAAAATTTAAAACATCCAGAATCAAAGTTTGGGGAAAAAAAAAGTATGGGGCAGTAAAATTGATAGTTATTTTACTTTTTTTTTTCAGTTATGTATTTAATTGAGGAGAACAGAAACACTTTTTTTGGAGAACTTCAAACAGCTCAGCTGGAAGCATGGGAATTAGCATAAAGTGAAATATTTATGGGCACTTAATACTGTTTAAGACTCATTTTCTCCTTGCCTTAAGACAAGAAGTCAAATTAACCATTTCTAATTAAAGAGTTGGAAACAAAGTGGTGTAAGAGCAGAAGTAAAAGCTAAGTGGTAATGGCGGAGCTGTGAAGTGTGGCAAAGGTCATTCGACTTAGAGGGCAAGTGCGGGAAGCTACCGAACATTCCCGATGAGCCTGAGAAACAAGCCAGAACGACTTCGGAGAGAGATGCGCCTGTGAGAGAGGTACGTCATTCCTTTCCAAATGACCGTTGTTTCCTTCAAGAGAAGAGCTCTACAACTGGACGTATTAATGTTCCCTTGTCACTATATGTTAGTGGCTGGCAGGTAGAAGAACTGATCACACAATATTCAAAACAAGCTGGAATTGTTTGAAATATACTGAATAATCATCATAGTGTGTGTGTGAGAGAGAGAGTGAGCAAGCGAGAGCACGTTAGTGTGCCACAGTGTGCACTTGGGGGTCAGAGGGTACTTCAGCCTGGTGGTCCCTGCCTTCCACCTTGGTTGAAGCAGGTTTTCTCCTTGTGCACTGCTCCATTGCTAGGCTAGTCTGCCTGTGAACTTCTGGGTGACTCTCCTGTCTCTGCCTCTCATCTCAACACAGGCATTACAGACCCGCGATGCAGCTTCTAGCCTTTTTTTTTTTTTTTTTTTTTTTTTTTTTTTTTTTTTTTTTTTGGTTTTACGAGGTAGGGTCTCACTCTAGCTCAGGCTGACCTGGAATTCACTATGTAGTCTCAGGGTGGCCTCGAACTCATGGCGATCCTCCTACCTCTGCCTCCCGAGTGCTGGGATTAAAGGCGTGTGCCACCACGCGCGGCCAGCTACTAGCTTTCTGTGTGGGCTTCGGGAAATCCACTCTAGTCACTGCGCCAGCCCAGCTCAAACAACCATCCCTTAAAGATGCAAAAAGGTGAAAAGTCCCCAAAGGCCAAGGAAGCCTGAAGGCCTGGAGCTTTCAGGTCAGGGGTGTCCCCTTTATTTCTAAGTCATTATGTAGCCACATGACGACTTGATTAAAACATCAATTTTATGAACATATTTTAATTTAACTGCATCATGAGTGATTGCATAAAAAGAGTTTGAACATTTGGCCCCTAAATTATTATAGGCTGAGTCATGTAGAGAGGAAAAAATAAGGCGATGGAGGCTGTCATCCAGGGAAGGGAAATATTGCATTTGACTGTACTTTTAACAAATGAGAACTATGATTAAAGTGTAATCACACGATTAGGAAGAAATTAAAAATGGGCATATTGTGTTTCCTGTGTTTTCTCTATGTGCTTAGAGCTTATGTTTTCAGACGTTTGTTCATTCTAGCTTTAAGCATTTTGTTCAAAGATTCACGCTGATCTTTCCACTTACTGTTCATGAAATCTTCTACAATGATTTGTTTATTAACTGCTGTACTTTTCTTTTCTTTTTTTTTTTTTGTCTTACCTGGATGAGGTATTGTGTTAAGCTTCTCTCCTTCCTACCCATCTCCAGTTGCTCTTCGGCATCAGGTTGATTTCGACTAAACTGGACGGATTTGTTGTTCTTCTTGAGAACAGAGTCAGGATTAACTTGCACATGCTGTTACGATCACAGGTTGGGGCTAGAAAAATTCCATTTTTCGTGGAGGATTTGTTTATTTGTATTTTGTTCATGTGCTTTCTCTTTCATTTTCCCATTCTTTTTCATATGCTGGCACTGTGCTCTCTTGTTTTTAAAAATATAATGTTATTTCTTGACAATTTTTACACATCTCTATGATGTATTTGACATATACCCCTGTTACCTTCACTTTTTTTTTTAAGTACATTACCTCTTAAACACATTCAGTGCCTCACAACTACATTTGTTGGTGGGGCTGGGGATTGACCCTAGGGCCTTGCACGTACTAGGCAAGTGCTCTACCAGTGAGGCCCGTCCCTAGCCCAGCAGTGATAAAAGAGAAAATGGGAAGAAGATAGGACTGCAGAAGAAGCCAACTGCTTCCATACTTTCTGTTAAGAAATCAATTGGAAATGTGCCTTAACAGTGTTTAACATATAATCATAGAGGTGGGCTTTTGTGGCAAGAGAATGGAATAAGCCAGGCTTTTTTTTTTTTGTCCTTTCCTTCCCTTCCCTTCCCTTCCCTTCCCTTCCCTTCCCTTCCCTTCCCTTCCCTTCCCTTCCCTTCCCTTCCCTTCCCTTCCCTTCCCTTCCCTTCCCCTCCCCTCCCCTCCCCTCCCCTCCCCTCCCCTCCCCTCCCCTCCCCTCCCCTCCCCTTCCCTTCCCTTCCCTTCTCTTTTCTTCTTTTCTTTCTCTTTCTTATGGCCACCCAGACAAGCCTGTGCACACTTTGTCCATACAGCACCCGCCATCCCTTTGCGAGTTCTGTGTGTCTTTGGAGGAGTCATCAACTGGACAGCAAAGACTTTTCTTTGGTCTGTGTTGTGTTGTGTGGATCTTTTCATTTTAAGACACTGATCAACACCTGACACTCTGGAGGAGCAGAGAAGCCCTGAGCTTCTTAACTCCTGTCTCTAAATGAGAACTTCAGGGTTCTTCCTGTGCCTGAGAGAAAGCAAATTTCCTTCAACTGGGGTACTCTTCGGTGCGTGGGGTCCTCGTTATCTGGACACTGTTGTGGAGACCAGCTCCATTGGCAGAGAAAATAGCATCAGCTAATTAAACACCAGTATAGCCTTCAAAGGACATGGAAGATAGAATTTAATTATAAAACAGATGACACTGCTCAATCTTAATCGTCATGCCAGGATCCAGCTCTCTAGTCTGTTAATCACCAGCCAGGAGAGTGGGTAGCAGGCGGGGTACTTTACACAAGTCACCAAGGGCAAAAAGCCTCAGGCCATCATTGCCCTGCTCGTTAACAACACCAATTAAGACCAGCAACAAAACCACCGCAGAAACTTCTTCATGTCTTTAACTTTCAGGTCTGGGAAAGGTTGATTCACTAATTATGATTGGAGGCAATTGGATTTCTCTTTGTCATAATTCTTTCACTAAGAAACCTTTAGGTGAACTTGTAGAGTTTCTTTGATTCTCGCAAATGTTTTCAGTTACAATTCTTTTTACATAAAAAAAAAATTAACCACACTTAGTGGTTTAGCCAATAATATCAGGGGAACTAGAGACCTATGAAACCTTCCAAATTGGCACCAGCCACACGGCCGCAGCAGCCAAGCTGCCTTCATAATTTGCTGCGAATGCCTAACAGCTCCAGAGAGAAAATATTTTCTTGAGCTTTCCCAAGCCTACGGTTCCCTATCCTGTGTTGCTTTCCTGCAAACACCACGAAGATAACTGGCATTTCGCTTCATTTCCTGTATACCACTGCTTTGGACAAAACAGTTAATTTCTACCCAGGCTGGTGATCAGAGTGACTGGCACATGAACAAGGAAAACACAGGGCTCAGAGTCAAAATATTTGCTTTGACGTTCTTAAGTCGCCCTTTATACTTTTGTCACTAAGTCCCTTGATCAGACTCAATTTCTGGGGAATGGTTGGAGCTCAGGAGCTCCCATGTAGGTTCAGATGTAGGGTGGCTCAGAACCTGGGAAAATTTCATACTGTTGCTAGTTAGTGTTAAATGACATTGTACGTGTGGCATCAGAATGACAAAAGAGCTAACCCTGTATTGGGTGTGTCATAAGGGTCTGTGATCATTAATTTTGACTGTCTATTTGATTGGACCTAGAATCACCTAGGCGACAAATCTGGGAGTTTTTTAGATTACATTAGCTGAGGTGGGCAGACCCACACTACCTGTGGCACGATGCCATGGGCTAGGCTCTTGGACTGAATCCAGAAGGGAAACCAAGGTGAGCATAGGCACCCATCTCTTTACGTTTCTGGACTGTGGATGCAGGAGCCTCCGAATCCTGCCTTCACCAGCATGTGGACTGTCTTCCCTGGATCTGTGAGCTAAAGAACCTTTCCTTCCTTAAGTTGCCTTTATCGGGTATTTTATTACAGAAACAAGGAAAAGCCGTTCGCCTAGAGTCTGTCATCATGCTAGGTAGTTTTGCGTGCACGTGTGTGTGTGTGAGTGTGTGTGTGCCCCTGAAGGTTCTGGCAGATCTCCTGTGTCCACTTCCCTTCTTGCCACAGGTCCACTGGGATTCCAAATGTCTGCTTACAGCATCAGGCTTTTTGTGTGGGAGCTGCTGTTCCCAGCACGGTTCTCAGGCCTGCGTGGCAAAAGCTTCTATCCACAGAGCCATTTTGCACTGTGCAATGCACCGTGGAAGAGTTATAACTTTCTTCATGATGTAGGAGAGGGAACAAACATGGAGAGAGGAGATCCCATGTCTTAAAAACCATATAACGTTCAGATAGGCAAAGCCAGAATAGGAATCCTGGCTTCAGAGACTTCTTTCTAGTTCTCAAAGTTTGAAATCAGGCCGAAAGCAGCTTCCCTCTTAAGCTATTTCTTCTCCTGAGCCTTGGCCATGGGGATCTGTGGTCGGCAGATTAATGAGCTCTCATAGATGTGTGTGTCCCAGTCTCTAGAACCTACGCTACCCTGTGTGGCACAAGGGATTCCATGTTGTTGTGAACGGCAAGGGAGATTGTCCTGCATCATGTGGTGGAGTCTGGTGATCACGGAGGTCCTTGTGATGGAGAGGAGGTCCTGAGAATGAGGTGTGGTGATGAGACACAAGTCTAACACAAGGAGAGAGGTCTTGGGGGGGGGGTGGGCAGGTGCTGTACGCTTGGCTTTGATGATGGAGGAAGGGGCCAGACGCCAAGGGATGTGAATGGCTTCTAGAAGCTGGAAAAGGCAAGAAAATGGATTCTGTTCTGGAGGGAACATAAAGCATCCTGACAGGGTCATTTTAGCCTGATGAGACCTCTGACTCACAACTCTGTATGAGAGTGAAGTTGTATTGTTTTGAGCCTGTGATGGTGATGGTGTGTCAGAGTAGCAAGGGGTCAATGCTATTGTGTCCTTACCTTTTCTGGGGTGTTCCACTTTCACTTGTTTAGGAGTAGGGCGTCTGAGGTAGAACTCCTCCACTTAGGAGGCAGAAGGTACCACGGGGTTTTAGATGATGTTGATAAGCAGACAGTCTTAACCCAGATGGGATCTACTCTTGAATTTTTAGAAGAATAAAGCTGAGACTGTTTACCCAATCTGTGGCCTGTGAGACACAGTTGGGGCCTGAAGGAACTGGAGTGCTTGCCCCGATACACTCCCAGAGAAGGGGGAGATTTATGTCCCAGAACCCCAAGGAGCACTTAAGAAATTATTATTTCTGAACCCAGAGTGGACGTTTCTAGAAACTACAAAGCATATGATTCCAAATATGTATGTTGATTTATTAGTATGTTTATATACAAGTATACAGTAGTAAGCAAACAAAAATACGTGAGTTGAAAATACCTGTGATGCGGGCTGGCTCATGGCTCAGTCAGGAAAGTGCTGGTCAAACGGTGTGAGGACCTGAGTGTGTCCTCAGCACAGATGTAAGCCCTGAGGGTGACAGTTCACACCTGTAACCCTAGAGATCACGGTGCAGAGACAGGCGAATCCCTGGGTGGATCAGCCATACCGACAGACCCTGCCTCAGTAATTAAGGTGGAGAGCTCTGACTGAGGAAGACACCTGCTTTAACTTCTGTCCTCTATGTGCATGTGCACACACATGTGAACACATGTGCACACACACATGCATGCCACAGACAAATGCACAAAATAATCCGTGATGATACTAGTCATACAAGTTGAGCATTTCTGGTGTAAATGCTTGGGATCCACAGAGTTTCAGATTTTGGTGATTTATTTATTTATTTATTTATTTATTTATTTATGTTTTGAGGTAGAGTCTTGTCTAGTCCAGGCTGATTTGGAATTCACTGTGTAGTCTCAAACTCACAGCGATACACCTAACTTTGCCTCCCAAGTTCTGGGATTAAAGGTATGTGCCACTACACCTGGCTTTCTTAAAAAAAAAAAAATTTTTTTTTTTTGAGGCAAGCCCATCAGACTGGCCTTTATTTTTAATGCAAGAGAGCAAGAGAGAGAGAGAGAGAGAGAGAGAGAGAGAATTGTCACGCCAGGGCCTCCAGCCACTGCAGTGGAGCTCCAGCCATGTGCACCACCTTGTGCACATGTGTGACCATGCGTACATACATCACTTTGTGCACCTGGCTTATGTGGGATCTGGAGAGTAAAACATGGGTCCTTAGGCTTTGCAGACAAGTGCCTTAACCGCTAAGCCATCCAGCCCTTCTCTTCCTTCCTTTCTTTTTTTTTTGAGCTATTTGTATATACATGGTGAGATATCTTGGGGTTGGAATCCAAGCCTAAAAATAATTATGTTTTATATATATAACATATACCCATAGCCTTGAAGGTAATTTTATTTTAAATACTTTTGTGGCATGAAATAGTTTTGTAGTTTTGTAGTGTATAATTTTCCCCTTGTGATGTTATACTGTTACTCAAATAGTTTCAGATTTTGTAGCACTATGAGTGTAATATTTTCAGATTATGGATGCTCAGCCTGTATATAGACATTCAACTCTTTTCTTCCCAAGGTACAATAGATTGCCTCACTAGTTGTGTGAGATCATAGACTGCTGTAGAGAATGAGGGAACTATTGAAAAAAAGTGTCTCATGGGTGGATGCGCTCCTCGGTCATATTTTTCCATCTTTGTTTTGACCAATTAAATTTCAGAAAGGGATTGAAGAGGGAAAGGGTGAGAAAACTGCTGTACAGGGTGATCTGTCTACTTGGAAGTCAAGGAGCTCGTTCCTTCTCTTCCATGCCACCCTCCGTCTTTTCCTTTTTCCTCTGTCTGGAGCTGGCGATTGAACCTGGGACCTACCACATGCGAAGTTCGCGCTGTGCGGCTGAGCTGCACTCGCAGCCCGTCTGTGAACCCACTTTGAGGGCTCCGCAGCTGAGGTGACGGGCTGTGCTGAGGGCAGAGAAGCCGCTTCCAGGCTGTGGGCTACATGGTTTGGACAGCCTCACCATTTTCTTCGGAAAGTCACGTGACCACGTTTCTTCTCATTTGATTCAGAGCAGCATAAGATACTCTAAAATCCTTAATTAGCTTCCCAGAGTGATTTGATTGCATAATAACGAGGGCTGTGGGATTTCACTGTCTCATCTTCCTTCTCCGAAAGCCTAGTTCTTCACAACGTATTTTTGGTCCTAAACAATTTCTGAGCATAGCAAAGATAATGAATTTTTGTACATAATTTGTAGCAGCCTTCATTCAAGACGGGGAAGAGCCAACTGCTCTCCTTCATGGGTCAGGATGGAGGCTGGCACACTATGGGCAGAAGTGAGAGGGCTAGAAGTAGGAGAATCGGGCTCCGTTTACAAACCTCACCTAACTTGCTGTGTGGATACAGTCAAGTCGCACAACGTCTCTGTGTCCGGGCTTTCTCTTCCAAGCAAAGAAAGCAGGTGATGAAGCAATGGTTGTTAATATCCCATCCTAAATCACTACTGTGTTTATACACTGATAATAAGCTATTGGGGCGTATTTTTCCCGTGGAATGAGAACATTTCTTCTTAAATTCTCCTTTTAAATGGGCTACTTAATTAAATCTGAGCTGATAAAAAATTAAGTTGAACAGTGCTTCATTTACACCAAGGAAACCTTGATTATAGTGCAGTAAATGATTAAGGTCGAACTAGGACTCTACATTTCTCTTTCTAGTTTTATCTGGGGTAGGCTGAACTGACACACTTATTAACCATGCAATTTTAGGAGAGTTATTTAACCTCTGCTTCTCGGGTTACTCATCCACAATCTGGGGGAAAGAGTATTTCCCACATTGTGCTGTTATCTGCATATGCAGCATGGATGGATGGTGTAGTCTGAAATGGTCTCCACTACTGTGTCTAAGGCACTCATTATAATGTCTCAGACCCAAAGGATCTGTGGCCTGCATCCTCGGAGGCTCTGAGAATGATCTGAACTCTGTAGTGTCTCTTATAAAGCACAAAGCCTAGAGCCACTTACGAACTAAACAGCAGTTACAACTGAAATCAGGCCATATAAAGGCATGATTGCCACAAAAACCTTTCATTGGACAGCTCCTTAAGCAAGCCTCCCGTCCTCAGCCTTTCTGACTTTTGGTCAGATACTTTGCAATCTGCTGCTCTGCGCAGTCTGTGATGTCTAGCATGGGCCTGGCTGCTGCCACTTAGATGCCAGCAGCCCCTCCTGCTTCTCACGGCCTCCAATCCCTTCAGGTATTGCTGCAGCACTGCTCCCTAGTTTAGAATCACTGTCTTTGAAGGGCTAGCCATGTAACTCAGTGCTGCATGGCATTTATTCAGCATGCACAAAATCCTGGGTTCAGTCCCCATCCAGCACTGCAAAAATGAAATAAAACAAAAGCAACCCCAAACCACCAGCCAAAACCAAACAAAAACCAAAACAAGGCAAAACACAGAACAAGACCAAAGCATAAATATTATGAGATTACTTATAGTCGCCATGACTAAAAGTGCAAGTGTTTGAGTTTGTCTCTTGATACATGAAGTTTGTCTTTTGCTAACTATATGACTGGAAATCATTACTTAACTTTGCAGAATGCAAGCTTTCATTTATGATGGGGATGAGGATAAAAAGCATACGTTATAGTAGAATCCTCGTGAAGATTAAATGACAAAATGTTATGGTATTGTGTCTACAGAATCACATAGTGAATGCTGATTCTGTAATTATTCCTTACCACCACCACCACCTCCACCTTCACTGCAAACACCACCTCCAACACCACTACCTCCATCGCTATCACCTCCACCACCTCTACCACCACCTCCACCTCCACCACTTCTACCACCACCTCCAACACCACCACCTCTATCAGTTTCACCTCCACCACCTCCACCTCCAACACCATTATCTCCATAACTGTCACCTCCACCACCACCACCTCTATCAGTTTCACCTCCACCACCTCCACCTCCAACACCATTATCTCCATAACTATCACCTCCACCACCTCCAACTCCACTACCTCTACCACCACCATCACCTCCACTTCCACCACCATCACCTCCACCACCTCCAACACCACTATCTCCATCACTATCACCTCCACCACCTCCACCTCCACTGCCATCACCTCCAACATCACTATCTCCAAAACTGTCACCTCCACCACCTCACCTCCATCTCCACCACCTCCACCACCTCCACTTCTACCACCACCTCCAACACCACCACCTCTATCACTATCACCTCCACCACCTCCACCTCCAACACCTCCACCACCACTAGCATCATCCATAGCCTTTTGTCAATGTAGCAGGGCAGTGTTCCTCAATCAAAAGCATCTTTTAAAGAGAAAATTATTTGGCTTAGTTATTTTTCGATTCTTTAGTAAGACTTCAAACTTCCACCTTCCACATAAAAGGCTGATGAAAATATTCATTCCTTTTCCTTTGGACTCATTCTTTCATTAGTAATGATTATATTGGACACAGTTAAATATGCATTTCATCCAGTGATGCCCACAGGGAACCCAAAGCAACACGCACCACCAAAACCAAAACGTAATGTTAACAGAAACAAAAGACAAATCATCCCACAGCACACTAATTAGTTTTTTGAGAATTAAATCACCAAGAGCTGCACATTCCACAAATAATTACAAAAAAGAATAAAATAAGAATCTCATTAAACTATTTAAACAAAGTACTGGATTTATAAAACTCCTAAGTTCCACATTAGAGAGCACAAGTATGCTTCCCAGAAGGAGGGATAATGTTACCAAGCTTCCGTTTTTCTGAACTCCTAATTTTATTAGCGGCAAAGTAATTAATTTTTGTGACAACAAATTCTTCAAGGAGAAATAAATACTAAGCCAGAGCAATGTGCACAGAGCAGTTAAGGAAAGGGAGATGAAAATATATCAAGCAGGTCTGAAGAGCAATGCTGATCCTTCTCCAGGAGACTATGTTCTTACAATCTCACCTATTTTTAAGAGTTTCTAAACAAATCTCCATGACTCAATAGATAGAGCTGATATCAATAAGCTTGCAGATAAATCAACTGGGGAAGAAAATGGGAGGCATTATTTTTTAGGTACTGAAAGACAATTTATGGTTGAAGCAGTAAAAACGTGGCTAAAATACGCCATTTCTCTCTCATATTGTGTATGTAGAGAGACAGAGAGAGAATGAAAACAAGAGAAACTGAGAGAGTCAGTCTTACAGAAGAACAAAGGAATTCGCCATCTCAAAAAACGAGGAGTTTGTAAGAAAAGATAAATGTAAAAATTGTGATGTAAATCAGGATAATGCACAAAAATATTAAAGACAGCAAATGACCTAAAATTTGTATTGAATTGTATTCATTTTATTTTGGCCATTTGCCATTCATGAATCAAGGGTATATGAAATTACACAGACTTTGATTTAGGTTATAAAATTATTATTAATTTTCCCATATAAGTTCTGTCTCTGCATCTTAATATTCTCATCTGTACAATGACTCTCTCTATATATGTAAACATATACCACTTACATCTTATAAATATTGAGAGGTTTGAGATAAAGAGTACTAAAGTGTTAGTGTGGATCTTGGCACCCAGGAGTGTATTCATATCTGAATCATCAATGAAAACACTTCCATGTTAAGCTCAGTTTAATGTATTCTTTGGGAAAGTTTTTTATTAATTAAAAACTTTCTGTAGCGTTATGTCAAGTAAAATAAAAATGCAAAAGCTTTGATGTGTGTGACAAATAGAAAAATAAGGAACTTAGCATACTACTAGCTAATGCATTCAGTCTGATTTATATGCAGGGCTAACTTTTATATCTGTATCAATCACTTTTACAGGATGGCAGGATTACATTCCTAGAGTAAGGGAGAATTGGTGCTGAAGAATGCTTACCTGATTGTCAGAGTTTGGTTCTTGTATATCATGTGTTAAGAGCTATATATCCCCAATATTAAAGCTCCCCTGGAGGTAGCGTATTTCCATCCAAAAGAGATAAGGTATTCAAGTTATGTCAAGATTTATTCCTGTTATAGAAGTTTTATAGACAGTCTGGTTTGGAAACTCTTAGCTATTCTTTTTCTAAAAGAAATTAAGTGTATGTGTGCATGCGTGTGTGCATGCACACACACACGCACAGACAGACACACAGACACACATGTCTGTGGAGGTCAGAGGACAACTTTTAGGTGCCTGTGCTCTGTCTTCTTTGCGACAGGGTCTTTTGCAGCTTTAGACAGACTGACATCGTGCAAGTGAAGGTCTCCCTAGCAACCTTCGGGTTCCCCTGGTTCCCCTTCCCCTTGTCTAGGTGTGTTGGGTGTGTCTAAGATGCATGCATCATTTCGCATCTGGCTTCTCATGGATGTTGGGAAATGGAACCGGGGCTGACAGGCTTTGCAAGCAAGTGCCTTGAACCACAGAGATGTCTTCCAAGTGCCTATTCTTAAAAATACAATGGAAAAAAAAAAGGATTTTATAAAAGTGCTAGTGGGTAAAGGAAAGAAATGCAAGCTAACACAAGCCAGGAGCTTATTGCCTGAGGGCATCTCTGATGGTTTTATGTGTGGTTTCTTACAGAATCCATGCAACAAAGCTAGCAGTTCTGATCCCTGCTTTTATAGGTGAGGAAACTCAAGACTTAAGTGCTGGAAGGACTGCCTGACTTCAGAGCTCATGACTAGCACCTGCCATGCTGGTATTTAACAGTTTCATGTATAATTTCCTGTAACCCAAGCTTGCCAACCAACCACATCATGCCTTCTTTCTGTTTTCTTTAACCACCTTCCCTTTAATACCTTAACCAACATTTAGACATCGACCAACATTTGCATTGATTAATTAACAGGCCTAAATCTGCTAAGGCATGCCTTTCATTAGAAAACGCTATTACGCTATTTCATGATGATGCATAAATGATGGATGAAGGAAATCAAGTGTGAGCTTCACGGTGGTGTTGAATTGAGCGCACAGTCACTAAGCTGTGTCAGGATTCTAAGTTAGATTTCCTGATTCTTCCTAGGAGTTGTCACTTTCTGTGATGCACGCAGGTGTACGTGTGTTCAGTGCACGTATGTGCACATTCACGTGGAGGCCGGAGGATGACACTAAGTGTCATCCTCAGGAAACAATTTCCACCTTTTTTTATTTTTCTTTTGAGGTGACTCTCTCACTGTCCTGGAGCTCACCAATTAGACCAGATTGCATGGCCAGCAAGCATGAGGGGTCTACTTGTCTCTGCCTCCTTAGTGTTGTCATTACAGTTATGTACCACTATGCCTTACATTTTTATGTGGTTGCTGGTAATCAAACTCAAGTCCTCATGCTTTTGATGCAAGCACTTTACTGACTAAGCTGTCTCCCTGGCCCCAAGTCATTCATCTTCAATGGCAATAGTCTCTCTTTTGTATTTAATAAAAAGTTGGCCAAAGGTTATTAAAATATTCAAATGAAGGTAAAATCTTCATCAATGAGGAAAATTTATAAAAATCTGCAGAAATGGTCCCCACTTGTTTCTATAAAAATTTTATTTATTTATTTGAGAGGAAGAGGCAGCAAGATATAAATAAATAAATATACATATTATATATATACATATATACAATACAATACATATACATATACATATACATATATAGGCATATATATAATATATATATATTATATATATATATATATATATATATATATATATATATAGAGAGAGAGAGAGAGAGAGAGAGAGAGAGAGAATGGGTGTGCCAGGGCCTTCAGCCACCACAAACAAACTCCAGACACATGCACCACCTTGGGCATCTGGCTTACATGGGTCCTGGGGAATCAAACCTAGGTCTTTTGGCTTTGCAGGCAGGCACCTTAACCTCTAAGCCATCTGTCAAGCCCTCCTCACTTATTTCTAAGATTTCATAACTTGAAGGAATTGTGAATTAATTCTTTCAGGAGAGAACTACCGTTGACTTCAGGTGACTTAAATGTACGGGGCTGACTGTAAGACCAATAGAAGTTTTTCGACTTACAAAATCAACACTGTGGGCATGTAAGGGAAGGAACTCTGTCCAATCAGAAGTGCTCCCTTTCTTAAGAGTTCTGTCAGTGATTTAGAGGCCCAACTAGTAAGGAGTGATGGAGACAAACTGAGTGGTCACAGACAACAAGGGAGTTCGGTCAATGTGCAGCGGGTGAGCTTGTGTGATGGGCAACGTCGATTCTGTTCCAGTGATTCAATTTGCATGACAAGCTGCATGGTTTCCATTGAAAGGTCTTCCCCTGTTCATGTTGCCCAGGATGGTGTGGGGATTCAGGTAACAGAACAAAAGGTCTTAGCCAAAGGCTAAAGGAAAGGCCAAGTCCAGATGGTAGGGAGTCACTCAGGGATAAAAGGCTCCCTTCAACTGTTAAACTGCAGAAAGTACTTTCTTCTCTATAGATTTTACAAGGCTGCCCTCATACATGTTACCAGTCTCCATCTTCCCACCTCAGTTTCTATGTCAGCTTTCTCCTTCTCTTCCTGCAGGTCGAAACAAGATATTTACTCACAGAGGCCTTTCATGACTCCCCTTATCAGAGAATATCCCCTTACTTATCCTCTGTGTTAATATTCAGGTCTGTCTCCTTCATAACACCCACGATAGCTCTAGAATGGAAAACCTATTTATTGACCTATTAGATTATCCCCTTTTTCTTCTTCCTCCATGCTATAAGCTTCTTGAGGGCAGATATCACGTCTATTTTTATTTCCCAGTGTGTGTTTACCATCTAACTCAGTCCATGTCCTCAACGGTAGCTCACAACAAAATCAATGACTGAGCGAGTCCATGAATTACACAGTCGTAGTCTGTCTCTGAGGAATGATGGGATGGGATGATAAGAGATCCCAGGAATGTGATATAACATGCTCAGGAAAGTAGAGTGTTCCAAACAGCCTTTAAGTGGATTTAGCATATCTGTTGGAGTTAGTCATACTTCCTGTGTTCTCACATTTTAAAAAGTCAGTATTTTGCTTTGATTTTGGCAATGGATAATATTATCTCATTAATTAAAAAGAAACTGGTTATCTGGTAGAATATTTGAACATAGATCTACATGCTGAGAAGACTTTGTGATGGCCTCCACCAGAGAAGATTTGTCATAGGAAAATATAATGAACTGTTTTTTAAAAAATATTTTATTTATTTAAGACAGAGAAAGAAAGTGAGAACGCGTGCACGACAGAAAGAGAGAGAGAGAGAGATTAAGAATTGGTGTACTAGGGCCTCCAGCCACTGCAAATGAACTCCAGACACATGCACCACCTTGTGCATCTGGCTTACGTGGGTACTGGGGAATTGAACTTGAGTCCTTAGGCTTCACAGGCACATGACTTTACCACCGAGCTATATATTGCCTCCCCAAGAGCTGTTTTTTTTTGCAGCTTTTTGGGGTAGGGTCTTACTCTGGCCCAGGCTGACCTGGAATTCATTATGTAGTTTCAGGGTGGCCTTGAACTCATGGTGATCCTCCTACCTCTGCCTCCCCAGTTCTGGGATGAAAGGCATGCACCACCACAGCTGGCTCCAAGAACTGTTTTTAACTGTGATAGTCTATAAAGAAAAAACTAAGGTCTTTGTTCTGATTTAACCAGAGCTTTATTAGACTAAACTATGCAACAGGAGGAGAATTTCATGACGATTTTTGTATACATCTGATTTTTTTATATATATAGTTTTCTCATTTAAGACTTAAGTACCATGTTTATTTATCATAATTAAGAAGCAGTCAACATTCTCAAAAACCATTTAACTGGCTTGTTATTTTACTGTCTGTATTCTACACAGAGAATCACCTCCTGGACGAGACATGTTCTGGCCCAGGCCTGACATTTCATAAGAAGTCACCTGAACTTTAACAAATATTTCTAATTAATTCATTTATTTGCTTATTGGGTAACTACTTTATCAATAGTCACTACATTCCAGGCACTGTCCCAGGTACTAGGAATTAGACAAAGCAGGTCTTTTTCTCTTTACGTGGTTTGAACTTGAGATCCATTGGGGCAAACAGACAATGCATGAGTGAACAAGTGAACAGCAGTCAACTTCACGATGGGAAATGATGTGGTGAGGTATGTGCAGGGAGTCCCTGTGAGCCTAGACTGGCCGATGCTGGTGCTGGGAAGGAAATTCCAGAGACAAGTAATTGCAGGGGTCAAGGTGTCATGGGAGACAAGGCTTAGAATTGGAATGTCTGGTAGTTTATGGTCAAGTTCTGCTCACAGGATGGTTCTCTGTGTAATGAATTTATGAAAACAGAGAGATTTCTATGAATTTGTATAATGAGTTTATGAATAGGTAAATATATAGATTTTAACAAATTTATCTGTATATATGTATAAATGTATGTGTACAGATATATACATATTATATGTGTATTCTTTTATATAGCCATGAGGGAGAGAGAAAGAGAGCATGTGTGAGATTTAAAAGAAATTTCCTTACACAAAAATATTTAGGGGATCAGGTATGATTCCAGTACATGGAACGTTGAGACCAAAAGATTATGATTGCTATAAGATAGCCTGGGCTACACAGGAGACTGTCTCAAAGAAATAAAGGAAGAGAGAAAGAGAGAGAGAGAGAGAGAGAGAGAGAGAGAGAGAGATGAAGGGATAAACAGGTAGGATAGAAATCAAAGAAATTGTTGTAATTCAAGTTCAAAGACTATTTGCTAATAGAATTTCTCCTTTCTTGGCTGTTTCTGCAGACACACACACACACACACACACACACACACACACACACACGTGTGTGTGTGTGTGTGTGTGTGTGTGTATTAAATTCACCTCTTTAACTTTTTGGGTAAGTTCCACTCAATCATGGAAGGTAATCTATTTTATTCAACATCTACCAATTTTAATATTAATCTCATCATAAAATCACCTCCACATAGACATGCAGAATAATGTCTATTCAAGTCCCTGGTCAGCTTCATATACACCTCCAGAATAATGCCTATTCAGGTCCCTGGTCACATTGACTCCACTGGGTTGACTGTTAGCTGCTGTGTCTGGGATGGAAGTACAGGGTACAAAGGAAGGAAGTGTTGGTAGCTGGGACAGAGTAGTGTGATAGGAACAAGGGAGGCTTCTGAGAAGTCTGTTCTGACTTAAACCTTACAAGTGATTTTCTGTGTGCAGAGCTTGAATTTCACAGTGGCAAGAGCGAGAAAACAGGAAGCCATGTTGGAGACTCCTGTGGAAGCTGTGACAGGAGGGACTGGCAGTTTGGATTTGGGTTATGAAGTTGCAGAGATAGGAATGGATGGATTATGGGTATGTTTGAGAAGGAGAGTAGACTGGGCTCCGAGGGACCAAAGGCAAAGCTGACAGAGGAGGCACTGGCACTCTCCCTGCCTTGACTAAGCTGGGGAAGAGTGGGAGTGATGTACTTTATGGATTTTCTACCACAAGGAGTGGGCATGGGTATAATTTCTTTAAAAACAAAAGCAAAATCTCTGTGCTTTCCGTATTTGTAATTTATACCAGTAAAATAAGTTCTTTGTTAAACGGATGAAATTGCGGTGCATTTGGAATTATCTACCAGTGTTTTCCTTTAATTAACTATAAATCTTCAAGACATGTGAGATAAACCTCTTTCAGGTACAGTTTTCTTTTGCCTATAATTTTAAATACAACAATTGAGCATTGTGTCCTTTTGTGTTGTCTTTCTGAATGTCTCTGCTGAGAAAAATGTCTAATTGCTTCATTGGATAATATATTATAATTATGCTCAAAATAGTAATGGTTTCAAGAAGATATTGCAGGTATATTTCAAGTTGGTTGTTCCATGATTATAGATGCTCTGTAATTTCAAATGTATAGTATTAATGCCATTATTTCATAATTTTGTCATTAAAAGGCACTAAAATAAACTTAAACTAATGAAAATGGGAAAAACTTAATGCCTTCTCTACTTTAGCAAACAGAGTTTTCAATACCCAATCCTAGCCTCAATTATATTTCTGCTCAATTTGTATCTGTATTTAAGCTGAATAGAGCTCAAAATTCTTTCTACTCTCAAAACTTCAACATATGCAGAGTGGTTAGATTCAGGTAACAAAATGAGAGGCCACGCACTAGACCCGAGGTCAATGAAACTTAGTTCAGAGGAGGCAAACTAGGCCTGCATCTTATGTTGCTTTTGTGTGTACACATTCGGCTAAGTTGAGAAGTCTTCATTTTCCATACCACGGACTGCTTCTCACCTTTCTGTGTGAAACTCCTGCCCTGAGAGGGTAGCAAGGGCACTTTGTTGGCCCAGCTTCTCAGCATCTGGCAACATATTTGAGCCAGGCCCTTTTGACCTGCTGAACTAATAGTTCTGAATTCGCTGATTCGATTAACTCATTGGTGAGTATCCAGCTGTTTATTTTGTAGTACTATAGATGTAGCCTTTCAAACTGTGGATGACTACCACTAAATTGGTAGTGCCCTAAGTTAGTCTGTAGTTAATGCGTAGGTCTGATGAGAATTAAAGAAAAAAGGGCTGGATCGATGCCTTAGCAGTCAAGGTGCTTGCCTGTGAAGCCTAAGAACGTATGTTCTAATCTCCAGGTTCTACATAGCCAGACACACAATGATGCAAGTGTGCAATGTTGCACATGCGCCACAAGGGAGCACATGTGTCTGGAGTTTGTTCACAGTGGCGTAAAGGGCCTGGTGCACCCATTCTCCCTCTCTTTTCCCTCTCTGTCTTTTTTTCTCTCTCTGTCTCTCACTCAAAAATAAAATAATAAAAACATTAAAAACCATTCAATGGAATATAATACAATAGCACAGACAGTTTTTCATATAGAAAGGTTTATATGCCTAAATTTTTGTTATAAATTTAGTTATAAACATCTATAGCCATATGCATTTGGTTGTGATGTAAAGTATATTTCTTAGAGCAGTTTGTGATCAAAATAGTTAACAAATACTGGCCTAAATTGTAATGTTAAAATGACAACTTTTAAACATTAAAATAATGTATTAAATATTAAATAATTAATAATTTATTAAAAGTGTGTAATGTTGAGACAGACAAGGGCTGGATGGGAAAGATGAGGCCACCCTGATCATCCAACAAACATGTCATAGACCAGAACAGATCCCACTTCCTTTCACAAGTATATGTTGTATACTTATAAATGTTGTTGTTTAAGTTCTGAGAGAAATATGAAAATCTACTCCCCTGCTCAAAGAGCATGAGAACGTCCATGGAGAAGGATCCTAAGGTCACACGTATGTCTCATTACTGTGTTTTAATCAGGAAAGGGTTATGGAAATATTTCCCTTCTTCTCCTACCTATTGCCAAACTTGGGTTAGTCAGCTTTCTATCCCTGTGGCAAATGCCTGAGATAAATCAACTTCAAAAGAGGAGGGCTTACTTTTGCTCATAGTTTCAGTCCATAGTTGGTTAGCTTATTACTCTTGGGCCCGTGATGAGACAGAACACCATGGAACACATGTGGCAGAGCAAAGCTGTTCACCTCTTGAAATCCAAGAGTGGAAGAAGAAAGGCCAGGGGAACACGGAATAAGAGGATGTGGAAAGAATGGCAGAGCCAGAGGGTGGGGAGGAGTGCTTTGTAATGTCTCATGATGTCAGAATGGCTGGGGCTAGCTAAACCATAATGGGTTCATCTACATTCTGTCATGGGCAGTGGAGGAGGGAGAGAGACATCAAAGTAGAAAAGGTACTAGTTGGAAAGTATAAGGGGCTTAGTGGAAGTGAAATGGGGGAGGAGGGACAGGAGGAGAAGAAGGAAGAGGAGGAGGAGGAAGAAGAGAAGAAGAAGGAAGGGAAGAAGAAAGAAGGGAAGGAGCAAAAGAGAGACCAGTATTCCAATACATGCTTCAGTAGCATAGTCCCAATGACCTTACTTCCTCCCACCGGGCCCCACCTCCCATCTCCATGGTTTCTCAATGCTGCCACAGGCTGGAGACCAAGCCTTTAACACACAGACCTTTGGATGACACTTTAAATACATAGCACTGGGATGGAGAGATGGCTTAGCGGTTAAGCGCTTGCCTGTGAAGCCTAAGGACCCCAGTTTGAGGCTCAATTCCCCAGGACCCACGTTAGCCAGATGCACAAGGGGGCACATGCATCTGGAGTTTGTTTACAGAGGCTTGAAGTTCTGGCGCACCCATTCTCTCTCTCTCTCTCCTCTCTGTCGCTCTCAAATAAATAAACAAACAAACAAAATTAAAAAAAATAAATACATAGCACTTTATGTTGCACACTCTTAGCACATCAGTGGAAAGAAAAGACAAGTTACTTGGGTTTTGTAGGTTAGCCCAGGAATCAAATTGCCATTTATTATCTGATTTTTTATGAATATCTTCTGTCCAGGTGAATTTTTGGTATAAAACCTGATCCTAAACTGGATGTTGCTCATGCAATTTAATTTTATTATTATTATTATTATTTTGTGGCAGCTGAGCTTATTAGAGCAGGGGCTAGTAGACTATTTCTAAAGGGCCAGGCAAGAAAAATCTTAGTTTGTGGGCATTATACAACTTTAGATGTAAAGTACTTTGCTATTAAAGCATGAAAGTTGGCATAGATAATATGTCAATGTTCTGCTCCAATAAAATTTTATTTATGGACACTACAATTTGGATTTTATGTAACATATGAGATTATAATGTGCAATATATTCATGAAGCAATAATCTTTTCATTTTTCAACCATTAAAAAAGTAAAAACGCTCTTAGCTTGTAGACATACAAAACCTGGCAGTGGCTGAAGTTGGCTTGACAGCTGTAGATTTTGAACCTCTTTATTAGAACAACAGCATTTCCCCCCAAGAAATATAACATAATATCTCCTGTGCAATCAAATGGACAAAATTAGTATAAGATTGCAAAACTTTAAGCCCAGAATTATCCTTTTACAAAAACTCTCAAAGTTTTTAAAGTCAGATATATTACAAGTCCTACAACTGTAATTGGCACTTGTTTGCAAAAGGCTGAAGGCCTGGGTTTGACTCCCCAAGATCCCACATAATTCCAGATGTACAAAGTGCTGCATAAGTCTGGAGTTCGTTTGCAGTGGCACTCGGCCCTGCCATGCCCATTCTCATTTTTTTTTCTCTCTCTCTCTCCCTTTCTTTCTGTGTGCTTGCAAATAAACAAAATTATATAAAACTATATTGAGTTAATTCATGATTGAATAATTTAAATAATACGGTATCTGGTAGAACTTGTATACATGTAAGGACTCTGTATACTTTTGGTGTAGGAGGGCTCACGTTTATAAAAAAAAAAAAAACAAAACTCAGAGCCGGGCATGGCAGCACACGTCTTTAATCCCACCAGCACTCGAGAGGCAGAGGTTGGAGGATCACTATGAGTTCAAGGCCACCCTGAGACTGCATAGTGAATTCCAGGTCAGCCTGGGCTATAGTGAGACCCTACCTCAAAAAACAAAAAACAAAAAACAAACAAAAAAAAAGAGCATTCATTCTGTTTTATGGTGATAGGAATAAGAGGGTTTAGATCTTCTGTAATTCATACTGATGTAGAAAACTTTGCCTGGTGTCACACTGAATTTCCTAGATTTGACTCCGTGAAAAAAACTGACTGATTTCACAAGTCTGTGGGTGTGTGAGGGGGGTAATGGTGGTGTGGTATGTCTGGGAGGATTCAAGAGTCACATTTTTCCTCATACAGATATTTACATTTGGGAATAATTATCAAAATTGCTAAGATTGCCTGTATATACATATACAATATACATATACAATATATATAATGTACTCATAAAGAATAGAAGGGGGAAGATATGTAGGACTTGGAGGTAGAATTTTGGAGGAGGGGAGCTGAAATAGGAGGGGGTCAGAAATCAACAAAAACAGATTGCATTTGAAAATGCCAGAATGAGAATGATACCTAAATCTTTGTATGCTATGTAAAAAAGAAAATAATTGCTAAGAAGTACTGAGTATCCACAATGAGCCACAAATTATATGAAGTCTTTCCCCTCAGCCTCATTTAAATTTCGTAGTAGTTTAAAGAGGTAGCACCTTGAAAGCCGACCTCTGATGATGTCCTACAGCTGACCCTGGTTGTGAGTGTGTGGATGAGGACGTTGACTTGGAGCCTTCACTGCCACTCTGCGTCTGTGCACACGTGACAGTGCTCTTCAGTTTAGACATACCAACATTGAAATCACTGTTTTGGAACAAGTAGTAAGTTTTCTGGGCGTCATACATAGAATTCTCGATTTACTTATCAAAGTTATGGTCTGTTGGGTTATGCTATCAAGACACTGATAGGCTGCAATCAATGATTATTTTACACAGTACTGAATTTTATCCAAGCTATTTAGTTTCTCACTTTCCCTTATCTGAATATATATAGCACCCCATGACCTACTCCATTTACTACATTCTTAGAAGCACAGTCAGCAGTTTAGGACACTTGTTGGCAAAATCTAATGGCCTGGGTTCAATTCCCAGTACCCTACATGAGTGCACAGGTTGGTGCATGCTTCTGGAGTTCATTTGTAGTTTCCCCCTTTCTCTCTCTCCTTGAAAATAAGTCAATAAAATTTTTAGGGCTGGAGAGATGGGTCAGTGGTTAAGGGGTTTGCCTACAAAGCCTAATGACCTGGGTTCAATTCCCTAGTACCCACATAAAGCCAGATGCACAAAGTGGCGCATGCATTTGGAATTCGTTTGCAGTGGCTAGAGGCCATGGCATGTCCATTCTCTATGTCTGTCTCTCTTCTCTCTGCTTGCAAATAAGTAAATAAAATATTTAAAAAATATTTTTAAAAGGCATAATTGAAACAACTATTTCAGCAATTCAGGTTAGGAGCTAATTGAAGCATTATTTGAATAGTATTTATATTGAGGAAGTGTATTATGGTTTAGTAAGTATATCTAATTCTACATGGTATTATATTTACAGCATTTAAAAATTCATTTAGTATTTTCAACATCACTAGTTGATGGATACTTATGAAAGGGATATTCTTATCATTACAGTTGAAAATATAATAAAGTTACTGATAAACATCATCCCAAAAATACTCAGTGAGAATTATAGTTAAAAATAGTTGCCAATTTATCTTAAATTGTTTAAGCTATCTCCGTAGGGGCTGGAGAGATTGTTTAGTGGTTAAGGTGTTTGCCTGCAAAGCCAAAGGATCCCAGTTTGATTTCCCAGGACCTACGTAAGGCAGATGCACAAGGGGGCATATGCATCTGGAGTTCGTTTGCAGTGGCTGGAGGCCCTGGAATGCCCATTCTCTCTCTCTGCCTCTTTTTTTTCTCTCTCTCTCTCTCAGGTAAATAAATAAATAAATAAATAATTTTTTAAAAAAGATATCTTCTTAGTAGCAGAACTATAATTTCAACTGAATAAAATAGCAATGAAATCTAATCACTCATATTTGTGACTTGATCCAGTTCTATAGGGTTTTAAGAAGAAACTAATATGATTGTAATGCTTTTTAAAATTATTTTAGAGAGAGTGAGACAGACAGACAGAAAGAAAATTGGCACGCCAGGGCCTTGGCCACTATAATCCAACTCCAGATGCTTGTGCCACCTAGGGGGCATGTGTGACCTTGCGCTTGCCTCACCCTTGTGTGTCTGGCTTATGTGGGATCTGGAGAGAGATCAAACATGGGTCCTCAGGCTTTGCAGGCAAGTGCCTTAACCACTAAGCCATCTCTCCAGCCTGAAGCCAGACATTTACAAAATATTTTTATTTATTTATTTGCAAGCGGGGGGGGGGGAAGGGAATGAGGAATGGGTATAACTAGGAACTCTTGCTGTTGTAAACAAACTCCAGATGCATGTGCCACTTTGTGCATTTGGCTTTACATGGGTACTGGGCAATCAAACCCAGGCTGCCAGGCTTTGCAATCAAGTGCCTTTAACCACTGAGCCATCTGTCCAGCCTGAAGCTAAATATTTGGATAGCAGCAAGAAGAATCCTTCAGAGATGGCAGCTCACATGATCTCTGAAACTCAGCAGGTCACACTAACCTTTCCCCCGTTAAGTTCAGGTCAAGATTTATCTCCAATCAGCAAATAAATGCCTACAGAAAAGCAGTTCCGCTGCCAGAAGCTTTAGCTCCAAATGTGGTTCTCTCCATGTGATCTCTTTTTAGATGCAGCATAGCGTCCTCTGAGCTTGAGCATATGGGCCTATGCTAATATAAAATGGTGCCTTGTCGAGGTTATTTCTGTTTTGTGTACGAAGCAGTCATCCTTTGACCTATATTCAATATGTGACACAGATCTGATTGTACAACAACCATTAGCCTCATCCGAATCCCCTACTTGGAGGCTGAGGCTTAGGTCACAGATCATTACTCGTTGGTGTCAGAGCTAAACTTAATTAATGCCTTTTAAAAATATGTAGATGATATTTTGTCCTCCTTAGGATGTGTAAAAATGGCCTGCAGAATTCAATCTTGAAAAATGTTAAAAACAGGAATGGCTGAGTTGTTTGACATGCCCCCGTGACCTCTTTCTGGAATCAGCTGAGCTGTGTTTTGGGTTTGTTCCCAGCCTGCTGGCCAGATTTCTTTTTCTTTCTTTCTTTTTTTTTTTTTTAAATTTGGCAAACATTCTTTTCTTCTGTTCATCCTCCTAGTCCTCAAGGCGTCTCTCATCAGCCATGGTCCACTGACAGTGCCTCACCCTTTCTCTGCTCCAGATCCCACCAGGGCCACAGATTTACAAGGTAGAAGGTGTGGGCTCGCAAGGTGAACAATGCTGGCTTCTATGGTGGGTGCCCTGGGCAGAGGAGGAGCTGGTGCTGAAATGCTCAGCAATCATTTTTCAGTGAGAATTGGCATGTGCCTGCCAGGATGGGATTTTTCTGTCCGTACAGGTGTCAGAGAACATGGGAGGTTTCTGAAGGAAATACCTGGCGAATCAGAGAAGGCTGGGGAGGGTGAGAGGCAGAGGCCAAGTTGCTATTCAGCAGATAGCCTTAAAGGTAATTTTAAACTAATATTACTTAGGGCGTTTTAGAAGGCATGTTCCTCTTTCCCAGAGGCATTTGTTGACTGACAGTCCAACAGGAAAACTGGAAACTACTTGCAAAAAGACTTAAAAAAAACTTTTAGAAGCTGTTACAAAGACATGGTAGCATATGCTATGTAAACCTGTTTATTGCTTAGACTGAATCGCACCATCTTTAATAGTCAGCTTGTTTCCTCTATGCCCCAGCCCCACTCCAAAGCCTTCACTCCCAGAGCGGAGCAGCACCTCTGTTGTCATTGAGCTCTGGGCAGAGTGCTCTGCTTGGACCAGAGATGTCGTTTTAATTTGATGTCTCTCATCCTTGTAGTGAAGTGTACTGTCCCCACATTTCAATGTCTGCCACTTGTGTCACATGTGATATTTCCTGATAGGTGCATCATGGCTTTCATCCTATACTTTTGCTGTTTGTTTGTGTTCTACTGACTGCTCCCATCCTCCATCATCTACCCAGCAGTGGAGCATATGACTTGAGACCTGGGTGGGATGTTCAGGATGTATTCTACTAGTCTCTCTTGAGGATTTCTCTTAAAGACATAAAGCTCTCACTGAAGGAAAAGAAATAATGTTCACCACTGTGTATGTCACAATTAACATGTCGTAGGCAAGTGATGAGTCCTAGCTGAAGATAAGTATGAAGAAGTGAATGAATTATGATAAATTAATGGCTACTGGAGAAATAAAAGTTGTGAATAGTAAAGGAAGGTGTTCTGAGCACATATAGTTGGGTTAGAAAAACAGCTACAACCAGCTGATAGCTTTGATTTCTCTAATAACACCTCCTCATTTGATTCTAGACGCTTTCAGCAGTGGGACTGTGTGCACGTGTGTGTGTACACATTCAGGTCACAGGGATGGCGTGTGGTTTTGATGCACTTGTGCTTTTGATGTGTCTCTTGCGTTGTCCCCATAACAGAGTCTGCAAGGCCATTCTTCCTTCGTGCTGGCTGCACTTGTTTCCCACCTCCACAAGTCCAAGGAGAAGCCCAGATTGGGTTGTGGATTTTCTGGGGAACAGTGCAGAAGATGCTTGGAGGAAATGCTGAATTTCAGCCATATTTGGCACATCTACTGTGTCAGCCAAAGCACATTTCAGTGAGTAGAACTATGGGCATATTGCCCCCAATGGCACATTTCATTTGTAAAAAAAAGTGGTGGCTTATTCCAGCTAGTGAAATATTTTTAAAAACTTGGGGAAGATGCTTTAAAAAATACCCATGCCTCAAGTTGATTGGAAAGTCAAAAGAAAGATTAATATAACAGCATCAGCAAAATAAACAGCTATCGGTTGGAGGCGGGGTGCTTCTTATATACTAGGCAACATGCTAAGGTTCTCTTCTGCCTTATCTTAGTTATTCCTCATAATGCCCTTAGGATGCTAGAACTGCCTTATTTTCATTTTGTTGTGGGAAATTGCATGTAGAGGAATGATCAACAGGGTGTCTGCCTACAAGGTAGGCACTACGGTTACACAGTCCGCTGGGACTCCCTGTGTCACAGAACGGCGTGCTGGCTTCAGAGGTCCACAATAAAGATTTCCCTTCTTTCGCCAACTTTCACACCGCAGCTCCGAGCCTCTGATAGGCATATCTCCTTAATTATGCTACTGAATTTTCTAGCAAAAAGCCAAACCAAAAGCATTTTGTTTTTGTTCCATTTGTAGATATGCAGACTCACGTTGTGGTTCTAGGGAATTCAAAGATAAAGGAAAACATTTTAAAATTTCCACTTTGCCCATCTAAGGGACACCCTTCTGTGAGGCCTACATCACATACACGTAAACGCATTTGCAAAAAGCAACCTCACGACCTCCCTTTTCCCCAGACTGCTCAGTGCAATAGGGATAGAGCTCTGCCTTTGCATTTTGTATTTCATGATTAGTTCTCATAGTGCTTTGACTTGTATTCAGATAAACATCTACATTTCAGCTTATTTGTCTTTCAAATAAAACCTGAAAGAAAAAAAAAGGAGCCTTAAGATGGATTTGGGATATTTATAGTAAGAAGAGGAAAAAAGAAAAAAGAAACTGTTTTGTGATGCTATTTTTAAAGAACACCTTTTTCAAGTTTCTTGAAGCTCCAGTGGTTAGGATGGAGCTAGAGGCAGAATTATTGCTTAAGACACTTCAGAACAGGCTGGGAAAGCTGAACGCCCCGAAGACACAAGTGCTCGCGTGGCATGGCCTCCTTTGAATCTCTTCTGGTTATTTTCTAAATGAGACTATGAGAACAAGCTGAAATTATATTTCCCTTCCAGCTAGTTAAGCCTCAAGTCCCCAGATTGAAAAAAAAAATGTTTTCTTTCTGGACAGTGATATATTTGTAGCCAGTCTATTCCCAAAACAAACATGCCACAAAACCCATTTCAGGCACAAACTAAAATCAAAGATAGGAACACAGATGGCTCAAACGGTTAAGTGTTACTGTAAATGCCATTTTGCAGGTAACTCTCACTGGGTGGAATAGGATGGGTGGGCTGAGTCTTGTTCTCTATCGACCCAAAGCTGTGCTTCACTAAACTAAAACTTCTACTTATAATGCTTGTATTTTTACTTACACTCATACTACTCACTGACGAAATTACAGTACACTGTGCCGCCTGATGACCCTGCAGATCCTTTTCCCTTTCTTTCTTTCTTTCTTTCTTTCTTTCTTTCTTTCTTTCTTTCTTTCTTTCTTTCTTCTTTCTTCTTCCTTCCTTCCTTCCTTCCTTCCTTCCTTCCTTCCTTCCTTCTTTCCTTCCTCCCTCCCTCTCTTTCTTTCTTTCTTTCTTTCTTTCCTTCTTTCCTTCCTTCCTTCCTTCCTTTTTCCTTCCTTCCATCTTCTTTCTTTCTTTCCCTCCATCCCTCCCTCCTTCCTTTCCATCTCTCTTTCTTTCTAAAAATATGTTATTTATTTACTTGCAAGCAGAGAGAGGGAGAAGAGAGAGTGGGTGTGCCAGGGCCTCCAGCCACTGCAAACAAACTCTACATGCATGTACCACTTTGGGCATCTGGCTTTATATGGGTACTGAGGAATCGAATCCTGATCGTTAGGCTTTGCAGGCAAGCACCTTCACCGCTGAGCCATCTCTCCAGCCCACCTCTTCTTCTTAATAGGATTCAGGTATGTTCCTTCTACTCTCTCTATGTGATGGGGCATGTTCCCAAATGCCTAGAAGTTCCCAGAGATTAATACTGTATTGGGGGTGGGAGTATCATGTGACCTGAATTAGCTCAATGAGACTAAAAGCAGCTCTTCTTCATCTTTCATAGTGAGAATCCCACCCCCGCCCCCACCCCTCCCGCCCAAACTCTTTTCAGCTAGACAGGAACAAGGGAGCTTGTAGCCTCACTGGCCACGGGCAAACACCTTAAACTTGAAGTAAATCACTGGGTGAATGACTTTGATGCGGAGCGGAGCAGGATGGAAACCAAGCCCCTGAGTTTTGGTAATATCATTGATTTGCAGCTCTGGGAGTCTGCCTCCTAAGCGCTGCTTCTCACGTGAAATACTAATTTTAGTTACTTTCAGTCTCATTTGATATGATTTTTTTTTCTCTTATCCACAGTCTAAAGCCTCCTAATACACAGGTTGAAAACTCTGAGTACAAAAGAGTGAGAAGTAATCAAATCTCCAGATGTTGAACATGGATGCACTCACTTTTGTGATTGTCTTTCTGTTAATAAGGTTACTTATTGGCTTCCCTTTTACTCCCACTAGCTTAATCACTTGTGAAAAATCCTTTAATTCTCTACTTAAAGTTGAAGATGTGAGGTGTGGGAGAGGACTGCCCCAAACTGGTTTAGATGACTTATGCTAATGAGAGATGTTACTGATTGGAAAGCGTTAATCAAGGGAGGGATGCGTGGGCAGAAACACAACACTGGGAATCGGAATCACCATTTTAATGTCTCTAAACCCAGTGGTTTCTATGGACTTTTCTCGAAAGTTACAATTTCCCCATAGTGGTCAGATGCAAGCAAAAATTTTGCTTGAAGGGTCCGTAGAACCTAATCTAGTCTAGGAAATCAACATATATAAAGCAAATTCATTTCTACTTTAGAACCTAGTAAGTTTGAAATTGTTTACATGCCTTTGCTTTCAGGTTGATGGATGCCACCTTTAGCAGGAGAAGCTCTCCCACTTCATTTCGTAACCTTGCACATTTGGCATGTTGAGATGGAACTGGGATGAGCTACATGTCTCCTTGCCAAGCAATACCTATGAAGATCCTATTCGATTCACTGGCTTCACTTAAGGAATGAAGCAAGACTGCATAATCAGTTGAATTTATTTAAAGCTATTTCGTATAGCTACATTCAAGGTTACAACAAGGTGTATAGGATTTGATAGTTGACCTCCTATGGAAACACAAGAAACATTCTCAAGGCAGGAATTTAAGGGGGAAATAATTTTGTTCATAAAACCCATACTTATGGGTGTTATACAGATTCTTCTGTAGATTCAGTTTGAGGTACTACTGTGGATGGATATTAATCCAAATGTTAACCAAGGCTTGTCACATTAGCCAATGCCAATGATAAATACACACACACACACACACACACACACACACACACACACACATATATATAGCCACAGTCTCCAACATGAGCACACAAACAAAACTTATGCCTTAAAGTAGGCTGGCCTAAGCCATGTCAACTTTCAACAATTCTTTTAGGAGACCTATCAGTTACAACATTTGTAACCCCTTTTCAATGATTTGGCCAGAGGCATCAGGATTGTCCCAGAGAATTGGGATATTTTGTTTCTGCTGAACATGCCTCTTTGGATAGTCCAGGAGTCTGGCACAGGCTTTCCTGTTTCGTAAGTATGCTCCCACAATATGTCTGAAGTAAATCAGATTATAAGAGAAGAAAACTAGCGTCTGACATGAATATGTAAAAGCATGTAAGTGGAGCCCAAAGTCCCATAATGAGCAGTCTCCATTTGTTCTTTTAACCAAAACTTAATATGTTCTTGCCATTTGTCCCAAACACTGCTACGTCTAACTGCTAATAATCACACTCACTGGCCTTGTTTGCAGGATGTGGTCGGTGAGGCTGGGACAGGCCCGTACAAGTTTCTCAGAGGATGGGGTGACAGCTGCATGGAGACTGAGTAGAGACAATGGCGTGTTCGTGCAGCGAGAAATGTAAGCGAAAAGCAGGTAGGTAGGTTGATGTTAGCGGAAGCTCCTGGAAGAAATAGATTCATGACCTTTTTCCTGAGTGTCAAACATTTAGCCAGGTGAAGATAAGGGAGCATACTGGGGTCAGAAATCAGGGCAGCTGTGTCAGTGCAAGCCAGGTGAATATGCATAGTGTGTTATCCACACATTCAACTTCAGAGTGAGCACTGGTAGATCCTCATCTATTTCATGTCTAGAACATCCAATCCAAGCTAAGTGTGGGAACCCCTACTGTAATCCCAGACTCAAAAAGCTGAGGCAGGAGGGGTGTGAGTTCTAGATAAACCTTGGCTACATAGTGAGACTCTGTTGCCTCCCTTTATCTTCCCCCCAAATAATGTATTCTTGACAGAATTCATGTGTATTCATACACATATCTCCAGAATGTCTAAGTCATATTAAATAATGAATACGTACGGACCCCACCTGCTATCAAAGCACGTGGCACCACCATATCTTTCATAAAAATTTTCATTAAATGATTATTGAATAGAAATACAATCACCTTAAATCCTAAATTTCAGCTAGTCTTGTGGTGTCAAACGATTTCTTGATGAAATGTATTTCTCCTGATGATAAAGTTTTCAGCTTTATGGAAGAGTCATTTATTAGAGAAATGGAAGGGATTAGAGAAAGAAAGACCATGAAAATATTCTGAAGCAAACTGTCAAAACTTTAAAGCTATATTAAGTTTTTGTTGGTGAAGATGAATGTGCTATTTCTTTCTAAGCTGGGCAGGAGGTCAAAAGCCAAAGTGGAAAATGAAGGGAAGCCCAGCTAATCATGTTACTGAAACTTAATGCTGATCTCCATATTCACGTCGGATGTAAATGTGGGGAGAATAGACGACATAACCAGCGCTGCATGTCCACGTCGCACAGAGGAATCAGCCCCGCTGACCCTGTACAGAGAGCGAGGAAAGTATCATTCGCCCACATTGCTAGCGCGCTCTCTCTTATACCAGCCTCTCCAGCACTGAGCACACAGGGCTCTGAATAAATATTATGGGATGAATAAATTAATGAATGATGAATCTGGACCTTCTAAACACTCTTGCCAGGTTTCCCTTGGGACCAACGATAAGTGATTACAAGATTGACTCAAATTAAACTGAAGAGCCAGGCCTAAAGCTAGAAGGACTTTGTGAGGCTGAAATCTGCTTCTTTGGTCTATCATTAGTTGAACTTACTTATTATAGAATATACTGATATGCTCTCAGAGGGATGAAAAGGAAAAGATGAGTTTTCTTTCTAATTTTGAGTCATGAGAAATGTATGCTCTATAATTTTATACATGCAGTCTCTGTATTTTCTTTTTCTTGAATTTGAGATGTACACAATTTGAGTCTATCATTTAACTTCTATCTTCCTACCTATCTATCTAAATTATTATATGTCTATATATTATGTGAATTCATATGTATTTTCATACATATATATTAAGTATAAAGGACACAATAATGTAAATGCTGAAACAGTATTTCTCAAGATGGCTAGGATTTAATTTTTGCTTCAGTAAGTACTGGTTGTGTGACCTTAGGGAAAGAGGCATAAGTGCTGTATTTCCCAGTTTTATCTTTACAACTGAAAAGACTGATAGTGTTTACTTCAGAGCCTTGTTGTAAACATAAATTTGCATTAGCCCTTTAGAATAGTGCCTATGACTTTGTAAGTATTCTTTAAATATTACTTTTTATTATACTACTTCGTTTCCCAAATCACCTTTTTAGTTTTATCATTAAAAATTAAAATATTTTACACAAATCATATATGGTTATTTTAATAAGAAGGAAACAAGGTTGGGAGATGGCGCAGTGGCTAAAGGCACTTGCTTACAAAACCTTCCAGCCTGGGATTCAATTCCCCAGTACCCATGCAAAAGTCAGATGCACAATGTGGCTCATGTACCTGGAGTTTGTTTGCAGTCACAAGAGGTCCTGACATGTCTATTCTCTCTCTCTCTCTACTGGCAAATAAATAAATAAAAAATCTTTAAAATTAAAAAAAAATATTTATTTATTTGAGAGAGTGAGAACAGGAAAGAGTCACACACACACACACACACACACACACACACACACAGAGAATGGGCACCCCAGGGCCTTCAGCCACTGTGAACAAATTCCAGATACGTGCGCCACCTTGTGCATCTGGCTTACGTGGGTCCTGGAGATTAGAAACGAGGTCCTTTGGCTTTGCAGGCAAACACCTTAACCACTAAGCCAACTCTCCAGCCCCAAATAAAAAAATCTTAACAAAAGAAAGGAACAGCCATTTACTTAGCAAATAAACAGTGGTCTTTAAAACAGAGTATACATGTGATGTGGACACCAAAACTGTAAAAATCAAAAATCTTGTGAAGGACAATATTTATATATGATTTCTGAAAAAGCGAATGTATTCAAAGTTTAAACTCAAAAGTACATTCTGTTTCCAAACACAAATTAAGAATTAAAAAAATCAAAATGACAGACTTCTGCTAATCTGCTTAGGAAGGCATAAATTCTTAATCAGGCTTCAGGCAACAATGTTTAATACCAACTTTAATAAAACGTCTGCCTGGGGGAAGAAAAGGGCTGGTGGCCGGGTTCTGAAAGCCGGACAGCCCGTGAGCCTCCGTCCCTCTGGCCCTCAGGACACCATTGCTAGGTTTCCCTTTGAAATAGACTCCCTTGAAAGGTGTCAGAGTTATTAAAAATTAAGTCATCAGCACAGGCTAGAGAAATTACATTTTTGCTGGCATGAAATGGAACTAAGTTGGAAAAATATTTAGTTAAGAGAATCTTTCATAGCTTGTATGAGAATTTCACCAGTAAACATTCCCTGTGCCTTGTGCTGGTGGTTACTAGGGATGCCCTTAGTTCAAAATTCTGATACTGAGATGGAAAGGTAATATTTTAAAGTCTTTAAAGCCCCTTTTTTTTTTTTTTTTCATTTTCGCCCAACCTAGATTTACCTACACCAGAATGAATCTTCTCTCTGTATCAGATGTGCTTTTGCTGTGTAGGGAGTCAAATAATGAATTTTCCTGAAGTCTCAGTTGAATATCACTTGTCAGTCAGGCAAAACCTAAACTGGAAAGTATTTGAGAAGCAGCGTCTCTGCGTGTGGAGTCTCGGGGCTGCTTTTCTGGGTGGCTGAGTTGACGACCCCATTTTCACTCCCTGCTTTAAAATATTTCTTCACAACATCGCGGATGCAAAATGCGAGTGCATATTCCTTAACTATAAGGCAGGGTGATTCTGTCCCTTGTTGTATGTGACTGATTTCTCTAACCAACCATGATGAAAATATAATACAGAGAAAAAAAAGGAAAGATAAGCCATGTAGAAGTCTATTTCAGTTTAGTGACAGCTTAGAAAACAAACATATGCTCTGTTGATGTTCAGAACATCGGGCGCAAACCAACTAACTGTTGTTGCTGCTCTTTGGTGCCCAGTTAATCCAGCCCTGGGTTTTTATGATTTCTCCTCTCTCTCTGTCTACTACATAAAACTCTTTCGTTGCATCACATTAAATTCAGTCACTTAAAAGCATGTTACTCTTATAGAGCTCCAAAAATTCACATTTTAGATAAAGTCTCTGTACTACTTAGCATCTTATTTGGGAAGAAAGTAGATATTTGGATCATCACTTGACATTTACACTGCACAGCCATTTATTTAGGTTATTTCTTTAATTATTTCTTCTTTTTCTTTTTTTTTTTTTTCAGGACACAGAGTACATGTCCATTGAAATTCAAGGACTGAGGAGTTTTCTAAGAAAAAAGTAAATCCCAGGGCTCCTTAGAATGATATTTTGGAGGGGGGAATCTGAGAATAAAAACCAAGTTTGAGGAAGAAAAGGAAATATTATGACACAAGATGTTGTACTTGCTTCCGAAGTCAGCTTACTTGTAGGTCAGCAGGCTTTGTATGAACGCATTGACTGCGAACCTGGCACCACGGTATCTGGGGGTGATAGGGGAGGGCGACTTTTTCCTGAGGACAGCCACTTGTAGAAGATCCCGCTTCTTCCTTCTGGCTTAATTGGGACATGTCCTAAGTGTCTCTGCTCTCGATAACCAGGCAGATGAGTCAGAAAGTCCAACTCTGGCACCTCGTCTATTACACTGCTACCTCACAGAATTAAATCTTCATGAAGCACGAACAAAATCCCAACTAGATACTTTTAAACAAGTAGTTTAATTTGAGAATAATTGCTAGGAGATACAGTAGCTTGACTTGGTTCAAATTAAGATTCATCAGTAAAATGATAGTCATGGTGAGTTTTATCACTTTGCATTGGTGATTTCTTAGTCTGACCACACACCATTCTGATCTGTGTTAAATCCGAGGCTGTTGCTAAAGAGAGCTTAGAATATTTCAGCTGAATGTGAAATTGAGCAGTTTCAAACATTTTATAAGATGGATGATAGCAGATTAATAAAAGTCACTTTTCTTTCTTTCTTTTTTCCCTCCTGCAAAAGGAAATGTAAGCTGTGCAGCTAAAAAATGTGTTAAGCTTATTTTCAGGTAAGAAAGCTATATATTCTATACCTAAGAAAGCAATTGCATTTTGGAATATAACACACATGTTCAAATACAAAACACTACCTTGGAAATTTCTTTGTCAATAATTATATGAAGTTTACTTTAGGGTAAACAAAGAAACCTCTTTTATAATTTATTTGGTTAAGATGAGTTGTGTTTGCCCTTGCATAGCAAGTTAGATGTAAACGTAAAGCATTTTTATTGTCTACTGAATAACCCATTGTGCAATCGAGTGGGAAGATCCATCATTCATGACACATCTTAACCATCACGTTGGCAGAGTATAGTTTTAAAGGACCTGTTAATATGTTCAAAGATCACATAAGTTCAAATATTAGTTAATGTCTATAAGGTTTAATTTTTTTTTTTTGCAGGGGCAAGGTTACTGAACATTGAACCTAGGGTTTCACAATGCTGGGCAAGTGCTCTACAACTGAAATATCACCATTAAGTTTTTGTTAAGGGAACCAAGGACATCTGTTGGTTAGTTTGTCTTACTGTCTCTCTTATGGTTCCTATTTACTTTTTGCTCATCCAAGTAAGAACGAAGAGAACTACACTGATCATTTTTCAATATGAAGTTATTCATTATACAACCCACTGCTCTTAAGACTTTTGAATTTCGTGGAACATTAACAGTTTTCTTTTCTTTTCTATTTTTTTTTCTGATGCAAGCCCAACAGACTGGCCTCATATATGTGAGAACGAGAGTGAGAAGAGAGAGAGAGAGAGAGAGAATTGGTGTTCCAGGGCCTCCAGGCACTGTAATTGAACTCCAGATGCTGCACTGCCTTGTGCAACCTCATACACTTGTGTCACCTTGTGCATCTGGCTTATGTGGGACCTAGAGAGTCAAATATGGCTCCTTAGGCTTTGCTGGCAAGCACCTTAACCACTAAGCCATTTCTCTAGCCCAACAATTTTATTTTTTAAAAGGGGGAAGGGTTGACATTGTATTGCTTGCCAGATTTTAATCTTGCCAAGGTGAAAATAATTTATCCACACATACACTTCCATGAAAGAAGTGACATTTGACTTCAAAGGAAGGTCAGTTTTTGGGTTTTTAAAGTCAAGTAAATTGAAGTTAATGAAATACACAATAGGTTGCCATTATTTTTCTTATCTTATCATTAACCAGTTACGTTTATTTTTGAAAGAGACAGTGGACTTTAAATATTCAGGTAGTCAAAACTGCCATCAAACCATTGCAAATAAACCAAGCCTCAAGGTTTATCATCTGCATCCCAAAGAAAGGTAACAATTTTGAAGGGATATTTTAATTATTCTTTGTTAATAGGAGTTTCACAGTGTATAGGCATATGAAAATCCAGAGGAAGACTATACCCTTACCTTTTCACCTTTTGATTTAATTTAATTTATTGCTCATGTGTATGTGTGTTCACATGTGTGTGTGGACACATGTGTATGTGCGTATGTGGCAGCCAGAGGTCAATTTCAGGTGTGTCCTTCAGTGGCTCTCCATCTTATTCTTTTAGCCAGTATCTCTTGCTGAATCTAGAGCTCGCTGGTTTAGCTGGACTAACTAGTCAGTGAGCATCAGGGGTTTCCTCTCTGCCTCCCCAGCACTGTGAATACAGGCATGCTTGTCCTAGGCCTGACATTTTTATATCAAAGTTGGGGGTCCAAACTCAGATCCTCATGCTGGGCTGGGAGCCATTTTCCTCACCGAAACATCTCCCCAGCTCTAGACCCTTAATTTTCTCATTAAGTTCCCACGCCTCCACCTTCACAGAATACATAAATAACAACACTGTAGATTTAAGTTCCATCCAGTGACTGAAATCAAGCTACAGTAGAGAGAGAGAGAGAGAGAGAGAGAGAGAGAGAGAGAGAGAAATAAAAGAACCAAGTGAGTGAGGTGCATCCACAGAGAAGTCACCTCATCTCTCTATCAGTCATGTCATATGTAAATGGTGAGCATGGGATGAAGCTCCGTGTGTCTCACGTTTGCCGATTAGCTTTCCAATTGTCAAACCTTCCTTGAAGGCAAGATGAACCACATGCATTTCTGAGTGGCAGTGAGCATTTCTGTGGCAGGAGAAAGAACAGAATTTAATGAAATGGCTCATCAATGTCAATGACATCAAGGTGACCATATTCCACATCGCCAAGAGGCTTCCTCCTCCCTCCCTCTTTCTTTCATTTTCTGGGCTTGTACATATGTGTATATGAAGCTTTATTTAGTAAAGAAGGCATTCAGAGCCAGGCATAGTGGTGCATGCCTATAATCCCAGCTGCTGGGAAGTGGAGGCAGGAGGATCAAGAACTCAAGGCATCCACAGCTATGTAGTGTTTGAGACCAGCCTGGGCTATATGATACCTCCAGCCCAGTTGTAGCTACTTTTTTGAAGTGTGGTCTCCATCATGAAACTCACTCTGAAGGCAGGAGAAGATAAACTTATTTTCTTATGAAAAAAAAGTAACATCGGCCTGGAGAGATGACTTAGAGCTTAAGGTGCTTGCTGCAAAGCCAGAGAACCCAATGTCCATTTCCCTGGACCCACGTAAGCCAGACACACAAGGTGGCATAGCTTCTGGAATTTGTTTGCAGTGGCCTGGTGTGCTCTTTCTCTCTCTCTCTCATAAATGGAAATGTAAAAACAACATAGAAGTACCATCATTATGCTCGGACAAATCAGCCACAAATGATTTTTACTAAATTATAAACTCTCATGTGTGATTGAAAATGCAAATTAAAAATTGAATAATCCCAAAACATTTTCCTTAGCCTTAAATTCCGCCTTGCTGTGGTCCATACAATCAAATCATTCCCGTGGCCTCTGGTGATCTGTATTTCTCAGTGAGAGTCACACTTTCACTTCTAAGACATCACAAATGTTTGGTAGCAGCACATGCATTAAGTACTTGGCTCAGATGGAGATTCCTTGGAAATTCAAACCAAAAAAGGGGGGTGGCTAAATAAAGAGAACACAAATGTTGGGTTTCCCTTTTGACTTACTGTGTAGTCATTACAATGTAGAATGGATGAAAAGCTGAGGGTGTGGCTCAGTGTTGAAGCACGTGCTGAGTATGCGCATGGCCCTGGGTGCCCCAGTACTACCAAACAAGCAAAAACCAAATACTCATGTTTTAGCTAGACAGGACGCCTGTGCCTGTATCCCAAGATACTTGGGAGGCTTGCTGTGAGTTCAAGGTCAGCCTGTGTTTGATAATGAGTTCTAAGCAAGCCTGGGCTACAGACAAATACTCTATCTCAAGAACACCAACCAACCAGCCAAACAAACTAACAAAAAATAAGGTAAAATACTTAGCACATTGTATGACAACGTCACTGATAAGTTTTGCAAAGATTATTTTATTATTTATTATCAGCATTATTTAGATAATTAGATGAAAATTCTGAACTTTGGGCTGGAGAGATGGCTTAGCGGTTAAGCGCTTGTTGGTGAAGCCTAAGGATCCCAGTGCGAGGCTCAATTCCCCAGGACCCACGTAAGCCAGATGCACAAGGGGGCGCACGCGTCTGGAGTTTGTTTGCAGTGGCTGGAGGCCCTGATGTGCCCATTCTCTCTCCCTCTCTCTCTGCCTCTTTCTCTCTCTGTCTGTTGCTCTCAAATGAATAAAAATGAACAAAAAAATAAAGTTAAAAAAGAACAGAGTGAGTCTGTTTGGTTTGCAGAACAATAAGGATAAGAGAAGGAATGAGTTGCTATTCTTCAAAACACTCCAAAAATTACTTTATCAATTCTGACGAATTTCTGAACACATTTAAAAAAAGAATTCTCGGGCTGGAGGGATGGCTTAGTAGTTAAGGCATTTGCCTGTCAAGCCAAAGGACCTAGGTTTGATTCCCCAGGACCCATGTTAGCCAGATGCACAAGGGCATGCATGCATCTGGAGTTCCTTTGCAGTGGCTGGAGGCCCTGGTGTGCCTGTTCTCTCTCTCTCTCCCCCTCTTTCTCTGTCAAATAAATAAATAAATAAAAATAAAATATTAAAAAAATTCTCCTCTGGTTAATTAATGATCCACCCAGCATACTAACCTTTAGATGGTTAGTTTTGTAAAGGACAACTTTTAAGTTTGCATTTCCAAGTAGAAAAGAGTAGTGTGTATAAACATGTTAATGAAATAATTATGTTTAAAATACTATTTAATAACAGTAGCACCATTTTAAAGGTTTTTTTTGCATTTAATATCTGTGTATTTTATTACAAGTAAATTATGATCTTAGTAAATAATAATCAACTTAATACTGTCCTTATATAAATATTAGTAGTATTGAAAGAACATTTTAAAAAATGTTCATTATTATTATTACTAACAACATGTTTCATATGGATACACAATGTGTTGGTACCCTCTTTTCCCTTGTCCCTGCCCCCATTCAGCTGGAGACGCAAGTATTCCCCATGGGGTTGAGGTTTAAGTAGCACCATTTATAAGGAGAAAAATATACCCTGGATGAAATGGCAATTTTTGCTCTTACATTCTATCTTACAGGAAAACTCCCTTCCTCATCCCTTTTGACGTTACTTTCTTAGACACCTCTCAATTTAACATTTTTCTTCCTATTTTTCATTCCTTTAACTTTTAGGTCTCTTGAAAATCTTTTGGTCAGAACCTCCTTATTTAGGAAATTATAGAAAGGCACCGTACTCTTTCAAGTGAATAACTGAAGATACACCAGACCCTGTGGTATGCTAGCATTCTGTTCTCCATCTCCACGAAGTGTTCTCTCCCACAAGACAGGATTGCGTGTCTGCCAGGAAAAGCTCTTGACCCATGCTGCCTGTTCATACTGCAAATCAAAATTTAATAGTAATATTCTGGCTTTAATTAAACGCTTCTTAGAAATCTCAGCAAGGTTATCTGATTGCTTGAGAAATTGAGCACTCAGTGGTGCTAGGGTCAAGATATGAAACAGCGAAACAAAGTGGAAAGTTCTCTAGTAATCTTTGGGGAGTGGACATGAGGGATGCCCCATGTGTATCTACTCTGCATTCATAAGAACAGTCATCCTTCAGCAAGCATCTTTGCTGGAAGAGCTGAAAAATCTCCTGGACAGTTCAGTATTGAACAGGTACTATAGAGTTCCCTGTGGTCTATCTTCACCGAAAGAACCTATTTCAATTTTCTAGTCAATGAATAATCTTTTTGAAGGACTGCTTATATTTCTCCCCTCTTCCTGTATGTTCCTACTTTGTAAGTGATGATGCTAAAAGACTATATTCAGTTGGTTCAGTAGTTAATTAGAGAAAAGCTGACATGCCTCATAGGACTGTTTTGAGAAAGGCAGTCTTCCCCAAGAATAGAAACTTTTAAAAAATGTGGACAAGTTAATCTTCATAAAAGGCAAGAAGAAACAAAAAATATTATGGATCAGACTCAAGAAAGTACCTCAATCTCTCATCTGTCTTCAAAATAAGATAAAAATCCAGTTGGAGACATTGGGGGGGGGGGGACAGAATGAATGAATGAACGAAAGGAAACAAATCATCCAGGCCTGCATTTTTGTGTTTTCCTTCTAACATTTGGAACATTTACACAAGTGGGTGCTCCTGTGTGTGTGTGTGTGTGTGTGTGTGTGTGTGTGTGTGTGTATGTGTGAGCGTGTGTGTGGTTAACTTTCTTTTTGCTTCCAGTTCTCCTGTTGCCCTAACATTCTCAAGTCTTTGTATTGTAGAATCATTATTCAGAAAAAAAAAAAAAATCTCAGCCACAGAAAGTTTGATTATCTCCATTTTCACCTTTTGTGAAGCAAATGCAGTCAGCTCAGTGGATACTCACTAGGCTGAAACACTATTAAAGATGCAATTCAGAATGAGCTACTGGTTCTTATTGTCATAGGAAGACCCTCAGTCTGATGGACCCCGGAGAATGGCTGCAGTGACTGAGCACGAGGCCCAGGCAGCTGCCTTCTGCAGGATGTTATCTCACTTGGAACACATTTCAAACATTAGAACAGATTTTAAATTGAAAGCTGCAGACTGCCAGCCGAGGAGCTGATTCACCCTACAGGACTTATCTGACTCCAGGTCCCAGGATGAGGCTTTAGGGAGTAGGAGAGCTCAAAGGTGTGACATGTCGTGGGGGAAAAATTAAAATGCACAAGAGCAACACATGCTTCTAAACATTTTTTTTTGGACTTTTGACACAGGCTTTTATGAATGGGGACATTTTCATATTACATGCCTCTGTTTCAGTACAACATCTGGAAGTTCATGGATCCCCAAAATAATAATTTTTACGTTGTTTTTCTGAAAACACGTGTTTAGTGGTAGGAGTTCTTCATGTAGAAATTTTTGGAGTCATAATCTCACCATTTTATTTTATTTTTGTTAATTTATTTGACAGAGAAAAAAGGGGGGAGAGAGAATATGGGTGCACCAGGGCTTCTAGTCACTTCAAACAAACTCCAGACGCATGTGCCACCTTGTGCATCTGGCTTTACATGGGTACTGGGGAATCCAACCTGGGTCCTTAGGCTTTGCAAGGAAGTGCCTTAACTGTTAAGCCTTCTCTCTAGCCCTATAATCTCATTTTTATTGCTGGTGTAAATAAGATGGTAAGAAATAAAACCTTGACAAGGTCATAAGTAGGAACACCTTATATCATATCGATAATAGTAAATTCTTTCCTTTTCTTTTCTCCTTCCTTTCTTTCCTTTCTCTTTCTTTTCTCTTTCCCCTTCTTTCTTCCCTCCCTCCCTCCCTCCCTTCCTCCATTCTTCCCTCCCTCTCTCCCTCCTTCTCCCTTCCTTTCTTCCTTCCTTTCTTCTTTCTCTCTCTCTCTCTCTCTCTTTCTTTCTTGTCTTTACTCAAGCCCAGGCTCTCCTGGAACTTACTCTGTAGCCCCAGCTGGCCTTGAACTCACAGTGATCCTGTCTCAGCCTCCTAAGTGTTGTGATTAAAGGAATGAGCCACTCTGCCCAGCTAAATTCTTGATTAATTAGTTATTGCTTTCATTTGGAACCACAGAACAATGACTGAAAGTCCACATTCCAAGAAAACCATGAAAGTACTCAGGAGTTCCTCAGATTAGGAAAGCTATTGAAATCATAGCTAATGATTTTGACCTGGTAAAAATATCAAGGTACTACTTAGAGAGTACAAACTTGTCAATGGAGAGAAAGATGATATGCTCTTATTAGCTTAGCAAAATCCATGTTACAACTGAACTACAGGAAGAAATGCAATGGAGCGATCCACTAGATGTCCTTTCCAACTGAAACAAATTTCATTAGTTCAAAAGATGCAGATGTAGGGCTGGAGGGATGGCTTAGCAGTTAAGGTATTTGCCTGCAAAGCCAGAGAACCCAAGTTCGATTCCCCAGGACCCACATTAGCCAGATGCACAAGGGGGCACACGTGTCTGGAGTTAGTCTGCAGTGGCTGGAGGCCCTGGTGTGCCCATTCTCTCTCTCTCCCTCTCCCTCTTTCTCTGTAAAATAAATAAATAAATAAATATAAATATAAATATTTATTTTAAAAGTTGCAGATGTAATAAGTTGCCTTTCATGACTTACTGCAAGGTAAGTAGGGCCAGAAAAGGGGGCCACACACAAATTCCCAAGGAAGATAGATACTTGTCACACTTCATGTCTTTTTTTTTTTTAAATCCTTATATGGGACAATAATTTAATTAGACATTCAGAACTTACTGTGCTAACTTACTGCTAGAGTAAGGACACATCGCCTGATGCCCTGTGATGTGCTCTCTAGAAATTTTAACTGTTTTCCAGTATCTCAAACAGCATTCTGCAAGATATATATACTTTTTTCTTACAACAGAAGAATGCCTCACAGTAAGTCTCTGCTCGCAAAGTTGAGGGGAGTGGTGGGCGCAGGAGGACGGAACCTAGTTCTTGACAGTAGGTAACTTGATAGAAAATGCTTCTGCTCCATACATTATCTTTGCAGAGTTGGCATTGAGCAACATAATTGCAATGAATTGGTGTGTAACAGCCAGCCAGTAATAAAGGGACTAGAAGTCCCTGGGGAGACACCAGCCTGCCACTTTCTTCTTCTAAAGGCAGCAAAAGATAATTGTGGACAAATACATGTAACTAAATCACTGCCTCTTTCCTTCAAAAAATGTGCTGCCACCTCATATTTCCCCAAAGAAACTGGCTGTTTTCTTTGCTTCAAAAGCATGGCACAAGCCATCAAACTAGGTGGGGAGAGATCTACCTTTGATTTCACCCCCCCCCTCCCACCTCACTAATCAGAACACACCTAAGGCAAGAAGGGAATGACATAAAATTCCATGTTTTGTAGTCAGTTGCTGGATTTCTCTTAGGTTTCTGAACTGTGCATTGACAATCTGGCCCCTGCCGTTCACTTGACCCTTTTGTGACATCATGAAAACATCTGCCCGAACGTATCCCCTCTCTTCTTACAACTGCTTCTCCGGTTCCCTCAAACAGCAAACACGGCCATGGGAGTGCGGGTGCACAAAGGAGGTGCCCAAGCTACCCTAGGAGAGAAGATGCCGTTTTCCCCACCTCCCTCCTAAAGTAGGGAGAATTCTAAGAGTGTTCCTTTCCCGGGTAAAGCAAGAAAAGAAAGAGAACAGGCCAGCTTTGGCCAGCATTTACCTAAACATATTTGCTACTCATGCTTGGAGGAGATGAGCATTGGGGAGGTTCGCTCCGGTCCCTTTACCAACACAGGGAGGAGTTTGCACCCTGTGGATGATCAACCACTGAGAAAGCCCACATTTGCTTGCTACCCACCCCTCCCAGAACAGACGTGACCACCACCACCCCGTCTCCCGCCACAGAGCTACAGGAAAAGCCTCTTGTCCACACTCGGGCTTCAGTAAGTGCAGATGAGCTGCAGACACGGGCCGGCTGCGGGCTACCCCTCCCTGGTGACTCTCCTTCTTCACAGCTTGTCCCCAGCGGGGAGAGAAAAACCACCGAGTGGGAGAGAGAAATATGTGGATGTTCTGCATGACTAAACTTCTTGGTTCTTGAATGTTCTCAGTAGTGGAGAACGCAGGCACTCGCGGAGATCCGCGTTTAACTTCGCGTAAAATATGGATTTTATTGCAGCAGCGACGTTTCCCAGTACCACGCTGACCCCGCTGGCATCTCACATCCATCTCGAGATGGATGTGGCTCTTGGCAGGAGAATATCCAACTACAGAGGAAGTAATCCTAGCTCTGCAACGGCCGCAGCGCGCAGCGTCGCATCAAAACCACATCGATCAACAATTTTCAGACGAACGCATTGAAGGCTCCACTTTCTCTCTCTCTCTCTCTTTCTTTTTCTTTTTCCACCTGACACCTCCAGCCCGGCTCACTCTGTCTGCTCTCCAAACAGTCTGAGGAAGGCATTATCCTCCAGACTGGTCCCTGGGCAGCCCTGGAAAGAGCACGAGCGAGCTGTGTCTTTCCACATGACTTTTCCCTGGACAGAGCGCTCCATTTTCGGAGTCCAATGCTGGACTTTTCCTTGCAACCTAAGCATTTCTGCCCCCTGTGCGCCGGCAAGGCACTTGCTCCGGAACATGCAAGCTAACAGTTTTCCTTAGCTCATCCTCTGCCAAACCATCTCTTTTTTAAGTTTCCCCTCATTGGGAGCATTCCAGAGTTTTCAGACTACCTGAATCTCTGCGTTACTCTCTAAGCCAAAAAAAAATATTAAATAAATAAATTTAATTTCAAAAAAATGTCACTCAGCTCCAGCAGTCAGCACACAGACCCTTATAATGTAGGCAGGTGGAAATAAATCCAGCCCGCCCAGGCTCGGCGGGTCCTGCACGCCCCAGCGCCCTTGGTAATTGACCGGCCAACTTTGCCCAGCCCGAGCTGAGGCTCGAGCCTCCGCCAGCCCGGTGCAGAACACGCCGGCGGGTCCGCTCCACCGGGCCGGGTTCCAGGCGCTCCCTCACCCTCCCAAGCCCCGAGGAGGCTCGGTCTTACCCGAAGACGGAGCGGCAGCGCCCAGGCTCCCCGGGAGAGCGGCGCAGGTCCCGGGCAGGGACAGCGGCGCCACCAGCGCAGCCCGAGCCGCGCGCGCCTGGACCCCGCGGAGCATCCCTCCCAAGTCCCGCGCGCAGCACCCCCGGGCGGGCGGAGAGGGGCTCGCTGTCTCTCTCTCTCTCTCTCTCTCTCATTGGCTTCTACCAACGCTACAGAATTAATAAATAAATAAATATAAAGGAAAATGCATGCATATCCGCCGGCATCGAGGACACACACACCACAGGACCCACCTCGGCTCGCGGTCCTGCGGTCCCCGGGAGCCCTCTGCGCTGCGCCCCGGGGCTGCTCTGGCCTCAGCCGCGCTCCCGGTTCTGTGGTCCCCGCTGCCGCCACGGCTGGAACTGCAGCTCCCGGGATGGGAAGGTTACGGGCTCCAGAGAGCTGGCTCTTGTGGGCACACACTGATTTGCAAGTGAATGAAGTGGGAGGGAGCAAAGAGAGGAGGACTTTGTTACCCAGGCCCAGTGCCTGCCCCCCGCCCGCCCCCTCCCCTTGACAGAATGACTCCCAGTGTTTGAAGTCCACAGCAGTTCAGCTCCCGGGGAACCTCCAGTAGCCCCAGGCGTTCCTCCCTTTGCTTTCTTATTTCTTGCTTTTGTCAGGGGGTGGGGTGTGTGGTGGTGGTGGTGGGGGGGGGGGTGGATGTGTGTGTGGTGGGGGAGGTTGCGACATACTGAAAATTTGTGTGATTCTATCTGATCCCTCTTGTACCATCACAAATGCAGCCTCAACAATTATCAGCAACGCTCCGATGTTCTTTTCTGACCGACCAAGCAATTACGATCCCCACCCCTCCCGGGGACACGGTCTCGCGTGGCGCGCTGGGCTGGCCAGCTGGGTGAGCTGGAACGCGTAACGTGCACATCTGTATCATCACCCCGTCTCCCCAGATAACAATACCGACGGCTGCTCTTCACCACATAAACAGACGCAAGCAGACATAGATCCCCGCGTGCCTTTCCTTCTCTCCTTCCAGGAAGACAGGTTTTTAAGGTAGCCCCACGAGCTCTGGAAGTGTTTCGGGGTAACCCCGGGGTGCTGTAGCATGAAGACACACGTCCCTGGCCTCGCCAAATCGCCCCGAGTCCAGAGTCCAAACCCTTCAGGCTCGCCAATGACTTCACGGCTACAATGCCATCTTTCTAAATGGGCTGATACGAGGATAGTCAAAACTTGCAGACGAGGGTGTATGGTGATATTTAAGACCTGTTTAATGTCTTGAGATCTTTCTGGAAAGTTACGGAAATAAGATAACCCTATATGAGAACTCCTTGATACACATAGTTGTTTGAATGACTGCAAAAGCCTTAAAAAAAAAAAAGTCAAGGTATTTTAAAGAAGAATAATGACTTTCTGCATAGAAGATGGAGACACGATGCAGCCAGGCACTGTTGGATTAGGAAAATTAAATCTAATTACCACCGTGATTGCACCCGGGGTCAGTCCCATCCCAAGCCAGCTGTTTGTATGCTGCAAGCTGCGGGGGGGGGGGGGGTGAGGTGGGGGGCGCGCTTTCCACTGCATAGTGGTGCGCTGAGAAATTCCAGCCTCTTGGCCTCTGAGCGATTTCACCGGTTAGAAGTTGGTCTTGTTCCCAAGAGAGCCCTTACTAGAAAATCCTTTGTGTCTCCAATAGAAGTTCAGGCATTTAAATAAAACCCCAATCAAAGCATTTCCTCCAGGCAGCCAATGCTTCAAAGAAGTGTGCAGGGAACGGTCTTAGCACAGATGTTCTGCACATGGATGAGGGAGGGAAAGACTTCTGAGTTTCTTTCTTGAAAAGATCCCTCTAATGAAGAGTTGCCCTCAGTTTACAAAAAGGAGGCTGAGCATCTCTTCACACAGCCATTTAAACTCTCATGGAGAAAGGATAGGGGAGAAGAAAGCTGCCTCACATTCACAGTCCAGTCCTCAGATTCCTGGTTTCTTAGATTTTTAACTTGAAAGATTGTATAGTCCTTTATCACTTACAAAGTATTTGTATAGACCATTTTATTTAATTCAGCTGCCAACAGTGATGTGAGGTTTTCTTTTTTTTCCCCCAATAGAACAGAGAAGATTAAGTCTGGAGAAGATGGCTTAGAGGTTAAGGAGTTTGTCTTCAAACCCAAAGGACCCAGGTTTGATTCCCCAGGACCCACGTAAGCCAGACACACAAGGAGGCACATGCATCTGGAGTTCATTTGCAGTGGCTAGAGGCCCTGGCATGCTCATTCTTTCTCTCTCTCTACCTCTTTCTCTCAAATAAATAAATAAGATATATTTTTTTTAAAAAAAGAGCAGAGGAAATAGACCTGTGAAGACAAAACAGAGGTTAGGTAACATGTCCAAGGCTATCAAACAAGGACACAAGATGCAAAATATTTCAGAAAAATTGTGGAGGTGTCCATGTGTCTCATATACCACTACTTACAAGTGCAGATATAATTTATTAATTTGTTAGCAGTTGTGATAATAAATTAATACTACATTAACATATGTAAGCATGTTAATAAAGATACATTGTGTAAATTGCCTCTAGCAGACAGATGTAGAAATTAACTGATTTTACGCTATATGCAGGAGGATAGTGAAGTTGATTTTCTATCCATTGAACCAGTTAATAGCTCACAAAGGAAATCTCTTAATTGTTTGTGATGTATTATCCTTCAACCTCCATTAAGCTACATATCAAAGGTGCTTAAAACAACTACATTTTTGTCAGGTTTCTCCTGGATAGTTTCACATGGCAGAATTAAACGACATAAAGGAGTTTGCAATCCCAGAATATGGTGCTGAGGGATTTTATGTGATATCTGAAGCATCCTAGCTATTTAAGGTTCAGTTATAAGATTGATATAAATACCAGAGGGCGGGGCGTTCCTCATTGTCCCCTAAGTCCCATTGTAGTTTGTTTTCTGGTACACCAGAACACCTAGGCAAGTGACAGGAGCGAGCTAGAGACAGCTAAACAAGCAAGGCAATCTTTATCATTTTGTGAGGTCTTGTCGTGAAATCTTGGTGGGAACTCTCCAGGGCCTCTGGAAAGGTCTAAAGCAGCTGCTGAGAAGCCACCAGCAACTCTGCTTTGAGCTATTTTCCCCACCCTGCTCTCATTTCATCTCCCACACCTGCCTTCTCTTTCCTTCAGTGCATGGGACACAATAGTACCCTCGATAGATAGCTCCAGAATTTACCAATTGGAAAGACACAGCAAGTTTCTCTTTTTGCCCCCTCCGGTCTTACCAGTTTTCTTACAGAATAGTTTACCAAGTGCTCTCAAGCCTGGATATCTATGACGTCACAGCGCCTGACACTACCTACACAAGACCATCATAATAGGAGGAAAAGATGACGACATCAAAATTAAAGAGAGACTGATTGAGAGGGGGAGGGGATATGATGGAGAGTGGCGTTTCAAAGGGGAACGTGGGGGGAGGGGAGCGAGGGAATTACCATGGGATATTGTATTGTTTATAACCACTGAAGTTGTTAATTATAAAAAATAATAAAACAAATAAAAAAAAGAATGGGTGGAGACTGGTGCTGGGAACCTAGCAGTGAGCACATTAGTATGGCCTACAGTGGCTTCCCTAGAATATAAGGAAGGGGAGCAATCAGGAAATGCCCTTGGGTGCTGGAAAGACGATGTATAAATTGTCTCAGCCTCCAAGCTCTCCTGTTTGGTTTAGGAGTTTGGTACGACTGGAGTGGGTCATCACTGTGAGACTATTTTATACACCTCCATCAGCATTACTTAACTTCTCCCCCTTATTGCTTATAAAGTTTCATTGTTCTGAAGAATTTTCATCAGAGACCATTACTAGGGATGTGTATTTTTTTTTTCAAGGTAGGGTCTCACTCTAGTCCAGGTTGACCTGGAATTCACTATGTAGTCTCAGGGTGGCCTTGAACTCAGGGCGATCCTCCTACCTCTGCCTCCTGAGAGATGCGATTAAAGGCATGCGCCACCATGCCCGGCTGGGGATGGGTATTTTGCTGAAGGATATTCTAACTTCTACTAAACCTCTCTTCAGATTATTGGGACTATTTTATATAATTTTTATATATCTTATGTAATAGTGCACATGTAAATAAATAATTACAAGTTCTCTAATTTCTAGCTCATCATTATCTGTATACAGTGATTATCTGGGAATTGTGATCATCAACAGTGATTCTGATCAGAAGAAAGCTAACCTTTGAAACTATGTGTCTAATTGCGTGTCTTGGCATGGGTAAATTTGTCTCAACCAATCCAAGTCATTGAACTCTCATGCTAAATGTGGTTGCTATTAGTAGAAGCACATGTATTACTTATGACTTTATCATGGTGTGCACAAGTTTCCCTGAGAAATGAATGCTCCACCTGCACCTTGGTTTTCTGTGTATGTGTGTGGACATGTGCCCATGAAAGGGGAAAGAGCTTTAGTGACCTACTGAACTGAAACAAAGGAGACAGGAACCTTCTATGGAATTCCCTTTTGTAAACACCACAGACATCTCCATGTGAGCTAAAATAAATTCACACAAAGTACATTGGATACTTTCCAATGATGTATTGAAAGTGGATCAGATTCCAGATGCATTAAGATGGTCCTCTCTTGATCATTATAATTGACTCATCACTATAGGTAGGTAGGTTGCAATAATCCAGGAGACTTCTAAATGAGATAGATGCCTGGCAGCAAAATATTATTGGCCAGCTCAAGACATCTTACTATTCAGGGCATTTTTTTCACATCTTGTTCACTACCCTGTTGTATAATATAAAATTTCCTGATATATATGTATGAAAATTCATATATATATATATATTTATATATGTGTGTGTATAATGTATGTAAGTATATATGTGTGTACAAATATATGTGTATATATATATACATGTATATGTACATATATATATGTGTGTATATATATACACACATATAGCTCAAATTTAGTATACTGAGAATAAGAAAAGCTGTACCATGGTAATGAAGAGTCATTCTTTGTTTAGAAGAAACAGGTCATTTGGAAATTTGAAATCCTAGTATAATTTCCTTTGAATAAGCGGTCTAGGCTGGGTAGATGGCTTAATGGTTAAAAACACTTGCTGCCCAAACCTTACCACAGGATTTTGGGCCCCCAGAACAGGTGAAGTGGTATGTGCATCTGTCATCCCATCACACCTATGGCTACTGGAGGTGGATTCAGAAGATTCTCAAAGCTTGAGGAGTAGTCTACAGTTCGCAGCAGCAACCAAGACAGATCCTGTCCCCAGCAAGGTGAGGACTGACACCCTGAGGTTGTCCTCTGACAGCCATGCATGTTCTGTGGCATGTAGACACACACATGCACACACACACACACCCCATATACCAAAAAAGAAACCTTTAAAAAATAAGTGGTATAGATAAGAATAAACACAAAATCATATATTTTCCTTCAGAGGAAAAAAAAATGAGTTCTCTCCCACCAACCCACCTCCCAATTATAGAAACACTTGATGGGAAGAGTGACAGGCTGAAGTGGGGAAGACAATATAATAGCATATGTTCAAAAATATTTTGGGATTTCATAGATTGTGAGAACATCAAAATTTCACAGTATCTCATGGCTGTCAAGAGAAGACAAAAGATGAGGATGAGGAAGGAAAGAAGTAAACTGTTCTCTTTAGAACAGACTTGCACTCCTCTTTGGGTGCCACACTTAGATATCTTTTTATTTTCAGCCACTTATCTTGTGTTTCCACTGTAAATCACAAAGTACTTACAGTACTCTGGCTAGACTTCTTTTACTTGTTTTTTTCCATATGTTGTTTTTCATCTGCTATTTATGTACTCATTGAATTATTATTGAAGGCATCGAGTCTATCTGTTTTGGTTATCATTTTATCTCTGTGCTTGAGAAAGTGCTTGGAGCTTATACACATGACTAAGTACAGATGCAGATAAAGTAGAATGAATTCAATAGATGGAAGCTGGCAATGGTTCAGGGACTTCAGATCATGCTTGTGAGCTAGAGAAGATAAGACCAGAAGAGGGAAAGTTGATACACTTGTGGAATTGTTCTGTAGAAAAATTAGAATAGTTTGTAATGTTCCTTAAGTTTCAGTTAGGTTCTACTGGCATAGCCATTAGAAGATTTGTTGGCTCTCTAAGAAACACCCATATTTTTACATCTTAACCTCACTGAAACCTCTTGCCTTTTACCATTGACAAGCTAGAAAAACACCAGCCATGGTATAGTCAGCAATGTCTTTTCTTTCTCTGTGACACATAAGTAATGGTGCTACTTCCTGCCACCGGCATCTCAGAATTGATGCCATGCAGATGCTAGATTTTTAGCTCAACATATAGCAAGTCCTTCAAACTATTAGTGCTGTTCAGGCAACAGTTGCAGGTAGCTTTAGATAGAGGTGAGTCCTATCACTGAAGAAATTCATATTCTGGACCAAGACTTGTAAGAAATGAGCTCAAGCAGCAGAGTTTGAATGGTCTTGCATATCTTTGTCAAATGTGATGTTCTTGGGCTTATGTCCAATCTTCTTTTATTTGCATATGAGGAAACAAGATCACCCAGGTTGAGCGCCTGTCTCATGCCACATCTACTAGAGTGAGACTGGAATCTCTCTTACTTATTAACCTTAAACTATTTTCATCCATTGTGTATCCTTGCTTTCTCGTTAGGCTTAATGGACAGAAAATGGTTTCATCAATATTTTGACAAGAACAATAACATGTACTACATGTGACATAAGAGGTAGCTGCTCCTTACATATACTATCTCATTTAACCTTTCTGATAAACTGTGCAGTAGATGCTGTTATCATGCCCATTTGCAGACAACGAAATCAAGGGATGGGAGGCAATTTGCTTAAAGTCATACAGAGTTTGTATGAGTGAACGCTCAGATTCAAATGCGCACTTTGAAGCGAACTTTCAGACTCCTGGAATTTACTGTGGGATCTGTATGCGGTGACGTGAAAATTAAAACCTGACATAGTCTGAAATTTCTGACTCTAAGATAAACATAGTTCGAGTGTTATATGACTATATTCTTTATTATTTGCCTCAAAATATCAGGATAATGGTTTCAGTTCTCCAATGCACTTATGCCCAAACTAAACCTGTACTTTTGCTAAATTTAAGGGCTGGAAAATAAACCAAACAATTTACCTTTCTTTCAAATCAAGAAAATTCAGTTTTATCCCATGCTTTGTGCATACCCAACCTGCTTCTAATTTCCTCTATTGGAGAGTACCCTCAAATTGAGAAAAACTATAAGTAGCTTATTTCTTTTTTTTTTCCTCCAGATACCATTTTATTTTTAATTAAGTAGAAGCTTTGTATGGACACATCATATGATAGTACCATCATTTCCCTCATTCCTACCCCCATTCCATTGAGGGTCCTCCTCAGGGGGATTGCCAGGGTTGACCATGGAGTAGTAGGTCATGAGTTGTGAGAGCAGCAGTCAGTCGTGGTGGGGGGAGGCCTCTGGATATTCCCTCCCTCCTTGTGTTGGCTTATAATCTTTCCAATCCCTCTTCCACAACATTCCCTGAGCTGTGGTGGGTGTGCTTTAAGTCTGCTTTAGTGTTGTGCTCTTAGCAGCTTCTGGATTTCTGTCCTGGTACGTTTTGAATATTCTCAGTGCCTGTCTATCTCCATCATACCGTCCCAGGTTGTCAGGCTCACCATGGAAGCAGCATTCTTGCTCATCTCACCAATTCCTCTGTGGTTTCACCTGAGCCCTGGGTGATGTCCGAGGGGTGGTTCATCTCCTGCCAGGGGGTCAGCTATCTTTTCTTATCTTTTTGATAGATTTTGGTTTTCCTTGGTTCTTGGTACCTTCTGAAAAAGCAAAAAAAAAAAAAAAAATCTCTAGTGAAGAGTGAGATCAGCATAGGTTAAATGGGATAAGTATTGTTAATTTAGAGAGATTTTAATGGGTATAGCCCCTCTTTTGGCCACAAACTAATGGGAACTTCTTGTTGCAGCCCATAATCTTGGTCTCCATAGGATTCTGACTTGGTTCCCACTTCCAGCTATGGGCTCCTTTCCACTGAGCTGCCCAAGGATCTCCTAGGCAACCAGAAAGTCAATGGTTACCCACCCAGGCTGGGTGCCGCCATTGCGAAGATGTGTACATCTTGCCAGGCTAGTTGCTTTCATATGGCAGTGCTTCTGCTTGTTTGCTCCATTGTTGGCTATTTTCTCCCAGCAGCTCATGTAATACTTCCCAGCACTATAAAGGCAGACCATCTGGGAACTGGCTTCCTTCTAGACTCCAGCTGGATCTCTCAATGCTCTGTGTCAGCAGCATGTGATGTCTTCAGAAATAGGGTCGTACCTTTTACCTTAGGTGGGTAATCAAATACTTTAACAGAAACCTGTCTTGTTTTGGGGATCTCAATGTGAGCTATAACTGGCTTCTGATACTTGGAGTTGCATGCCACAGCCAACTATTTTAGGCTTAGGCTTCATTCCATCCTATCCAGGGCTCTTCTCACCAGATTATTCCTCCATAGTCCCATTGAGGGTTGTATCTTTTAGTCTGCTATCCAGGAAGAAGGTTTCTAGGGTACCAATTCATTTTGGAATTAGTTTTGTGAGTATCTCTCCCCACCCTCCCCTTCCCCTTCCCCAGGCCCTTGATCCCTATTATCTGTCTCTTGAATTGCCTGTTGAGTATGCCTGTAACTCAAGATGTTCTGGGTTAGGAGCCATAGATGAGGGAGAGCATGCAGCCTTTGTCTTTCTGTGCTTGTGTGAGTTCATTTAGCATGATCTGTTCCAAGGCTGTTCATTTTCCCACAAATTTCATTATATCATTTTCCTTACTGCTGAGTAGAATTCCACTGTGCATATGTACCACATGTTCATTATCCGTTCCTCAAACAATAAGCACCTGGGTTGATTCCAGTTCTTAGCTATTGTGGATTGAGCACCTGTAAACATGGCTGAGCTAATATCTGTGCACTGAAGAGTGGAGCCTTTAGAGTAGATGCCCAGGAGAGGAATGGCTGGGTCGGTTGGTAGCTCTGTTTTTGTCTTCTTCAGGAGTCTCCATATTGATATCCACAGTGGTTGTACAAGTTTGCCCTCCTACTGGCAATGAATGAGAGTTCTTCTTTCCCTGAATCCTCTCCAACATTTATCGTCATTTGCTTTTTTAATGATTGCCATCCTGACTGGAGTAAGGTGGGATCTCATAGTTATTTTCATTTGCATTTCCCTGGGATCTCATAGTTGTTTTTATTTGCATTTCCCTGATGGCTAAGGATGTTGAAAATTTTCTTAAGTGAGTATTAGCCATTTGTATTTCTTCCCTGTTCAGTTCTCTGCCTCATTTTTTGAGTGGATTTGCCTTTGCCCATGGAAACTGTACTTAAAATTCCCCTAGAAATAAAATTGAAAATGAAGATAAAGCTCAGTTAGTTGATGAGAAATTCTTTAAAAGCTTTTTAGTTAATTTTAATTTTGGGTACTTATCTAGAAAATACAATGTTCCAAATAGCCCCAGTCCTTTTCATATACCAATGGCTTCCCTAAAACCTGCATAGTCTTGGCCAAGTTCTTATCTGTTGGCTTCTTTCTTCATCTGTAAAATGAAAGTGGTGAAATAATTTTTCACTCTTGTAGTCTTTTACTGACTTCTCTTTACATGTTGCGCTGCATGTGGCCACCAGGGGGGTGAAAGGAGTGATCATTCTATTGAAATTACTGCTGCCATCACCCATTCAGAACCATAGACTTGAAGAATGACCACAGGGAAAGACAATTTTTCTTAATGAGATAGTGAATATTTAAAATGTCTTTTTATTAACCGGTATTAAACTGTGATATGAACTGGCAGCTCTTTGTAAAATTTGAGAATTTGAGGAAAGCAATTATAGCTATTTCTATGACCTGTGAGGCTCTGTAAGGTATGATCACGTGTCTCGGCAAGCATTACCATTCAGGAATTTTTAACAAGTGCAACTAAGAATATGTGGAAATGTATCACAAACCACAATACTTTAGGAAGGCAGATAAAGATACTTAAGAGATGTTTCAAAAATCTTTAGTAGTTGCCAAAGTTGGCGAACATTAATCTTTTAAAATTATTTATTTATTTTTAAATGTTTATTATTATTATTAACATCATGTGTTGAGTAACTTCACATGTTGGTACCTTCTTTGCCCTCATCCCTGCCCCCATTCCACTGGGGACGCTCCTCAGTAGGGTTGCTGGTATTCCCCATGGGGTTGTAGTTTATGCACTGTGGGAGAAGTAATCAGTTGTTTTTTAGGGGAGACAAAATGACTCTGGGCATGATGTCTCAACCTGTGGCTCTTAAAATCTTTCTGCCCCCTCTTGCACAAAATTCCCTGAGCCGTGGTGGGTGAGTGATGAGCTCTTAGGAGCCTCTGGATCTCTACTCTGGTGGGTGTTGAGTGTCCTCAGGGTCTGTCTCCTCTACCCTGGCGCTGATTATCAGGAACGGAATGGCAGCTGGGGCACTCTTGCTCATCTCCCCATTCCTCTGTGGATTCAGCTGTGGCTTGGCTGAAGTGTGAGGGGTAGTTTGTCTCCTCCGGTCTCGCTACCTTTCCGTGCCTGCTGCACGCTCATTAATCTTTTAAAAAGCCGGGCATGGTGGTGCACGCCTTTAATCCCAGCACTTGGGGAGGCAGAGGTAGGAGGATCGCTGTGAGTTCAAGGCCACCCTGAGACTCCATAGTGAATTCCAGGTCAGCCTGGGCTAGAGTGAGACCCTACCTCGAAAAACCAAAAAAAAAAAAAAAAAAAAAATCATTTAAAAAAACCAAACCAGCACAAATGAGAAATAATCTAATTGTAAAGAGGAAAAGAAACTCAATGTTATGCAACTGAAAAAGAAATATATATATATATATATATATATATATATATATATATATATAACTTAATTTTAGTAGCTAGTTTATTAAACACTTATTATTTATAAGGTATCATGACAAAAATTCTTGTTTATATCATTTTTGAGTCTTTCAAAAACTTTATGTACTCTTTCACTGTTGTTTCTTTTTTGATGGGGAGGGGGGTTAAGTGTTGGGTAGACCATGCCCACCATGAATTTTCCAGATACATGAATTTTCTGGGAACGACTTTGAAATCCTTATCCTCAGGTCTCCATCTCCAAAATGCTGGTCAAAAATTACTGTCACCATGCCCATGGACATTTGGAATTTAGTTACCATGTCTTTTTGCACTACTGGCTTGTGGCTGATGGAATCTTTGGCCTCAGCCAGCTGCACATTAGAGTTGATACTTTTGTTCACCAAGTGTATCACTGCCTAGTTTATATGGCTAACAGGACACAGCACCCACCACATTATCACATGCTCCAGGTCCGTTACTACTTTACATCTTCCATTCTCTTCCACAGAGATGACAGATATTATTAGCTTGCATGTACTTAGGAAGGACAAGTGAACTCAAACAGGTTAAGAGTTGTGAACAAGACTGTGTAGTTTGAACTCGGACATCGCCTCTTGGCCTTATGGCTAAGGTAAAGTGTAGATTGACGTTGGTCAGAACAGGTTCAGAACACTAGAGTGTGTTATTGCCAACCGTTAGTAACAGAATCTGGAAATGGGATGAAACTGCTACTTCCTGATTTGTTGGCTTTGAGAAGTTTAGGTTAATAGTCTAGTTGCTTTTAACTTCAAAACATAAAAGTTGGAACCTCAAGTTTTTGAATGACCATATTGCACCTTCTGTTAAGTGCTTACTCCAGACGTAACTCCAGCACATACTTGATAATTTGCCTTGCTTCACCCCGCACAAGAACTTTCTTAATGATGAGGGATGTGTACGTCACGGAGATTAAGTAACTTGTTCGATGCCACACAGCTATCAAGCAGTCAGAGCTGAACTCAGATCTTAAGTGTGATTTCAACCCAATAAAGTTAATGAGGTTCAAGGTTATCATATCGGCTTGAAATGGTTGTGATGATACCATCTATTCTTAGGCATAAATATGCCCCAAGTTGTAGCTGGGGAGAGAGGAGACCCATGGGTTTTATGTGGAGTGAGGAATTATGAGCAGAAGAGAGGTTAAGGTATTTGTTAGTTTGCTGTTCATTTTGCAAAATGCGATCTCTTTGAAGTAAAGAATACGGGCAGAGCTGTCCTGTTGTAGAAAAAATTGGGGTCAGAACTATTGGCTCTGATCAGTGAATCATGGCAACTGGAGCCACTGACTAGAGATAGGATAGGGTCCAGTTAGTTAGTCCTTTAGGGCATCCCTTTCTTATAGTAATGGAGGTAGAGTCTCTCAGTCTCTGCCTGACCCTTACAGCTCAGTTTTTCATCTCTTTATTTTTATTTCACTTATTTTTTAATTTAAATATTTTTATTTATTTATTTGAGAGCAAGAGTGAAAGTGAGAGTGAGAGTGAGAGCAAGAGAGAGAGAGGATGGGTATGCCAGGGCATCCAGCCACTGAAAATGAACTCCAGATGCATGCGCCACCTTGTGCATCTGGCTTGCAGGGGTTCCGGGGAATTGAGCAGAGGTCTTTGGCTTTGCAGGCAAATACCTTAACTGCTAAGCCATGCCTCCAGCCCCTTATTTCACTTCTTAATCATTTTGACACATTTGTTTAGTATGCTGGAGGAAGCACGATGTCTGCTGCCTCTTTCTAGTTCCCTTTAGCTCCTCTGAGATATGACTTTAGAAGGAGTATGACCTGAAAAGATCATCTGAGTTTAGGGGTGTAATACCTCCCAGTGAGCTGTTGGTCAGAGAAGTGCCTGAGGCTCCCCATACAGTACAGGCTATGACGGATGCTCTTGTTATCCACCAGAACTAGATGGTAAGACCCTGATGCTGAAGGCATCACGAGCTTTGGCTTCAGGACACTGAGAAATCAAGTTGTAGTTGAGCTTGGGGCTTTCTACCTACTGGCTAGCTTTCATAGTGTGGGAAGATACTATGTAGGCTGCTGGGGGAGAAACGTCATTAAAAGTCTTACCCAGGGCTGGAGGGGTGGCTTAGAGTTTAAGGCATTTGCCTACAAAGCCAAAGATCTGAGGTTTGATTCCCCAGGACACACATTAGCCAGATGCACAAAGGAGCGCACTGTTTGCAGTGACTGGAGGCCCTGGCGCACCCATTCTCTCTCTCTCTCTCTGTCAAATAAATAAATAAATTAAATAAATAAATAATAAAAAGTCTTACCCAACAGTGGACCCTGTGTGCTACACCACTGATCATCAAGGCAAGATGTATTCATGAGTGCAATAGTGGCATTACTGTTATCGGGTCAACCCACTACTCTGATTGGATTTGAGGCCCACTCCTTGGAAAGGAATTCATGCTTGGAACTGAAAACCTAGTCAAAAGACTGAGTCAGGGGAGTCTGAGTAGGAAGGAAGCTACTGCTATTGTTTGGTTAAATGCATATGTTGGGCCCATGTTTATTTCCACAGATCAGAGCTGCTCTCAGTGTTGTTCCGAGAAGCCTCTTGTTGTAGTTGGTGGTGGTTACAGGGAGACTCAAAGCTCTTGAGAGTAGCGAGAACAAGCGACTGCTGAATGCTCAACAGTAAGTGAGGTATTTATATCATGCCCTCCAAGGCTTAAGGAACTTTGTGGAAGAGGGGACGAGGTAGCATGGAGGAGCCAGAGGATGGGGAGAGGTGCTAGGGAACGGTGTCTTCCAGATATGACACAGCAGTTGCCTCACTCCCTAGCCACGACTGCTGTGACCTGCAAGGGACCTGCACAAGTCATCCACAGTGTGCCATGGGGAGAGGAGGAGCATCTGCAGCCTCTGTCCCCCTCCACAGAGTCAGTGGCAGTTAAGGGTTGCTGGGTTAGGGGGAGACATTTTATCCAGTGGCTTGTCCTGTTGGTAAGTTGCATGCTTCCTGGTAAATAACAGACCTGCAAGCAAATCTCATTCAATGTGGTTCACACACACATAGAAGGAAAAAAAAAAATACATCAGTGTGGAAAAGAAACCAGTTGGGAAGGAGAAGGGGTTCAGAGGGAGGGGAGCAGGGGGGCAAAATAAGGTAGTATATGGGATAATTATTTAAAAAAAAGGTATAACAATTGTAAATAAAATAAAATAAAAATGCATGGAATCGAAATGTTAAAAAAAATATAAAATAAAATCTACTGACCCAAAGACAACTTTGGGTGCTGTTCCTCAGGAATGCCATCCACTTTTTTCTTGACACAGGGTCTCTCGCTGGCCTGGAGCTCACCATGTAGCCTAGACTGGCTGGTCAGGATTCACTTCTCTTGATCTCAGCACTGGGATTCCACCATGCCCAGCATGCTTTAATGTGGATTGCTGGGCATGGAACTCAGGTTATACATGCATGCATGGTAAGCACTTTACCAACTGAACTATCTCCACCGCCCCATGGGTTTCATTTTAAATAACAAAGAGAATACATAAAATTAGTCCAAACTATGGTATGGTATTATATCTTCCTGTATTGGTTATTTTTTTTTCTTGCTGAGTTCAAAAAAAAAATCTGTGACAGTTTGTTCATGAGGGCTTTGGAAGGTGCCCTCAAGTTTTATTGTGTCTTAAAGATGGTTGTTTCATTTCTTATCTTGTGCATTTATTTATAAATGTACATAGTCATGGTGTAGATTTTATTTAAAAGAAAAGCCCGTTTTTTTTTTTTTTGTTTTTTTTTGTCCTGAAAACTAGCACGTTCTCAAAGCTTGGTTTCTTTCTTATGCATGTGTAGTTAGTCCACAAACTCATCACATACGAGTCTCCTGTTTCTGCTTTTAAGTTTTCCCATAAAATAAAAAAAAATGTTTTACTGACAATTTTCAAACATGTATAGTAGTAGTTTGATCATAATTCGAACCCGTTACCTTCCCTTTTACCCTTTCCCTTCCCTCCCTTTTCCATTGGACCTCTTCTTTTCAGCTAATCCCACTACTAACTTGATGTCATTTCCTTTTTGCCCTCCCTCACCCTCCAGAGTGGAATGCTGATGGGCGCATTAATATGCAAGTCACTAGATCATGTCTGTAATGGCCATGTTATGTCCAGAAGCCAGTGTTCCACAGCGCTCCTCTCCATCTTCTGGCTCTTACATTCTTCTGCCTCTTCTCCAATGGCCTCAGACCATGGAGGGGATGATGCAGAAGTCTCACTTAACACTGTGTACTCTGCACTTGGGTGAGTATTGAGTCTACCTAGTAGTCACCACCAAGTGCAAGAAAAGAAAAATTTAGAAGAACTTTCTGTGATCAATGGTGAGAGTAGCATTAACGTATTCCCATAAAATTTCCAGTAAATCAAAATGATTAGTGGAACTGAAGTTATTTGCACAAGTATTCTTGGTGTATATTTGACTGTGACCATCTAGTTACTCTTCATTTCTTACTACTTCCTCCTCCCTTTTCCATACTTCCTGCTTGGAGCACTCCCAAAAGAAAATTGTGATGTGATTGTAACATACCATAAAAAAGTAGTCACTGTTTGTTGTTTTTAGGCATGTTCCTTATTCTGCTAGCATTCATATAGCCCGTGATTACAAATATGCAGAGTTCTTGAAGATTGATTAAACATTAGAAATACAGCACTCTTTTGCATTGCTAAATGAAAATCATTAAAACAGCCTATTAAAAATGGCAAGACTGTACATGGCTTATCAGATTTGAAGCATTTAAATCCAGAAAATTCTGGTGCAAGGTTTTCTGGTGGAAAACTGTGAGAAATATTACTTAGTTCACACCTCCTTTGGATCCCTCGGCATGCTGCTATATCTGTAGTATTTTTTCCCCCCTAAAAGTTACAGTGACTTCAGTGAGATTGTCTGATAAGCTGGACTTCTCACAGCTTGATTCTTTTTTGACTTTGTAGTGAAAACCACTGTTGTTGAGTGGAACACGGGTTGCTAGTTGCTCTGTCGGACCTGGCAGGCGACCTAAATGCTTCATGTTTATTTCTTTCTGCCTGGTGATTCTATTTGAGTGCTTGTTGGATTCCTGGCTCTGAATACAGGGCCGGGCTGGGATAATATTTGGGGGTTTAATATCCAAAAGCATTTTCCTGATATGATCTCCCATTTTGTGGCTCACCTTCTCAGATCTGATTCAGAGATGTTGATGACTTTCTGAGGCTGGTCTCTTGGGAAATGGCAGCTTGCCATGATGCTATCAGTTTAGACTAATGACTGCACCGAATTCTTGTGAAGCAGATGGCTACTAACCACAATATTAATATTATTTTGCTTTGTAAAATTTAGGGAAATAATTTCCACAGTTGTAAGGGCAAACCTCGTTCGGATTTTTACAAAGAATGATGTGCTACAGAAATAACATGCTGTCAGGACCTGCTTTATACACGTTCATTATCAGTGACAAATTGTGATATTAATTCTATAGCAAATTTGTGTGCTTGGGATTTTAGTATTTCTCTCAACCATTTCCTTCCTCTGCATAGCTAGCTGTAGAATAAAATGCTATGAATTTTACCTTGGAGGGATCGACAGCTGGATTTAAATGTTACCTCAGTAATTTGCTCAGAGATACTATTGTTTATAAATTTGAAGAGTGAATGTTCTTTGACAGGATTTGGAATGAAGTGGAGGTCTGAGGTAATTGCTTAGATAATCCAGGTAGCAGAGAACTTCTGCCTGGATTCTTCCAATAATGTAGCCAGAAACAAGAGACATTTATTTCTGTTTGAATTAGCCAGGTAATTACTTCTGTGCTCTGCTTTGTTTTGCTTATGACATTGTGGTTTAAGAAGACTGGGAGACATGAGGGCGGCAGGCAAGTACATCTGGATGAATCCTGTGATCTGTGTAATTCAGCCATGGGAGATGCCAATCATTATTTTTGTTTTGATCAGTTATTTGGATCTTTTATGATGCTATTTCAGAGTAACACACAAAGAAAGGAAATTCAGGAATACTTAATATTAGGGCACTAGGAAACTTAGTATGACTTAATCTCATTCACTAGACTTCTAAACTTTGTAACACGAGGTTAAAACTGAATGCTTGGTAGCCATGTACACCCTGCCCCCTTCTCATTCACTCTGCATGTAGTCCTGAAGACATGATTTGTTGTCTATAGCTTTTTCAAAGAGGCGAGTTTAATAACAGTTTGTCATTTATTTGATGTATAAACTTATTCATGTGGGGTTGCTGACGTGCATTGTTTATTTGTTGCTGGTGTGTGTGGTATAGTATGTTTTAAGTGTGTAAGCAGGTGCAAATGCATGGGCATGCAGACACACATGGGGAGGCAAGGAGAGGATTTTTGGCTATCTTCCTTACTGCTTTTCCTCCTCACTTCACTGAGCCAGAGTCTCTAACTGAACATGGGGCTTTCCACTGTTTTGGTTGGATTGGCTGACCAGAGAGCCAATGACCCTCCTATCTCTGCACAACACAGGGCTGGGAGTTACAAGTGTTTGTCCATGCCTATCTTAGACTAGCTGACCAGAGAGTCCCAGTGAGCATCCTATCTTTGTGCCCCTTGGAGCTGGGGTTACGAGTGTGTGCCATGACTATCTTTTTCTGTGGGCGCCAGGGATTGAATTCAGGTCTTCATGCTTGCACGGCAAGTACTGTTGCCCACTGAGCCATCTCCTTGGCTCATGAAATATACCTTTCTAAAGAAAGCGTGTGGGAAGCCAACTGTATTTTGGATTTAGTCAATGAATAAGAGATATGAAAAACCTAAAATGATAGGCAATGGCTAATAAAGAAGAGAACAGGAAGTGCTGGAAACCACTGAAGTTCTGTGGTACTTAGAAGGTTCATTTTGAACTTTGGGCAATTCAAGTTCCCAATCTAAAACCAGAAAACAAGAACTAATACTTTATGAAACTATCCTTAATTATATTTGACATCTACTTTTTTTTTTTTTTTTACCACTTAGCAGCTTTACAGCAATAAATTAGGACAAGAGGTGACAAGATGTTAGGTGGAAGTTTAATGACAACAGAAGTGACAGCTGACCTTGAGTGGAAGAGAATATCACAAAAAAGCAGGCTGGGGTTATTACAGTGAAAATATCATGACTATATCCTCACAAACATGACTTTGATGTGCAAGGAAAGTTAAGCTATCATTACTTTTCCTTGGAAACTAGTACCAGTTGAGTCCTTTGTCTGAAATGTTTGGGATCAGAAATATTTTCAGGTTTTTCATATTTTGGAATATTTGCATATCCAAAATAAGAGACCTTGCAGATAAGATCCGTACCTAAGCCAAGAGTTCATATCTGTTTCATATAAACTTTTATTCATAGCCCAAGAAAATTTCATAGACTATTTTTAGTGTGTTCATTTTAACCGTGACTCATCACATCAGCTCAGGCGTGGGACTTCCCTCATGCACTGTCATGTTGCTGCTCAAAAGGTTTGAGATTTCTTCAGGAAGCTAGTGTATGATCTCATTATGAACTTTGACATACAAACAGCTGTGCTTCAATAATTTGTGATATTTAATGTGGAATAGTTGATCCTAGTGGTGCAGATGATCTGATGTCTTTGCATGGAATTGGGTTGTATCAACCAGTCCTTACCTCCTTGAGTAACAATGGTTCTAGGAGAGTAGTGATGTGTGGCTCAAATATTTGAAACTATTCTTTTGCTGGTTTATTCTGTTTGGCCTTACAGCCAATTTTTCTTTAGAAAACTCTTGTTAAAAATAAAATGCCTATTGGTAAAAAAAAAAAAAAAAAAAAAAGCTACCTTGGTAATTCATGGGTACAATTTTATTAGGTGACTTTAGCAAGTACAAGTTGTGACAATTTTACCCAGATGAGCATTCATGCATTTCTTGAGCTGCCATATTTTCATGCTATAGAGATTGAAAGAAGATTTTTTTTTTTAGATTTAGACTTGCTTTAAGTCTATAAAACAATCCCTCAACTTTTATTTTTACCTCCCCCCCCCCAAATGGAAATATTCTAAGCTTGGTGTTCTGGAAACTTCCATCCATGGTGCTTGTTGTGACTAATAAATTGGTTGGCCACTTTTTTGACCATATGACACAGAACCTGAGTTAATGATACCACAATTGCAAGGCAAATTATGCAATTAAGCAGCATTTAGGTTTTTGTTTTTTCTCAGAGAATTCAATACTGACTGGCAACTTTGTATGAGTTAGTCAGGGAAATTATAAATATACTGAATTTTAGCTGATACATATCTTGCTGGACAACCAAATTTCCGAGTGGTAGCAACAAATGAGCAGAAACAGAGTCAGTCAGAGATTCTTTGACTGTGGCACAGGTGTAAATCAAGCGAAACAGTAACCATTGACCTACCCTGTTTGAAGAAAGTGTCTTGAGAAGTTATACCCATCTCCCTCCTGAGATTAATATATATATATTTATATATATATTGTAGGACTTCCTTGTTTTAGGGCAACCATCCATTCCAGTTTTTCCTGGACAGCTCTGATACAGGCTGGCTGCACTGCTTTAATTCTTAGTAATGCTTTATTTCACTACCAAAACTGTTCTGGAACTGGGTGTGGTGGCACACGCTTTTAATCCCAGCACTTGGGAAGCAGAGGTAGGAGGAGGATTGCTGTGAGTTCGAGGCTACCCTGAGATTGCATAGAGAATTCCCGGTCAGCCTGGGCTAGAGTGAGACCCTACCTCAAAACAACAACAACAACAACAGCAACAACAACAACACACACACAAACCTGTTCTGGTGGGGCTGGAGAGATGGCTTTGTGGTTAAGGCATTTGCCGGTAAAGCCAAAGGTCTCATGTTCAATTCCCCAGTACCCACGTAAGCCAGATGCACAAGGTGGTGCATGCATCTGGAGTTCATTTGCAGTGGCTGGAAGCCCTGGTGGGCCCATTCTCTCTCTCTTTCTCTTTCTCTAATAAATAAATAAAACTTTAAAAAATTGTAAAAAAAAATTAGAAAATAAGTAATTATGTAGCCATTCTGCTTATTTCGACTGAAACAGAAGAGAATATGTGCAGTCCACTCTGTCTCTGTTCGCTCACAGGCAGTCTGTCTTATACACCCCTATTTCCTCACAAGTGAGATGATCAGAGCACGCCTGCCAGTCGTAAGTCTAGTTTCTTACCTAGTAAAGAAATGACATCAAGCCCACTGCAGCCTCTGCTCCCCCTCCGCCTTTGTCTTTTATGGAGCCATCTACGTTCACTGTGGAACGGGTATAACAAGACAAAGGCTAACGCTCCGGCTGAGGAGATGTAGAAATAAACAAGGGTACACATCTGAGTTTATGTCTGATAGTGTATCAGCCAGGAGCAGGAGGGAGGGGACTGAAGTTCAAAGCTCTGTTTGGAGAAATGTGAGCATTCTCAAACTGTCAGCCTGTCATGTCTGGCCCAAGTTCCTCCCCTGGCAGCCCACCCCACATCGGCAGCTTGGGAGATCATTAGAATGAATTTATCCATCCTTTGGTGCCTTCGACACTGACTACAATGGACAGTAAAAAAAAATTTTGTTTTATTTACTTTATGAATAAGCTTGGAAACAGTTTCAGAATTTTTCAAAGTGACTTTGGGGGTGACAGTCCTTATCCTGGGGACATATTATTACCATCACTAAACACTTGTATGCTTGCCACACAGTAGTCGCAGGTTTGCTTTTCTTTTGTTTGTTCATTTTTAGTTATTTATTTGAGAGTGATGGACAGAGAGAAAGAGGCAGATAGAGAGAGAGAGAGAGAATGAGAGAGAGAATGGGTGCACCAGGGCTTCCAGCCACTGCAAGTGAACTCCATATGCCTGCGCCCCCTTGTGCATCTGGCTAACTAACGTGGGTCCTGGGGAATCAAGCCTCAAACTGGGGTCCTTAGGCTTCATAGGCAAGCGCTTAACTGCTAAGCTATCTCTCCAGCTCAGAATTGCTTTTTTGGTATTGCTGATGTGAGAAAAGTTCTCCTTCACCAACAGTATATATACTTTGTCATATAACACTGACTTTCTCTTACTAGTGACTCCTGGAATGTGTTGGGGTATAGCTGCCACCCTAGATGCAAGTATTAAGACGTTTCTTAGTATTGTGCTTAACTTAACTACCCACTTTGCATTTTTGCCACCTTCCAATGCCTTCTTTACCTGGAGCCCTTTCTTGCCCTCTACCATGAAAATGCTCCTATGGGAGATTTCGAAAAATAAAGAAGGGATTCCACAGGGCCAAGAAACAAGTAGTGGGAATAGATGCAAGATGTACCCATGAGTAAGGGGGGAGGTGGTGAAAGGAAGACTCTATGATAAGGTGGACTTGAGTTGGTGTTTAATCTCCATTGTGAAGTCTTAAGAGTGCATGAAAATTTATTCCGACTACGATGTTCAGGAGTGGGGCCACCGGGAGGAGTTTAGAATTAGTTAAGACCATCAGGGTGCCACCCCCATGCTTCTGAGAGATGGAAAGGGGGAAGGAGAAGGAACACAGTGGCTATGTACATGTTTCCTGTCTCTCACATGGGAGATTGTCTCAAGAATCTGTCAGCAAGAAGGCCGTCACCAGATGTGGGTCTTTGACCTTAAGCCTCCACAATCATGAGCTCAAATAAGCAATGTTTCTTTAAAACTTACCTAGTCTGGGCTGAAGAGATGGCTTAGTGGTTAAGACACTTGCCTGCAAAGGACCCAGGTTCAATTCCCCAGGACCCACATAAGCCAGATGTACAAGGTGGAGCATGGGAGTTCATTTGCTGTGGTTAGAGGCCCTGGCGTGCCCAGTCTCTCTCTCTCTCTCTCTCTCTCTCTCTCTGCCTCTTTCTCTTTCTATCTCTCTCAGATAAATAAATTTTTTTAAAAAAATACTTACCTAGTCTGTGCACTTGTGTTATTAGCAACCTAACAGATCAGGACAGCAGGCCTGAGTACCAGCAACACTGTCTAGCAAGAGAGAAGAACGGGGTGGGGAGTGAGGGGGCAGCTGACAGACCAGCGATCTCAGTAAGCCAGAGACAGGCCCTGAGCATAAGCAATGAGGACCTAGAAACTTCTGAAGACTGATGTACGGGTTGGTTCGGATGCTGGCTTTGAAGCTGTATACCTCAGACTTACCTTGTAGTTCCCATCACTGATAGCTATGTGACTTCCAACATGCTTTTAAAAAAATTATTTCTAAACTGTTACGTAAGAACTTTTTTAATGGGATTTTTTCTGATTTATTATTTATTAGAGACAGAGACAAGGACAGAAAGACAGTGAGAATGGGTGCCTCAGGGACTCTAGCCACTGCTAGAACTTCAGATGCATGTACCACCATGTGCATCTGGCTTTTGTAGGACCTGGAGAATTGAACCTGGGTCCTTAGGTTTCACAGGCAAGTGCCTTAACCTGCTAAGCCATCTCTCCAGCCCAGAACTTTTTAATTAAATTTTTTAAAATTTATTTCAGAGAGAGAGAGAGAGAGAAAGAGAGAAAATGGGCACTCCAGGGCCTCCAGCCACTGCAAATGAACTCCAGATGCGTGCACCCCCTTGTGCATCTGGTTTACGTGGGTCCTGGGGAATTGAACCTGGGTCCTTTGGCTTTGTAGGCAAGTGCCTTAACCACAAAGCCATTTCTTCAGCCCCACGTAAGAACTTTACAATTGTAGATATGAATATGACACCATGAACTCCAGCACATTTATATATTGTGTAATATTTTAGAAAGGTTAAACATGTCTATCTCCTCAAACATTTATTATTTTTGACTAAGAAAACACTCAAAATCCTTGCTCTTTTTTTTTTTTTTGAGAGAGAAAGAGAGAGGGAGAGAGAGAGAGAAAGAGAGAGAGAGATCTGTATGTTACTGGCAGCAGAGCTGGAGGAGCAAGGCTACCCTACCTTTGTGGAGCTCAGATAATTGCATTAGGAGTCCCAGATGCTCAATGTGCATTCTAACTTTTTATGTGTACAGTTCATTATTGTTGACCCTGCTGTGGTGGTTTGATTCAGGTGTCCCCCATAAACTTAGGCGTTCTGAATGCTAGTTTCCCAGCTGATGGAGATTTGGGAATTAACACCTCCTGGAGGCAGTGGCGTGCTGGGGGCGGGCTTATGGGTGTGATAGCCAGCTCCCCCTTGCTAGTGTTTGGCACACTCTCCTGTTGCTATTGCCCACCATATGTGGGCCAGGGAGTGATGTGCACCCTCTGCTCATGCCCTGGTTTTCCCTGCTATCGTGGAACGTCCCCTCGAGTATGTAAGGCAAAATAAATCCTTTTTTCCCCAAAAGCTACTCTTGGTCAGGTGATTCCTGCCAGCAATGTGAACCTAACTGCAGCACCTACTATGTGATAGACCAGAAAAGAGCTAGAACTTCTTGCTCCTGACTGTAATTTTGAACCTATTGGTCAATTTTCTCCATCTCTCCCTGCTGTTTTACTTAATTTCTTCTTAGTACTTCTTTGCTTCAGTTTCTTCATTTCAAAATGGAGAGAAATTTATTGGCGTGGTGTGAGGATTGCATGAGTTAACGTAAAGAGCTCAGAAATTTCACAGGCACATTTTGTGTGCTTAGTGGTAGCTCTGCAGGAACAACCCCTGGGTGCTTGTTTCTGGAACAAACCTCTCCCAACAGCTGTGCGTGGTGTAACACAACGTTACTGAGCCAAGAAGAACTCAGCTAACAGGACCTGCCGCAGCGGCACAGCCGTGTGACAGCAGCAGTATTTTTTTATAGCACGGCATCGATTCTCATCTAACTGGCTTGAGTTCCCAATTCCACTCTGAGCCAGAGAAAAACGAAAGTGCTGAATGAGAGCCATATCAAATGGGATAATTATGAGCAAAACGCATGGTGTCCACTGGGGATATCATTGACCTTAAAGCGATAGTGTCTCAGAGAAAGTGGCTCTCCTCTTTTGTTCTCTTTCCGCGTGGTAGCTGTCCTTGGAGGTGGTGTTTAGCACAGGGCACAGTTATCCCCCTGACAGCTGAAGAGAAATCATGCCCTGTAACTGAGGTGGCTAACAATTCAACTGGTTATCTTTTAAAGCTTTAAATATCTTGAACATTGATTATTCAGGTGGACTAAGCTCTCCAAACTTCTAATATCAATGCTTAATGAACTAGCCTTTGCTTAGTGTCTCTAGGATTGGGCTAGAGACAATGGGCATTGTAGGACATTGGTCCAGCCTTCCAGAACTTAAAACCTACTTGAGAAATAAAATGTTAGTGTTTGCGATGGTTAAGGTGTTGTCCACTTGATCTGTTTAGTAATACACAGAAATCCCTATGGGAGGGGGCTCTCTGAGGTTGCTTCCAGGAAGGATTCACTGAAGGAGGAAGCCCTTCCCCTCTGAGCAGGGACTTTATATAAGGAAGCTCTGGGTGAAGACAGCCCTTGCTTCAGTCTTCCACTTGGCTGCCGGAGCTGCTCGCTGCCTTCCAGCGTGGACTGAAGACCAGCGCGGACTGAAGAGAAGCATCAACTGAAGACTCGCGTGGATCAAAACCCAGTGGCTCCTCAGGAAGCCTCCAGGCCTTCAGTGCTGGATCGGGACTTCTGAGGCATCTAACCACGTGGACTGAGCAGCTACTGGGTTCCTTGATTCTCAGGCCTGCAACTGCTATTGGACTGCCATAAGCTAATCCAATAAATTCCCTTTCAATATAATTCATTCTAGCAGTTCTGTTCCTCTAGAGAACCCTGACTAATACAGTGTACTTTTGAGTACTACAATGCATGACGTCATTACCACTGAAGTGTGTAAAGGGAAAAGTAAGTCTACCCACCAATATTCCATATGTATACTGATAGTGCAAACTCCCATCTTGTTTTATTCACCTAACACCCAGTGCAAAGCCTTGTTTTACCTATGATTTCTCGATGACACACATTTGTTAATGTAATTACTCTCCAGAATATTCTTGCCTTCCTTAAAAATCATCAAAGAAGGGACCAGAGAGATTGCTCAGTGGTTAAGGAACTTGCTTGCAAAGCCTGATGGCCTAGGTTCGATTCCCCAGTACCCACATAAACCTGGATGCACAAAGTGGCATATATGTCTGGAGTTTATTTGCAGTGGCAAGAGGCCTTGGGGCATCTATTCTCTCTCTCTCCCTTCAAATAAATAAATAAAAATATTTTAAAATGAAATTATTTTCTGCATGTATTGTGACTTTACATGCCATATATTTATTTAAATTTTTTTGTTTTGGACAATTAAAAATTTTTTTGTTTGTTTTTATTTATTTGAGAGTGACAGAGAGAGAGAAAGAGGGAGAGAGAGAGAATGGGCACGCCAGGGCTTCCAGCCACTGCAAACGAACTCCAGATGCGTGCGCCCCCTTGTGCATCTGGCTAATGTGGGTCCTGGGGAATCGAGCCTTGAACCGGGGTCCTTCGCAGGCAAGCGCTTAACCGCTAAGCCATCTCTCCAGCCCTCTTTGGACAATTTTATACGCACACATGTACATAGCAATTTGATCATATAGACCCCCTCTTGTCCCCTCTAAGTCTTGCTGACCCCTTGTTCCTTGCCTCATGTGCTAGTGGACACCAGTGAAGAAAATGCACCCCCTGCTTCAATTATCATTTACTACAGGGAGCTCCTAAGGGAGCCGTGGGGACTCAACCCCTGCCCTATCTGCAACAGAATGGCTGCTGGCTCTATCTTGTGCAGGTGACCACAGCTGCTGTGCGTTCATGAGTACAATTTTATACATGAAATCATTGTGGTGGTATTTTAATTACTTGGATTTATTAAAACTTCTTTAATTTTCTTTAGCACCGAGGCCATCTATGTAAGATGCTTAATACATTGTCTAGGGCAGAGGAGGTGATCAATGAAAGTTAATTTGGCGTATTAATACAGTTTCGCTCTTTTGCCACTCAGCTGCAAATCATTCTTTTCAAGCGTGTGTCACAGTCAAGTCCACTTCCGTCTTGCACACTTACTCTGAGTCGTGGAAGATGAAAACTGAAATGGGAAAGTGGCAAGGAGAGGGTCATCACTCTCTCGGGACAGGAACACCGGGTCAAGAATGGGAAAGTGCCAAGGAGAGGGTCATCACTCTCTCGGGACAGGAACACCGGGTCAAGTAATGCATCCGCTGGAGAGAAAGCAAGAATGAAAACAATAAACGTCCTGAATATTCTTCCCATTAAACAGGTAAAATTATTTCCCTTTTCATCCTGCTCTGTATTTGAGGCTTTGCGTTTTATTTATAACATAAATCCTGTGCTCTTTCAGGAAGTGCGGCTCCCTGTTCTGAGCAATGGTGACTAGAGACTATTTTTCACTCCCCGTGTAATGCGCTCCTGATAGTCAACTGCAAGCTTGCTTCCAGCTCACTTGCTCATGCCTTTCATAACTGCAACATGGAGCAGTATTTTACAACACTGGGAGCTTTAGCGTCATACATGGTGCTGTTTACTTGTACAGTCTATAAATATGCTTCTTGCACAGCTATTTCTTTAACTTAATTTTATAAAAATACAGCATGGCTGAGTTGGATTTCATGACTCTACTGTCAAATTTAAGTGTTTTTTTTTTTTTTTTTTTTTTTTTGCTGCTGACTGATTATTCTGGAAGATGGATTGCATTTTATCAGTTATTTCAGAGGAGTCTGTTGTAATCAATTAATGCAAAAAAAATAAAACATCATAAGTGAGCGATTTCTTATAAAGCTTTGGGATCATAATGGTGAAAAGGAGGTCCCTGGTGTTCAGTTATGGCTGCACAGTGAATTCTTCAGGGTGCTCCTGGCTGGGGAAATTGAGGACCCCCCCCCACCCTTCTCCATCATAAGCTTTCACAGTTCTGATTTTACATGCTGTAGAGGAGACTCCAAAAACAGGATCTCTTGATACATCTGCACGATGGTACATTATCAGGTGTTACACAGATCCGTGGGTTAATTTAGGATCCACGGGGGCCTGCCAGACAAGTCCTAACTGTGGTTTCATTTAATGCTTGCACGAGGTGGAGTAATCTCTTTCAATATCACCAAAAATGAAATTAAGTTTGATTTAAAGAATTAGATGATATCAGGCTGGAGAGATGGTTTAGTGGTTAAGGCGCTTGCTTTCAAAGCCAGAGGAACCATGTTTGATTTCCCCAGGACCCATGTAAGCCAGAGGCACAAAGCGGCTCATGCATCTGGAGTTCTTTTGCAACAGCTGGAGAATCTGGTGTGCCCATTCTCTTCCTTCCTTCCTCTCTCTCCTTCTCCCTCTCTCCCTTTCTCTCTGTCTCTTTCTAAAGTAAAGAAATTAAAATAAAAAATTTTAAATAAATTATTTCAAGGAAAGAAGTGATAAGGGTATATGATAAATATTTATACTTACTTCAGAAATTAATTCTTGCTTCCCCCCCAAAAAAATCATATTTTTTTTCTGATTTTACTTAGAGGACCCCTTTATCTACACCTATGTTGCTTGGTAGTTATTGTAGTCATCTTCCTGTTGCTGGGGTGAATTTCCAAACCAGGCACATTTATTGCAATTTACAGCTCTAGGGGAAGTTCCATAATAGCAGAAGAAGCTGGTCCTCTTTACACAGATCCACACAGGGAGAAAAGCAACCATCACCCACCCCAAACAAGTACACTCCAGGAGCCCCAGGCAGAACTCAGACTGCTCTCTGCATGCGTTAGGCTGGAATTCCATACTGTCCCCATAGGGCTGGACCCCAGGACCCTCTGACAGTGACACCTTCTCCAGCTAGGAGGTTGGAAAAATTCAAGTTACAACTTTATTTTTTATTTATTTATTTTTTAAAATATTTTTTAATTATTTTTTTGTTTATTTATTGTTTATTTGAAAGTGACAGACAGAGAAAGAGGCAGAGAGAGAGGGAGAGAGAGAACAGGCATGCCAGGGCCTCCAGCCACTGTAAACGAACTCCAGATGCGTGTGCCCCCTTGTGCATTTGGCTAACGTGGGTCCTGGGGAATTGAGCCTCGAACCGGGGTCCTTAGGCTTCACAAGCAAGCGCTTAACCGCTAAGCCATATCTCCAACCCTCAACTTACAACTTTAAATAAAACTCCTGAATCTATCGGGGGGTCATCCATTCCAGCTACCACAGTAGTAAATCCCAGAGCCCTTGAAGAAGAAACACTAGTAGCTAGTCATCAGAAGTGGCTTGCAAAATTTATTTCATTCAGAACTCATGTCTGAATGAGTATGGAGTATCCAAACTACACATTCTATGTAGTGTCCAAGTCTTCAGCTCAGGCTTATTTTATATAAGCACTGTCTTTTGCTGTCTACTCTGGATAGACAATCATTTCACTGAGCTTTTGTCTACTTCTGAAAAGGACAATCAAAAGACCAGTTGCGGGCTGGAGAGATGGCTTAGCAGTTAAGCGCTGGCCTGTGAAGCCTAAGGACCCTGGTTCGAGGCTCAATTCCCCAGGACCCACGTTAGCCAGATGCACAAGGGGGTGCACGCATCTGGAGTTCATTTACAGAGGCTGGAAGCTCTGGCGTGCCCATTCTCTCTCTCTCTCTCTCTCTCTCTCTCTCTCTGCCTCCTTCTCTCTGTCACTCTCAAATAACTAAATAAAAAAACAAAAAAAGTTAAAAAAAAAAAAAGACCAGCTGTAAAAGCTTGGTAACTTAGACCTTCGGATATTACAAAACTCTTTTTTTGTGAGCAGACATACTTTTTAACTCCGAACCTTTTTCTCTTGATATTCTGTTCATGCGAAGTAAACCAATATGAGGTCTAAAAAAAACCTTGAGATAGAATATAAATAATGTTTAACTGTGATCTGAGCTTTATACATTAAATAATGAAAAATCCAATATGACAAATTAGAATGAATAGGTAGGAGACATAAAAAAAAATATCTAAAATGCGTCATGGATTATTCATATCCAGGACAGAGATCTGTATTGGGAAGGGAACTTATAAGTCACCTCAGAGACGACTGCATCTAATGCAGTGTCTGCATGGGTGACCAGTTGGCAGTGACCGATGGACTCACACAACTCGGTCTGGTGGTTCAGATGGAATTCACTTTGGCAGTGACTAAAAGTCTTTATGATCCAGTGATTGTTCAGCGACCTGGATGGAATGGATTGGTCTCTTTCCTGGCGAGTAGCTGTCCATATCACAAGACTAGACTATAACTGGTACTAATGGGCTTTCTGGTTGATAGTCTCTACAATGGGTCAAAGAGTTCAGAGGAAAGGTGACAAAATGCTCTGTCTTTTTGCACCATTGCCCATTTATTGAGCTCCTCGTGCTGGGCCATCTTATCGACTAGGTGGAGAGGAGGCAACCTTTCCTTATATAAATTCGAGTTAAGCCTAACTGTAGTGTCTTGAGTTCTCTTGATTACTTCTGTGATCAGATCTTGATACATGCTGAAATTAGCTTAACGTTTTCACCCCTGGGGGACAAAAGAAAAAATAGTGTTTGAAAGGAAAGAAAGATAGTTCTGAAAATCATGGAGTCAGTATTTCCTCCTTTAGTACAAGGCCCAGAACTAAAAGACTCACAGAGTTGGTGCCATGATTTCTTAATAATTATTCCCTGCTGTGGTCAAGAGTTGGCTTAAGTGTTACAAAAACACTTTTGTTTTATATAGAACCAAGTTTGGGACAATCTTTCTTAGGTAGGAAGAAATAATATGGTGATGTCTATCTTTACTATAAAATCTTCAAGTATAAAAATATAATTCAATCCCAATCAGCATCCAAAAGTTTATGTTGAAGCTCAGAAGGAAAATAATGATCAATTATCAATAAAAATAATGGGTCTGTACAGCAATAGCAAAAGAGGAAAGGATTACTGCAAAAAAAAGAGGAGGAAAAATAATACCAGCTCAGTGGAACCCAGTTAGGCAGAAATAAATCCGATCTGTGCTTGGTGGCTATGGTGGGGTCCCAGTTGCTTTCCAGACATCATCAGGAACTATTGGATCTTCTGGGAAATGCCCCTGGCTGGATCTTGGGTTACAAACCTGAATTCTGGTTTGAATCATGGGAAGAAAGAATAGTGGTCTGAGCTTTTCCATTCCTGAAGGACTTACACAGTGTTTTGCAAACTACCTCACCGGCAGGCAGACCATGGCTGTTCTTTGTAGAGGAGTTTCTCAGTGGCTTCTGCACATCTGTTGCAACTAAAAAGAAAGTCCAAGGTCCTCCATCCTTTGATTACACTTTTGAATGGGAATCTAAATATGGTGCACATAAGTACATCCTTTTCCTATAGCCCTGGAGAGAGGAAAAGGTATGTACATGTAGGGGACCGAAGGCAGACCATATGTTAAATTCCTGAATGCCTACAACCAAGGGCATTGTCATCCCAAGATTGTGAATGCCAAGTGGACAAGTTGACCTTAACATCTTGGTCTTTCTATAATAATGTGCTTGGTGGATACAAGTTGTATATCACTAAGTTTTTCAACTACCTCCGTAAAGACTGCCTGTAAACAGGCTCATTCATGAGGATGACCTGGAAAGACGTTCAGAAATGCAAAGCAATGATAGTTTACATAGCCAGAAACTTATGGGGCAGAACCTTGTCTGCTGTCTTCAGTTCCACAGACCCAACCAGTTATGATGGGTTTGTACCCTTTATGCCAGGTTTTGAAATCATCCTGTTTATCCATCTATCTGCATGTCAGTATGCCCTTCAGTATCCAAATGTTGTAGCCTTAGTGGTCGAGCTACTCCAGGGTTAACAAGAGTTGCTCTGAATCCAGGCTACATAGTGGGAATGCAAGAACTTGGCACCAGGCACCAAGTCCTGTTCATTGCTGATGAAATACAGACAGGATTGGCCAGAACTGGTAGATGGCTGGCAGTTAATCATGAAGATGTCAGCTCTTGCATAACTCTTGGAAAGGCCATTTCTGGTGGACTAGACACCATGTCATGGTGGTGTGTGATGCTGAGGTAATGCTGACCATCAAACCAGGTGAACGTGGACCAACATACTTTAATCCTCTAGGCTGCTGAGTGCCCATCACAACCCTTGATGTCTTAGAAATAGAGAACCTTGCCACACATGCAGACAATATGGGCTCTGTCCTGAGAAATAAGCTGCCAAGCTGCCTTCTGATGTCCTGACTGCTACGAGAGGCAAAGGATGACTCAACACCATAGTTACTAGAGAAACCACAGATTGCGTTGTGTGCAAGGTGTGTCTGCGACTCTGAGGTAGTGATCTTTTGGCGAAGCTGACCCAAGGCGGGATCATGAGGTTTGCGCCTCCACTCATGGCTGAGACAGGGCTTTGTGAAGCTCTGCCGTAAGTGGGGCACATTTCTACTCTCGTGAGTTTTCAAAGACTTTTTTTTTTGGAATATAGATTTTGTTCAGTTGATGCATATGGAGTGACAGTTACGAGCCTGTAGTTATTGTTCAGCACACCTAAGAGAGTAAATGACGTTGTTCTGGCTACTGTGTTTCTGTGTGTATACTTCCTAAGATGGAATGCATCTATCTGTATACAGACAACCTCCAAATCCAGTCTTTCAGTACAAGTTACATGCATTTTTTATATTTTATTTTTATTTATTTATGAGAGAGAGAGAGAATGAGGGGAGAGAGAGAGGGGGGGGGGAGAGAATGCATGTTCCAGGGCCTCTAGCCACTGCAAATAAACCCCAGATGCATGTCCCACTTTGTGCATTTGGCTTATATGGGTACTGGGGAAGTGAACCCGGGACCTTAGGCTTCACAGGCAAGTGACTTCACTGCTAATCCATCTCTCCAGCCTCAATTTACATATGTTTTTTTTATAATTTATGTGCTAATATAAATGTTTTGTATTTGAAAGTTGTTTCTGAGACATTGTATATTAAACATGATTGAACTTATAGTTCAGTCTTCGTAATCATTGAGTACTAGGATGAGTAAAAGTTGAACATATATAAAATGCTAGCTTTAAGTAAACTTTGTGTTGGTTGATGCCAGAGTATAGTCTGTAGATGACATGATTTTAAAGAATTCATTTCTGAATTAAAATTTAATTGTTTCATTTAAATTTGTAAAAAAATGTTTATTTTCAGTATTTCCTTAAAGATAAAATAAAGCTTAGTTTTTCTTTTTTTTTCCTAAAGTGTTCTGTAATTCCATGCTGGTCATCCTAAGTGTGTCTTAATCTCCTATGACTATATTATAATTCCATCTCCTGTCAGGGTTTATTGGGTGTTTTTCAAGTTTGTCATTCTAAATGAGGTTGTGAATAGTCCATAAGTCAAAAAACAAAACAAAACAAAAAAAAAAAAACATACCAACAAAGGGACTTAGAATTGTTTTTATTTTTCTATCTTTTTTCTATTTATTTGTGTTTGTATGATGCATGATTTTGGGTTTGGGGCTCCTCTCAGGCCTATGTACTCCAATCTTTGGGTTCTTGCCTATTTAACAAAGTATTTATAAAATAGACTCCAAGAAGAGTAACTTATGAGTTATTAAGTTTATTTAGGGAGAAGTTATGAATTATGATGTTTATTGTAGGGGGGAATTAAGGTTCAGGGAGGAGGCTAGTTGAAAGACTCAAGCCAGAGGAGAATTTTCCTCCTTGCCGGGCTGGGAAGGGAGAGGGGCGACATAGAGGATCTCTATCACAGATCTCCAGGGGGAGAAGGGCTCTGGAGGAGGCATAGAGGATCTCTATCACAGACAGATCTCCAGGGGGAGAAGGGCTCTGGAGGAGACATAGAGGATCTCTATCACAGAGAGATCTCCAGGGGGAGAAGGGCTCTGCTGGAGGCATGCACATGTGGAAGGCAAAGCCAGACAATGGAAAGATCCCCTTCACATAGAAGACCAGAGAAGATGGAGAACTAGTGGAGGACGGAGAGATCAAAGAAGAATCATACATGTGACAGAGTGAGAAAGTGCCCCAAACAAGACACAGGGAGAAGGCAAGCAGGACGATACCGAGGCCAAGATAGGTCTCCTTGCTTCTCAGCCAGCTGGAAAGGGCGAGACAGACCAACACGCCAGTGTTCAGGAGAAATTACAGGAAGAACAGAGTTTGCTCAAGTCGTTAGTCTCCATCATACCATTCAGACATCCAACTGGGGTGAGCCTTGTTATCAGACTTCAGGTGTGTAAGGAGAAACTTGATTGGTTCAAGGACCTGTGGGAGGGGGCCAGCCCACCCAAGTGTGCTAGATTGGGGAAGAAGTAGGGGGCACTGTTGTTGAAAAATTACTCTTAGTCATTTTGAGTGAGACTGTATCAGATGCAGAGTTCTAGCTTTGCCAGGGCAGCCCGAGTGGCATCTCCTTGGTCCCTGTTTGGGCTTGTGTCCCTGACTAAGTGCCTGTACAATGCTGTCTTACTCCTGCTTCTCCTTCACATATGTGAATTGTTGCATGTGTGCATGCATGCATGCTTGCCATGGGGCACGTGTGAGTAGAGGTCACAAGACACAGAGTGTTTTATCTCTAATTTCACCTTCTTTTGGGGCGAAGGCTCTCTTGCTTCTTGTGTTCTTCTGGATCCGGCTGGTTCCATTTCCTGTTGCAGTAGGTATGTTGGGGTTACAGGCATGGTCACCACTTTGTGTCTGGCTTTATGTGGTTTTGGGGGAGGCTGGAACTCATGTAGGCAGGCTTGCAAGCCTTTCACAACTAAGCTATCTCCCTAGTCCCAAGACTTAGCATTAAAAAAAAAATTGTTCAAAAGACAGGATGGTCCTGCCTCTACCTCCCTACATATCAATATGCACCACCACATGTGGGTTTTGCAGTGCTTAAGCCTGCGAGGCAAGCACTCCGCCAACTTAGCTACGTCTCTAGCCAACTCAGTATTTTGTAGGCAACATATCTGTAATCAATCCATGGGGTTTGCAACTGGGCATTTGGAAACATCATGGAGTTAGACTTTTCCTTCATACCATATCCAAGGACCAGTGAAAGGTAGATAAAAATTCCAAATACGAAAATCATTTTTCATTTTTATTTATTTATTTATTTTTGAGGAAATGTAACCAGGACTCACTGGCAGACTGAGTGCATTTGAATTCTCAATGCTGTGAGACGGCAAATACAAAGTTAAAACACAGACAGTTAACGTGAAAATGCTTGTATAACATAAAATGTGTTTGCCACGCATTCATGATGTCCAAGGTGTCTCTAATACAGTAAGGAAAAATATTAGAAAAGTGGACAAATAAGATAAAGAACTACAGATAATTGATAAGCAGATAAAATTGCTCTGGGTTCTATTCCTAATTAAAGAAGTAGAATTGAAAACAGGAACTTTTTTGATAGGGATAAAACAAAGAAAATGGAAAACCTTCTGGTCTGTGCCATGCTAGGCTGTTCTGTGACAGGAAAATAAAAAAGCCCTCTCATCTCTTGTAGCATTGAATTGAATTTGTAAGACCTTTGGGAATTAGCTTGGTAATAGCTATTAAAAAATTTAAATATATACTTCCTAGAAATATATACTTTCTAGAAATATCATTTTGAACAATTGTACTTATAGTTGTGAATTCAAAGGCACATCTTTGTTATGATCATAAACACAAATGCCCATTAATAAAAAAAATGGTGATATAACATCAGCAAGAATGGAGTTATGTGTAATCACGTGAGAAAAAGTATTTGGACTATCTTGATGACTGTGAACATGTGTAGTATAATACAGTTCTTTATTATTTGTGTGTGTGTGCCTTTTTCTCTGTGGCCAGGGAAATCTTGAGAGATATATGACCAAATTATTAAATGTAGCTAAAAACTGATAGTTGAAAGGGTGAGGGGAATGGAGTTAAAAGATAATGGTCTTACTTTAAAAACGACTCTGAATGGAGAGGATTATGGATAGTTTTCTGGACTTACACATTGAGGCTTCTCAGTAATAGGTTTGATATGCCTATATCCTCCTGCCACTGTCCACTGGTCCAGTGAGGCTGGGGAGGAGTTGATTACCACCAGGGCACAGCCTACTCTCTCCAGAGCAGTTCAGACTCCACCCTTGCGAGTATCCAGAGCACCAGGAGACTTGTGAAGTGTGGCCATGCTGGGATGCGCATAAAAGGAAAGTGTGATCCTTCTGTGCCTGTTAGGACAACGTTTGCCCTCTTGTTGCTAATGTTAATTTCAGAGGGATTTGCCTTTGGTTCCTTCTCTTGTTAACGTGTACTTCTGAACATAAAATAACTCTCAGTAAGTATCAGCTCTGTGACATGACTGTCAATTTGAAAAAATGAAAAACAGTAGGTTTGGAAATTTGTTTTTATAATTTGGGAAGGCTTCAAGTATGAATAACATCACTTCATTTTTCTTACACTTCTCTAGATTTCAAGTTTCTTCTTAAATAATTTTAGTACTTTATGTTGTTAAACGGGAATTTGAGTCAAAGAGAGAATTTCTGCCCCCCCTCAAACAAAGAGGTGGCAAAATGAAGTGTGGAAAAAAATTTCTAATTACTAAAATGCAAACTTATGCTTCCTAGTTATATGTTTATAACATAGCATGAAAATCTGTCTCTGATTTCCTAGGGTAAGGAATTAGTTTCTAAAGTCCAAAATGCTGTTTTGATTCCTGTCCTGTTTCTATTTTTTTTTTTTTTTTGAGGTAGGGTCTTGCTCTAGCCCAGGCTGTCCTGTAATTCACTATGTAGTCTCAGACTGGCCTCAAACTCACAGTAATCCTCCTTCCTCTGCCTCTCAAATGCTGGGATTAACGGCGTGGGCCACCACGCCCAGCTCCTGTTTCTTGCATAACTTTTGCACAGTTGCAGGCTTTTAATGGGCTTGATTTTTTTTGTAGCATACACCAAACTCGATATTAACATTTCAACACAAAATATCTATCACATTGGAGATACTTCATTGTTAGATTGTATGTGAACTTCTGTTTATGTCAGTTTTTTGTAGTCATTTGCTCTGAGAAAGACTGTTGCTCTTGTATGGAGAAATCATAAGTAAAATCTTAATTGAAGGGATCAGTGGTGGTGAGTGAATGTGGTATTTGCCCAAGACTAAGGTAGTAATGAAGGTTTAAAGCAAACGAATTATGAAAATTGGTTTCTCCAACTGTTACTTTTGACTTGCCAATCTGTTACTCAAAATTGTTTAATGTTTTAATTCATTAGTACCTCCTGGCCTTCATAAAATGAGATGAAACACCCTTGACTTTCTCTACCTTCCAGTAGCACTTCTTTCCACATGACAGCAGTGGAAAATGGTAAAAGACAGTACACACACTCATGCCAGGACAAGTCTTTAAAAGGCCCCCTTAATTTGTAAGGGACAAGAAATCATAAGGAAAAAAATTATCCTTACAGAAATAATATTGTTGATCTTTCTTTAATCCTATGGAGACAAAGACTACTGTCCAGTGTCAAGCTTTCACTAGTCTGGCTAAAAGAGGTGTTACATACATCAAATTCTCCCTAAATTAATAATGTTTTTCCCATTTCAACTATGCTGACTTCACTCTCTGTTGGAGAATCTGTTCTTCTTTTTCAGAAGGCAGAGAGACAGGAGGAAATAAACCACCCCTTGTATTCCAGCCAAGGCCCCAGTGAAACCACAGAGGAATTGGGGAGAGGAGCAAGAGTGCAGCTTCCATGGTGAACCTGATATTCAGCACCAGGGTGAAGGAGAATCCCTGAGGATACTCAACACTTACCAAAGCAGAGATCCAGAGGCTCCTAAGAGCTCATCACTGAAGTAGACTTAAAACCCAACCACCATGGCTCAGGGCGTTTTGCTGAAGAGGGGGTGGAATGGTTGTCAGAGCCACAGGTTGAGACATCATGTCCAGAGGCATTGCATCCCCCACAAAACTGACCACTGCTCCCACAACACATAACCCACAACCCCATGAGGAATACCTGCAACCCCGCTAAGGAGGGTCCCCAGTGGAATGGGGACAGGCACAAGGGAAAAGAGGGTACCAGCACATGATGTATCCATACAAAACATATTGTTAATAATAAAAAATAAATAAAAGGCCAAACAGACATAAAGCGTTTAATAAAAATAAGCTAAAAAAATCAAGATATGCTTCAGAAGACATGATGACAGAAGTGGACATTTGCGTAAGAACTTTATTTATGGGAGTGGAAAATCAACACTGAGAAGGGCACACTTTGAAGATGAGCTCATGAAACTTAAGGGTGGTCGTTTGCGTTCTAGGCAGGAAGGTCCTTACGTCAGCTGTGGACGTATGACAGTTCTTTTGGCTAGAAATCCAGAGTATAAAAAGGCACAAAAGTGTTGAACTAATATTAAAGAGCTACCACGGAGTGGACTTGGGATAAAAAATGATTTATATGGGATGTGGAAGTGAAATTATGCAGACATAATTATAAGCGAAAAGCAACGTGATATATAACGAAGCGCGTGGTGGCATTTAGATCCAGGCCGAGGGGATGTGCGTGCAGGGCAGCTCATTACGGAGTGGCTGAGGTGGCACTCGCTCGTGCACAGGGGCAGCCCTGTGCTAACCTGGGTTTGCACAGTACCGAGGGAGGCTCAGGGCTTTAAGTGTCTGGAATGCACCCAGCCAGAACCAGGAAGTGTCTCTGTGTGTGGCGTGGTCAGACAAAAAGCAAAGACACACCCAGGCCACATTCCTGCCTGGGCTTCTCCTGCCTTGTTTCCCTGTTGATTGGCCAGGAAATGCCTGTCAGCTTGACTTAGAACTTATTTTTCATTACAGCTAATATTGGGTAAAAAAAAAAAATGACAAGATAAAATTATCTTATTGACAGCTATCAGTATAACGAATCCTGTTTAAACTTCTTTGAATTACAAGAAATTGAGGCCATTGGTAGGTTGAAATGAAGTTTTAATTGTGTGGAATTGTTAGCTTGAATTTCAATCTCAGACACTGATGCAATTAACTTGGGAGAACTATAGCAATTCAAGTGTGATAATTCAGATATATTTAACAGGTTTTCACAAATGGTTAGAATTTTAGAGAAAAATACCTTTTTCTTTTGCAAACAACACACACATGAGACAAAACCATGTAGAAATACAGATTGAATTTTACACTTTATGAGACAGTATAAATTTCCTCAGAAGAAAGGAAAAATTAACTTCTCAGGCGATCTAATAACATTTCAATAGAAATAAGTGAATTTATAGTGAAGTTTCTGAGACTCAGTTCAAAATTAAAATAAATTTTGTGTTATGTAAAAATAGGGCCACTGTTAAATTTTTCTTCTCATTGTTTAAAATTCAAGACAACAGTTCTAGGAAAATTTCCTTTAGATTGGCTTTTCTGAAAAATTGGGATCCTTTGTAAAGGATATATATATATATATATATATATATATATATATATATATATATGGTTTATTTTTATTTATTTATTTGAGAGTGATAGACAGAGAAAGAGGCAAATGGAGAAAGAGAGAATGGGCGCATCAGGGCCTCCAGCCACTGCAAACGAACTCCAGACACGTATGCCCCCTTGTGCATCTGGCTAATGTGGGGTCCTGGGGAATCGAGCCCCGAACCAAGGTCCTTAGGCTTCACAGGCAAGCACTTAACCGCTAAGCATATATATATATATATATATATATCTTATGAAGCTTTATTCAGAACCTCTAATATTTATAAGAAGCCATGATGCTCTTTAGTAGGTGGGTGGGTAAATAAACTTGGTAGGTCTGTATAAATGACCTTGTTTCACGATGGAACGAGCTATCAAGCTGTTACAATACGAAGAGAACTGAAATGCATGCGGCTGCATGAAAGAAGGCATGCTGGGAAGGCTCTATAATGCATGATTCCAACTGTGTCCCACCTTGAGGAAAGCATGTGTGGGGAGAAAGAGATCAGGGATTAAGAAGAGGTCAGGAGAGCAAGGTGGATTCAGGGTATATCTGTGAGAGTGAGCTGTTCTGTGTGATCCTGTAAGGGTAGAAACGGTACCTGATAGCAGTTGGCACAATCCTTAGAACATGTAACAGTATGAGTCCTGGTATATACTTTGAACTTTAATCAGTGCTAATGTACCAAAATTGACTCATCAGATGTAACAACTTTGTCACACTAATACAAGCTATTAATAGTAGGGGAACTGCTTTGGTGTGGGGCTGTGTGTGGGAACTCTTATTCTGTTTAATTTTTCTATAAACCAAAAACTCTCTAGAGGAGAAACAATGTCTGTTCTTCCGTTACTATCTTTGTGGCTGAGGTTCCTGCAACAACAGACATGTTAAAGAAAAAAAAAATAAAATTATTTAATGTAAGTTTCACATGGCACAGAAGTCTTTGAAAGTGAAGAGCCAAAATAATCTGGGAAAACTATGCCTTTATGGATCGTGATGCAGAAATATGATTGGAGGATAAAAGGGTCCTCTGCAAAAATATAAAAAATAAAAAAGTGCTTACAGCTTCTTCCCTGGGTACGTAATGCCATTTTTTTTTTTCTGCTGAGTGTGGGATGGCTCCCCCTCAAATGAAGGGTTTAGGTCCAACTTTTGAGAAAGATCAGAGATTTCTTTTATGGCGTGCTTGTATTTTTGAATGTCAAGGTGCCACATTCTAGGGCAGCTTGTCCTGAACTCCATCAATTGCTCTTAAAAATAGTCTAGTAATTAAATAAAAAAAGACTTTTAAAGTTAGGGATTTTAATAGAAACTTTCAATGCAGAAGGTTAAGACTATTTTGAGTGGGAAGCCTGGGACACTACAGTGGAAAAGGGAAGTGACACTCATTTGTAGATTTCATTGGTGATGTCACATGCTGCACCATGACCCCTTGGTCATTGATGGGCTGTACATTTGATAGTGGGCCCCCAATAGCATATTATCAACGGACATCATAGCCATCTTAGTTTATTCAGGGTACTTAGTGATATTTGTACAACAACAAAATGGCTCAAGAATTACATTTCTTAGAAGATATGCTGTCATCACAGATGTATATGTATATATGTGCAAATGATCACACACTTAAGTGGGGTACTCTTGCTCATCATAACCAGAAACATCACATTTTAAAAAAATTCTTCTTTATTTATTTGCAAGCAGAGAGATAGAGAGGGGACAGACAGAGCGAATGGGTGCGGCAGGGCCTCTAACCACTGCAAACAAACTCCAGACTCATGTGCCCCTTCTGCATCTGGCTTACGTGGGTTGTGGGGAATCAAATCGGGGTCCTTTGGCTTCGTAGGCAAGCTCCTTAACCGCTAAGCCATCACTCCAACTCATATCACAAGTTTTCAATGAATTTAATACTAAATGTCATAGGTTACTGTGATTGCCCCCTTGTCAGTGTTTAGAATCAGCTTGAGAACAAATTTCTGGTCATGTCTGTGAGGGATTTTCTAGATTAGATTAGTTGAAGTGGCACGACTCACTCTAACTGGGGGGTGGCACCATACTATGGGTGGGTTCCTGCACTATATAAAAAGGAGAAAGCTCTCTTCTATCTATCTATCTGCTGCTTTCTCTCTCTCTCTCTCTCTCTCTCTCACTCTTTCTCAAATAAATAAATAAAATAAAATAAAATAAAATAAGGGATGGAGAGATGGCTTAGCAGTAAGGTGCTTGCCTATGAAACGAAGGGACCCAGGTTCAATTCCCTAGGACCTACGTAAGTCAGATGCACATGGTGGTGCATGTGTCTGCATTTCTTTTGCCGTGGCTGGATGCCGTGGTGTGCCCAGTCATTCTATCTGCCTCTCTCTCTCTCTCTCTCTCTTAAATAAATAAATAAAAATTTAAAATTTTTTTGCTTATTTTATATTTTATTTATTTATTTATTTGTGAGTGACAGGAGAGAGAGAGAGAGAGAGAGAGAGAGAAAGAGAGAGAGAGAGGATGGGCACACCAGGGCTTCCAGCCACTGCAAATGAACTCCAGATGCTGTGTGCCCCCTTGTGCATCTGGCTAACGTGGGTCCTGGGGAATCGAGCCTCGAACCGGGGTCCTTAGGCTTCACAGGCAAGTGCTTAACCACTAAGCCATCACTCCAGCCCGAATATTTTTTTTAAAGGAGAAAGCTAGCTGAGCATTCAGCATTCACTGCCCACTGCCTTTTCCCTGCTGATGTGATGGTGGGACACCAGCTTCCTGTGCCTGCTGCGCTTTCCCCACCGTAATGGACTTCCCCTCCAAATGGTAAACTAAAAATAAACTTTTTCCTACATTAAGCTGCTTCTGGTTCTCTTGTCCCAGCGATGAGGAAGTGACTAAAGCAGTTAGCAACACAGCGCGTGTTGTTTTCCCTTGTAACTGTGTGGCTGAGTGGGAGCCCCGGCTTGCGGCTGCCCACCAGCATCGGGGGAGATTATTGGATCTCACATTGCCATCTCAGCAGATTTGAAGCATGGTCAGTCCTCCATGTGCATCATTTTTATGCCATGGTAAAGTGGAAATGTTAGAAGTTGAACCACTTAAAGTCAGAGACTACATGTATTATATGGGTATGCTAATGGGTATAGCAATATATATTCATATAATTTTATGTCCTGGTATGTAATCTTTTTTTTTTTTTTTTGGTTTTTCGAGGTAGGGTCTCACTCTAGCCCAGGCTAACCTGGAAATCACTATGGAGTCTCAGAGTGGCCACGAACTCATGGCGATCCTCCTACCTCTGCCTCCCGAGTGCTGGGATTAAAGGCGTGCGCCACCACGCCCGGCTGTGGTATGTAATCTTACATGTATGTATTAATGCAACCATTGTCTGGACTAGTTTTCAAAGTGAGCCATTTTATTCCTATGGTCTCCCCTACGATGTTTCCATCACTGAAGACAAAACTTATATTCCTTCAAGTCCTTTTAGATAGTGAGAAATTATTTTTTTAATATTTAATTAATTTATTTATTTGAGAGAGAGATAGAGACAGATAGAGAATGGGTGTGCCAGTGCCTCCAGCCACTGCAATGAACTCTACCTTGTGCATCTGGCTTTATGTGGGTACTGGAAATTGAACGTGGGTCTTTTGGCTTTGCAAGCAAGCTGTTATGCCATCTCTCCAGCCTGAGAAATTATGTGTTTAAAGAAAAGTAGAAGCTGGGAGTGGTGGTGCATGCCTTTAGTCCCAGAACTTGGGAGGCAGAGGTAGGAGGATCATGAGTTCGAGGCCACCCTGAGACTATATAGTGAATTCCAGGTCAGCCTGGACTAGAGTGAGACCCTACCTCAAAAAACAACAACAACAACAATCCCAACAAGAATAGAGAAAGATAGAAGTAAAACTTCCCTATGTCACCATCTTTGCATGGTTTAAGAACTTTCATATTTATAGATGAATAAGATAAAGCATGATATATACACACAGAACCCACACGTGTATGAATGTGTTCACATGTACATGTGTATTTCTTCATGTATTTTTTTCTTTCAAATATTCCAAAACCAAAAGAATCATCAAAGAACTCACCATTTCCTTTATGGAAAACAATCAACCTCATTTGATTTCCCCTCCGCCTTGAGTTCTACAGTAAATAAATACTCTATAAATTACAGTAAGGAATACATGTAGCTTCTTTTTATACATGGACAAATCAAAGTCTTTATGACCATGAGGGAGAGAACTACTCTTTTGCAGGGAGTAGCTGTGTTCTGAGCTTTTCTTTTGATCTTTGGGGACAATCCTGCACATCAATTTCTTTAACAAGGTGCTTTCCACAGAAGAAAGCAATGGTCACGAGGCTGTGCTTTCTCTGGGGTACGGAAAAGGCAGCGTAGGGAAGTGAATTTTTTCATGCATAAGTGTGATGGTTAATACTGTCAGCTTGACAGGATCTTGAACCACTTAGGAGACAAATCTTTGGTGCCTGTGTGGGATTTTCTCGATTAGGTTAATTGAGGAGGAAACACCAACTCTAACTGTGGGCGTCACCTTTCTGAAATGGGCTGGGGTCCTGGACTGAATAAAAAGTTGAGATCGACCTGAGCCTTCAGCATTCATACTGCTTTCTGACTGTAGACACAATGTGACCAGCAGCCTCAAACCTCTGCTCTTATGACTTCCTTGCTGGGCTAGACTTAAACTGTGAGCCGAAGTGGAGCCTCTCTTCTTTGTGCTCTCTTCTGAAGTACTTGTCCCAGCAACAGGAATGTGACTAATTCAATAATCTTCATAGTAAAGGGAAGAGAGAAAGCTGGGGAAGAAACTTAGGATGTGGACATTATTTCATCTGGATTCCTTACACGTAATGGATAGTGAGTAATAGTTTTTGAAATGATTTTTTGAAACAACATCGTTAAACTCAATAAAAAGTATAGAAAGATTAGTATGGTTGCTGTAACAATGTTTACATAGGAATATGGTTTTCTTATTTTTTAACCATTGAAAGGCAGTTTTGAATCTTAATTTACATGTTATCTCATGAGCAAGTCTTTCTGAATTTGATGTGAGCACTACCCGACTCTAATTTTGCCCCTCATTGCATCCTATTCATTGGCTTCATAAGATTTTACTACTGTAAAAATAGTTGCTTAATTTTCTAATTATTTTCTATGGTCAGTGCATATACTCGTGGAGGCTCTGAGTGATTACTCACCTCTGTGTTTTCAGCCCTCTGAACAGTGCCTGACAGAGAGCAGGTGGTTGGCACAGAGACACAGATATTTTGGGTGAATGAAAGTATGAAAGTCAGGGTGCGTAACACCAGCAACAGAAGAATGCCTGGACTTTCCAGCCTGAATATCAGCCCCATCCTGCTCTGCCACCTCATAGTTATGGGATTCTGAGCAAGTCATTTTGAGCTTTTGATCATTGGTCTCCTTAATAAATGGGCAGGGTAACAGTAGTTCTATCTTGTAGGTTTGCTTTGGTGAGTAAAACACATTTATGTATACGACACAGTTAGATCAGGTCATTTTCTTAGTGGGCACTCAATAAATGTTTTTTAAACACTATTTTACCATTTATTCAAAACGCATTTGCATACATGAGGTGTCAATCATGACTAATATGATTAGACACAAAAATATAGACTTTTTTTGTTTTTTCAAGGTAGGGTTTCACTCTAGCCCAGGCTAACCTGGAATTCACTACGTAGTCTCAGGATGGCCTTGAACTCATGGTGATCCTCCTACCTCTGCCTCCCAAGTGCTGGGATTAAAGGCATGTACCACCATGCCTGGCAAAAATATAGAATTTGAAAATAGGCACAACTTATTTTTAAAAGTTGTGATAGATCCATGTACAAGAGTAAACATCTTTATATAGTTACATGCAGAGGTTAGTATAGAACAGTGTGGTCACCTCAGTTTTGCTTTGTGATTTATAATTATGGTTCCATGTAATAGTATATTTGGATTTAATAACAATACCACTCTATAGAAGATGAAACTGATTTAGAAATATTAAGTGAAACTCTAAAGTTTACATACAGACCAAGGTTTGACTTTAATATTCACACTGACTTTTAGACCTAAAGTTCTTTTTCTTCTGTAATATTACAGCCTATAGAGTTCTTAGGTTGCAACTTCACAGGTCATCTGTTCATCTTTTGGAAGATACATTCCTCACCAATCATGTACATAGCACCATCTACCTCTCCTTTAATTTGATCTTGAGGTTATAGTTTATATCATTATATGTAATTTTAGAAACTCAGAAGGTACCATGGTGCTGAGAAGAAGTGACAGGAGTGCTCAGCACTGAAATATCTCAATCACAACTTCAATGCTCAGGGTTCATTGTGGAAGAGGTGGTGGAAAGAACGTAAGAGCTGGAGGAAGGGTAGGACTCCTTACAACGTGCTCCTCCAGACACAAAATGGCCTGGATGTCCATGACCTCACAGTGCCTGGCACTAACTACACAAGACCATCATAATAGGAGGAAAAGATCATGACATCGAAAGAAAAGAGAGACTGATTGAGAGGGGCGTGGATATTATGGAGAGTGGAGGTTCAAAGGGGAAAGTTGGGGGGAGGGAGGGAGGGAATTATCATGGGATACTGTTTACAATCATGGAAGTTGTCAATAAAAAATACAAAAAAGTGTAACACTGTGTGCAATTTAAAATATATTTATTTCAATAAAAGCATGCCTATATTTCATTGATTAAGGGATAATGCATCCTCTAGAACAATGCTTCTTAAAACTTTATGTCAGGGCTGGTGAGAGGGCTCAATGGGGAAAAGTGTTTGTCACAAGCACGAGACCCTGAGAGGGCCTGAAACTATCTGAGTTCAGTTCCCCACGACCAATGTAAACGATGTGCATGGCGTGCCTGTAAAGCCAGTCCTATGGGAGCAAGATTCAGAGAGACATCATCTCAAGGAAATGCATGGATGAATGATAGATGAGTGATACCTGAGCTTCTCCTCTGGCCTCTACAAGGACACATCTGCACACATGAGTGCATAGTGCATGTACACACACACACACACACACACACACACACACACCATATATTACACAGGCAAAAACATCCCCAGAAGACTTCATGTTCATATAAATCGATTGTAAATTTTGTTAAAATGCAGACTCTGAAGTCTGGGATGGGACTTGAGGTTTTTGCATTTTAACCACTTCCTTCCAATACTAATAGTGATGTTCCATGAATCATAACTGAGTAGCAATGATAAGATTTACTGTCTTAGGCTGGAGGAATGGTTAGCCATTAAGACACTTGCCTGCAAAGCCAAAGGACCCAGGCTCAGTTCCCCAGGACCCAGGGTAAAGCCAGATGCACAAGGTGACACATGCATCTGGAGTTTGTTTGCAGCAGCTTGATGCCCTGATGCACCCATTTTATCTCTCTCTCTCTCTCTCTCTTGCTCAAATAAATAAGTAAAAATACAATATATTTTTCAAAGGTTTACTTTATAATTTGTTCATATATGTGTATATGGACATGTATGTGGTTGTGTCATGAGCTTGTTGTATCAGCTCCTCATTGTTAGAATGAGCATCCAACCAGACACAGTTAACAGGAGGAAGGGGTTCATTTCAGATTTGAAATCCGGGGGTGGGGGGGGACTCCATCAGTGGTGGAAGATGCTTACTTCCATAGATCTAAGTAGAGAGAAATCACCAATAGCCAGCCCCAGCAGCAAGCACAAACCACCAGAACTCAAACCACTTTCCCCATGCCTTTGGGATGCAATGGAAATCTTCCCCCAGACACACCCTGGGGCTGGACTCAGCTCCATCCTCAGTGACACGACACCTCCTCCAGCTGGGCTCCTGGATACCCATCACAAACTTATGTTTTAATAAAACATCGCTGTCTATGGGGCCATACATTTATATTATCGCATTCACACTAACACAAGCCTGCTGGATGTATTAGAAATAATGGAGAAATGACCAAGGAATTGTAAAAGGAATTAATCAGAAACGAATTCAACAATAAAAATGCATTCTACAGACATACTTAGAATAGTAGAGAGAAGAGAAAGAGAAGGAAAAAAGTGTGAAACTGGTTCCAACCTTTTCTCTCAAGGTCAGCAAACCTTTGAATGTCTCCACCCACACATTTCACAAACTCCTAGACCTCAGCCGGTTCTACCTCAGCTAATTATCTTCCTGTAAGAATTTATTATTTCTCTTGCAATTCCAATCCCAAAAGCAAAGTCAGAGACCTGACATTCAGCCTATTCCTCACTATCGCGTTCTCTTCCATATTTAATCATCACAAATACCAATGTACCCTATGTCTTGTCAATATCCGCTGCGTCTTATTCAGTGTAGGTGTTCATTTTCTCATTCACGGACTATTAATTTTTTTAAAATTGCTATTTATACCTATGTAGTTGTCCTGCTCTATTTTACAACACTGTTTCTAGAGTGAGCTTTATCCAGCTCTGAAGGGTCTAAGATTGTATCCTACTGGTCAAGTTACAAATTAGGGTTCCTCAGTGTCAAACAGGTGAAAAGTCATGCGACTCCTGGGTCAGAAGTAAGTGCTACTGTATAAATCAGTATCTAAATGACTAAGTCTTCACCATGCCTGTTTCCCAAACACTTCCTACAATGTTGTGAGTATAAGGTGATGAGCGCACACACTGGGAAATCCCAACCTTTTACAATGAGGAATAAGCTATCCAAATTATTGCTACAGTAGAGACATTGTCTTTGCCATACTGGATTTTAGTTCATTTGGGCCAATACAACAGAATACCGCAGACTAAGTGGCTTATTAATAATAGGAACTTATTTATTACAATGGCAGGAAAACCCAAGGTCAAGGCAGTGCCTGATTGACCTGGTGTTGGGTAAGGTACCATTTACCTGTTCAAAGACAACTATCCTTCATTTTTCTCTCACATTGTGAGAGGGACCAATAATCTTCCTTGGTCTACTTCTTTGGATATGCACATCCAGTTTATGAGAACTCTTCCTCACAAGCCAATCAACTCCTGAAGACCCCACCTCTTTGTGTTATCACCTTGATAGTTACTATTTGTTGCTGTCAGGTTCGCGTTGCTGGCAGAAAACACCCATCCAAGAGTAGCTTGTGGGAGGAAAGGGTTTATTTTGGCTTACAGACTCGAGGGGAAGCTCCATGATGGCAGAGGAAAACAAAGGCATGAGCAGCGGGTGGACATCACCTCCTGGCCAACATCAGGTGGACAACAGCAACAGGAGAGTGTGCCAAACACTGGAAAGGGGGAGCTGGTTATAACATCCATAAGGCTGCCCCCAACAATACACTGCCTCTGGGAGGCTTCAATTGTCAGATTGTCACTAACCGGGAACCTATGCATTCACAACATGTAAGTTTATGGGGTCATCTGAATCAAACCACCACACTAATTCAACATGGCTTTTGTGGGGACACAAATATTCGGAGCACAACATGTTGGATAGCAAACACACCTGCCTGTTGCTCCAGAGGGATATATTATCCCTGTTCTCCATGGACGTTTACCTGGCAAACATCCTTGAAAAGACAATGCAGAAAACAGGTAGGTATCAATGTCTCTGCTCCTGTCATGTGTACAAATGTAACAGGCCCAAGGACAGTCTCTTACAACAAAATGTAAATCCTTTTATACTGTTTAGCTTGCAGACTTTTCCATGGACATGGTGCAGTGCTAAACCATGTGCATCAACTTGCCCAGGAGAAAAGATGCCCAGATAAGTGGATACACATTATTTGAGGTGTGAGTGTGTGTGTGTGTGTGTGTGTGTGTGTGTGTGTGTCTGGGAGATGTTTCTGAGAGGTCAGCATTTGGATGGTGAACTGAGTGCAGCAACTGGCTCTCCTTAGTCTGGTTGGACATCATCCAATTCTTACGGCATGAATAGACAAAAGCAGGGAATGTTGATTCACCCTCTGCTGACTGTGAGCCTTGGGCGTGATCACCTCTCGCACTTGGTGCTCCTGGTTCTCTGGACCTCAGAGCTAGACTGGAATCCACATCACTGTCTCTCTAGCTGTCAGGCCTCTGAACTACTCTATTGTCTTTTTTTGGCCCTCCCATTGGTAGATAGCAGATCATAGGACCTGTCAGCTTTCATGATTATGAGCCAATACCATATTCCTTATAATAAATTTTTCTTTCTTGGAAAAGAGAATCGTGAGCAAACTAGTCTGAGCCATGTAGAATGGGATGACAGACCCTGATAACCCATTAAATTTAAGATGCTTGACTGAGGCATTTTCATTCATGAGATGGCTTAAATGTGAAACTCTTCCTTCATTTGGACTTTCCAGGGCCTATGTTTCCTTGTTAGGTGCCTCATTTGTTCTCCTTCATCTGTCACAAATTGTTCTGTTTTCTTCAAGTGGTAATAACATTATCTTCTACTTAAGTTCAGGCCTTTCTTCCACATAGGGACAAAGCATTCTTGTAAAACATATATGAAAAGCTTGACTGATGTGAAGAACCAAATCAGAACCGATCAACAAAGCTAGTTCAGGTTTATTGGCACAGTTCTAGGCGAGGTTCACCAGACTCGGGAGGCAAGGCCAGGGCAGTCATTCCCAGGACCTAAGATGGAAACCTACTGAAGGGCCCATGCAGGGGAAGATGGCATGTTAGCTAGGAGCCGGTCTGTTTCCTTATATGGCCATAACTAGTGCTCGGGAGCAAGCTGAGCAATGATAACTGTTTAAAGGCAGGGAGGGAGCAGAGGCAGGGGAGTCTTGAGACTGCTGATCACGATCATGCTCAGGAATGTAGGGGATGAGGCTGTCCGGAGGACATGGCTGCCATGTTGGGTCTTTGTTCTGAGCATGGCTCTGCCTAACAATATAGAGACCCACACTGCCCCAATCTTGGTTCACTGAGTCACTGTAGGGGTCAATATAGCTGGAGCCTAAATCATAAGTCCACAGTGGTCATATCCTTGTGACCTAATATCATGTCAATGCAGTAAGAGATCCAGATCGGTCAGCAGGAGTGATGTCCCCATCATCCTATGTATGGCTGGGCTGTCACTCAGACAGCTTGCCAACCACAGTGACCTAGAGTTAGGAGAAAAGGTGATGTATTCTGCTTAGGAATAACCAGGTTGGACATGGTTTTCAAAACAGTCCCATACAAATCATATTAAAAATTTCATGATTACATATATGTATTCCAGTATTCTACTTTTGCCCAAGTCATATTGGATAGTTACTCCTTCTGCATATGTTTATTTTTCCAACAGGCCAATGAGTTCTTTAAAGTGAGGAGTTTAATGTTTGCCTTTGTAGGCCTCAGACAGCCCAGACACATGGGATGCTGGGGGCTCAGAGATACAAACCCAAAAGCATAAAAGGGTTACTGGGCACTGTGGAAATCTCTCAAAAAAAGTTTCCTTATTACAACTCAATAGTGAAAGATGGTTATGGTGACACTGTTGAAGTGAGCTATAAATGATACAAAAAACACAGTCTGGTTGAAAGGAAATGATTATTGATTTCTTGTGTGTAGAGGAAACAATAGGTTTTGAGATAAGTATTACATATTTCTTCAAAAATGCAATAATTGTGTATCTCTTCCGAAATATTCAATAAGACTTGAGGAGATTAATGTATGCTTCGTGCATTTTTCCCCCCAGTTGCATTAAACTATTTGAAATGTTTTGACATTTAATAGCTATCTATAGAATTATTTGATTGGATTAAATTAAATTCTTTGGCCTTAATGATGCTTATCAAATTAGTTCATTAAAGTAAAAAAGTCAGACTACACTTCAAAGTGCTTTCCTGAGATAAATGACAACTTTACAAATAAAAGTCAAATACTTAAAAAAAAAAAGTGACAACAGGTTTCCTTAAGCATTGTTCGAATATCTTGGGGTGAATTTAGGGTAACAGTGTGCAAAATACCCTAGTATTCTGGTTTAAGTGCTTATATTTGGAGAATTTCTGGCAAGTCGTTTTACAAAGACAGCAGCAGAAGAAAAGATCCGTGGACAGCAGTGAATAGTTGGAATGGCATGCGTAATCAGCAGCTCGTCTCTGACTCCTTGGTGACTCAATGGCATGCCTTCCTTGCTAGTCTTCTGGTCTGTTACTGCTTTACTGCTAGTCGACACGGCTCACCTTCCCTTGTTTCTTCTCTCTTTTGAATGAACACCCCAGGAAGTGAGAGTTACAATGTGCTGTTGACAGGCATTCCAGAGCCCTGTAGAGTCTAGGGACATGGGGGATGTGTTCAGTAGCTTCCTGCTTGATGCTGGCATCCTTTGTTCCTTTGTGGGCATCTTAAGTGAACTTTGCTCCAGACAAATTAGCCTAGGGCAAGTCATTGAAAAGATGAGATTCCAAGAAGGACACATAACACAGGAAAAGGGAGTACTGGCTCATTTCCACGCAGGCTCCTATTTTTAGCCAAACATTTATCATTTTCATGTTGAATTCCTCCTCAGAATGATAATAATTAACGATTTTGTTTTGAGTGTAAAATTCTTCTGACTATTCCCCAAAGTTTTTAAGCATTGGTCAGATTTAGGGTAAATAATCCTTAATACTCAATAGGAAACCATATCAGCATGCTTGCTTGAGCCTTTTTATCTGGAATTTGAAGTAAATTTTAGATGTTATATACCTATCAAATTGTCTTCAACTAAAATATCCAAACTCAAGGCTGGAGAGATGGCTTAGCAGTTAAGGCGCTTGCCTGCAAAGCCTAAGGACTCATGTTTGACTCTCCAGATCCCACATAAGCCAGATTCACAGTGACACACACACAAGGCTGCACACATGCACAAGGGGGCACTCGCATCTGGAGTTCAATTGCAGTGCCTGGAGGCCCCCTGACACGCCAATTTGCTCTCTCTCTCTCTCATTGTCGCATCAAAATAAAGACAGGCCGTTGGACTTGCCTCAAAAAAAAAAAAAAAATCCAAACTTGTGAAAATCTAAATTTTATTAAGTAAGAAAATAATCCATTCTATTTCTGATTCACTAGTTTTTATTTGGGGAAGAATTTCCTGATTGCAGGGAGACTCTTAGAATAACACCACATGTACCATGGCTGTTTGTGTATACATCTGGCATGTTTTCAGCCTTTGACTCAAGTGAGAAAGAAGAAATCTGCATTTGCAGTTGGGTTATTAATCATCTGGGGAAATACTTGGCAAAGAGTAAGCACATTACCCAAATCTTGTTCAGTAGAATAAAAGTCAATTCTATCTGAAGACATAGTAGGGCTGCTTAACTTTAATGGAATGTCAACTGATTTTTTGTTTTGTTTTGTTTTGGTTTGGTTTGGTTTTTCGAGGTAGTGTCTCGCTGTAGCCTAGGCTGACCTGAAATTCATTATGGAGTCTCAGGGTGGCCTCTAATTCATGGCAATCCTCCTACTTCTGCCTCCCGAGTGCTGGAATTAAAGTCGTGCGCCACCACGCCCAGCAGATATACATACACATACACATACACATATACACACAGACACATGTATATATATATATACACACACACACATACATAAAGGAATAACAGTTTATCCTATTAAATGAAAATTGTACTCCAGGCTTTTCTTTTTCCCATTTGTAGCATTATAGTCATGCTCTACATTACCATTTTTGTTACCTCAGTTCTTAGTGGACACCACAGTTAGGCTGTCTTTTGGAAATATTTTTTCCTATTTATGTCTTTTCTTTGTTCAGAATAAACTTCCTCATTAAAAACATGTACACTGGACCATTTTATACCTTTATGGTGCCTAGCATGGTGTCTTGAAGAGCTTTTTAATGGATGCTGATTAACAAGAAGATGTCACCCTGGAGCTCATTCTAACAGAGGGCGCTGAGCTCTGCTTTTCACTGCATCTAGTTAAATTCATGCATCAATGATATGTACGACTATGTGGAAGGTATATTTATCAGACTTGTAGATGATCCAAAGCTGTAATGGATAGCAAATACGTTAGGTGACAGGATTGGAATCTGAAAACATTTTGACTAGCTTCCTTTAACAGGAGAAATTCTTTATTACTTATTTGAGAGAGAGAAAGAGAGAAAGAGAGATAGAGAGAGAATGAATGTACACACAGTGGCCCCTAGCCACTGCAAACAAACTCCAGATGCATGTGCCACCATGTGCATCTGGTTTACATGGGTTCTGGGGAATCAAACCTTGGTCCTTAGGTTTCGCATGCAAGCAATTTTGCTGTTGAGCCATCTCTCTAGCTTGAGAAAAAATTTCTATTTATTTATTTGAGACAGAGAGAAAGAGGCATGCGCGCATGCGCGCGTGTGTGTGTATATGTGTATATATATATATATATATATATATATATATATATATAGAGAGAGAGAGAGAGAGAGAGAGAGAGAGAGAGAGAGAGACGCCAGAGCACCTCTACCGGCTAAAAACGAACTCCAGATGCATATGCCACCTTGTGAATCTGGCTTATGTGGGTCCTGGGGAATTGAACTTGGGTCCTTTGACTTTGCAGGCAACGGCCTTAGGTGCTAAACCATCTCTCCAACCCAACAGGAGAAATTTAAATAAAGATAGCTGTCAAGTTGTACTTTAGAAGTAAAAACTGAATCTTCCTGTTTGGCAAGTGAAGGGAGAAGATTCCTCAGGAAGGGTTATCCGTGTTAGGGTGGCCACACGCAGGGGCACAATCTTAGACTTATTTGGAGAATAGAAGAAAGAAGGTGAAGGCATCCACTGACATTAGTCAGACCTCATTGGAAGATGACGTACAGCTTTGGGTTCAATATTTCAAAGGGATATTGTGGTAGCTTGAATGTAGGCTGTTCCCCAAAGCCTCGTGTGATCTGTGATTATTTCTCATGCTTAATCCCTGGCTGGTGGAGTCTTTGGGGGGTGGAGCCTTGCTGGAGGCGGTGTGTCACTGGGGGCTGGCCTTGAGATGATATAACCCAGACCTGCTGGTCACACGTGTATGACTCTCTCTGCTTCTTCCTGGCTGATGAGAAGTTGTGAGCCCAGTTCTCTCTCCTGCAGTGCTTTCCCTGCCACTCTGAGACTTCTTTTTGAAACTGTAAGCCAGAAACAAGTCCTTTCTTTCCATAAGTTGCTTTGGTCAGATGTTTTACATCAGAAATGAGAAGGTAATTGCCATGCATATGGATATAGATAAATTGGAATTTTAAGAATATTAAATATTCTTAAATCTATGCTAAGAGAAAATGCAGTGTGGTAACATGGAAGCACTGTCAAGAGGAAAGGAAGTTTGGCTGGCTCCACATGGCATTAGGTAAGCCTAGCTAAGAAGCCTATGGTGTGAGCCAGCTCACTCAAAAGCATGGCGTTTTAACCGGCTGCTATTAACTTTCCTGTCTCTGGAGGGATTCTCACTAAACTGGGGGATTACTTCCTAGGAATTTTACACACACCACACATCACACATGCACATCTGCTTGTGCATGCACATATGTGTTTGTGTGTATATACCTGTATAGATGTATATACATATGTGTGTGTGTGTGTACAGCTAGGAAATAGGATGGTTTTATACATTGGAAAGAGATATTAAGAGTATGAAACAAGGGCTGGAGAGAGATGGCTTAGTTGTTAAGGCATTTGCCTGCAAAGCCTAAAGACCTGTGTTTGACTCTCCAGGTCCCACTTAAGCCGGATGCAGGGCACAATGTGCAAGGATGCACATGTGCATTAGGGGGCGCACACGTCTAGAGTCTGATTGCTGTAGGGGGGAGTGCGGGGGCTGGTGTGCCAATTCTCTCTCTGTCTCCGTCTTTCTCTCTCACTCTCTTGCATAACGAAAGGCTAGCCTGGTGGGCTTGCCTGAAAATAAAAAAGAGAGAGAGAATATGAAACAATAAAACAAAGGCTGTGGAGATGGCTGAGGGGTTAAAAGTGCTTGCTTGCAAAGCCTGATGGCCTGGGTTTGATAGCCCAGTATGCATATAATGCCAGGGACACAAAGTGACACATGCATGTGGAGTTCATTTTCAGTGGCAAGAAACCCTGGTGCACACATATCCCCCCCACTCTGCTTGAAAATAAATTAATAATTAATAAATAAATAATAGGATATAAAACAGATCAGTATTGTTGCAGTCAGGTTTGCATTGCTGGCAGAAATCACCAAGAGCTATGATGGCAGGGAAAATGATGGCATGAACAGAGGGTGGACATCACCTCCTGGCCAACATCAGGTGGACATCAGCAACAGGAGAACGTGACAAACACTGGCAAGGGGAAACTGGCTATAACACCCATAAGCCCGCCCCCAACAATACACTGCCTCCAAGAGGCTTTAATTTCCAAGTTATCATCAGCTGGGGACCTAGCATCAGAAGACCCAAGTTTATGGGGGACACCTGCATCAAAGCATCACAAGTATCATGGAAAATGAGCGGCAAAGTGAAAAGAGCTCGACTTTACCCAGGTGGTCAGGCAAGGTCTTGAAGGAGACAGTTGAGGAGAAGTAGGTAAGGAGCAAAGGAATCAGCTCTAAGAAGAACTGAAGGAATAACATCATGAGCTCAGGAGTCATTTGTGTGCTTAATTGTTAAAATCCTGTTAATTCCTTTACTGGGTCTGTACCAGTATGTACACGCCTCATGGAGGGTAGTATGGATGGGAGAAAGGAAACCCTTAGAAATCAAAATAATGCGCAGATGCTCCTTGACTTCTGACGTGGTTAAATCCTGATAAGCCCATCAGATACGGCCAATAGTATGAATTAAAGATGCATTGATGAGACCCATCCAGTGCTCTAGTATAGCAACATGACATACTGTAGAATGGTCTTTGTTTCCTCTCTCAATCACCGGGCAGAGTAGATGCTGGGGCCGCTAATGTAGCCCAGGTTCTCCAGAGAGGATCTTACCATCAGCTGGGGGTGGAGGGTGGAGGGGGGTTATCCAAATTCAAAGGTTTAAACCCTGTTTCTACTGAATGCATGCTGCATTTGTACCATTATAAGATTAAAAACAAAACAAAACAAAACAAAAGGTAAGTTGAGTTGTCGTAACTGAGGCACTGTTTGTATGGAAACCAAAATCATTTCAAAACTTTGACCAAAGAATTTTGGCACTTCTAGAAAGACATGGAACGCTTGTCTTTCCCAAGATTGAAATGAAATCATTTTTCGTATAACGAATCTGAAGAATAGTTCCTCGATTCACCTAGAAAAGCTTGAATACTTCATCAAGTCATGAAAATAAAGCAATCACTGTAGCAATAGCTTGGGATAAAAATTCCTTGCATTGTCAAACAAAAATTTGAGAGAAAAATTATCATGATCTCTATTTGTGAATGCAACTTTTTTTTTGTTATTGTTCTTAAAAATGGTGACAGTGAGCTGGGCGTGGTGGTGCACGCCTTTAATACCAGCACTCAGGAGGCAGAGGTAAGAGGGTCACTGTGAGTTTGAGGCCACCATGAGACCTAGGACAGTCTGGGTTAGAGTGAAACCCTACCTAGAAAAAACAGGTGCCAGGAAAGGTCACGGAGAGGATCTCTGTGAAAAGGGCCAGGCTGTGTGGATGCTGGAATGCAGGTTTTTCTGGTCCTGAGGAGATGGGTGGCACCACGCCTCTAATCCCAGCACTCGGGAGACAGAGGTACGAGAATTGCCATGAATTCGAGGCCACTCTGAGACTACATAGTGAAGTCCAGGTCAGCCTGAGCTAGAGTGAGACCCTACCTCGAACCCCTCCCCCCCCAAAAAAAACCCAGGAGAGTCAGAATAGCTAAGAGCAAAGAAGAGTGAGGGGGCAAACAGGGAACAAGGACAGAAGAGTGGGTGACGGGGTGCATTTGTAGATTAGGACAGGGCGAAACGAAAGAGGGAAGGAAGGCAGACTTACTTTTAATGCATCATAGGAAAGAATACTTAGGCTATAAATGAGTTTAGTCAAAGATTTACGGACGGGATTTACTGAGAGACAAACATTTGCGACATGGCCTGTGACGTGCAGCGCAAAGTCGCAGATGTCTTACCCAACGTGATTTTTACAAAATCAAGAACCATGTTGTCTCCTTGTTCGAGTACATGGCTTATTTTTTTGTGTGTGTGTGAAAATAGGAGAAATGCATCAGGCTTATGATGTGCTATCATATGTTTCAGAAGGTTTATTCTGTGTACTTTTCCCCCCCTAATTGGTAGCCCTCCAAATGCTTGCCCACTGTGGCTGAACTCTCTATGGGAGGGGGCAGGGGGTGCTAGGGCTCTGCAGCTGAGCAATGTTGAAATGTCATTGAACATGATCCACTGTGTGGCTTTCATGTTGATTTCCAGGTTCCACAACTGCAACTTCTGTCAAATCCTTTCTCTCAGTGTCTTACACCTGCAAATTTATATTCCAGTAAACTCATTGAGCACAGTGAGATTAAGAAATAACTGGAAGTAGCTACTTCAGCACAAAGGCTTTTTTTTGGGGGGGTGTATTTTTAATCAGTCATGTTGTAAAGGATGTGAGAAGGGAGAAAAGAACAAAGGACTTTTCTCCCATCAAATGCAAATGCAAATGACCACAAGATCATGCGAACAGTCTTTGCCCTGACAATGAACATTTTCATGCAGTGAAATCCATTTTTGGGACTCATTAGCAGATGCTGTGATCTTGCTTATTTTCTATAGCGGCTTCCGGTTATTTCAAATTGATTAGGAGACCGCTGATATGGGAGAGTGAATCACTGAACTACCCCAGGTGTTTCTGTAATTGGTTATCATGCTTAATTACAAATGTTTTAGCGCAACCTATTTATTCTGGACTGGACTTCCCTTGCTTTTCTTCTGCTGCTCTTGCTGGTAATGTTTTCTGTTTTCAGGGAGAGAAAGGAGAGAGAGACAGAGAGAATGAGAACAAATTAACCTTCTCTGCATGTTTTGGTTCTAAAAACAGCAGTTTAATGAATGGTTGGACTCATTCAAAGTATCCTGTCAACAGCAGCAGTTGAAGATGAAAGAAATGGGAGCATGCGTATATTAGTTTGTAGTGGGTGGTCATTCCCTGCAAACGGTTCCCAATCTCTTCTGGTTCTATTTTCCCCCATTAACTACTAGTGCTGGGAGCCGGAAGTTCAACTCTCTCATCTCCCTCACCTTGCAATGGAGCTGGCTGACCTTCATGTATTCCGTCCACTCGCTTCTGAGCTCATCAGAAATAAACGGACGAGAATACAACAGAAAATGTCATACGGTGCTGTTTAGCAGTCACGAAGACCTGAGCAAATGGCTCATTGTGCTGGTGTCCCAGGCTGCTGACAGGCCACACAGGACATTCTCCAGCCCACGACATTCTGGAGTCTAATAATGTGAAGCAGCACCCTGGCGAGGGCATTGGCATTGTGCCTCCTGCCTCTTCAGGATCACTGAAGAACCGTGTGAATTTTACTGCCCTAAACGAGCTGCAAGAACCTATCTTTAACATCTGATAATTAGAACGGGATTAAGAAAATGTGGACATTTTTCAGGCCTTTCTTGCAGGAGACCACCTATTGCTAGGGCAGTTGCTACCTTGTGAGGAAGCCCCCTTGCTGAAGAGTCTACAACTGATCCTCTGAGTGCAGAGACCCAACATGTCTGACCTGATGCAGAGCTCAGTTCCTGATGAGGGCTTTCAAACTTGAGCCTGTGAGTGTTATCTTACTGGTTGTGCTAAATCTTCAAGTAAAGGGAATTTTGTGACCTGTACTGTGAAAGAATAGTGTGGTTCTCTGCTGGTGAAATTCGCTGGATATTTTCAGGAAAATGTAAAACAAACAAATGACATGATGCTGAGAGCCCTTTGAAATAATTTCAATTAATGCTCCCCTTTCCAGATGTGGGAGATGACAGAAATCAAGTGACTTTCTTGGCTGGGTCATTCAGAGTTGAAACTGAAACCTAGCTTTTTCCCAAGCCATGCTTCACACACAATACTAATAATAATAATTCGGAATTCCCTGTATTCCTAACAAGTAGCCTTTTCCCCTGTCAGGAATTTTGTGTTCTTCTAGAGTGATCATATTTTGTTTCTGTTTTTGACAATAGGAATTACTGGTAACAGCAGAGTAAATTGTAAGGAGTGCCATTTTTCATTTTTTTTCCCCAAAATTTATTTCAGTAGTATCTAATGAAACTGCTTGTGTGCGGTGTTTGAGCATTTGGGTAGAGAGCGGAAGCGCTTTTCTTCGGTGGCAAAGATATCTGGTTTATAGCTCGTAGTATTTACTATCAGCACTTCAGTAAACTTCTGTAAATCATTATCGAGGGTGAGAATTAATTTTGAGAAAAGTAGCCATTGGCAATGTTCATATAAATGTGTGAGAAAAAAACACCATTCCAAATGGGGATTGTATAGTCACCGAGGGAAAAGCTCTTCTGTTACATTAGAGCTGCCAAAAGAATTCAGAGCTCAAAAGATCCAAATGACAGCGAAGCAGATTGAAACTGTTCCTCTCGCCACAGCCTCTCTTCTTTATGCATTCAGGGCTCCGCGTCAAGAAAACTTATATGCAAGGGGTGCAGAATAGATCCAATTATACAGAGCTCCAGCTAATGTCTGACGCTTTTAAGTACTTTTCAGAATTTCTGTAGATCGCCATAGAGCCACCTCTCAATTTCTCAAAGTAATGAGAAAAGACTTGGAATACATTGCTCCGAAGCCCATAGAAGGAAGTAATTAGCATTCATTACCAATTTTATTTCAGTGGCTAATTTTGCACTTCACACACATATATTGACACGAAACCTGGACAGTTGAGAAGCATCTACGATCATTCATGATATGAATCCAGAGAGAACAGTGGAAGGGAAGTTTTGCTGCTCCGAAAGAGTCTGCCAAAATTTGCACACAGTTTGAGACAGTGCTGTGATCCATTTAAAACCAGACCTTAGCACTGGTGAGTGAGGATAGATGCCTATAAAATTCGAGGGTCAACTTGAACATAAAGATAGAAAGAAAGCAGCAGTACGTGAAGGTGGTGGATGTGATCTTATAGAGATGTGTGCACTCTGACATCCAGAAGATGCTGAAATAGACAGGAGCAAAGCTCCCAGAAATATTGACCTGAGTGTCTACTGAGAAGGGCTGAACTGGATACATTTCTATGTGAGGGACATCCTTCTAGAGTTTCTTTGAGTATCAGAAGGCAGATTATGCCAGTTGTCTTTGTTTGAAAAAGGGGCTGCACATGTACATAAAATTAACTCTTACTCTTTTTGTATGGAGACAGGATCTCATGTAGTCCAGACTAGCCTCACTTATGCTGTATGGACTAGGCTGATTTTGAAGTCCTGTTGTGCCTGCTTCCACCACCTCTTACTTCCTTCACTCACTCGCATCAACTCATTGTTGGAACAGAAAAATAAATACACTTCATAGCATCACTCACAGGAACTTGCTAGAGCCCTCTCACAAGCCAGACACTGTACTGAAGCTTTTCACTCCACACTGTGATCCAGCAAGACACAGGAAGACACAAAAGTAGGATAATTAAAGGTATGGAGGTATTGTATAAAAGATGATGAGGGACTACATGTTTCCTCAGAGCTTGTATGAGTAGAAGTTCTTCCTCACCTCTAGGCCTGCAGGGAAAATGAAATTCAGAGAGAGAGAGAGAGAGCGAGCATTGACACTTAGGACTCTTAACCAAAGGGAAAGATAGCCAAGGGCCCCCTTGGAGAGAGCTGAGGGAACAAATCACTTTCTCCAACTCTCCTTCCTCCAAAACTTCCCATGCTGGGCTTTTTCATTGGCCAAAAGGAAGCCAGAGGAGCAGGAAACTTCTTGGTACAGTCAATAGAATGTCAACTTTTGGGTGAAAAGATTAGGGTCAAAAGGAGGGGTGAGACAGAAAGGATAGTATGAGAATGCATGCTGTCAGGAGTATCCAAAATTGACGTTTGAGAATCATACAGCTCACTTACAAAGAAAAGAAAAATCTCATAGTATTTTAAGTAAGTTTATGATTTGGCATTTGTCGAATTCATTGCTGCCTTGAGTTGCATGTTGAACATGCGTAATCCCCGCCCACACAGCCCTGGGTGGATAAGGTAAGGAAGTATTTACAGCTGCAAACCACAGAATGAACTCTAGTTGGCTTGAGCGGGGAGGAATATTGAGACCCTGGTGGAGTCTGTGAGATCCCTGAGCAGGGCTGCGGTTGGGCGGGCATGGCGGCAAGCCACTGGTAGCTCAGGGTTTACTGCACAGATGAGGTTCCCACGACTCCAGCAAGTGCAGAACTGCTTTCGCAGTTCCTTCCTTATGAAGCCCTTTCTCTACTCCACCAGCTATTGATTCCAAACGAGGGCCTGTGCCTAGGACTGGCAGAACTCAGACCTCAACTGAGCATTGCTAGTAAGGAGCCAGGGAGAGTAAGAACCTGGCACCGTGAGCCCTCACTAGAGGAAGAATTCTAGGTGAGGAATTCTCCAAATTTAGGAGTGGAGTTCTAATGGTAGGTTGACAGAGATCCTGTGAAATACCTACTATATGGAGGCTTTAGTAGTTCCATTTTCAGATGAGGACCTGAAGTTCACAGGGGATTAAAAACCTTGCCAAACTTACAGTCTTAGCTGGGAATCAGACCTCAGTGCAGGTTTTGGCTCTTTCTATTCTGTCAAAATTTGTCTCTTTTCTTCCAGACAATTCAATCTGATTTCACTGTGCTGACTTCATCCAGACAGAACTAGGATTTTTTTTTTCCTTGAAAGTTGTAAATGATTCTAAAATTGACTTGGATGAAGAAATGTATGAGAAAAACCATAAAAAAGAAAGAAAAAAAAGAGTGAGAGAAATGCTCTCCCAGCAATAAAACATTATAGAGTCCTATATATATAATCCTATATGAATGGTGCATGAATATACAAATTCCATAATGAACTAGAAATTTCAGAAATTGATCTACATGCCTCTAATTCTCATGTGGGTCAAAGAAGGCATTTTGATGTTGGGTAGATGAGAAATTTGTTGGGACAAATAGCTGAGTCTCCACTTCCTTAAAAAAGAAACATTAGAGATTAACTAAATTCAAAAGGCATTAAATTTTATGAGAAATTAAAAGAATGATAGAATATAGAATATTTTATCTATATATAGCATAAGTATGATATGATAATAAGTTCATCAAAGCTATGCTACATTGAAACACATCAAACTTTAAACTTTTTTCCAATGACAGTCACTACATAGTCATCTGGAATAATAATTGAAAAACTGATGAAATAAAATGACTAATATTTTAATATGTAAAAGGAAAATTCACAGAAGAGGTGAAATGGCTTATTAAAATATAAAAGTCTGTTTACTTTAACTTGAAGTAGCAATTAAATGAATTCATGTTCCAATAAAATTTGTAGAAATTGAAGAATTTACAATATCAACAAAGGCAAGGAGAGTTCAGAGTAGAATTAAAATTTTAATTTTTCTGGGGAATTATTTGGTGTTACATACTAAACTTCTACTTCTGGGAACTTTTTATTAGGCTCTCGTTCAACAAACAAATCACATAGGGATAGGCATCACAGTGTTATTTTTTTTTAAATTTGTTTGTTTGTTTATTTATTTATTTGAGAGCGACAGAGAGAAGGAGGCAGAGAGAGACAGAGAGAGAGAATGGGCGCGCCAGAGCTTCCAGCCTCTGTAAATGAACTCCAGATGCATGCGCCCCCTTGTGCATCTGGCTAACATGGGTCCTGGGGAATTGAGCCTCGAACCAGGGTCCTTAGGCTTCACAGGCAAGCGCTTAACCGCTAAGCCATCTCTCCAGCCCCACAGTGTTATTTTTAATAGGAAAGACTGGCCAATGAGAGACATAACCTGGATAGCTAAATAATTAATGTACACTTGTAACAGGGAACACCACTTAGTCGCAAGAAGGCAGTTATGTATTTATTGATATCAACAGACATCCATGGGCTGGAGAGATGGCTTAGCAGTGAAGGCACTTGCCTACAAAGCTTAAGGACCCAGGTTTGATTCCCCAGTACCCACATAAGCCAAATGCGCAAGGTGGTGCATACATCTGGAGTTCATTTGCAGTGACTTGAAGTCTTGGCATGCCTATTCTCTCTCTCCCTGTCTCCTTGTCTCTCATACTAATAGATAAATAAATATAATTTAATTTTGAAAGAGGCATCCATGACACGCTTTTAGTTGAAGAGTACTATTAGCTAGAATAGCTATTCATTTTATAAAAACAATATACTTAGAAAAAAATTGGGGTGATTATGGCCTAAATTGTAAGCTGCGATTGTTAGTTGACTAGCACAATTTTGAATGCTCTTTAGTTTTTTCTTTATCCATTTCTATAATTTATTATGTTAATATTGATGATATGTATTGATAAACATACATCGCTAAAATGTGTCTCCATTTGGGAAAATGAAATAAAGTATGTATTTCATCATTATACAACATGTAAAACCTAACAAGTACAACTGTTGTTTGTCTGCTAAGTGACTGTGTGTGTGCGCATGTGTGCGTGCGTGAGTGCGTGCACATGTGGATGTGTGTGCATGCATATCTGCCTCTGTGGACATAGAAGTGAAATTGTAGAAAGAGACAAGGGGTGGAGGGAAGGAAGAGGAAGGTTGTGGTTTGCCTTGATTTTCAATGCTCAGATAAGGCAGAGAGAGTGAATGGCATATAACTCCACTTTCCACTGGGAGCTGGTCCTAATCTGTGTTCAGCTTTATGGATATTTGGTCCAGGAGATCACAGCTTATCCATGCACTCTGTCTCCTTTTCGGTGGCAGTGTGACGTACAGTGAAGGTGCCCAGCCTCTCAAAGAGCAAGTAGGAGGCATAAGCCAGCCAAAGGCTGGACACCAGTCCTCTTGACCAGGACAGCAGTTCAATTTTGAACAAATAAAGAGACTTGATACAAATTGAAGAAATAAGCCACTGGGGAAGGACTGTGGAGAGGGGCTAAGAAAATGGGCTCAGGGATTTCACTGACCCACCTTAAGGGCTTCTCATTTTCAGACTTCAGAGAATGTCTTAGAGTTTAGTATTCCAACAAAACGACCCAAGATTCAATGCTGTGCACTCACAGGAACCTTGTTGTCACTAGTATGCATAGCTGAGGTCAGGGTGGCTGAGCGGAACATCATGCCTCACTGTCACTACATGCTCCAACCTTACCCCAATAATGGTCACCCATGACTCTCAAGTCTCCACTTTGCTACTTTCCCTTCTAGTGGACACCATCTCTCAACACTCTTCTGTTACAGACAGCAGGTGCTTAACAACAGAAGGTCTGGGTACTGAAGGGATGAGTCCTTAGGACATCTTCAACATGAAGTCTAAGTATTTCTCAAAATGCACAGGGGTTTAAAGTCCTTCTTTTCCTTAAGTTGTCTTACAAACCCTTTCTTTCTTGACTTCAGGCTCTTACCCCATCGATTTCAGGCAGAGAAACTTAAACTATCTTCCCAAAGGTAATTTGTTTTTTATGTTTTGCTGTAGAAGAAGAAAAAGCTGGCTGTTCGCATGCAAAAAGACCTTTAAGCTGTTCTCTTCAATGACAGAAATCTTTCCTAGAGATTAATTTTTATATTCCCATGTTTTTATACTCTCCATTCCACAACACTGGAATGGGTCAACTGAAGGAGGACCAAGGTGTAGTTGGAAGTTTTGTTTGGTCCCCAGGTCTCTCTTAATTTGCAGGGAACATTCTAGTTTTCATGGCAGATGGGCCTAAATTAGAGGCCTGAGTGGGCTCCTAGGCTTTCTCCCAGGATTTGTCTACTCAGGTCTGTTCTGAAACGGAACCTATGAGGATAATTGATAAGTGGTGGCCTGTGAAAAGAAGGAAAGGAAAACAACAGGTTCAGCAGAAGAAATGGGGAGCAAAATGAGCAAAGAGGAATGTGTATAGATAACAACAGAATACAGGAATATCTGAGCAAAACAAGAGGGTCAGGTGATGAGTAAGGAGGTGTGGGCTTACCTTTCCTCCTCTGGCACTCACTGTAGGATGGACTGGAGTGACCTGTTCCTCCTTCTCTTAATCCAAAGAGGAAACTCAGGATTTAGGGACTAAATTCACTTGCCCAAAGCCATTTGGTCACTTAACATAAATTTGATCTTGGAATCCTGGTCCCTTAGCCACCCACCCAGTGATGTTTATAAGTATATATTTCCATCCTTAAAAGTATAAAAACAGTCAGATTATCATTAATGAAAAAAAGGTGGGAGCGACTGAGTTTGGCTATTAGTCCAGCATGGTGACTAACCATCTTGGGATTGTCTTTTTCAACAATTTGGTATCTGTTATTTTCCTTGGCTTTGCATAAAACTTAGTTTTCTTTTTTTTTCTTTAGTATAGACTATTATATTTACAAAAGTGCCTTTCGACATGAGAATACTCTAATACTTAATTGTGAAGTTCGTTGTCCAAATAGTTGAATCAGAAAGTATAAGGGCACAAATAATAGGAGACACAGAGATTACAATACTTTTGCAAGTATTTTCTTTTTTTTTTAATTTTTTTGTTCGTTTTTATTCATTTATTTGAGAGTGACAGAGAGAGGAAGAGGCAGATAGAGAGAAAGAGAGAATGGGCACGCCAGGGCTTCCAGCCACTGCAAACGAACTCCAGATGCATGCGCCCCCTTGTGCATCTGGCTAACGTGGGTCCTGGAGAATCAAGCCTCGAACCGGGGTCCTTAGGCTTCACAGGCAAGCGCTTAACCACTAAGCCATCTCTCCAGCCCGCAAGTATTTTCATATATATATATAGTCATAAAAGATCAGAGAACCAATTCTCAAGAGACCACTTCAAAAGCAGGCTAGTATTTTTGTCCAAGTTTCATCTCTTTGCACACTGTGAGAACGTCAGCAAAACAAAGGGAGGCACACCGAGTGAAGGGACAAGGAATTGAAGCAGGGGAGTTTATTTTCCTGGCAAGGAGGGCTATGCAATGACGTCTCAGCAAGTGATCCATTATAATGGTTAAGAGGCCAAAGAGAACCGTAGATCTCCGAGGCCAGCAGGGCCAAGGGCAAGGGAATAACTTGAACAGATGAAGTGTTGAAAAGGACTGATGGATGTGCCCTGCACCTTAGAAGACAGAGCTCCCAGCAGGAGAGTAAAGGGTGCAACAGAGCAGAGCCTGCTAGAACCACACAGTGAGGGAACCGATCTTCCCATAACCTCCCCATTCAGGAGTTTATAATGCGCTATAAACGCTCCCGTCTCTCGTGAAAACCTGGCACTACTACACTTAACTGCATTTTATTGCCATTCTACAAATCCCTGATTTGCTGTTACTTTCTCTTAAGTAGAACTGGTTCTATTTTCAGGGACACAGGTGCCAAGACGTTTTATAAAAAAAATTTCCATAGAGAATGGATTTGGTTTTAAAAATGCAGACACTGGATTTCAATTCTGAAATTGCATTGTTGGAGTAGGCACCAAGGACATTTTGATTAAATAAGGTCTATATTCAGGCTATTAATCCCAACTTGGATGGTGTCTCAATACAGAAAACCGTATGACAAAGCAGACACGTTCAGTCTCCGAGGGGTGAAGGTCATCCGATAGGTGATTCTCCTCTGCGACATAGCAGCAAGATTTGCGAAAGCTTTTCCTTCACACGCTAGCTGTGTCTCTCCTATTCTAGATGCTTGAGACCAGAAGTGATTTGAATTTTGGATGTTTTTGGAGATATCTGCATATACATAAGATATTTTGGGAATGAGACCCAAATCGAAACATCACTTGTGTTTCCTAATGCTTTGTACCTTTATCCTGCAGGTAACTGTGTACTGCATCCTTAGCGTGTCTGTATCTTGACATGGACTATTAAGTGTGGGATTTTCCACTTGTGGCATCATGTTAGCACGCAAACACTTGGATTTTGCAGCATTCGAGGTTTCAGATTTTTGGAATAAGGTTGTTCAACCTGAATATCTTGGTAATTAAATCAGAAAGAAAGAAAGAAAGTACTTTCCTTTTTGGAAGAGTTGGCTGACACTTTTGAAAATGGGCCCAATAAGAGATTAGTGCTCCCATGGAGATCAAGACCACCCTTAATAAATTTTGTTTCAGTGCTGCCTGTAGCTAGTGACCTATCCATTCTATACTTCAAAAATAGGCTAATAATTAAATTAAATTAATTAAATTAAATAACTTAAATTAAATTGCTACACATTGTCAAGTTCAGAGTTAGAAATGAAATTCAGGTCATTGCACCTCTCCTTTCCTTCTGTGCATAACCATCCATAATCAGAATCAATTGTAATGAATGAATTATCAATATCTATTCACATTTCAAGATAACTATCCTTTCCTCAGTACTCAAGATACTTTATAAAGTACAGAAAAAAAAACAGGCTATCCCCATGGATGTATAATAAATATAAGTCAAAACACATTTAACCATCTAGAGAACCAAAAGTCTACTTAAGCAATTTACAGTATTTTATATTTTGTAGGGTTTGTTTCTGAAGAAAGGGCCACTTGAATATTCCGTATATTCAAGTGGATTACTTTTGAAGTGAAGTGGTATTTACCTCCTTTTTAAAAAATAATAGATAGGGGCCAAAATAGTTTTCCTTCCCTTCTAGTTTTCTGCTTTAGAGGAACTAGTGGGATAGATCCACTATTTTAGAAAGAAAAATTTTGCACAATGAATGGAGAAATCTTGTGCTTTCCTCTGCTTTCAGCCACTTGCATGCATTATATTTGCGTGGTCACCAGGGCTGCTGTGCGAAGGATGAAAGATCTCTTGGCTTTCATTCTTTATTCTTTTAGTGACAATCTGGGAATCGATTAGGAACCAAAGAAAATTCTCTCCTGTACTTGGATTCGGTGCCCACATGTGAGTTCTGCAGGAAGGTTGAGCACTTCCGCTCTGAATTATGGGATGTTCCTTTGGTGTTGTCAAACCTCCCCGAGTTCCTTTTGCGCAAGCTGAGCGATGGTAGCCCGTTGAAGCAGAACGGGTACGCAGTTGCTGTGTCCAACTCTCGGAACTGTCTCCACTCCACAACAAGATCGTAACCTGGGCCTGTGTGAATACGGTGCCCTTGGAACATATTAAAGAGATACCCAGTCTATCCTGGGCTGTAGCTCCCTGGAAGAATGTCTTGGGTTGAATCTTGAACAATCAGTATGGTTGGCGAAGTGCGTGCTTCTTTGTACAAGATGTTTCTACCCTCTCCAGGAGAAAGAATTACATAGGTGAATGTTTCCAGAGATAAACAAACATGGCATAATCATAAACTTTAGAGTGCTGGAATATAGGACGTATGTGGCTCATTACTCTCGGTTGGAGAATCTGCTTCTCTTTTTCAGATAGATGTAGATCCTAAGGAGAGAGCCACCCCATCATACCTTGAAAGGGCCCCTGCTGAAACTAAGAACAATTGGCGAGACAAGCAAGGTTGCTGTTTTCTTGGTGAACGGGATACCAGCACAAGGGTGAAGGAGATCAACACAGAGAAAAATCAACTCCTATCAAATCAGAGATCCAGAGACCCAGAGGCCCCCAACACCTCATCACTGAAGCAGACCAAAAATCAACCCAACATGGCTCAGGGAAATTTTGCGGAAGAGGGGCCGGAAAGAATGTCAGAGCCACATGTTGGGTCATGATATACAGAGACATTTATCTTACCCATAACTGTGGGCTAACTCTACAATGCTTGACCCATATACCTCAACAAGGAGGGGCTAAGGGGAGGGGGTAGGTCATGGATGAGCCTAATGATGGTACCAAATTGACTGTATTTTCTGAGTACAAAACTAATTAATAAAAAAAATTTTAAAAAAAAGAAGAGATGGGAAGGAAAGTCTGGCAGGTAAGGTAGAGCCCAGATGTATAACGTCCTTGATGGTGGGGGTGATGTAAGAGAGGGAGGCTGAGGTAGGGTGATGGGGAGATGGGGTACCAATAGATTTTAAATAAGTAATCAATGGCACGTGTTTTGACTAATTTCCCATACTGTCTGGGGCCCACTGAGATCTTTGGAATTCATTAGCATACTGTCTTTGCAGCTGCTCTCCAGGAGCGTAAAACTGACAGTTCCAACCAGATAGAGCCATGTGCAGACCTCACCCACCCATTGGAGGTGCTATAAATTCCTCCTAACCTCTCCTTAGTGTTTTTGCGTCTCTGCTTTTTTTGTTTTGTTTTGTTTTTTGTTTTTTGGAGGTAGGATTTCACTCTAGCCCAGGCTGACCTGGAATTCACTATGTAGTCCTCGGGGTGGACTTGAACTCATGGTGATCCTCCTACCTCTGCCTCCTGAGTGCTGGGATTAAAAGGCGTGCGCCACCACACCTGGCTACATCTCCGCTTTTTAATATGCCTTCTTAAGTCCCAGATTTTCTGACAAACTAGTGTCCCAGTGGGAAATATCAAGGTTAAGATATTTAGTTCCACCCCTGTCACACATTTGCATTTGAGCCTGGATCCTCAGACGGGTCTTCACTGGAGGAGCGTTCAGACCTCATGCCAGGCGCCAGGAGACCGCGAGCTTGCAGCTCCTCAAACTAGGCCGTAGAAGTGCCTCGCTAGGCTGACTCCAGACTTCAAAGATGTTCATTTTTGGAGCTTAATCTGGTCTGCCTGTGAGAGGCTGCCCATTAGACCTCAAATGAAACTGCGTGTGTGCGTGCGTGTGTGTGTGTGTGCGTGTGTGTGTGTGTGTTTAGATTCAGCATAATGTGTGCGTGTATGGTGTGATTTCCTTTTTCTTCTTCTTTTTGCTTGTGCTTTCAAGAATCAACGAAGAAAGCCCTGTTATTTGATCCTGCTGATATTCCCTTTCAGACAGCTGCCACCAGCACTGCTTGGCCACTTCCTTTTTATTTCCTATTCCCTTTTAACTGTCTCACTTACTTTGATATGATTTCGTCTTTCTCTGTAATGGCAATGAGAGAGGATGTTTTTTCCCAAGGCCATGGCATGGTATGCTTTTTAATTCATTTCAGGTTTATTACCTAGAAAATTTAAGAATGAATTAGGGTTATGTTTTCCTGTCCATCCATTCTTCAGACCCGCTGGGAGGCAAAAGGGCACCTTTTGATCACATGCATGCTTCACAGACCCTCGAGGTCGTCCGGGCCTGATTTCTGGGTCTGTTGCTTTACTGCCTTATGATTTTGGATAAGCAACATAATCTATCTGCTCACTGACTCCTTCTTTATGAAATAGTAAAAGGAATATGACTTACCTTCCTGAACTCCCAGGGTTGCTATGAGCTTTCAGGTCAGGCATGAAGGTTGTTTTCAGTGTCCTGAGTTCCACACTAACGTTCCTCTCAAATATCTCAATACCGAGATGCTCAATAGGGAATATATTTTGTTTTGGAAAACAATGTGGTTGTTTTTTTTTTCCTTTTTTTTTTTTAGGAATTGTATTTCCATTTCACAATTGTAGTTTAAATTCTTTTTCCCCATGACTTCTATATCTTCTTTTTAATACACCAAATAACAATGTGCTGCATTTCTGACATTATACATATTTCTCAAGAAATTTGTAAGACCGCACAGAATTAATATGGACTTAGTGAGCGAATGTAGTCCCCAGTGAACATTGCCATCAGTGGAATCTGATGTCATATCTACAATTCACAAAATACAAACCATGGGTAATATGATGCTACATCATGAAGTGACTCTGGTGGACGGTACTGGACTTGATAATGCATCATTCTTACTAAGTCATTCCCACTTGAACTGCACTTGGCTTCTGGCTGACCTATTAGTAACTGCAACATGGGATTATAATTTTAGACAAGAGAACACTACAGTGAACACTGAGTCCACGTACTTACAGCAAGTCATATGCATAATAAAGTATTCTTATATTCACATTCATAATTAATTGTTATGAAACATCTCCAATTTTTTTTCTGTGTCGGATGGAGGCAATTTGCTACTTTTTCTTTCAAACTAGAGAAAGAATATGGTTAGCTCCCTGGATTTGAAAAAGCAGCCTTACTAATACCCACTAATGAAATAATTTCCAAATTATGGAAATTGATTTTTTTAATCTCAAGAATAAAGCTGTGATCCCCAGATCTGCTTTCTTCAGCCTCGAGGGTGTTTCCAATCATTCCAGAAAATAACATGAAAATTTTAAGACAAATTTAATTTTCATTCCATTTAAATTAAAAAACAAATGCATGCCAAATTAAGCTATTAATGAAAGGGTTATCTTTATAACCAATTAATGGCCTTTTTAAATTTCAAAGCATTCTACTCAATGCATGTCGAGTATTTAGTCAGGAGCTATGTGAGACTGGTGCTTATGGTGAATCCACTGGAAAGAGCAGACAGGAAACGAAGAATCCCTTATCATCAGGAAACTTCTCTGTCCATATTTCCTAAGTTCTGTTTGAATAATTCTACAATAATGTAACAGGGTATATTTATAGCTTAGAGTTGATCCTTGATTTCTGATAAATCTGGATTCCACTTGAATTATATATACAGTCCTCAAATTCTCTCCTGATAACCTCTACCCTCTGTTTGTTAGAAGTGCTCATAAGAAACACCTTTGACTTACTGCCTCACTATCATGCTTTAAAAAAACAGTATTATGGCAATTAAATGATTGTTGCAGTCAGGTTCAGATTGCTGATAGAAATCACCCAACCATGAGCAGCTTGTGAGAAAAAAAGAGGTTTATTTTGGCTTGCAGGATCAAGGGGGCAGTTCCAAGATGTCAGGGAAAATGATGGCATGAGCAGAGGGTGGACATCACCCCCTGGCCAACATCAAATGGACAACAGGAACAAGAGAGTGTGCCCAACACTGCCATGGGGAAACTGGCTATAACATCCACAAGCCCACCCTCAACAATACACCACCTCCAGGAGGCTTTAATTTCCAATTACTAACATCTAGTGAACCTAGCATTCAGAACCTCTAAGTTTATGGGGGACCCCTGAATCAAACCACCACAATGATCTTTCAAATCAAGGACATTATTAACCATGACAATGTGGTCATCATATTGCTGAAGCCCAATACAATTTTATTGTGTGTAGTATGTGTGGTATGGTGTGTGGCTGTGTATGTGGTGCATGCACATGTATGTGTAGATGTAGCACGTGGAGCCCAGAGGAGAATACCGGGTGTCCTTCCACTACTGCTTGTCCATATCGTTCCTTGAGACAGAGTCTCTTTCTGAATGAAGACCTATGATTTCCACGAGTCCCAGCAATTCTCAGGACTATACTCCCCACAGGACTTGGGTTGCAGGGTCACGCTCAGCTGTTTAGTTGTTGGGGAATTGAACTCTGGGTGAATCAGGCTTTCACGCTTTTGCGGCAAGTGCTTTTCTACAGTAGTATATCTCCTCAGCCCGTCAGTATAATTTGCTTTGTGAGTCCACAGGAAGGTCATCTCCTTTCTGCTTTGAGTCCCCCAAATCTCTTAAATGGAATGTGTGTGTTCTTTTAAAGTTACACATCTTTATAATCATTTTCAGGTCATTTAAATATTAGTGATTCACAAAAACCTTCTTACAATTACTGTCTCACTTACATGAAACCAAATTATAAGCAATCTCTTTCCTTGGCTCATAACTGAAGTTTCCAGCACTGATGACAAAACTTAGATGCCGAGGCTGCTTCAAGTCATGTGCACAGCAGGTGGGGGCATTCCAATAAGTGAAGCTTGGATGTGTCAATGTGAGCTGGAAATCAGTCTGATGAGATTTGAGGGACACAAGTAGACAAGACTGTATTGTATTGGGCCTGATGTGTTAAGGTCTCTTTCAGCAGTATCTAATATTTCTACATTAGCTTTCTGGAAAACAGGAAAATATATCTTGTCATAAACTTAAAGACTTTAAGAGGAGTGAAGAATGGGATAGACAAAGAATATCCTTTGCATATGCTGAACTTTTAAACATCCTCCTTACTCCAATTTTCTTTTATTACTGGTAGTAACAGCACCATGTTGTGTAACAATTCAGATGCCATTGAAACCTACATTAGTGCTATTGAAGAGGCACAAGAAATATTTCTATTCCATAACAAAAAAGGCTAATCGCATATGGCAAGTGTAGGGTGACTGTACTCTCTGTAAACACATTTAGATCTGTAAAGGTAATGTCTACTGAGAAAATTTTCAAATAGCACATGTGGAAGAGATAGCTGTGGGTCTTATCCAATGAAGAGACATTTCTTGGACAGTCAGTTACTGTTCAAGAAGGTTGACGGCATTTCCAGCCTCTCACACTGCTCCTATCCAGACTAGTTGTCATGGGTGGAATATGAGATAATTCATTTTTAGACCAGTGGAATTAAGAAATTGGTGGGGCTTGGCCATATATATTTTTTCTATCCACCAGCTGTATAAAACAAATAGGACTCTGAGTTGGAAGTAACATGGGTCCTGAGTGATCACATAGGTTTACCCAACCTAAAATTCATTCATCATTTCAGATACTTACTGTTGATAAGCTACAGTCTACACTCTATATTCTATATTCTAGTTTTTGGACACTCTGCCAAGCCCATGTGAACAGTAGGCAAAGAAAGAATCAAAGTGGAAGCACACGTGACCCATACTTCCTGACACTTCAACACAAGGAGCGTGCTCAGACATGATCCCCTGGTTCTTGATCATCGAGCAATTTTCTGATAGCGTTGTCAGGAAGGATGTTGTTTCTGAATCTATTGGAAATCTAAGAGTTTCAAAGAACAGTTTAATTTAAAAAGATTATTGTACCTTGCTACTCATGTATGTGACATGGCACATGACTGAAGTACATTGCCTTGAAAGATTGCATGTGGTTGTATTTTAATATTAATGTTCTGCCTATTGTACAGCACATTGCATTGTGGTATTCTCATCATGAGGTAATTAAAATTGTTCATATAGCATGAGAAAGTCAGTGCCATGGACATCAACTCTTGATAGAAATGATTTTACAGCAAGATGGACATTTTTATTTTGTTCCCTACTCTTTACTTCTTTCATACAATTCCTTGGAGAACTGACAAAACTTCAGATTATGAAATGTCCCAACTAAAATATGACATGATAGTGCGAATTAAGGATCATAATTCTCATTTCACTTACCTGGATTCAGGTGGGAAATGGTTCTGAAGGCTTTGGAGGAACTTAGAGTATATTTTTATGTTTGATACTTTTACATCAGGAAAATTGTAATGTTGATCACAGGTGGGAATATCATATTTATAACTCAATTGTAATTCAGTCATTACTTGGGGGACAGAAAGTTCTCCAGGGAGTGTCACACATTTACATGATGTATTCCGATGCTCAGATCTGTATTTGTAAGTCTGTTTCAACCAAGAGATGTGTAAAATCACAAATGACTGCCCAATTCCCCACTGGGTGTACCGAGAAACCTTATAAATTCCATTTTCCCACTTATTAAAATTTAATGTTCTAATATTAATAGAGGCTGTGAACTAGGTTCTTGGCAAGATTTTCAGAAAGAAACTGAAAATTGGACAGTCTTGGCTGGTACCCAGCAATATTTTGAAATTAGGCCATCCCCACTTTTTTTTTTTTTTATCTTTTATGTCCCCTTTCCCCTCACACTTGACTGCTCTTTGATATCATGGCCATTTTACAACCTTCCTGGATGACCAGTATTTATGTCTTTGTGGGGCTGTTCTGTTCTCAGTCGTCTCAGAGGAAAACAAGCTCTTGGCCTCCAGTCAACTGTCACCTGTCCATCACCCCTCTTGTTTGGATGAATAGCAGCCCTCTGACCTGCTCTTAGTTCCATTCTTCTTACATTTTAACGTCTCCTTCAGACTGTATCCTGAATGCTGTTCCAGAACTGAGAGTCTGTTCATAGTTTGCCTCCTACTGTAACCTTTCAGCGTCTTTCCATTGCTCTCAGAATTAATCCTAACGTCCTGAACAATGTCATCAGTTCTGGATTGATTGTCTAGCCTGCAACTTATGGCTCTGTGACTTGACTTGTTCACATTTTGGTCCTATTCCACCATGGAATCTCATTATTTGTAGCAGTTATGCTCTGTAAAGTTCTCACAAACACTGACTTAATGAAGAGTGAATCATTGCTCCTGGAGGAATTGTTGAATTAGGTTTCTGCGAGCCTCCCATCATATATTGTCAATTGATAAATATTTATCCTTGTTTATGTGCGTTTCTGCCATAAAGCCCCTTTCTTAATATATATAGTTGATTTTTTAATACTAAACTCATGGTCAGTGGTATTATTTAAATCAGGCTTATTTCACTCATTTGTCCCATCAGGCACACCATAGCTTTCTTTCTTTCTTTCCTTTTTAAAATTTTGTTTATTTTTATTTATTTGAGAGCAACAGACAGAGAGAGAAAGACGGAGATAGAGAGGGAGAGAGAATGGACGGGCCAGGGACTCCAGCCACTGCAAATGAACTCCAGATGCATGCTCCACCTTGTGCATCTGGCTTACATGAGTCCTGGGGAATCGAGCCTCAAACTGGGGTCCTTAGGCTTCATAGGCAAGTGCTTTACCACTAAGCCATTTCTCCAGCCCTCCATAGCTTTCTTTGCACTTAGAAACACTAGGAGTATTTCAGCACTCTGAATGGGACTATTTTAAATAGTTGACAGCACCAAAGAAAGCACAAACAAGTGAAAAAATATTTTGTTATTTATTTATTTGACAGAAAGGGAGAGAGAAAGAGAGAGAGAGATTGAGAAAATGAATGGGCATGCCAGGGCCTCTAGCCTCTGCAAACAAACTCCAGACACATGCTCCACCTTGTGCATCTGGCTTATGTGGGACCTGGAGAATCAAATCTGGGTTTTTAGGCTTCATAGACAAATGCCTTAACTGCAAATACATCTCTCCAGCCCAGAAAACACGTTTTTAAAAGGTAGCCCTAAATGGGTAGTGAAAAGGCCAACTGCTCAGTGTGACGTCTGAAGGAAGTCCAAGGTCCCCTTGTTTGCTTTCTGTCAGAACAAAGTACACATTAAACGAGTCAGACATTTCATAACTCCATTGTTTGTGGATGACTAAAAAAGCAGAGTATTAATTTTCAGGTTTCAAATGAATTTTAGTAATAAAGTAAATTTGCAGATCCAGAATCCCTGAATAACAGGATTACGTCTTAGTGGAAAGGAATGTCTAGCAGACACTCATTTCCTATCGCCTTGTCCATCTTGTGCTGTTTGGCTAATTTCTACGTGTTAGAGTTGGGTCAACTCTTACCTATGTGTCTGTGAGCTCAGAGAGGTGGCTGTGGACCCTGCTAATTTTACATTCATCTGAAACACACATGGGGCTCTTACTCCCTTCCTAGTGAAAGGTTGAGGGATGACCATGTGATCCTGGAAAGAGGAAGACGGAAAGCGAGAGGGAAAAGAAGGTGTGTAAAGAGCTAGAGTGAGAGTGTGTTAGAGACAGAGAAAGGGAAGGAGGGAGAAATAGGAAGGAAGGAGGAGGGCAAGACCAGGGGAGTTCTCCCCTACCTTTTATCTTGACTTGAGATGGCAGACAACAGGGCGACCTCTGAGATCATGGTGATAATGCTGAGATGCTGAATCTGACCCCCTCCCCCCAAAATTTAAGCAGAACTGAAGTTTTTGGAGGATGTTGATGATCAGTTAAATTCATGAGCAAAGCCTTCTTGAAACATGAGATAAGAATTTCTTTTGCCAATGTAAGTAGGTTTAGCATGCTAACTAATTATTAATAACTTAAAACACCTGTATAGCATGCTATAGCTTCCATAAGTCTGGTTGTAAGGAATAAATGACAGGAAAGTAAATATATATGTATACATGCATATACATACACACCATCTGTTTATGTGACTGCATGTGACAATGTTAACTGTCCATGTTATATTTTAGGTATAGAATGTTTATATTAATTAAATATCATACCAGTAGATGTTTGCTACCTTTGTTTCTAATTAACAGCAAAATGGGGTGAGATGATGCAAAACCTTATAGGGTATTTTAATTTTACTTTATTTTATGCTTTTGCTTGACATCACTATTTCCTCAATATCTTTGTCCCTCTTAACTAGTTTCAGTTCAATGTTTTATTCCTGATTATTATGTGAGGCATTGATTACATTTTCATTTGCAGTATCAGGGTCATGATACTAAGGGAAGGAGATGCCTTGTGGATATCCCAAATGCGAAATGGCAACTTTTCACAAATTGAGATGGCATAAATTAAACAGGTTGTCAACTATTATAGTCATTCAAGGGAGTGTTTGTGACATTTTTGCTAGTTGAAATGTGGGGTAGATTGAAAAGTACTCTTGGGAATGTACATCTTATCCCTTGGGCTTGGGACACATGCGGCCTTGGCTGTGACATTCTGGAGAACCAGGCTTTTCCTATATCTTCAGACTATCTCTCAAGTCCAGAAACCTTTACACAATGTATTCTCAATAGACACTTATCCAATAGTAAGCTATTTCTGACGTGTAGAACACACACACACGTGTGCGCTTAGAAACACACAGTTTTAGAAGACTAATATTTGCTACAAGAATTTATAATTCTTTTCTCTATCGGGTTTTAAATAGTATTAGGTAACCCTGGCTCCTAATATTTCCTTGATTTCACACGTTTCTCTGCTAATTACATTGCCTGGGACCTGCTCTGAAGTGTTATTTGTCAGGTTTTGTAGAGAGATCAGTCACTTTCAGACACTGTTGTGGCTGCTGGTTCACAGGTGATAGCATTTAGTGACTGCGATTTTACTTTTTTGAGAGGCTGGCTAAGCCTCCCCATTCAGTGGGGATACACGGCCTTGCCAGCCTGCATGAGCACACACCGAGACCGTGAGCTAGTGTTCTTCGATTTCCAGATGATTCCTTTGAGGCATTTCTAGGATTCTGACACGTAGACTATCACAGAGCTAACTTTTCTCCCTTACACAAAATGTGGTTGAGTATATAGAATAAAAACATTTTTTTCTCAACAGAGATAATGTTTAATCCATTTATAAACATTTAAGTCTAATATTTTCATTTCATATTACTTTTCAAGGTGGGTTTTAACCAATGTCCTAAGTGGGAACTGGCTTCTATTTTTCTATACAATATACATGACCTTCTAAATGTGGTCCCTTTATTTATAATAAAATTAACACAAAATAACTTTAAACTGTTTAGGGTGCTGTGTGAGTGTGGATTTTGTTGTCATTATTAAATACAGTTTTCATCCCCGAATGCTGAAAAACATTGGGATAATTTTTTTCAACCCATTTTTTTAATGGAGAGCAATGGGGCCTTTGATTTTAAAATCAAAGAATTGGCCTTTTCTAGATTGGAGTGGTGCTTGATTTATGCTACTTTGAATCAACCTGTTAAGGATGCTTGCTAACTTCTGCTGTCCCCTGGGGGAGCTCTCATTTCCATATCAGGTCGTGTGTTAGGGTTGTCTGGTTAAGTTGCAGTGGAACAAACCGACCCTGAACTCACAGATGACAGGAGAGAAGACAGTCTTTGCTCAGGCTGTGTGCCCGTGTTTACTGTGGACCATCAGGAGCGAGGATTGCTCACTATTCCAGCTCAAGGATAAAAGCCAAAGGAGGCTCTGTGTGGGTGCCAACTTCCCCTGAAAAGTAGGCGTGGCTCATAAGACTTCTGAGAAATGATGAATTTCCCTGCGCTATTTCATTGGCCATAGGAAATGAAGCCACATGACCTGACAGGCAATGCAATCCTCCTTCAAGCCTGGAGAAAACTATGATCTTTGTCTTTGTTGTGAATTGGGTGGGTAAAGGGCTGCTTTTTTTAAAGCTTCTAGAGTATGATTATTTTAAAAAAGCTTATAGGGTTTTTAAAAATATTTAATTTGTTCATTTGAGAGAGAGAGAGGGAGAGAGATGCAGATAAAGAGAGAGAATAGGCAAGGCAGGGCCTCCAGCCACTGCAAATGAACTCCAGACGCATACACCACCCTGTGCAGCTGGCTTACGTGGGTCTTGGGGAATCAAACCTGGGTCCTTAGGCTTCACAAGCAAGTGCCTCCACTACTAAGCCATCCCTCTAGACCATGATACACTAGAGTAAGAGGCGTGACAAGCTGCCCCCTTGTTTCACCAGGGTTTACCTTTAGCAACTGAACTCTGTGGACAAAACTGTAAGTGAATAACACGTGATGGAGGGATTTCTTTGCACAATAGGTGAAAAATTTGCTTACATATATAAGTCTTGTTGTGCTTTGTTTCTTTGAGATAGGGACTCTCTCAGCCCAGGCTGGAGTCAAACTCATTATGTAGCCAGAGATTACTTCTCTACTCCTCGTGTTTCAACCTGCTCAGTGCTGGTGTTAGAGGTGTGTACCACCATGACTATTCTATATGGGGATCAAACTCAGGGCTTTGTGCATGCTAAGAAAACACTGTCAAGTGAGCTGTATCCCTAGCCCACATGTGTGAAATGTAAGAGAATTAAATTTGTTTAAACATCAGTGTGTCTCACTTTTATTACCTACACATGCTAGTAAGGTAAAAATGCTAAACTATGTCATAAAAAGGGTGACATATATGTTTTCTTGGCTTCTTTAAGAGGGGGTACGTTAACTGGGCATGGGGATGCCCACTTGTCTTCATATGAACTGGTAAGCAGATCTCAAGTTACAGGCTAGCCTTGAACCTCTCTGAAGAAAGCCAAGTGCTGGCGATGTGGCTAACATATCCTAACATGTCCATGGTTCAATCCTTAGGACTACGGCAGACAAAACTCCAAAATTAAAACATATTTTCTTCCCTTTTTTTTGACCTGAGTGTAATTATAAAAATATGAGGACCTGAATTCGGATGTCTAGAACCTGTGTCAAAGCTGGGTGTGGTGGGATGTGCCTTCAATCTCAGCACTGTGGAGCTAGAGATAGGAGGATCTCATGGGTTATTGGATAGCTTGTCAACCCAAATTGGTGAACTCCAGGTTCAGTGAGAGAGACCCTGTCACAAACAATAAAGTGGAGCACGACAGAGGAGGACATTGGACATCGACCTCTGACTGCCACATGTACACACACATGTATGTACATCTGTACACATATGAGCATGCATACACACATGCATGCACACCACTCACAAAAATCTGCAAAAATGCAGTGATTAAACAAAAATATCATTTTGCATCTGTTTAATAACCATTTACTGTGTTAGTATTTTTCATTGATACCATCTAGCCCACAGATTGCAAAGGTGGAGAGGGAGAGAAGAGGAAAAAGGAGGAGGAGGAGGGCTGAGGAATAGAATTATGAGACTTTCAAGGCTGCAGTTAAGAGTGCTTGGGAGGGCTGGAGAGATGGCTTTCGGTTAAGGCACTTGCCTGTGAAGCCTAAGGATCCAGGTTCAATTCCTCAGAACCCACATAAGCCAGATGGACATAGTGATATATGTGTCTAGAGTTCCTTTGCAGTTGCTAGAGGCCCTGGTTTGCCTATTCTCTCTCTCCCTCTTACAAATAAGTAAATAAAAATTTTTAAAGAGTACTTGAGGATTAGAATAGTCCAGGTTAGTACGCAGGTTTTATTTGTCTAAATATACAACAGAAAGGCCAGTTTCAGTGTAAGGAAATGTAAACCAAAGTAAAACAATTTTTATTTAGTGCCAATGATATGGGTATATGATTTTTTTAATCAGAAGTTTTGCACTCAAATGACCACTGTGTCAAGTAACATAATGAGTAGTGAGGTCAAGCAATGGATGTACTCCAAATTATTTTTTTCAAGTTAGTTCGTTACTTTTTTCTAATTTCAACACTCAAGATTTGTAAGCATTTACATCAGACATGTGAGGCCAGGCTTGTTTCTGTTGTATAAAATGTCACAAAGAGCCTTAACGAGTGGCCATTAGGCTTGTCTTCTAGGTGTTGTGTTTAGTTTCCAGGCACTCTGAAGGGAGCTCTCTATAACTCGGGGGGTTCTCTTTATCTCGCTGCCTTCCCGTGTTTGCAGATGAGCACGGTGGCGGGGCGGCTCCTGGCAGGAGCAGACAGCCCCCTGGCTGCACAGTGCTGGACTTCTGCAAGCGCCCTTCCTGGGCAGCGCTGGATTGAAGGGCTTTCTACAGAGCTGCGCCTCTCTTCACTGCAAGAGAGGAAACAGGAAATGACTCCAGTGACGGTTGCTGAACTGAAAGAAATGAATTAGACACATCCTAACTAGAGCCATCATTGTCTAGGGAGAAGGAGAGAGGGCACGAGGAAGGGTGCTTACCACTCCTACCTGGGAACCAACGTTGAGCACCTTTCCTCATCTACAGCTTTTTTTCTCCTCCTAGTAACAGTGGGTCTGTCCACTGAATGAATGTCTCTATTATTTCTCTTGGTTCTGTCCCCTTTCAAATTAATGGTAAAAATATTTTTACTTATGAAAAGTACAGTAGACTGGAAAGTCAAAAATAGTGTCTTTGACAGACACACACATTTTCTACTTATAAATCTGGCAAATAACACTGTAATAATAGCTGTGATCTCTGAGGTGCTATCCTGTGCAATATGCAGTGTGAACTGGGGCGGCTCCATCTAATACTGGACCATGAAAACGCGTTGGTACAATTCAACTGCAAGTTTTATGTTCTTAAATCATATTATTTTTATCATAACAAAGGAAATTAAGGCAGAAAACCAAGTTTCATCTCCATGAAAAAACAAAACACGACCTCCAAATAGCAGCTTCTGCTGATCTTCACGCTGACCTGGAATTCACTCTGTAGTCTCAGGGTGACCTCGAACTCACGGCGATCAACCTACCTCTGCCTCTCAAGTACTGGGATTAAAGGCGTGCGCCACCACGCCCGGCTTCCTTGAGTTTTTGTTTATTTATTAAAAAATATATATTTGGGAAGGGTGTTTAGAAAGTCATTTTGAACACTTACTTTGATTTATTCTGAGTCCCAGAAATTAAAAAAAACAAAACAGCATGAAATAGTTACTCTCGGGAAGGTGTAGAATCTATAACAAAATCAAAATATAGACAAAAAAAAATGCCAAATGAAAGAAAGCAGAATGTGACAAAAGGGAAATGAAGGAAGAGTGCCCTGAAGCTAAGGATGAACCAGTTACGAGTGTCTGTCAGTCGATTAGCAAACATCAGTGGGAGAGCTTCCTGCATCACGCAGAAATGAAACCTGATAAATAAAATCCAAACAAATATCAGTCATCTTAATAGAAAATATTTTTGGATACTGGAGAAATATAGGCATCAAAGGCATATTCTCATGAAAATCGCTTCTTATGATACAGATTTGGGGGAGTAATATAATTACTACCCAATGTGATAATTTTCTATTATTTTCTGGACTCAAAATATTTTAGGGATCTGGCTAATTACTATACATGCACTCAGTACTTAGATATGAGTCCTACTAAAATTTAGAAATTAAGAAATAAATTTCTAACTAAAATTACATGTTCTTCATTGGCCAGCGTTATTTTCATATTCTGATCCACCACAGCCAGGCTTCCAGGGGATAAAACTCTGTGTGCCCAGTTGTAATATGCACATTTTTCATCTCTTATGGTGATCGCCGTGAAAAGGTTTTAAAAGATTGTGTTCTTCAAAACTCAGGTTGAGAAATATTATCTAGCATCTGCCTGTGTTTATGTTGACTCTGATTTAATTGTGAGTCAGGTTTAATACCCTGGAAATCAGACATTTGTGTGGTCATGGTTCTGTTTTCTTTGGTGATCATCCAGTGAGTAATGTAGGGCTCCCAATACAATCGTTGACCGCACAACAAGTTTCAGCACCAGTGCTCTGAAAACCCTCTTTGTGGTCTGGTGGAGAGCTTCTTAAAGATTAAGATAGATTTGTGGCAACCAAAGGAATCTTGATGGTCAGCTAAAATTCAGTGAGGATTGGACCATGTACCATAAACTTTATCCTCCTTTCCAATGATTTTCAAATATGATTTTAGTGCTAGATTAGCGATAGATTCCCTTTGTATTTTTAACACATATTTCAAATTACTACAATAGATTTTCTGTGCAGTACTGCATGAACTCCAGGGATCTGAAGGCTGGCTTGGTCAAATGACTTTTCAGAATGTTCTGGCTATTAACATGCTTAATGTTGTAAGCCCGATGAAATAAGGAAGCTAGCAGAAAAGCCCAGCTCTCACTGCAGTCAGTGTGTTATATCTTGTTTTAATTTGTTCCTTGGAGTCTTTGCATCTTTGTATGCTGCTGGTGATACTGGTAAGGCAGATTTACAACATGGTCTTTCTACACTGCTCCATCACAGACTCATCAAAGACTGGACTCTGTAACTTTGGCCTCCCTTAAATACATAAGCAATCTTTAAATTATAAAAAAAAAATTGTTTACACTTCAGTTTAGATGAAAGGTTTAAAATCTACCTTCCCAAAATTTTTAGAACTAGAGGTTCCTAAAATATCAGATTCTCCTTCCCTCAAATTTTAGAAAAGTGATATTGTGCTTATGCGCTATGTTTCAAAATACTATCTACAAGTTCTGGGTAAAACCCTATGATCAAACAATGCAAAGCTTTTCAGAAAGTATATATTTACTCACAGTAAGTGATAACCATGAGTATCTTCCTCAATTCAAGTCAGATTTTTGTCACCCAAACTTTTGAAGAGCCTTGATATTTTGATGTTTTTTAGAGAGTTTTGGATTTCAGAATTTCTTTTTCTTTTTTGTTATTAGTTTTATTTTTTATTCTATTTTATTATTATTTATTTATTTTTTACAGTCAGTTTGGTACCATTATTAGGCTCCTCCGTGACCTACCCCCTCCCCTTGGCCCCTCCTTGTTGAGGTATATGGGTCATGCATTGTGGAGTTAGCCCACAGTTATGGATAAACTAAATGTCTCTGCATATCATGACCCAACATGTGGCTCTGACATTCTTTCCGCCCCCTCTTCCACAAAATTTCCCTGAGCCATGTTGGGTTCATTTTTGGTCTGCTTCAGTGATGAGGTGTTGGGGGCGTCTGAGGCTCTGGCTCTCTGATTTGGTAGGAGTTGATTTTTTTCTGTGCTGATCTCCTTCCCCCTTGTGCTGGTATCTAGTTCATCAGGAAAACAGCCCCCTGGCTTGTTTCTCCAATTTTTCTTAGTTTCAGCCAGGGCCCTTTTGAGGTATGATGGGGTGGCTCTCTCCTTAGGATCTACATCTATCTGAAAAAGAGAAGCAGATTCTCCAACGGAGAGTAAGTTAGCATCAGGACAAATGAGATAACCCCTTTTTTTTTTTTGTAGAGAATTTAATATGTGTCGGCCCTCTTGTAGCCCACAATTGATGGTAGCTTGATATTGGAGAGTGGGCTTATGTTTGGATCTGGTTCTGACTCGTTTCCCAGCTCCAGCTATTAACAATTCTATACTAGCTTCATTTTTCTGCCATAACCTGGTAGACTTTGGCACTTAAATATTTATCAATAAAAGAACCATGTGATCATTTTGAAACATTTAACCAGATGTTAAAAATATCTAAGATGTTTGGAAACAGTTATTACAATGCTGCATAAAGGCAGGTAAATGTGACACAACTAGTTTATTACAGATACAAGCAACTGTATTTGCTCCACAGTTAACAGAATGAGATCAAATTACATATTTCATTTTGAAAAACATATCATTAGAAAGTTGGAATAATGATATACTTGAAACACACATAATTACAACACTCTGCAGCTCTCTTAATTCCGCACCCCTGGTCCAAATCCTAGAAATTTACCCACTGTAGTTACTACTTTCTTGGGTCAAATTTCCCCTCTTGATTATTCAAACTAGCCTTTGAGCTTGCTAGAGATTATTATCTGCTTTTTAAAAAATCTGATAAGATTTAAATTTGTATTTTCAGCTAAATAATAAAACACTCTGCATTTCAGGATAGGTGTTAACCAGTGACGACTTTCCAAAGGTGCTTTGGAGAAACAATTACAACTACTGAATTCTACTCATACTTTGAGGGTAGAAAAGGGTCAGACTGAAAAACAGCATTTAGAGAAAATTTCTTGGAATTCACAGCCCCTGTGAGATATTCTCCTCCCACCTTCTCCCTTGCCTCTTATCTCAGGTATATGAAGAGTTCTTCAATGACAGTACTTGAGAGATGATAGCATCTAATGAACTCAGGTGTGTAACCTGTTATTGAAATGCTTAACAGGTAGAGATGGAATGGTCACGAAAGAAGCAACCTGAAGAAATATTGATTTTGCCCAAGGTCTAAGTCCATTCCCGAGAGCTCTTTGACAAAGAATGCATCAATGATCCTTGTGGGTTTAGTGAGGACAGAAGTGAGCGGAGGCTGCCCTGGGAATCATTATTGGTTTGACCTAATGTGATCATCTTCACAAGACTGAAAGAGCTTTAGCACAAAAGAAGCTGAGGTTGGCCTGAGGGAAAATTAAGGAATCGGGAATAGAACACATTTATCTGTCCAGAAGGAAGGCTAGGGAGAAGCCACAGAGTTGTGGGGCCTCTAAACAGCCTATGCAGAAGTCCCACAAACTAAATATCAGACATCCACCAAGCCTTTAAAGAGCTAAGTGCCGGTCCTACACCCTGCATTTATTTCTCCTAGCCCCTGTTACTACCCTCCTTCTCCTTCTAGCCACAAATAGGATGGAAAGGAACCCCCACCAATGGGAGAGAAGTATAAAGCATTAAGTTAACTTCATTTTGTAAAAATTTCTTGGGTCACCCAGGGAACGTAGAAGATATTACTTATATGAGCATTACTGGATCTAAGATTCAACCTGTAGAAATTTTCAATGAAAAATAACTTCTATGTAGGACTTTCTTTTGAATGAAATGGAAGGCTTTGATTCTTTTTTTTTTAATATTTTTTTCTCTATTTTTATTAATATTTTCCATGATAATAAAAAATATCCCATGGTATTACCCTCCCCCCTTTCCCCTTTGAAATTCCATTCTCCATCATATCCCCTCCCCATCTCAATCTTTCTACTTACATATATACAATACCAACCTAATAAAAGCCCTCCTCCCTTTCTTTCTCTTCCCTTTCTATCTCCTTTTTTAACTTACTGGCCTCTGCTACTGAGTTTTTTCCTTCTCACACAGAAGCCCAATCATCTCTAGCTAAGATCCACATATGAGGGAGAACATGTGGCGCTTGGCTTTCTGGGCCTGGGTTACCTCACTTAGTATAATTCTTTCCAGATCCATCCACTTTTCTGCAAATTTCATAACTTCATTTCTCTTTACTGCTGAGTAAAACTCCATTGTATAAATGTGCCATATCTTCATTATCCACTCATTAGTTGAGGGACATCTAGGCTGGTTCCATTTCCCAGCTATTATAAATTGAGCAGCAATAAACATGGTTGAGCAAGTATCTCTAAGGTAATGAGATGAGTCCTTAGGATATATGCCTATTCATTTGGAATCACAAAAAACCTCGAATATCTAAAATAATACTGAGCAACAAAAATAAGGCTGGTGGTATCACCATACCTGATTTTAACCTATACTACAGAGCCATAGTAACAAAAACAGCATGGTACTGGCACAAAAGCAGACTCGTAGATCAATGGAACAGAATAGAGGACCCAAATGTAACCCCATGTAGTTATAGCCACCTGATATTTGATAAAAATGCCAAAAATACTCATTGGAGAAAAGACAGCCTATTCAGCAAATGGTGTTGGGAAAACTGGATATATATCTGTAGAAGGATGAAAATAGATTCTTCTCTTTCTCCGTGCACAAGAATTAAGTCCAAATGGATTAAGGACCTTAACATCAGACCTGAAACTCTGAAACTGCTAGAGGAAAAAGTAGGGGAAACCCTTCAACATATTGGTCTTGGCAAAGACTTTCTGAATACAACCCCAATTGCTCAGGCAATAAAACCACAGATTAACCACTGGGACCTCATGAAAATACAAAGGTTTTGCACTGCAAAACGGTGAAGAAAGCAAAGAGGCAACCTACAGAATGGGAAAAAATCTTCACCAGCTATATATCTGATAGAGGATTAATATCTAAGATATACAAAGAACTCAAGAAGTTAAATAATAAGGAATCAAACAAACCAATCAAAAAATGGGAAATGGAGCTAAATAGAGAATTCTCAAACGAAGAAATACGAATGGCATATACGCATCTACAAAAATGTTCTACATCCCTAGTCATCAGGGAAATGCAGATTAAGACTACATTGAGATTCCATCTCACTCCTGTCAGATTGGCTACCATCATGAAAACAAATGATCATAAATGTTGGCGAGGATGTGGAAAAAGAGGAACCCTTCTACATTGTTGGTGGGAATGCAATCTGGTCCAGCCATTGTGGAAATCAGTGTGGAGGTTCCTAAAACAGCTAAAGATTGATCTACCATAATGCCCAGCTATAGCTCTCCTAGGCTTTGATTCTTAAATAGACAGTGTAATTACCCAATTCCTGCAGGACTTTTGGAATTACTAAGTTGTGGCAAAGACTGTGCAAGTGTCTATCCAGAGAAAGGGGAAACTAATTCCTAAAACAGATTATGGAGTAGAAATAAATAGGGTCATAGTTATATACTCTGAGTCATTTTAAAAATCAATGTGATGGTTGTTAAGTTTTATCCATTTTATAAAGTTTTTTAAATTATTTATTTGAAAGAGAGAGAGAGAGACAGAGAAGAGAGGGAGAGAATGGGTGTGTCAGGGCCTCCATCCAGTGCAAATGAACTCCAGATGCTTGCACCACCTTGTGCATCTGGCTTTAAATGGGTACTGGGGAATCAAACCTGGATCCTTTGGTTTTGCAGGCAAGTGCCTTAACCACTGATCCATCTCTACAGCCCTTGACTTTTATCTTTTTCCTCTCTATTTTCTTTTAGTAGGCACATAGCTTTTCCTGTTTGCTCATAGACAGTTTTGTTGGTTACCTTGGTGAAGAGATATTTACCTATGCTCAACTTTTTCACCTTCATATTAATAACCCAGCCCTCTCAATCATTCCAGGGAAACTAGTCTTACAGACCCTCAGTGACCTTCTGTTTGCAGAATGTGCAACACACTTTTCTATTTTCTTCTTATTAGCCTCTCAGCAGTATCTGATCCAGAGGATTATCTTTTTGGAAATGCTTGTTCATTTTTAAAAATATATTTTTTATTCTTTTACATTTTCATAAGTGTATATAATGTAATTTTATTTTTTTATTGGCAACTTTCATACATGAGTATAATGTAATTTGGCCATAATCCCCTCCCAGTACCTTATTTTGTTCCCTGCCATTACCCCTAATATTACCCTTTCTCATCCCTTCTCACTAACACCCTTCTTCTTCCTGTTTAGTCCCCATTTCATTTTCATGTCCTTAAGAAAAAAAAAAAAAAAACATTTTGAGTTCAATTAGGGCTTCTTGCATGATCATGGGTAGAAGGTTATCCACTAGTTGCTCTGAAATGTTCTAACGTTATTTTCATTCTGTTATTGAGACCTCTTCTCAGGCTTCTATTGACTCTTCTACTTCTTGACCTCTTCCACATCAAAGGGACCCAAAGCTCTGCAACAGGTCGCATCTCTTTTCTGTATATTAGGTTGCCTCCTTTGGGTCCATTGCTCTGTTAGCTCTAGTGAGATTGAGATGGCGTCAAGTTTATGTCACCGCTCCTGAGCGTTCCTCTATGCTGTGGACTTTTGTGTAACTGTCCTCCTGAGCACATTGTGCATGTGGCGTCGACACAAAGGTTAACATGTTCACGAAGGAGTTTTCCCTGGACTCTGCTCTCTCTCTGTCTCGCCTGTCCCTTTAAATCTCAGATCTAGGTTGTCATCATGTCCTATCAGGTTCACCTTCGATATTCTTTGTGAATACACAGCCTGTCGTCTGGAATAATCAAACCAATATTGTTGGTAAATGTATATAAAGAGGATGTTCCAGGGTGAGACTAGCAACTTCCCACTCTGCTCTTCCAGGGGTTTGATCCCTGTCTGTACCTCAAACATCACCTGGCTGTGTTCCGGCAGACATGCCTTCTCTGGCTCTTGTCCCATGCTAAGCTTTTTCACTCGATGCCTTTTTACATGTTGGTTCTTCTGTCAGGACATTTTCCTTGTCCATTTGCTTATTGTCTTTTCTGTTATCTTTGTTCTTCCCTGTAGTGGACAGCTTCAGGTCGCTGGGATGAGCTTCCAGACCAGACAGTTTGTGGGAAGAAGGGATTTATTGAAGCTTATGGCTAGAGGGGACGCTCATTAATGGTAGGAGAAGCTGGCCCCCTTTCACTAGTCTGGGCAGAGATAGAAAAGCCACCCACAGCATAAGCAAGCACACTCCAGGAACCCCAAGCACACCTCGGGGCGGGACCCCAGGTTCTGCCCATGGTGACACCCCTTCCAGTTAGCCAGGTGGAGATCTAAGTTACAAGCTTCAATAAAACTCCTATATCTATTGGAGGATATCCATTCAAACTACCACATTTCCCTAACCCAGGATGTGATGTACACTCTTTCCTGTTCTTTCCTGTTTCCTAATAGCACTGGAAGACAGGTGCTTAGTATTTACCTGTGAATGTTTTGTGATCGAATTAAATAATTCCAACTCTTAAGGCTTAAAAGATAAATAGACAATAAATAAATCATGCTATAAATAGAAAGAGCTCTTTGAGGCCTGGTAGATACTCACTCCAAAATCCTGACTCAGTCACTGTGGCAAACCAAGTTAAAAGATTTTTTTTTCCCTACATACTTTTCCCTTATTCCCCATCATACAGCTTCTGTGTTCATTAAGAAAAAAACAAATGACATCCCACAGAAATAAAAATGTAGGAACATATATTTCTACATTAAGTTCAATATGACAAAAAACACTTATAATTTCAAGCAAATGGTCTCTCCCCAGTAACAGTGCCCTTTTGATAAAATTTCACTCCACAGGAAATCCATTACAATAAATATCTGTTCCAGCGTCTGTCCATTTAGCAGTAATTCTCTTTACGTTTGGTGCCGCTTCCTTGATGAACTGTCCTAGGGTCCCTCCTCTCCTTCCCTCTGAGATTTCCTGTGTTTTTCCTTTGTCTTGAGTAGTTGCTGTTGTCATGGTAGCCTTGCTAATTTTGCTTATATGTTTCTTCATATTTTCCCACAACCTTTGAAAAGACTAAGCTAAATATGTGCCAATGGCTATTTCTGACTTCATGTTGTAGGCACGAAATATTTCTTTCCTTAGCCTCTTGAAAAATGTTAAATGGTTGTCTCAGCACCATTGATTGAGACTATTTGTTTATTCCCAAGGCTGGGAGTTAAGGCCATTCTATTTTGATAGAACTATTTATTTAAAATAAGCTTGAAATCAAAGACATCTCATACAGTATGCACGGAATGCTGTTTAACCCAAGTAATCCGAAAGTAAATAATTTGTTGGATTACTCAGTAGATTGAGAAAATGAAGGTAGGATTCGGGGGTATTTGTTTTGTCCTTTTCTTTTTAATTACTCACTAAGTAAGTGCTTGTGCTATATGAGTTTAGGGGAGAACAAAGTTTTGTTGAAAAGAAATGGTATTCTGTTAGTGACCTTCAGTAGTCATAAGAAAGAGCAAATCACACCTTTAGCTATGTTGGGGTAGTTTGATATCCATGGGTACCCGGTGAAGCATGTCTAAGGACTATCTATCACCCACCCCTCAAAATAGCTGTGCCGTCAAAGAATACCATTTCAACTCTCTGGGCTCCACTTTCGTTATTTATTAAAAACAGGAAAAATCTCTCATGTCCTCTCTGGCTTTAAAATAGATTTTTTTTTCTTCTGAATCAAGCAAAAATTGTGATAGCAAAAGGACAAGATACAAATCAATTTAGCAGGGGCTAGGGGACCCCCATGGGGTCTATTCTGTGATTCCAATGGTAGAAGTGCCCTCCTTCCCCTTTTGGATCAAACATTAGCGTCCTTCTAAGCTGATGAAATGCCATTTTGTTTCATTGGGTTTTCATTCATGGGAAACATGCCACACAGATCTTGGACTAAAGTTATTTTATTGTTTTGGATGACATAACACAATACAAATTTTTGTTCCTTATTCTTGCCTTTTCAGTGGAGTTTTTGAATTGCTAATTTTGGTTGTCAATTAAAAATATCTCTCCGTAGCCCAGCTGCTTGTGGCCCCATGTCAGCTACACACCCGCCCTCCTTGGCAGTCAGGCTTCTGTGGTTAGGCTCTGAGAAACAATGCTTATTTATTTAATTTCCCTAGTTAACAAGAAGAATCTTGATCATTTGTTCTTTCTGGTAAAAGGAAGGGAATAAGCTCTTCTGAACTGAATGTTTATATCACTCCCAAATTCATGTTCTAACTCCTAAATGGGATAGTATTTAGAGATGGAATCTTTGGGAGGTCAAATGGGATTAGGTGAGGTCTGAGGGTAGGGTGCACATGATATTTAGATAGAAGAAGGAAGACAGCGGGGGGAGGGGGCTCCACTTTTACCTTTCTACTCCCAACCCCCCTTCTATGTGAGAACACAATGGAAAAGCAGACATCTGCCAGCCAGGAATCGAGCCCTCATTAGGAACCAAATGAGCTGTCACCTGATCTTGGTATCTTCAGCCTCTAGAACTGTGAGAACTAAATGCCTACTGTCTTAAACTAATGGGTCTGTTATATTTTATGATTACAGCAGCCTAAACAGATTGACACCAAACGCTGGAGAACATCTAAACAGACTGTGAGATTGAACTGATTGATCCAAGCACAATAATGAAAAGCTAGGAGAAAGTATTAGTTGTAGGAGGTCAGTACCTAATCACTTCTTTGGGAGACATTTAATCCTAATACAGAAAGTCTTAGTTGGACCAACCACATACAACCACAGTTAATGGGCTATCAGCTCTTAGACTACTTCGTGAAACCCTTGTAAATGTGAAACAGGCAGTGTAAGTAAAATTAGAGATCATGGATTTTAAAAACTCATTGTACAAAAAGCAGTGAAGATTGAGAACACCAGATGAGTTTAAGTGAATTTGAGTAAAGGTGTATAGCACATTAATAAAGGAGATTTTGGATACTTGAAATAGATTCTTAATGTACGGAACACTTGCTGAGAGCCTCAGACGTTTTGAGGAGTTGACAACATGTACAAAGCGTACCTTGTTGCCACACTCAGAGAAAGCTTACCAGGCTCACTGGCTCATTAATTTGACCTATTACGGCATTTCTTATGTTCTTGCATTCCTATGACCTCCTTGAAGGCTCATTTGGCCTTGAAGCCCCACAAGGTGAAAAAAAAAATCTCAAAATTAATCAAGAAGTTACCAGAGTGCTTTCACGCAGGCTTAGCAAATTGTCAGCTTATCCTTGAAAGAATGGCCTCTATCAGAATCTTTCTCCCTATGATGATGGCAGAAGACAGACAAGGGGATTGTGAAATTACTGCCAAGGACTGAGCTTCCTCCATAATTCTTGTCCATCTTTCAGCTAGACACAGAAAAATGTGGAGTCCAAGTATTTAGACAATGTCAGATGAAGGGATACAGATCAACTCATTTCTGAGAGGTTCTTGGTGAGGTCTGATTAATGGAACCCAATGGGCAAGCAAAGTGTCTTTCATTACTTGTAAGGAAATCAAAGCTGATTCAACCTAAGGGATACAAATCCACATGAAGCAAATAAGATCGCTTACCATGCATTTCTATTTCAAAGTATCACAATAATCTTGGAGGTGTACTGTCTGGAATGCATAGGACTTAATGAGAGAGTGACTATTTACCTAACTATGAATATTTTGACTTATGTTAAAGATGTATACATATGTATGGTACTGTTTTATTTCCCCTCCTACAAAATAGTATGTGTAGGTAAACAATCACATGCAAATAGATCTGCTTTGATGAAAACAACAGCAGTACAATTGTTTTCCCAGATGATAGATGCTTGCTCCTGACATGGTGTACTCTTTAACCTGTTTGTTATGTCTGAGAAATTAATGCTTGCTCGGCAACTATAAACTAGTGTCTGTAAGTGGGAGCTGCTCTGGCAACACCGTCTGAGTCATTAGAAGGGTAGACCAGTTGTTCCGTCCTTTCTGCATGACTGAATTTCCTTAATGACCAATTCATCGTGTGTCTCCAAGCGTGACACCTGAAAAGCCGTGATCACTTTAATGAAGGATCCATTAGTCTTTCAAGAATGTGAACATGTGAAGTTGAAAAAGCTATTCAATAAGTTATCTCCTTGAGAGGACTCATCATATTGTGGAGCACACTTATACAAGATATAAGTTCCTCTTGCATGTTTAACTGAACAGAATGGTTTTAGAGTCACAGTGGCTGACCCCAAGAAGAACATGGGCTCAGTTTACTATTTTTGCTATTTTCATGAAAATCACTCAGTACCATTTTTCTTTGCAACCCACATTGATTTATATATATATATATATATATATATATATATATATATATATATATAGTGTGTGTGTGTGTGTGTGTGTGTGTGTGTGTGTGTGTGTGTGTATGCACAGAACACTCTTCCTTAGAACATAAGCCATTGTGCCATACTCTTCCTGTGTTCTTTGAACCTTGGCCGCACAGTATCGCCTGAATTCCATGATCAGAGACAGTCACCCTGCTGTTGTGTGCAGTGTATTGCTTTATACAAAGTTCTCTGCTGCCATGGCAAGGGACTCTCAGGAGACAAAGCTCAAGAAAGACCCTGAAGATCACCTCTTGATATATTTATTCCCACATTTCACTGGTGTAGTTTCAAACCTATTCAAAAGTCTTCCTGTTTGAGCTTCTAAAATTTAGCATATCCTCTGCTGAATCTAGAGAGCAAAAGATATAATTATAATACAAGAACTGCCCTTGCTCTGCACATTAACCCAGTTATAGGAAATAGGACTTTTTCAATATGAAAACTAAGGCTTTCCCCCCCCACATATTTTTTATTTCACATATTTAAAAATAATGCAATATATCAGGAATTAATTTTAAGGTCGTCAAGTGTGATTCATCACAATAAAGTCACTTTTACCAAGGAAAATAACTCTATACACTTTCTATATCATAGAAGAAGAAATAAAGTATATTTCATTTTAACATAGAAATACAATTTGGTGTCGCAGTATAATTGGATTAGTGCTATACGAAAGCAAGTCATAATAAGGTTTTATTGCATTTTCCCCTAAAGTTGCATAATAACTACCAGCTTCCTCCAAAGCACTTACCTGAAGAATCCTCTGACTACTTTGTGCTCTGAGTTTATTCTATATGCCATTGAACATGTTCACTGGGGGTGGGGATGGAGGGTGGCTTCTTATACTCATAATCCTTTTTACAAGCTTAGGATTCAGATACTGATTATTTAACCAAAATTGGAGTTCAAAGGTAAGTCCAATTAGTAAAGTTTATAGTTAGCTTTCTACTCAATTTTGTCAAATCTCACAGAGTAGAGACTAATATTTTTAGTATATGAGTGGTGAAGGCACTACAAATATTGTTATGGACCAGGGTCTTGTTTCAGCTGCATATCTTGGATACACACATGTCTGGCTACGTCTGAAGACTCACAAGACCCTGCCCACTTGTTTATAGATGAAGGATATGCCTCAATAAGAAGGTTTATGAGATAAGAAGGAAGCATGGATTTTGATTTGACCATGGAGTCTTGTTACTTGCAGCTGACTTGTGATCTAGCCTCACTGTTACAAGATGTAGGGGGAAGAGGGCATTCGGAGTGGGATAAGGATGAAGAAGAAGAAGTTAAAATAAATCCGAGGCCACTTATGTTATGGTAGGTTTTTGTGATAATGAACAAAGTATTTAGTTATCCTCCATTTTAAAATTACTGAAATAGGTCTTAGCAGCATTTGCTTCCTTTGGTATTTAATGGTTGACACCGCATTTGTTTTGTTTAGCATTTGGTTTTCATTTGTTTTGTTTGCTTGTTTTGGGTTTGGGTTTTTGAAATGAGGTCTCACTTGTGAAGCACTGGCTGGATGTGGAACTCCCTGGGAGGAGACCAGGCTGGCCTTTAGCTTGTGATTCTCCTGCGCCTCTGTTCTTCTGAGTGCTGGAATCACAGGGCATGATCCCACCACACCTTGCTTGGCTTTTGGTATTTTGAGACAAGGTTTCACTCCATAGCTTATGCTGTCCTCAAACACGTAATACCGCTTCCATGTTCTTAGTGTTGGGATGTATGCCACCATATACTGTTAACGGATGATCAAACTCTTAAAAGACTTTTATTTGCTTTCCATTTTAAAATAGCTACTTTGTAGATATTTGCTTGCTTATGACTAATCATTCCTGCAAGTATTGAAACAATAGGAAAATGCTCTTCTCCACTATGAATATTTATAGGTGTATGTAGAGTATAAGGTTGGCCAGGTTCCTCACTTTCCTGAGTCTAACCAAAAAGCTGTGCCATATATCCTCTAATGTTAAGTTATATATATATATATATATACTGTATATACATATATATGTATATACAGTTTGGATCAGCAAAGTCTTTGGGAGACTATCACCTTCATGGCTCATGGTTAGCAGCAACCCTATCTTAACTCTCTAGGTTCCTGTAGCACATCTTCACTCCATCACCACCCTATTGTTGCAATCAAAAATACCTCCAAGCCTGGCATGGTGGTGCACACCTTTAATCCCAGTGCTCAGGAGGCAGAGGTAGGAGGAGTTCTGTGAGTTTGAGGCTGGCGTGTGACTGTATGGTGAATTCTAGGTCAGCCTGGGCAAGACCGTACCTCGATAAAACAAACAAACAAATAGACAAAGAAAAATATACCTCTAGACATTGCCCATGTCCTCGGAGTAGAATGTGAGTAAGGGATTAATGCAGATTGAAAAATCACTGCTGTAATGTAGTCATTCAAAACAGAAAGTTTCAAGGAAAAACATATAGTAGAATTGACCATAAAGTTATTAAAATAATCCTGCTTTTTCAATACATACTCTAGTTAGCTCCTGAAGTATTTTTTTCTTAACGTGTAAAAGTGATAGAAACTTATAATTAAAAGCAATGTTGGTTGTCACTAATGCCATTTATTGAAGCCATTCTGGACCCCAGACATTTGTGTTAAGCCCTTGTGCAGAGTTCCCCTGACTTCCCTTAGCATCTCATTGCAATTGGGGATTGCTTTCTCTTTCAGAGGAGGGCTAAAGATGCAAAACAACTTTCTCAAAGTCACATAGCTGGTTATTGACATATGTAGTCTTGAAGTCCACATCAACTTGAGGTTTGGAAGTTTGTGATTCAGTCAAGGTCTCTGGAGAACAAGGACATATATACATATGAAAGTAGGAACGTCAATGAAGAATGATGAGCTTCGTCCAGACTTTATGTCGGGTCTGAGGGAATAAGGAAAGGAAGAAGTTACTATAACCCAGAAAGAGTGGCCATTGCTTTGGGGAAAACTGTTAGACAGGAACAAGGTAAGATACAGTCAACTGAAAGCCACCAGGCAGGAAGGTGCGCAGGGAGGAAGCACATCAAGAATTCCCCTCTTTCCCTTCTGTTTTCATCTTGAGGACTCCCAGATCTAACAAGAAGCCACAAGGCAAAGAGGCTAGTTGCTGTTGCAGGTATAGAGAGAGGTCCACTCTTAGGGCTGAGTAAGTGATGGAGCCAGGAATAGATCTGGAGGGCTAGAAGGAGAAACTTCTTGGCCATCTTGACCTGAATACACTTGAAATATTTAAGACATATTGTTATGTTTTTGAGTACTTATGCAGGCCATGATAATGCCCTTCTGTAAGAAGGTGCCACATAGCCGGGCGTGGTGGCGCACGCCTTTAATCCCAGCACTCGGGAGGCAGAGGTAGGTGGATCGCCATGAGTTCGAGGCCACCCTGAGACTCCATAGTGAATTCCAGGTCAGCCTGGGCTAGAGTGAGACCCTACCTCGAAAAACCAAAAAAAAAAAAAAAAAAAAAAAAAAAAAGAAGGTGCCACAGTAAGGTCTGTAAACTTTTCCTGGGAAGGGTCTCGTATCATCTATGCTTTAGTCTTATCACATGCTTTAGTCTCTTTGGGTCATATGATGGTCTCTGCTATGGCTACTCAACTCAGTTGTTGTGTGGCTAAGAAGGAATGAGAATGAGTCCAAATTAGGATTTTTTAAAAATCTGAATGCCTCTCTACCAAAGAAATCACAAAGCCAGGAGTCATAATATGCTAAAATTTTGTCATCATTTCCTCTCTCCCTCCAACCCCAAATACTAAAAATCTGTTTAGCACAGTTGCTTTATCCACATTCCCACCATCCTATCTAGGTTTTAGAAAGCTGAAGCACTCCTGGAATCAGATTTCTAAATTAGAAATTTTTTTTTTATCATTTCAACTGTCTTTTTGCAACAATAGTTACTTGAATGACTAGTTACTTGGTATTTAACATAATTTTAAAGCACAAAACAGTGTTTTCTGGAAAGTGAGAAAAACTAAATGAAAGGGATAGAATTATTGTCTATGAGACCAGTGAGATGTTGGAAAAATTAGGCATGTGATAATGCATGTGGAAAGCAGTCTACAAATCATAATTATAGCATCTGCTAAATAATCATCATTAAAGTTGGGCCAATTTAAAAGAAAACAGGACCACTCAACTTCTGGGCTGAAGCTATTCTGGTGAGATGGTTGTACTATGAGGCTTATATTTTGTAAAGGGATAAGGTTTATCCTAGGAACAGAGCTACATACTTTGATAAGACTTCCTTTCTTCCTTCCTCTCTTTCTCCAGCCCTTATTTCTTTCCTATATATAGGTTAAAGTAACACTGCCTTGACTAACACCTGACTGCATGTTCCTGGGCTCCATCTTCTCTCTGTCAGATTTCTTTAGCCATCTCTGGCTTCAACCTAAGCCTCAATTTCATGAGTGGTTCCATCATTCCAGTGAGCTGTCCTGGTGCATGCCTTGGTATTCTGAGTAGGACATGCATCTTTTCCTTCCTTCTCACACTTCCCTATTTAAAAGTCCACCTGGAGGGCTAAAGAGGTGGCTTGGTGGATAAAGCACTTGCCAGGCAAGCTTGAGCATGTGACCTCAAATCCTCAGACCCTCCAAACTGAAAGGTATGGTGAGCTTCTGAAATCCTAGATGCTGATGGACAGTGAGAAGGGAAGTCGAGACAGAGCCTCCAGGAAGCTAATGGACAACACAGCGGTGAGCAGTGAGGAAGAGCCTGCCTTGACCACGGGGACAACCATGACTGACACCCACAAGTTGCCTCATTGACTCATGTGTGCCATGGCATCTGCACATTCATACTCACACACATGAACATGTGTGTATACATACACACACTCTCACCATGACTGACGCCCACAAGTTGCCTCATTGACTCATGTGTGCCATGGCATATGCACATTCATACTCACACACATGAACATGTGTGTATACATACACACACCCTCACACCCACACCATATACACATATACGCACCCAGCAAAAAACAAAGAAGTAGTCCACCTACATAGTGGACTTCATTGACACCTTGAAGAGGCTTGGGTGGCATTGCAGCACAAAGTACTTATAATTATTATTAGGTAAACTAATATATTCCAAAGTTCCTTAAGAAAGTCTGTTTTGCAGTCTCTCACCTCCAATGCAAATTTGCTTCTTAGACAATCTCTCGCTCTCTGTTCTTGGGCCCCTGTATATATCATCTCTTCCGATAGATATGTTCTGTTTTTTTAATATTTTATTTTATTTATTTATTAATTTCACAGAGCAAGAGGGAGAGAGAGAATGGGTGCACCAGGGCTTCCAGCCACTGTAAAAGAACTCCAGATGTGTATGCCCCCTTGTGCATCTGGCTAACGTGGGTCCTGGGGAATTGAACCTAGGTCCTTTGGCTTTGGAGGCAAATGCCTTAACTGCTAAGCCATCCCTCCAGCCCAGATATGTTCTGTTTTATTAAGGCTTTCATTCTGGATCTCCTAAGCCTAGCTTTGCATGTCACACTCCTTCATGCCCTCTGCTTGGCAGCTGGCAGGGCAGTCTACTTGGTTCTTACTTCCCTTCCTCCACCTTTGGTAAGAGGAAGGGAGGAGTCAAGTGTGCTATTTCTCCTCTGGTGTGAATTAACGTTCTTGAGAGGAGAGTCTTATTTAGTTTTCCTTTTTCTTTTTAAAGTCTTTGTCTTGGCCTTCTAAAGAATGAATTATAACTTTTGAATCAGTAGCACACAAAAATTTCACAGCTTAATAATTTTTTGTTTTAAATTATTTTAGTTTTAAAATATTTTTAGTTATCTATTCTTTAATGAATGAATTCATTTTTATTTGAGACAGAGAGAAAGAGAGAGAAAGGGTGCACCAGGGCGTCTAGCCACTGCAAATGAACCCCAGACACATGTGCCATCTTGTGCATCTGGCTTACATGGGACCTGGAGAATTGAGCCTGGGTCCTTAGGCTTCATAGACAAGTGCCTGAACCGCTAAGCCATCTCACCAGCCCAGTTATTTATTTTTGACTGTGACTGGGACTGTACAGAGATGATGAGACCCCAAAACCATGAAGTGCAAGTGAAGGCCAAGAAGACAGCCAGGATACCTCATCCTCAGACTTTTGTTTAGGATTATACTCCTAGAAAAATGTGGGTACAACTAAACCACTTAAGTTGAAACCACCCTACCAGTCTTTCAAAAATTGCATTTTATTCATAAAGTTTTTCCTTTTCTTTTATTAACCTATCTCTTCCATGGCTGAGAGCAAACAGCTAAATGAGTCCTTGGAGAACTAACTCTTTCTCACATCCCTTATATGTCACATGATGTATATAAGATGAACTTTGTCCTGTGTAATTCCCCCCACCATTTGCAAACTGCATCATAAGCCTGGACAGGAGAAAATATTTTTTCTAACAACAGTTAGATGTACGGAGAACTGACCTGGTATGTTTAATTCCTGAGACGCTGAGTGTAATCATGATGGCCTAGCTGAAGAGAACCAGGGGCTGGCTCTTGTCTTTCTCTCACATCTTTGGCCTGTTTAGATATTAGTCCCTGGAACAAGCCAAGACCATTGAATCAGGCTGGACTTGACAAGAAATAATGTGGTAATATAAATGGAATAAACCTGAAAGCATAACAATTAAATCAAGCGAGTACGGGAAAAAAAGACACAGAATATTTTGGCTTTTATAAAACATTATTTTAAGGAAACTATGTTCCTCATGGCCTAAGGAATCCTAAGTACATTCCTTTTAGGAATAAAGGAACTCTATTAGCACCACATTGATGTTATGGAAACTCATAGAGGAGAAATTCTGATTAAAATTAATTCCTCTTATCATAAAGGCAAAAAGGCAGTGAGCCAAAGTAAGGGTAAATGAAGTACATACCTTAGGGAAGAGTGCTTTCAGATGATCAAAATGCGAGTCCATAAGGGGAGGGAGTCGGAATGGTTTATTTAACTAGGGCAATGAAACTTAAAGGTAATCTACGCAACACTTTCAAAATAACCTAAGGTGCAGAACCCTCCAACAACTGAGGGTTTTAACTGAATGAATTTAACACTGAATGTATTTTAATTTATAACAAAAGGTATTACCCCAAATATTGACTAATAAATCAAGTCCACAGACAAAAAGAATTCTAGAGCATAAATCCATAGAGAAAAGTGGATGATAAGTACCTATCCACAGGCACGATTGAAACCGGGTTGTTCTCGTAGGCCTTTGAATCTTGTGGCTAGCATGGACTAGAAATCACCAGTAAATCTCTTACTGAGGGAAGCTCAAAAGATTTCTCTATAAAAATTCAAATTCAACTCAATTCTATGAATATTTTGAAGGGTAGATGGCTTCTGGGGTCTCTTTATGAATACGAGCCGGATTTTCAGAGTTCATAGTTTTTATTGCTGCCTACTTGGTCAACAAGCATTTTGATTATAGAAGATTTGTATACTTTAAAAAAATTTTTCTTACCTGACATTCTAGGAGCCCCTCTTTTTGGGCAATTTTTCCGTTTTTCTTACTTAGTGTAATCGCTTAGTCTATGCGGCGAGTGATATTTTATGGAACTGCGAGTGCTTCGTGAAGGCTACTTACTTAGTGTTATCATCCTCTTGGGTTGCGTCCTAAATCCCTGTTTTAATGAGGATTTCAAGGACCACGGAGGTTTCTGAAATGTTCAGACTAAAGACAGTGCTTCATTTCCGTGGTTCAGATCTCGAAAACGTACCCAGGAATGAGAGGCGACAGCTCCCCTATTGCCCATGTCTGTTGTGTGCTTTACTCATGAGGCACTGGCACAAAGACAGGCTGCACATATTGCTTTTTATGTAACGTCATTTTACCTTCACCCTCACACTAGCTGCAGCATCCATTATCACCAGGTAACGAGGCGATCGCCATTGCCTCCCTAGCGGAAGCCAGCGCCATCTCTCCCCTGCTTTCACCTTTTCCCTTGCACCTCACCGTTCACACAGCCACCAGAATGGTCATTTAAAAGCATGAGACAGATTTACCTTAACAAAGGCATTCTATCATATTTAACAGAAAATTCAAACAGAACTTGATCCCCACTACCCCCTGACACCATCTCACAATAATATCTTGCCTGCTCATTATACCCCGGGACCACAAGCTTTGTTTGCGTCCTGGCTCATGTCAGCCTTTTTCTTGATGGTAATGACTCTTTTCCTCAATCATTCTATGTCCACCCATTCACGTCACCTAGATTCCACTATTTGAGGCTTAGTGCTTTTATATTGTGTTTCAGTGATGATCAAATACATGACTTCAACTATCTAGTGGGAAGAGCTATTTATTTGGACTCTTGAGTTCAGTGAGTTCATTCCATGGCCAAGCAAGGCCTTATGTGCTTGGCTAAAATGTCAAGTGACAGGGATGTGTGACGGAGACACTTTACCTCATGATGGACAGGATGCAGATAGAAATATAAACGAAGGGTCAGGCACATGATGCCTCCAATAATCCACCCTCCAGTGACATATTTTCTCCTGTAAGGGCCCATTTCCTAGAGTGTTCAGAGACTCTTAAAAAAGTGCCAATAGCTGGAGAACCTAGGCCTTAACACGTGAGGCTGTGGGGAACATTTCATATTCAAACCGTAGAAAGTTTATCCAGTTTAAACAAGCATACTGAATGAACAGGCCAGGTTTGATCATCTGTTGCCTTAGAGTCTGGGATAGTGTTTGATATAGTGGGGTGCTCTCAATGAATAGTTGTTGAATGGAAAGCAACCTTCTTTACATTTTTGACTTGGGATATAAAACGAGGGGCTGGAGAGATAGCTCAGCTGTTAAAGGTGCTTGATTTCAAAGCCTGATGACCCGGGTTCAGTTCTTCAATAACCTTGTAAAGTCAGATGCAATAAGTGGCACATGCATCTGGAGTTCATTTGCAGTGGAAAGAGGTCCTGACTTGCCCAAATTCATTCTCTTTGTCTGCCTCTTTCTGTCCCTCTTTCTCTCAAATAAATACGTTTTTTTTTAAAGACTGTAAACAAATTATAAGAGATCCAGATCTACCATTAATTCAGTTGGTTGTGTTATCATGTAGATAATGAGATAAAATGTATCTTCCTTATAATTATATTGAATATCTTTAATGTGCTTCCATTTTTTAAACAATGAATTTCTTCTGGTATTCTTGAACTAAAAGTAATCTGATAACTGTTCATCATGAATTGTTACATTTAATTTGAATGGTGTATTGAACTTTTGGCATCAGAGCAGATTATTTTATCTTTCCATTCTGTCTCCCCAGTTTCTGTTGTACTCAGACTTAGCTATAATTTTTAATTCTTAAGGCATAATGTCTTAAAGCTCTGAATACTTCTGGTAAGTGTACTGAAGAGGTTTGCTCTTTAGTTTGTGGCGTCTGACAAGGAAGCCAGCAGATTTTTTCATGCCTAAGGGCACTGCTTTTCTTTTCCTAACCCCAGGTAGCCATATTAGGACTTGATTTTTTTTTTAATTTTTTTGTTTATTTTTATTTATTTATTTGAGAGTGACGGAGAGAGAAAGAGGGACAGATAGAGAGACAGAGAGCGAGAGTCTAGAGAGAGAGAGAATGGGCGTGCCAGGGCCTCCAGCCACTGCAAAAGAACTCCAGATGCGTGCGCCCCCTTGTGCATCTGGCTAATGTGGGTCCTGGGGAATCGAGCCTCGAACTGGGGTCCTTAGGCTTCACAGGCAAGCGCTTAACTGCTAAGCCATCTCTCCAGCCCCTAGGACTTGATTTTGTCTAATAAAGGTTCACATTAAAGTCTAGAAGTTGAAAGTAGTTCCCAAAAGTTTGTGACGCTGATAAAACAAATTTCTGATTGACAAACTGAAAGTCCAGGGTTCATATGAACTGAAGACTGATTTTTTTTTTTATCACATGTGTGTGTTTAGAGTGGTATGTGTGGGTGTGTGGTGTGTGCACATGTGTATGGCCATACGGCTTTCCATATGCTTAAACACCTAGGGTGTTCCACTCCATCACTCTTCCTTCCATCCACTCTTTTTGACCCAGAGTCTCTTACTAACCATATTTTTTTCCATGAGCTCTGGAGTTTCTTGGATCTCTGATCTCCTGTGGGGCTTGGGGTTACAGATGTGCTGTCTATGTGGGTCCTGGGGATCAAGCTCCAGCAGTCTCTCAGGCCTCCTGGGGCGCTCATGCTTGTGTGGTACTGCTCCTAACTGATGAGCTATTTCCCCAGCTCTCTGGAGGCTGATTTAAGAACTGTATCTATGAGATATACCGTAGGTCACTGGAAAGATTATTCATGCTTTAATAGCCTGTATTATAACATATGATGGGAGCTTGGATTCTAAGTAGCAATGCTATATTGGAAGATTCTGGGAACTTTAGGAGGTAGGGCTTAGGTGAACTTAGCTGAAGTAGTCACTGGGAACTGTATCTTGTCGCTAGCCCCCTCTTCTCTCGCTGTCTTTCCCCTCTCTGACCCTGTCTTTCTCTATCTCTCTCTGCTTCTTGGTCACCATGATGCAAGGTACTTTGCTCCTCCATAACCTCTCTGCCTTGATGGACTGAAATCTCCGAAACAATGAGTCCGAACAATGAGCCTTTGCTCCTATCTTTTGTTATAGCAACGTGAGGTCAGGCTAACAGGAAACTGAGCCAGGAGTGGTGCTGCTGCTGTGGCTTTACCTAATGATGTGGATCAGGAACAACCGGTTTGTGGGATGAATTTGGAAAGGTTTAGCGATGTGGATTGGAGAAGTCCTAGAGATTTTAGCTCTAAGCAGAGATTAATGATCCATTCTGATGGGAGTTCTGATGAGAATGCTTGTAGGTCAGTGAAGAGAAAAGACTGAACTTATAAAGTATCAGTTGGGAGTGAGGGTTCTGTTGGGAACAGAACTAAAGGCTAGGCCTGTTGCATTCTGACAAAGGGCTTGTCAGCATCCCACAAATTCCTATGAGGCTGAATTGAAAGACGATGTACTGATTATTGTTAGAGAAAAGTAAAAAGGCATTTCAAAATTCAGGCTATTGGGTGGGCATTGCCAGCTACATTTTTCTAGATTCGTAGTGAGAACCAAAAGTAAAAAGCTGTGCTTAAAGTTTTGAAAAGAAGTATGTTTAAAATTAAGGCTAAGGATAAAAGGCCCACTGAAGAGATTATCATCATTAAGAAGAAACTCATATTTACAATCATGGAAGTTGTTAATTATAAAAAAATAAAAAATAAAGATAAAAAAATATTAAAAGCTGAAAAGAAGAAAAAGAAACTCAGTATTTCGTGCGGAGACAATAGGAAGGATGCCTTGGGGACCTTTAGGAATTAAACTCACCTCCCCATGTAAGGATGTGAAAGTATAGACCCATTTGAAAGGCTTTCCTTTGAGAGGTACTTTCTTGGTACCCTTCCTGCGTAGGGCTGCCTAGGGAAGCACCTCCTTGTTCAGATGCTCAGACACTCAGAGGTCGCTGTGGTCATGAAGACCCAACTACCCCTTGATCTGGCAGCAGACCCTGGGTGTCACCAACAAGGAGCTAGCCTTGCAGACGTGCAAGATGTAATCATAGTGGGATTATTGAAGTGACTACACAGATTTAAAAGGAAAGTCTATGAGGCCAGGAAACACGTATATATCAATTCTCATGAAGGCAGTGCCCCGGAGGGTGATGGATGAAGCTCAAGGGGGAGGCCTACACTGCAGAGGAGAACCAAGGGAGGTAGATCCCTGGCATGCCGAACCACCACCGAGACAAGCCTTGGGCAGAAGGAAGAAACAGCTCTAGAGAGAGGACACAGGGGCTACAGCGGCGACCGCCGAGGAGAGGAACGCCCCAAGTCCTTTGCAACTCACATCCGCTGCTCGAGCCATGAGTGCCAGACGCAGAGCAGTGGGATTCAGTGACTTTTCTTTTGGGTCACGCTCTTGCTTTGGTCCCATCCCTCCCCGTTTCTTGGGTCCCCGTGTCTCCCTTTTGGAATAGGAATGCATAAATTGTGACTTTGTATCTAGGAAGTATGTAACTTATTTCCTGTGCGCATGCGCACTCATGCATGTGGCGGCCTTTTTTTTTCTTTTCTTTTCTTTCTTTTTTTTTTTTTTTTTGAGGCGGTCTCACTGGCCTAGAACTTACCAATTGGCAAGACTTGGCTGGCCTGCAAGCCCCACGGATCTTTCAGTCTCTGTCTTTCTAGGGGCAGATACCAAGTGCATGCCGTCATTCCTGGCATTTTGTTTTCACGGGTGCTGAGATTCAAATTCAGGCCCTCGTGCTTGTGAAGCAAACACTGTACTGACCAAGATATCTCCCTGGCCTTTTGCTTTTTTTTTTTATTTAAATTAAATATATATTAAATTAAATTAATTTATTTGAGAGAGTGAGGGGAAGAGGGAGAGAGAATGGGCACACCAGGGCCTCCAGCTGCTGCAAATGAACTCCAGACACACGTGCCACCTTGTGCATCTGGCTTTATGTGGGTCCTGGGGTATTGAACTCTGGTCCTTAGGCTTCACAAACAAGAGCCTTGCCTGCTGAACCATCTCTCCAGCCCTTGCTTTTGATTTATACAGGGGCTCACAGCTGGATGTCTTTGGTGTTGAAGGATATTTTGGACTTGGACTTTCGAGGACCCTTGGAGAGGAGTTAAAACCATTTTTGCAGTGTGACATGGCCATCAGCATTCCGGAGCCAGGGGCAGACAGTTAGGGTTTGAGTTTGAAATGTTCCTTCTTGAAATGTTAGCTGGTGGTGCCATTTTAGAAGTACTGGAAACTTTGTGAGGTTGCTGGAGGAAGTGGTCTACTGAAGGAATGTTCTGGAAGCTGTATCTTGTTTCACTCCTTTCTCCCCTCTCTTTCTGCTTCCTGGTTACCATGATGTGAGCTGCTCTGCTCTGTCATACCTTCCCTGTCATCTTGAACTGAAACCTAGGAAAGTATGACTCGAAAATAAAACTTTCCCTCTTGAAGTTACTTTTATCAGGTATTTTGAACAGGATGAAAGATAGTGCAAGGCCCCCACTAGAAAACCAGTTGTAATTTATTTAGGGTGTGTGTAATCCTTAAAATCATTTCACCAGGTCTCTTCTAAGTGAAGATCCAGACTCTGGGGCAGTATTTTTCAAAGTGTAAGAGGATGGCCCATTAGTGAGTTATAAACTCATCTCAGTGGGCTGTGATCAGCATTCCCTTTACAAAAAGGGAAGCATAATAGAATTGAATCAAGCAGAGAGAGCATCAGAGGGCATTATGCATCGTAAAACTTACAATTTCATCAAATTTTCCATCAGCTGTATGATAGTAGTGTGTGTATGTGTGTGTGTCTTTGAGGTATTGTGTTATAAATATATTTCTCATGATGAATGGGGTCAAAAACCTGTGAAAGCCACCAGAGAATGTTGGATAGGGTTCGTCTTACATAAAATGAATAATAAGTCACAGAAGAATGTTTTCTCCAAGTGTATGAAAACCAACCTCCAAATAGAGGCAAGTCAAATTATTTCTGAACTGTTAAATAGAATATTTCTGGGAGAGGGACGGATGGGGAAAGGAGAGACAAGACTGAAATCTTGACTCAGACACATATCAAGGGCTAAAAAATTTCAGTTAGGCCAGAGGAAAAATATTTGGTCATCTATTACACATAAGGGCGACTATAATGCGTCCTGATACACTGTGTATTTTAAATAATGAAGAGCAGGCCTTAATTGTTGACACCATAAAAGATGGATAAGAATGTGAGGGGATAAATATGCTAGCGTAATCTAATAATTCCACATTATGAACTTCGACAAAACATCACACTGCAGCCCATCAACATATATAATTATTATTTGTCAACCAGAAAGAACATAACTTAGAGAACTGATGAAACACTGAAGAGAAACTGTTAGGCTCCGAGTTCATAATTCCCTCAGACACAGCCCTACATTCTTTGCTGCTTGATAATTCATAACTTGTTTGATGGTGTTCTGATCTCTCAACAAGAAGTTGAAGTAGAGCGGTCACATAATTCTCTGGGTGTTTGGCAATTCTGAGAACATAGTATTCACACAAAACATTGTTGTTAATTGACCAATTCATGAAATGAGAGCATTCAAACACAGAGTGCTTCATGGTTTTAGCTGGCTGTGCATTATAACCCTGAATCTTGCCCCACATCCCTGCCCATTGGCCTCACATTAACCTTCCTTCTGCATGTGGTTTCAAGACAAATCTGTTTTAAATTTACTAAAGATATGCGACCTGAGACAGTTACCAACTCTGGATCCATTTTTGACCCTCAAATCTGTGATGGTCTTGGGGAAAGAGAACCAACTCTCTTAGTTTGATTTGTTGGTTTTTTTTTTTTTTTTCTTCTCCATTACGATAAGGTCGAAACTCAAGTAGGCAGAAATGGTTTTAGGTTTCTGTTTAGATTCCTTTTATCTCGCGCAGGTTTGGGATCAGCTCCTCCTTCACAATCCTAATTCACTGACTTCAATTAAACAAGAGATTCCTGAGAAGATGAAACTGAGCATGACTAAAGTCTTGTCTCCGATACATGTCAGGCTTGGTTAAAAATTAGACTGCCTTCTTTATTGCTGGGAAAGACGGAAGAATCTTTTAGTATGACCCAGCATGAGCAAGCAAGTGTCACGTTAGATTGAGGCGATGTCCCTTTGCGTTCTCCTTTTGTGGTTCACAGCAGGCCCCTTTAGGAGGAATAAAAGGCCTTGCACCGCAATCTGCCTTTATTGCTTCACTGAAGAGTGCAACAAAATGTATTTCAATCAGAATTATATCTGAGTGCTACAAATGTTTCCAGAGCCAACAGACAAAGCCCTAGTACACTTAAGGTCGGGGCTGATGCTTTAAGGAAAAAAAAAATGATGGTCAACCCATGGGCAAATGCAATCCTTTGATAGCCTAAGTAACTGTCTCATTGGGTAGTAATGAGGAGATAAGGCCAAGAATTCCAGAGATTAGCTATAGTAGATAAGAGTCCCAGACTTCTGAAGAAGAAAAGACATTGCCAGGATACACAAGGACTCCAGTGGAACTTGAGAGCCACTGTTTTATAGCGTAGGCACCCTTTATTGATTAGTGTTAATGAGATGAGAAGGGCCTACATTGATGGATTATCAAAATCCACCTAATCTTGTTTTTCACTATTTAATCTTTCTTGTTGCTATGGTTCGAAATATGTGCAAACTAAATCCTTGCTTCTTCTTTCCCCTGACCTTCTGATTCATCAAATTGATTCTCTTACACTCTGAACTATGCCAATTATTGTGTCTGTCAAGCCATACATTCATTAGAGTACCAGGGCTAATGGACATGCTCTAAGAGCACATTCGTCTTTAGAAATACGGTAAAAGCTAATTCTTTTGGCTCAGCAAAGCTCAGGTTGACATCTTGCCACTCTTTTGCTGCCAGGAATATCTGGTGACTTAATGAAGCAGAGATCTTAAACACACAACTCAGTGGGTTATTCAATATCAGGGTTTATAGTAGAGTCTGTGAGGAAGGATTAACACTTTCAGTTCTATAAAAGCAGAGGCAATGAATTATAAAACACATGAGGACTACCAGAATGGACAGTTCATCAGAAGGATTACAAAGTAACTTGTACTTCACAAGCCCATTGATCTTCCTTTTCACATGGTATTTAAAAAATAATCTTTTATATGCCAGTGATAATGCGACTGGATTAGTGGAGCCAACAGGCTCTGACTATTTAAATATTAATTGTGACAGCAATGTCTAAATCAGTGGTTCTCGGCCCTGGCTGCTTGTAAGAATCACCAGGGAGTTTTTAAAAATTTCCGGTGCCTACTTCCTACCTCCAGAGTGACGACTTTAATTGGTTAAGAGTGGTGCCCTAGCATCAGAATATTTTAAAAGCTTTTTGGGTGATTCATGTGTGTAATCAACATCAAGAACCATTGAGCCATAAATGACAGAACAGAATAGCACCTAACTCAACTATCTTCTAAATCTTTGAGATTTTAAATCTTTGAGAATCCTAAAGATTCTCAGTGTATACACATCTTTTGTTAAGAGAGCAAGCGCCTGGTTTCATTCAATATCAGTGATGTTGGCCTTTGCTATATAGTCGCATATGGGCTTGTAGGCTTGTTGAAAGTAACTAAAACATTTTGACTATTTTTATTTTTATTTATTTATTTATTTATGAGAGAGAGGGAGAGAGAGAGAATGGGCATGCCAGGGCCTCCAGCCACTGAAATTAACTCCAGATGCATGTGCCTCCTTGTGTATCTGGCTAACATGGGTCCTGGGGAATTGAACGTGGGTCCATTGGCTTTGCAGGCAAGCAACTTAACTGCTAAGCCATCCCTCCATCCTGCATTTTGACCATTTTTTTTAAAGATCTTTTAAACTTTAAAAATACATTCTATAGAAAATTTATGTTCTAGAAAAGTCCCTTTGATTTTTTTTTTTTTTTTTTTGCTGGATCATGAGATTTGTTCATCATAGCAAAAATATAAAACATATCCAAATTCACTATCAATTCAGTAAGCAAGCAAAAAAAAAAAAAAAACTCCTTAATTCTGTTTTGTTTTGTTTAGTGAGTTAAGTTAACCCAAGGGGGGCGGGGGGAGAGACAGTCAGCTATGTATCAATTTGTGCTAGAAAAAGATCAATGCTATTTTTATAGGTAGTGAAGTATAAATACAAATGTTAATAAGCATCCCACCATTAACTTTTTGTGGCATCTTGATTAAGTCCCTCAACTTTTCTGGGTCTCAGGCATACATAGTTAATGATGGAATGAGGCCGTCTCATACGCTGTGTTGTGCCATTTAGGAAAAGAATAACAGAGATCCGGTGCGTAGTGAAGGAACTTGCATTGAGCCCTTGTAAGACAAGAAGGTGAGTGTATTTCTCTTGAGGTTCCTCGTACTAATTCTGTGTTGGTGGGGGTGGTCTTGTGCACGGTGGTTGAAGTTCTTGGGTAAAGACTGATGTTGGTTTCTGTTTGGATCTGGATTTCCATTTCCTGTCGCTGGCTGATTTGTGGTTTCCACATGGCACAAGAGAAAGGTTCTCACCAACCTGGTCCACAGTCTTCCCAGGAGCCATACTGTCTTTCCCCCTGACCTGTTGTTTCATGCAGATGGCTGCTGAAGGTTTTCCCAGGATCCCTACGGAGACACTATGAGTCAGAGCTTCCCTGTCTGTTAAGATAGCTGGGAAAATGGAAGGAGACCAGCCAAGGTCAGCTGAGAGAGCTGACTATTAAGGCAGGGTATAGCCTTCAAAGGAAACTAAGCCTGTTTCCTTAAACTGCTAAGTCCAGCCCTACTCTTTTGCTTTCTTCTTCTTTTTTATAGCTTTAAACGATTTTATTTATTTGAGAGAAAGAGAGCGAGTGAGAGAAAGAGAGAGAGAGACGGAGAATACAAGGACCGCTAGCCACTACAAATGAACTTCAGATGCCTGTGCTACCTTGTATATCTGGTTTGCGTGGGTACTGGGGAATTGAACCTGGGTCCTTAGGCTTTGCAGGCAAGCACCTTAACCACTAAGCCATCTCTCCTCCTTTTTTATTTGTTGCACAAAGGCAAAACGTCTGCACTGCTGTTAGATTTCTCACCATATGCTTCTTGTTCTAAAAGAGCCTGGTGGCCTATTCACTTTTCTTTAAGTTCACACCTGTTCCTAATAATTCTGATATATTTCTCCCTTCTAATCTGAATTTCCTCTCTGATCAATCTGTCCTTGCAACAGCTCTTACATGTCTTTCCAGTTTTATTGCTCTATTAAAAGGATCCCATTTATGACATATTTTTGGTTAGTCATTGTTTTCTTATGTTATAATATATTTTACAATGTCACACCAAAAAGAATAATGTGACCTTTTATTATGATAATATAACTCTTCCAGTCTATTCTTCTAAGAAAAAAAAGACACTTTGCCAAGCCTAATAGCTAAAGTCAGAAACAGTATCTTTGATCATCATAAATATTTGTGTCTTGCCTTCTGCTGCAGTTTTTAAAGCTTTCTGCTATGTTCCATTTCAGTCCTTCCTCCTCTCACTCCATCTCCCACATTCACTAATTCATGGGACTTCTTATAACATATTTCAAACATGGAGGACACCATGAGAAACAGAAATGAATACCTGTTCAGCAACAAGCTCAATCAAATGCCGACATTTTCCCCCACCATCTTCAGCAGCTAATTTGAAGGAATGAAACACTATAGAAACAATTACTGTCACATTTTTATCCCTTCCTCTCCCCTCCCATTCACCTCCCAAACCCTCCCAAGGTGAGAAACATCTTAAAATATTTATTTACCATCTTCATGCATGCATTCTAATATAAATATCACGAATAAAATATTGCCGTTTCACTCAAGTGACATTTTATCAAGCATAATTCTGAAACTGCCATTTTTTGCTCAATATTATGATTATGAGACACATGGCTCAAGTTTATTTATTTCTACTCCTATATCATATTCTATTGAATATTCATGCCCTAGACTTAGCCAGTTGATGGACATTTAGTCTGTTTCCCACTTTGAGTTATTACAGACAATGTTTTAATGAACATTTCTGTATCTGTCTCCTTGAGCAAATGGGTTCTGGTTTATCCTGTTCCCCAATGCATTGTTATTGTTGTTACAGCGTCTCTAAAATTAAACTTTCTTGCCACTTATTGCCAGGGGGTCCAAAGGCAAATGTTCTTGTTTCCATTTCATTTCAGTGAACTCTAGACATGTCAATAGTAAGCTTCTGACCAGGACAGTTACAAGGGTTTGAACCGCCAGCCCAGTTAGAATAAAAACAACCTGTAGTGTTAACTCTGTGTTTCACTGGTTCCCCTACCTATATATTTTATATATTTGCACCATTCTTACAGTAATTCTGATCAGACCTATCCCTGGTGTTTCTTCTAACTTGCCTTACATTCAGAGTGCAGGAAGAATCGTTCCCTACACCTCTCCATGGGTAGAGGTTTTTCCATGGGATGTTTTAGGTACAGACAGGGCAAGCTCTCAGAGATTTGATGTTGAAGATCACCTTTCCCACTTTTTTTTTTCTCCCCATGAAGCTGGAATTCCAACCACTCATTTGTGATCATGGGACATGAGAATTGAGTTGCATCTCCATCCACCTGCCCTAGGTGCATTTTGCTATGTAATATGAAAGAAATCATTTCTACAAAACCATCAACAGCTCTTTGGAACACCCAAGTAAATGTAATATTCCAGATGTTGTAGATCTGTGTCTTTCCAGAGAGACCAGTGAGTTTGGGACCTTCACAGCAGCTCCTGCTTTGAAAGATTGTTCCCATTCTCCAAATCTGCCTCTCATGCCTAGGCAGATGCCAATCCCATTTTGCTTTCTCCCACAGCCTAAGGTGCTTCAGGTTGAAAAAGGGTGAATGCAATTCTGCCCTTCTCGTACTCTAATGAGTGCAAGAGGAGCCGCCTAAGTCAGGATGCATGGACTACCACTTGCATTGACTCGTCTTTTTGTTTTGCTTGAGGAGTGCTGTGTTTGACCCTTGTGATATCCCATAGAGCTGTTCAACCACTTTCCTACATGGAGTTCCATCTTTTTGTAGCTGACTAACCAGTTTTTTTTTTTTTTCTGCATCTATCATATAGTCTACCAGTAACTTCTATGTATACCACATTAGTTCCATTAGAAGAAACAGGCCAAAGGCCAACATCAACAAAGACAATCAATTCCTTGGATCAATGGTGTAATTGAACAAGACTCATGGCCCCTAAACTTTCAATAAATTATATAACATTTTAAACCAGTACTGAAAGGTGAAGCCTCCACCAAGTCAATTACTGTTCCTTTTTTTTTTTCGGTGTATGGTTGTGTATACATGTATATTCATGTATATTCAGGGGTGTTTGCTGATGTCTCTGCTCAGTGCACATGTGTGGAGGCCAGAGCAGAACACTGAGTGTCCTTCTCTGTCTTTCTTCCTCTTCGTTTCCATGAGATGGAGTCTCTCACTGAGCCTGGACCTGATGTCTTCAGTCAGACTGACTGACTGACGAACCCCAGTGTTTCTCCTGTGCTCACCTCCCTCGGGACTGAGATTGTGGGTGTGCATGTACTAGTCCACTTTTTACATGAGGGGTGGGAATTGAACTCAGGTCCTCAAGCCATCTCCTCAGCCCCCTACGAACATAATTTAGGTGAACTTTCACCAGCAAATGCCAGCACTGACTATTCCTCTACTTGGGAGAGATGATAACATGTGTAGACAATGTTTCCTGGACACCAGGATTTGAATTTTTCACAGGAGAAGAGAGGAGCAGGCTTCCAAGCAGTAAAATTTCCATGGTGAAAGGATGGCCCTCTGATTTCCCCATCTTACATTTCTTGCTGGCACCATTGCTATTAGAAAAGTAACACATGTCAAAATTCTTCCAGGGACTTTACTTCTCATGGCTGAAAAGATGAATTAGACCCTTGCCCACACCCCAAAGAAAAGACAAAGAAGAGATTATTTAAACAGTCTTATTCCCAAAAGATCACTAGCTGACTTACACTATCGGCTTGTGTTACTGTCTAAACTCTGTTCAAGGATCTCACATGGAATATGAAAACCAAGAAGCTCTCTGCATTGGTCAAGTGACAGAGAGATGATGGAGCGATGGCCTCACTTCTCACCTCCAGCGCTGCACCATGCTGCGCTGGCGTGCACATGTGTGAGCGTGTTCTGTCTTCTCTCTCTTCTCTAGAAGTTGCTTATTTAAACCTCCTCAATCTGCTGCTGCCTCTTCCTGATCTGTCACGTGACATTCCAAAAGGGTGACTGGTGCCATCTGAACATTTAAGCCTCGATCATCTATTTGTCCACTCCATTCTGACCTGAGTGGAAAGCGCTCATTCATTCATTCTTTCTTTCTTCTGTCTGTTTCTCTCTCTTCCTCTTTCTAGAGGAAATAATTATTGGCAGGAGGATGTAGAGGAGTGGAGCAGCTCACATCATGGTATTTAGTCCTTCGAAAGGAGACAAGAGAGGAAGAAGGAGGAGGGAAGGGAGGGAGAAAAGAAGAGAGAGAGAGAGAAAGAGAGAGAGAGGTAAAACCAACTGGGTCTCCAGCCTGTGGAACAACGCATCCACATGCAGGGTGAGTCTCCCTTCTAAGTTAAACCTCTCTGGAAACACCCTCATATAAGTCACAGACACAGCCAATGTGCTACTGTTTCCTAGGCACTTTTTCATCCCATCAAAGCAACAGAATTAGTCACCACAAGTCTTGTCAATTTGATATCCAAGTACATCACCTTAAGCCATTGTTGGCCTCTGAAAGGCCCAGGTGTGAGGCCTAGTGGAACTTCCTGAGCCTAGCTAAAGTTTGGTGATCTGCCTCTGGCCAGACGTGACTCAGCAAGATGCCTAATGGCTTCTTGCCTGCTACTTCCGCATGGGATTTAGGATTATCATCTCAATAGTCAGTTTACTATTGGCCCTTACCTTTCCCCACCGTCCTAAAATCCCCGCCTTCTTCCCAACATTATATAGGCAACTGTTCATAGCAATAAATCGAGTTCCTGCTTCGACAAGACTCCCGACTCAGTGTGGTTTTTCTCCGGTGGCCAGGAGAGGTCTGAGTCATCGGACGCTCATCTCCTCCTCAGCCCCTCGGGAGGAACCAGCGGGCCTGGTCCTTCCCTCGGCACTACCTGTCCCCGCCGGCGGAGCCCGGCATCTGGTGCCCAACGTGCGGCTCTCGAAGCCCGGAGTCTGGCGCCTAACGTGCGGCTCTCGGAGTCCGGCAGACTAGTGCCCCCTCAGAGACATTCGTTGAGGAGGTCAATCGGTGTACATATGCGGTGAGCATACCCCCATAAGTAGTCTTTATATTTAATGTGCTAAACTTTGCTTCTATAACCTGTACTTGTTGATCAACATCTCTTTGTTCTCTTTCTCTTTCCTTTCACTTTTAGTTCGCAGACAAGCTACATCTGCGGCTTTTGTACAGCATGTTTACCTATCTTTTGGATCCTTGTGGTTGTATTGTACTCATGTGTATGTGGGTTGCTATTGCCCTAATTTTATGGACATTTTTCTCTCAACTTTATAATGAGGGACAGTCTAACTGTAAATCCAATCCTGCCTTAGAATCTCTCAGGGCACTCCTAAAGAGTAGAGGGCTTAATTTGACTGATAATCAGGCTCAACAGACCTGGGATTGCCTTCTCAAACTGGCGCCATGGCTGCCGGAAGGAAATCTCTTTGATTGGGACACGTGGGATAGGGTAGAGGCCCTTGTTTGTCGGGCACATGTGGAGAAGGGTCAAATACCCCCCTCAGGGGTCCTCCCTATGATCTCAGCCCTCAAGGCCTGCTTCCCTCCAAGGCCAACCAAACATAAACAAAAGACAGAAGAAAAAGATAATATACAGCCTAATCCAGCTACTCCTCCTGGAGATACAGCTTTAAAAAAAACCCAAAAGGATGCATCTTTATGCTCCTCACTCGATCCCTTTGAGAGTGCTCCCTGGCCTTCCAGGGGACCTCCTCCACCTCCTCCATCAACTAACCCTTTCTGGACCCCCTCGGCCCCTCCTTCATATTCGGCCGCCGAGACCCCCTCAGCCCCTCCATATTCGGCAGCCAAGCCGTCAGAAAATAAAGCTACATTTTATTTCCCGTCAATCTAAATCCTGGGGGCAATCGCCCTGCTGCCTGGTATCCGTGGGAAGCTCAGGACCTTAAGGAGCTTAAAAAGGCGGTCTCAGAGGATGGACCCAACTCTCCTTGGGCTGAGACCCTGTTACAGGGACTTGCCCATCAACCTTGTACAACCCAAGATTGGAAAAATCTAGTCAGAGCTGTCTTGTCAGGTCCCCTATACATTAAGTGGTGTGCCTTTTTTAGAGATGAATACCATGCACAGGCAGAACGAAACCAAAATCAACAGCCCCCTGTGCCGATAACTTTTGGGATGCTCTCTGGTACCTCTGATCAATATGCTACAGGCACTCAACAGGCGGCTATACCTGACCCATATAGGGACCAGGTCAGGGCACTGGGCTTGGCGGCATGGAAAAAGCTTGATGAGGGACCCTCTGAAACTCCCCTTATGAGTATTACTCAAAAACCATCTGAGGATTTGGCTACATTTATAGATAGGGTGGAAAAAAGTCTCCAAAGAAAATTTCCCCCAGGGGCATTACGGGATCAGTTTACTAAAATGTTGGTCTGGGATGGGATGACGGCCGATCACCGCCTCGCCTGTGCGGGTCTCAAGGACAACTCCATGAGTAGATGGATTGTAGCCACCAAGGACGTTGGCACTATCTCCCATCAGGCTAGGGCCATGGCTGCCGCCCTTCAGGAAAATAAACAGAGAGATTTGGCCAATACGATCTGTGCATTACAGTTAAATTCTAAAAACTTGACATGTTTTGGATGCGGGGATGAGGGCCACTTTAAAAAAGAGTGCCCCAACAGGACAAAGCCTCCTCCGCGCTCTGGGGGGACGACCAACGCCCCTCACACCCTTTGCCCTAAATGCAATAAAGGGTTTCATTGGGCTAAGGAATGTAAATGGAAGTTTAACATACAGGGAAAGCCTTTAAACTCCTCCAGGGGCTTCCCCCAGCCCCGTTAAATAAGGGGAAAGAGACCATCAAAGCCTATTGGACCGTCCCCCTGGTCTCCGGCCTTAGACCCAAAATTATTTTGAATATTGGCAATAAAAAATTCAAACTTCTCATCGACACTGGAGCGGACCGAACGGTCCTGAGAAAGGAGGAAGTGCCCCCCTCCTGGCAGCTTGTGCCCGGCCCTCCCCTACTGGGAATTGGCGGGCAATCCACCTCCTGGGAGACTGCCACGTGGCTCCCTTGGACTGACCCAGGTGGGGACAGGGGAAAAGTCCGCCCTCTCGTGGTGACTGGGCTCACTGCTAACTTACTGGGGCAAGACATCCTTGGAGATGCTGAGGCTTTCATCACTACTGACCATAAGGCCTTTTATAATGATTTGTTAGATAAAAAAGAATATCAACAACAGTCTGAGGAAGGGAGGGAATATCATCCCAATTATAGAGATGACCCTTACTTTGAGCAACTCAGACAAAAGTACTCCAATAAACACCCCCAATTCTAAGGGCCACTGCCCAGCCCCCCCCATTTAAAATCCAGTGGAGACCGGGGGATCCTGTATGGGTTGAGCAGTGGCCTCTCCCTTCTTCTAAGTTACACCAACTCCACATACTTATTGATCAACAGTTGGAGGCCGGACATATTCATCCCTCCACTAGTCCCTGGAACTCTCCTGTCTTTGTCATAAAAAAGCCTAATGGGTCCTGGAGATTTTTACATGATTTAAGAAAGATCAATGAACGCATGATCCCCTTCGGAACTCCCCAGAGGGGACTCCCATGGATCCCAGCTATTCCCAATATATACCATATTACTATCATTGACATTAAAGATTGCTTCTTCTCTATCCCTCTCCATCCAGGAGACATGGAAAAATTTGCATTCTCTGTACCTGCTGTTAATTTTTGTGGCCCAGATAGGAGATTTGAATGGACTGTCTTACCTCAGGGCATGGCAAATAGCCCACCCATTTGTCAATATTACCTGTCATCCATTTTCTCTTCTCTTATCAATCTCCCTGATACCCTGTTTTATATTTACATGGATGATATTATTCTTGGGTGCCTAGATTCCTCCACACTCCAGGACCTTACCCACCAATGTCTAACTATCCTGCATACTCACGGCTTTAAAGTAGCTCCGGAAAAAGTTCAAACTGTGCCTCCCTTTAAGATCTTGGGCTCGATCCTTACCCTAGATACAGTTTCACCTGTTAAACCACAACTTTATATTCAGGATTCTTACACCTTGCCTCAACTCCAGAAGCTTTTGGGAGAAATTAATTGGATGAGGCCTTGGATACCCATAACTACTGAAGAGCTGTCCCCTTTATTTGACCTCCTAAAGGACCTTAACTTCTCCTCTCAGGTAATTTTGTCCCCTTGTCATCAACAAATTTTTCATAAGGTACAACAGGCTATAAATACTGTGACCCTAAAGAGGTTCAATCCTGATTTGCCCATTTCCCTCTACATTTTCTCTGGGGAAACATTATGCACCGCACTGTTGGCCCAGGAAGGTGAACCCATCCAATGGGTCCACCTCTCAATTGGTGGGGTCCCCAGAGTTTATTCTATAACCAACCAGGTTGCTGATTGCATTATCAAGGGCAGAGACACCTCTGTCCGGTTGTTTGGCACAGAACCTCACCTTATTGTCACCCCCTTTAAGATAACAGATTTCACCTGGCTTCAGAGAAATAATAATAGAGTTGCTACGGCTCTCGAGGGGTTTCTAGGTAAAATTGATTGCCATTATGGCCCCCACAAATGGATGAGTTCTTTCTCCAGATTAGAATGGAAGCCCCCCAGGCTTTTTCTGTCTCAACCTAACCCTGACTTTCTTACCGTGTTTACTGATGGAGGGCACCTGGGGGCTTCCTTAGTCGTTTACCCTCCCTTAAAACAGGAAAAAGAGCCTATGCCCATAAAGTCAGTCTCTCATGAGGTTGAGGGGTCAGCACAATTCAAAGAACTATTTGCTGTCGTTCTAGCTTTGGACACTATTCAAGAGCCATTTAACTTATTTTCTGACAGCCTTTATGTTGTTAATTTATTACCCAACCTGGTTGAGGCCCATATTAGACTGGACTCCAACCCTATATCTCCTCTGATGATTCAAGCTCGTTCCCTACTCAAACAAAGAATTAACCCCATTTTTCTTCAACATCTCAGGGGTCATCAAAACTTACCGGGATTTCTTTCTCGAGGAAACAATTTGGCTGATAAAATGGCTTCTATGCCTCAGTGTAATACTATTACAGAAGCTACACGCTTCCACTTATTGACCCATGTCAACTGGAGAGGTCTCAAGCACAGGTTTCCACAGGTACCAGTCAAGGACCTTAAAAAAATTGTCCGGACTTGTAAGTCCTGTCAGCCCTTCCTCCAAGTACCCCCCCCTTCAAACTACAGGAAGCAATCCTAGAGGGCTACGCCCTAATCATCTGTGGCAAATTGATGTCACACACTATTCTCCATTTGGAAAACTTAAGTATATTTTTCTTTCAGTTGATACCTTTTCCCGCGCCTGCTGGGCATCGGCACATGCCGGGGAAAAATCTAAACATGCCATTAGTCATATGCTTCAATGTTTTGCCACTCTTGGGCTGCCTGATCAAATTAAAACAGATAATGGCCCCTGCTTCGTAAGCAAGGCCTTTGTAGATTTTCTCCAGAACTGGAAAATCTCACATTCTACAGGCATCCCATACAACCCCCGGGGCCAAGCTATCGTTGAAAGATATAATCAGACTCTCAAGTCTCAATTACAAAAACAAAAGGGGGAATCCTTACCCCCACACGACCAACTAAAAAAGGCATTATTTACCCTAAATATTTTAAACTTTTCTAAAGAAGATAAACAACTCTCCCCTTTTCAAAAACATTGGTCCTCATCCATTACCTACAGTTCTATCTGGGTAAGATGGAGGGACCCATTAACTGGGGCCTGGAGAGGGCCTGATCCGCTCCTCACAGCAGGGAGAGGGTTTGGATGTGTCTTCCCTCAAGATGAAAAAAGACCCATTTGGGTACCAGCAAGAGACCTAAAATATTTGTCCCAACAAGAGGACACTGACAATCACTTCTCTAGGGAGTGTCCCACCCCTGAGGACTGTTCCTAAAATGGTCCTTCACCCTACTAAACTAAACAATTCCCTCCCTTGTGGAGGATTGCTGGCTTTGCCTCCAATCTGGGCCTCTCTGGCTGCTTGCAGTACAGTTGCCTGTACGACCTTAAAACATTACTCAGCCACCTTCCCCATCCCCGTCCAGCTTTTCCCAATGTTTCCCCTGGAACTTGCATTTGGGCCCCGCCTTCCCCTAATAATTCCAGTATAGATGTGGGATACATTCATCCTTCCTTCTGTACTTTTAACACAGCTGATCCCAATGCTCAATGCTGCCCGCCTTCTGGAATGGTTTATGTTTGTGGAGGCGGGATGGCCTATGACTTTCTGCCCACCAATTGGACGGGCCTTTGTGCCCCAGCCACCTTAATCCCAGATGTAAATATCATCCCTGGAAATGAGGCCCTCCCTGTATCAGAGGGAGACCTATCTTCAACAACAGCTAGATTCCCTGGCTGAGGTAGTCCCACAAAACAGGAGAGGACTAAACCTACTAACGGCCGAAAAAGGAGGCGTATGTTTGTTTTTACAGGAAAAATGCTGCTTTTACGCCAATAAATCAGGAATCGTCCAGGACAAGATTAAGAGGCTCCAGGAAGACTTGGAGAGGAGGCAGCGGGACCTCCAGGACAACCCGCTGCGGACGGGCTTATATGACTTCTTACCCTACCTTCTGCCTCTACTTGGGCCCCTCCCCCTCCTTCTTCTCCTTTTCCTTCTCCTCACTGTCGGGCCTTGTGTAATTAATAAGATTACACAATTTATTCACCAATGGCTAGAGGCAATAAAACCTCATCAGGTCAAAATACAGGCTGGAAACTCAGGAATTAAGTTCCTCAGATGACCCACTGCCACCTCCTCTGCCCTCCATGTGACCAATGACGGGTAAGATCCCCATAGGGGGACAACCTAAGACAGGCCATGGGGTGGGTTCTCACCGAGCTAAACACATGGTACCCAGTGACGGGTAAGATCCCCAGAGGGGGACAACCTAAGACAGGGGCCATGATGAATGCTCTGAGCTAAACACCTGGTACCCAATGACGGTTAAGACCCCCAGAGGGGGACAACCTAAGACAGGGGCCATGGTGACTAATGCTCTTACAAAAACAAAAGGGGGAGATGCTGGCCTCTAAAGGCCCAGGTGTGAGGCCTAGTGGAACTTCCTGAGCCTAGCTAAAGTTTGGTGATCTGCCTCTGGCCAGACGTGACTCAGCAAGACGCCTAATGGCTTCTTGCCTGCTACTTCCGCATGGGATTTAGGATTATCATCTCAATAGTCAGTTTACTATTGGCCCTTACCTTTCCCCACCGTCCTAAAATCCCCGCCTTCTTCCCAACATTATATAGGCAACTGTTCATAGCAATAAATCGAGTTCCTGCTTCGACAAGACTCCCGACTCAGTGTGGTTTTTCTCCGGTGGCCAGGAGAGGTCTGAGTCGTCGGACGCTCATCTCCTCCTCAGCCCCTCGGGAGGAACCAGCGGGCCTGGTCCTTCCCTCGGCACTACCTGTCCCCGCCGGCGGAGCCCGGCAAGCCATAACATTCCATTCCAGGCCCCAAAAGGGCTCACATCCATCTTATAATATAAATGTATTCTATTCATTTTCCAAGAGCTGCCATAATCTTTAACAGTTACCCTGTTCCAAATTCCTAGTCAAAAGTCTTCCCAGGGCTGGGAAGATGGCTCAGAGGCTGCTTATATGTAGGCTTTCAAAAGCATGGGCATGGGAAATCCTGACACTGACTTGAGTTCGACTTCTCAGATGCTACTTAAACGGCTGGACATGGGGGCTGGAGAGATGGCTTAGTGGTTAAGGCGTTTGCCAATGAAGCCTAAGAACTCATGTTTGAATCTCCAGGTCCCATGTATCCAGATGCACTGTGATGCAAGAGCGCAAAGTTGCACATATACACAAGAGGCCACAAGTGTCTGGAGTTCATCAGCAGCAGGATGAAGGTCCTGGAGTGTCCATTTTCTCTCTCTCTTTCTGCCTCTTTCTCTCAAAATTAAAAAAAAAAGCAAGACATGGCCATGCACATGTGTAACTCCTGTCCAGTGGGATTGGGACAGGGGGCTACCAGTGAATCACCGGGGTCCACTGACCCAAAGCGGTATCCCTGGGTTGAGGGCAGGACCCTGCAGGAGAGAAGTGTGCCATCAGTTCTTCTCTGTTATCAGCTCATGCACACGTACATACACCACACAACAACAAGACAACAGCTTGTCTTCCGCAAGATGCAAGGAGAACTCTTAGCTGTGAACCTCTGCAATGTTAAAACACAAATTACATGCTTCTCACATAAGATGGCACAGAATAAGTATTCCCATTCCAAATGGAAGGGAAAGAAGCATGGAAAAAAAAGATATGATTAAAGCAAGACAAGAAACTCGCCAGAACATACATTAAGTCCTGCAGTGTCATTGCTGGTATCTGGGTACTATGACATAAATTCAAAAGGGGTTCGCAAGCCTCGTCCCCGTAACTTTGTCAGTTGTAGCCTTCATGGATTCTCCTTTTGGCTGGTTCTGCCTTGCTGCCTGCAGTTTTCCATGACAGATGTTATCCATTCCTGAATCTCTAACTTTCTTGGGTTTTCACATGTCTTAAGATTTACTTTTATAATCTCATGCAGTACCTACTCAAGGGTTCCCTACAAGGACTCCACGACATGCTGTCTGACCTCCCAGGCTTTCTTTTGAGATCTTGATGGAAGCCACCATGACCGTTTAACTTATGTTTTGCATGTCTAAAGCCAGCCTCAGATGGACAACCCCCACTTCTGCAGCTTGCTTGAGCAGTAGCCAGTCCCTCTGGCTCTCTGAAATTCTGAGCTGTGCAGAGGATACTGGAGGTAGACATGAGAAGAAGGAGGGCTAGCGCTTTGTTTGAGGTTAGAAGATGAGGAGCCAGGTTCAGGGATGAACAATGCCCAGAAAAAAAACTCCTTTTGAAGGACTAAATTCTTCACTTTACCTCCCGAAGCTATGAACAGTTGCCTATATTGTCCAACTTGGCCTTCCTACTTCCTACCCTGAAATTCTTTGTAGTTTCTGAGGGACTGACTATGCATGGAGAAGTGTCATCTGACCTAAATATTTCTGTTGCACAAAGGAGAAAGGCTCCTGGAGTATGTATGTCTAGGTATTTCCATTGGGGTTAATCCAGTGAGCCAGGCACGATTGGGGGTGAAATTCACGGGAGAAGGAAACACACTTGTTGATGGACTTCTTCAAACAACGGTAAGTGATTCAAAGTTTTCGAAAAATGTGAGTGACTTCGAGGAGATTTGGAGATATATCAGCACAAACTGAATAATTTCTGTATGAAATTTTGCAATAAAAGTCAGTCAACTAAAACTGCAGATACTTTCAAATTGTCAGAAACTATTCCATCCTGTACACATCGTGATTAGCTATTGGTTATGCCGTACAAAAATGTGCTGACGAATAGATTCATTAGTAAATAGAGCAATTAGCTGTCTAGCATATCATCCTTTTGAGGATTTGACTAGAATGGCAAGATAAATAGAGGCAGTAGAACAGTCCCATTTTCGAGAGAAATTAACTAAATTTCATAATAAAAGAGCAAAACCCATCCTGTTTGAGTACATTTGGAGTATATATGATTGCATGTTCCTCACAAACCCGATAGCTATTAAAGATTCACAATCATCTGACATTTGAGATGTATAACCAGAACAAAACACAGGCATCCCAACTAAAGGACACTAGATAAGAAACAGAAAACAATAGTTTATATAGCTAATTGCCAGAAAAATCTCCTACCAAGCTTTTCATAAACACAAGGAATATCATTTGAGCTCTTATAGAAAAGAATAAATGCATAGCTGCCGATTTCTGCATGCCAGTAGATATGAGAAAACTATCACTTCCAGATCTAGGGTGGTGTTTGGCACATGGATGACGTATGCTGCCTTCACTGCCAGCAGTTTCTTATGCATATGGTCCCTTGAGGTAGAGGAGCCCATCCGCAGTCTATTTTATCAATAGTGAAGACACTCAGACTGAAAATAATCCTGCATTAGATAAAATCAACCTCTATTTGATTGAGGAAGCATAATTTATTTAACTATGACATTGTTTTCCTTATATCCTACTGCAGAAAATGCTGTGGGCTGATGCTATAGCGTTGTTCCATGACTACATGTGAAACATTAAGGGTAATAAGAGTTTAAGACCAGATATGAAGGATTTCCTGTAGGATCTCAGAAATTCCTAGATCTGGTTATAACCTTTCTTCATAAAAAAATAAAACAAAATTGAAAGTGGTTTTGGTTTGTTGTTTTGATGTGTAGCATTTGAAGTTTTATGTGCGTCATGATTTAAAGTTGTAACTTTCAAAAAGGAGCCTCAGCATAAATTCTTGATCATGTTTGGCCACTCCAATAAAGTGAAATTATGTTAAGTAACTAATATGTAAATGGAATATGTTAAGTAAAGCCAAGCTCATTCTCTTTTAATAGGTTTTTAAATGAAAAGAGTGTGGTACATCATTTGTGAGTTCTATTTTGATTGTTTGCTATTTAAAAAACATGCAGGAAAGTAATTTCAGAAATTAAAATAGAGCATGATTTAAATGCTCTTTTTAATAGTAGAAAAATGATTTTTAAAATCATGCATTTTTCTCAGTGTGGCAAGTAAATTTCTATAGATAGTAATTAAGAAAAAAAAAAAACCTCACAGCTAAGCTTCAAATACTATTTTTAAGTGTTGGGAAGGACCAAGGAATTATTTTTTATATTAAACAAGTGGAATATGGAAATTTTTATGACTTCAGAAAATGAGAACTAACATTCTATTTGAAGGAATTCTTCCTCATACTGCTAAAGAAATCTTCATTGCAAGACTTGTTAGCAGGGTTTAGCACTTTTACCAATATCCAATGAATTTGGAGCCAGAGGGTCTAGATTGTGGCGAATCACAGTGATCTTAGGGTGCTGTGCTTTCCAACGAGGTACCATATTTGGTGCATAGACTTCATAAGCAGAAGGCTTTGGCTCCAACACTTTTTCATTGTTTTTGGCAAGGTTACAGTAGCTGTCATATGAGTGTGTCTCAGATATTCCAGCTGTCTTTCTTCTGGGCATGTGGTAGGATCACCTCACCCACTTTAAAACTAGGTAGGATGACATGACTTGTCTGGAACAATGAAATGGTCTCAGTAGAAGCTTTAAAAGACAGCATACCCTTGGCTAAGTTGTGTTTCCCTCTTCATATTATGGTGGCTTCTCCATGGAAGTGTCTGTTGGCTTGGTTCCACAAGGAAGGGCTTATGGAACCCACAGCTGAAACAGTGGGTGTGAGAAATGTCTTGTTACAAGTCATTCACATATGGGAAACTGAGTCAGGTGTGATGGCACACCTTTGCAATTCTAGCACTTGGGAAGTTGTAGTAGGAAGATTGTCTTATTTAAACACAGCCTGGCCTTGAGAGTGAGATATCAAACAACCAAACACCTAAACAAACATACAAAATGAAGCCATAAGAAAGAAAAAAAGAAGACTTGGGAAGTTATCTATTATTTGTGCATCATATTGCCTATTTTTACTCACTTTAACAATAGTAGAGGCAATAGCAAATCAGCTATTGTTCCAGAAAATAAAAACTACTGAAACAAATTTATCATGAGCACATGGATTTATACATGCATTATACTTATATCAACAACAAAATAAAACAAAAAGGAAAAGATAGCAAAATGTATCATAAGGTATTTGATGAAGAAAGATCCTTTTATCTATAACCTGTGGAAAAAAAATGCATCAGTGAGAAGATTAATCAAACTGTGCTTTATAAAATTTTTATTTAGAATGTGTCCCTGGTTCTATATCACTTTATTTTATGATAGACTCAGAAGACATTTTCTGCATTTAAACAAATAGTAAATATTTTAGAGTTGGTAGGCTGTATAGTCTGTAATGACTTCCTCTGTAGTCCCAAATTAGCTACAGACAGAGATAGTATGCAAACAAATGGACATGGCTGTGTTCCAAGAAAACTTTACTTATAGCCAGGTGTGGTGGCATACCCCTTTAGTCTGAGCACGCTGGAGGCAGAGGTAGGGGGATTGCTGTGGGTTCAAGGCTAGTCTGGGACTACATAGTGAATTCCAGGTCAGTCTGGGCTAGAATGAGACCCTACCTTGAGAAAAACAAACAAACAAACAAAATACAAAACAAACAACAACCCCCCCCCACCCAAAAAGAAACTTTACTTATAACACAAATAGTAGGCTTGTTTAGTCTGGTGATTATGGTTTGCCATTTTATGTTATTAGAAAATAGATTTATAAAACCTAACACATTAGACTTAGTAGTGTTTTGCATTCTGCATCTTCGTATGTGGCCCTGTTATAGTCAGGTCCACATTGCTGGGAGGAACTTCCAAACAGACACAGTTTATGAGGAGGAAGGGATTTATGTCAGTTTACAAATCCAGGGGAACTCCATCAATTTCTGAAGAAGCTGCTTGCTTCCTGTATCCAAGCAGAGAGAAACAACCCCTGCAAGCAAACACCAACACCAGCAAGCATGAACCCTAGAGCTTAATCTGCTCTCTCCATGCCTTTGGGCTGGAATCAGATTCTTCCCCAGTGACATGCCCCCTCCCCACCCCCAGCAGGAATCTGTCTGCTAGGGGCTAAAGCTGAAAACTCAAACAAAACACCTGAGCCCATGGGGCCATATATTTACACGATCACCTTAAAACTACAACAGGCCCTTAGCATATTGATCATCAATGGAAAAATTATACACACTATATATCCAAAAGGATACATATGTCGTTTCTTATTTATTCAATTATATGTTTTTTTTTTTAGCTAATTTAATTGTTTTATTTTATCTTGACAGGTAACGTTCTTGAAGCACACAGAAGTGTCTCTGCAGTCAGGGAGTGAGTGTGTGGAACTAGGCCCACAGCCTTGCTTGCCCAGCATTCACCTGCTCTCATTTTGCTTCTGTTATCATACATTGACTTCCAAGTTCAGGAGGATTAGACCTAGAATTAAACTAAATCGGTTTAAAATTTAAAGACTTTGTTTGGACCTTTATCCCGGACTTCATGTAAAGACTGTGGAAACTGATTTTAGTTAATATTGAATAGGAAGCCCATTAAATGAATATATGTGAATATGCATGCAATGTATTAAGTTTCAGTTTAAGGTTTCTTCAAGGTAGGAGGGAAAGGAAGATGTAGAGTCCTGCTATTAACCTAATTTATGATGTTTACTTATTCCTACCTATCTGACGAATGCTCCCTTTGTTCTCTTTATAATTCTCAGCTTCTATCTTCTAACTCTGTCCCCCCAAGAGCTACGAACACGAGCTGATTAATACTCAGTCTTCTTAGCTGCTGTGATCAGTGGAAGTAATCTCGCATTGCACATTGATATCTAAATCAACATAATATATCTAAATCACCTTTGCTAATCTGCTGGAATTTTCTCAGTATTTCTTGTGCTTATATCTCCACTATAACAGTGTGTCTGGAAAAAGAAGTACCCAGGACATAAAGATAGGGGGATTCAATTCTGTGAAAAAGACGAGGTTTCACTTTTACAGCTTGATATATTTCATCAAAGTCTGTTTTTTTTAAGCTTTCATTTTCTTTCCTTAAAAAAACTGGTTTAGATTATACTGAGGAAAAGTTTTCCATACATTCAAAAACTGTATTGCCATTTCCCTTACATATTTTACTCTCTTTGTTGTTCTGCCCCCAAATAACCCACAAAGATGAGAAAGAAAAACTGCAAAACAAAACAACAAAACACTTAGGGCTAGAAAGAACCACATATTTTGAGGAATCTGCAATTCGGCTGCATATTTATCTTGCAAGTTAAAGCGTTGTTGGAGTCATTGTCTGGACGACCTAGGATTATGGACTGAATGTTTGTGTTTTTCCTTCCTGCAACTGAAATCCTAAACCCTGGTGTGATCCTGTTAGGGACCAGATTCCTCTGAAGTATTTTATTCATGAAGTTTATATTGACTAGGAAGCACATTAAATGAATATATGTGAATATGCATGCAACGTATCAAGTTTCAGTTTAAGGTTTCTGCAAAGTAGGAGGGAAAGGAAGGTGCAGAGTCCTGGTATTAACAAAAAAAGAGATCAGTGCCCTTATAGGAAAAGATCTTTGTGGCCTTCTTTTTACCACATGTAGGAGAAGCTGGCAGTTGGCAATGCAGGCAAGCCTGCACCAGAACTCAGCCATGCTGACATCTTGGCTTAAGCCTTTCACCCTCTAACTGAGAATTAACTTTCTGTTGTTTATAAACCACCCAGTCTGTGGTAACTTGCAATAGCACCCTGTACTAACACAACTAGATTGTTCACAGCGGAAAATGCTAATAGGTTTATAGTATTTGAATGCTCTGTATACACTTACCAGATTGAATTTAGCTACAGGAGTGGATTGAGTACCTAGCAAAGATGCTTATATTCTAATTACTTGATGCTGTTAGTATGCTACTTTATATGCAAATAGGACCTTGAAAGTGTGGTTTAAGAATCTTAGAATGGTGAGATTCTCTTTGTATGATCTTGAGGGTCCGTATAAATCTGAGGCAGTGGGGTTAGAGTTAAAGAGATAGGGAGATATGGTTATGGAACCAGAAATCAGAGCGATGTGCTCTCAAGATGACATCAGATACCATGAGTCAAGAAGACCTGGCAGCCTCTACAAGCTGGAAAAGTTTAGGAAATGATTCTTCCCTACAGCACAGGAAAGGGTACCAAGAAAGCTCTTCAAATGCCTTCATTGTAGTCTTCTTACCTCCCAAATTATAAATCAATATATTTGTGCTTTCAAGTGCTGAGTTTGTGACAGTTTGTTATAGCAGCATTAAGAAATTATTACCACACCTTTAATTCCAGCACTCGGGAAGCAGAGGTAGGAGGATCGCCATGAGTTCAAGGCCACCCTGAGACTACATAGTGAATTCCAAGTCAGCCTGGGCTACAGTGAGACCCTACCTCAACAACAACAACAACAACAACAACAAAAATATATATGTATGTATATATAAGTATGTATATATATAGTTACTTCTCTGGATTTCAAGGAACTTGGACAAGTTGAATTTATATTGAAAAGCTATAGAAAAGTAACTGAGCTTTGATTACAAATACTTGACATAGGTCTTAATGAAATATAAATCAGCTTTGGATTCTGTCATTTAGTCCCTTGTTAGCATAATTGTGAGTGCATAGAAATGATGTTGGTTTTAGGTTCATCTTCCTAGATGTTACGTTTGCTCTGTGGCATATTTTGTTCCTCTTGATTTTGTATGAAATTTAAAGAACGCTGGAAAGGTAAAAAGCTGGCCTACACCAGCCTGTGCTGTGAGAATTTTGAGAGAAGGAAGGAATGCTACGTGGACTCACTTCTAATTAGGCACAGAAAGTGTCCCTATTTTTTCAGGGCTATTGCCTGAATGGCCTAAGGTGGGGCCAGGAGCCAAAACACAGCATTGGAAACAGAAACTCTTCTGCTACAGGTTAATTGGAAGAGAGGATCGGAAAGGAGGCTTACTCTACCTCTTCTCTTTACTCAAGTGGTCTGTGACCCCTAGTCCAGTTATTATAGACAGAATAAACGGCATTTTATAACCTAGCATTTGTTTTAGACTTAGCCAGGGCTAAGATACAAAGGAGTTTTTGTCCCATGGTGTGTGTGTGTGTACGTGTGTGTATGCATGTTCATGTGGGTGAATACATGTATGCATGTGTCATGGCCCAAGCGTGGAGGTCAGAGGGCAAAGTTCCAGGGTCAGCCTTCACCTTCTACCTCCCTGAGGCAGGGTCTCTTGTGGTCCATTGCTTACCGTTGTGTTTGCCAGGCTAGCTGTTCTCCAAGCTTCAGGGAGGGTCTGTGTTCTCCACCTCCCGCTTCACCAGTGGCATGCGGGGACTACAGGAGCCCACCACAGCCTTGGACCTCTGCTTCACACTCTCTGCTTCACACTCTCCACTTCACACTCAGCTACTCAGGCTTTGTGTGACAAGGTTTATCCACAGAGTCATCTCCCCAGCCCCAGATACAAAGGAATTTTTAAAGATACAATACTGCTTTTCTGGAACTTAATAATTAACCATTAAAAAAAAAAAAAAAAAACAGAGGACCCCTCACACACTGTTGCCATGCATAGTCTGCCTGTAATTCCTGGGTTCTAATGCATGCAATACTCACTGTGGTTCTTATTTTTGTAACTCTGAGAAGGGATGTCTGTCCCCAAATACTGACAGTTGCTAAGTTTAGGGTGTAGCTTCCAGTAAATGCTCTGTGTTCATGCAGTCTTCCCTCCTTCTGCCCGTTAGGGACTATTTTATTTCCTTTTCATACCAGATCTTAGAAAACATTTACTTTGGAAAGTGATTATATGACTTACTGTTCAGTAGACAACAATTTACCTACATATTTGTGTTGAGCTAAAAAAAATAATAAAACCCTTAAGCTATTATATATGAATTGATGTGTCCCAGGAAAGAGATTATGGAGTCAAACTCTTGGTACTCATAGGACTATTGACTTCTACCAAATACGATGGGATTCCACTATGGCCCAAAGGCAGCTTCAGATCCCATTCAGGTGGCAGAACGTCAGTGCTTGGAAAGGCTGACTGGCAAAGCACGTGGACTAACCTTAGTGAATGATGCATGGATAAGGGAAGCGGAGAAGAGATGAGATGGAGTTGCACCAAGTCTTCACAATCGAATGGGACTGAGTTAGAGTCAGAGCTTTGGAAGGGACTGAGGAAATGAAGAGAAAGGAGATGGGGGAAGGTTCCAAGAGCTGTCAGCAGTGGCAGTCATGAGTGTAATTATGTCTCGAAGCACAAGAGGAATCCTGATTTGTGCTGGTACAAGCATGCATCTGTAAAGTAATATGAGGGCAACCCTGTACAGAAGTTTTCTTTTCTCTGGGATTCTACAGAGAAAGAAGCTCCTGGGTGGGGCCCAGCTTTCCCCTGCACAGTGCCAGTCTCCCAGGTGGGGCCCAGCTTTCCCTGCACAGTGCCAGTCTCAGCTGGTGAAGTGCTTGGGTTTTAACAGCAGACTTCTCTAACAGGCACAGACTTAGCCGGTCCCTTCTCACTTAGCATTTCCTCCAAACAGAGAGGGGGAAGACGTTGGAGCAATCCAAAATTCTACAGCCTCAACAAAACCTGTGTTGGGGATGGTTCCTCCATGACTATAGATAGAGGTTTACTTTCATAACCTGGGGTTCCCCTTTGTTGCAGTCAGGTTCGCATTGCTGGTAGAAATCATGCAACCAAGAGCAGCTTGTGGGAAGAAGAGGTTTATCTTGGCTTACAGGCTCAAGGGGAAGCTTCATGATGGCAGGGAAAATGATGGCATGAGCAGAGGGTGGACATCAGCCCCTGGCCAGCATAAGGTGGACAACAGCAACAGGAGAGTGTGCCAAACACTGGCATGGGGCAACTAGCTATAACACCCATAAGCCTGCCCCCCAACAATACAGTCCCTCCAGGAGGCATTAATTGCCAAATCTCTGTTGGGCCTTGAGAGGCCCGCACGTGAGGCCTAGTGGAACTTCCTGAGCCTAGCTAAAGTTTGGCGAACTGCCTCTGGCCAGCTATGACTCAGCAGGGCGCCAAATGGCCTCTGGCCTGTTACTTCTGCATAGGAGTTGGAATTCCCGTACGCGCGTGCTTAGAACCAAATCATTTCAAAAGTCGTGGTATACTATTGGCCCTTACCTCTCCTGCCATCCTAGAATCCCTACCCTCGTTCTCAACACTATATAGACAACTGCCCGTAACAGTAAAGTGGGTTCCTGCTTCGACAAGACTTCCGACTCAGTGTGGTTTTTCTCCGGTGACTAGAAGAGGTTCTGAGTCGTCGACACTCATCCTCCTCCTCAACCCCTTGGGAGGAACCAGCGGGCCTGGTCCTTCCTCAGCACTACCTGCTGGGGGAGCCTGGCAAATCTCCACCAGCTGGGAACCTAGCATTCAGAATGCCTAAGTTTATGGTGGACACCTGAATCAAACCACCACATCCACCCCTGGCCCCATAAAATGATAACCATACATGGTGCAAAATGCAATTCATTCATCTAACTTTAAAAGTCCCCATAGTTTTTATCATTTTCCAATGAAGTTCATATATCCCCATAGTCCAAGATTTTTTAACTGAGCCATAATACCAAAAAATAACCTCAAAAAACCCATAATGGCACAGAATAAACATTCACACTGCAAAAGATGGCACTGGGTATAGAAAAGAAATATTCAACCAATACAGGATTTAAAACAACCAGAGCAAACATCAAACTTGTAGCTTCAAGTCCAACAACTCTAGCCAGTGACAAATCTCCAACTTTGATAATTCTAACCAGCAACAAGTCTCTGGCATTCCAATTCTGCCCCTCCAGCTAGGCTACTCATGGTCCTGGAAAACTTTATCAGGGCCGGCAGCTTTCCTTAGCAGCCATCTCGTGGTCCCGGCGTCTCCACTGGGTCTCCACTGCAACCCACAGTTCATCCTCATGGCTCCATCTGTTCTCCACGCAGGTATCCAGCAAACCTGCTTCACACTGCCCATGGCCATTTCCAAAACACAAGACTGTGTTGCAAACTCAATGACTCTCTCTTTCCTGCATTTCTTATACTCCACAATACTAGGTAAAGTGCCAATTTGTTAATCCAGGGGGGAATTTTTTAATCTTTGAAGAACAGGACACTCTTTGAGCACTCAGGCCCCTTCAAAAGAGTCTACGTTCTTCCTATTGCCCCAGTGCAGGTCAGCTAGCCCAATCTCAAAGGTTGCAATCTCTCAATTGCAGCTGAATGGGCAGTAGTTCACCCAAAGATTTTTCTTTCTGTGCCATATCCCTCTGCTCACATCAGTTCATTTCTATGCAAAGCAACCCTGCCCAACTTTTCAGGACACCGACATAAGAGCAAGCTTCTCACACAAACTGCTATCCCAGTCCAAACAAAGCTCTTTCTAATCCTCATAAGCCAAACCTCACAGTCCATAGTTCTTACTGCACTCAGGTCTTTCAACTCTGACCAGAGTTGTCCATCAAGCTGTACTTACAGCACTTCAAGGCATCTCTTAGGCCAAGGCTTCAAACCCTTCCACATTCCTCTTGAAAATCAGCTCCAAAAGGCCAAAGCCACACAGTCAGGTGTCTAGCAGCAACCCCACTCTTGGTACCACTTTACTGTTGCAGTCCGGTTCACATTGCTGGTAGAAATCATCCAACCAAGAGCAGCTTGTGGAAAAAAAGAGGTTTATTTTGGCTTACAGGCTCAAGGGGGGAAGCTCCATGATGTCAGGGAGAATAATAGCATGAGCCAATGTAAGGTGGACAACAGCAACAGGAGAGTGTGCCAAACACTGGCAAGGGCAAACTAGCTATAACACCCATAAGCCTGCCTCCAACAATACAGTCCCTCTAGGAGGCATTAATCCCCAAATCTCCATCAGTTGGGAACCTAGCATTCAGAACATCTAAGTTTATGGTGGACACCTGAATCACACCACCACACCCATCAACCTGTGTAATCTGCCAATAAGACATAATTTAAAAATGATCAAGACTAGGTCTTTGATTTATGAATTGTTTTGAGATAAGTATCTACCCTGAAACTAAAAAAGAAAAAAAAATTATTTTTTACCTGAAAATCTGCCCTTAGCAAGTGAAAACAAAGTGGGTTGCATCAGATTCTGTTTTGAGGCTTGGCTTCCTAATTATCCTGTAGAACTCAGAAACCTTTTAGAAGAAAAAAACTAATTTTGGAAATTAACTTCTTTCAAAGAGTGAACACGTGCCACGCAGCTCAGTGCTGTTATCATAAATGAGGAGAGTTTGCAGAAAGTATGGAGGCCAGGCAGCCAGCATACCTTCCGTGCTTGTTTCTAATATGCAGGCTCACGGACTATGCCCAGGTCCATCTTCGTCAACTCACAGCATTAGTTTGACTTCCAATCCTTTCAATCCCATACTATACTCAATGGTTCCCTATGGTAAAAATCCAACCTCATTAATCCAACAGAGCCCTTCACATTTACAATGTTTTTAATTAGATTTCATCAAACTTCCATATTTATGAATCCTTTTAAGAGCCAAATACACTCTCATTGCAGCATTAACACCTAAGCAATGAATCTAGAATTTATCTACTCTTATTTGGTCCTGTGGGACCCACTTCCATATTTCCAAAAACCTATTGCAATAAAGACACCTAAATCTAGTAACTCAAAGGCCAGATTGAGAGCTGGAGAGATGACTCAGCAGTTAAAGTGTCTGCCTGCAAAGCCTAAGGGCCCAGGTTCAATTCTCCAGGACCCACATAAGCCAGATGTACAAGGTGGCACATGCATCCTCAGTTTGATTGCAGTGGCTAGAGGCCCTGATGTGCCCATTCTCACTCTCTCCTATAAATAAATACATAAATAAAAGAACATTTTTAAAAGTCCAGAATAATTTTATCCCCAACTTGCTGACATCTCCTATAAGTAATCACCCCCTCACTCTCACTGATGCTCACACAAGGAACCAGGAGCTCCGAGCTCTTAGCGTCACTCCTGTCTTCTATCTCTACTCCCCGTTGCATTCCCCAAGGACCTCTGGGTCATTTCCGACTCACACCCTGCCTTAGCAGAGTCATTCCACAGACAGCATTTTGTTCTGCTGGTTATCTTCAACATAGTTAATCATACCGCCTCCAACCCAACATCTTTCCCAAACATAAAACTGTCCATTATACTTTTCTTTGAAAATCTTTTATAAAAAGCATTCGAATTTCTTGAATTATATATGCTCTTTTATAATGGTTCTTACTTTATTTTGTTAGTTTTCCACCCAGTATTGTCATATACAGGGTACTCTAGATTCACAGAACTTATTAGTGCTTTTGAAATTTCTTATTCTTTGTTCATTCTTTTGCTGTTTTCATTTTTTTTGAAATTCTTTTCCACCCCTATCTTCATGTTAAAATTACCTGTTTTTAGACAGTTCAAATGTTACCGCATCAGTAGCTCATTCTTGACTTTGCCCTTCCAACTCTCATTCTCTTCTTTCCTCTCCTTTCCTTCTCTCTATACCTCCCTTTTTATGGCCTCTCTTTCCATCTTTTCTTCTGATATCACAGATGAAGTTCTATCATGTAGCATAATTCAACAGAAGGAAGTTTGGAATTATCATCTCCAATTCAGTTTTTCCTTTTACCCATGATTTTTCCAAGCACACTTAATGCCTTATTATTGAGGAATGAATTGTGCAGTTATCCTTATTCAGTTACAGAGTGCCTCCAATGTGATTTGTTATTATTTTAGAACCCAGAAGATGGCCATTATACTAAGGCTATCTACGTCTGAAGCTTCATGGGGTAGAACCATTGAAACCACAACTTCTGTAGAGGTGCTCCAATGGATTTATGCATAATAAGCACAAGTGGCTGAGATTGCTTCAGCGAATTCTTGAACAGACAATGAATGTCTAGCCCTAAGTTCACACCACTTCGGGAGTTTTAAATGCCAACCTGACTCCCACCAACCATATGACACCCAGTCAGTTATCTTACTTCTGAGATGTCTATGTTCCACCCCTATAAAAATCATTCACTGGCAGAGATTGGCAGGGGCCTGCCAGAAGAGGCATCATGGTTGTGAAATATCACTGCTTTTAGATGGGGAAAGAATAGCAAATTTGAAAGAAACGGGTATTGATTTCTGTAAGAAATGAAGAGGGGCTCAGTCTCCTTGGTGCTCTGAAGAAGTGTTTTCAGATGTTAGTCTGGTCATAAAGCAGGGGTTTCTCAGCCTGGCAAAATTCCAGGTGGCAATTCTATTCATCACTGGCAGCTGGTCTCAGGGAATAGTGCTGATAATGTAGGTCCTCTCAGAAACCCTGAAATCTATGAGTACAGTTGGAATTTTCAGGAAACGTGGGAAAAATCATTGGGGCAGCATGCCGACTGATTTTGCCTGTTTTTCTCCCATCTTTCCCTCTGCATGCCTGGCACACGGCCGAGGGTGGCTACGTCTCCGTGGTCACTCCACATCATGTTGCCGGTGGTTGAATGAAACATGTACACTTCTCTAAAACAACTTGTTTCAGCACCAAGCCTTGGATATCTGCTAGAGGCATGGTATAATTTTAGAAAGCATCTCTCCAAGCATCTATCTCTTCTACTCTTTATATAATAGCAAAACTAATTTATTGTACCACATGAGTCTGTGGAGTAGACAAACTTAGATGGAATTGTATAAATGGAAGAATTCTGAGAGGATCCCACTGTGGGGACTTTGAGTTGCTTCTGGTTCTTGATTTTTATTTATTTATTTTTTAAGTCTTTTTTTAAAGTTTATTTTGATTGTTTCTTGATTTTTGACTAGTAAGATGACAATATAAAGCTTGTTGGGAGTGCTAAAGTATACATATATATATATATATTCTACATTTTAGGCATAATAAATATCAATGATGCTTTACCTCCCTTCTTCCCTTGTCCCTCCCTTTCTTTTTCCCTTCAGGTTTCCACTTAAATATTTTTGTCCTGGAACTTGAAAAATATCTGTGATAAAAATACTGCATGGCATATTAGGTTCTATTCACCTCCCAAGATAATGATTTCAATTGGCCAGGGTGAGACTTGTGAAACTCTGTCTTGGCCCATTGAAAAGGAGGGCTATATTCTCTAAGTTTGCATGTTGTAGCAGTTACTTTGTTTCTAGCTAGGACGAAAATACTGTACCAGAAGCAACTTAATGGAGGAAAAGGGATTAATTCTGTTTACAGTTTTGAGGAGATGTTTCATCATGGTGGGAAAGGTCAGAGCAGGAAGCCTGATTCACATCTCACCAGAGTCAGGAAGCAGAGAGAATAGCAAATGGGGCCTGGGCTATAACCTCAAGCGCCCTCCCCCCAACCCAGTGACACACTTCCTCCAGCAAGGTTCCACCATCTAGAGGTTTCACAACCCCAAAGGTGAAACTTTGCTAGGGAACAAATATTCAAACCTATGAGACTATGGAAGTCTTGCTACCTTCTAACCAACCATTGCAACATGGGAACGTCATGGAGTCAGCGACAGTGAGGCAAGCAATGTGTTTCCATCCTTAGTGTACATAGGGTTTCAAGTCACGAAGTTTTATTTCTGCAAATAAACTTGCAATTTTATTGTTTAGACGTCTGGTACCTTAAAAAAAGTTCGAAGGAAAAAGGAAACAAAACCATCATAATATTAGACCGACTATGTTGTCACTACCTGCAACAAGATGAGGTCTAGTTCTCAGAATAGACACAGCCTCACTTATTCTACTTCTTCAGTTCTTGGTTTGTAAAACCAAATGGATAATACTTTCAAAACTCAACTTTCACATAATAAATAAGATGATAAGTCACTAAATACCATGGTAGCATTTGTCCTTAGAAACATTAGATATGCATTGGAGAAATGGATTTTCATGATTCGGGGCTCCCTGCCCTTTGACCTGTAGAGCTATTTAGAATGAATCTCAGCTTTTGAACTCTGTCTGGATAAAAGCTTCTGTCCTCCTGGAGCTGGTCCACAGGCTGATGCTAATGAATTAATAAGGGCCTCTTTTTTTTTTTTTTTTTTGCCAGCTCACTCCACAGGATCCCTGTAACATTCATCAGCTCTCTCTGGTCAGGAGCAGCTTTCTGGTGTCTCAGTAATTCAGACAAAAACCTTCTTCTCTCTTGCTAGGCAGAGGGAAGAACAGAAAACATTGAATTTTTTGGAGTAGCTTTCTCCCCAGTAAGCCAGGGGTTGTTGTCAATGAGTGACGGCTGTGGATGTTTTAATTATTGCCAGGGGAGACCCCATCTCCTCTCATTCTCTCAGGATCTCAGGGAATCTGTGGCAGTGCTGCTCAAATCCCCTCTCTGTTCACCTATGTTTGTTAAACTGAGACTGGGAGATTACCGTGAAGCCCAGCAGTGCATGCTGTTCTGCTGCTGGTCATTAGCTGCCTTTTCCAGATGGCCCTGACTCTCGCTGACAGATATTAAGCCTAAATTGTTCGTCTCCAGCCCTTCTTGTAGACTGCCCAATATGTTTACTGCGGTTCATTTTCAGGAGAGTGACATTAAGCAGATCTGATGTTAACATTCTGGCAGTAGCCCTGATGAGAAAAAAGGCAGATCTGGGGAGGGGGGGAGAGGGGAGACAAGGAGGTTGCTGCAAATGAGTGAGTTACACCCGAAAGCACCAGAACTCCGAGGGCAGCCAGCTATTTTAGTAACCTGTCAGAGAAAGGTAGGAATTCCATCTTAGCGCTCGGTTCCTTCTGGCCTGGAGAAGATTAGCAGTGTAGCAACTGACACCTCAAACTACCTCAAAGTACTGCTCTTTAAGTCATGGAAACAGCAAGCAAGCAACAAAAACAAAAAACAAAACAAAAAAAAAACACCAGCCTCACACCTACCTTAGGGTCATTCTCATAAATGTCAATCATGCTGAGATCCCTGCTTCTGGAGACATGCATCACAGGAGACCTACAGCTCACGCCTGCTGCTTACAAGTTGCATTCTCCTTTCAAAGTTTTGTGCTAATGGGTGCTTGACCTCAAAGCTCTCTTAAAGCTTCATGCGGCTCCCAGCTGTGCTAACCACTGGGTTAATGCTAGTGTTTATCTTCTGGTTGTGGAAACCATAAATGCTAAACCCAGAAAGTAATTTTTCCTTCCAAAGAATGCACAGAGAGACACATGAAGATGCAGAAGGGGTCATTAAGAATGAATATGCAGGCTGAGGAGATGGCTCAGTGGCTAAAAGAACCTGATTGCAAAGCCTGCAGGCTTGGATTCGATTCTCCAGTACTCACATAAAGTCAGATGCACAAAGTGGCACATGTGTCTGGAGTTCATTTGCAGCCCTGATCTCTCTTTCTCTCTCTCTCTCTTCCTCTCTCTGTGTCAATCTCCCTAATAAATAAAATATTTAAAAGGAATCCATATGCATAGTTTGAGTAGCATTTGCCTATCTCTTTAAAAGGTCTGGGGTCAAGTATGGCTTTGTAGTATCCTGGATCCAAGAAACTGCAATCAAATTCCTTCCATCAAACCATTTTGATTGAAATTAGTAGGTCTGATAATCAAATACATTTTATTCTTTTGAAACTCTACTATGATTATATATTTTCTAGAAAGCCTTTAATTTCTCGAGTCAGTTTATAACCATTAGATATCAAGATGTGCAATTTGAATAAAAGTAGCTGGTGGTGAGAATGTGAGGGGAGAGATGGGGAGATTTATTTAATAATCTTGTGCATCACAGTGGGTGAAAAGCCCAAGATAAATGCATTGTGGACTGGGGAAAAGCTCAACAGGAGAGAGATGTCATTGTGGTTTTGTAACAAAACATATAACTCGAAATATTTCTAGATGTCTAAAGCTTAAATGCACATATTTATTTTCCATTGCAAACAAAACTGCTGTGAAAGTATTTCAGCCATTCCAGATATATGCAATAACAATGTTCTGAATTTGCCCTTTTAATGATTTAAATATGTTTTTAATGCAATGAAAATGGGCTTTCCAAGTTGGGAAAGAATTGTAATTTGAAAGGAAGCAAGTTAATGTTTCTTGATGGCTTTGACTACTTCACCCAGCTTCACACTTGGATTGCAAAGGTGTTATGAAAGAATGAAGGTTCTGTGTGTGTGCTGCAAGCCCCTGAAACGATCTTCCTTTCTCTGGGCTTCAAAGTAGAGAAATTGTTCCATCCTACTTTTCTACTTCAAACCATACTGTCTGGTAGTTAGGCTTTGAACTCTAGGTGAGAATAGAATTAGCCTTCAGGTACTTTGGGGAGATTTATAAAATAAGCAATGAACATTTCTCTGCTCTGCAAAGACTTTTTGTTGCCATTCCAGATAATATCCCTGGTGGGCTATAATAAGCATACTTTTTTTTTTTAAAAAAAATGTCCCTCTTGGATCTCTACTGTCCCACTTTCTGGTTTTGAACAGCTACCCAGGAAACTATTATCTGTAAAACTGGTTCTGGTCTTATGTGAAAAAGACAAATACAGGAAGGTTCCCTTAGTCTTCTCCAGAGGTAGAGATGAAGATTGAGAAATACAAAAATAAAGAGACACCTTAGCATTTAAAAAAAATCTTTGTAATTTGTCCTCAGCATTTAAATAAAATTTTAAGTGGCAAAAGTATACACTTATTTCTGTGATTGAAGTTTATTGATGTTTTTCTGTGTTCCTCTATAACCAACTTACATATTTTCTTATCAAACAGTTGTGAAAGCTCACCAAAATAGGAGTGTTTCAAAGAGCCACATTATAAGAAGAAACTCCATAAGGCCTTCTCAGAGTTCTAGGCTTCCTGGGTAACTAGCTAGGGTCTGCGAGAACATCATGTTCAACAGGTTCAAAGACAGCCTTGGACATCCTCACCATACTTCCTCTTCTTCCTTTCCAAGTATGTTTTGTTGAGTGGTGTCACACCTTGGCCGCTAAATGAGAAGCATGCATAATAGCCTTTCTCATTCCCTGCTCTTACCCAGCATACTGAGTGCATCACCAAGTGCTATGTACTTGTAGCAGACAGCTTCAGGTTCGCTGAGATGGACTTCCAGACCAGGCACAGTTATGGAGGAAGGGATTTATTGAAGCTTACGGATCCAGGGGAAGTTCCATAATGGCAGAAGAAGCTGGCCTGCCTTCACAGGCCCAAGCAGAGAGAGAGAAGTACAAGCCTAAAAGCCACACAGCACAGCACACTTGGGAACTCCAGCTAGGCACACTTTGCATATTTTTAGATTGAAATCTGAAACCCACCACCACACCTTAAGATCCGCCCAGTGACACCTCCTCCAGCCAGGTGGCTGCAGATGCAAACTACAAACTAACAAAACACTGAATATATTGGGGGCCATCTATTCAAACTACCACAGCACTCTACTTACTGGAGGTTTCTATAGTGTCTCCTTTTCTCAGAACCCTCTACAGAGCCCTTAGTTTAACCTTCATACTATACTTGGAGGCTGTGGTAAGTTACTGGTTTGAACTGGCTTCCAATTCTTCATTCCATGTCAGCTGTGTGTAGGAGCTGACTTTGTACTCATTTATTCCAGGGACATCACTTTGGAACTTAAAGATGGCTACAATTCATGATTATCTTCCTTCCTTCCTACTCCTCTCTTTCCTTTATTTTTTCCTTTCTTTTCTGGAGTTGACGCCTGTCTATTTCCATCATAGTTCTATAGCTTATAACTCTTCACTTCTCTCAGAATCACCTCTTAGCTGAGATGTCTCTTTTTACGATCACGTCCTAAAGAAAAATGACAAAACTGATATTTCCCGAGATGTGGGCTTTGTTTCCTGTTTTCTGTTGTCAATATCTTATCATCAAAATTCTATATTATGTGCTATGTGAATTCCATTTCAAGCTTGTCTCATTTCCATATTAATTTCTTATCCCTATGACATTTATAATAACATTGAAATTAACTGTGAACAGATAATCAGAAAACCTGATTGTTCCTTTGCCTTGCTTTTATACATGTCATATCTGGTGCTTAAAATGCCTTTCCTTTTTGTCGTCTGAATCTCTTAACATTGAGCAACTAGCTTAGAGCTTGGCACAAGGTAAGCATTTGCCACATTATCCCCTATTTCCCTATTTCATAGAGAATGAAGTGCCCTTTCATGTGTTTTCCCTTGTTACCTGTGTGCATGCATGGGTATATATAACACTCTGTTATCAATCCACTTATTCATAAACCTACATCCTTTGTTAGGCTATAGATCCTTGCTATCCATTTCTGTTAAATCTTTTCACTAGAGCCTACTTCAGAATAATATATAATGAACGGTAAAGTTTTTTACAGTGCCTATCATTATACACTTCTATTTTTGAAGATAGGCAGAGTCATAAACACATCCAATAAAATTTAGTGGATGTAGATAATAAAGGCATACTTCCCATTCACATACATAAGCCGATGCATTCTAGGGGTAGTTTTCAGACCTCTGTCCTCTCTGAAGGTGTTCTGAACCTAGTCTGCCTATACATTTTGAGAAAATTCTCTCTTAGGTTTCCAAGGTAGCACCTACTGGGGAAGAGACATGAAGGAAGGAGGGGGCTCTTCCTCCCTCATACCATTTTCTCTCAAGTTCATTGACTAGTGCTAGTTTTATGATTCCAGTCTAACTCGGGAAGAGTTGGAAATATAGATTTGGGTGTCAGTATTTGGAAAGTGCTACCATCTCTGTCACAAAACAAAACAATTTAATGTGAAGGAGATGTTGCTATGGGGCGACAGAGTTGGGTAACGCTTTAGGGTAGAAATAGGTTCCTGATGATCCTGACGTAATATAGTGAAACAGAGAAGTGTGGTCATTTCTTAACCCAAACTGTGATTAAATAGTGGATTAATTTTAGATTATTTTCCAATTTCTCTATAACTTTTGGATTCATAACTCTACTTAGGCTATTTGATTTTTCAAAAAAAATTTGGAGTGTAACGAAGCTCATTTATTTAGTTTAGCTTAAGATTCTCATTAAAACCTCAGTGGGGGTTTTTGGTTACTAATCAAAGACTGTTAGAACAGTTTGAATGATTAACAATTTGATTCCTGGGAAATTTGGGGAAAATGCCATTTTTGGAAGACCAGTTGGATTCGTCAGGGAGAGGCTTTTGAACAAAGAGGCCAAATACATTTTACTAGACACGGTCTAGCACCACTGGGAAAACTTGCCTATTACCTTGTGCAGTCTTGACTCCATTTCCACCAATAAAGCTAGTTAAGTTTGTCTGGCTAAACTGGCATATTTTCAAAATTGCAGCAAATGGCATTGCCTCATATTTATATTATGCTTCTCAATTTACAAAATACTTTCATGCACATTATTTTATATCTCATCTTGCAGATAAAATAATTGAGATATATTGCCTTTTCTGAACTAATTAGTATTAGAAATAGAACTGAAATCTGTATTTTGGGATCTAAGCTTAGTGGTTCTTTGTCTTCTATATCACATATCTGTGACTTCCACTGCTTTTTTGATGTGGATAAAATCAAACTGTGTCCTGGTTTAAATTATTATTGAAGAGTCACAAGAAAAACTGAATTCTTTAGGATAAAAAATTATACTCAGATAATACATCTTTGAGTTGCTGGCTATGTAAAAACTACTCAGTAAAACAGCCAATTGATAAAGAAAAAAATAATACATTAAAATTCTTCCTCTAATGGTGGCCTTATTTTCTTTATCCCAGTTTCAGAAACCAGTTTATATAATTGACATTGTGCCTGCATTGTAACTCTTAGAACGAAACTTGCTTGCTTATACAAAGCATCATTTAGACATTACATATTGATCACATATAACATGATAAGCACAACAATAGATATTGAAGATACTTTGGAGAACAACATCCTCATACAGAAATTACCAGAAAATGCAGGAATTGCCAACTTGAGGGGAATGCAAGTCTGTTAAGAAAGCAGTGGGGCCAACCACAGGGTCATGGTGGCTGAGGAAGCCTTCTGGGAAGAGGTGTCTTGAAAGGTGGACAGGAGTTAGCTTTGCAGCGGGGCTCTGTTAGGAAGGCATTGTGTTGATTTTGTCCAGAGACTAGATCTTAGCTGTTCTGTACTTCTGTTCTGATACGTGCGAAAGGTGTTTAGGAAAAGTGAGTAAATTACCTTTAGTGAAGAAAGAATCTTAGATATAATGGTTCTCAAATTCTAGTGCACATCAGAATCAGCAGAAAGCAAAAGTAGTACCTTGCCCCTAGCGTACTTTTGATTTGGTGGGTCTGTGTTGGGTCTTGAGAATTTGTGATCTAACAGATCCTCAGGTGATGCAGGTATTGTGGGTTGAGGACTGCCTTCTAAGAAAAACAGTCTTAAAGCAAAGGAGTTGGTATGTGTGTTGGGGATTTTTTTTAAACAAAAAGATATTATTTATTTATATATTTATTTGACAAAGAAAGGGAACTAGAGATCGAGAGAGTCAGAGAGAATATGGGCCTGCCACTGCAAACAAACTCCAGATGCATGCTCCACTTTGTGAATCTACCTTTTACATGGGTGTTAAGGAACCCAACAGGCTTTGCAAGCAAGTGCCTTAACTGCTGAGCTATCTCTCCAGCCCCCTGTTAGGGACTATTACCTGTACCTTTGCCATTTGCCCTGGTGGACATTCCAGAGATGGCTAGTATTTATTACAGAAGTGTTTCATGTGGCACTGAGTAAACAAGTAAATGAATACAATTAGTTATCCTCCATTGGTTATGGCAATTGCATGAGTATATTATTATTTCATGTTCATAATGAGCACACAAACTATAGAGATGAGTTATCTGAAAAGCTGCAACTGGAAGAATTTACTAGACTTGCTGGCTTTATATCCTGGTTTTATTTTTAGGGCAACTGATTGAAAATAATTCTGCTTAAAAATAGAGAAGAGCTCACTTGGATATTTATAACCTGACAGGTTAAAACTAGCACAACATTTGAATGGGGAAATTGTAAGTCTTAAAAATCTACACAAGCATTTTTCTGAAAACTCAATGAATTAATTCATAGGAAATTCCACTTAAGAAATCTGTCATTCTGGACACAAATTCTTAACAGCAGAGAGCTCTCCTTAGAAGGGTTAAAATGCTAAATACCTGAAAAAAAAATTAAACCCGAGTTTAATTTTTCGCCATTAGAGGGAAGCTGTGTATTCCTGATTCCAACTGGCAGAATCTTCCTCCCCTAGGTGTCTCCTGGCAACAACTGGAAGCAGATGGAGGAAAGCAAAGGAAAAAAAAAAAAAAACAAGTGCTGGCCATATCCCAGGCTCTGCCTGCTGCCTTTAGTGCCTTCTCCTCAGATGTGTCTGTGTGGCTGCTGGTAGGGCCTGCGTGGGCTGGAGGAGCATGAGTTAAAGACACGCTGCATTACAAGCTGGGGAAGGGGGTGTGCGGGGCAGGGAGTGTTTGTGCTTCTGGCTTCTCACCTACTGCACTGAGCAAAGCTTTACAGACCAGAGTGAACGCAGTAAGAAGGGAGGGTCAGTCTTCTGAGGTGGTGGAAAAGCCTGACTGACTAAATATCCCTGTACCAGTTACTTTATCATTGCTGGGACAAAATACCTAACCGAAAGCAACGTACAGAAGGAAGAGGGCTCCATTCTGTTTAGTTTAGTTTTTTTTTTTTCTTCTCTTAAATAGATATTTTATTATTTTTTATTTATTTGAGAGAAAGATGCAAAGAGAGGGAGGGAGAAAGAGAGAAATAATGGGTGCACCAGGGCCTCCAGCCACTGTAAACAAACTCCAGATGCACTCACCACCATGTGCACCTGGCTTACGTGGGTCTTGGGGAATTGAACCTGGGTCCTATGGCTTTGCAGGCAAGAGCCTTAAAACAGCTAAGCCATCTCTAGCTCTGTTCACAGTTTAAAAAATATTTATTTATTTATTTGAGAGAGAGGGGGAATGAGAAAGAGAAAAGAGAGAGAAAGAGAGAGAGAGAGAGAGAGAGAGAGAGGCAGGTAGAGAATGGGCGTGGCAGTGCCTCCAGACACTGCAAACAAACTTCAGACACATGCTCCCCCTTGTGCATCTGGCTTATGTGGGTACTGGGGCATCGAACCTGGGTCCTTATGCTTTGCAGGCAAGTGCCTTAACTGCTAAGCCATCTCTCCAGCCGTTTACAGTTTAGGGGAGAAGTTTCATCATGTGGAGGAAGGCATGGCAGGCTTGAGCAGGAAGACCAAACCACATTTCACCAGAGTCAGGAAGTGGAGAGAAGAGCAAGTGGGGCTGGGCTGAAAACCCTCCAGGTCTACTCTCAGTGACACCCTTCCTGGAGCAAGGCCCCACGACCTCCCAAATAGCACCATTGCTGAGGATTACGCCCTCAAATCACCGCTCTCCATAGACATAATGCAGAGAGGGGAAAGGAAACGTTATCAGATCTTTTATTATTGACCAGAGACTTCATCAGTCTCGTCCTAGCCTCAATCCATTTAGGATCATGTTTTCTACCAGACGGTACGAAGGCTCTGGGCAAAGCTGGGAGGAATTCCGGGTCATTGGATGACAAAGCCTAGTCGGTTTCACCAAGTGAACCACCTTCTCAGGAAAAGGTGGGCATGCCTGTGAGACAGCTCCAAGAGAAGGAAACCAGAAACCAAAGGTGGACAGGTAAAATGTTGAAAGAGCAATTTCATAATATTCTCTTACGTATACCAGAAAAATTATACTATTTCTACTGAAGACTTTATTTTGTGGATTGCTCAGAATTTTTTTTCAGTTATTTCCTCTGCTTTAGACTTCATACGTGTTAACACCTTGGATCTCTTAATTATTCCATAGGCTCTAGCTGAAGTGATCATTGTTCTGTTACTGAGTTTTCAGACACTTATAAGGGAACCACCTTGGAAGCCACCCATTAGCTGGCTTGCAAGCGTCTGTGGGCCCTTTGTCTTCACAAGTTACCTTTGAGTGTGGTTTCTTTGATGACCTTCCTACACAATCTCATTCTTAGTCCATGCCTGGTGCAGAGTGATAAGAGCCGTCAGGATGACCAGTGTTCAAGTGCAAAGTTATGAAGGAGGGAATAAAACAGCGGGGTGAGTCCTTCCTAATTAGCTGCTTCCTTCTCTTATCCCTCTCTGTCTCTGACCCCATTTAAACACAAGTGTTCTTTGGTCCGTGTTGCTTATTATCTTGCATCCTGTGAGTAATTGTGCCCCGTGGAACAAAAATCTGTGACGTGTTTACGAGGGAGCATCTCTCTTCACCAATTAACCTTCCTACTCAGGAGGACCCTTATGATGGAGACCTGGTTCCAAACCACTAGCTTTTATAAAACATTTTTAAAAGGATGCCACCATCATGTGCAGCATGAAATTTGTGCCTAAGCATGTCAATCATTTGTGTAAAGAGCTCTGCACACAAGGTGACCAGCAATCTGCCTGTGCTGCGTGGGAAAAGCTTTATCACTCAATGACGAATACGCTTCTGAAATATCTATGCTACTGGGGGTGATAACAACTAGGCTAAGGGAGCCCGGAGGAAGTACACAGCCAAACTTAAGCCCTTTCTGCTTCTTGCTAGTAGTGAAGGCAGACACTTCGCAAGAGTGAAATTCTTACATTGTAGAGTTCAGTTTCAAAGTCATTCATTCCCAGTTTTTTCCACCAATGATGGTCTATGAATAGATAATGTCAAAACAAAGGCTGTTTGTTTCCTTACTGATGAATGGAATAAGTGTTGACATTTTTTCAAAAAAAAAAAAAGCAAATCAAACATGTTTATTAAAATTATCAGGGCATTTATTAGGGACAATTCTGTGGTGTTATTGAGAAGTAAAATGGCTTGAATCTGTTAAGGCTTCTAAACTCTTGTGAAGAACCACAGTGAAACCAGTAGGTGCAGGTGGCAGGTTATTCACCCACAGAAAGCACTGTTCTTAGTTAAGTAAAGAATTTCCAAGAAATGACTCAAAATCCAAATGAAACTACTCTATGTTATGTTTTTCTTTACACATATATAACAGTAACTTTATTTTTTTTTATATAATGAAATACATAAGACAAGCTACTTTACAAAGAAAGCAGGTTTGCTTAGCTCACAGTAGACCAAGTTGGAATAGTATGGAAGAGGCACCAGTAAGGAGCTCACTGAGATGTGTTATGTCATGGTGGGAGCATGTGTGGATTTCTGTATTTTTATAAAGCCATTGGGAGCCAACCCTGGGGCCTTCCCCCTATTGATTTTTATCTAATCCTAATCACTTCCTAAAGGCTTAACTTTTCCTTCCTTAAACCATTAACACATGACTCTGGGGACTGAATTCCTGCATGAGTTTGGGGTAGAGGGCAAATTATATTTAAATCATGGCAATTTTATAGCATACTTTTGAATATCATCTAGGAAAAATGTGACAGAAAGTTATAAACTTAAAAAATGAGACCAATAAAGTAGAAACCAAGAGATAGAGGAGCCCCTTTCCTGAATATCATACCTGCCTGCTATTCCATTCATATTCAACTGAACTTAAGCTAAATGCAGCTAGTTCAGAGTCAGAGTCACTTTCAGTCCTGAGGCCAGAAGTTCAAAGAGTTTCATTCATGCAATGTGGCCAGAAGGTAACCTCTAATAACTTTTACAATTTAGAAGCCTTGATGCCTCCCTTGAAAAATCCTATGTGTTCAAAGACTCTTACACTAGCTTCAATCACTTCTCTCTGGCAGCACATTGTAATTAGGAGCTTCCCCTAGACGGAGCTAACATCTTTTTGGGATACTGTCTTCTGCTCATTCCAGCAAGATGTCTTGCTTACTGTGTCTATTTTTTTTTGTCAGATACATTACTAGTTATTTTGTTTTGCCTTTTGTTCTCTTCCAGGCTAGATCAGAAAGATGAAGGAAAAATAAGTTAATACAGCCCCCTATAGCTTTGAGCAGACCACCTCTCTAAAGTGTCCTGAACATTTTTTAGTTAATTTTTTGGAGTTGTAGAGGTATTACAGTAGTTTCATTTTCTTCTTTGTTAATTTTTTTTTAATTTCTGTTGTCTTCTGTCCGCCCCCGCCCCCCCCCCCCCGCCCTGCCACAGATGACTATTAATACTGTTACTATTTTGATGTGAAATGTCCTTTGACATGTCCTATGCCAGGAGGTAGTGGAACTTTAGGAACCTAGTAGAAGGAAGTGAGGTCATCGTGTGTATGGTCTTGAAGGTGATATTGGGACATCTGTACATTTCTTTATTCTTCTCCTTCTCTCTCTCTCCATCTCTCCCTCCCTCCTCCCCTCCTTCCTGGTCAACATGAGGTGAGTAGCTCTGATCTCTCACATGATCTCTATCATGACTCTTTATCTTGCAACAGGCCCAAAGCAATAGGCCTTTGGTGGTTTGAACGTAATGTCTCAGTAATGTGAAGCTGACTATAGCAGTTAAATTAAGGTACCAGAAGTGGGGTGTTTCTGTGATGAATATGGCCCTGTAGAGTTTGGTCATTAGGAACTTTTGCTCGGGAGGAATGTCGAAGGACTTGGTGCTTGGGACTGCAAAAGCCTCACAGCACAGTAAGCCAAGTTTTATGGGCTGTTCTGGTGAAAGTTTGAAAATACTAAGTGCAGAGAGAATTGTGTTTGGAGGCTTTGCTTATGGACTTTCCAAGGGGAAGGAGACATAGCAGAGAGCTTTGTAGGAACTGGCCTACTGGAATAAAGGCTGACTATGTTCTGCTGCCCAAGCCCAGAGAGCTTGATCAAGGTTGATTTCAAAAGTAATGGACTGGTGTGCTTGGCGGAAGGTATAGAACTGAAAGATGCATGGTTTATCACAGAAAAAAACAGATTACACAAGTTTAAAGTTACAGGCACAATGACTGGTTTCAGGTTACTAAAGCTGTGATTGTTAAACAGATTACTAAATTAAGGACAGGCCAGCTGCTTTACATTAAAATAATGGAAGAGACATCTTGGGGTAAAGTCCACTCAGAAAGGCTCCATAGGAATACAAATTCTTTTAAATGAAGTGACACAAAGGAAAAAACCTGCTTTTCTAGGTTGTGATTTATTTTCCCCTTGGATTAACAAATTACCTGTGCCACTGCACACCTGGTATTGATTTTTAAAGCATGAAAAAGAGTGCATGGAAATGGGTCATGAGGTGCATATGGTTCCAGGAGCCACTGCTGAGGGGCAGCATGTGAAGCAGGGAGAAACCTCTGTATTGAAGGCCAGAGAGGCTATTGTATGGAGCTGTAAGGACTGACCATGGTTTACAGTTGCAGGCCACAAGAGGTGTTGGGTGGACCAGGACTATTCAAAGGCTACCATGGAGCCCTGGTGGCTTGGGATGAGAAATTTCCCCAGGCTACTCAGTCCAACTGGAGGGGCGAAATAGAAAAAATCCAGAGACCGTCATCACTGGTTAGAGGTGCTGGATTTAAACTACAAATGTTTGATGTTTACCTGATGATTACTGGTTTTGTATTGGTCCAGTCTCTCCTTGTTATGTCTTGTAATAATAGGAATGTTTACTCTGTGCCCTTAGGTGTTGAAAGTATGCAACTTGCCTTGATTTTATAGGACTCACAGTTAGAGACAGTCTTAAATCTCAGATATGACTTGGGGCTTTTAAACCATCTTAAAGTTGGTGAAGTTTATGGGGACCCTTAAATTTGAACTGAATAAGATTTACAATGTGAACTGGTCATGACTCTATGTGGGCCAGGGGAAGAATGGGGTAGTTTGAATGTATGGTCCCATAGTGTCAGGTGTTTTATTAAAACTGAACTTATAACTTTAGCCCCTACCAGGCAGATTCCTGCTACTGGGGCATGTTCCTGTAGGTGGATCTTCATTCCAGCCCGAAGGTGTGTGGAAGGCCGTCTGGGCTCTGGTTGTTGGCATTTGTGGTGCTGGCTGCTGGTTGTGTCTTCATGAAAGGGAGCCAGCTCCTTCGACTGTCAATGGTGTTCCCCTGGATTCTGGAAGCCTGAAATAAAGCCCCTTCCTCCCTTACGCTGTGTCAGGTTGGATGTTTGTCTCAACAACATGGAGCTGACTACAGAAAGGCTCAAATAATGATGGGCTGAAACCTCTGGAAACGCAAGCCTTTAACTTGGTTTTCTCAGGCATTTTTGTCACCGTGACAGAAACCAAAACACATTAAACCCGGAACCAATTCCAAAATGTATCAAATATTCAGAATTGTGATGCTTTGTAAGAAGGGAATTTGGCAGTTATTTTATAAATATGTCATGCATACTTACTTGTATTAGGTCAGTTTACATAGCTCCTATCTAACAGAGACCATCTGGACATATGACTGCTAAGCACTTGTGCTATGAATGAATGTGAATGCACCTTGCATTTCAATGTTTCAGGACAAAATACCCTCACTAATGATTTTGAATATCCACTTGTTAGTAAAGGAATAGTTTTGGCATGTTGCGTTACGTAATATATGCCTGTGAAGTTCATGTGTGTTAGTGTGGGCACGCATGTGCCACGGTGCACATGTGGAAATCAGACGACAATTTCTGGTGCTGCTTCTTGCCTTCTGCCTTGTTTGACTTATTTTGTTGGTCACCGTTACATTTCCAGGTGATCTGGCCTATGAGCTTCTGGGTAAGTCTCGTGTCTCTGCCTCCCATCTTGCCACGGGCATGCTGGGTTACAGAACCTTGTGTTGCAGTGCTCCCTTGGGTTTAAAAATTTTCTTTTTATTTATTTGAGAGTGACAGAGAAAGAGGGAGAGAGAGAGAGAGAGAGAGAGAGAGAGAATGGATACGCCAGGGCCTCCAGCCACTGCAAATGAACTCCAGACGCGTACGCCCCCTTGTGCATCTGGCTAATGTGGGTCCTGGGGAATCGAGCCTCGAACCAGGGGTCCTTAGGCTTCACAGGCAAGCACTTAACTGCTAAGCCATCTCTCCAGCCCGTTTTTTTTTAAATTAAAAAAGTGTGGCCATTAGCACATGTGAAATTACATGTGAAATTTTGGATTTGTGGCTCTTATATTTCCACAGCAGCCCAGCACTGTGGGAGCAATGCTTTGGGGTCTCTGGGAGGAGTTGCCGAATGACCCTCTCTAGTCTGTACAAAGCAGGGGTGTCTGAAGAAGGGCCGCCTCAGGGTTATCTCAGAGGCCAAAGGAGAAAGAAATTCATGTGCAGGAATGGAAGAGATAATCCAAGGAGGGAAATAAACTACAGGAAGCCAAAGTTTAAGGTGGCTGGGCTTTATGCACATGCAGAGGATTTGGAGATTACAGCTTGCGTGCTTGAAATCAGGATCATTTTAGAATTTATTACGCAAAATCATATATGCTTTCCCTTAGTCATATGTGTAGATCGCAGAGTTTCTTCTGTCTATCATTGGTAGAAAGTACCAATGATACTGAACAGGAAGAAAAGCTCACCTTACCCAACGTTGAGAAGAATTATAGGGTTGCAGAGAACGTAAAACCAAGCAAGAGGAAGTGAGGCTCACAGGCTGTGGGCACGTGCTTTAAGCTCTGTGTCCGTACAGGCCACCCACCTTGTTGGTCACGAGTCGTGTCAGCAGACCTCACTAGTCTTTCTTCCAGTATGGACCATTGAAGATTAAGTTAACACCCTTCCTGCCTCCCTATATGCCTTAGGCTCAGCTTAAAAAGAAAGAGAGAGAGAGAGAGAGAGAGAGAGAGACAGACACAGAGAGAGAGAGACAGAGAGAGAGAGAGAAACAAGGGCAGAAAACTGAAAGCCCAAGCATTTATTTTTAAAGAATGACGTCTGGTACTATACAGTCATGCTTAAACTTTGCTCTCTGACCTTATGATATGGTAGCATCAAGGTGGTGCTCACATATTATAAGAAAATAAAAGCTACTGCATTTTCTATGAGTGTTGCAGGATAGCTTCTCCGAAATTATTTTACCTTTTGCTGAGAGAAAATGAAAGGCATGACATATAAATGTAAGTTAGCAAATTAAAAGTGTATGTACTATTTGAGGAAATAGGCTAACTAAAACACATTGCAGAGAAAATGTTTATCAGGACTGAAATTTTGAAAGGAAGAGTAAGTTTTTGGAGCATAGATTACCCGTTCACCCTATTAAAATGGATTTCTGTTTCCTCAGAATTTGTATTAATGCACCTGGAATTTCTGCTAAAATGTTACTTTATTCAATATGTGTTGGGGTAGTGGAAGGAGACAGGATAGAGGTAAGGTTATATTTCTATATGTCTACTCCTATATTTGTTTATATTTTTAGGTTCTGCCTATTCACGAATGAGTGGCAACAAAGGAAAATGTTGGCAAGCAGCAGTATTAGCATGTTAAGGGGAGGAGCGGGAAGCATCTTAGCAGCTACTCACCTGCCCAGAGGCTTAAGGACCTCTTCTGAGCTGCAGGATGGGACGTGGTGCTGGGTGTACTCTTGTTATTTGGTAGCCCTGGCTGAGGGCTGGCCTCCTATTGGCCAGCTCTACCTATGAGTAGGAATCTATGTCAGTGCCCTTCCATTAATGCCTTTCAGCTTTAGCTAATCCAAACTTGCTTTCAGTTAGTTGCAACCAAGAAAGTGCTGACTGAAATTCCTGATGCTCAGGATACTGAATATATATATGAAATCTTTATATATTATATGTGGAAATACATATTTATACACAGAAATTGAGCTTTCCATATACGTAATACAATTGACATCCATGCACCTTTTTTAAAGGTGCTTTTTTATATTGCTTTTATAAAGAAAGTGTTATTTGTGTATTATCTCCAAACTTCAACCAATTCATTATGGCTAACAGTTATGGTTTAGATGTGAAATGTTTGCCACATATTATGTGCTAACACACTTGGTCCTTGGCTGGCGGTACTATTTTGGAAGCTTATAGAACCTTTAGGATGGGGTGCCTAGATAGAGAAAGTGAGTTTCTGGGGAGCAGGCCTCAAGAATGAAAGTCTCAAGGCTATTCAGGTAAGAAAAATAAGTAACCTAGTAGCCAAGGCTCAAGTTACTAAATAAATGTGAACACAAAACTTGTTTTGTTATTTAAACTTTATATTCTGGGCTGAGGGCAAAATTCAGTTGGTAGAGTACATATCTAGCATGCATGAGGTGAGAGGTTAAACTCTTTGGCAACCCATAAACTGTGTGTGGGGTTATGTGTGTAATCCCAATAATCAGGAGAAGGAGGCAGGAGGACTATTGCAAGTTCAAGGCCAGCCTTGGGTACATAGTGACTTCTACCTGGAATATAGTGAGACCTTGTCTGAAAAGTCTAACCCTCCCAAACAGAACAGAACAGAACAAAACAAACAAACAATGCCTTCACTCCCTGTGACTGCCGCGGAACCCAGCTGTCGGTAAAGTGGGGCTTTATTCAGCAGCCTTCTCATCTCAATCGCTTTATTCTGTAGTTCTTCAGTTTCTTGGCTTCTATAGTATTTGTTGCCTTTTCCCTTCTTTCTCTGATCCTCTGTGCAGGAAGCAAGGATAGAGAATAAAATGATGACGCATTGCGCTCGGAGCCTAGCTCAGTGGCAAAGTACTTGCCCAATCTAGTCAATGCTCCAGACTCAACGCCAATGCTGGGGAGGAAGTACATCATCTACGCATCTCTCTAAATGAGAGGGTGAAGAGAAATCTCAGCTGTGGTCCAATTTAATTAATCGCCTGGCACTCTTAAGAATGTGGAGGTGAAAATTTCTGATAGAAAGTCCAAGTTTTGTAAATATTTTAAAGCAATGTCTTTCAGAATGCAATATGTGCCCAAATGTCAGTAACAACTCCATTTGCGCCGTCTTTCCGTTAGTCATTTAAGGATTGCACGACCGACATTTACATGCTACCAAGGGGCAAGTAGAAGATGCTGGCTGCGAATAAACAAGCACTTGGCTGTGTGAGCCGTCACCGCGGGATCCCTCCTGCGCAGTTTCCACGGTGGCGTGGCGTTCATGCTGAGACACTCCCGGCCTTGCTTTCCTGCTTTTGCCTCCAGTGAGCGCACCGACTCATTGGCTCTCCAATTTCTTAAAAGACAAATTTCTTTATTTACAAGCAGAAAGACATAGAGATAAGAGAGACAAACAGACAGAGAGAATGGGCATGCCAGGGCCTCCAGTTACTGCACATGAACTCCAGAGGCATGAGCCACTTTGTGCATCTGGCTTTACGTGGGTACGGGGGAATCCAACCCACGTCATTAGCCTTTGCAAGCAAGCACCTTAAACACTGTGCAATCACCCCAGCCCTAAGATCTTCATTTTTAACTATGTATAATTTCATAATTTTAATTTCTAGACACCAAGGCATCTTATATCAACACAAAACCACATGTAGTATCAGTTCTTTTGTGATTATAATCTGCCTTCTATGTCAAATAGACTGGAAGATTTAGAAAGGGTAAATAAGATTTGAAAATGTCAGCCTAAACAAGAGGTTCATTGAAAATCTATTTTAATATTATTTATTTATTTATTTATTTATTTATTTATTTATGAGAGAAAGTGGGAGAGAGAGAGAGAGAGAATGGGCGAGCCAGGGCCTCCACCCACTTCAAACAAACTCCAGCTGTGTGTGCCCCTTGTGCATCTGGCTGACGTGGGGCCTGGAGAGTCAAACTGCAAGTCTTTGGCTTTGCAGGCAAATGCCTTAAATGCTAAGCCATCTCTCCAGCCCCTGAAAATCTAGTTTAATTATTTAATATGTGCATATAAAACTCAATGATGGAATGAATCTTAGAGGTTATACCTTTTTAAAAAAGAGAGAGAGAGTGAGAGTGTGTGTGTGTGTGTGTGCGCGCGTGCGTGTGCACGCACATGGGGGCACATATGCATATATGGGCACACCCATGCACAGACCAGAGGAGGGTTGTCAGGTGTCCTCCTCTATCATGTTTGGCCTTATTCACCTGAGACTGGTCCCTCACTGAATGTGGAGTTTTCCATTTTTTGGTCAGACGGGCTGACCTGGGAGCCCCAGCCATCCTCCTGTCTACCTTCTCCCCAGTCCCCGGCAACTGGCCCGCACTGGGGTTACAAGGCATGCGCAGTCATGCTTGGCCTTTGACATGGGTCCTAGGAATCAAACTCGGGTCCTCATGCTTGCATAGCCAGCACTTGAACCCACTCAGCCACTTTCCAAGCTCCTGACTCCTGTGTTTTCTATATTTCAACACATTGTGACAATAGCACAGTGACAGATTTATTCATTTAGATTTTAAGCTAATGAATGCATATTATTTTATTTCTATAAAACTAGAAATACTTTAGTTACAATAAAAATCCCAAAGTGCCTATAAAGCCATTAAGCTTAGATGAAAAAGGTTCATGGATATGTTTTAACAAAATTCAAAACTCATCTTTATATTTAGTGGTATTCATAAATGATGTTCAATTATTCATTCAGTAAAGTTAGGTATAGTGTCTGGTTTATCACACTGCATATGATATTTGGGAGTGATATAAAAATGAAAAAGCATGGTACCGTCCGAAAAGACTTAAAAACATAATAGGGAAAATAAACAAATGAATGAAATTTAGTATGCTCTGTTGTGTTCTTGTTTTCCACCTTGTCCCTAGAACTCAAGTTAATACTTGCATTTAGTAATATGCAGTAGAATTAATGCTGCCAAAGAGAGATGCTCAAAGTGCTGTGGACAAACTACAAATGGAAGATTTTGTTAAATATTGTAATGTTACTTGTAAAGGATAAGTGGGGGCTGGGGAAGTGGCTCAGAGGTTAAAGTTTCTTGCTTGCAATCCCTAATGGACTTGGTTTCATGTCCCAGTACTCATGTAAAGCCAGATTTACAAAGTAGCTTTTGTGTCTGGAGTTCATTTGCAGCAGCAGGAGACCCTGGTATACCCATACTTTCTCTCTCTCTCTCTCTCAATCTCTCTCTCTCTCTCTCTCTCTCCTTTCTTTTCTCCTCTCACAAATAAATAACTTAATTGTTTTGAAGGATATGTGGAAATAAGAGGATGAAGGGTGTTTTTGAATCATTGAACAAAATTTCAATAAAGTAAAATTATTTTTTAAAACTGAATACTCGGAGAAGGGATGGAAATAGGTTTATGACACTGGAATTAGAGGACATGAGTGCAAACAATCCTATATGATACTAATACTACGGGAAATCTTTATTGCACTGGATGCAAAATGGGTATTATTCTTTGGAATGTGGAGAGCCATAGTGGACTTGACAAACAAGAATTATAGCAGGTTTTTGAACTTCAGAATCCCTTCGGATATGAGCTGAAGCTAGAAGTTTGGAGTCAGTGAAAGGGGGAGATTTTCATCAGACTAGATACTAAAGCAGTGGCATGGTAAATTTTGGGGAGGAAATGGATAGTTTTGAGTGATGTGACTAGGTAACTGATTGTATAATGGAGTGTAGGAGAGGGGAGTTGAATATACCCCTGTGGTTTTCCTAGGGTAAATTTCCATGTCTGCTACTCTTTGAAAGGATTTCTCATACAGCAGAGGCCTCTTCATGCATCCTTGAGCAGAGCTACATAAAATAAATTGGATTAAATGGAACCTATTTTACAATTCAACCTCATATTTGTTGGTGTTAAAAAATGAATTTGACAGGGCACTTTCAACTAAGACTGATGAGTCATAAATCATCAGGCAATAACCTTAGGACCTCAGCGAATTTCTCACCATTCTTTAGCACCTGTCAGAACCCAGGCTCACATCAAAAGCTTTTGGGGGGTTAAAGAAGGTAGCACCCCCCCTGCAGTGCTGAAGTGATGAACCTTACACAAATGAAATATTAACTGACACAATAATTGCACTGGAATTGGTAAGAGCAAGTTACGTTTTTTTTCTTCTGTGTCAAGTATCAAGCACTTGCTTCCATAGCTTAGATTATAACAGATGTACAACACAGATCTATCAAATATATGCACATTGATTCTATTTCTGATATCTAGAAGCACTTTTAACTGAACTTCCTAAAGGCAGTCTAGTGGATGGAGTGACCCTCTCTATTCCTCGTCAGAGCGTGCATTTAGCCAGTGGACCCCCAGTGCTGCGGCTCGAGCAGTACTGCTCACATAAGCCCCCTTCCTGAAGTTAGTTGAGGTTTATCCTGAACTTGCTAATTGTTTTTGAACTGCTAGTGGTGGCTTTGAAAATATTTATTGGAGAGAGAGAGAGAGAGACAGAGAGAGAGAGAGAGAGAGAGAAAGAAAGAGCTAGATAGAAAGGATGGACATGCCAGAGTCTCTATCCACTGCAAACAAATTCTAGATGCATGTATCACCTTGTACATCTGGCTTACATGGGTCTTAGGGAATTGAGTCTGAGTCCTTGGAATTCACAGGCAAGCTAAGCCATCCCTCCAGTTCTAATTATGCTTTATATTGAGAACTTTAACATATAAACATATTGCAATTTGGTAATATTCCACAGGATTAGACTTTTATGTCTCCTCTCCTCTACCCCATTCCAGTGATGGTATTTATTGGTAATCACTAGGGTTATGAGTGTACCACACAGTTCCTGAAGGGAGGACTATGACTTAGAGTAAAGCTTCCCACCCTGAGACTCTTGCATTCTTTCTGCTCTCTCTTCCACAATGTTCCTGGAGCTTGGAGAGCTTGTAATAAGTCTTCTTTGGTGTTGAGCTCTCAGCAGCCTCTCGTTTATTTTGATGAAGTTTGATTCTCCTTAGTCTCTACCACACCTCCCTGGAAGAGGTTCTCAGGTTAGCCATCAGAGTAGCACACATATTTGATTCATGGCTTCCTCTGTAAGGTTTCCTGTTTCCTTGAAGATGTGATAGCAATGACTCATCCCATGAGAGGAACTCAGCTTTCTTTTTTTTGTGATTCTGATCAGTTTTTTATTCACCACCATCTGTAAAAATCCAGTTCCTTTTGTGGGCAGAATGGATCATCAGATATCAACATAGGCATTTAGAAGACTTTTTGATTGGGTATAACCTCTCCTTTTAGATAAAAGCTGGTGGAAGCATCCCTCTAGGGTCTATCTATGACCTTTCAAGCCATAGGTTTTTGACTTGGTTCTCAGTACCAGACATGAATTTCTTGTGACTGAGTGGGCCTCATGGTCAGGGAACAGTTGGTTACCCCCATAGCCTGTGTGCCACTATTGCATTGGTGGGTACATTTTGCTTGGTTTTGTAGTTTGCAGGATATCCATTCTTTCTTGATGCTGTTGGTGACTTACCTCCCCCAGCAGCTTGCGTTGCACTTTCTAGCACTATGAGAACTAGCCAACAGAGAACAAGCTTTCATCTCCGCTCCAGCACGATCTCTTGACATTCTGTGACTGCTGCCTATAGCGTCTTTAGCAGTAGGGTCTGACCATTTAGATACAGTGAGTAACCAAGTGCTTTGCCTGTTTCTGGTGGCCTTATGGGCCTCCCTGACCAACAACAGCTCACTGTGTGGGGGCGGGTAGGTAACCAAATTCTGGCACTGGGATTTTACTAGCAACAGCCTATGGTTTTAGAGTAAAGCTTTCTCCACCTTTACAGGGTGCTTCTGCCTACACTACTCCCCCTCTATCTCCCTCTCTTTTATGAGCGCTGTATCTTTTAATTTGATAACCGAGAGGAAGATTTCTTTGGTACTGATTCGTGTTGTCATTACTTTTGTGTATCTCCTTCCTCCCTTACCCATGTCTAAGAAAATATGAGTATGGAATGTAATGGAATTGTTTATTTCTTTATTTTCTTTCTTTATTTTTTTTGCTTTTTTGAGGTAGGGTCTCACTCTAGCTCAAGCTGACCTGGAAATCACTCTGTAGTCTCAGGGTGGCCTCGAACTCATGGTGCCTCTGCCTCTTGAGTGCTGGGATTAAAGGTGTGCACCACCATGCCCAGCTCTTTATTTTCTTGGTGGTCTGTGTATGTAGTCTGTATGTGTGGTGGCTGTGTGTAGTGTTTTTGCACATGTATGTGGCACCTCACACGCTTGCGTGTAGTGGCTGGAGCAGAAAGATGGGCATCTGGCTTTGCCATTCTTCCACGCATTCTTTCTTGAGCCTGGATTCTCTCTCTGATCCTGGAGCTTCCTGCTCCCCCACCCCCAACCCCCTGAATGCCCCAGTGATTCTGGGGTCTCTGCACCCTGTTACAGACGTGTGTGGCCATGCTCAGCTGCATGTGTGGGTCCTTGGGACTGAACTGGAGCTGTCTCTCAGGCCTCATCATGCTCTCATGCTTGCCCAGGAAGTGCTCCTAACTGCTGAGCCATATCTCCAGCCTGGGAATTGGACTTTTTGAATAGCACATCCAGCTTTAGTGAATATGAAATGCAAAAATTATTGTTCAAATATGTGTAAATTAAACATGTAAAATAAATATTTAAATATAGATGATTAACTTTAAGAATCTTTACATTTCTAGTGTTTATGTTCTATTTAAAGAAGCTATGTTAGAAACTGGGATGATATTCTACAGATAGATTAATTTTGAATGACAGTAGGATCCAATCAACAGTAGCATATACAATCAAAATTGCTTTGGGCTTACAATAAAAGAAAAGAAATGTATATTCATTTAATTTTAGATTAAATAAAATGCTTAAGGAAAGATGTACTTCTGTTTAATTCCCTGCACTTATCAATTTTGCTTTTTGTACAGTCCATGAATTATTTTCAGTGTGTTGGAAGAGAGGTCAGTTTGATTTTTTCTTAAGAGCAATATATGTTAAAGTAGTCCAGGTCAGTACTTGAATGTGGCATGGATGTTCCTGTCTCCTTGACAACCTCTCCAAGCACACCACTGGGTGCGAGCCTTTGCCATCCTGGCCCTGGAGAGAGGTATTAACTTATTCATAAGGATGTTCATCATATGTTTATGGCTCCCTTCAAACAATGACCCATTCTTCTCATAGAAAGGCAACAGGAATGAAGCATTTTGAAGATATCTCAGATGTCATTAGGCACACATGAATTTGGGAGCATAGTAACTGACTAGGTTCACCCCATTGTTCAGCAACATATGTGTTTGACGAATAGCTACAATCCATTGGGCACTAGAATATTCCTCTCTTCCTATTTTTATTTTTTGAGACTGGCTTCTTTAGTGCCTGGCCTTGAACTCACTGTGTAGCCCAGGCTGGCCTTGAACTCCTGATCGTCCTGTCTCTAGCTCCTAGGTGCTGGGAGTATGGTGTTCACATTGGATCCATTTCACCTCCCCTCTCCTCTCCTCTCCTCTCCTCTCCTCTCCTCTCCTCTCCTCTCCTCTCCTCTCCTCTCCTCTCCTTTCCTCTCCTCTCCCCCTCTCTCCTCTCTCCCCTTCCCTTCCCTCCCCTCCCCTCCTTTCCTCTCCTCTCTCTCATTCTCTCTATTTCTGGTTTTTTGAGCAAGGTTTCAGTGGAGCCCAAACTGACCTCAAACTCTGTAGCACAGGCTAGCTGTTACCTCATAGTGATCCTCCTATCTTAGCTTCCCAGGTGTTGGGATTAAAGGTACACCCCACCATGTTCTATCTTCTTTCTCTTCTTTGAGATATAGTGAGAATGAGAAGAAAGGGTTTTTATGGACCTGATTAGCTATCTAAGTAAGTGGTTACTTCTTAATAAATACTCCATGGTCATATAAGGACTACTGTCTGGATTATGAGTATGTGGGGAATTCTTTTTACAGGTTGGGAGGAATTGTTAAAGTAGCCTTTTGGATATATGATGTGTGATGCCCTTTTGGAGTATGGGAGGGGCTTGTGATTGGCTTCTATCTGACATAATAAGGCAAAAATCACTGCTGCCAAATTTAATCAAGATCCATTTTCAATTTATCATCTGTCTGTCTGTGTTCTTTATGTATAATATCCATAATCTAGTGTAACAGATATCTGCCTACATATTGAATAGCTATAGCTTGTTTGATGTACTAGAGGAGAACTTTTTCTAATAACCTTGAAGAAACAAGGTTGTATGATACAGACTGCTGATGGACAGCATCACGTGACAAGAAAATATGGATGGCCTTTGAAATCTGAGGGCCTCAGTGCAAGAGCTTCAAGGAACCAAATTCTGTCAACAAACATAGGGAATTGGAAGAGAAACTCAGCTAAGGTGACACCTTGATTATAGCCTTGTGAGACCCTGAGCCGAGGAATCAGAGAAGCTGTGCCCAGACACTTGAACCACAGAAACGATGAGATAATAAATATGTGTTATTTAAAGCGACTAGGTTTGTAGTCATTTGTTTCATAGAAATAGAAAACAAATGGATCAGTTGGACTTCTCTGTGGGTTTTCTTTCAGCCTTTCACTTTCCATAAAGTTACTAAGGATGAATGGCTTCGAATTATGTTAGTATGTGAATTTAGAGGTTCTTTTCAAAAACCTATTATTGCACTATTCCAAATATCTCTTCATATACCTATAAAATATGCTTCTTAGTGTCTCCTAGTTTCTCTGTTTCCAAGTAGCTTTTCCTTCACATCTATTGCCATTGATTTGTAGATATTTTAGAATATAGAAAATTCATTACTATCATTATTTGTTGCCCTTGGAAATAAATCTAGTACCCTCCTGTTCATTTCCCTTTCTTTTGACTTACTGTTTCCTTCTTCCACTCCAGTGTATTCTATTTTTATCACAACAGAGTGGGCTAGCAGATCCACCCTGTGCATAGTAATGCCTCACAGGATGATTTCATATGGAAAGAGAGACAGCTTACAATGTGAAAGTTAGTTGTACTTCACTTACAGTTGCATGTGGTTTGTCCGTTTCATCAGAGCATCTTGGGAGCCTTTGGAAATGGAGTATAAAGCCACTTTTGTTTATGGACTCTACTGGATCTATGGGAGAGTGAATATTGAGTCTATCCATAGAGTGAATACTCTGAGAGAGAATGATGAGAAGTTATATTTGCTTTGATGCCCAACGAGCTTCCCAAGCAGACCACCTGAGTTCAGGACATTATTTTGTACTTTAATATTGCTCTAGGATGAGTCAGCACAATCTTGGTTTTAATTTGATTCTGAATTGAGCAAAATTGTAGTACATGAATGGATAAATCTTTAACATTAACGTTGAGTACAAGACAGCCTCTCTGGCTTGAGCTGGAAAGTTTCCCCATTTCCAGGTGTCTAGAAAGGCAAGGAGTATTTTTAGGTCATTGTCATGCCAACCAAAAGTAAAATTTTTTTGTTCTTATTTAATGATGAGAAGTAATTTCCAGCTCTACCCATCTGGATGGGAGTGAAATACATCTTACCCACTTTCAATCACCTTCTCTGTGTGTCAATCATGAGCATGAATCTTTTAAACAACAATAATACCAAAAAAGGCAGGATAGGGCTTTGAGTTTTGCATTGAGAACCCATAAGATTATCTTCTTATGCAAACAAGACACACGAATAAAGATATTTCAAACCAAATTTGGAGGGTGTCTCTTTTGTATGTGTAAGTGAGGAGGAAGCACATGTTGCAGGAAGGGACTCATGAATCAAGTAATTAACCTGTAAATCGTGTGATATGTTTTGGAAAGCAATTTTGCTACTCCAGGAACTATGGACAGCCATTTATGTTACCAGATATCGAACAAGTAACACATGTTAACTCTTCAGTGGTTTAAAGAGGGCACGTCGATGAAGATCCTGACAGACTGCCACGAAACCGGAGCTGAGAAACTGGCGTGCGGGAACAGACTGTCACTCAGGCAGGTGTCATCTTTGCAAAAGCCTGGAACACGTCAGTTTTACTATTGAAGTGCACTGTCATGTTGGCAGATTCAGGGACAGAGCATGAAATAAAATACACACACATAGATTCACGCAAGTACAAGTATCTCATTGCCCACACCTGCTTAGTGCATTTCCACCTGAGGCTGAGGACCCTCCAACTTGTTTCTGATCATTAGACTCAATTAAAAATAAGGACTAGAAAGCGGATCTTCACCCACCTCCAAGTGTGTCCACATTAGATGACACATCGACGTTAAGCCCATTAATAATCCAAGTCTTGGTGTGGGCATTTTTTTTTTTAAACCTACAGGTTTGGAGGAAAAGATCTCATCCAGGTTACCTCAGAGGAAAGAACAAATTGCCTTTTGCTAACCTGACATCTTATTCTCCTCCAGTGCACCTGGTCAGCTATCACCTGGCAGTGTTCTCAATCACGCCGACGGAAAGGGAGTTCAGGTGGCCCCTCCAAAAACTGATGGAGGAGAGCCTCACTACTGGTCTAATAGAATGTGCTTCACACTGGAACAGTCTGCATTATACGCATCTATCTTCCAGGGACCAGTAGGCTGCATATATTCTTCTTTGCACCATAAAGCAAAGAAATATTTTCCTGACTGTTTCCACATTTACTTACCCATAATATTATCAGTTAGATTGCATTCATCATTATGTCTAGCTTGATGAATAATACTTTAATGCTGCACTGTATGTAGTTTGCTTGGTATACCATTTATGTGGGATATTCTATCTTCTAACATATGTGGACCAGAAATAACACTTAATGACATGAATGTTTACTTCACTTCTAAGTGTTTTTAAAAATCGAGATAATGTGAGAGCAATGTGATGAACGGCATTGCATGTATGCACAAAAGGATAAATCCAGCAGTCGGCTTGTCTTGTGCATAAAGGTTTTGCCAAATGATTATTATTTTTTAAAAAAGAACTGCTGATTCAAATTCATCAGGATGAATGGAATATTTTGAAACTGAAAATATTTCTATTCCTGCCCAATGGACCAGGGAGCTCAATAATACAAAAATGTGAAGAGATTCAGCTACGAAACAGAGGTCTCTGGAGAGCAACCCTGAGAGTTCTCACTTCCAGCACAGTCCTTGCACAAGTTAAGAAGGAGGGATCACAAAGAGTCTATTTCTATGTGAATAATTTCAACACATTACCAGAGTTAATTTTCTGTAATGTCTCTAAGACTGTAAGCAGAAACTTCATACTCCTGGGTCTCTTGTGATCAAAAAACTTCCAAATCAGACTTGCAAATCGCCTTCTCATCACATCACTGGAGCTGCCAGATAAGAACGTCTTGTAAGAAAGGGAACAACCAGTGTGCATTCATTAGTGTCATTGTACTCTAATTGAAGAAGTGACTTCTTTTGTATCCTAAGATGGAAAGTCAGTAAGCTTGTGACTAGGCGCCCTCATGCAGCTGCTGGCTGGACGTTAGAGTAGCACACACATGTCATGCTACCTATAAAGACAGATAGAACTGTAAAACACAGCATCCGCCCCGCCCTCTTCCATTTACCTTAAGGTAGTGGCTGCACTGGTGGTGCAATTTGTTGTGTTTTGCTTTGTGGATTATTCGGAAGATGCCCTGAAAAGAACATCTTTTCCCTCATTATCCAGCTTACTTATTTGCATGTCGTGTCCTTCGTGCTGAAGACAGAGTAAGCTATTAATATGTTCTTTATGGATCGGAGACGCGCACGCCGAACCCATCTTGTTCTCGGCAGGGACAGCTGTACTGGCACGAGGCTTGTTCCGTGGCGGCAATTATACCCCTGACCTCTCCAGGCGGAAGGAGGTGCTAATTCCAGAGCCTCATCAAGATCTAAATGAGCAGTGCTTGCCTAGAGCTAGGGCTGCATTTTGGAGGGAGTGAGGGCAGATTCCACAGGCACTTATTTACCAGATCTGTAATCTGTTTTGTTACATAGCTGGAAATTTGAAAGTTGGGCTATTTTACTATAATTTTATTTTTACAGAACTTCAATTTTCTTATCTGGAAATTGGGGAAGTAATTCCTACTTGGCTTTGGTGCCAAGAGGATAGAATGGAATGAGAATATATATATATATATATATATTCAGTGTTGTAAACTGCACAGAGTGCAGCACAAGTGGAGGTTATTTTTATAAGAAATTATTACTTCCTATCTACTGTTGCTTGGTAATGAAGGCTATCTTGCTAGCTACTAGGCTCCCCATATGTGGGGAAATTAAAGCAGGATCTGTCAGGGATACTATGTAATGAAAAATATAGTGGAAGGGAGGATTGGCAAGATGATTACATGGTGTCTGCCAACTATAAACCTCTATGACCCTTTGATTTCATTTACAATTACATTTAATTGTAAAGCATTTTTGGAGGAAGTGCTGATGGCCTTGCCAAATGTGCACATGTAGGAGCATACATCAAAATGATGTTTGAAAAATTGTACAGATGTGGTTAAAAGTGTTTGATTTGTATACTATTAAGAGACGAGCTGTGACAGATAACTCATTCAAGGTCACATTTAGCTAATACACCTGGGTCCCTTTAAAATTGTTATTTATTCAGGGAGACCAGAGGATCCTACAAAAAATCACTCTGTCAATCACAATGGCAAATGAATAGTATCTCATCTTAACATGTTATTTTTTTTAGAGAATGTGCTAAAAAGGCATAAGTGAATATAAGTTTTTAATTTGAAGTGAGTGCTCAGGCCTAGTTTTTTTTAAAGATTTATTTTTATTTATTTATTAGAGACAGAGAGAGAGGGAGAGAGACAGACAGAGAGAGAGAGAGAGAGAGAGAGAGAGAGTGAGGATGGGTATGCCAGGACCCCCAGCCACTGCAAACGAACTCCAGACGCATGTGCCCCTTGTGCATCTGGCTAATGTGGGACCTGGAGAATCAAACTTGAGTCCTTTGGCTGCACAGGCAAGCACCTTAAGTGATAAGCCATCTCTCCAGCCCATAACCCTAGGTTTACCATAGGATGAATAATAGCATGTCTCATGGCTTGGATGTGTTTCAGTACATTCAATGTAAGTGCCCCCTCTCTGCCCTCTGCTTTGGTATCCCCTGCCATAGTTGGTACTATACATTAGATAATGACCTGCCAACCTTGCCTGACTCACTGTGTAGAATAATCAAAGCAGATGAAACCAGCCTCCAGGAGAATCACATTTCCTTCTTCTCAGTTTAAGGTGTATGCGTCATCGGAACTCCCAGCAAAACTGTGCCTAGGGGCTCTAGGATCTGAGTCAAAGAGATTCATAAAGTGGATGCGTTATAAATCTAGCTGTGGAAGATTGATGTTAAGGCTCCGTAAATGCTTGCTAAGTCCATTCACGAGCAGGGATGGTACAGTTATCTCCTTTTTAGTAGCCTGCCGTTTCATTGCTCTTTAAAGAAATCATTAAAGATATTTGAAGTTGTCAGAATCAGAAGGCTGGTGTTTTGGAAGAATTCCAGGAAAAGAAATGCCTTGCACTGAAATGCTCCCAAGATGACTTCAATATAGCAAAGTCTAACCAGTAAAATAGGCTAATGCAAGGCTTTTGAGATCACAACCACAATGGAGTTGATTTAACCCATTGGCTCATTCATGTGCATATTTATAGCACCCTACATGAGTCAGGTACGTTCTAGGAGTCTGACTCTTGAGAGAAGAAGACATCCTGGGGTGTTTTGACGAAGCTTATGGTACAAACATTTACATCCCGTGGATAAGGCTGGTTGTGCTGTAAGCTGTGTGATCGCACTGGCACCTCTGCATACTGAATTTTGGTCAGATTAGTACCGCTAAACATGCATCCTACAATGCAGAGGCACACCTGTTTGAAAGAACACTGTCAAAGTTAAGAGCTAATACAAATTCAGAGAGAATTGAAAATAAGTCACGTATAGATTCATCCAGAGAACTTTAGTAGTTCATGATACCCTGACAACATTACCGGTCAGCTTATCACACTGAGAAAAGCTTTACGATCAATGTCAATATATTCATTTACTTGAAAAGAGAAAGAAGTCCCATTGCAGCTTGAGAGAGTGGAGCAATGTATTGCAAGGGCAATGCAGAGTCCAGCTGTGGGTGCTGACGCTGGTGCGCCCCCATTCTCCCTTCCAGGAGCCCCGTGTCACCCTGTTGTCTCCTGTCTCCATGGGCTCCAAATATGTTTGTGGGTAAACCAAATGATAATTAGTGACTTTTAAACCTTTAAGGAAGGGTATATTCTCATCAATAAATTCTCATATTTAAGACTTAAATTCTATCAGAAGGTAACTCTGCAAAGTCACAAATGCCTCCACAAGTCACACGGATGTAGACTGATTGAGAGTACCCTAGTGAAAAGTCATCACGGGACGGCTAGAGAAAGGAAACAGAGACGTATTAGCCCCTTCCTTACCTTTGAGGTTCTTTTATTCCAGTTCTCGAGATGAGAGTGAGTATGAGGTTAAATGTGGGTATAAGACTGCAGTAGCAGTTTTGACTATAGATGCTATTTTATAACATAGATGTTGATAAATTGTCAAATGAATTGCCCAGCAAAGGCTCTGGCCGGATTTATTGGGAACAAGAGGATGAATTTTATAATCGTTTTGGCTCAGGAGAGCTCCTCTTCATGAGTTCAACTAACAGCTTTCTGTGAAGAATTTAGTTTTCACCTAGGATGGCCTAGAACAGGGAGCACATTTTAATTATTTTTCTCCATTTCTCCTTTACTCTGCACCTCTCTACAAAACAAACATTCCTCTTTGGTGAAAGCTCTTTTCCACTATTTGACAATTCATCACCCATCTCTGAGTGTCTTTCTCCTTTTTTTTTTTTTTTTTTTTTTTTTTTGCTTTTAAGCTCATTGTTCAGACATTTATCTTCATAGGGTGAACAGAGAGAACATCTTTAAATATGGCATCAATATGTCCCGACCCAAATGTAAGCCTCTTAAGCCAGTTTTCCTCCATCCTGTTACTACACATTAACTCTGAGGAGGATTATCTACCAGCCTGCCTGTCAAAATGTTCAGGAGAAAGGGAGGTAAAACAAAGGGCAAAATCTTTCTGCTTATCAGTGGGCCATGAGACCAGTGGGATGGAAATTCGTTCTGACCTTACTTTATTCATATAGCTATGAATAACAGTTACTGCTCTGTATTCTGCAGGAAAAAAAAAAAGGTGATCAGAAACACACAAACACACTCTTCATAACATCTTTTGATTTCCAGAAAATAGGCAGAAATTTAATCTTGATCTGCATATGTAATTTGTAGCATATTTTAATCAATAGTTCAAGTAAAGAAACTTAGCAGTTGAGCTCTAATAAGTGATGATTTAGATTGGATTGGTTTGGAGCTAATGAAATAATTAGCACCATTTCAATGTGATTAATTTATAGCTGTATGTTAAGTGCTCAATTTGTTTAAGAAATCTGAGTTCTGCAAGTACTGGCTGAAGATCACAATGACTCAGCAGTGGTGAAATTTAATTGAAATGGGTGAGTCTTCCAGGTCACTGGAATGAGAGACCTCCACAGCCCCATGTTGCTTTACTGAGCCTAGGAAGTGGCTGCAGTGGGGGGCTTAATTTTTTTACATTATTATTAATTAGGAACTTTGTTGTATGGCCAAATCATATGTTGGCCCCATTCCTATCCTCCTCATGCCCATTCCACTGAGGGCTCTCCTCAGTGCGATCACTGGTATTCACCGTGGGGTTATGGGTTATGAGTACAGCAGTTGGTCACTGTGTGTGGTGGCGGGCAATATTCCTGGATACTCCTTCCCACCCTGTGGCTCTTGCAATTTTTTTTTCCACTCCTTTTTCTGCAATGTTCCCTGAGTCTTGGTATGTGTGTTCTAAGTCTAATTTAGTGTTTGAGTTCTCAGCAAGTTCTGAATTTCTGCTTTGATATGTTTTGCTTGTGTCCAGTGTCATCTCCCTGGTGCAGGCTGCAGGCTCACCAAGGAGCAGCCCTGGTGTTTTTACTGGTCACTTCATCTGTGGTGTCACCTGGGCCATGGGTGATGTGCAAGAGGTGACTCATCTCATGACAGGCAGTCTGCTATCTTTGCTGGTCATGTTGATGGATTTTAGTTCTCCCCAGTTTTCACTGCCTCCTGTAAAAACAACAACAACAAAAATAGAATCTCTAACCGAGAGAGAGAGGAGCATGGATTAAAGGGATAAGCATAGTTAGTTGTGGGACATTTTGATGGGTGGAGCCACTCTTTTTAGCCAAAGACTACTTGGAGCTTCTCTTTGGAGTCTATGACCATCATCTCCATCGGATTCTGACTTGACTCCCGGTACCAGCTGCGAGTTCTTTCTCACTCAGTGGGTCTCTTAACCAATCAGAGAACCACTGGTTACTTGCATAGGCTAAGTGCCACTGTTGTACAGGTATGTATGTCTCATCCAGCTGGTTGATTTTGTAGCTAGTGGGGTCCCCTGCTTGCTTACAATTTTGGTGGCCAGTATCCCCCAGCAGCTCATGCAGCACTTTCCAGTACCAAGAGAGCTAGCCACTGGGGAGCTGGCCTCCTTCTAAATTCTAGCTAAGAGTAAACATTGGTAGGTGGTTCAGCAGGGGAGAAACAGAATTTAATAAAATAATTTACCGACATTGCACAGACAAATATAAAAGACAAAACGGTTAGGAATTTTTGAGGTACACTTAATGGGGTTGAAATATCATCACCATTTCTAAAGACCTTAAAGTTTGTCTCATGTAATTGCAAAGAAAACTGATCATTTACAATCACCGGATATTCCACCCTCTCCTTCGTAAACCTGATGATATTGTCATACTTTATATCTTCTGACCATGATAATTCTTTCTATTTTATTTGTAAAGGGCTCAATTTAGTTATAAGCTTCTCTATGTTCTATCAAAAGCATACCTTTGATATTTTTAGATTATACTCTAGAGAGTAAAAACATATTGTTTTTAACTCAGTTGTGTAAAGCACCTATAAACCTGTGAGAAATCTGAACATTTTCCCTCCTTGCAAGCTAATTAGTCAGCCCAGCAATTCCATGGATACGGGCTGAAGTGAAGAGACTCCTGGGTCGACGACAAAGGGCTTTATGACTCACAGCTATATGTGCATCCAGATTGGCTGGTGCCTGATCCCAGGCCATAGTTACCAAAGGGCAGTGCATGTGAAGAAGGCCAGCACATCCCTATGTGTGTGCCGGGCTGTTTCCAGGAGAGGAAACCCAAGCTTGAGGAACGCATTAAACTTAATGAGTAGCAAGGCTGTTTGACTTCTGTTCCAGTGGGAAAAATGATTTGTCTTAAATTTTTATTTTATTTTATGACAGAGAGAGGGGGCTGGGCACCAGGGTCTTTTGTAGCTAGCTACAAACGAACCTCAGATGCATGCACCACATTGTGCATCTGTGTACTGGGGAATTGAACTAGAACCAACAGGTGTGTTGAGAAAGTGCCTTTAACAACTGAGCCATCTGTCCAGCAAATTTCTCTCTTTCAAAAATTTATTTTATTTATTTGAGAGAGAGAGAGAGAGTCAGAGAGAGAGAGAGAGAATGTGTGTGCCAGGGCCTCCAGCCCCTGCAAATGAACTCCAGACACATAGCCACCTTGTGTATCTGGATAACGTGGGTCCTGGGGAATCAAACCTGGGTCCTTTGGCTCTGCAGGCAAGCACCTTAACCGCTAAGCCATTCCTCCAGTCTAAATTTCTGTTATGCATGTCTACAGAAATTGTCTGGAGCAAAGGCAGTTAGTGGCTCTGCTGCGAGATGTGCAGAGCTGTGAGAGGAGCATGAGAACTTCCCGCCTGTACCCAGGGAAGTGTCTTGTGGAGAGCCTGAGGTGGTTCCTCATCGGGCAGCAATGACAGAGGCTAACACCTTCCTAAGCATCAACATTCTCTGTACTTCTAGGGTCCTGTTGCAATCAGGTTCGCATTGCTGGTAGAAATTAACCATCCAAGAGCAGCTTGTGGGAAAAGAAGTTTATTTTGGCTTACAGGCTCTAGAGGAAGCTCCATTATGGCAGGGGAAAATGATGGCACGAGCAGAGGGTGGACATCACTTCTTGGCCTACATAAGGTCATAGCAACAGGAGAGTGGGCCAAACACTAGCAATGGGGAGTTGGCTATAACACCCGTAAGCCCGCCCCCAACAATACACTGCCTCCAGGAGGCTTTAATTTCCAATGCCATCTGCTGGGGATAGTAGCATTCAGAATACCCAAGTTTATGGGGGACACCTGAATCAAGCCATGACAGGTCCCTTATTAGGTAAACTAAGAACGCATGAGTGGAAAGTAAATAAAGTCAGTTTTGAATCACTTTATTTACTTATTTGGAGTTACCAATTAAATATTATTGACATGATAAAATATTCAATATTGGAGACATGAAAAGTCTTCAAAGCCACTCCCATATCACCTCTCTGGAGGTGATTACTTGTTAGTATTTGGGTAAACTAATAATGCTTATCCAGTTTAACCTATGCGGACTTCATTCTCCACTGGACACTCTTTCTTTTTCAGAAGGTATCCAGATTTGAGGAGATAAACCATCCCTCGCATTTTAGCCAGCAAGACTTCTACTTCCACGGTGAGCCTACAATCAGTGCCAGGGTGAAGGAGACAGACGCTGAGGATACTCAGCACTTAGCCAAAGCAGAAATCCAGAGGCTCTGAGGAGCTCATCACTGCAGCAGACTTAAAACATTCTCTCCACGGCTCAAGGAATTTTGCAGAAGAGTGGGTGGCGAGATTGTAAGAGCCACGGGTTGGGATGCCATGCCCAGCGGCATTGCCTCACCCGAATCATTGAGTGCTTTCCCACAATGCATGTCTCACGGCTCCATAGGGAGTACCAGCAACCCCACTGAGGAGGGCTTTCTGCAGAAGGGGGCAGGGAGGTGGGCAAAGATGGTACCTACACATGATGTATACATATAAAGTATGTTCTTAGTTTAAAATAAAAAAAAGAAAGACCTCTGACAATGAAAGCTGTTTGGTGGCATTCTTGACACCTCAGGAGAGTGTGGGCTAAACCACAGTTTGTCAAGGATATGACAGCAGGCAAGATGCTGTTTCCAGCCCCTTCCAGTATTTGAACTCCATCACTGTGGAAATGAGCAAGCTGCTGTCCCTTCATTCAGCCAATGATTTATTTCCATTACTTATCCTAAGTGTAACTGTAAACAGACAACTGTTATTCTAAATGGTGCTGGAATATTTGAGCAACAGAGGTCTCCGATGGAGAGTTCAGCATCTTTGACGCTTGTACTTTCTTATATCAGGGTAGAGCCCACTTACCTAATGTACAAAGAAACTAGAATGGTTCCTCGCTTTGTCCTAACTTGCAGATAGAAAGTGACATTTCCACTTTCCTTAATGCTCCACACTTGACAAAGATCGGTGGGTAGTGTCGTGAATCAGAGAGCATTATCATATTCTTTTCCCTCAGAGGAGATTGTATATTGATTCTTTTTGTAATGGCACTTTTCCCAGGAAGGAGAAGAGAAGATTTTGAATATAAGCAGTAGTTGCTTATGCAGGTTAGGGATGCCAGATAAGCAAAACTAGGGACAAATTTGTTAAATACCAGTTTTCCGAAATTAGTGAAAGCTATGGAGTTCTCTGGCAAAATTAACATGCTATTTAACTGAATATTACCATATGTGAAAAGAAGGCTCACTTTATTTTCAAGAATGACACATTTTTCCAAAGACTTGAGATTACGGTAGAGAGGCAGGGACGTAAGGGATGGGTTTGGTAGCTGGCTGAGGCTGCAGGTCGGCAGAGAGGAAGTGCGGATGGTACTGGGCTCCAAGTCATACACATGACAACCAAACAGTACATGTTTATTGAATGTTCTTGAGCAAGGGGTGGAGAAGGAGACTGATTTTAAAGTCCTTGGGCTTCCCTTTGTTTTCACTGAAGAATGGAGAAAAAGGACTTGGACATACCCTGCTTAATATCATCTTTAGATTTTTAGCAATGTGTCCCATCTTTGAAACTGAATATAACTGATGCTAAAACTGAACCCAATTGCACCATAACTTGACATTAATAACTGAGGAGGCATAGGTCCAGGACTCTCCTAATGAGACAATTCTTAATTAAGTCTTCAAAATGTTGCCTTAACTATTTTGATTAAAAATTGAAAGAGGGCTGGAGAGATGGTTTAGCAGTAATGGTGCTTGCCTGCAAAGCCTAACAACCCTGGTTCAATTCCCCACTACCCACATAAAGCCAGATGCAAAACATGGCACATAATCTGGAGTTTGTCTGCAATGGCTAGAGGCCCTGGTGACCCAAACCTTCCATTTTTTTTCTCTCCCTTTCTCTCTCTTTTATCTATCTACACTTGCAAATAAATGTTTTTTTTTTTTAAAAAAAGAAAGTGCTATTCTAGGTGCTAAAAGAGATGTTTAAAATAAATAAGCTTGAAAGATTTTGCTGATCAGTCAGTCTGCATTTGACTTTATTAGCATTCACTTGTGGGATTTCTGTGAGATCTTTCTGATATCTTGTCCTGAGTGCTATAGAATGAGCCTCTTGTATGGTTTAATCATTAAATTTTCAGTGCTTGTCCTTCTCTCTCTCTCTCTCTCTCTCTCTACACACACACACACACACACACACACACACACACACACACACACACACTTTCCCCTTCATTTTTATCACCTTTTCATACTCTGAGGTAGAAAGCACTTTCTTGAAGTACTCTCAGCATTTACTCATGAGCCCACATTAACACATTACCTGGAAAGGGAAATGCTGATCATGTGAATCTCTTCACTGCTCTCCTTGGTTTCCCATAGATCCCACTTCATCCCCTCTTAGGGATGTTGCTCATGTATCCACATTCATTCTCTTTGCTACTTTGATGGTGGACTTAGACATTAGTGACACTGGTGTTGGTAATTGTATTTGTGTAAAGTTGAAATTAGTGCCCAGTATCCTGGTGGCAAGCTCTATTTTCCTCAACTTGTCTTCATAATATAAAAAAGGAACTATTTTTTTTAAAATCTAAGACTTGATAGTTTAACTTAAATAATTAACTCAAATAGTAGGATGCTTTTGACAATATACAAGTTAAGATTTAGAAAAAGCACATTTATCTTGAAGGTCCAATGTTTTGCCAGATGTCTATTAATTTTTAAAAATATTTTATTTATTTATGTGTACATGTTCATGTGTTTATACGTGTGTGCAGGTGCATTTATGTGTGTGGGTATGTAGGTTTATATGTACCAGAGGACAACCTCAGGTGTCTTTTCTCAGGAACATTATCCACCATCTATATTTTTAAAAACTTTTCCTCTTCTGTTTTTTGAGACAGGGTCTCTCCATGGCTTGGAACTTCCCAAGTAGTCTAAATTGTCTGGTCAGACAACCCTGGGATCTGCTTGTTTCCGTGTCATCAGTGGTCACATTACAAGGACCATACTTGGCTATCTTTCCAGTGCCCAGATTTATGGTTTTTAAAATTTGTTTTGTTTATTATTAATTAATTTATTTGAGAGTGACAGGCAGAGAGAGAAAGAAGCAGATAGAGAGAGACAGAGAATGGACACGCCAGGGCCTCCAGCCACTGCAAATGCACTCCAGAATCGTGCGCCCCCTTGTGCATCTGGCTAACGTGGGTCCTGGGGAATTGAGCCTCAAACCGGGTCCTTAGGCTTCACAGTCAAGCGCTTAACTGCTAAGTCATCTCTCCAGCCCGAGATTTCTGTTTTTTAAAAATACTTTATTTATGTATTTATTTGCACACACAGAGACAGGAGAGAGAGGGGGAGAGAGAGAGAGAATGGCTACACCAGGGCCTCCTACCACTGCAAATGAACTCCAGATGTATACACCACTTTGTGCATCTGGCTTTACTTGGATACTGGGAAGCTGAACCCAGGTCATTAGGCTTTTCAGGCAAGCATCTTAACCACTGAGCTATCTCTCCAGTCCCAGATTTCTGTTTTTTAAAATTCAAGTTTTGTTTGATATCCTGAACTCTGTGTGAAGCCTTGCTGAGGTATAATTTGGAGCAGAAATATGATAGTTTTAGGCTTTTAATAGTTGATATGGGTAATTTTTACAAACTTTTTTGTGACATCCACACATACATATATAATATATCATGTTCCTTTGCCCATACAGAATGTGTGTGTGTGAGAGAGAGTATCTTCCTGTAACTCAGCTTAAATGGAAAATGTTTAGCACTCTAGATTGTTTACGTCTTAGTAACTTGACCCCCGAGTTTGGTGTGTCAAACGTGAGTGGGATGAAGTGAGGTTCTGGTACTTTAGTTGACTTCCCTTACAGAATGTTGAGGAACCTAATAAGTAACGGCTACATGCCGCAGTCCTCACTGTGTCTCTAATGCTCCATCTTCACACAGGTCTGGCCAGCCTCTCTTGTCTCCTGCAGTGAAAGTCACCTTCGTGCAGTCTGCTGGGCCTCACGTGCCTGCAGATGTACCCTATTAGGTCAGGCACGTGGAGCCCACAGTACCTTGACACGTGTATGGACAGTGCGTATTATTCCTCGTAATATGGCTGTGTGCTGGAGCCCAGCTGTGAGTACAGCAAAGCGTGGCAGGCTGACCAACTGGATTTGTTTCTCTCTGGCTTTAATTCCTCAGGCTGAGATGAGAATATTAACCCATTTCTCTCTTCCCTGTGAGGAGCATTTAACTTTATAGTCCAAGTTGTGTTCCCTGTCTACCTACTGACAATCTGAAGTTCATGTCACTTAGCTCTGGAAGCTGGGCATCCTTGTTTGTACTGATGTCATGTAATTTATGTTTTCTTTTTTTTTTTTTTTTTTTGGTTTTTCGAGGTAGGGTCTCACTCTAGCTCAGGCTGACCTGGAATTCACTATGGAGTCTCAGGGTGGCCTCGAACTCACGGCAATCCTCCTACCTCTGCCTCCCGAGTGCTGGGATTAAAGGCGTGCGCCACCACGCCCGGCTTTAATTTATGTTTTCAATATTGGGCAGGTACAAATTTCTCAGTGCACAGTATTTTTTTTTTAAAGAACATTCAGTAAATTTGCCATGGCTTCTTTAAAGGTAGAACTTAAAAAAAAAAAAACTTAAATGACTACATCTGGCTCAATAACCACAGGTAGTGATGACACCTCTAAGTACCTAATGCACACATGTAATGTCCTCATAGCTTTGACTTAACTTTATTTACAGATTAAAATTGAACTGCAGCTGATTTATTGATATAATAGGCAGAAAGTGATTATCAAGCATCCGTCACTGATGGAGTAAAAGCCAATCAAATTATGCTCTGAGGTTTGCTTTAACCTAACCTAACTCGTCACTTTATGAAACTCCGAGGATTGGAGTCATAAGCTCTCACTAAAACCAATGAGCCACAACTCCCAGGAAGCTCGTCTCTGCTCAGATCAAGGTGCTCATGGAGTCGCAGAATTTGCACCAGTGCCAGGCTGTTAGGAAAGGAAATGGTAATGACTAGAGATTTAACATCTGTGCTTCCTCCCCATGTATGTATCCATGGTAATATTACCTTTCATGTTTATTGCAAATCCATAAGGAATTTAGTGCCATTGTTTTAGAGAGAGAGACAGAGAGAGAGGACAGAGAGAGGAGACATATAGAATTGGCACGCCAAAGCCTCAGCCACTGCAATCGAACTCCAGAGGCTTGCTCCACCTAGCGGGCATGTGCAACCTTGGGCTTGCCTCGCCTTTGTGCATCTGGCTTATGTGGGATCTGGAGAGTTGAACATGGGTCCTTAGGGTTTGCAGGCAAGTACGTTAACCTGGCTAAGCCATCTCTCCAGCCCTGGTGCCATGTTTTTCATGAAGTGGTATCAGCCTATGAATACGAGTCAGTTGGGGGGATGTGGAGAGCCTTTGCGGAGGATGGTGATGCCTTTGATACTGACAAGTGTGAAAGGCTGCTCTTTGGAAGGTGTATTAGTCAGCTTTCTGTTACTATAATGGGATGCCTGAGTCAGTTTCTGAAGAGGAAACATGTATTTAGCTCATGGTTCTGGAGGTTACAGTCCAAGACCAAGCAGGCTCACCATCTTGGACATTTGGCAAGGACAATACATTATGACAGAAGTATATGGTGCAGCAAACTACTTATATTTTGAATCAGAGAGCCAAGACTTAAAAGTTTGAAGTCCTACTCTCTCTTCCAGGGCTATGAATGATCTCCTCCTGGTCCACATCTCTCAGGGGTTCCATGAGGGAAAATTGGGTTCAGACTATCTCAGAAAGCAATAGTACCTCCTGATTGGCAGCGGGTAGTGACACTCTCTGTGGTGTTCCTCCAAAGTGGAAGAGAGTATAGCAGCACACAGTTAGATGTAGCCTATATTAGGGGATGAGCATAGAATCCAGAGGGCTGTGGTCTAGTGAGTAGTGGCCCTCTATGAATTTTATGAATAGAGTTAAAAAGTCTGGTGCTATCTGATTTCATAGGGTTGCTAATATCATATGGTAACTGCACTCAGCATCTGTGGTCATTCTTAGATAGTAAGTTCTGCATTTATGTACTGTGTGTTGCATACCTTGAGATACAGCTTTTAAAGGGCTTTGTTTATATGAAGCATGATGTGAAACTTTTAAATAAAATCTCCGCATGTGTCTGTATTTATGCTGCTGCTGTTAGCTCATTCATATGTCTGTGAGGGAAAATATTGCTGTAGTCAGTAATTACCATTTTCATTATTTAATTATACAGAGACCCTAAGGACTTCTCTAAAAGGGCATACTTATTAGAAATCCAAGTCCATGTAGCAGTGTATTCAAGTTCATTTTTATCACATTGTTAGCTTTTATCTGTTGTCCTGTACATTGTTAATTCTTAAGACATTCCTGTACAGTTTAGAAAATGAAACTCCTTTTGAATTGTTCTTAACATCATGTCTTCCAGTCCCAGTAAGACGGCGCTCACTGACTTCAAAGGATATGTCTTCTGCACTTAAGCAACACAGAAATGGACAAAGATGAAAGAAATACTTCCTGTGATGATATACGGGTACATATTCATCTTACTGTCCTACCCAATATCGTTCATCCTTCATGATAAACTTTCTCTACTAAATGTGCTTTAAACTCATGTCATCTTGTTCATCCTCTGCCATGTTATGCACATTTGCTTTCCAAATAAGCATTATTCAAAGAAAAGAGAAGTAATCACATGTGTAAGGTTTCATCTTCAAGAATGTCTGTGTTGGAAGTGGGAGGAGTGCAGAGGAACACTAAGTTGGCCTCCTTCCTTTACAGCAGCAAACTATCCATGCGGGAGGATGAGAAAGCTGAGATTCTTAAAATAAATGGATTTTCCTCTCATATCCAGAGTAGGCTTGTGTGTGCAACACCCACTTATGTCCAGTGCATTGGTGAAACTATGCTGTGGTTGGCTTGCTACTCATCACCCCCCACCCCCATTTTTACTTAAGTGCATTTTCTCACTATTTCATATGATGCACTCCCATGACAGTCTCTGGGTTCCCTTTATTTACCTGATCTTCTCACTACAAATCTTATTTTTTCATGTAAAAAATATCTTCTCTTTATAATTTCAGTACTTACTGGTAAGCCTTGTCCCTGAAGCCTGCCATCACACAAGGGAACTCCATAATGACCTGAAATTCTCTGTGAACTATCAAGGTTCACAATCCATTCTCCATAGGAGTTTACAATGCACAAGAGGCATTATCAAGCCTAAGATCTACCATGTTAATGCATATTGAAACCATTCTGGGTCTTGGTTTTCCTTTTGGATACTGTGCAGCAGTTTATCATGGTGGCTGCTATCTGCAATGAGTTGCAGAAAGTAGTTAATAAGAAATCATACAGCCTTTCAAAAATAGTTTTACTATAAGAGATTGGTAGTTGGGCTTTCTGAGGAAAAGGTGAAGATCTAGCTTTAACTGCCGTCATCTGTGTGTACTGGCTAGGCTCTTGACTTTGGTGTAGTGCTTCCCAAGGTTACCAAGCTGTAGGGACCCTAGGAGGCATTAAGCACAGGCCGTTGATGGGATAAACCATTCGTGCTTTGTAAGCATGCATACCAAATACTCATATGAAAAGCACACACACACACACACACACACACACACACACGTGTGTGTGTGTGTGTTCAGTGATTGAGTTTTAAACATCAGTGCCTCAACTGTTCCATGAGAAAATGATTTTATATTCTGTGTCATTCAGCTAGTAGTTTCCTTAGCTTTGAAATAATTCATGCACTGCTGTAAGTTCTGTAAACAGAAAGACGAATATGATACAGGTCTTGTCTTCAAGGCGCTCATGGCTTAGGGATAAGCCTCCATAAAGCAGAGTTAAGTATCCGTCAGTTTAAAATGTGAGTGGCCATGCAGGTTCCATTATGAGGAATAGGCTAAAACCCATCTATAGCAAACTGGTGAGGAAGGACTTCCTATGAAAAGACTAGCAGGGACTGGAGGTGGGGATGCTTGAGTGTGAGCTTTCAGCTCATGAATCCAGAACTTCGAGAAGCACTCAGGGCTGGGAATGCATACCTGAAGGAGTCTTTGTCTTTTCGGTAGTTCTTTGAGACATGGGAGGATGTTATTGAAGGAAAGAATGTAGATCTAACAAGGGGCATCCCAGTGACAATATACAATTAAAAAAGCAGTGGTCATCCAATCCAGTCCCTCCCTGTGAGTCAGGAAAGAACTTGAATACATGTAGGATTTCACAACATTCAATGCCAATGGGGATGAAGCACTCTTGGCCATTGATTGGCAAGTCCAAATCATTTTTTGAAACATCTGAAACCATGCAGAGGGATACCTTTGTGCCAACAAAGAGAAGTCTGGCGAGAAGTGAAAATTGCTGCAGCCAAGAGGGAAGCTTGGAGGAAAAAAGTCCGCATGAATTCCATGAAAGTATATCTTTTCTTTTTTTAAATTAAGTAGAAAATTTGTATTGATGCATCATGTGTTGGTGCCATCGTTTCTCTCCTCCCTGCCCCATTCCCCTGAGGGCCCTCCCCAGTGGGATTACTGGTATTCATCAGGGAGTTGTGAGTTCTGAGTTGTGAGAGCAGCAGTCTGTCACTGTGGGGGTGGGGCAACCCTGCAGCTCTTACATTCTTTCCACCTCCTCTTGCACAAAATTTCCTGAGCCTTGGTGCGTGTGTTTTAAGTCTACTTTACTGTTGAGCTCTCAGCAGCTTCTGGATTTCTGCTCTGATGCATTTTGAGTATCCTTGGTGTCTGTCTGTGTCACCCTGGCGCAGGGTGTCAGGCTCGCTGTGGAAGCAGCTCTCTTGCTCCTCTCGCCAATTCCTCTGCGGTTTCACCGGGGCCCTGGCAGCTGTGTTAGGTGTGGTTCATCTGCTGACAGGAAGCCCGCTACCTATTCTTGCCTTACTGATAGATTTTTGTTGTCCTTGGTTCTTGCTGCTTTCAGAAAAAGAAACAACAGATTCTCCAACAGAGAGTAAGATCAGGATACGTTAAAGGAGATAAGCATTGTTGGTTACAGAGATTTTGGTCAAAGACTAGTGGGAGCTTCTTATTGGAGTCCATAACCTTCGTCTCCATAGGATTCTGACTTGGTTTCCAGTTCCAGCTACGAGTTCTTTTCCATCGAGCAGATCTCTTAGCTGATCAGCCATTGGTTACCCACTTACACTGTGTGCCACTATTGCACAGGTGTGAGCATCTTGTAAAGGCTGGTTGCCTTCATATAGTACTGTCCCTCACTTGCTCACCAAGTTGTTGGCCATTTTCTTCCTGGCAACTCAGGTTGCACTTTTCAGCACTATATGGCCTAACCATCTGGGAACTGGCTTTCTTCCAGATCCAGCCAGATCTCTTGATGTTTTGTGTTGACAGCATGTGATGTCTTCAGCAATAGAGCCTTACCTTTCACTTCAGGCATATAATCAAGTGCTCTGACAGAAGCCTGTCTTGTTTTGGGGATCTTGTAGGACTCTCTGATCAATAGCTCTCTGTGGGTTGTAACCAATTTCTGGTCCTAGGAGTTATAAGCCAGAGCCAAATGTTGTAGGATTAGGCTACATCCCACCCTCTCCAGGCCCTTTCTTACCAAATGATACCTCTATGCTTCTATTGAGGGTTATATCTTTTATTCTGCTCTCCATGAGTAAGGTTTCTATGGTACTGATTCATTTTGGATGTGGTTTTGTGTTTCTCTCCCTCACCCTCCTGCTCCCCTTTCACCAAATCCTTCTGTCCCTCTTATCTGTTCCTTGAGTTGTTTTTCAGGTATATCTTCAACTCAAGCTGTTACAGTTTAGTAACTACAGATGAGAGAGAACATGCAGTGTTTATCTTTCTGTGCCTGTATGAGTTTGCTTAGTATGATCTGTTCCAGGTCCATCCATTTTCCTTCAAATTTCATTACATCATTTTCTTTACTGCTGAGTAGAATTCCATTGTGTATATGTACCACATCTTCATTATCCATTCATCAGATGATGGGCATCTGGGTTGATTCCAGTTCTGGGCTATTGTGAATTGAGCAGCTGTAAACGTGGTTGAGCAAATATCTCTGCTGTGAAGAGTAGAGCCTTTAGAGTAGATGCTCAGGAGAGGAATGGCTGGGTCAGTTGATAGCTTTATTCCAATGAAATATATCTGTAAATAGCTTCTGAAGATATTGGTCCACCAGCACACTGAAGGATTATAGTGGGAATTATTATTTTAAGATATTCTAAAGGAAGCCGGGCGTGGTGGCGCACGCCTTTAATCCCAGCACTCAGGAGGCAGAGGTAGGAGGATTGCCATGAGTTCGAGGCCACCCTGAGACTCCATAGTGAATTCCAGGTCAGCCTGGGCTAGAGTGAGACCCTACCTCGAAAAAACAAAAAAAAAAAAAAAAAAAAAAAAAAAAAAGATATTCTAAAGGAATGGGAAAATGACTAAACTGATAAGGTGCTTGCTGTACAAGTTTGACAACTGGAGTTTGGACCCCCAGCACCCATGTAAATGCTAGGCAGGTATGGCTGCCTATATAATCCCAATGCTCAGGAGGCCAAGCCAGGGGACTCCCAGGGTAAGATGGCTAGCTAGATTAATCTAATTGGGGAGTGCTGGGTTCAAGTGAGAGACCCTATTTTAATGATGAAGAGTGATAGAGGAAGTTGTCTTTATAAAGGTGTAGAGGCTATTTTATTTATTTATTTTTCAATAATCCCCAGACTAGATCTAGTTACACTGAAAAATATATGAAGTTAACATTGGTACCCTTTATTAGCCAAATTTGGGCAAAGATGTGTCAGCTGGTATTTAAAAGAGAAAGTCCTAATAATTTGCAATCAAAGAGAAATTGCTCAGGATGGTCTTGCCAAACCCCGCTAAGTGTAGTAGTTTGTAACAGTACAGCGAGGCTGTCTAGATCACACACACCCACTCTACACCAAGCAACGGCAGGACTAGGTGAGCCTTCTGTGATTAAACGTCATGTGTTGACCATGTGACCATCTCATATCTGGAGAAAGGCTTGACCCTTGTCCTGTTCAATACTTCCATCAGCAATTTGAATGAAGCTCTGGGGAATGAGCCAAGGGAAAGAAGTCATGGAGGTAGCACTCTCTCTTAGCCGCAGATGTACAAGAGGATGTGGGCTTGTCAGTGCCTCTCTGGAGGCACCACAGAGTGCTGGGAGGATCTGGATGCTCTGGGACCATGTTCTCCCCATGTTGAGTGATTAAATCAAGTGATTATGGCTAATCCAGTTCTCAAGTTTCCTGTTCTAAGGACATTCTCCATGTCTTTATCTATAACACCATCCTAGCAGGGATGGTGGAATGCAAGCATTTCCATAGGAACCGTGTCCTTGGTCCTTCTTTACCTAACTGAGTATACTTCTCACCCATGCTACACCCTTATGATTATAAACTACCCATCACACTCAGGAAGGATTGTGGGATAGTCTGTGGCATAGTTAACACTTCTTTTCGTATATTATATACAGCAGATTACATCTCAGTACCTCAACCTTTATCATTGAGGAAAAAGTAAGTCCTTTTTTTTTTTTGAGCTCCAGAAAGCTGGCAAATGTTAAGTAAATCATATATGCAGAGGGCCAAAATAATGCCTTAGAAATGATTCTTCTTAGGGTCAGGGACATGTGCTTATTTCTTCTAACTTCTTTTCAGAATCCATGTCTAGGGCACAGCCTCAATTATGTTGCGTCGGACCATAACCTCTGTGCTCCCTTACTGTCAGGCTCTGAACTCTCTTGCATTAGGGCCACTAATTTACTTCACACCAATTAGTTAAACCAACGAGGGATCTAACCATATGCTGCTCCTTTTGTAAAAATAAAAAAAATGATAAAAATCCCTATTTCCTGACCATCTCCATGCTTCTCCATTGATTCATTTGTAGACACAGACTATGCTAACTTTCCGCCCAAGGATGTCACTTTAGAATTTGTAACATTCTTGGGGTAGGCTAATCAAAATGAATTAAAAAAAAAATTTTGGCTACATATTTAGGAAACCATATTAAGCTAACAATCATGATTCCTGTGACAATTTAGCATGGCTAAATATAGAATTTCACTCTTGGCTAATTGTCCATGTGTTCTCTGTGTCTTTTCTGCCATGGTTTTCCTGAAGACAGCAATCAATGAAGGGCCAAATCAATATTACAGGAATTCCCATGACTATATTTGATTTCCTTCTTACTTACTTTGCTTCCGTGTGCTGTCATCAAAAAAGGGTGGGGGGAGGAAGGCTGGAGGGATGGCTTAGCAGTTAAGGCATTTGCCTGCAAAGCCAAAGGACCCAGGTTCAATTCCCCAGGATCCACGTAAGCCAGATGCACAAGAGGCCACACACATCTGCTACATTTGCGGTGGCTGTCTCCTGTATTGTAATCACAGGTGCACATGGGGACGCCCTGGTATGTCCATTCCCCCCCCCCCCCGCCCTTCTCTTTTTCTGTCAAATAAATAAATAAATAAATAAATAAATAAATAAATAAAGTATTTAAAAAATAGTCCTGTTAGTCTATTACTCTTTTCATTTGTACATTATTTCTGAAACCTGTGTGAATTAGCATTTGTGATAGATCTGTGAGAACCTGGTGGCAAACAACTGTTTCTGAAAAAAAGAACAATAACAACAACAAAAAAAAATCAGGTAGAGATCAGGCATCTCCCAATATGTTGCATAACTGGCAATGATTTGCTCCATCACGCCTCTTTTATGACCTGTAAGTGAAGGGTAGAATTCTAAAGAGTTGTTTAATTAACATGCATATTTAGTAAATCTTCCTGCTTTAAAGTGCAGGCTGCATGGAAAGGCACTCTCCGAATTAAAAAGAAAGATTTACCTTTCACTATAATTGCTGTGTTTTTATGCTAGTGTCCCTCTTATTAACATCACAGTCAGATGCTGTCTGCTAGGCATTCCCGGGTGTCTGTTTGCCTCCTCCTGGGAGGACTTTGCAAAGAGGTGCAGCTCTTCAAATATGGTTTGCTCCTTCATTACTACTATGTAAAGTGCTATCCTTGTCTTTTTACTTTTATTTATTTATTTGAGAGAGGGAGAGAGAGAGAGAGGATGGGCATGTCAGGGCCCCCAGCTATCCTAAACTCCAGGTGCATGTGCTACCTTGTGCATCTGGCTTACATGGGTTCTGGGGAATGGAACTTGGGTTCACAGACAAGCACCTCAACTGCTAAGCTATCCCTCCAACCTTTATTTTTTAATGAAAGTTCAGATGTTAGGCCTGGAGAACTAGCTCAGTTAGTAAAATGCTTACCCTACAGGCATGAGGACCTTAGTTTGATCACAGGCACCTATGTTTTAAAAAAAAATAAAGCCAGACATAATGGTATAGTTTTGAAATCTCAGCCCTGGGGAGATGGAGACAGGAGAATTCCTGAGGCTTACTAACTAGCTAGTCTAGCCCATTTTATGAGCTCCAGACCAATGACATACCCCATCTCAACAAAGGTTGATAGCACATGATGTTGTTTCCACATGCATGTGCACATATGTGCATGTCTGCCCCCCCACATGTGCATGCACACACATGAACACACATAAGCACACAAAATGAAAAATCCATTTTATAAAACAGGAAATGTGCTTTCTGTAGAACACTAGGCATTTTTTTTTTTACCAGTATATAAGCATGTTGCAAATCTCCTCACTGTCAAATCGTTCTTTCCCACCAGTGAGGAATGAAGTACATTGATGATGAGGAGTGAGGAAGGCAAAGCTTGAAAAACAATGTCAAAGTTCAGGGTGTCAGTGCAAACACATTCAGGAGGTTGGCCAGGGTCCAAAGATGTAGAAAAGGGATAAAATGGAAGTTTGTCCCTTTGAGTTCCAGCTCAGAACATGGGCAGGTGAGCCGTGAAAATCTTCAAGCAAGTGCGTTGGAGGAGGTGCTTATGTGCTCATAAGCACATGATCTCATTTGCATTAAGGAGATAATTGCATCTCCCATCTTCTTAGCATGTCTTCAGGTGAATCAGCTTTCCTGGAAGGTGATCTCTTGGTTCCTGTCCAGGTGATTGACAGGCTCAGTTGGATTATCTACAAGTGAGGGATCATAGTATGTTTCATAATCTTATATCTTGGGTAGCTCAGAATGTCATATCCTTACCTAGAATCAAGTGTAGGATTCAGACTCTATTCTTTGACCAAGAGAAACTTTCCCTCAATGGGCCTCAACAAAATCCTCCATTTCCCATGGTATTTTAAATCTTAAGGAGATGCAAAAATGTTCAGGATGTGGGGGACCAGCTTCAGTAGCCTTCAAGTTTCCTAAATATCTGTCTAGCTACCCGACAAATATAGGGCCTTTGTAGAAAAATTGATACTTACTTCATACTTCGTAAAAAATTTCTGGGTTGGGAAGATAGTTCAGTTTACTAAGTACTTTCTCAGAAGGGCAAACATGATGGCCTGAGTGTGACTCCCCATCGTCCACACACAAGCCAGATGTGGCAGTGTGCACCTGTAATTACAATACAGGAGACAGGAGAACCCCTCGGAATTGCTAGATGTGGTAGTGCACACCTGTAAATACAATACAGGAGACAGGAGAACCTCTCGGAATTGCTAGATGTGGTAGTGTGCACCTGTAATTATAATACAGGGGACAGCAGAACCTCTAGGAATAGCTGGACAGGTACCCTAGCCAACTTGGTGAACTCTGGGTTCAGCGAGAGATCCTGTGTCCAAAATTATTTTGGTAGAGAAATTGAGGAAGAAATCTGACGTTGATCCCCAGACTCATGTTCTCACACACACATATGAACCTCTGTCACATACCCATCAAAAAAGTCTTCATTAAATATTATTGTATGTAAGTTTAGACACAGTGGACTTAGTCTCTGTCTATACCCTGAGTGCTTTCATAAACAAGATTTTGAAAACATGCACACTGTTTTTATTGGTTTTGTCTGGATTCTTAAACAAAAATGTGAATCTATATTGAATACTATCAGTATGCTCTGTAAATTAAGTGATTCTTCTACTATTTGAATGGTGTAAAATCAAAAACAAGATGTTGTGATTCTCAAAGAGGACTAATTTTTTTGTTTGTTTATCTGAAATGTGGTCAAAAGTGTGTGGAGATTTTCTGTGTGGGAAGTGGCTAAGCACAACTCTTTGGCAGTAGTTTAAAATGAGGAATTAAAACAACTATAATTTAGATTAAAATCATACAATAAGTGAGATTGGGCATGAGTTATATTTGATAATTTGCTTTAATCAAACAACTAGAGAACTTTAAAATTCAGACAGTTATATTTTTTCCATTGAACGCTAAGTTTAGCCTGCTATTTAACTTGGGATACTAATCTGGGCAGGGAAATTTCTGCCTATACATACTTACATAGGGAACAACCAGTATGTAGTTCAAGCCTAGTGAGTATAATAAAGTGGCCTGCTTTTGTTTAACCTTTCTTCTGGGCACTTTGAAACTTAACCGTTTGAAGGTCATACACATATATTCCTTGTCGCAGGATGACACTCGAATTGCACATTTCCATTTGTCCATATAACATCTTTTCTAGAAATCAAAGAATTAAATCACTCAGCTAACAGTTGCTCCTTCTCTCTAAAGGCTGTTCAATTTAAAATTTTTTCCATAGGCATTTAAGTGGATGGTAGGGAAGGTAGACACTATGATAAGAACAAGAGACTAACCCAGTTTTAAGGAAAGCTGTGCATGGCACTTTAAACTGGCAAATGTAGATCCTTGTGTTCACATGAAGGCCATGGGAGCTGGGGCAAAGCTTGAGGGAGTATTGTATCTTCTGCAGGCAAATGATTTCCTCACTTGGTTTGGTAGTAGATTATTCCTTAACTTATCTTTTTCTCAAATGGTTTCTGGGACTTTCTTTTTAAATTTATTTAATTAATTTATATATTTGAGAGAGAGAGAGAGAGACAGAGAGTGAGTATGGGTGTGCCAGGGCCTCCAGCCACTGCATATAAACTCCAGGTACATGCACCACCTTGTGCATCTGGGTCCTAAGGAATTGAACCTGGGTCCTTTGGCTTTGCAGGAAAGTGCCTTAACTGCTAAGCCATCGATCCATCCCTATAGTCTTTATTTTCTGGCTATGTCTATGTATTTTTTTAAATGATTTTATTTATTTATTTATATGAGAGAGACGCAGACAGAGACAGAAAGAAGCAGATAGAGAGATAGAGAGAATGGGTGCACCAGGGCCTCCAGCCACTGCAAATGAACTCCAGATGCACACACCACCTTGTGCATCTGGCTAACATGAGTGCTGGTGATCGAGCCTCAAACTGGGGTCCTTAGGCTTCACAGGCAAGCGCTTAACCGCTAAGCCATCTCTCCAGCCCCCAGGATTATGTCTCTTTCTTGCATGTGGTAGTCACCAAAGAGGGAGAATCAAGGAGGTCATGATATCCAGCACTGTTACCAAGAGTACTTAATTGAACCTGACAGAAGAGGTTTGGGAATGTAGACATTTGAAGGCAAACTCATCAGCCATAAAAGGGTGAAAAATGTTGGAAACTGCTCGTACATGTACAGAAACTGTGTTGCAAATTCTGTCCTAATTTTGGCTTCAGCAAACAGTCATAGAGAGAAGGCTGAAGGAAAAGCAGCGGCGGGGTTAGAAGTGCTCCTCAGGAAGAGCTGGCTTGCAAAGCACGCCTGACCGCAACTGCACTGCTGAATTCTTAGCTCCACCTGTAATTAATTGTGATCATTATAAACCTTTCCTTTTCCACCAGGTGTTAGTTGGGAAATTTAGAAAACCTTGTGCTGTCATTGAAGATATTATAATATAAACGTTTAATGCATATCAAAATTCGTTTCCTCCTTATTTATTTTGTATTTATTTATGAGAGAGAGAGAGAGAGAGAGAGAGAGAGAGAGAGAGAGAGAGAGAGAGAGAGAGAGAGAATGGGCTCACCAGGGCCTCCAGCCACTGCAAATGAACTCCAGATATATGCACCACCTTGTGCATCTGGCTTATGTGAGTACTGGGGGAATCAAACCTGGATCCTTAGGATATGCAGGCAAGTGCCTTCACCGCTAAGCTGTCTCTCCAGGCCTGCATTTTCTTTTTGATAATCAAATAGAAATTTATTTGACATCCTAAAAGGCCTTTTCCTATACCCAAAGTTGGTGATCAGCTTCTGCTGAAGGAATTAAGATTCAACAAGCAGTAGCTTGTATCTTAGAGTGATTTGGCACCATAATTTCCTAATCAGTAAGCAGTGTACAACACTGTAGAAAGTGCTGGATTTTCTTGGCCTTTTTTTTGAATATTATGCTCTAAAATTTTTTTAAAAAAGATGATAGTAATGATTTTAATATAACTGTAGAACATAAGACAGAAATAACAGATAATGTTATATCTTTAATTCAGGGATTTCACAGTAAGCCATATAATGCTAAGACTAATTTTAATATTTATTTATTTGAGAGAGGGGTAGAGAATGGGTGTATCAGGGCCTCTTGCCACTGTGAAGTCCAGATGCATGTATCACTTTGTGCATTTGGCTTCACTTTACATTGGTACTGGGAAATTGCACCCAGCCCATCAGGCTTCGCAAGTCAGTATTTTTACCCACCGAGCTGCCTCTCCAGCCCTCAAACTAATTTAATATTACTAAAGTGAGACGCCTGGAGTTTGGCTGGTTTGCCAGGGTTAGCTTAGCGCACGCTGGCGCTCTATCCTGTTCATGCTCTTCAGCTATGTGCTGTGTGTGAGCTTCGGCTGGAGTTATCATTCATTCATTCATTCATTCATCTCTTCCATTCAGTGCTACCTCTGTCCAGTAGGGAGAGAGCTATTCAGCTCTTACTGGGAGGAAGGGTTCATGCCTAGGAGAAGGAGCTATCTGAAAATAGAGAAAGATACTTCAAACTTGCTCTTTGGCAATAATAAAATGACTAAGTTCCAACCAGGAGCTGCTGACCCAGTGCAATTTCAACATAACCATTAAGATCACAGGAATGTTTAATTCAAGAAGAGGGCTGAGGTTCTACTTTAGAACCTGAGAGTGAAGGTGACTTATGTGTTTGGTGGGAAAAAAAATAGATCTTTCGGAACATTTTTTCTGCAATGAGGCAGTAATACTCTCTAGTGATCTCCTAGATGGCAAAACAAATCAGGGGCATGCTTCTATTAGCTGATGGTGACAGAGAGGACGGTCCTCCTATCTTTCAGGTAGTCTCTGAAGGTGCTGGGACACTCCCACGTGCTCAGGAATTCCAGAGAGAATAGAGCTCTTGAGGGGACCTAGCTGTTTTGGTGTCACTATCTCAGAGGAAGTCACTATTGATAGCACTGTGGTGGCTTGTATATGGAAGGTTCTACATGGTAGCTTAAGTCCACACCTATTTGAAAACTCTTTTGTTATAATTAATTTGGTCCTTTTCCCCAATTGAATTCATTAATATATAGAGTTGTCAGGTTAAATATAAGATCAATTCATATTTAAATGTCAGATAAACAATAAATTCTATTTTATATGTCTCAAATATTGTATAGGATGTGTTTATATTAAAATTAGGAGCCTTGGGGCTGGAGAGATGGCTTAGTGGTTAAGGTGCTTGCTTGTGAAGCCTAAGGACCCACTTTCTACTCTCCAGATCCCACGTTACCCAGATGCGCAAAGGTGAGGTAAATGCAAGGTTGCACATGCCCACTAGGTGGCACAAGCATTTGGTGTTCAATTTCAGTGGCTGAGGCTCTGACGTGCCAATTCTCTCTCTCTCTTTGTAAAAAATAAAGTAAATTAGGAGTTCTTCAGAAAAATAAAACGGTGATAAGTGCTCCAATGTTTTTAGATTTTAGAATATTCTCCTGTTTCCTTTTCTTGAGTTTTTATCTTGAAATGGAGGATAATTTAGTTGGCATACGTATAATCCAGGAAATACTGTTTTTGAAATGGAATTTATTGTTCCCATATTTACTGGCTTGCATTTGTTTGTGCAGAAGAGATGGCTTAGGCTAGCATTATATTAATGATCACTTTTCTCTAGGTTGCTTCTTGGGTTGTTATTTTATCCTTGAAATTTAAGTGTTTGTTGGAGTATTTCTTTTTGAATCCTGAGGTTTCTAATATTTTTTCCATCTGGATTGTTTTGTCAATATCATCACTATCACTTCTGAACTATGTAAATAGTTTTACATTCTCCCAAGAAGTATGTGAATTTTTAGCAAGTATGTGAATTATCAGCTTCCCTCCTGAATCTTCTGCTCATCAGGCTTGGTATCCTTTCTAACCCTCACTCCATTTAGGTTTCTCCTAGTTCTGTGTGTGTGTGTGTGTGTGTGTGTGTGTGTGTGTGTGTGTGGTGTACATGTGTGCATATGTATGATGGTCAGAGGTGAACATCAGGTGTCTTTGTCAATTGTTTTCTATTTTATTTTTTTAAGGCAGGGTCTATCACTGAACCTTGAGCTCATCAGTTGGGCTAAAATGGCTGTTCGCCAAGCCCAGGGATTCCCTACCTCTGCCTCCCCAGCCCTGGGATGACAGGTGCACACAGCCATGCTGAGCCTTTATGTGGATGATGGGGATCCAAACTCAGGGCTTCACGTTTGCATGGCAAACACTTTACCAAATCATCCAAATTCCCAGTCCCCTCCTTTTCTTAAAAGAATCATGCTGCTGATTTAATTTTTTGCAGTTTTATATCTATGTTTATTATTTCTATGATTTCTTATAATTATTTTATAATTATATATTATTAAGCACCAACAATTTTTTTTGTCTAATAATGTAAGCTATTTCTTGTGGATGTATGAGAAACTGCTGCCACGCGTGCACGCGCACACCCACCCACCCACCACACACACACACACACACACACACACACACAATTTAATATTGGGAAGGACATGTGCTTCAGGAGAAAATGATCTTTTAGGTTTATGTTTTTGTGCACTGAAACATTTTCTTATCTTGTGAATATTTGTGTATATGATCACTAACTCACAAAGGAGACATTTCGGAATGGTTACACTAGATTGACTACATTTCCATTTTGGCTAAACACTTAGTGTGTGAAGACTGCTCCAGACAGTTCAGCTATTTAAAGCAACTTTGATTTTCATTCCATTCCCTTACATATTAAAGACATACGAGGGGATTAAAGTCAGACTTGTCTGCTCATATGCAATTTGAAGAATAAATATACTATTTGTGTTTCCTTTTCACTATATTTCTATCATAAGTCAATGACTAGGGACACGGGGATTTCTCAGTGGTTAAAGGCTCTTGCTTTCAAAGCCTGTCACTACAGGTTCAATTTCCAATCCACCCATATAAAGTCTAATATAAAAAGTGGAGCAAGCATCTTGTGTTCTGTCTGCAGTGGTTAAAAAAAAAATAAACCTGGTATGGGCAAAGGCATGTACACACATACGTAACACACACACACACACACCACACACACACATGAAAATAAATTTACAAACATAAATGGCTAAATAAAACAAAACTCTGGGAAGATGGCTCAGAGTTACACTTCCTTCATCAGGTACTGGCTATATGCGAGAAAATTCTTATTTTAAAACTTCAAACCCCTGTAATATCCTATCCCTTTGCCATATTCTCCTTTATACAGCCTTACTGAATTAAACCCACCATTATATTTTTATTGTGTCTTTACCTGTGGATTTTTCAATAAGGGAAAACTAGATAAAATACTTTTATTGCCATTATTCTCCTTTTCTTCGTGGCTTAAATTCTGCTGGGTTTCATAAAAGTCTCCCCTTGGCTTTAGAAGTTAAACTAATAGACTTTCTGAGCTAGAAAGGGTCTCTGACCCTCTTAGACTTTCTTCCAATGAATCTGTGGCTTCCTGTTCACCACACTGATCTTTGTCTCTACAGAAGTTACTGCATTATTTATTTGCCTATTTGAGCCCTGTTCTCCAAAACCCTCACAGCAGAGAGTAAATAACTGAAACAAGGATGCTCGTACATGAAATTGAAAGCGGGTTACAGAGGGGTGAACTGGTGGACCAGGTATCCCTTTCCGAATCCTAGCCCTCAGCTCCCTGCACTGAAAGCTGAACTGGAGTCTATCTACCTGCCCCAGAAACTTCTGTTGCCCAGAAACCTACCAAACTTCTTCTTACCAACTGCAATGAATGACCTATTCAAACGCTAGAGATATCTTATGCTTCTGTTGCAATTTTATGCAAATCTTAAATAGGTGTGGTCACTTATCAAGTAATAGTGCCATCAGTGTCAATGCCATGCTAACGTCCCAAACAAGGCTGCCGTGGTAACTGGCTGGTGTTAGGGTCCTGGTTTTTAAGGACTACATTCTATGTATAGCCTTCTGGGGTCTTATATTTTGAAAAGCTAGTAATGATTTATTATGATAGGTTCGTTGCTAGATTTATGGCAGTACATCAGATTGGAAAGTAGGTTACACAGGAAAAAACTAGAATGTGAATAGCATCTGGTGAACAAAAACAAAGAAATTTGATTTTTTAGGACTTAATAATAGTACTTGCACATCTAGGAATATGATCATGACTCTTATAGAGAGACCCATAAATTAACCAACCTAAATTCTAAAACATGACTTTACAATAAATGTAATAGAAAAAAAACTTTCCTCTTCAATGCTTCAATACAACTATGCTTCCTTGGAAGCTCCTCATGACTGAATTTCTTTTAGCATCTCACTTAATGTGCTTCTTTTGTGTTTGTACATTAAAGGGGCGCAGCATGGTACTGTGGAAAAGCTAGTCAACTAAGTCAGAGACCTAGACTTCAGTTTCAGCTCCATGACTAAACAATGCCCCCTTGTCTGATGATAGCAGCATTTCCCAATCTCCCTGTTCCTAATTTCTTTGTGTGTTAAAAAAAAAAATTAAGGTTTGAAGCATTATTCAGCCTCAGTGGGAGATACTTGGACTCTTGCTTTAATGTTGTCTCTTTATCTTGTATATAAAAGATCATGCAAAATTCTAATAGTAGTCAGAACAAAGTAAATGCCATTACCAAACAAGCACTCTCTAAAAAATTTGACTTGTGGGCTGGAAAGATTGCTTAGTGGCTAAGGCATTTGCCTACAAAGCCAAAGGATCCTGGTTCAATTCTCTAAGACCCACGTAAGCCAGATGCACAAGGGGGAACATGCACCTGGAGTTTGTTTGCAGTGGCTAGAAGCCCTGGCGCACCCATTCTTTCTTTCTCTCTCTCTCCCTCTTTCTCTGAAATAAATAAGTAAATAAAATATGTTTTTGAAAATTTGACTCATGTCTGTGAAAATGTATTGAAAAATATGAAAATAATTTCTAATTACTGTATTAAAAGACACAAACAACTACTAAGAAAATTAATCATTTTTTACCAAGTGTAGGATATGAAACAAGCTTAAAATACTCAATTCAATTATAAATTATTATCATTGTGAAGTTTAGACTAGTATAACATTTTCCTGGTTTGTTGTTAATAATTCTGTAGTAATCTACCCTCAAAACAACAAATTAGTTTAACTGGTCTTTTTTGAGCTATCAGCTCTGTTAAAAAAAAAAAGTATGCTTATAATTTAAGCAAGGAATGTTTGAATGCTAAACTACAATTAGTATTCTGGATCCGGCCTTAGTGACATATGCTTAGAATATCATCACTTTGAAACTAGAGGCTTGAGGATGCTGAGTTCAAGGCCAATCTGTGCTACATAGTTTAAGGTCAGCCTGGGGATATATAGCAAGGCACTGTTACACAAAACCAAAATAATAATAATAATAACAATAAAATAAGAAGGAATCAGAAAATTAGTATTCTTATATCTGTTAGAGACACCCATCATTTTCGTCACTGAGGAACTAATTTCTTCCTCATAAAACCTGTTTTTGACAAAAAGTAGGATGGTTTACTTCCTAGTTACTTTTTTCTTTAATGAGAGCTAAGATTATATCAAGAGTACTTTTCTTCTTTTTCTTTTTTCCTACTGGGTTTTCCACTATTCATCCTATTTCCACCGATCACATGTTGATCCACAGAAAGACTAACTTGGTCATGTGCTCATTCCTCTGCAACAATAGGTGAGATATTTATTTGCTTTAGATGCTTCAGAAGTTTCTGGCAAAATGACCAAAGAAAGATGAAAGATAGCTTTAACAATTCAAACAAAGTAAGATGAAATCCTCTTGGGGGGAAGGAAGGACTGTTTGGTTTCTTCTTCCCTAGTTGTTGGGTTTCTTGCTGGAAAGCACAAGCTGGTAAAACTCACTACTTGTTCCCAAGGAATACTTCCTGTCACAAGCATTTCTCAAAAGGAGGGTGCTCCTTTTCTGACTCAGAAAGCATACACTCTGAAGGGCTCTACAGTTAAACAAAACACAGCACAATAAAACTGAATCCATAGGCTGACATTTGACTGACTCAGTTCATCCAGTGGTATAAGAGGAAACATTAATTTTAAAATTAATTTTAATTAATTTTCTTAACTTAATAGCTCATTATTTCTCACTTGATTGATACACAATATGCTAGAGAATAGTACAACATTTGGTAGATAGGATTCTTACAGTGAAGTTGGCTGATTTTAAACTGGTTAGCGCTTCTGTTATCTCATGTAGTGTGTTTTATTAGTATTTCATTAGAAATGATTGTACTAATTTAAATTATATGTTCTGTATTCAACTTGAATGGAAGCCTGTATCTAAAGTAGAAAAAAATCTGGCTCTTTCTTTTTAGGCAATATGGAGATAATAAGATATTACAAAGACTCAAGGTACTAAATACAGGATGGAGGATTTGAATATCTGTTTCTAATGCTGGCTCATGCTAAGGTATGAGAATTCTTTTCCTGATATGTTGTGAGGAACTGTATTCATGAGTACCTTGGACATATAAACTCTCAATTAATAGGCATATGTATAATTGTGGTTGTTTTATACCAATGTCTGGCATTTTGATTAGCAATTAGTATCACTCACACATACAGAGTTTTAACCAGCATCTTTCCATAACTTTCTCTAATCCTCTATTTGGCTCATTCTTTTTATAATTTTTTTTGTTTTCATTTTTTTGAGGTAGGGTCTCACTCTAACTCAGGCTGACCTGGAATTAGCTATGTATTCTCAAGGTGGCCTTGAACTCATGGCAATCCTCCTACCTCTGCCTCCTGAGTGCTGGGACTAAAGGCGTGTCCTACCATGCCTGGCTCAAAAAATAATTTTTTTATTATTAATTTATTTGAGACAATGAGAGCAAGAGGTAAGGGGAGAGAAAGAGAGAGAGAGAGAGAGAATGAGAGAGAATGGGAGCATCAGGGCCTCTAGCCACTGCAAATGAACTTCAGATATATGAACCACCTTGTGTGTCTGGCTTTATATGGGTACTGGGGAATTGAACCTGGATCCTCTGGTCCTCTGACTTTGCTGGCAAGCACCTTAACCCCATAGCTCCACCCCCCCAGAAATATTTTATTCATTTATTTGAGAATGAGGCAGGCAGAATATATATGGGGTGGGGGGATGGCATGCCAGGACCTCTAACCACTGCAAATAAGCTCCAGATGCATGCTCCATCTTGTGTATCTGACTTTATGTGGGTACTGGTGAATTGAACCTGGGTCCTTTGGCTCTGCAGGCAAGTACCTTAACCACTAAGCCATTTCTCCAGCCCTATCTTGCTCTTTCTATATGTAGAGTTGATTCAGTACCTTTCACCTTTTGTAATAATTACTTTATTCTAGTGCTCTTCACCACTAGGGAAGACATAGTTTATTTTCTCTTCTAAGTTAGTTTAATTAAGGTCCTTTTATTGGCTACATTGAGCTCATGCCTGTTTCCAAATATTAGACATATCAGTTCTTTAACTTTGTTTATATTTATTTAAGATATTTCTAACATAATAGTTTAAATTTTATTTTCAGTCAGTCATAACTGTACACTATCCTCTGACTGAAACAGAGAAGGCTTTGACAAGAATTTTGTAGAAATTAGCATACTCTAATGTTAAATGGTCACTAATTTAAATCCACATGTTGGGCCAGTTAATATTAAGATTAATGAAGGTGTGGGAAGTTCAAGATCACAATGTGAACAAGTCATCCATCTTCTTTCCTGACCAAGATCTCACTTCACTGAATGAAATATTTTACAAGAATAAAGTTAAAACTATGAAGAGAAAAACTCATCTTCAGGAACTGTATAAAAACAAAGCAGGGAGAGTTCTGGTCAAGATGGCATCCCCCCCACCCCGCACCTGAGGCTCTCCCATCCCCACGGAGCTCCATGTGAATGCTGCCTCACTTGCTGCCACACCACCCAGTGTGCGGACCCAGGCCAGCAGGCTGTTCTTCACCCCTTCCTCCCCTTTCCAGCCATCCCACCAGGATCACCACCAATCACCCTCCTCACATATCACCTGACCTTCAGCAGTCACACATCCCTGTCCTGCCTTGTCAGAGGACCCGGCAGTCCCATCCACCCCCTCCTACATAGTCCCAAAGGACCACTGTCCCATCCCCTCGCCCCTAAGCATCAGGGAACCACCATGCATTCCTATCTTCCCCTCCTCCACAGCCCAGCCACAACACTAGCCTGCTTTGTCCCATTCCCCCTTACCTCCTGTCCCCTTGGAACACCTGACCGTACAGTCCTATACCCAGAACCACAGAACCACAGAACAACAAGCCCCTTCATCAGGTCCCTGGGCCCCACCAGAGCCTCATAGGCTCCTTCCCTCTGAGCAGGAAGGCCCTATTGCCATCAGAAGCCTAGTCAAAGCAAACATAAAAGGGAATAATCACTGAAGACACTTCAAGGGTAAACTACAGCTTCCTCCTAAATTAAATAAGATTCCTACACTGTGATGGGCAGACCACAGCACAAAAGGAATAACATGAAAAATCAAATGCAAGTCAATCCAACAAGATTGCTCAGTCCCCACAATGGAAGTCTCTAATCAAAACCTAGAAGAGACAATAGATCAGAACTCCAAAATGAAGACACAAGCAATACAACCCTGGCCAAGCAATTAGTAGAACTTGCAGAAAATCAACAAAGGGCCAATAATTGTATGAATGCTGTCCTCACTAGGTTAGACCTACTAGAAAAGAACCAGGAAGGGTTCAAAAGACAGCTAAATGATCTGAAGGAGAGTGAAAAAAAAAAGACCTCAATAATCAACTGGCTAAGCTCAATGAAGACATAAATAAATGCAAGGATGAAATCCAAGAAACATTAAGAAAATCAGAAAATGACATGAAAAGGGAACTCAACAGAGGGATGGAAACTATTCATTAAAAAGCAGTAGAAAATACAAACCAAATTGAACAAGTCCAAAACTCTATAGAAGCTCTCAAGGATAGAGTCAGCCATGTGGAGGATAGAAACTCAGAACTGGAAGGTAAAACAGAAGAAACAGTTTGTGAGTCCAAAAGTTTCAATAAATTTAAAAATTTTGGGAACAGAACATGAGGGAACTGTAGGATACCCTCAAACATCCCAACATTTGAATCATGGGAATACCAGAAGGGGAAGAAATTCAGACCAAAGGCATGGAGAACTTATTCAACAAAATTAGCAAAGAAAACTTTCCCAGTCTCTCAAAAGAAAGTCCCATCAAGTTACAAGATTCTAACAGAGCTCCAAACACACTGGACCAAAGGAGAAATTCTTCAAGGCATATTTAGACTCTAAACATCAACAACAAAGAGAAAGTCCTAAAAGCAGCTAGGGAGAAACAACATATTACATATACAGGTAACCTCATCAGAATTACTTCAGACTTCTCAATGGAAACCCTGAAAGCCAGAAGGGCCTGGAATGAAACAATAAAAAGTCTAAGAACTTACGGCTTCCAACCCAAACTACTCTACCTAGCAAAAATATCCCTCATAATAGATGGTGAAAGAAAAACTTTCCAAGATAAGACTCAGCTTTACAACTATATTAACACAAAGCCAAACCTACAGAGAGTACTTCAGGGAATTCTTCACAGAGAAGAATCAAATAACCAACTTCAAGTGCCTACAAGAAACAGATCACAATAACTAAACTCAGAAAAGGCACAAAAAACTACAAAGTCCAAGAAAACACCAAACCACATAAATCACCACAATATGGTAGGGATTAAATCAAAGGAGCCTTGAACCAGGGTCCTTAGGCTTCACAGGCAAGTGCTTAACCACTAAGCCATCTCTCCAGCCCTTAAAATATTTTTAAAAAGAGAAAAAACACTAAAAATGTTGAGTTTTTTTTCTGTTCATAAAGGTAAATTCAATTTGTAACACAAAAATAATTTTATGTCTCTCACCAAGATTACTGTGTTCAGTTTGATATAATTTATGTATTTAAAGATTAAACTTGTTGAGGCTGGAAAAATGGCTCAGCATTTAAGAAACTGTTTTGTAATGTCTAACTGCCTGGGTTCAATTGCCCAGTACCTGCATAAAGCTAGATGCAGGAAGTGCCACATGGGTCTGGAGTTTGTTTGCAGTAGCAAGAGGCCCTGGTGTGTCCATTCTCCCTCTTTGTCTCTCTCCCTCTCATTTTCTCTGTGCTTGTAAATGAATAAATAATTTTTTAAAAAAGATTTTTAAAAAAGAGACACTTAAATTAACAAAATTAGAAATTAAAAAGGAGAGATCACAACAGATATAAATGAAATTGAGAGAATCATCAGAACTTATTTCAAAGACCTCTACTCCACAAAACTGTATAATATGGAGGAAATGGATGAATTTCTGGACACATACCACATACCAAAGCTAAACTCAGAGTAGATTAATTTCCTAAACAAACCTATCACACCCATCAAGATTGTAAAGGTCATCAAAAACCTCCCCCAAAAGAAGAGTCCAGGGGCTGGAGAGATGGCTTAGCAGTTTAGGTTTTTGGCTACAAAGCCAAAGGATCCTGGTTCGATTCTCCAGGGCCCACATGAGCCAGATGCACAAGGGGGCGCATGCATCTGGAGTTCGTTTGCAGTTCATTATCCCTAATCATCAGGGAAATGCAAACTAAAACAACTATGAGATTCCACCTGACCCCAGTAAGGATAGCAAACATTAAAAAACCAAATGAAAACAAATGCTGGTGAGGATATGGAGAAATGGAACCCTCATTCATTGTTGGTGGGAATGTAAGATGGTACAACCACTTTGGAAAACAATATGAAGAGTTCTAAAAAGGTAGACTATAGAGTTACCAATAGACTCAGTTATTCCCTTACTGGGCATTTATCCTAAAAGCTCCATGCCTCAGTTCAGAGAGATTTGCTCAACCATGTTTATAGCTGCTCAATTCATAATAGCTAAGAACTGGAATAAACCCAGATGTCCATCATTAGAGGAATGGATAACCAAGATGTTGTATATCTGCATGATGGAATTCTACACAGCAGTAAGGAAAAATGACACAATGAAATTTGAAGAAAAATGGTCAAACTTGGAACAGATCATTCTCAGCAAACTCACCCAATCACAGAAAGACAATCATTGCATAGTCTCACTCATCTGTGGCTCCTAATCTGAATCTGCTCGAGATGCTAATGTATCTAAAATAGGCATCTCGAGGACTGGACAATAGGGAGGGTGGGGCAGGAGGGGAGGGAAAATGTGGGGGGCACAAAACTGGACCCAAATTGAACTGGTACCATAGAATCCTATATCCTGAAAGACAGACTAAAATGTTGAACCATCATCAGGTCCTTAGAGGGAACACCTGAGTCAAAGGGCCCTGGAGTGGGTATTATGAAGACTAACCTTAATCTTCTCTTGTTTCTCTCTCTCTCTCTTCTCTCTCTTTCTCTTGCATATTACCTATATTTTTCTTCCTTCTTTTCCCTTGGAGCTGGCCTATAACTCCCAGTACCAGAATGCAGTTAACATCCACAATAAGCTGTTGATCAGAAAGACCTACATGATTTCCCAAAAGAATACAGATTTCTGTCAGAGCACTTGATTACCCACCAATGATTAATGGTAAGACCCTACTGCCAGACACCATATGCCATTAATAGGGAACATAGAGAGACCTGGCTGGAATCTGGAAGAGAGCCAGTCCCCAGACAGTTAGCCTGTCTAGTGCTAGAAGGTGCTACATGAGCTACTGGGAGAAAGTGGCCAAAATCTGTCCAAGCAACTCATGGTCTAAGCTACTCAGCAGCAAACAACCTGACATGATGCTTACTCAAGTGCAAGAGTGGCACACAGCCATGGTGGGTAACCAACTGCTCTTGAATTGGCTAACAGATCCACACAGTGGAAAGGAACCTATAGCTGGAACTGGGAAACAAGTCAGAACCATATCCAAAAAATGAGTTCACTCTCCAATATCAAGCTTCCACCAATCTTGAGCTACAAGAGGGCCTATACCTCTTAAATTTTCTCTAAAATAATAATGATTATACCATTTATCAAGTGCTGACTTCACTCCCTGTTAGAGAATCTGCTTCTCTTTTTCAGATGGATGCACCTCACCAGGGACCCAGCTGAAATCATAGAATAATTGGGGAAATGAGCAAGAGTGCTGCTTTCTTGGCGAACCTAATATGAGCACAATGGTGAAGAAGATAGACACAGAGAATACTCAACTCCCACCAAACCAAATATCCAGAGACAAAGAGGCTTCTAAGACCTCATCACTGAAGTAGACATAAAACAAACCCAACTCAGCTCAGAGAAATTTGTGGAAGAGAGAACAGAAAGATTGTTAGAGCCACAAACTCTAACACAGAGACATTGCCTCTGCCCCATAACTGATGGCTACCCCCATAATGCATGACCCACATTCCCCAATGAAGAGGGTCCTTTCAGAGGGGGGTAGGGCAGGGAGGAGGCTAACGATGCTACCAACATGACTGTGTACACACTGAGTATGTACATAACTAATAAAGAAAAAATAAATTGTTACCTCTTCTGGAAAAACAAAACAAAACAAAACAAAAAACAGAAAGTGGATGGAGTTGAAGCAATGGGGGAAAAAAAACACAGAAGTGGAAAGTCACAGTCACAGGAACCAAAGACAAGCAAGAGTTTCTGCATAACCCAGAGAATCTCTAACATGTGGCTCCTGGCCATACTGTAAATATCCACAGATAGGCCTGGCCATGGCAGTCATCACAGAAATCAATTAGCAACAGTATTCCAAATCTTAGTTTCCCCTGCCTGTCCAGATACACCTTTACACACAGCTTTGATGAAGTCTGAAGGCTACTTTCTGTAAAGCTGTGGAACTTACCAGTCGGAAGTGATGAAGTCCTAGAGTAGGGAGCTGAGAGAAAAGTGTGGGAGAGTTTTTGGTGGCTTTAGAACTCGTTCAAATGATACTCATTAATACACACACACACACACACACACACACACACACACACAGCCAACACACTGAAATCTAGCTACTTCTGTGTTTGGAGTTATTGCACACAATATAATCAACATTCCCCACATAGCTTGGTTGCTCATATTCCCCTGTCTATGAGTACACAGTATTCCTCCAATAGAACAGGGAGCCTATCTTTGCTGTAGAGAGGTTGTCTATTTTGAAAGGTGTGGGGGAATACTTACATAAATGCATAGGAAACCCATTGCAATTGCTTACTTTAATCAAGTAGAACTGCATTCAATAAGTGCACAGATATCAGGACCACAAGTCTTTAGGGAAAACAAAAAGAATGAAAAAGTACAAAGATAGAAATCTATAAAAAATGATCAGAGAAGGAACAGAGATAACCCTGAGCAGAGAGAGACTTCAGAAGATACAAATTCCAAAAGAGAATGGATGAACATAAAATGGGAAACACACTTTGGGAAACTATGATTCACTGCTAAGAAAACATCACATAAATAATATGATTGCAGAAGTACAAAATTTAGTGGGCAAGATGACTAATGGAATAACCATGACAGAAAACAACATTTCTTACATGGAAGATAAGGTTTACAAAATCTCCTAGAATGAACAATAAAATTCAGAGATGAAAAGTGCAAAAGCAAGTTTGACAAATGTGAACAAAGTTCTATAAAAGGAAGAAAATTAGTTAGGTGAGGGGCACATGTGCGTAATCCAGTCCTAAAACAGGAAGATGTCCAATTCAAAGCCACCAGCTTGGTCTATATAATGAGTTCGAGGCCAGCTTGAGTGACAGTGAGATGCACCATCAGAAAGAAAAGAAAAGAAAACAACAACAACAAAAATAAAAGCCGGGCGTGGTGGCTCACGCCTTTAATCCTAGCACTTGGGAGGCAGAGGTAGGAGGAGGGCCATGAATTCGAGGCCACACTGAGATTACATAGTGAATTCCAGGTCAGCCTGGGCTACAGTGGCACTCTACCTCAAAACACACACACACACACACACACACACACAAAAAAAAAAAAAAAAAAAAATGGAGAAGAGAGAGGAAGAGGTGGGATGATATCCTCCCTAAATAGTAGCAAACTCAGATCTCAGATCTTAGGAGACCGAAGGCAAACTGAACGCTAAGAGAAATTCATGGATGGGCTGGAGAGATGGCTTAGTGGTCAAAGTGCTTACCTGCAAAGCCTAAGGACCCAGGTTTGATTCCTTAATACCCACATAAAGCCAGATGCACAAGGTTGGTCAGCAATGGCTAGTGACCCTGGCATGCCCATTTTCTCTGTCTCCCTCAAGTGCGTAAATAAAATATTGAAAAAGAAATTCATGGATATAAAAGCATAGGAATATCAAGTTTTAAGTCCAAAATTCCAAGAGAAAAATATTCTTAAAACCTTCTGGAAGTGTGTGTTTTTTTATAATAAGAGAAAAATAATTTTGATGAGAGAAGGCAATTAAGTTATGAGTTAAAATGTAACAAAATGACAATTTGTAATTTTCTACTGTACTTCAAACTGCCTTTTATCTATAATCCCCAAATTTACATTTTGAACATTCATAAGCCCAGAACATTACATATAATACTTGTGTGAAAAGATTACTGAGCAGGTTCTCAGGAGAAATGAAGAAGGAAAGGTGGCTAATTAGCATACCAGATAGAGCTATGGCCAGATATGATGGGGAGGAGGAAATTGCTCAGAAGAGTTAGGAAGTGGAAGGAGGGCTTCGAAAGTGCTAGCTTTCCTTATTATTATCATTGATAAAGGAAGAATGAATGTTATGAAAGGTTTCTTTAACTCTTTATCAGTAACTACCGAGGTAACTAAAACAAGCTAATCTTACTACTGATAACTCTTTAAAGTGATTCCAAGCGTAGGTGAAGATTTTTCACCCTTATATCCTAAAGTGCTTGAAATTTATTTTACTTTGTAAATGTGTCATTTGGAAATAATTGGAAGGGTGACATGGTTCAGGGAACATTGTGGAAGAGGTGGTGGGAAGAATGTAAGAGCCAGTAGATGGGGAGGAGAGCTGTGGAACGCTGTGTTCTGGTCATGAGGTGGTAGCATTCATGACCTCACAGCGACTGTCAGACGGCCACAGTACTGAGCCCATTGACCTGTCATGGATGATGAAGGAAGGCAAAACCAAAATAAACATGACATTAAAATGTTAGAAGGACTTGTTGTAGGAAGGAAGGGGTTCAGTGGAAGACGTATAGGAAGTTGGGGAATGACAGAGGGATGGGAAGGCACTATGAATAAAGTACATTTTATACAAATAAAAAACTGTCAAAAAGTTTAAAAATGCACTATATATTCATGAAAACTGCATAATAAAACTCATTATGATACATAATTACTATATGCTAATATAAACATTTAAAAAGAGTGATAAAACCTGCTGGTTGAAAGAAACTTCTCATGTCTGACATTTGGTCAAACATGTTCAAAAAAGTACAGGGACCCATTTTAACAATGTTCTGTTTTAAAAATTTTATAGATACTCCAATTTTTTTTTTTTTTTTCTGAGCCAGTTGAAAGAGATCAAAGCAAGTGGTAGGAAGAGACTTTATTAGGGATTGGGAATGGATGGTGGCAGGGAGAGCTGGAGATTGAGGCAATTACTGCAGGCTAGACGGATTTAGGAGCAAAATAGATTGCATCCAGCAGCCAGCACTAAAACCACATCCGGTGGGGCTGGCTTCCTGCTCAGCACCGGTCTCCATGCTCAGGATCCTGTGCTCACGATAGTCTCGTGTTTGGAGGTTTAGTGCTGTGGGATTGGAGTCATGCAGTCCTTCATAATTTTATCGTTGGGTTTGCATTTTGTAAATGAAACAGGGCGTTTGTGGTAGGTGGGGGCTGCTTGAGCCTCAGGCTCTCAATCACCCACAATTGCTGCTGCATTCTGGGTCGGTTGTTGGGAAGTTGTCTGCACTCTGTTCATTGTCTGTGTCTCTGGGCAGGACCTGGGTGTTGACACAGGGAAAGGAGCCATGATGTAAGTGCCTCGTGGTGTCTCACGGCGGGATAGCAGTGAGCAGCTCCTCTCCAAGTTCTCATTCTGCACTCTGTACAGGTCCCAAGCCTGTCGCAGCGTGGAAGCTGCCTTCTGTTGAGCTATACCTGTGCGGTGGACCACAGGCTCATGGGAAGAAAAGACTAATTTTTCCACCTCCAGCAAGGACCACCAATTTTCATTTTTCACATTGCCCTGAAAGTTACATAGCCATCTCCACAAGGCAACTTTCCAGAGAAACAATGGTCATGACCTCTCTGGATATTATCCCACTGTTTCTACTGAGGTCGTGCATGACTGTGACTGCCAGCCAGGAGATGGTGGCATGCCAGGAATTCTACTTGATTTTTCTTCTCTCTCTCTCTCTCTTTTTGTGAGTCCCCAGGCACAGAGCACAGCTCCTCAGAGTTCATTGCCTCCTCAGCTCAGGAATATTGTCTTCTCTGAATAGTGGACTACACTGACCATGCTGCTGCTGCAAGCTTCTGGGTACCTTTGGTGTCAGTCCCGATTCCCAGTTATGCCCTCAGTTCTTTCTTACCTAGCTCATCTCTTGTGACATTTTTGTTTGTTTGTTTTTATTTATTTATTTGAGAGCGACAGAGAGAGAGAGAGAGAGAGAGAGAGAGAGAGAGAGAGAGAATGGGTGCGCCAGAGCTTCCAGCCCCTGCAAATAAACTCCAGACGTGTACGCCCCCTTGTGCATCTGGCTAACTTGGGTCCTGGGGAATCCAGCCTCGAATTGGGGTCCTTAGGCTTCACAGGCAAGCGCTTAACCGCTAAGCCATCTCTCCAGCCCTCTTGTGACATTTTTATTTCTATGCACTTTGCCTTCTGTGTCGGGCTGCTCTCGTTTGTGCCTTCCTTTCTCCTAGTTCCATTAATTTCACTCTTTGTACCTACAGTTTTCCTCTTTATTCCTCATCCCAGGATAAAATTGAATTTATTTCCTAAATTAGCTAATAGCAGGACTGGAGAAATGGCTTAGTGGTTAAGGTGCTTGCCTGCAAAGCCAAAGATCCCAGGTTCAACTCCCCACGACCCACGTAAAGGCAGATGCACAAGGTGGCACATGTGTCTAGAGTTCATTTGCAGTGGCCGAAGACCCTGGTGTGCCAATTCTTTCTCTCTCTCTTTCTTTCAAATGAATTAAAACTTTAAAAAAAGATAAAATATTTTTTAAAAAATAGGTGAAAATAGGAAATTGTACATTTTCACTAGTACTTATTCTTTTCCAACCCCTTTTCTATTTCAGAAATGGCATTTTAAACATTTATGATTTGTTCTTTCAGATTACATTGAATACTTAGTCTAAAGCAAAATATACATTTTGAAAAGTATGCGAATTCTTCTACGTTTTTCTTGAGCCATAATCATACATAAGTTCATTTAAATTCACTTGAGGTAAGTTGAAAGAACCTATCTTTCTATAAGGCTTCAAACCGGAGGTTGGCAACCTACAAGACTCATAGAACTTTCATTTGGGGAGGGTTGCTTCCATTTATTTAAAATATAAGGATATGGACTGGAGAGATGGCTTAGCAGTTAAGCGCTTGCCTGTGAAGCCTAAGGACCCCAGTTCTAGACTCAATTCCCCAGGACCCACATAAGCCAGATGCGCAAGGTGGCGTGTGTATCTGGAGTTTGTTGGCAGTGACTGGAGGCCCTGGTGCACCCCCCCCTCTCTCTTCCTGTCTATGGCTCTCAAATAAATAAATAAAATTTTTGAAAAAGGTAAAAAAAAAAAAAAAGGATATGTGTGTGTGTGTGTGTGTGTGTGTGTTTATAAACTCTGTGTATTAAATTCTATGTTCTTCAAATTGTTGAAGCCATCATGCTTAAAGTGGTAGTATTCAGAATCAGAGACGGGGCCTTTAGGAATTAGATTAGGTAATGAGTGTGGTGGGGACCTTCGTATGGAACCAGGGACCTTTGCAAGATGCATGTACAAAGATGGGGAAGGCCATATGAGTCTATAGTACCAAAGTACCTTTATTTCTTTATTTATTTGAGAGAGAGAGAGAGAGAGAGAGAGAGAAAATGGGTGCACAAGGGCTTCTAGACACTGAAAAAAAACAAACTTCAGATGCATGCGCCACCTGTGCATGTGGATTATGTGAGTACTAGGGAATCAAACATGGGTCCTTAGGCTTCACAGGCAAACACCTGAACTGCTAGGTCATCTCTTGAGCCCACGCGGTGCCATCTTTAATCCAGGAAGACGTTTCTTACCAGAAAACTGAATCTTGGCACCTTGATCTCGGACGTGCTGCTGTGCAGGACGATGTGAGGCAAATGTCTCCTTTCCAGCTGCCCAGTTAGCGAATGGCATTTTGTTTCGGTAGTGCCAACTGAGACAAACTGCAAACCATTTTCAGAGTCCAGAGTGCTCACAAGACACCATGAAACTTCACAAGCCATTTTCACGTGGCTTTTTTATGTTGATATTTACCCGATGGTTTATTTATGTTGTCTATGAAGTTCATATCAGTGTTTCAAGTACTGCTGTTAATATTTCTTTTCTCCTTCCGCACTGCTCACGTAGCCCTTAGAATTCAGACAACTACAATAGCAAACAGGAAGGGGAGAAGTGTCAGTCAAAGTGGAAGTGGGCAGAAGAAAGTGAGTGAGAAATCTTCGTGGGGTCACTTTGCCTTCTAACAGCTTAGAGAGCGCGTCAGCAAACTTCCAGAAGAGTGCCTGGCTTTCAGATTCTTTCATCAGTCAGACCCGAGGATGCAAGCAATTCTGTACATAGTAGACTCACTCTATAAGCATAACAGACAGAGAAATAAAAATACAGTTTTCACTGTATCTTCTATGTGTCAGGCATGTTGCTAAATGTTTTACGTATTTTCTCTCCTCAGTCTCTCTCTAGAAAGTAAACGTTATCATCCTATTGATAAAGAGGCTTAAAAACACACATTCCCGCAGTCGGACAAGTAAAGACCTCAGCTTCACATACAAACCTATCTGATTTTTGTGATACTTCATTGCATCGTTTTGAGAGCTCTATTCCTCCTTATTTATATTTACTTTGATTTCCTTAAACTAAACTAAACTAAACTAAAATAAAATAAAACCTCACTGGACTGATGTGCAACTTCCATTTTAATGAAATAACTGGCTTCCTGACCTGAAAGAACTTTGCCTCGCCTCTTAGGAGTCATCTTAATTTAAAGACCTGCCAGTCTATGAAGGGTCAGTAATCTCCCTCCTGTTGAATTATCATGTCTTATACAGTTTGTTTTATGACTCCAGATTAGAGCCAAAGTCCTCCTTTGTTATTCATTGCCTGGTTTCAATAAGGAAAGAGTTGGTTGATGTTTTTCTGGGATGATCCCCCGTGGTCACATTCTGGCATGCGGAAAAAAAATTGGATTTATTTATCAATATATAACCAGCTGTGTGGGAGCTCTCCCCGTTCCGCTGTTCTCCAAGCTAGTTTATTTCTGAGCCATGAGAATAATGAGAAAGGAGACATACATTTTGGGTCTATGGGTTTTCAAAGAGAAGAGTCATCAGTGGGCCTACTTTCTTAAATCTGACCCTCCTGACCCCAAATTCTACACTCCTCAACCAGGTGATTATACATGAAAGCCAAACCAAAATCAAGGTGAGAGAGAAAATTGTGAACTGAGGCGACTGCTGGGGCAGTTTTTCTTCCTTGTGAGAGTTCTGTCGCCCTCCTAAATGAATAAACTCCATGGGCCTGGACGTAGGGTCGATTCAGAGTAGCAAAGGGGATGAATAAGAGTGTAACACCACCAACATCTTAGAAACTGTCCTTAGAAACTGACTGTTTCTTTGAAACTCTTTGTAGCTAGGTATTTTTTGTTTCTATTCATTTTCTTTCCTGAGCTTTAAAATTTACCCTAAAAATTTATTTATTACAAAGAACATTTTAACACAATGTATGAAATCCATGGGAAGCAAGCAAAAATGGCCCTAATATCACCAGATAATATTTTGAATATTTAGAGAATTTGCTGCAGGTCTATTGTCATGGTCGTGTTTACTTTAGAGAATATCAACTAATGAAAATTTAGCTAAAGAAAAAGACTGGAGGAATGGAATGGCCCCTTTTCCCTTTGAGAGTAATTAAAATGGTGCCTAGGCAGTTTTACTTTGTTCCGTGAATTCGTTCAGTTGCCTGTGTAGTTACTTGCTAGGTCTGCTGTAACAAAGTCCTTCAGCCTGGGTGGCTTCAACCAATTAAATTTATTCTCTCATACTTCTGAGGGACAGAAGTCCAGCATCAAGATGTCAGGGTCAGGTTTCCCGAGGGCCCTCCTCCCTCTTTGGCTTTTAGATAATCATCTGTGTCTTCACATGGTCTTTTCTTTGTGTGTTGGAAGGATGGCAGAAGTGAGGCCATTAGAGTCCACATTAGTAATCTAATTGTACCTTCATGGCCTCTTTAAGTGCTTTATCTCCAAGAGCAGTAATGTTTGGAAGCACTTGGGGTTAGAATTTCAGTACGGAATGGAGACCACATCACAATTCTTCCTATAGCATCCAAAAATAGCAAGCAGACTGATCCTTGTAAAATGAACAAATCTGGTTACTACTCAGCTCATGTTACTTCCTTGCATGTTTTCATCTGTGACTTCAGCAGAGCTCGGAAAAGAGGATACTCAATGAATATTTACTGAAATGAATGCCACTCATTACTATGCTTTTAAAAGTTCAAATTGGGGCCGGGCATGGTGGAGCACACCTTTAATCCCAGCACTTGGGAGGCAGAGGTAGGAGGATCGCTGTGCGTTCAAGGGCACCCTGAGAAAAAAAAAAAAAAAAAAGAAAGGAAAAAAAAAGTTAAGGCACTTGCCTGCAAAGCAAAAAGACACAGGTCCAATTCCCCAGTACCCATGTAAGCCAGGTGGCACATGTGTCTGGAGTTTATTTGCAGTGGCTAGAGGTCCTGATGTGCCCATTCTCTCCACTCTTCCTCTCTCTCAAATAAACAAATAAATGTTCAACTTGTACAAAACATATTTCATAAAATGTAGCTCTTTCCTCTTTTGTTCTGTCTTTCAAGCGAAAAACATTATGGTTTCCTAAACTCTTGGTTGATGTTGGTGCAGGTGTATCAGGTATCCAGTACATGGCTAAGGCCAAAGAATGGACAACTATGTCCATATCTCTGCAAGTGATGGGCAGCGTATCTCTCAAGACCGCATGTAACTGGTGCAACATTCAGTTTTAAATACCTGTAAAGCAGGAACTGAGCTTTCTATCTGAAGTCATTCTCTTGATATCAGAGGAAATGTTCATCTGACTTGATATTCATAAGGTACAACTTAGCGCTTTTAACAGCAGGCCTTGTAATTAATTGAGCAATTAAGTGTCCATAAATTACAATTTTAACTCAGGTAGACATCCTCTCTAACACCTTGGGCAGTCCATTTACCATTACTTCCTCTATTTTCCCATCTATAAAATAAATCTAAAAATAGAATCCCCCATAAACATGCTGGTGAACTAAGGAAAGATAAGATTATAAATGGTAGAGACCTTGCAAAATTACTTGGTTAAGCTGTCTGCCTTCAGACATATTATTTCACAGTGATAAAAAGTCACCTTCTTTGTTTTAGTTCTCAAAATTTTAAGTGCATTATGTATTTTGATGTAACCTTTTTATTTAAAAAAACTTAAATTTTCTTTAATATTTTATTTATTTGAGAGAGACAAGAGAGAGACAGGGGAGAGAGAGAGAGGGAGAGAGAGAGAAAGAGAGAGAGAGAGAGATTGGGAGAATGGGCATGCTAGGGCCTCCAGCTACTGCAAGTGAACTCCAGACTCATGAGTTGAGTCCCTGTGCATCTGGCTTTATGTGGGTACTGAGAAATCAGGGTCCTTCAGCTTTGTAGGTAAGCACCTTAACTGCTGAGCCATCTCTCCAGCTTTTCTTTATATTGAGAAATTATATTTTATTTATTTGAGAGAGAGAAAAAAAGAGTAAAATAGAATAACGACACTTTTGTGAGACTTTACATGAAAACCATGACAAAGTGATTCTGCTGTGTTATAAGTATGCGTTGCAAACTGATGAGTGGATAATGAAGATGTGGCACATTTATACAATGGAGTTCTACTCAGTGGTAAAGAAAAATGAAGTTATGAAATTTACAGGAAAATGGATGGATCTGGAAAGGATTATAGTAAGTGAGGTAACCCAGGCCCAGAAAGCCAAGCGCTGCATGTTCTCCCTCATATGTTGATGCTAGCTACAGATGACTGGACTTCTGTGTGAGAAGGAAAAAACTCAGTAGCAGAGGCCAGTAAGTTGAAAAGGAGATATAAAGGGAAGAGAAAGGAAGGGAGGAGGGTACTTAATAGGTTGGTATTGTATATATGTAAGTAGAAGAATAGATTAACGGGGGTGAAAAGTCCCAAAGTGAGGTCAGGGGAAGAGATTGAGTAAAGGAAAGGTGGAGGGAGGGCTAATCAAAATCTAAGAGGATGCAAATAAATCATATGGAATCCTCCAGTTTTGGACAATGGAACACTCAGGAGCCATAGATTGTTGTTAGAAAATTTTCAGTGCCAGGGATGGGATACCTCCAGTGAGTTGTTGGCCAGGGAGGTCCCTAATGCCCCCAAAACATTATAGGCCATTGCCGAGGCCCTTGGTTTCCCACCAGGAATAGATGGCAAGACCCTATTGCTGAAGACTCCATATACTTGGGCTGCAAGGCCACTGAGAAATCCTGCTGGAACTGAGCTGATAACCTCCTCCATGTAGACCAGCTGAGAGAAAGCTAGAAGAAGTCATTCTACATGTAGTTCAATGGGAGAAAGAGATACCACCAGTGAAGATATTCAACAGTGGACACTGCAAGCCTTATAATTGGCCAGCCAGGCCAAATGAGCCAATGGGTACAATAGTGGCACGTCTGTCATGGTGGAAACCAACTGCCCTCCAATTGGACTGGAGGCCCGCTCTATGGCGGGGGGCTACATCCCTGATACTGAAAACTTAAAACAGGGGTAGTCATGAGCCCTAGGGGTGTAACATCTGCTGATGTCTGGAAAAATGTATATACTATTCTTATCAAACTGCCCAGTAAGCACTTCTCTTAATATTTATACCCTTATATTAATGCTACTCTCACTTTGTGTAGAGAATCTTCTCTTTTCAGATGGCAGTGTGACCTTGGGATGACTCAGAAGGTATCATAGTGCTGGAAAGAAGTGACTGGAGTACTGAGTAACATCTCAATCACACCTTCCAAGGCTCAGGGTCTAATGCGGAAGAGGTGGCGGAAAGAATTTAAGAGCCAAAGGAAGGGTAGGACTCCTTACAACGTGCTCCCTCCAGACATAAAATGGCCTGGATATCCATGACCTCATAGTGCCTGACACTACCTACACAAGACCATCATAAGAGGAGGAAAAGATCATGACATCAAAATAAAAGAGAGACTGATTGAGATGGGGAGGGGATATGATTGAGAATGGAATTTCAAAGGGGAAAGTGGGGGGAGGGAGGATATTACCATGGGATATTTTTATAATCATGGAAAATGTTAATAAAAATTGAAAAAAATAAGTATGTATTGCAGAGAAAGGAAATCACAGCTGCTGCCACTGCAGAGAGGAGCATATTTACCAGCTACAGCTTGTTCACATCTTAAATTCCAAGGCCAATTATGAGCATTTTCAAGTAAGTTGATACCTTTTCATTAAATTTGCTAATATATGTAAGTTCTGATTCAAGAGAGGGTCACCTGGCCACCTCTCCTCATATATCCTATCTCAAGTTGATATGTACAAGTCCTGATTCAGGAACAGGTCACCCGCCCTCCTCTTCTCACCTGTCCCATTTCAGGTTCAGAACAGGGTCTTTACATTCTTGCCTCTGTCTCAATTCAGTCTCTTACCAGTGCTGCCTTAGCTTATTTTTTTGTTTTCCTATTTTGCTGCCCCCTTCTTCCTTACTTTAATACATGCCTTGTTACTAACAAAACCATAAATCAACCCTTTATCCATTTTTATAGTTCTGCATTTGTTATCCCAAAGGAATTTTATCCCTTCACTATTTACTGCCGAGACACATTTATTCATCTGATCTTTTGTGGGGGAAAAAAAAATCACATATCTGTTCCTTATATATACCACTTTCTACTGGGCTCTTCCTCTGGGACCTGGATGGTGTCCAAGTTCATAACACTTGAGTGATAGCCCATTTTAGAGTGGTGTCACCCAGGTGGCACATAAAAGTCATTCCTACTGGGGACCTAGGAGGAGGAAGGCTGCCAATATCACTGTCTAAGAATATCATGTGCTAAAGCAAAAATTGCTCTGGCTCTTGTTCTAATGGCAAGGAAGACTTTATTCTGGGCTATCATGGTACGTGTCAAGAGCATTGAAACAGAGGAAAGAGAGAGCTTGCCTAATCCAAATTCAGTATCAAGTAGAAATTTATAGCCAAGAAAATTGAGAAGAGGGAGGGAGTAATTAGTGGGGGTTGGAAAGATCAGGGAGAGCATCCGAGGTAGAGAAGTTCTTACTAAACAGATTGAATAGGGTTCCTGGCTTGTAATCAGGCGTGGAGTAGTGGGAGAGAGAAGTTTCATCAGATAATGAGGGGGGTCACATTTTTAAAAAAGGGGTGTTAGGAACTTTCTCTAGTTGGCTTAATAGATTTCTGGCTAAAATTATGGCATAGAGACCCAGCATGGATGGGAGCTAAGGCTGAGACTTCACAGGGACTCTGAGGAGCCTAAAATTACATCAAGGGAAGAGAACCTTGTCAGAACATCTGGGTGGGGTGAGAGTGGAGAAAATGGATTTGTCTTTTCTGTTCTCAAACAATTCTCCAGGTGACTTTGAAGCTGATCCATGTCTGGGTTTGTGAAAGTTAGCCCTAAGGTAGTTGCCTAATTCTCTGAAAACCCCAGCCAAGTTTTAAACTATGTCTTAGTACTCCAGTTCACTGGATCTTGACCCTGACTGCAAATTAGAAGCATTTGCAGAATTTGAAAACCAGGAATGGTAGCAGGCGTGTTGGTGCATTCTCGTAAGCTCAGAACTCAAGAGGCTGAGGCAAAGGATTGCTATGAGTTTCAGTCCAGCTACATCAAGAGTTCCAGGGCAGCTAAATTTCAATAAATAATAAGATAAAGTTAAAAATATAACCATAGGTACCTGGGGGCCTCTGACCACTACTAGTTTCTTGTGGCAATCTTTGGGATGAATTTTAAGTGTGGTTTTGAGACAAGGTCTCATGTTGCTTACGCTAGCCTCGAACTTGTAATACGCTTTCCAGGGGCTGGGATTACAGGCATGCACCACCATGCTGGGCTTAGTATTGGTAATTTTTAAGGTTTCCTAAATTGCTGTGCAGCTAAGGTTGAGACCCATGGCTTTGTTGCCGTGCTACAAAGGAAACACAAATTAATCAACAATGGCCCTTCCCACTCCTAGACATGAGAATATTTTCTATACTTACATGCAGCAAAATATTAATGTTTTCTACTCTTGACTACAAAACCAAAATTCTCTGAACTTTTTCCTCACTGGAAATGTCTTTCACCTTTTGGACACTCAACAAAGCAGCTTCCTCATATTTGTTTTAATTGGATACATTTTATCTACCAAGGTCTGACTTAATTTTGATAATATGAGAAAAATAAGTATTCCCTGGTCCTTATGTGACTTCTTTCAATAAATGAATTGATGATGTTTAAATTACTATTTCCAAATCATCCCTACATTAGAATGTCTCGTTTCATTAATGTTTTATTTATTTGAAAGAGAGAGGCAGCTATATAGAGGGAAATGACACGCTAGGGCTTCTAGCCACTGCAAACAAATCCCAGGCGCATGCACCACCTTGTGCATCTGGCTTATGTGGGTGCTGGGAAATCAAACCTGGGTCCTTAAGCTTCACAGGCTAGTACCTTGAGCACTAACCCATCTCTCCAGTCCAGAATACCTTTTATTTTAAGAGAAGTCACATGATCAAGGAACAATGAGGTATTGGAAGTAAAGACCTGTCTACTATGCCATTGTTTTGTGGCTGAGACAGAAACTTTTGTCTAGTGAACTTGTATCATGGAAAATTACTTAGTGTGCTCTGAGAAAGTTGTCAAGCCTGGCTGGGAGAATGCAACTCTTTGGTCATAAACAAACAATCCTAAGAGCTCTCCTTTTATTCATGTTGTAAATACTTAACACCATCAGCACAGAGCCTTCTCAGGGAATTATCGAGCTTTTCACAGGTTCTTTCTTCTTCACTGTAAAAGTTTTGAAACAAATTATTATTAATAAATTATATTTCTATAACACCTTTTTTTTTAACCCAGAGCTCTCAGGCAGCAGAAAGAACAGAAATAAAAAACAAAAATAAAATCATTCCTTATACTCTTTTACTATCCCTAGAGCCTGAAGCAATTATTGTTAATCCCAAGAATTTCAGAAGCATTTTAATTGTAGTTCTATAAAGTCCCTGGATCTTAGATGAGGGGGATAGTCTGTTTGGGTGAAGCCTGTGTAAGATAAAGAGCTTTAACATTTCATTTAGATACATGTGAAATGTCAGTGGACAGAGTAAAGCAAAAAATAAAAAAATAAAAGGTGTTGCATGTGTTGCATATTTTGGGAAGTGTTGTTTTGCACACATGTGGAGCCGTGTATTTGTTTCTGTGTCTGTAGACTGTGGTGTGGAGGAAGGGTACATGCATGTCCTTGTGCAGATGTCTCACAAGTGCACACAGGCCAGAGGAGAAGATTGGAGATCCTTCCCCTGTCTTCCCTCAACGTATTTACTTGAGACAGAGTACTGAGGAGCCGTGGTTTTTATGAGCCTTAGCAATTTTCTTGTCTCTGTGCCCCATGGGACTGGGGTTATAGATGTTCATGGCTATGCCTAGCTGTTAATGTGGGTCCTGCAGAATCAAACTCGAGAGTTCTCGGGTCCTCATGCTTGCAGCCAGTACTCTTGTCCATTTAGCCTTTTCCTTGGCCTATAAAGTCATATTCTAGGGCTGGAGAGATGGCTTAGCGGTTAAGCGCTTGCCTATGAAGCCTAAGGACTCCGGTTCGAGGCTCAATTCCCCAGGACCCACGTTAGCCAGATGCACAAGGGGGCACACGCATCTGGAGTTCCGTGTGCAGTGGCTGGAAGCCCTGGCGTGCCCATTCCCTCTCTCTCTCTATCTGCCTCTTTCTCTGCCTGTCACTTTCAAATAAATAAATAAATAAATTAAAAAAAAAGTCATATTCTAGCCAATAATATTGGTATCTTGATTTAAGAAACTAGTCATTTTAAATCTATAGTGTTTTCCCAAGACTGGATGAGTATCTTAGTCAAGGTGTATAAATATAAAAAGTATAAAAGCAAGGTTTTGTGAAGAGTGAATAACTGTAAAGAATATACCTTGGATAGTTATATTTAGCAATTTTTAAAACAAATATTGCCTTAATCTTCAAAGCAAAGTTTAGAAATAAATGGAAAAAAACAAAACATAATACACAGCATAGAAGTATTAGCATATGTGAAATTGTCTTGAACACCTGGAATCATTTTCAAGGCAGATGCATATTTGATGTGTAAGAAAGATAAACTTCTCACAGAATGCACTTCACCTAAGGAGCGTATGAACATAAAACTGGGTCATTCATTTCTTCCTTAGACCTTAGTACACAATTTAAACATGCTCTGTTTCCATGGACTTGCATGTCAGAAGCTGTCATGCTGCCTTTACTTAGATTATAAACAGGAATTATAGTCTGACGTCAGGCACTTTGCCACAAGCCCTTTATAAGTGACTTGTCACCCAGAGATTACCTGGGGTCGAGACATTTTCCTGATTCAGGCAAGTCTGGGAATTAGGCTGTAGCTCACGGTAACCGAGTCCTCTGAGGTCACTTGTTAGACCTGATACCTTTTAAAAAATCAATACTCAGGACCACAGCTTTGGAAGGACCACGGCTTGCCTGAAACCAATTGATGATATGTAAGTGTTTGTTTTTGATGCATCCTTCACACTGACATGGTTCCTGAAGTCAGCGGGGCCATGATGAAGTGGTTAATCATTTGTTCTCTCGCCTCACATGTATCTGAACTTATCATTAATCATCAGTGACTGCAGGTGTGTTGGCATTTTTTTTTCTTTTTGGACTGGTGAATTATAAGAAAAGGAAATATTACTGGTGAATGATGATTAACCAAAAGTGTACAGAAGAGTATATCAGTGCTGTCAGCTCATTGTCTTGCGCATAACTTTTGCCAGTACTCATTACTACAGAAGAACATTTGGATGACTTCGTGTCAACACTGTGACAAGCAGTTCAGTCCTTCAGAAAATTCATGAAACACTTTGAAGCCATAGACATTTTCACTGTGGCATGTAATGGTAAGTGGAGACTTTCTATTACTCTGTGTCAGTGGCTGTGTTCAGACAGGAAAGTGCGTATCCAAACAGGTAAAGATTTTGTTTTTTAATGTGTGAACAATCAATCCATGGATATAGTAAGTTTCTTCCTAACTGTAGGTTTCCACATCATTTAAAAACCATGTAGTCCTCATTTCTCTGTCTAACTTTTGAAATCTCGTTGGTGTTGAGATTAATCTAGTTATATTTAAGAGTCCTTTTCAGCCCAAGGAAGGAGATTTCTGGCACCAGGCAAGCCAGATTCTCTGGCTTTGTGGTCAAGTGTCACCCACCTAAGGTCATAGTGGACAGAATTTCTCTGGTAATCCTGAGGTATAACCCAATTTCTGAACTTGTATCAGGACTTGATGGGTCTTTTCCAGGATAATTATTTACTTGTTACCTGCTAGAAATGCCAGCCACAGCTCTTGGAAATTGCTAATAAGTCTCTGGTTGAATATCCAATTGTAACTCTACAGTTTGGCATTGACCAATCACTGGGGAAAATACGTGAAACATAAATTCCATATTAATCCAATTAATTCCATATTAATCAAATCCAATCATCATAAGTAAAATAATGCCTGTGTGTATATATAAGCATATATGTGTGTGTATGCGTATGCATTTGCAGTATGCATGTGCACATAATCCTGTATATCTCCCATGAATCCTTGACATATTCTCTACTTACTTTAATAATGTGCTTACTTCTTACAACTCCCTTATCTTACATCTTTATTTCCAAGTTTACCATATTTTTTTCTGTGTCCCAATTCTGTTATCTTAAAATATCCTTAAGGAATACCTGCCACATTCCTCTTTTGGATAGAAAAATCGGGATGCAAAAAAAAAAAAAAAATAGGTTTGAATTTCATGATTAAAAATAGTGGTATTTCAGGCATTTGGCCCACAATTTAGTTTTCAAAACCTGTCCTAGGATGAAGGAAACACTCTCTAAGTATTTCTTGAATGACTCAGCCTTGAGTTAATCTTTAGTGAGCCATCCAACCTCATACTTTATCAGTCCTATTTGCTGGTCAAATATTTCAGAGGATTTTCCTTGTGATTCAATAGGAAATTTAAAATGACTTATTTGGGGCTGGAGAGATAGCTTAGCTGTTAAGCGCTTGCCTGTGAAGCCTAAGGACCCCTGTTCGAGGCTCAATTCCCCAGGACCCACGTTAGCCAGATGCACAAGGGGGCGCACGCATCTGGAGTGTGTTTACAGAGGCTGAAAGCTCTGGCGCGCCCATTCTCTCTCTCTCTCTCTCTCTGCCTCCTTCTCTCTGTCACTCTCAAATAAATAAATAAACAAAAAAAGAAAAAAAAATAAAATTACTTATTTGCCATTGATCAAAATGATGTGTCATATGTATTTTTAGTCCTAAATTGCAAAAGAGAAGATTAAAGATGTTAATAGTAAGTCATACATATTGCATGCAACTAATAGGGCATGCAACTAATATTCTCTGGTTTTTTTAAAATAACAATTTAATTATTTGAATACCATAATTAGGCATTTGAAGATTATTACTATAGGATATGATATGATTTTTCCTTCTTATTTTTTTTTCATTTTTAGTAATACTAGCTACAAAATCATTATGAAGATGTACTGAATCTGTGAATTGATTTTTTTTTTATAGCTTTAACTTCTGCAGCAATTAACTTTTTGTTGCTGGGACAAAAGATCCATCCAGGAGCAGCTCTTGGAAAGAAAGGGTTTATTTCTAGCTTATAGTTTCTATGGAAGTTTTGTCTTGAAGGGGAAGGCATGGCCAAAGCAGACAACCAAGTGTCACACCTCCACAGCGACAGGAGGAAGGAGACAGGGTGAGCTCACTAGCACTGGGAAGCAGGGCCACACTGCATCCCAAGGTGACTGCATCCCCAGTGACCGTCTCCTCCCTCAAGGCTCCAGGCTCCATGTTGCAAAGGCTCTGCCAGCTGGGAATTGCATATGAGGCTTAATCCGGAACACGTGAGCCTATGGAGGATACTTTATTTTCAAACCTTCTTTAGTGAAAATTTCTCAGTGAAATGTGCTTAGAGGTTTTTTTTTTTTTCTCTTGTGTTTTATCCTATAATTTCTAATTGTGGCAAAGGAAAAAAATCAGAATGGATGCAACTTTAAATAAAATGTCATATATGGTTTATGTAGAATGTTTAATTCATGAAGATATCTCAAATATAGAAAATATCGTATGTACATACTTACACACATGCATGTCTTAAATGTGACCCATCTTCAATGTGACCATAACATATTTTTTGTTTCACTTTCTGACAAGATTAAGAAAATAAATATGAAGATAAATGGGAATTTGTGATATATAAGATATTCTTTTCCTTAGATTTTTCAGAAATAATTTTATTAGTTATGGACATACTCAGTGTGTTAACAGCACATGTTGGTACCATTGTTACCCTCATCCCTGTCCTCCTCCTCTGAAGGGACCCTCCTCACTGGGGATGCCAGTTATCCTCATGGGGATTGTGGGGATAGCCCTCAGTTATGGGGAAGAGGCAACGTCTCTGTGCATAATGTCCCAACTTGTGGCTCTAACAATCTTTCCATTCCCTCTTCCATGAATTTTCCTGAGCCATGTTGGGTTTGTTTTAGGTCTAGTTAAGTGATGGGCTTTAAGAACTAATTTTAAGAAATTATCAAAAGTATCGGTTAATAAGATACTGAGAAAATATGTCTAATTTGATACCACAGAGATTTTACCTTAATTTCTCTAACCTGTATTTTGATTCCTCTTCTCAATATTGAGACATATTTAAATTTTATTTTCTCAGGAAAAAAAAAAACACATGCACAAAAAAACTAATTAAACCCATTCAAACTTCCACCCTCAGAATCAATTTCTCTTCTGACTCCTCCCTTTTTCAACCTTATCCTTAAGTGTCAACATTCCACTCTCTTCTACTTCTCTGCTTCTCTAATCTTGCATTTTCTCTCTTTTCTTCAGTAAAAATGATTCTATTTTAAGACTGCCTTCATTGGTTTTTCTATCCTTATCTCTATATCCATTTCTGTGTTTTGCTTCTCAGTCTCAACAGACAGTCTTGGCTACTCTCCTTGAAATACCCCTGCCTTTTGACTCCTGAAATAGCTATGTGGGCTTCTCTTTAATATTGTGAGCTATCCCTATGTAATATAGGCTCTTTTTTCCTCAGCAATCAGGGGGCTGAAATTCTATACGACTCCATCCTTTGTTCCTTTCTGTTCTTAGGATATCTCATTCACATCCATAATTTAAATTAGCAATTATATGATATAGAGTCTGAAATTGATATATTTAAAAATTATTTTTATTTATTTATTTGAGAGAGAGAGAGAATGGGAAAGCCAGGGCTTCCAGCCACTGGAAACGAACTCCAGACACATGCGCCACCTTGTGCATCTGGCTTATGTGGGTACTGGGGAACCAAGCCTCTAACCTGGCTCTTTAGGCTTCACGGGCAAATGCTTAACTGCAAAGTCATCTCTCCAGCCCTGAAATCAATATATTTTACCTCAGACTTCTCTTAGCTCCAATTTTGTACATCATTTTGTGCTTACTTGAATGTTTCATTTTATGTTTCTAATCTACCAAAAACTTACGCTGTCTAAATGGCACCCATGACCTTCTGTCTCTAACTTGCTTCTTCTGTGTTTCTGGTTGCAGCAAACCTACCTTTGACTTAATATTGGGCTCAAGCTTCTCTGTCCCCCTTGCCATTCTTTGAATGAATCAGGAGACTTTATTAGAAGACTTCTGCATTTGTTCTTGCTTCTGCCCGGAATATCCTGCCTCTTTTCATGGAGAGATATTCTGTTCACTATTTACTTGTAATTTCTGTATGTCTTCAAAGAAGTTTTCTCTCAGTATGATTTAAAAGAATGGCTCACCCATTCCTCTTGTTTTCTATCACATGTTGCTTTTTCTTTTTTATAACTCAATAATATCTATTGTGCTATTGTTTATATATTATTATATTTTCCCCAGCTAGAACTTAAGCTCTCTACAAGAAGATACTTTGTGTTGATTATAATTGTCAAAACCTATGCCTGTCCCACTTAACAATGCAGTCTTGTTAGTTCCCAAGTTCTTCCCCTTCTCTCAGTTCCCATAACGCTACCCTTGTCTCAGCTACCATCATCTCTTGCCTGTGATAGCTTCTTAACTACATCGATCTGGTTATCACCCCCATGCACATATTTTCCTACTCTGAAACTAGAGTAGAACTTTTACAGAAGCAAATCTGATAATGATCCTTTATTCCTTAAACAAAAAACAACATTCAGGGCTGGAGAGATGGCTTAGTGATTAAGCGCTTGCCTGTGAAGCCTAAGGACCCTGGTTCGAGGCTCTATTCCTCAGGACCCACGTTAGCCAGATGCACAAGGGGCGCACACATCTGGAGTTCGTCTGCAGTGGCTGGAAGCCCTGGCACACCCATTCTCTCTCTCTCTCTCTCTCTTTCTCTCTCTCTGTCGCTCTCAAATAAATAAATAAAAATAAACAAACAAACAAAAAAACAACATTCAAACATTTCCCATTATTCTCAAGACAATGATCAAAATCTTTCATGTGAGTTATAAATCCATGTGTGGTCACTTCTTTGACTGTCCTTTCTCTGCTGCTCCCCAACTGCTCTGATGTTATGGAAGTTCCTCAACTGCATTTTCCTTCTCATCTTGGAATCTTCAAAGTAGGTCTCTTAGACTGGAGGATATTTTTTTGGTTTATTTTTATTTATTTATCTGTGAGTGACAGAGAGAGAAGGAGGGAGACAGAGAGAGAGAGAGAGAGAGAGAGAATGGGTGCTCCAGGGTCTCGAGCCACTGCAAATGAGCTCCAGACTCATGCACCCCCTTGTGCATCTGACTTACGTGGGTCCTGGGGAATTGAACTGGGGTCCTTAGGCTTCACAGGCAAGCGCCTTAACTGCTAAGCCATTTCCAGAGCCCCGGAGGTTTTTTTTTTATCGTACTTCCTCCCTCCCCTAGTGTATTTGTGGTTAATTTCTATGACTCTTCAAATCTCAGCTCAGAGCTCTTGTATTAAATGTCTGACACTAAGCTGTGTGCTGGCATGAAGGTTGGTGTAGCCTGACAGCCTAGGACAGCACCCTGACAAACACTGTGTATTGGTTCCCAAGTGAGGAGCCAAGTTGGCTGTTCCTTCTAACACTTTCACAATTTGTCAATATACACATTTATGTATGTATGCTTTTTTTAAAAGTCTCTCTCACTGAGCAGGAAGCATCATGATTTGCAATATAGATTCGTGTACCAGATGAATGTGCAACATTCTTCCAAAACACTTCTTGCACATTGCACGTATTAGGATGCAATTTTCCTTAAATAATTGATGTATTTTGTATATCTGTGAAAAGCATCCATTTTTACATGCTTGGCCATCGTTTCTCTATCGTGCATGATGTGTTTCATTTCTCCCGTTATGTCTAATAGGAATCTCGCTAACAGTATCCTCTGATGACATCACAACTTTGGTCAAATGTGATGCTGACAGAATTGGCTCGGTGGGCTTTGCCACAAGCACTTAAGTTAATCTGTTGGCAGCACAGAGAGAGCACATTTCTTCCTATTTGGCATGGAAGCTGCAATTTTCTGAATCATATCCTAGTGACTGGCAAAAGTTCATGCAGGTTTCCAGTGCCTTTCTCATGTACGACGCACACACTGAGAATCTGGCTAGTCGTGGGTTGAGAGAAACCAATGCGTGGTATAAAACATGATTGACTCAAGAGCATATTTTGAATTCCACCTGTGAAGAACTGGCCACGGTGGGGGTCGGAATCAAAGGTGCAGCAGGAATCCGGCTTTCCATAGCAATACAGCCTTGTTGCAACAACAGAGCTCATACACACTTCCTCGGGGGCTTTCTGCCGTGTTCCAGTAGTATGACTTATTCTTGACTTCTGCCAGCAAGTGATTGATTAACTATTCCAAATCCCCTTTTCTTTCCTGTAGGAGCTCCATCATTCCTGAGGTCATACAAATTTGAACTCTTGGAATTCTAGCTCATTTCTTTTGATTACACAGCAAGTCTGGCCCGTAATCCAGTTATATCTCTCCCTTCTTTTGACTCATTCTTTTTAGCCCCCATCATTTATGTTCCTGTGATTCAATGAAGGTATAACATTATTTCATGAAGCCGAGACAGTCGGAGATCATTCAAGAAGAAATACATGATAATTTGGGAGCTGTGTAAGGGGATACTTTTCTGTGGATCATGGAAACATTGAGTTACTTTCAAGTGTTTGAACCCTTTCTATGAACAGAAATTCAGTAATCATTGTTAAAGTTAGACATTCTTAATAGGAGTAAATTCTTCCTAAGTGTGCTGAAATCCTTTTTTTTTTTTTTTTTTTTGCTGTTGTTGTTCTTACCATTTCTTTCACTTAATTAGCTGTTTTGGAAACCCTGGGCTGCTCTAATTCCTGAACATCAGGAACTATGTCCACATTTTCTCCATTTATTTCTCACGTAATTGGTATTCAGGAAACCTAAGAAGAGTATGTGCATATGGGTAGAATACATTCATGTAGATCTTGATCTAATAGCCTTTTTTTTTTCAAAAGAACTTTTGAAAAGAACTGAATGGAGTTATTTTTACTCAAGGAATTCATTACTAGCTCCATGGACTAAGATACTGTAAAGACTCCAGATTTCAATATACTTGCTTTCAAATGTGATAAAGGAAAAAACATAGTTTCTGGATGAAAAGATCACTGTAACTGGGAGCCTAAACCTAGTTAATTGTACCTATTGAAGGCGAGTCTGAAAATAATGAGTTGGCGAGTTTTCTCTTTAGTGGCCATGTGGAGCTAAAGCAGTCGATGCAGCGTATTTAGTAGATCTTCAACAGGTGCACATATGGGAGCTAGTTGGGCCTTTGGAAAATCTGAATATTGTTCACTTTTATATCTGTCACAGTTTTCGGTTATTGACAGTCAACAGTAACTTATGCTAACCTCCCTGAAGACATAAGGTATGGTGATTTCATAATTAATTATCTCTAGTTAATATAATAAAGGAGTTAGTGAAAATACTTAAATGCAGAGTTACATTTTTCAAATTTTGTCCAAGCCACATGGCAAAGGTCAGGACAAAGCAAGGCTCTCATCCTGTGATACCTTTTACACCAAAAAGTAACAAAATTGGGTACACAGAACCCACAGGAATGTCTGCGTATGCTACAGACTTTTCCCAGTATGAAGTATAAAATTATTTTTAGGGAGAACTCTGAGATAGAATAATTACAAGTTTTCTGAGAGTAGAGAACTGGAAATAACTCATTAAAGACAGTGATCAACTCTAAATAGACAGACTTCTCCAGTGTTTCATATTTGAGGGAAAAAAATTACCATAGATGTGTGGTGGTATGAATCATTAAGTAGCAACCAGAAAGTGGATAAAGTGTAGAATGAATGTATCAGTATTTAATCTCACTTATTTTCCCTTATTCCTTCCCTTCTTTTCCCTTACTTCCTCCATCCCTCCTCCCTTTCTTTCTTCCCTTTCTTCCTTTCCTTTTTATTCATCTCTTTTTTATTTTTCTCTCTTTATTCTTTATTTTCCCTCCTCTCTTCCTTCCTCCCCTTCTCTCTCACTCCTTACTTCTTTGTTTTCTTTTTTTTCTTTTCCTTTCCTTTCCTTTCCTTTCTTTTCCTTTCCTTCCTTTTTCCCTCCCTCCCTTCCTTCCTTTCTTCCTTCCTTCCTTCCATTTTTCTTTCTTCTTTCAGTATCTCACACTGTAACCCAGGCTGGCTAGAGCTCACTTTGTAGCCCAGGTTTACATAGAACTCACGAGCTACCACACCGAGCTCCTTTCTTATATTCTAGTTTGTTGCCACTGTCCGACTTTAGAAATGTACCCTTTAATGACTTCAGCTGTCTCCATCTTTGTCCCTACTCAAAGTAGTCACTGTCATCAATGTCATCAAGGTAGAGAAGCTAAGTTAAATTTTAATGTAAAATAAAAGTTTTGACTAGATCAGGCCACTGTCTACACATCCTCCAAAGATCCCTATTGTCCTCAGGTAAAATCCTTGCCATGACTTGGTAGTCCCTCTAGCATCTGCTTTGTGCCTTGTTCTTCTCCACCTCAAGTGCTGGTATCCCCTTTTGCCCAACACACAACGTTGCCCTGGAAGACTTCTTTGTCTATACTCCTGGGCAATTACCTAGTGTTTGGCTAACTCTGCTTACTATTTAATATCAAGCTCAGAAGCTCTGGCCACTTAATTAGCTGTATAAACTTTAGCAAGTTCACAATCTCTTATTTTTCTATCTGAAAAATGAGGACCAGGCATGGTGACACACATCTGTGATCCCAGCACTTTAGGGGTAGAATCAGGAAGACATTGTTCAATGTCCTCCTCAGCTGCAATGTGAGTGTGAGGCCAGCCGCAGCTACAGGAGACACTGTCTCAAAACAAAACAACAAAAATGCTGAAAAAGAAGGGGAGGGAGGAGCAAAAAGAAAGGGGATAATAACTGAATTGATGTGTTGAGATGGTTCTGAGTTTGGAGTGCATCAATTAATGCATTTAGGACATGGTAAATAAGACTATGTATTATTTTTACATGATATTACTGTAGAGCAGACCTAGTATTATTTTAAGAACCTCTCCACTCCCTTTGAAAATTCTGTTAGATTTATTACCAGGGTGTTGCTGTAGTGTACTGTGCTATTTCTCAACTTGTTATTTCCAAACACATCAGTGTTGTGAAGCCAGAATACATGGGGTTGACTTTAAAATTGTTTTTCTTTTGAGGTAGGGTGTCATTCTAGCCCAGACTGACCTGGAATGTACTATTTAGTCTCAGGGTGGCCTTGTACTCACTGCTATCCTCCTACCCCTGCCTCCTGAATTGCTGGGGTTAAAGGCGTTGATAACATCTCTGTCTAGTTTTCCTCATCATTGAAATAGAAATCATGTAAATATTATAAAGAGTAAATGGCTCAATATATATTAGTATATGTAAGCTCTTAAGATAGTGCCTAGAACATTGTGCTATATATGTAGTTTCTCATTACTTTTTTTTAAAACATATTTTCATTAATACAATGGAAGCTCCTGAAGAGAAAGGTTGTGACATTCACTTCTTAAATTTCCAGTACTTAATGCTGGGTAGTGTTTTTCAGCAATTTGAAGAATTTGAAGAATCGGCAGAACTAAATGCTAGACGGAGTTGTATCTCTGAGGATCCTGGGAGGAGATGGGATGTCCTGACCTGCTCAGAAGGCTATTGATAGGTACTTTGGATAACTATCCAAATTTGGTCACAGCGACCCTAGTCCTTATGATGCCACTGTATAGCAGAAAACTTTCTGGTAAGAAACAAGGACATATCATTGCTCCCTTCTCTAAGAATCAATCCAAATGGGTCTACTCACCACCAGGATAAGAAAACCCTCCTGAGAGGTCTGTTCTAGAGACTGTAGAAATAGTTTCAAGCCTGCCTAAAAAATAAATTAATACAATGGTGTTTCTGGTCATTGTTCATTGTCACCCCATGAGTCTTTTGCAGGGCATTGGGCTTTTTGGTCACTGTCCACTCTCATCCCTTGAGGGTTCCCCACATTTCTGGGTAATGAACTCTGTTTTCTACCCTAGACTCTGTGTTTCATCTGAATTCTTTGGATGGAGATCACAAGGACTGGACAGCCTAAGGGAGTCTGAGTGAGACACCAGTGACACTTAATGTTATGTCAAGCTTATAGTTGATGTTCAACAAATCTCTCCTGAATAACATGTGTTTTTTTTTTTTTTCTTGTTCTACAAAGGAACAAAATTATTAGTAACCACTGATGAGGTTTTCACTTAAACATTCCTAAGTTTACCGCCTGCAAAAAGTCAGAGCGTTGGCGTTTCGTGAACTTAGCAATCCTCTGCGAGGATTTCTTTATTCCTGTCAGATTTGATAAGGACCATAATAAAACTTAGAGAAAACATTAAACTGCTGACTCTTGAAATGCTCTGCTTGAAATTCTGATGTTCATACTATTTTCACTCCCATGGTTCCTGATTCTATTAAACAGGTTTATTTAAGGGCAACTGAGGCCACAGAATAATTTATTCGGAGTGACAGATGATACTGAGCTTGTGCGTTGTGTGTTTCTCTCGCCCTGAAGTGTTCTAGATGAAGCATTGTCGAGCTTTCTTTTGTTTTGTGTTTGGATTACCCAATAGTCTAGACTAGGTGAGTATTGCAATTACCTTCTCACTGCTGGGACAAAACACCCAAGAAGAAACTACTGAAGGGAGGAAAGGGTTTATTTCAGCTTGTGGTCTCTGGGGGGAATTTTCGTCATGGCACTGACAGGGCAGAAGCTGAGCATCACACCTTTCACATACGTGCTTGGAAGTAGTCTGAGCTCTGAGCTTGAAGCTGGGATAATAAATCTCAAAGGACTGCCCAAGTGACACACCTACAGCAAAATCCCCTGTCCCCCCACCGCATCAAAGACTCTGTCAGCTGGGAATTGAGTATAAGGCTCATCACAAAGTCGTGAGCTGATATGTGGTACATTTCACATCCAAACCACCACAGTGGGTTCCTCTAAGAATCATATGCCTTTTACTTGCATTGTCTAAACAATCTTGTCAATTAATTGAAAGATTTCACCGGGGTGTATAATGTGATCCATTTGATACTTTGGAAAGGTCAGTCTAGAGTCCATAGGAGGAAGCGGGTAGGAGTAAGAATGTCAGTAGTTCGGCTGATACAATGGCTCAGACCAAGGACCAAAACAAGAAGCAGTTAAGAGAGGAATTTGGAGAATGTTAAGGTTACGGAAGTGACTGACTGAAGGTGATAGAGGACGTTCACATAGTTGGTGTCTGCATAAGATTCTTAGTTGTACAAAAGAAGCATTGGTCAGTGAAGAAAGGAGAAGAGACAGATTTTATTTGGAAATATAATCATTTCTGTTCCTGGAGGTAAAACAGCTGTGTGTGTCCAGACAGATGCACCTGACAGACAATTATTACAAAGATCTGGAGCTCAGCAGAGAGGCTATGGTCAGAGTCACTTAGAAGTTATCATTGAACATATATGTGTTCCATTATTTTGGCTGACACAATATGAATAATGCAGAAAATGCATATAAATTAGATATAAAGTAATGCATATATATTTTCTGCTTATTTTATATATGTATATATAATATATAATTATATATGTATATATAATACATATATCAAAACAAAGTGAACACATCATCAGTGATAACAACTACGTATAGACATATGTTTAGTCTTAAACAACCTCTGCTAATGCCTTTCAAGCAGAAAAGGTATGGGAAAGTTCTACACTCTAAATTTGTATTTTATGTACAGTATATATTTTATAAAAATGGTTCATATGCCTGCCTGCAGAAAAATTCTATAGATTAAAGGTGAGTTCTAGTAACATCATTATTGGAAGTAGGCTAGTGTGGAAGAGTTCCTCAGAAGCTGGTAGGAACCCTTTGGTATCTTCTCGTATGACACTTACTGAAGAGCTCTTCATTAGTTTAGCTGATAATTTATCAATTTCCGAGTCAGTTAATAGATGTTTGTGCACGGCTTTCTCTAGCCAAGGCTCTGTTACTTGGGATAAAGCACTGAATGGCAGGTAGAGTTGGCTGTCTGGGGCTTAGAGTTTGCATGATCTGAGGATCCACTTTAAGAAAAGGAATGTAAAGCTTCGAGTGTTAAATTAGGTGTCAAAGTGATTAGTTAATGAAAAGAAATCATATGGCGTTCTTCAAGCCTCAGATTTGAGATTCGAAGACATCTTTAAGCAATTTGCCAAAGCTGTCTATACAACCTGCTCCATGAAGCAATCTTTCCCTCCCTCATTTAGAATGTTATAGTCCTGAAACTTCTACGTCTCGTTGGGGCAGTGGAAAGCAAGTGGATAAACCATATGAGCTGGCTTGTGTGTGTGAGACATAACTTAAAGGAGAGCTCAGTCATGTATCCATTATTCATTTTGTGAGTGTGTATGTGTATGTGTTTATGTAAAAAAGGGTATACAATTGGTGATAATGGGAAATTGAGACCAACAGGGAAAATTTCTCAAGAAAGGTCAACTGGAGAGAAAGAAGAAAAATGAGAGATGAGAGTCTATGAGAGGTACTGTGTATAAACTGTGAGCACCAGACAGACCATGCACAGGTACATAAAAAAAAACTCACAGTAAGCATCTATATTTTTTCAAAAGGATTTGGACTAATATATATGTTAAACTTAACAGTCTAGTTTAGGTTTGCATTTGACATGCCCTGGCTAAACAAAGATAAAGGTGATTTTTAACAAGACCTATTTGCAAAGAATTCTCTGAGCATCAGTTTCTCATTGTTGATATGAATGCTACTTTTGTTCTGCTACAGGGAAGACATATTTTACATAATATTACTTATAAACTTATTCATAATATTGTCCAGTGTTTTTCTTGAGAGATTTATAATTTTTTTTCCTGTGTACATTTCAAAGTATTCTTATTTAAAAATATAGGAAGGTTCCCCTTCTATGAAGCATTCTTTAGGAATTATGTCATAATTTCTTCATTTTCGAGAAATTAATTTTTTGTATTTTATAAACCTTTATCTCTGTGTTGATTAAGGGAAAAGCCTTGTCTTTTATCATCAATAGACTAAAATCACTGTCATAATTCATGTCCCTATGTATTATGCTTGCCATGAAGTTAAACATAAAATAAAACAGTATTTGTAGTAATGACTAGATATCAGGAAGTATTATCTTTTTTTAGTTTATTTTTTATTTTTTATTTTTTTATTTATTTGAGAGCGACAGACAGAGAGAGAAAGAGGCAGATAGAGAGAGAATGGGCACACCAGGGCCTCCAGCCACTGCAAAGGAACTCTAGATGCGTGTGCCCCCTTGTGCATCTGGCTAACTTGGGTCCTGGGGAATCAAGCCTTGAACTGGGGTCCTTAGGCTTCACAAGTAAGTGCGTAACCATTAAGCCATCTCTCCAGCCCCAGGAAGCATTATCTTTATGTCAAAACTTATAGCAAATAAGAAATGATGATGACATAAAAGGTATGATATGATAGTTAAGGAAATTTCAAAGGAGACTGCAAAAAAAATTAGGTTATAGTAACTTTCTAGAAACGTAGGAGAGGCAAAATTTTATCTTTACTCTCAGGGAATTTTTAGCTGGGCATGAGAGTTAAACTGACATTAAAAACATTAGCAGAAGAAAAGTAGATAAATTTATTCAGTGTAAGTTTTGTGCCATGAGAGGCCTCATAATGACATGAAGGGCCAACAAAGAGGCAAAATCTAAGTGCAGCTAGACAAAGTGCACAACGTGAGGCCATTGTGGAAAATGTTAAACTGTGTAAGAAGACGAAAGAAAGATTATAGTCATTTAAACAAGATCTGTTAGTCTAGAATTCTCTGTATCTCTATTTGCCATTCTTTGTTAAAATATTTATTTATTCATTTAAGGAGATATATATATATATATATATATATATATATATATATATATATATATATGTATATGTAGAGAGAGAGAGGATGTGTGTTGCAGTCCGGTTTGCATTGCTGGTAGAAATCACCCAATCAAGAGCAGCTTGTGGGAAAAAGAGGTTTATTTTGGCTTATAGGCTCAGGGGTAAGCTCCATGATGGCAGAGGAAAATGATGCCATGAGCAGAAGGTGGACATCACCCCCTGGCCAACATAAGGTGGACAATAGCAACAGGAGAATGTGCCAAACACTGGCATTTGGAAACTGGCTATAATACCCATAAGCCCACCCCCCAAAATACACTCCCTTCAGGAGGCATTAATTCCCAAATCTCCATCAGCTGGGAACCTAGCATTCAGAACACCTAAGTGTATGGGGGACACCTGAATCAAAGGACCACACGATGGGTGCACCAGGGCCTCTTGCCATTGCAAGTGAAATTCAAATGCTTGCACCATATTGTGCGTGTGGCTTTACATGGGTACTGGGGAATTGAACCTGGGCTGGCAGGCTTTGCAAGCAAATGCCTTTAATTACTGAGCCATCTCCCTAGCCTCTTTATCTGCCTTTCTTGATGCTAAGAAAATAACTCTTTTTCTGCTTAGGAAGGCCATGTGGCAGATGGAAGTTTTATTTCCTGTTTTCAATTTAAAATGGGATGGGAAAGGGCAGATTGCCTTTTTGTACCCAGTTTGTGTATGTGTGCACGCATGAGTACATGTGTTTGTAAACTAATTCCTATGCCAAGGTGGCATAGTATGGAGTGGAATATTCTGCCATCCTGCAGTGTTGAATCAGGAAAAGGTTAAATCCTAAAGTAACGTGAACTAATGTAAAAGAAGAGACAGTGTCATTTCAATTAGGAGCTAACAACCAAGTGGGGACATTTGTCCTCCCAGTCTCAGGCTTGTTCTCTGGCTGATGGGTACAAGAGCAGTTTTGGGAGCTTGGCAATCCTAGTACATGTATGTCCCACAGCGAAGAGCTGCTGCAATCTCAGTGGTCTCTCTGCGTCTCCAGCGAGCAGCTCTGCCGCAATAGATCCACTGATGATCATCCGAGGTCGCCAGGTGAGGTTGCTGAGCCCAGCTGTAGGGCCCACTTTCCCAAGCAAGTTAACACAACACTGGTTAGAAAGACAAAAACAGTGTAATGGCAACTGTAGAAAACTTAAATCCAGTTTGCCTTTTTTTGATATTGAGGGACTAAGAGAGGGTTTGCTTCTAAACACTTAATTTAACATCCCAGCAGTCTGTAAAAGAATACTTAGGGATTAAAAGAAGAGACAAGCACTTTTATCTTGAAAACCAGCTTTTAAATTTTTTTCTTTAATTTTTTGAGGCATGCCCAACAGATTGCCTTTTTTTTTATGTGAGAGAATGAGAGAGAAAGAGAGTCACCGCCATCAGACTCCAGACTCAAGCACCCCCTTGTTCCCATGTGTGAACTCACATGTTTGCGTCACTGTGTGTCTGGCTTACATGGGACTTAGAGAGTCGAATGTGAGTCCTTAGGCTTCACAGGCACTAAGCCATCTCTACAGCCTGAAAACCAGCTTGTAACTCATTGTAAAAATGGTTTTTAAGTGTTCCAGAGAATCGGGGAATTTTTATTAGATCTGTGGATAGAATAGCTAAGAAAAAGGTATTACATTTATATTGAAAATTTTCTTCTTTTATTCTCTTTATTCTTTTTACTTTATTCTTTAAACTCATGCATTCTACTTTAAAAATAATGTTAGTTTTACACAAGCTCTATTTTATAATTATTTCCTCTTACAATAGAGAAGTGAATTTGAGGGGCTGAAGAGGTGGCTTAGCTATGAAGGCATTTGCCTATGAAGCCAAAGGACCCAAGTTTGATTCCCTTGGACCCACATAACCTAGATGCACAAGGGGCACATGCGTCTGGAGTTCATTTGCACTGGCTGGAGGTCCTGGTGTGCCCATTCTCTCTGGGTCTGTCTCTCTTCTATTTCTCTCTCTGCTTGAAAATAAATAAATAATTTTAAAAAAATAAGTAAATTTGAGTAATTTTAGAGTAAGTTTTATTAGTATGGCAGAAAAATATGGTAGTTAACTTTTTAAAATTACTTATAAGAAAAAAAAACTCAAAGTATGATTTCTGTTGGTTGAATTAAACTAGATTGCTCAACCACGTATTTGCCACTATAGCCTCTTAATTCTTGCAGAGTATATGATATTCTTTTAACATTTACTTATAACGTTGTCAATTGTTTTCTTGAGCGATTTAGAATATTGTATATCTTGTGTATTAAAAATTACAAAATGCAGGAATAGATGGCTTTTTCATTGAGTCATTCTTCAGCTATTATGTCACAATTGCTTAATTTAGACAAAATAATACCAGGTCACACTAGTAACTAAGCAAAAATAAATCACATTTTGTTAGGTTGTTTTGCCTCCACTTTGTTAGAATTAAATGCTCTTGCACAGTGAAATTTACAAATGAGATCTGCTTTAAGGTGAATTTGTAGGAAAAAAAAATAACTGAAATTAATGCAGAAAAGTTTGGAGTTTGCCTGCAGTTTTGTTGTTATTTCTTGTGTGAAATATTTAGCTTTAAGGAACCTGGAAAGGAAAATGTTAGAAAAATTGTCCTGCACCCAAACTAGCAACTACAGATTGCACATGATTTACTTAATCACTGAAAATATACCTCTCACCAGGAAAGAGCATACATTTTCTAAAAAATAGGTCTTAGTCTGTGTTGGATGAAATTTATTTTTTAACTAAGTTTTTTTTTGTTTATTTTATACCAAAATACAGAAGAAGCATAACTTTTTTATAAATTTATAGTAACAGAAATTTTATTTATCCTTTGATAAATGTTCTGTGTTTGCACTACTTGGAAAGTATGATAAACTTTGTATTAGTTTGAACACTGTTTAACTATTTCCCTAGTGGTACTGAATGGTAAATAAATACGTGATTGAGGATACTTGGAACATTGATTAGTAATCTTCAAATCCCATAAAATATTTACAAATCTATTAAGAATTCAGTCTTTCCAGAGGCTTATTTGGACAGTCTCATCAAAACATGAAACTTTTTTTTTTTTTTTTAGCTTGATTGGTTTTATTTTCAACTCTAGAATAGGGAAGTACTTCATTACATAAAATTGAGCCAGTATTCTGATGGGCTGAGCAGAAAAGTGTGGGTTTAGAGACAGAAAATTAACAACGACAACAATAACAAACAACAGGCAAAAGTAGATTGGCTCTTTCAAAGTTCCTCTCCTTGGGAGGTGGGATGGGGCAACAAAGAATTATTAGGAGATGACAGACTTATACCAGCTCCGTTTAGGCTGCATTTTGTAAGCATTCAATGAACATAAGGTGTAAGGATTAAAGAAGAGAGACTTCATTATTATGTTGATTTGCCTTTTCGTGAGTCTCATTTATCTCTCATGCTCCTGTTTCTCAGGTCAGCTAACACTGTCAGTGAGGGGATTAGGAACTTTATCATGAGTGACTAACCCTTTTGGATTTAGCCCGATCCATTGGAGCCCATTGCAGGAGCTTAATCCAAAAGAGGGGGTGTCATAATCTTTATTTCGTAGTTGATTATGCCTATTTTCTAGATCTTTAGTAAAATCATTTCAGCAGTTTATATTTTATTAGAATAATAGCAATAACTTTCATTGTGACATTTTCACACATGAATACTTTGGTCATATTCACATTTCCTCCTTACCTTTTCTTATTTTCCCTTACTGAAGGAGGATAAGAGAAAGGTAGCCTTTTTAGGCAGTTGCAGTTAAAGATTGAGGCCCAAAGAGAACCAGCTGATGCTATCCCTCATGTTACCTCACCCTGGCACAAGACTGGAACTCTTGGCAGGAATGGAACTCATGTCTGATGGACTGCCCACAGTCTAGCTGTCTAAATAAAATGGCCCAGGTGAGCTGGCCCCCCGGGTCTGCCCTTCAAATCTACAAACCTATCAGGTCTTCCCCTTGCATACCCAAATCTGAAGCTATAAAGGCTGCAGCCTTCTGCTTGGTGTTTGGAGTGTGGATCTCTCTGGATTCCCTCTCCTCTCTGCTTGGACACACTTGAATCTGGCCTCTGCACAGCATTGTTTCTTGATCTGAACTTTTCCGCATGCCTCTGTTTTGTAGCTTAGAAAAATTTCCCACTTTGATGACTTGTATGATTTTCCTCTGCTCTCCAAATCTACCACGTGGATGCCCTCACCAGCTCAAGGCTTGCTACCTTCGTCATTTCTTTAAACTCAGTGTAAGCATGTGTGTAACTCTCTTCATTACTGATTTCTCCTCTGAGTCTGCTGGTCTCTACTTTGATATTTTCTATCTGATACGCATCCTGAAGTGACCACCTTTTGCTCTTTTAACTTTCTTTCATGGAGAAAACTATATGGCAGATGCTATGTAGGCTCCTCCTAACTCTCTCTACATAAGTTCCTTGATTCTACTTTCCACATATTTGCAGCTCTACTATAATCCCTCTTTGAAGGTCTCAGTTCCTCTTACTTTCCACATGTTTCTGATTTTATTCTTTCTCTAAGAGCCCTAGTTTCTCTTAAATCCGGATCCTTGCAGTTTTACTCTACCCTTTCTTTAAATGTCTCAGTTTCTCTTAAATCCCAATTTCCCTTAAGCAAACCCCTCAAGTTGTGATTTCTCCCTCAATACCTTAATAATTCATGATTTATTTTTGAGTCCATCTTTTTTAGTTCTTGATTGAGTGTAGGACAGAACCCAAAACTTAGAGTTCATAAATTCTCGGGGGACCCCTACTGAGTCCCCAAATCCTGCATCATTACCACTAGTCCTCTTCTTGAATATTATTCTTACATTTCTGAATCTAGACCCTCCTACGAGAGAAAATACCTGATATTTGTATTTCTGAGCCAGGCTTATTGCCATTAACCTGATGATCTCTGATTATATCCACTTTCCTACAAATGACTTAATTTTGTACTTTATGGCTGAATAAAACTCCATCGTACGTATATCCCACATTAAACAAAGATCAGTTCATCTCATGGGCTACTAGGTTGATTCTTTATCTTGGTTACTGTGAGTGGAGCTGCAGGAATCTGTATTGTTTGCTGACTCAGAACTCCTGGAGGAATTTTATCAAAGCAATGACAACACCCTTGCTTGTGTACTGCGTTTAAGTTTCAATGTATTATTTATTCTTTTGAACGCACATTTCAAAGAGGAAAGCTTGAGTTCCAGATGGTTTTGTTCTTGTTACAGAAACACACAGGTGTCATCAAAAATTTACCTGCAGAGCTCAGGTTATAAACTCAAGAAGATGCCCAGGAGTCCCTGAAGGTGAAGTCTACTGCTCTACAGCAAAGCAAACTGATGAGCCACATTCTGGAAAGAAGAGGGACAATGGCAACTGTTGGTGCATCCCTCGTTTTCCTAACCTAGTTCATCTGAGTCCCTCTGTGAAAAGTAGTTAGATGGGAATGCAGTCTTAGGAATTTAGTTGGCTTCATTAGTGCTACTTTAGACTAATTGTCAAATTAAACATATGTATAAAAATACAATTTCATTTTACAAAATGATAATGAAGTCAAATAGCTTGCAAGTAAGTAAAAAAGAAGTTAGGAGAGGGAAATTTAGAAATCTGGTGGAATAGAAAGCATGTTTGGGGTAATGTATATAAATATGAAAATGACATTAGTACATCATATTTTAAAAATAGCTGTTGCAAAATCTAGATAATGAAGTTCTCCATTTGCCTCTGTAAAAAGTAATCCCTTCTTTCAGTCATGGCTGTGAGAATTTAGCTCCCTCTTAGCCCAAATACATTATTACATAACAAAGAGGAAAAGAAGATTAGGCAGAAAAAAAGTTTCTCATTAGAGGCCTCTCCAAACTGAATTTTAAGTGCTGGTTCTGATGTAGGTTTCCTCTTTTTTCATTTAAAGGGAGTACTAAGGAAGTAACACAAGCATTATAACTGTTCTTCACAAGATATTCTTTCGTGGTCTGCATTTTTCAGGGTCTTGCATCTGACAGTGGAATAGAACTGGTGCAGATGGTGGAGGAACAAGTCCAGTGGAAGTCTCTGCAATGAGCAATATGTTACAATCCTGGATACAATGTTGTCATTGTGTTTGATGCATTCATTCATTTGCAGATACATTCATTTGCAAATGACCCACTGCTCATATCCCTTTTCAAGCTGAGGCTATGTCATTCCAGAAAGGTCAGCATCCCCATGGCCTGCTAGATGCTTTAGAAGCCTGCCCGCCCTCTGGTTTTCCCCTCCTCCTTTTCATTTCCTTTGAGAGGGTGGACGCGCCTCGGTGAGGAGACTGCAAGCGCATGCAGATGATGAACATAAAGGCCAGCTAAACATGCCGGTGCGTTTTAGCTGCAAATGCTTGTTCATTGCATATCCATTCGAGGACAAACTGAAATTAGTGATGCCAACCATAAATCGATGGGGTAATTTTAGATAGATAAACTTTAGTTGGCTAAGTTTACTTTGTCATAATGGATATTCAACCAGCAGAGCAAAGACATGCTTAAGCAGATAACTTTTTTTAATTTTTAATTTTTTTATTCGGGGGGGGGGGGGAGATAGTATTCATGTTCTTGGAATGGCAACAACTTCCTATAATGCTTGGAATCCTTTTAATTCAAGTGTTGGAAGATGGAATGTGTAAGGAATGGGATGATCCCTCTATGCAGTGTACCATGACCTTCCTGTATCTCTTTGTTTCTAAATATCTTTGTGATTACATAGCACAGAATGTTTCTTGCCTAAGTTCTGCCTATGTGACCTATGTAACCTTGTGACTTCTTGTAATAGTCCCCCCTTGATTGACAGTGTGTAACTTTATGGTTTATTTCCAATAAAAGCTGACACTCCAAACAGATCAGGGCTGCATCTTGAGATCCCGACCTCTCGGATGGATGCAGACCTGGAACATCAGGTTTCCTCTTTTTCTTTCTTTATACCCAATAAAACTTTGCCTCACATTCTGTGAGTCAATGGTCTTACTTGTGTGACACTGGACCTCATAACATCTTGGGGTTCACCCTGGATCCACATTTGAAGGCCTCCCTCCCCAACTCTGGGGCAATGGAACCTGGGAAGGACCCCTAGTCTCATCCGGAGAACCATATCTACAACTGTCTGCATGTTCCTGGTTTTGGAGTTGGTAGCAAGCCATTGACGGGGAACTTTTGCCCAGGACTGCTGGTTTCCTCCTTTATTGGGTAAGAAATCTCCAGAGGTGCCTTTTCTACTCTTTTTGTTTTTCTTTCTTTCCCTGGTTTTCTGGTTTTGCATGCATTTCTGGGCTCAAGAGGGAAGCTGGATGCAGCATTAATTCCCCTGGATGAGGGGTGGAGGAGGTGCCCTTGACCCTTCTGGCTCCATTTGGAGATTTTGAACGGAGGTCTATTTCTTGCTTAGTTTTGGTTTGACAGCACGTCTGTTTCTGGTTCGCTTTTGGTTTGACAGCCACATGGCAGCGTCAGGAGAGCTGTTATTGCTAGCATGTTTGTGTTTGGTGTTTTGTTCCTTTGTCTTGTCCTCGTCTTTGAAGATATGGGTCAATATTCTGTTGAAAAGTCTTCAAAACTGGTTAAAAAGCACTTTGAAGATCTTCAGAGAAAAAAATTATATACGGACATAGACTTAATGTAAATTTAGCTTACATTAGACACAGGTGATGTCCTATTGTAGCTGGGTCACAAAGTCATAAGTACAGATGTAATTCATATTTTTTGGAGGTCTAACCAGGTTAGACACAGACAGGACCCTATCACCTTATGTATTACAAATGGACAAAATAAATTTCCTCAGTAAAAACAAACAACGTCAGAGTATGACAAGGAATGTGAGGATGCTTAGCTCTCTGCTCTGTCGTTTCCTTTTGCTCTTGCTTATTGTTACATGCTATTTAAAGTCATGGCAAGCAGGACTCTGGAAAAAGGAATGACACCCCCTTTATCTCAGACCTCCTGCAAGTTTAAGCCATGTGTCCCCTTGACCCTGTCCAGAGACAAAATGGCCAGTTGTCTCTGACAAGAAAAGGGGAATGACAAACGGCATATAACTTTGTTTCTCTTTATAGTTTTTCTCTTTTGAACGCCTAAAGTCACATCTGTTAGATGAAATTCCTCAGTAGACAAAAGTTAAATAGGTAAACTGAGTCAAGGTATTTGCTCAAGTTACAAACTCCTTACATTAGGCAAACATCAGACTTACCTAAAATGTATATTAGGATATAAACAGATAACAAAAGAAACCAGGCATCAAGTAAATGATGGCTCAATGGTTAAGGTGCTTATTTGGGAAGCCTAAAGACCTAGGTTCGATTCCCAAGTACCCCCATTCTTGTCGCTAAACCTGAATTTGATTGAAAGCAGTCTCTCTGATATCCCTTCTCAAGACAGTCTTCTATTCCCATAAGCCCACAGGGGAGGACTGTCAGCAGCTCTTGCAGACCCTCTTCACCACAGAGGAACATGAGAAAATCAGAACAGAAGCCAAGAAACTAGTGTTGGGAGCCCATGGCCGCCTCACGGAGAACCCTAATGTTACTGACAAGGTCTTCCCTTCCACGCTACAGGACTGGGATCCCAACACTGCTGAAGGTAGGGCATCCCTTAGCCTCTTTTGCCAGACTCTGATGGGTGGTCTCCAGGCAGCCACTTGCTTGGCATCCTACAAATTTGTCTATGGTGAATGAAGTGACCTAAGGGCCCACAGAATCCCCTCTGCTTTCCTAGAAAGGCTGCAGGAAGCATATAGGACATCTCCCCACCCTCCGCATAGATCCTGAGGGCCCTGAGAATACACAAGCTATTAACATTGTGTTTGTATCTCAGTCTGCACCAGATATTAGAAAGAAGATCCAGAGAACAGAAGGCTTTGAGGGTAAACTTCTTTCAGAGTTAATAGAGATTGCTGCCGTGGTATATAATAATAGAGACACTCCAGAAGATAGACAGGCTAAGGAAATGGCTACGGTTATGGTGGCTACCTTCCAGAAGGCACAAGGCCCCACAAGACAGCCCTTATACTTGCTCAGCATGATTCCACCCAAAAGGCAAATATGTACTGTGCTGGACCTAAACGATGCTCTCTTTTGTATCCCATTGACAAATGGAAGCCAACTTTTTTTTTTTTAATTTTTTATTTTTTGTCTTTGGACAGACCTGGAACAAGGCCTCAGTGGGCAACTAGGCTTCCACAGGGATTTAAAAATTCCCCACCCTCCTTGATGAGGCTTGGCTGGACCCTGATCTGGTGATGTATTCTTAGGGCGGCAGCTTTGTCATGGACAGAATTAGGTATGCAGGGGTGGCTGTGATGACTTTGGAAGAAACCCTGTAGGCTGAGGCCCTACCTCGGGGTACATAGCTCAGAAAGCTGAACTGATAGCACTGGCCAAGGCTCTGATATTGGGAAAAGACAAGACAGTAAGTATCTGCCCGGACAGCCGTTATGCCTTTGCCATGGCACAAGTACGTGGGGCCATCTACTTGGAGTGAGGGCTATTAAGAGCAGAAGGTAAAGACATTAAAAATAAAAAAAATGAAATTTGGACTTATTGGCTGCCGTTTGAGCACCTGCTAAAGTAGCCATAATCCACTGTCCGGGTCATCAGAAAGGGGAGACCACAGAAGCCACAGGGAACAGACTGGCAGACGTAGCAGCAAAGAGTGCTCCCCCTTAGCATCTGACAGATTGTCTGGTCACCCTCCTGGCACCCACTCTTCCTGAGAGACCAGCATACACGGAACAGGAACTGCAGCTCACCTCTCAACTGATAAAGGAACAGACCCCACAGAGATGGTATCAACTGGAGAATGGCCGACTGTTGCTGCCCCGAGCCCTAGGGTGGAGACTGGCTAAGCAACTACATGAAGGAACTCACTTAGGAAGCAGCAAGCTAGCCAAGCTAATAAGGAAAGAGTTTTTCTTCCCAGGTATGGACTCAATCATCAAGGACATTACCACCCACTGTCAGGCCTGCCAACAGACAAATGCCTCCTCTGGTAAGGTACCACCAATGGGGGTGAGAGAGGGGAGAACAGAGCCAGGGAGATAACGGGAAGTTGATTTCACAGAGGTGAAGCCAGATCAGTATGGATATAAATATTTACTTGTTTATGTTGATACCTTTTCAGGATGGGTGGAAGCTTTCCAGATCTGAGACAGCCCAAATAGTGACTAAAGAATTGTGAGAGGAGATAATTCCCCACTATGGGTTGCGCCTCAGGATAAGATCAGATAATGGGCCTGCCTTTGTGTCAAAAATCACTAGGGAATTAACCTAGACATTGGGGATTAATTGGAAATTACATTGTGCCTAAGATCCCCAAAGTTCAGGACAGGTAGAAAGGATGAATCAGACCATGAAGGAGACTTTAACTAAGTTAACCCTAGAGACTGCTGAAGGATGGGTGGGACTCCTTCCCTTAACCCTGTTAAGAGCCAGGTGGACCCCTTATGTAAAAGGAATTATTCTATTTAAAATTATGTATGGAACCTCTCCCCCTCATCTGCCCTGATGGGTCTTGAACAGATAACTGACTTTACTAAGGAAAGGCTTCTTTCTATCCAAGTCTTACAAAGAGTCCAGGAGTCCATTGTTCCAGCAGTCAGGGCTACTTTTCAGACACACCCTGTTTGCCCCCATCCCTTGCAGCTGGCAACAGAGTTTGGATCAAGAGACACCATATTGGGACATGGAACGGCCCCCACCACGTCATCCTACCCACTCCAAGGGCCATGAAAGGGGAAGTGACAAAATATAAAAGGATTAGACTTTTTATGAAACAAGGGGCCTATGCATGGCTTTAGGTAAAACTTGTTGCTTTTATGCCAACCTGTTAGGAATAATCTAAAATACACTGGCTTTAGTTAGAAAAAAAGCTCAAAGAAACAGAACCTTAGAGACAAGCCACTAGTAATTGGTTTTAGTCGATATTTAGTTGGTCTCCATGGATAACTTTCCTTGTCTCTTCCATTGCTGGGCCCCTGATACTACTGCTCTTAGGCCTTACCATAGGACCCTGCATTATTAATGCTCTAAGTAGATACATACAGAATAGAATCAATTCTGTTAAATTCATGGTATTGCAGACACAATACTCCCCCTTAGATGAAAATAACCTAGATATTGTTCTTCACTCGTCAAGGATTTGACTTAGTGTCATATCAGAGGAGGAAAATGGAAAATGGAATGTGTAAGGAATGGGATGATCCCTCTATGCAATGCAGAAGTTTACTGTTGCCTAAAGGAATGGGATGATCCCTCTATGCAGTGTACCATGACCTTCCTGTATCTCTTTGTTTCTAAATATCTTTGTGATTACATAGCATAGAATGTTTCTTGCCTAAGTTCCGCCTATGTGACCTATGTAACCTTGTGACTTTTTGTAATCGCCCTCTTATGTTTGACAGTATGCAACTTTGACACTCCAAACAGATCCGGGCTGCATCCTGAGATCCCGACCTCTCGGATGCAGACGTGGAACACCAGGTTTCCCCTTTTCCTTTCTTTCTACTCAATAAAACTTTGCCTTACATTCCGTGAGTCAGTGGTCTTACTTGTCCAACACCAGACCCCATAACAGTATCAAGGAACAAAGAGATTGTATTAGAGAAAAGTATATTGCACAAAGTGGTAGTAAAATACCACTTTTGGTATTTTGACAAGGACTCCCAGTTTCAGTTTAGATTGGGCAGGATGGGTCTGTTCGTGCTATGTGCCCATGACAGGACCTGGCATTTAGAGGTGAAAGCAACAGGCAAGAACCTTACAGTTAGCAGAGGCTTCTGGTCAGAATGAAGGCAGCTTGTCTATAGTAAGATCCCTCAGCTAAAACTTGAATAAATACATGCTTTAGACTTTGGTATTCTGGCCTTTCTAGCGTACTCTTCAAATTCATTGAATTTTTGATATACATTAACATGGAAAGCTTAAATGAAGACAAACAAATAAAGCTAGAAAGAAAGAAATGTTTAATATACATCTTGATTCATCTCCATAAGTTTGAGCTTGGAGGTGCTTCACTTCTATTAGGTGATTTTTTTTTTTTTTTGCACCTATTGTTTTTACTTCAGAAAACAAGCATGGGCTTGAGAGGTAGCTCAGTCAATAAGGCATGTCTTACAAGCATGAAGATCTGAAATGGATCCCCAGCACACATGTAAAAATAATGCCAGGGATGGGAGCACATGCTTATAGTCTCACCACTGGGGAGATACACAGGAGAGCTCACTGGTCAGTCACTCTGTCCTGATTGGTAAGCTCTAGACCAATGAGAGGTCCTATCTCAAAAAAAAAAAAAAAAAAAAAAGAAGTAGATGGTATACCTGAGGAAGGATACCTGAGGTTGTCCTGTGGCTTCCACACACCCTCGTACATACAAATGAAAGAGTATTTTCTCCTTGGAACCAAACTGCCCCCATGTCATAACAAGTACATGCTGGGCAGGGTCCTGAATGGGCACATTCAATTTCACTTCTACAGTGACGGTGCTGAAGGACCATGGGTAGTGGCTTCTCATATGGGTCAGCTCCATGAAGCATTGTTGACATTCGATTCTCTATTTGATTCTTGTGTGTCTTCTCCTTTGGTTTCCTCCATGTCGATCATGTATGTGATGGCTACATGTGACAGTAAGTTGTGGCTGAGAAATATTGAGAAACAAAATGGATACAAACACAGAGTGAGGAAAGTCTTTCCTCTCCCAGTGCTGGGCTTTTGGCTAAGCCGCTTAAAATAAAAGACCCATATACACAGAATTTCATACAGCTTGCTTTAATGCATTTTACCTGATATGGGAGTCTTAAAATGTAATGAAAAAATAAACTGAAGCTTGAGTTTTATGAAGACTGTACAGTTGGATGGAAGTATGATTGGACAGCCTGCAACCTAGTGGTAAAAGGTAGGGGAAATTGGCCGGGACTGTTTGTTCCAATTTTTAAAAATATTTTAAATTTTTATTTATTTAGTTGAGTGAGAGAGGAAGAGAGAGAGAGAGCAAATTGATGCACCAGAGCCCCTAACCATTGCAAATGAATTCCGGACACATGTGCCACCATGTGCATCTGGCTTATGTGAGTACTGGGAAATTGAACCTGGGTCCTTAGGCTTTGCAAGTTAGTGCCTTAATTGGAAAGCCATCTCTGTATCCACGTTCCAAATTTTCTCGGTATTCCTGTGCCTTCAGAGATAAGGAATTCCTTTCCTCCTTGTATAAAGAGGGCATCGCTCTATGAATCATGCTCTACTCTGGAGGAGAAGGGTGAAGGAAGATTCATGTGTAATCTACTTTAGCCTCTGCTGTTTCCTCAAATGCCAAGGGCCCTTATTTCTGGGTATGTTCTGAACCCATCGTTTAGTAACACAGAGACTTTCACACCTGGCAAATCTCCTAAGAATACAATGCCGAACAGTAAGAAGAACACTAAGATTCTTTTTCAGACCTTGCAGCACCATCATGACAAGTTCCTTTGCCTCACTATCTCAAGCTGCCTCTTACCTAAGACTACCTTGAAACAAAGTCAGTAATGTGACTTGGGGTGATCAGTGATAACCAAAGAGGTAAACAGGAATGATCAATTTGGCAAACCCATGTCAGGTCATGTAACAATGTGCAAAACAAAATACATAAACATGTACATTTTGTGTGGAACCTCAGCATTCAGTATTCTGCATATGTTTGTGTGTGACTGTATTTCGGGAGTAAATTTTTCTAAATTTATGATAAGGTATACTAGATTATGGTATGAGTATATTTGTATATAACCTATTACCAAATACCTGTCATGAAAAAGTAAATGGAGATTTACTTGGCTCATGGTTTCCAAGGTGTCAACTCATCATGCTAGGAAGAGCGAGACAGTGCAGAGAAGCCCCCTTCGTGCCAGCCAGGAAGCAGAGAAAGGAAATACGGAGAAGTGCTGTGGCAGGGACACACTCACCCTGACCCACTTCCTTCAACCAGGACCCACTTCTTACTTTTCAATTATATCCTCGTAGTACGGCTCCATCCTGGGATTAATCCATTCCTATGTCAGAGACCCTATCTAACTATCCCTAGATGTGCCCTTACAGAGGAACACAGAAATGTACTTTCCTGAGTACTTACACATTTCTTAACCTAATCAAGTTCACATTCAAAATGGACCATCACTAGTCCAACATTTGTCAGGTTGTAAGAATTAAATAATGAGGTAGTGGTAGTGTGAGGCCTACCCAAGAGATGTCAGGTATTATCATCACTGGTGGCCATGTGCACATTGTATCTCTGCCAAACTGGAATAACTCTAGAAAATGTCTCACTTAATATCTTTGCTCTTATTCTGCCCCTCACCACACACCCCAGCATGGTCTTTCCTACCTTAGTTTCTAACTATAGCATTCTCTCTATGTCCCTAAATCTATTTTATTTTATTTTTATAGTTACTTTTTAATTTTTTTAAAACTTTATTTTATTTGTTTGAAAGAGAGAGAGAGAGAGAGAGAGAGAGAGAGAGAGAGAGAAAGAATGGGTGTGCCAGGGTTTTCAGCTGCTGCAAATGAACTCCAGATTCATGTACCACTATGTGCATATGGCTTATGTAGGTACTGGGGAATCAAACTTGGGTCCCTTGGCTTTGTAGGCAAGTGTTTAACTGCTAAGCCATCTTTCCAGCTCCCTAAATCTATTTCAAATTGCAGATTATCCAAAGAAACATGTTTCTTTGTCAAAATTCATACCTTGTTTGTATGCCTTTTGGCACCTACATGATTCACTTATTATATTAGTTTACTTGCATATATTTTGTTATGAAATTATGAGGGTAAGGATTATGTTTTATATTTTTATGACTTTGTCCCAAGTACACTGTCTTGAAGTAATTGCTATTTTCTGCCTTAAATTATGTTTAAGTCAGATGTTTTTATAAAATTAAATCTGAGAGACCTGTCATGGTTATAGTATATTATATCATAGTTATCAAAATGTATTGGCTTTACTTTCCAGATAGGGTCTTATTATCTAACTCAGGGTGGTCTTAAAATCTCTAACCTTTTCTCTTCTTTTCTTTTTCTTTTTCTTTCTTTCTTTTTTTTTTTTTTTGAGGTAGGGTCTCACTCTGGTCCAGGCTGACCTGGAATTAACTATGCAGTCACAGGATGGCCTTGAACTCATGGTGATCCTCCTACCTGTGCCTCCTGAGTTCTGGGATTAAAAGCATGCACCACCATGCCCGGCTTTGGCTTCGCTATCCTTTTGTGTTGGTCTCCAAGTGCTAGTATTATAAACATGCCTCATCACACACAAATTTATATTTTTGTGTTAATATTGTTATTGTTAGCCTGATGCACTTGAATACACACACACACACACACACACACACACACACACACACACACATATATGTAGCTGAGAGAATTTTTTTACATGTTTCTACAAGATATATCCAGAGCTTTTGCATATAACGTGGAGATATGTATACTTTTTTCTAGTTTATTTTTTTCTTTTCTTCCCACTTCCCAACTAGCCCCTCTTTTCCTTGGATGTCTTTTTTCTTTCACAAGAAAGTGGGTATACCCCACTGAGTTTAATAGGATTATCTGCATGAGCACTGGTAGGGGATTATTCACCTGAGTAAGGTATGGGGCCCTCATGTCTTCTTCCATCATCCCTCTTCATGTTTATGGGCCCAGTGTCGATTGGGCTTTGTCCAAGTAATGACAGTTTCTGTGAGGTCATGAATACACTATGGTTTTTGTTGTTTTGTTGACCCCTATGTCTTGCTTCTCTTCAATTGTCTTTATTTAATCTTTCTAAATTAAAATCAAAGATTAGCATCATATAAACTATTCCTGAAGTAATCTAAGTAAATTTGCTATTTATATACTTGTTTTTGAATCTAAAATTTATTTCATAACATAGTAGATCCTTAACATAAGATAAATTAAAAAAATATTAAAATGGGGCTTAAGAAATGGTTTAACAGTTAAGGCACTTGCCTGTGAAGCCTAAGGACCCATGTTTGACTCACCAGATCCCACATCAGCCAGATGCACAAGCTGACACAAGCATTCAAGGTTGCACATGCACACAGGGTGGCACCCATGTCTGGAGTTCGATTGCAGTGGCTGGAGGTCCTGGCATGTCAATTCTCTCTCACACACATACACACATAAAAAGCCCAGTCTGCTAGGCTTCCCACAAAAAATATGAAAATGAATGTGACACAGTATTTGCCCTATGAAGCTTAACATCTACTAGATAGAGAGGAAGGAGTTTAGAGGAAGATTCAAATAAGGAGATAAGGAAGTTGAAAAGGGGTGATACTATTTTCAGCCAAGCAAAATAATATATAACTTAAAAGAAGATGTGTTATTTAGATCTTGCACAATATTTTTGGTAAGATTTGTTAAACATTTGTTATTCTATAGAAAGAAGGTGCAAGAATTACAATGTGAATTCACATGGTCATTGACTTAAGCTTATTCACTTTATGATGGCGTGAAAACCAAATACATCCAGTCAAAAGTGTACTTTGCAGTTTAAATTTTACCTCTTTCTGGGCTAGTGATAGTGGTGCAAGATGCTGTCATAAGTTTGGGTAGTTCAGTGAGCCCCAGCTCTCAGGCCAAGATTACGTGACTGAAACAACTGTGGCTCTATAGTGCATAGTACTGATAAGCTATGTCTGGTAGCAATGTATATTGAATAAATCCTTAATTTAGCACATTTATCACTCATGATAGGTTATCAGGAAGAATATTTTTATACTTGTTTGGTAGAAAGACACTTGACATGTAGGTAAAGAAAAATAAAGCCTGGTTGGAATGTGCAGTGTAGGGAAAAGGAAGAAGAAGAGGAGGAGGTAGAAAGCTAGTAGTTTAGGGCCAAATGGCAGTCCTCAATTGTTCTGCTTCTTTATGTAGGTGATGGTGAAACCTCAGAAAAGTCTAGAAAGGGCCACAGGTAAGTTAAAGGAAACTACATGGAAAAATAACCAACAAGGTAAGATGAGTAGTAACAGCTAGTGACCTCCAGCACTTCTGTAAATATTTAAAGGACAGCCTGGGCACAGATACTTGCTCATCCCCTGGTACTCCTCTTTGATAAAGTAGAGATTTCTTTTATGTGAGGAGGATTTTCAGTCACTCTCAATTCAGGCAGGAATCAGTCCACTGAATGACCCGGGGGCGACAGCTCCACAAACCAATTACAATACCCAGGAGATTGCTGCACAGGGCTCTGTGTCACTGTGATTTCAATTAACATCTTTCTTAATTAGAAAGAGACACAGAAGTGCAGAAGGCAGTGCTTTTATTTTCTTGCCCCTTATTTAGCTTTCTGCTTATTTGTTACATATGATCAGTATGGCAAATTCATACAAATTTTGACTGTAAGAATAAAATGTTTGACCAGGTAGATTCTTCCTGATAATTTTATTCACTTTAAGCTTATTTCAGCTTCAATATTTTTTGAAGAAATTGTGCAATGTTTAGAAGATATTTATTTGAACCCTTTATATGAGTCTGCTTTGGACTGTGTTCTAATTAAGCTAATCTAATATACAGAAATAAGGTTCCAAATTCAGTTTCTAATAGAAAAGTCTGTTTTATAGCTATTCACTTCCCAAAGAGGGCAAAATAGCAGAAAAAAAGGGAATGCCTGACCAAGGCAAATGCATTAACAGGCACTGTGTTATGGTGTAATATGTTAATTTACCCATGAGAGTACTTTCAACATATAAACTGAAATGTATTATTTCAGCCAAAGGGAAGACTTATTTATCTCAAACATGAACCATCCAGCCCTTCTGATGTTTTTTGGACAGTGATCATCCATCTGATATTAATTAAGCAACTCATTGTATCAAGTGTGATAGACAAAGTTTTTCATAAAGTTTACCCTAAAATAACTTGTACTCAAGAAAGAAAGCCTTTTTTATACAATGGTATAACAAAAGCATACCAAAAGGGCTTTTAAACCACAGTGAAGTCATTGCTATGTAATAAGATATTCAGTAGAGATGATAACAGAAAATCCCTACAAGAAGAATTTCTGGGTATTAAACACAGACACTCAGAGATAGGACTTCCTAATCTAGGGCTTTATAACATCTTCCTTTAATTAAATAGCAGCAACACTTTTATTTAATTTCAAAAGAACTTGTGAAATACTTTCATCATTTCATACATGTGATAGTAAGACACCAATAGAGTTAATGGAAACTAGATTTTTTTCCCTTTTTAGGTCAACAAAAAATAATTTACATTTTTTTATGTTTGCTGTGTAAGTTATCTAGCTCATTCTTTATGAATATGTGGCTAATGATAATATATCCATTTTATTAGGTAAGGAATTTTTAGTTAAACATGTTCTGATGTTCCTAAAGTTCCAGGCAATTAAATGAGAGTGTTTGAATTTTAATTAGTATAACTCCAAAATCGGAACCACTTTCTACAACATTTTACTGACTGTAATGTTTAAACTTAGTGTGTCTGTGGGGATGATATTTTAAACTTTCCTAAATCAACATTAGCAAGGGGCTTCAGTTCCATCTTCAGGGGTATCTTATTAACTGGAACCTTTAATGACTGAAACTCTGAGGTTCACAGACATAACATCACCTTGATGCAACCTGAATTAGGAAAAGGTCAATATGTTCAATCTGTAACTTTCAAGGTCCTTTTTAGGATCCCTAATTTGATAAGCATAGGTTAGAAACGGAACAAAACTGTAGTAAGTGAATAGAATACTACCATTTTCATCTGTGTAAATTAGCTATAGTCTTTGTGGTCATAACTTTTTATACATTAATCTTTTGTGTTGTTCTCAGAGCTGTGTGATTATGAGGGTAACAGCCCTTTATATTAGGAAAATATTTATGTAGCAGGTTTGAGCAATTTAACACTCAAATGAAGTTTCACACTACAGTTCAGATAGACGGAGTCCTTCAAGTTTTCGTGTAGGAAAATGTGCCTTTTGCTCTCTTATTTCCTTATCTGTGCCATTCAGAAGGACTAGTCATTTAGTCTGAGTCATACCTCCTTAGCTCACCTCATGCCTCAAATATCAACTAGTGCCAAGGGCTGCTTCTTGGGGTTTGTCCCGTCGACTGCTAATTTAGGAAAATGGGATGCAGCAGTGTTCTTGTACTATTTATATACCTTTAAGCCCTCAGGGACCTTCAAGAAAACTTCACACTTTTTGGCATTTTCAGCTCAGATTCAAGGCCATTAGAATTACAATTCATTTGCATTTTAGACCCTTGTGCAAGAAGATGTCACTTACTAGAAATGTTAGTGGTTGACAAAGTAAATCAAGAAGCCTCTATTGCTTTGAATGAAATTAACTGAGAATTCCAGTTGACTACATCATATATATATCTTTACAGTTCCAGAGAATTACAGAGATAATCATTTCCTCCCCTCCTATGTCAAAAAGTAAAACAAAAAAAATTCCTTCAGCATAGGAGAGCTTTTCTTTCTCATATGATCATATTATTAAGTGATTTGTACTAAAAATACTTTTCTAACTCAACATTGCCTTTTTCTTGCCAAGCAGTAGCCTAAGTCTGGAAAAAATGCAAATTTTGAAGCATAAGCTAACAGTACAGCATGGAAGAAAACTATGTGTTTTCTAACTCAAGCAATATTTTAGGTGCCTTAAACTATTTACCCATTTAAACGTTGTAACAATTTATGATGCAGAATACTATTATTATCCCATTTTATAGATCTGTCTATTTAATATCATCAAATGGGTGGTGGCAAAATGGTCTATATATAAATGTAGAAAAATAACCAAAGAGATAAAATGCCCATCACTGGCCTCATCAAAGTGCTGTTGTTTCTTTCTGTGATGTTTCAGAAGCTTAATCACAATGGTGAACCAAATTCATATTATGGGTAGTGACTTTAAGAATCTTAGTGGGCAAGCTCACAGTGTTATTTCTAAGGATAAACTTCGTACATTAAAATCTGAAAAACATTCAATTCATAGCAAAGCTCTAACATGGGTTCTTTTTAATAGCAAGAACACCAAATTTATTGAGATCTCTTTTGCTTTTGAGCTATTCTCCAATTTAATTGCTCACGTTTATATAACATGTTACATCATAACTTTTTGGAAAAAAAAAAAAAGGAGAGCCAAAAGTCCCTGAGTTCTATTTGTGTGGCTTTAGGTAAGTCTCCTTATCTTTTTTCTATTGTTTTCTTTTTTCATTTTGGTTAATAAGATAATGCCACTTGTGTTTCCTGCCTCTTTGCTAGGAAGAGTCTACAATAAAATCTCAAAAAATAAAAAAAAAATAAAAATAAAAAAGTTGTTTACCCCAAAGGATGAGAGGCAAGGCACATATCCCATTTCTTCTTATTTAAGCTTATGTGAGACAAACTTGGAATGCAGTCTTACTTTTGCTTCCTGTATTACATTTTGTGATTTTGATCAACAAATAGTTCTCATGTAGTTTGTCTAACATTTCATTTATAAAGCTTTTGATGAAAACAATGTCTTCACACTTTTCTGACAATAGAAGTCTGCTCCTTAAGACTATAACTGCTTACATGTAATAGGCAGGGAGATTAATTCCTCATTTCTTACACAAGTATTTATTAAATGCCTATTAAAATGAATGGGTAGGAGAAAGTATGAATGAACATTGAATTGAAACTTAAACGTGTTTGATTGTAGTTCTTGCTGAATTACCCAATCCTCAGATACCCGGCATTGGATTTTTATGCCTACTAAATTGAGAAAGTGATATATTTCTGTTTTTAAGAAACATAAGTTCCGGGGCTGCATATGGCTTAGTGGTTCAGGCATTTGCCTGCAAAGCCAAAGGATCCCAGTTTGATTCTCCAGGACCCACATTAGCCAGATGCACAAGGTGACGCATGCATCTGGAGTTCGTTTGCAGTGGCTGGAGGCCCTGGCACACCCATTCTCTCTCTCTATCTCTCTCTCTCTCTCTCTGCCTCTTTCTGTCTCTCATGTAAATAAATAAATAAAATATATTTAAAAAAAAGAAACATAAGTTCCATTTGTCATATGAATTTTTTATTGATAATAATGGTATTTAGAACAATTGGCCTACGTTCCATATAAACTCCTTTTAATGTTTATACATGTTTAGAATAGGCTTACCGCCTTTCTTTAAAATAGTTTTCTTTTCCCAAACCCCTCTTTCGTGCACACTGTACAAAAGAAACCAACTCAACATGAAACCTGTCCTATCACTTTGTTCTCATTTTTCTGTTTATTTCCATGAAAATCTATAAATCATTAACAATTTGATCAGTTCTCTCATATTATTTGTATATTAATTTTTGCATCTGTTTGTCTACCTATCATTTCACACCTGTCAGTCATGTATCTGTTCATAATGCTCTTCAACACCATCAATTCAATTTTTCTTCAAAAACTCTGAACCTTGTGTCAGTAGATGAGATGCCTTAGAGCAAGAAAATGCAAACAGCTGAACCATCATTGACAAAGTCTTACGATAAAGCTGATTATTAAGAAAAAAACCTAGAATATATTCTCACTTAATTCAAGAAACTACCTAAAAACGTTTATTTTTTCCTGTAAATAGCACAACAGCATGCATACCTGCCATGTAACTAAAAGTGAATCAAGGCTGCTAATTTTTTGAAGACAACATCAAGCAATAGGTGATACAGCATTTTATTTAATAAAACACTGGATCCAGGGCTGGAGAGGTGGCTTAGTGGTTATAGCACTTGCTTGCAAAGCCTAAGAACCCAGGTTCAATTTCCCATTACCCACATAAGCCAGATGCACATTGTGGTGCATGTGCCTGGAGTTTGTTTGCAGTGGCTATCCAGGTGTCTTCTGTAGTGGCTCTATGAGAATACTGCATTTATTCCTATTTTATATATGACCCATAAGTAAGGCAGGGAACAGTTACTCACCAAATTATGGACACCTGCTTCAATTACAGAGTTGGGATTCTAACCCATGGTATCCAAATTCAGAGCCTAAAAGTTCTCTATATACATTGTATTCTGCCTCATGAGAATTTCATTATGATCTTACGAACCTCTATGAGCTGGTGATACCACGAAGTCTTGTCAGGCAGAATTATCCACGGGGGACTTAGTCTATTAACTCTGTTTTGAGAGTCTTAATCTGCCGTTGGTTACTGTACTTTGCTGGTTGATATTTTCAGCATTAAAACCACTGGCGTGTGGGTCCTGGTTGGAAGTCACTGTGTGTGGCATGGAGCAGGGGAAGAAAGAAGAGAGACACAGAGATGAGCACGTGGAGGGATCCGAGGTGTGGGTTGAGAACGAGTACCGATTGGTTACATTATGGCATCTACTGTGATCTTGATCCATAGCCCTTGGGAGAAACGTTAAGAGCGGCTCCCAGCCACTGGAAAACCTGTGGCTGGCGCAGCTGCTACCCTAAGATGAGTGCGTATGCCCGACAGTGGTTCTTCTCTGCAGGCCGTCCTGCCCGGCACCATGGGTACCTTTTGGCAATGGCTGGGGAAGGTTTTGGCTTTCAGGCTGACTGAGGGGTGGCTCTGACTCCTAGTGGGTAGAGGCTTGGGGAACTGCTGAACACCTAATTAAGCAGAACCTAGTCCCCCTCCACCCTTTCCCCAGAAGAATTATCTGGTCTAAAATGACAGCAGTGCACTGTTGGGAAACCTTGGTCAGGATGATAGGTTCGTTCCTCACACAGGCTACAGCAACTACAGCCTCAGCAGAGTGGAAACTCCTAACTCTTAATGGGGAGACTCATGAGGGACACAGCACCCAGGAAGCACTGACCACGGGAAAGCTTGCCAAGGTGTCTCCGTCTTTCTGTGGAGAACTTGAAGAAATGTGTTAACTCACAGCATTTGTGACACATTCTCTGTTGATTTTTTTTAAATTAAAGATTTAGTTTTATTTATATATGAGGCAGAGAGAGAGAGAGAGAGAGAGAGAGACAGAGAGAGAGGGAGACAGAGAGAGAGGGAGACAGAGAGAGAGAGAGAATGGGCATGCCAGAGCCTCTAGCCACTGCAAATGAACTCCAGATGCATGCACCACCATGTGCATCTGGCTTGCATGGGACCTGGAGAATCAAACCTGGGTTTTTAGGCTTTGCAGGCATATGCCTTAAGGGGTAAGCCATCCCTCCAGCCCTGACTTTTTCCATGGTCTATAATTTTCTTTTCTTTTTATTATTATTGTTGTTATTATTAGTTATGTACACAGTGTATATACAGTCATGTTGGTACCATCATTAGTCTCCTCCCTGTCCTCCCCCCCTCCTCAGGGACCTTCCTCATTGGGGAATGTGGGTCCTGCATTGTGGGGTTAGCCATCAGTTATGGGCCAGAGGCAATGTGTCTGTGCCTAATGACCCAACCTGTGGCTCTAACAATCTCCCCCCCCCCCCCCGCGCCCCTGCAAATTTCCTTGAGCCATATTGAGTTTGTTTTAGGTCTACTTCAGTGATGAGGATTCTGACTTAAAAATAAATAAAGAAAGAAATCAGTTGTAAGGCAAGTCAGAAATTCATCCTCCTCCTTTGCTTCATCACTTCCATCCTCCCTCAGTCCCTACCTCCCTTCCTTCTTATCTTTGTCCTTTCAACTAAAACAACTGTGCGCCCCGTGGGCTGGGGATGTAGCTCACTTGGTAGAGTGCATGCCTCACATCCACAGATTCCTGTGTTCAGTCCTCAGCACCACATAAACCTGGTGTGGGGGTGCATGGGTGCTGGGGCGAGCTTCTCTTGTCTCCCCTTTTGCCCTATTTAGGTCTCTGAGTAAAAGCTTTAAGCATAAGTAAAATGATAGTCTGCATGGATACAAATATAAAAATGAATATGATAAAATATATAAAATGTATTAATATTTCATTTACATAAAATACAAAATATGGATATAAATATAAAAAGTAAGCTGGGTGTGGTGGCACATGCTTTTTTAGTTTTCTAATTATTTTTTTTTTGAGTTTTTATTGTAGACTCTTCCCAGCAAACAGGCGGTAAGTTTGAGGCTACCCTGAGGCAGCATAGTGAATTCTAGGTCCGTCTGGGCTATAGTTAGACCTTACCTCAAAAAACAACAACTCCCCGGCCAAATATAAAAAAAAAGTAACATGAAATAAAGCATTACAGGGAATAAAAATGCTTTAGAAGGTTTTTAATTATACCATATTTCCTAAAGGTCCATGTGTTAAAGGTCCTCAGCATGGGGATACTGAGAGTTGATGGCACTTTTAGGAAGTGCTCCTTGGTCATTGGGGAAGTGCCTTTGAAGGAGGCTGTGGACTCCTAGACAGACTTCTCTCTATTTCTCTCTCTCTCTCTCTCTCTTACATCCTGGTCATGAGATAAATGGTTTTCCTCTGCTACACAGGCCCAAAATATGGGGGGCCCCTATCTACCACAATTGGACTCTCCAGAAACATGAGCCAAAATAAACCTTTTTGCCTTTATGTGGTGACTATTGCAGACGTTTTGTTATGGTGACAGAGAGTTAACTAACATGGTCTATCATATACAATATCTACTTACAATATTACAATCATGAAAACTGGGGCATCGTTGGTATGCATTTATGGGGCAGCCAAATTGTCTCAGACAAAGACAACTTCATTTGAAGCGCATCCCCACATCGGCTATGCATGAACTATCAGACATTGGTGCAATTTAGTCGCAAGGGGAACCAAATAAGAGACTATGGATATTTCTGTGCAAACCTGTCATCTTTAATAGAAAGAAGAATACCACCTAGAGCACATGTCCGACGGACTAATCATCGAGATTATAGTCAGGCCCAGAAAGAGAAGACTTGTCATTAGGAAACAAGTGGCTTCACAACAGGACGTGCAGCCATAGGCGACTGTTTCTCCACTTTTGAACTAAAACGTGGAGATTGGGAGGAGACATTGTATTTGCTAGTTGTTATCTTTGACAAGTTTCTTTTTCCTGATCAGTGGAAAGTAGTCTTATGTATGTGCTTCCTTTATAACGAAATTTGCAAATAAGTTTTTTACTGATTGTCCTCCTAGACTAGTTTGCTGGAACTAAATCATAAGAGGAGATAGTAAGAACGAAGGCAAAAATGTTCAGCAACACAAAAGCGAACACTGGAACAAGTGAGGTCACAGACGGTGGTGTGAATGCTAATGGTTGTGGAGCCATGCACTGGATGTCTGCTAAATGCTTTGTTGGGGAAATCGGGAGGACGTTTCCCTAACAGTTTGTTCCTATTGGCTGTAATTTTAAAACTGGCACTGTGGCATGGCCTAGTTTAGTCCCCTATCATATTAGGCAGATACATTACAATTCCCTACTGAAGTTCTACGGAAGAGTTGAATCTAATTTAGCACAGTTGTTTCGCACAATATCATCAAGACCAGCCAAAGCCCATGTGAAAGGCTAAGAACTGATTACAGCTTTGCACCCAGGCATTAGCTACTCTTTGGAGAGTCACACGTGCATGCAGGAAGAAAGGGGAGCCACGTACGTCTGCAACTGACAGAAGAGTTAGCGTTTGGCGTACTGCTTTCAACATGAACCTGGATTTTCTTGCTTTCTTTGCTTTCCCCGCTTTATCATGAATGAAATTGGAAGCTCTCTCATTTTTAACTAGGGGATCCCTTACTTCAGAATCCTGTTATCTTTGTGCCCTCTTCAGGGAACAGGCTGGTGTGCCTGGCAGAGTTGTATCACAAATCAGCGACGTGAGTTTCTGTCAGCCAAGCAACCTCCAAGCTAGGCATGTATTTGTGTCTTCATTCTTTCAGCTCCAGAGGGCATTTTCCCAGGAAATTATCTATTCCCGAAATCTGTCCAGTATTAACCTTTTTCATAGGAAGAAGAGGAACATTTATTTTATTTATTTATTATTTATCCTTGCAATAAAGATTTTCAAGATTCTTAATGACTGTTAAAGGTTGCCGGTGGTGGGGGGCATTCTCTCCCACGGCATAGACACTGTTAAGTGATAAGAAGAGGAAGGAGTACAGTAAAACTTACGGACTGAGGGGAGTAAGGGAAGGTTTCATCAAAATGTAATATATGTATGAAAATGTCAAAGACAAATAAAAAAGATGTATAGGATGCCTATTAAAAGCAACATGAAGCCTCTTATTTGAAAATCAGTCAAACTGAACAGACAAGTATGAGCCCAGCGAATGACCGTGCAATTTGAGAGTCTGGAAGACAGAGTGCATACTCTGCTTAGGGGAAGGGAGAGAATTTATTGTAGCATTCACAAAACAGAAGAGAACAAACAAAAAATCAAGACAGAGTAAGAAGATGCAAAAAGACTAGGTACATTTTTCTAGATAATAGAAATCACATGGGGATCGCTAAATGCTTTGTTGAAATTGTTATGACATCACTGAATCCATCCGCCTGATACATGTTAGCTGACGTGGAAGAAGACGGGTTATACGAACCAAGAGTATTCCTGCTGTATTACCACGTAATCCGTCATTGCTTCAGAACTTTAGGATTTCTGGGATGCAGTGTCTGGTTTTTCATTTTTTTATTATTAGATATGGACATATTTTGTATGTAAACATCACATGTTGGTACCATCCTTTCCCTCCTCCCTGCCCCTTTTCTGAAGAGGCCTTCCTCACTGGGGATGCAGGTCAACCCCATGGGGATTGTGGGTCGTGCATTATGGGGGCAGCAGTCAGTTATGGGGAAGAGGCAATGTCTCTGTGCAAAATGTCCCAACTTGTGGCTCTAACAATCTTTCTACCCCTTCTTCTGAAAAGTTCCCTGAGCCATGCTGGGAACATTTTAAGTCTACTTCAGTGATGGGCACTTAGGCGCATCTAGATGTCTGGTTTGGTAGGTGTTGAGTATCCTCAGTATCTTTCTCCATCACCCTTGTGCTCATATCAGCTTACCTGAGAGAGCAGCATTCTTGCTCATTTCCCCAATTCCTCTGTGGTTTCAGCTGGGGCCAGGGTGGAGTGAGCTGGGTCATTTATCTCCTCAAGTCCAGTTCTCATTTGAAAAGTGCTCTGACAGAAGTCTGTCTTGTTTGTTTTGGGAGATCTAGTGGGTCTCTCTGATCAACAGCTCATTGTGGATGTAGACCACATGGGATGCAGCATCTTAACCACTGTGGCCCTGGCCACATCTTGGTTTTGATGGGACCTATGTGGGCTCTGTCACAGCTTGCTACTCTCTGTTCAGCATTAATGCCTTAAGTACCTAAGTCGTCAGTAATTAACGGGTTGGCCTAAAGGTCAGGCCACTGTTTGCCTTCCTAAAAGAGAATCTACATACCAATGAGAAATGCAGTATGCAAAGATACTGAGGAGCAATGGACTATTGATGGTTTTAGATATGCAATTCCCTTTGTCCAGAGTACAGAACATATGTGGGTCAGATGAACTGGAGGCTAGAATTTGTCCTGATCTGCCTTATACAGATTTAAATTTTGATGTGCATGGTAAGGAGTCTCAGTAGGGGACAAGATGGATTAGGTTTTTGTGTAAAAAAGGTGATACAAATGGCCACCAGAGTGGAAAAGGGCTGCTGATCTAAAACAGTAACAATGGGAAAAGAGCAATGAATAGATTAAGTGTCTCGGGGCTTGGAATTATTTTCTGTTCCAGTCTTTGATCTGCCATTTTTATTCCCATGACAGGAAAGAGTAGATGATGGTTCTCAGGATTTTATGCTAAAATAGAGAATAGCCGTGCCTTGATTTTGCATCTCCCATATGCCACATCCACTATATTATTTATAGTATTTACTTGTCTGGTTTTCCCAGCACACTTTAAGCAACTTAATGTCTCCCTCTTTCCTTCTTTTCTTTCTTTTCATCTCTTTCTTCCATCTTCCTTCCTTCCCTTATTCCTTTACCTTGTCTTATTTCACAATACCTGTTATGTAAGTGATTCACTTACCTACTATTCTTTTTGCATGTGTGTGGTTTGTGCATGTGTGTGTGAATGCATGTGTGCACATATGTGTAGAGAGCAGAGAACAACCTTGTCTGTTTCTTTATTATGATTTACTAGTGTGTGTTTTTGCGAGTGCAAGGGCATGTATGCCATAGCACTTGTGTGGAGCTCAGAGAACAACTTTTGCAACAGTCCTCACCTGTCCACCTTATTGGAGGCAGGGTTTCTCACTCTGGATTCTCACCCTACTATTGTTTGCTGCACACCCACAAGCCTCCAGGAAATTCTCTTGCCTTCACCTTCCTTCTTGAGGTCAGCCTCAGTGTGCTCAGATTCAAGACTACAGTGGCATCTGACTGGGTATTAAACTTGGACACTCCAGCTTGAGTGGTAGCTTTATCAAATGTGCCATCTCCCCAGCCTTATCTCCTTTTGAGACAGGGTCTCTCATTGGCCTGGAGTTCCTCAGTTAGTCTATTCTGGCTGGCCACTGAGCTCCAGGGATCCTCCTCTCTCTGCTTCTTCAGCGCTGAGATTATAGGCATGTGCCACCATGCTCAACTTTTGAAAAAATATTGATTTATTTGCAAGGAGAGAGAGAGACAGACAAAATGGCATGTCAGGGCCTCCAGCCCCTGTAAATGAACTCCAGATACATGTTCCACCTTGTACATCTGGCTTTACGTGGGCACCGGGGAATCAAACTCAGGTTGTTAGGCTTTGCAGGCAAATGCCTTAATCATGAAGCCATCTCTCCAGCTCCATGTTCAACACTTTTACACAGGCACTGGGATCTAACTCAGGTTCTCATGTTGTACGGCAAGTACTTTAGTGACTGAGCTGTTTCTGTAACTGCTATATAATATTCTTAATTAAGGCTTGCAGCGTAAATGAAGAGAGAACAGCTCTGAATTTATTAGAGGTATTTGAGAGTTACTGAAATATTAATTCATTGTTGGTAGGATTACTTGGAAGGAAATAAATAAGAACCTATACTGATTAATAAGCTTCTCACGTATGATGTCATCCACCATGCCATTCAATCAACTCATGTCTTCATGTATAGCTAGCTTTATTGATACCATTTTATAGATAGGAAAACATTCACATCTAAGGAAGAAATCTTGAGAAGCAAGGGATGCTTTGAGGTGGGTATAAGAAGAAGGGAGAGCAAACAGGAAAGCAATGGAATGAGCAGATATCTGAGGAGAAATTTCTGGGAAGAAAAAGAGGACCCGAGACAGATCCTTAAGAAATTTGCCAGGGTGGGCATGGAAAGGGTCTGGCAGGAGACTTATAAGAAGAAGTGATCAGAAACTTAGAAGGAGAACTTGGAGGAAATGGAAAAGAGAGTTTGAGAAAAGAAAGGGTGGACTTGGTAGGCAATGCCTCAGACTGTGAGAGGTCAAGTTATTTAAGGATGAAAGAAGCTTTGAATTGGCCCTTCAGAAGCTCCTTGTGTGCACTGTTAGTGGTGATGCTGGCAGAGAACCGAGGGCAAGGCTGAGGGCTGGGTTGAAGGGAAGGGGAGGGAGTGGAGGTGGTGAGTAGCTGCCTTAAGGGAGGCTGGCTAGACTTTGAGGAAATCAGTGGAGAGAAGAGTTGCAGAGGTCAGTAACCAGAGGAGAAAGAGATTAGAGAAGTTTCCTTCTTCTCTCAAGATAGAAAAGTGATTTATCATTTTGTTTGTATATAAAGGCAGAAGGGAAGGAGTCTCTGAAGATGTGCAGATACAGAAGAGAGGGCATAATTGAGAGAATAATGTCTTAGAGGCTGCCGGAGGAGAAGTGTCGTGAGTACCAGGAAGGACAAGAGAAAGGATGCCACCTCGCCTGACCCTTGCTGCAGGGTTTGGTGACAGATTTGAAGTGCTGGGGAGTACGAAGGGAGAGAAAACGCTAAACAGAGATTAGGAGAGGCACGGGCAAAGCTTCTCTGCTATTTCTAGGATGGAACTGGGGCAGGCTATAAAGTTTTATATATTTTCTTCATAAGGGAAAAAATAAGTAAATGTAGTACATCTGCATAATATGACTTTGTACTGAAATAAGTCTCGCTGTGGTGCCTTCTTCAAAATTAACAGAGAGAGGCAAAAAGTGTTACAGAAAGTAGTTTCATTTAATTTACTGTATTTCATTTGTACAGCATGCCATTTGCAATTGATGTTCTTTTTGTGCTGTGATAACCGTCTATACATTATCATACTTTCTCCTTCAAAAAATTTCACCCTGCTTGAAAAGGAGTTGCAGATCCTATGAATTGTTCTTATTTTTTAAAACCACACATTTGTGAGCAAAACGCATGCAGTTCTGTACATTTTAGCTACATGTATCTAGTCACCTATTGATGATCTAACGAATTTACACAGGCTTTTAATTTTTTCCTTGTGGTTTGTTATTTTATTTTCTTTGTAAATGTATGTGTGTATATTCATGCATGTATGTGTGTTTACGTGTGTGGGTGCATATGTATATGCCTAGGTGTGTGTACTCCTGTGTGCACATATGTGTGGAGGTCAGAGGTGAACTTGGGGTGCCTTCCTATTTCTCCATCTTATTTTCTTTGAAGTACTTTTTATTTTAAAAAATTATCTATTTATTCTATATTTATTTATTCATTCATTCACTTTTTTATGAGAGAAAGAAAGAGCAAGACAGACAGAGGGAGAGAACTGGCATGCCAGGGCCTCCAGTCAATGTAATAGAGCTGCAGACAAGTGAGCCACCTTGTGCACATATACGACCTTGCCTGCTGGCCTCACCTTATGCGGCTGGCTTATGTGGGACCTGGAGAGTTGAACATGGGCCCTTAGGCTTAGCAGGCAAGCATCTTAACCACTAAGCCATCTCTCCAGCCCCTCTCCATCTTATTTTCTTAAGACAGAGTTTCTCACAGAGCCCAAAGCTCACTGATGCAGCTAGACTAACCAGTGTGCAAGTCCATGGGATTCTCTTTTCTCCCCTTCCTCAGTGCTAGGATTACAGGCACATGTTACCATGCTAAGTTTCATTATATATACATGATATATTGATATATACATATATATTTATCATGTATATGTATAATTTTTTATTAAGTAGAAACTTTCTATGGACACATCATGTGTTGGTACCATCATTTTCCTCCTCCCTGCCCCCATTCGATTGAGTGCCCTCCTCAGAGGGCTCTTACAATCTTCTGTCACCCTCTTCTGCAAAATTCCCTGAGCTGTGGTGGTGGTGGGTGTGTATTAAGTCTACTTTAGTGTTGAGCTTTCAAGAGCTTGTGGATTTCTGCTTTGTACGTTTTTCAGTATCCTCAGCGTCTGTCTCCTTTACCCTGGTGCTTATAGTCAGGCTCGCCGTGGAAGCAGTGCTCTTGCTCATCTAGCCAATTCCTCTGTGGTTTCACCTGGGCCCTAGCTGATTTGCAATGGGTAGATCATCTCCTGCCAGGAAGACAGCTATTTTTTCTTGTCTTGTAGATAGATTTTGGTTGTCCTCAGTTTTCACTGCTTTCTGGAAAAACAAAAAAAAAAAAACAAAAACAGATTCTCAAATGGAGAGTGATATTAGCATAGGTTAAAGGTTAAAAGATACACATTGACAGATTTTGGTGGGTGTAGACTTTCTTTCAGCTAAAAACTAGTGGGAGCTTCTTGTTGTACTCTACAATCTATGTCTCCATTGGATTCTGACTAGGTTCGCAGTTCAAACTATAAGTTCCTTTCCACTGAGTGGATCTGGTAGCCAATCAGAAAGCCATTGGTTACCCACCTAGGCCAAGTGCCACCATTACACAGGTGTGTACATCTTATCAGTCTGGTTGCTTTCATATAGCAGTGTCCCCTGTTTGCTCTCAATGTTGTTGATCATTTTTCCCCAGTAGCTCATGTAGTGCTTTCCAGCACTATGCAGGCTAACCATCTGGGAACTGGCTTCCTTCTAGATTGCAGCTAAATCTCTCAATGTCCTGTGTTTGAAGCATGTTGGTCTTCACCAATACTGTCTTACCTTTTACCTCAGGCAGGTAATCAAGTGCTAAGCTTTGTCTTTAACCTGGGTGCTGGGGACCCTAACTCAAGACCGCATACTTGTGCAGCATGCACCTTACCCTCTGGGCCATCTCACCAGCCCAACTTTAAACATTAGCAATCAAGTAAACCCAAACAGCCAAAAGGAATAGAGGACAAAACAGCTGTCAGGTAAAATTCAGTAGGAAATGAAGGTGCTTAGATTCTTATGCGCTGTAAAGATGAGCCCCTTCCTTTTCCGTTGTTTTTTCTTTCCTCTTTCACTTTATCTAATTATTTTCTTTGTCTTTATATGACCTTTTAAAGAAGGCTTCAGTGATATTTGGAAAGAAATTCTATACCTACACATATACAATCAACCCTGTATGGGAGATGGGTTCTAGCATCCTGGGAAACCCAATTCTATGGATGCTCATATCCTTTGTGCAAGATAGCACAGTATTTACATAAACTGCCTAAATATCACCTCATATACTTTAATCTTTTGATTGCTTCTAATACACCTTGCAGTATAGAAGGTTATTGTAGCAGTTAGATAATAATGACAAGAAATAAAAGATTTGCACATGTTCAGTACAGATGCTTGTTTCTAAAATGATTTCAATCTTTTTGGTTGAATGTGTGGTTATGTTGCCTACATATATGAAAGAAAAACTGTTACTGAAATAGAGAGTATTGAAAAAATAATATTTTCCCTCAAATGTCCCAGTTTTGATTATGTCTTAATCTGTGCCAATACTAGGGCATTTTTACATATAACCTACCAGTATAGGTTGCCTACATATATATCAATTTGATTGTAGAACTATATTATGATTCAATCATTTTCTGGCTATGGAATTAAAACAATTTATCCTTATATAAAATTGTAGAAGATGTTTTATCTAGGTCCCATGGATGTGTATTTTGATAATGATTTCCTCATAGCAATAATTTATTTGAAGAAAAGAAAGAATATTAAATAGAACTCTGCTCTTACATACTTTCATGCCAAAGGTGTGTCATGAACTATAATTGAATAAGGAGAGGTATGGTCATGTGCTTAATTGTCTACCTCATTATTTCAGGGATATTATGATTCATTCTAAGTAAAGGGACAAAGTTTTTAGGGGGATAGTATGGCATTGTTCTATAGACTAAGCTGTTTTCTTCTCCAATATACACCATCTGTATTATTATTATTATTTTTGAGGTAGGGTCTCACTTTAGCTCAGGCTGACCTGGAATTCTCTATGTAGTCTCAGGGTGGCCTTGAATTCACTGTGACCCTCCTACCTCTGCCTCCCGAGTGCTGGGATTAAAGGCGTGTGCCACCACGCCAGGCTTACCATCTGTATTATTTAATATAAATATTCTTTTTTAGCATTTGTGTAGCATGTGTGGTGTGGTATGTGTGTATGGTCTGTGGTGTATGCACATGTGTGCATATGTGTAGACCTGTGTTTGGGTACAGAAAGACCAGCAAAGAATGTTGGTGTCCTCCTCTGTCTATCATTCTTCCACTTTTTTTCTTTGAAACGAGTCTCTCACTGAACCTGGAGCTGCAGTTTTCAATCAGACTGACTGACCAATGAGCCCAAGCTAGCCTCTGTCTCCTCTCCCTATAGGACTGGGGCTGTAGGTATGAGAGGCCATGCCCAGCTTCTGACGTGGGTGCTGGGAATCTCAGGCTCTCTAGGATTTTTGTCCTTTGGACAAGCACTTCTACCAGCAGAGCCATTTACCCAGCCCCTAATGTAAATATCCTTGAAGGAGAAAAATAGTAAAGTAATCTTTGATAAGTAAGTCCTCACTGATGGGACAAGGCACCCATGGCTGAGAGAATCCTGTGGCTCATCAGGGCTGAGAAAGGGTTTCTTATTAAGTGATCAAAATTCCCCATAAAGCAGAGCTGGTAGATTTCCAAATTTGCATTTTCTCTTTTCATGTGGTCCCCATGCCCTTGTCTTGAGACACACTTTTGACACTATGATTTTTCATGTGGAAGTGCCATTGTGGAGTTTCCAAGACATACATCAAAGGGTTTTCATTTCTATAAGAGTCTGTTTGCAACTAAGTCCTTTTTCATGGAATTGCTTGGCCTACTCACATAAGTAACATGTCTGGGTTGCCTAAAAATATGACATTTTATTCTGCTCCCTCAGATTTATGGGGGGAAAAAATACTCACAAAAGCCAAGCTTTTTCCTTGCTTTGTGGAAGAGTATGATTTTGTCTTATGAATGTGGTTATCAAAAATAGCCAACAGCCTGGATTTTCAGAATGTATTTCGTTGCCTCTTCAGGTCTTACAGTTAAAGAAATTGAGTTGGGTATCATGACATGTCCTCTACGTACCACCAAATTAATATCAGAAAGCACCAGTTAACTTTGAGTTGCCGTATCTCATAAAGGAATGCATTTAATTCTCTGTAGGAAAGCTGACATCACTTCTGCCTTCAGATGAAGACTGTACAATTTCATAGATGGTGAGCCCAGGCCAGAAGAGCTCAAGGCCAGTGTGCCATTGTCAGATCCATTCCCAGTGTCCCAGTCTAACACAGCACTCCTTCCCGTCAAAGCAAACAGCTCTTCTAGTTAAAGAAACTGAGTTGGTTATCATGACATTTCTAGTACAATATTTCTTAGATATAACGGTGTCAAAATAATATGAGAAAATGTCCCTATCATCTGTGGTTTGCTCTAGTCGGCATGTGACACTGAGAACAAAAACACACAACATCATGGTTCCTCACAGCACAAACAGGAAACATTAAAACATGGGGAGTTTTCCAAGTGACAATTCTTTCCAAGGGTGCTGTTGTCAATGAAATAAGTCAGTGTGAAGAAAGCAAGCCACACTGCCTCAGACAGGAGCTCACCGTTAAGGCCTTTTGAAATCTCTCTATGAAATGGATTCAGCTGCACAAAGACACAAAATTTCAACTCGTTCTGAAATACTTGACTCTGAAACACATATGTTGGGAATGCATGCAGACACGACTCCCAAAATGATCTAATGAGAAAAGGAAACATCTCACGGGTGCTGGATTGCTATAGCATGTCAAAAACATAGCAGTTTTGAATTAGGAATTCATCTTTCTCCACTTCTTTTTGGTAATTACTGAAGTGCAGGAAAATAAACTGTTTGGTGCCTGAAAACACAAGGAAAATAAATATTTGTCATGTTTTTCATTATTTTCTTTAGTTAACTGTGACACAGAAAAATTCTAGTGGACACCATGAAGGTAGTTCAGGAGTGCAGATTTGATTGAACAAGAGGAATTACCCTGTCATGCAAAAATTTTGAATAAGAAGGAAATGGACCTCACAGAAAATGTAAGTATTAGGTTTGCTCTCTGCTTTCTCATGACACAATTTCTTATGTTACCAAAGAGCTTCTAGTTACTCAATGTCACTATCAAAAAATTTCATCTTTTAAAAATCTAAAGTAATATCCTGGCCTGTTTACAAGGATTTAACTTGTGGAAATAAAATATCGAATTAAAGCCTCATTTTATTTGCACAGTAATAGTAAAAACCTAAACAAGAGGCTGGAGAGATCACTTAGCTATTAAAGCACTTGCCTGCAAAGCCTAAGAACTCATCTTCGAACCCCCAGGTCCCACATAGCCAGACGCACAGTGATGCAAGCGTGCAATGTGGCACAAGCGCACAAGCGGGCACACGCGTCTGGAGTTCATTCACAGTGGCTAGAGCCTCTGGCGCATCCATTCTCTCTCTCTCTTTCTCTTTCTTTCGTTTTGAAAAATATTTTATATTTATTTATTTGACAGAGAAAGAGGGAGAGAGAGAATGGGCACACCAGGGCCTCCAGCCACTGCAAATGAACTCCAGATGAATGTGCCCCCTTGTGCATCTGGCTAACGTGGGTCCTGGGGAATCAAACCTGGATCCTTTGCCTTTGCAGGCAAATGCCTTAACTGCTAAGCCATCCCTCCAGCCCATCTTTCTTTCTTTCTTTCTTTTTTTTTTTAATTAAAATTTTTGTTTACTTATTTATTTGAGAACGACAAAGAGAGAAAGAGGCAGATAGAGAGAGAGAGAGAATGGGCATGCCAGGGCCTCCAGCCACTGCAAACGAACTCCAGACGCATGCGCCCCCTTGTGCATCTGGGTAATGTGGGTCATGGGGAATCAAGCCTTGAACTGGGGTCCTTAGGCTTCACAAGCAAGCGCTTAACCTCTAGGCTAACTCTCCAGCCCTTTCTTTCTTTTCAATAAATACTGCGGCGAGCCCCCCCGACCAGCGGGAAAAGAACAATCACCACACGAGGATCCTTCTTGATCACACTTTATTGGAGAGCTTCTTGGTTAACAGGAGAGCTGACGGGGAAGGACCCGGGGGCGGGATGTGCAGCTACTTTTATAGGGGGATGGGCAATGAGGCACCTACTGATTGGCTGTTATCTGCTTGCCACCACCAGGCGCCACGGGATAGGCTCAGGACAGGTTGCGTCAAGCGCATGCGCGTACCTTGAATACGGTTGGCGCCAAGGTACTGCCGTAAATGAAGTTGAACACCACGAGGTTAGCGCCATCTTGTAATGGCGGCTTAGATGTGGCTTCCTGCAGTGCCAGCGCCATCTAGTGGTGGGGACTAGATGTGGCTCCCTGCAAAATACAAATAAAATACTTTTTTTTTTTAAAAAAAATGAAAGCAGCATGATAAAATTGTAAGCAGCCTGTAGCTGGTTGTCTGAGGGTGGATTACCATGTAGATGCATACACAGATCAGTTGGAAGGGGGTGTCTCGAACAATTTTACTACTGAGTAGAGAACAAAGCTATATGGAAGTCACAACTCCATTTTGGGCCCTTTTTGGAGATAATCAAAGAGCAATGTAGGGGCACAATTGAGATTTCACATCAAGTTTATATTTGGTGCTATCACTTTTATTTCCTGCTATTTTTCCGTCTTGCCTCTTTTCCCATTGATGGCTTGACGCTGCCTCGGCATAGAGAAAGAAAACACATGAGGGGATGCTTCCATTAAACTAATGCGTATATCCTGTCTTAAAATGTATCCTGGGCTGGGGAGATGGCTTAGTGGTTAAGGTGCTTGCCTACAAAGCCAAAGGACCCAGGTTCGATTCCCCAGGACCCATATAAGCTAGATGCACATGATGGTACAAGCGTCTGGAGTTCATTTGCAGCAGCTAAAGACCTTGGGGCTCTCTCCCTCTTTCTGTCTTTCTCAAGTAAATAAATAAAAATAAAAATATTTTAAAAATCCCAACCTTTTACTCCTTTAATCATTGTTGAAGAAAGTAAACTCTTAGATAAATTTTACTTTTATTACGGGATACAGAATTTTCAAAAATACTGGGCTGGAGAGATGGCTTAGCAGTTAATGCACTTGCCTTCAAAGTCTAAGGAACTCATGTTTGACTCCCCAGTACACACATAAACCAGATGCACATAAAAGCATGTGTCTGGAGTTCAGGGCAGCTTGGACTAAAGTGAGACCCTACCTTCAAAACCCAACAAAAAAATCTTTATCTATAAAACATATTTATTTGTGTGTGCACTGTGCGCAGGCCATGGTGCATGAGTGGGAGTGAAAGGAAAACCTTTAGGTGTGTGGACCCCACCTTCTTTAAGACAGAGTCTCTTGCTGCTGCAAACCAATGCCAGACTAGCTGGCCTGGGAGCTTTGGACTTGTTTCTGGCTTTATGTAAGTGCTAAGAAATCAAACCATGCTGCAAGCACCTCTAACAGCTGGATCATTTTCCTAGCCCATACTTTTTTTTTTGTTATAATATTGATTATAGCAACTTAGAAACATGACCAGTGTCTATAGGATAATTGTCTAATTTAGCTAATCATACAAGGTATCTCATTTTGTTTAAAATTATAGTGGAATCAGTCATACTTGGGTCTTATATTGTAAAACTAAGACAATATATTCTCCACATTCGTTTTGTAGTAATCATTTTATTTTTAAATTGATTAGCAGTTGGTTTGGTTAATTATATCACTGATTTAAAAAAAAACAAACACCTGTGTGTTCTATCACAATGTCAGTGGCTTTTTGCAAAGGCAGAAAAAAGTAATAATGTTCTGCCTTTCCGTTTATATAAGAATGCATGCATAGTATATAAAGACTTCAGACATAGTAATCCCTGAGCAGAAAGAGTACTTGCTTGCTTTGTTGCTGGCTTGGCTACTTTTAAAGAAGGTGGCAACCCAGGAAAGATGTCAGTGGCGAAAGCGCGTGTCCAGGTTGCCAGTGTCCTGGACAGCAGCCGGCGCAGAGTCCTTCCCCCTCCTGTGCTACTGAGCGGTGGCTGTGCCTTGACAGAGAGGCACAAGACCAATTAAAGCACCAAGGGCCTTCAGTTTCAGAGAGAGAGGAACCGAAGCTCATGTAGTCGACAAGTGCAAGCCCAGAGGCAAGCACCGGCTTTCCCAGCAGATGCAAGCGCGTGTGACATCCTGTAGAAGTGCATTCCATTAGTTTATCGCTGATAATCAGCCAATCAAAACAGATATGGAGGACTGAGATGGCTTAGCGGTTAAGTCATTTGCCTGCAAAGCCAAAGGATCCCGGTTCGGCTCTCCAGGACCCATGTAAGCCAGATAAACAAGGTGGCGCATGCGTCTGGAGTTTGTTTGCAGTGGCTGGAGGCCCTGGTGTGCCCATTCTCTCTCTTTCTTTCTGCCTCTTTTTCACTCTCAAATAAATAAACAAGTAAAATTAAATTTAAAAAGGGATATGGAGACTTTATTTCCTGTGAATTCAGTTACATTGTAAAGCAGATACTCTAATCCTATGATTACATGGTCTGTAAATACACTGCCCTTGTCCCTGAGAGAACTCTTTTTTTTTTTTTTTTTTGATGTAAGGTCTTGCTCTAGCCCAGGCTGACATTGAATCCACTATGTGGCTTCAGGCTGGCCTCAAACTCACACTGATCCTCTTACCCCTGCCTCCTGAGTGCTGGGATTGAAGACAGGCATGCACTACCATGCCTCGCTTGAGAACTCTTCTTGTATGTATGAGAGAACAAGATGAACAAGCTACCTGGGCAGCCAGAAAACTGGACAGAAATAAGAAAAAAATATGTATATGTAAGATGGCAGAGAATCCATTAAAGCGCTGTTTCTATGGTACTAAATTTACTGGTAAAGCAGACCTCACCAACTTGCCAGCATACTTTTTCTTCCTTCGGTAGATTGCTGCTGTGCTGTATGTAGCACAGAGTCAGAGATTTGGTGTGTCACATCTCAGAATCACACTGAGCCCTGAGCCTGGCCTTGTGCTTGCAGGCAAATAATGGAGATTGTCAGGCTAATCACTACATGATTAAAAAATATCATGGTTGGGCAATGCTTAATTTAAGAAAGAAGCAATTCAATGCAGTTAAGTATCTTCATAATTAAAACTATATTAATGTAGGTCCCTCAGTCAAACATCCCATATTTGATTCTTATATATTCAAGAAAATGCATATATATATATATATATATATATATATATATATATATATATATGTGTGTGTGTAAAATATATGGATGCATATATCTGCATACATTATGCATTTATAATGGTTATTAATTTTACATACATAATCTAGGCTGTTGCAAAAAAACATATTGTGCTTATTTCCTTGAAATCCTACTCAAAGCAAGGCCTTTCATTTCTGCTTGGCTATAGAAACTTTATTCCGGCCATTTTTAAGGTACATAATCACATCTAATTATATTATTTACTTACTTTGCTGTATCGCTGATTGACTTGAGGGCCTTGTGCATGTTAGGAACATGCTCTACCACTGAGCTACATGCTTTAGCGACATCTAATTTTAAAAGTCAGTTTAAGTTGACTACTTTCCCGATTCAGAACTTACCCCCCCCCCCATTAATACTTCGTCAACTATTTCTTGTTGCTGAAACAAAATACTCAACCATGAAAGAGCTTAAGGAAGGGAAGGGGGTTATTTTGGCTGACAGCTTCAAGGGGAAGTTTTATGAGGGGTTTGGGGAAGCATGGCAGGACAAGACATCTGGTGTCATGTGTCACATCAAGAGGGAGGAGGTAGCAAGAGCCAGCAGGTCTGGACTGTAACACCTCAAGCCTACCTCTAGTGACACACCTGCACCAGCAAGATTTCACCTCCTAAAGCTTTTACATCCTTCCCAAACAGCTTCACCAGCTGGCTATGAAGGAACCAAACGCATAAGGCCATGGAGGTCATTTTATATTTAAACCACCTTCCTGCTTAGTTGTTTCCCCTTGCAGTTGCAAGGGAGAGTCCCCTGTGTTCTTGGTGTGGGAGTGTGGTCTGAGATCTGCTTCTGGTTAATGATGGTCTTGCTGTGAACTGGCCTCTTATGCTCTGGAGTCCTTTGTGTCTCAGTGGCTTCTGTGGCGAGGGGTCAGTACATCTGCCTTGGTCACCGCCAGTTGTCAGCTTCTGTGAACTCTGGTCCCTTTCCCCTCTGGGTTTATTGCAGTATATTAGCGTTCTCCATTTACTCGGGGAGGTAGGTTATTTCTCAGTACCCGTGGAGGTGGAAAGAACTCTCCATGGTGGCTGCTCTCCAGACCACTCACCTGGGCGCACGCTTCTGGAAGCGGAGGTGCCTCCTGGAAGCTGCCTTCTCCAGTAGCTTCTTATCTCTGATTTAAATCTGCAAAAGACCCATGGGAGACCCTTCTGTTCAAGAGTCACTGCTGCTGAAGGATTCCCTTATGGTCTCTATTACCTGACTTTTTCCAGACCCAGTGATTTACAGGGAAGTTCTCAGCCCCTGAGCCCCAGAGAAATACACTCCATTTCTCTTTTCATGGTAGGTCTTTTATGCTATAAGAAGAAATTCTCATTTTTCATCTTTGCTTTGGTTTATGGTATTACCTTTATGTCCTTATTCCTCTGGGTTTGGCTTCTTGATATTTAAAGCTAAGCCATTGGAATTTGTAAGAATAACTTTTTTTTCCCCCTGTACCAATTCAGCACTAGCAACCCAAAGGCAGGGTGTCAAGGCAGTTATTTCTGCTATATGTTTGCTAAATCCATTTAGGATCTTCAAACTTGGAATTTTGTTTCTTCTTTCTTATCATATGATTCTTATCCATACAATGATGGAAATCCTTTCTTTTTAAGTGGAAAAAAAAACTAGGTTAGATTACCAAAAGTACTATCTAATTATGTATTTAATGTTCATGGATGCTAATTATTTTGCTGCCTGGAGGACTTTCCATTCACTGAGAGCTATTTCTTTTTTTCCATTTACAACCAAGGGAGCATCTATTTTCTTACAAGACTTTACTCAGTGGCTTCATTTGATGGGGCTGGAAGGTGGTATCTTATCATTCATAGATAGAAGTTTTGACTGAATTTTTTCAAGGAGATAACAGAGTAGACAGTTGGAGATGTGGGGCGAGTTAGGTTGACTAGTTTTTGATTAGACAGGAGGAAGCCAATAGACAAAGACAAATAGAGAGAGGTGATGTGGAGCTGCACAGGCACCTTAGCAGCCAGCGGAGGTAAAATTGAGAGAGTGTCTGATGTTTTACACTATTCTGCATATCTAAGACTATTAGTCCGACAGGGGCATTGTCAATGATTGAGAACACTTTGTCACCTATGAGCGCTTCAACAAATTACTAGACTTTAGGATTATACTTACTTCTATGAAGTGGGGCTAATGGTGCCAAATCTAATGGGCTAAGCACACGAAACCGACAGCTGTTTTATATGACTGGCCATAGATTAGACTTAATGCTAAGGCTAGTGTTGACCTGAAATTTGTTTTTAATTTTCCTCATAGACACCTTTAAAAAACCATATTCTATATCATCATGCTTTTAGTGAATAACACTTTCCAGTTACACAGACTAGAAAATTCATGAAATTGATGTATTATTTAATTAAAGACGTGTAGCCTTAGCTAACTTTAGTCCCAATATTTAAATATATCTTTTCTGTCCCATTGCATTCTTCATAGAGAGTATTTGAACAAAATCAATGAGTAATAATTGGGGGTTGCCAGCCCAAAGTTTTGTAGTATTAGATCATTCTATTTTTAATATTATAGGAAAAAGGAAAGCTTACAAATGGCATGATTCATTTTTGTTACATTGTTTCCAAATTGAATTCTATTGTGGGTTCTATTGTATCCCTTCTATATTTCAAGTATAACCTTGATTTGGTGGAGTATAAAAATATGTCTTGTATTTTAATATCTCTCCAGATACACTAATGTTTCTAACGTCACAGAGTTTTCAGTACAAAATTGGCATGCGAAGTTGAATAGACATCATATTTATATAATGGTAAATGGAGAAAACCCAGACAGTGGAAATTGAAGGCCACTTCATGGTGTTCATGTTCAATGGACTTTCAGTGTGGGCAGTTGCAAATGGCACTTTGTGCGCTGTGGAAACACACCAGTGCAGACGGGTTGGAGACCATTGTTAATCCCTAAGATTGTAAATTTCCTTTCTAACTGTGGGTGGAGCAATTTCTTGGCAGGAAGAACCTTATAGAAATCTATTCATCACTGAAAATGTTATGACCAAGTGCTCTTTAATAATTTTGAATGTGAGGGTCCTTATTATAAATACAATTATATTTTTTACCAAAAAACATTTGGAATAAACAGAAAACAATATAATAATAAAAAATATACCTTTCACTCCACCACCTAAAAGCAATTGCTGTTAATATTTTTCACACATGAGTTGACATGAGTTTCTCTGATTCCTTCTTAACTTCAGCCATTTCCACCTGTGTTATAGCATAAGCATTCCTTATTGCCACTGAAAGTAAAATGTAGGAAGCAAAAGTAGAGGCAGAAGGCCCAAAATGAGGTCTGGGGAAGAGACTGAGTAAAGGAAAGGTGGAGGGAGGGCTAATCAAAATCTAAGAGGATATAAATAAAACATATGTAATCCTACTTTTTTGGACAATGGAAAACTTAGGAGCCATAGATTGTTGCTAGAAAATTTTCAGTGCCAGGGATGGGATATCTTCCAGTGAGTTGTTGGCCAGGGAGATCCCTGATGCCCCCAAAACATTATAGGCCATTGCCAAGGCCCTTGGTTTCCCACCAGGAACAGATGGCAAGACCCTATTGCTGAAGACTCCATATACTTGGGCTGCAAGGCCACTGAGAAATCCTGCTGGAACTGAGCTGATAACCTCCTCCATGTAGACCAGCTGACAGAAAGCTAGAAGAAGTCATTCTGCATGCAGTTCAATGGGAGAAAGAGAAATCACCAGTGAGGATACTCATCAGTGGATACTGCAATCCTTATAATTGGTCAGCCAGGCCAAATGAGCCAATGGGTGCAATAGTGGCATGTCTGTTATGGGAGAAACAAACTGCCCTCTAATTGGACTGCAGGCCTGCTGCATGGGAGGGAATACATCCCTGATGCTGAAAACTTAAAACAGGGGTAGTCATGAGCCCTAGGGGTGTAATGTCTGCTGTTGTCTGGCCAAATGTATATACTATGCTTATCAAACTGCCCAGTAAGCACTTCTGTTAATGTTCACACCCTTATATTAATGCTACTCTCACTTTTGGTTGAGAATCTTCTCTTTTCAGATGGCAGTGACCTCGGGACGACTCAGAAATTATCATGGTTATGGAAAGAAATGACCGCAGTGCTCAGTACTGCAATATCTGTATCACACCTTCCAAGGCTCAGGGTCTAATGTGGAAGAGGTGGCAGAAAGAATGTAAGAGCCAAAGGAAGGGCAGGACTCCATACAATATGCTCCCTCCAGACACAAAATGGCTTGGATATCCATGGCCTCACAGTGCCTGACACTACCTACAAAAGATCATCATAAGAGGAGGAAAAGATCAAGACATCAAAAGTAAAAGAGAGACTGATTGAGATGGGGAGGGGGGTACGATGGAGAGTGGAGTTTCAAAAGGGTAAGTGGGGGGAGGGAGGGTATTACCATGGGGTATTTTTTATAATCATGGAAGTTGTTAATAAAAAAAATTTAAAAAAAGTAGAGGCAGTATGGTGGTTGCTGTAATGTAATCTTTCACTCTTCCCTCACTACTGAGATATCTTCTCTAGGTTTTTAGAATCAATAGTGCTGTGGTGAATACTTTGTTTCTCCTTCCATGGCGGGGGGGAGGAAACAAGGAAATTGTGAGGGTCAGTTTCTACTGTCAATTTCATCAGGTCAGAAACCAAGAGACATGCCTCTTGGGCTGGTTTTGAGGGCATTTTCAGCAAGGATTAATGAGGAGAAAGACTTTTCCCAGAGTAGGCAAGTCTTCCTGCGGCAGCCTATATAGGAGGAGGGGTCAGGAAAAGGCACGTCTTGCACTTGATTGCCCTTGCTATTTGCTACTGTCATTCTATGCTTGGTGGACATCAGAACCCAGCTTCTTTGGCAATTGTCTACCCATGTGACCTGTAGACCAGCAGTTCTCCATGAATCCTTTACATTTTCAGCACAAGATTAAGACTGAGGAGGCATCCAGTCTCATGGAATGAGGGTGTTAGCTGCATCTCAGACCCTCCAGCCTGCAGATAACTGTTACTGCACTGCTCAGTGTATATTGTGTAAACCAATCTCTCTCCCTCCATCCCTCTCTCCTCTGTCCTCTCTCTCTCTCTCTCTCTCTCCACATATATATATGTACATACATATATGTATGTAAGTGTATATATATGTATATATGTATATATATACATATCTATATATCTATATATCTATACCTATATCTATCTATATCTATCTATCTATCTATCTATCTATCTATCTATCTATCTATCTATATACCAAGGTGAGTTTTGGGGGAGGACACCCAACATTCCATTTGACTCTAACATATGTTGGGGGAGGGGGTTCACATTTCTTCTAGATATGACCATGTGTTAAAACGTTGAGTGAAGTATTTTAAAATATTTTTTATATTTTATTTTTATATTTATTTATGTTTTCATAAGACAGAGAGACAGAGAGAGAGGGGGGGGGGAGAATGAGAATGTGCACATCAGGGCCTCTAGCCACTGAAAATGAACTCCACACACATGTGCAACCTTGGGCATTCGGGTTTACAAGAGTTCTGGGGAGTTGAAACTGGGTCCTTAGGCTTTGCAGGCAAGGGCCTTAACCACTTAGCCTCTCTCCAGCCCTGAGTACAGTTTTTCTGTACAGAGTTCTGATGTCCAGGTCAGGGAAAAAGGTATAGCTACCCCTGCAACCCCATACACGGATTCTAGAAGCACATTTTAGTTTCTATAATCCGTTGCTTGTTCGGAGTCCCTGGTGGGAGGAATCGGCTCTCTGCTCGTCTGGTGTTTAGCAGATTGTGGCTCTTGACCCACGCCGTGCTGGTGCTCAGCAGAGGTCAGTGCAGCCTGAGAGCTGTCATCCCGATAACTGCGCATGCCTTCCGCATGCTCGCAGGAGCTCTAGATAGAGAAGGCATACGGAACTGATTTACGACTGGAAATTGTGCCGATGGGTGGCACTAGGAATAGAGACATACTTTAACTAAATTCACGTTGTGATGATTAGCTTCCATCTAGCTCCTTTAGTATTTTGTTGGGATATTGTGAATGCTGCAAAAATCACATACCTCCCCATTCCTGTCATTGTTTTAAATTCTTTTATGGTTTTCTCTGAGCCCAACTGCCACTTTGTTGACTTAGAAAAATAGGTAACTGAGAAAAGTAACAGGAAGAGACTCTAAGACTAAAATTTTTTTTTCAGACATAATCCCTCTGCCAGCGAGACCCAGAGTGGACCCAGAATTAGTCCCGAAAAGCCTTAGCTTTTCTAAGGAGTTCACAGCCCCTTGGTTTGCCTGTGAACAAAGCAAAGTTGGGTAGGCAGCTCAAATTTCACAATGGAATAAGAAGAGATTTATTTGATTCACACTGGCTCTGAATTTACTTGCAGCTTAAAATAGCTTTGTTCTAGGGTACACTAGCTACTTAACAGGGACTATAATTCCAAATTGCCACCCACTTGATGTTTTTGTAAAACTTGGTAGAGGGGGTAAAAAAAAAAAAAAAAACACGCTAAAAGAGGACTTTCAGAGAGAACAGGGGTAGATCCATACATTTCTGTCACAAACCCTCAGTGACTGGGAGAGCTGAGGGAGGAGGAGAAGGCCAGAGGGACTTCCTGCTCCTGGGTGGGCCTGATGTTCAGGATGAGTCGGACTTCTGACGGTCCATGTGACTACGCTCTCCTCAGACGTGGATGTGGGTAACATTGGAAAGCCACCACGCAAGAGGTGCTAAGGCGTGGTAGCAGCCTGGTTACGGCCAGCTGGTGGACCTGTTCTTTCTGCCTGGTGTGTACACATATAAGCACATACACGTCTTAACAGGGAACATACAACTCTGCATTTCCTTTGAGGCAAATGAAAACCCTGGCAGCCTCGCTAGGTGCATTTCCCTGCAGAGAACAAGTGTTCAGAACCCAGGAGCAGCTTTTGCTGAGGCCTCTGTGCTCACACCTAACTTATATCATCACTGAGCTAGGAAGCCTGACAGGTAACAGCCTGGCTCGGGGTTAAGAGGAAAGAATGTTGCCCCTGGGCCAACCCATGTGACTTTCTGGAGTTGCTCGATTGTGGGCTCAGGTCTAATGCCATAGGCTTAGCAACGCAAGGCGAGGACACCGCCGAATCCATTTCCAAGGTTACTGTCAGAATAGTTGGAGCATTACTCTGGGCTTCGCGTAAGCATTGGCCGTTCCAAGGATGAACTCTGGAGCCAGACTGCCTGAGCTCCAGCATTAGCTCCCGTGTTTCCTGAGACATGAGGTCTGGCTTCGCTGATTCAATATCCTTTTCTGTGGAATGGATGTCACGCAATCATATCATGTGCTGGGGATTATGTTGTTAAGATCTAATATGCTAATTTATGCAACGCATGTACGCCAGTGCTCAGGAATAAAAAAGGTGCTTAGTAAGTGGTACTTCCACGGACGTTATCTTTTCTTGTCTCAGAAGCAAGAAATGTTGTACCACCTTTACCTTTTCCTGTTTTCTTAAAAATATTTTATTTTATTTATTTATTTGAGAGCAGGAAAGGGGGAGGGAGGGAGGAGGAAGAGAGAGAGAGAGAGAGAGAGAGAGAGAGAGAAGAAGAGAGAGAAGGGTGTGCCAGGGCTTCCAGCCACTGTAAAGGAACTCCAGATGCGTGCACCACTTTGTGCGTCTGTCTTATGTGGTTCCTGGGGAATCGAACCGAGGTCCTTTGGCTTTGCAGGCAAGCGCCTTAACTGCTAAGGCATTTTTCCAGCCCGACCTTTTTCTGTTTTATATAGAATCTAAAACCCAAGTGCATCATGTTTGTACCTTTTTATTGGCTTCCAGGGAGTGTTATTTCAAATGTGATGTTTCTAATATGTAAAAAAAAAGAAAAATCATTATGCATATGGTGCCTTGTTCCTGGTTTATTTCCTTGTCCTTTTATATAACTTTAATTATTTTTGATTATTCTTATTTTGCTGTACCATTCTCACCTTTGTATTTTATTTTAATTTACTTTTGCAACAATACTGTCCCGAAGAGTAAACTAAAATGTACGTGAGCTCTACTCTGTGGACAATTATGACCAGGAAGACTATTTTCTCACATGAATTGCATGTGAAATTTGCTTTTGTTGCTGACATTCTGAGCTTCCATTTATTTTCAGCTGTCTTTTTAGCTTTAGGGATAAACTGATACAGTCATGTTCGATAGAGACATTCCAGCAAGTTCCTGAGGTCACATTATTTCCCAAATGTCTTCAAATACATTGCATTGCTGAAAATTGATTTTAAGCTTCTTTAAACTTAATGCTCATCTAGTCTTTTCTTTCTTTTTCTTTTTTTTAGGTCACTGAAAGCAATTTTTTACTATTAAGATGATACTAATAGTGATCACATATCTACATCTTGTATAAAATAGTTTATATTGCTTTTATAAATAAGCTCTAGATATGGTCAGCCCCTAAAGCTTATTCCTTTTTTTTTTTTTTTTCCAGGATTTCACTCTAATCCAGGATGACCTGGACCTCACTATGTAGTCTCAGGGTGGCTTCCAATTCATGGTGATCCTCCTACCACTGCCTCCCAAGTGCTGGGATTAAAGACGGGCCCCACCATGCCGGGATTCTTTCTTTCTTTCTTTTTTTTTTTTTTCCAATATTTACTAGCTTTCTTTTTCTTTTTATTATTTTTTTCATTTTTGTTATTAGATATGGACATATTTTGTATGTAAACATCACATGTTGGTACCATCCTTTCCCTCCTTTCTGCCCCTTTTCTTAAGAGGCCTTCCTCACTGGGGATGCAGGTTAACCCTGTGGGGATTGTGGGTCATGTATTATGGGGACAGCAGTCAGTTATGGGGGAGAGGCAGTTTCTCTGTGCAAAATGTCCCAACTTGTGGCTTTAACAATCTTTCCAACTCCTCTTCCACAAAATTCCCTGAGCCATGATGGGAGCATTTTAAGTATACTTCAGTGCTGGGCACTTAGGAGCATCTAGGTGTCTGGTTTGGTAGGTATTGAGTGTCCTCAGTATCTTTCTCCATTACCCTTGTGCTGATATCAGCTTAACTAAGAGAGCAGCATTCTTGCTCATTTCCCCAATTCCTCTGTGGTGTCAGCTGGGGCCAGGGTGGAGTGAGCTGGGTTATTTATCTCCTCAGGTCCTGTTCCCATATGAAAAAAAGAAGCAGATTCTCCAATGGAGAATGAAGTCAGTGCCAGTTAAATGGGATAACCATTACTAATTTAGAGAGAATTATAATGGTTTAGACACTTTTATAGTGTAAGGCTCATGGGAGCTTGACAATGGAAAGCAGAATCAATATTAGACTATGATTCTGATTTGTTCCAGGTATGGTTTCCTCTCCACTGAGTAGATCTGTTAGCCAATCCAAGAGCAATTGGTTACCCACCATGGCTGTATGCTACTATTGCACTTGTGTGAGCATCATGTCAGGTTGTTTGCTTCTGAGTCACTTAGATTTGAATTGCTTGGAGAGATGTTGGCCATTTTCCCTTGGTAGCTCATGTAGCACCTTCCCGCCTTAGATGGGCTAATTACCTGAGGACTGGCTCTCCTCTAGATTCCAATCAAGTCTCTCCATGGTCCGTGGTGACAGTGTTTGGTCTTCAGCAGTAGGGTCTTACCATTAACCTCTGGTGGGTAATCAAGTGCTCTGACATAAGTCTGTCTTGTTTGTTTTGGGAGATCTAGTAGGTATCTTTGATCAACAACTCATTGTGGATGTAGACCACATCCTGGTACAGGGAATTACAGGCTAGCTCCACAGGAAAAGAAAAAAGAAAAAGCCAGAGAAGAAAGAGAAACAGGAGAAATTTGAGGCTAGGTTTCATCTCACTCTCTCCAGGTCCCTACAATTCTGGTGCTCTCTCAAAAGTTTGCTTGAGGGTTTTACCTTTTAGTCTGACTCTCAGGATATAGAATTCTATGGTATCAGTTCAATTTGTGTTCAAATTTTTTGCCCTCCCCCCACTGGACCTTTCCCTTTCCCCAAGCCCTACACTCCCTATTGTCCAAGCCTCAAGACGCTATTCAGTTATGTCAGCAACTTGGGTGGATCTAGGTTAGGAATTGCAGATGAGTGAGATCATGTGACAATTGTGTTTCTGTGATTGTGTGAGTTCACTTAAAATGATCTTTTCCAAGTTCAACAGTTATTCTACAAATTTCAATGTGTCATTTTTTTCTTACTGCTGAGTAGAATTCCATCATGTAGATATATCACATCTTGGTTATCCATTCATCCAATGGTGGGCACCTGGGTTGATTCCAGTTTTTAGCTACTATGAATTGAGCAGCTATAAACATGGTTAAGCAAATATCTCTGAACTGAGATGTGGAGCTTTTAGGATAAATGCCCCGTAAGGCAGTAACAGGGTCTGTTATATTGTAATGGTAACTGTATATTCATCTTTTTCAGGAGTCTCCAAATTGATTTCCACAGTGGTTGTACCAGCTTGCATTCCCACCATCAGTGAATGAGGGTTCCTATTTCTCCACAGCCTCGCCAACATTTGTTTTCATTTGATTATCTAATGTTTGCTATCCTTACTGTGATAAGGTGGAATCTCATAGTTGTTTTAATTTGTAGTTCTTTAATAGATAGGGATGTTGAACATTTTCTTATGTGTGTTAGTCATTTGTAATTCTTCCTCTGAGAACTCCCTATTTAGTTCTCTGCCCCACTTATGGAGTGGGTTGTTTGATTATTTGTTGTTTAAGTTTTTGAGTTTTTTGTAGATTCTAGATATTAGGCTTCTATCAGTGTTATAGCTGGCAAAGATTTTCTCCCATTCAGTGGGTAATCTATTGGCTTTGTTTATGGTATGTTTATCTGTGCAAAAGCTTTTTACTTTCATAAGATCCCATTGGTTAAGTGCTTGTTTAATTTCCTTGGCTACTGGGGTTTTGTTCAGGAAGTCTTTTCCCAGTCCTATATCATAGAGCATGCTTCCTATTTTTTCTTCCAGTAGTTTAACTGTTTCAGGTCTTATATTGAGGTCATTAATCCATTTGGACTTGATTTTTATGTGTGGTGAAATGAGTGGGTCATCCTATTTGTCTAACACCATTTGTTGAAGATGCTGTCTTTTCTCCAGTCTATACTATTGGCACCTTTGTCAAAGATCAAGCAGCTGTACTTGTTTGCTTTAAAGTGTGGATCTTCAATCCTATTCCCTTGGTCTATGTTTCTGTTGTTATTCCAGTACCATGCTGTTTTTGTGACTATGGCTTTGTAATATAGCTTTAGATCAGGTATGGTGATACCACCATAAGTGTTTCTTTTGCTGAGGACATGTTAGGATATCCAAGGCCTTCTGCCATTCCATATGAGTTTTGAGATCACTTTTTCAATCTCAGTAAGATTGATGCTGGTATTTTTATTGGTATTGCATTAACTCTGTATGTTGCTTTGGTAGAATTGCCATTTTCACAATATTAATTCTACTTATTCAGGAACATGGGAGGTCCTTCCATCTTCTCAAGTCTTCCTCTATTTTTTCCTTGAGTATTTTTATGTTTTCATTACATAGTTCCTTCACATCCTTTGTTAGTGTTATTCCAAGGTTTTTAATTTTTTTGTTGCTATTGAAAATGGGATGGCCTCACTCATTTCTTTCTCTATATATTTGTCCTTTGCATATAGAAAAACTACTGAGCTTTGTGTATTGATTTTGTATCCTGCCACTTTGCTGAAGGACTTTATCACCTTTAGAAGTTTTGGGATGGAGATATATGTGGGTCACTTTTATATAGAATCATATCATCTGCAAATAGGGCTAACTTGACTTCTTCCTTTTCAATTTGAATCCCTTTTATTTCTTTCTTCTGTCTTATTACTTGGGCTAGTGCTTCTAGTACTATGTTGAAAAGCAGTGGTGCGAGTGGGCAACCTTGTCTTGTTCCCAATCTCAGTAGTAACTCCTTGAGTTTTTCACCATTAAGAATTACCTTTGCTTTAGGAGCTTTATATATAGCCTTTATTGTGTTGAAATATAAACCCTCCATACCTCTTCTTTCCTGTGTTTTGATCATGAAGTGGTGTTGTATTTTGTCAAGGGCCTTCTCTGCATTAATTGAGATGGTCATGTGGCTCTTATGGTTCAGTTTATTTATGTGGTGTATTACATTGACCAATTTCCATATGTTAACCCATTCCTGCATCCCTGGGATGAAGCCTACTTGATAAAGTTGGATAATGCTTTTGATGTGTTGTTGAATTTGGTTTGCAAAGATTTTGTCCAGGATCTTAGTATCTAAGTTCTTCAGGGATATAGGCCTATAATTTTCTATCCTTGTTGCTTCTCTGTATAGTTTTGGTATAAGGGTGATGCTAGCTTCATAAAAGGGTTAATGGCAGATTTCCTTGTCTCCAATTATGTGGAATAGTTTGAGAAAAATTGGTTTCAGTTCTTCTATGAAGATTTGATAGAATTCAGCTGAGAAGCCATCCGGTCTTGGACTTTTCTTTTGGGGAGGTTTTTGATTACCTGTTCAATCTCCATGGATGTGATAGGTTTGTTTAGGAGATTAATCTGTTCTGAGTTTAGTTTTGGTAGGTGGTATGTGTCTAGGAATTCATCCAGTTCTTCCAGATCATTTAATTTTGTGGAGTAGACGTTTTGGAAGTACGCCCTGATGATTCTTCCAATTTCATTGATGTTTGCAGCGATTTCTCCTTTTTTTAATTTCTGATTTTGTTAATCTGAGACTTCTCTTCTTTGTGCTTGATCACTTGGGCCAGGGGTTTGTCAATCTTGTTTATTTTTTCTAAGAACCAGCTCTTCATTTCATTGATTTATTAAAATTGCTTTCCTAGTTTCCAATTCATTAAGTTCTGCTCTAATCTTGATTATTTAACATCTAGAGCTCTTTTGGTTGAATACTTCTTGTTTTTCCAGCACCTTTAGGTGAACAGTTAGGTTATTGATTTGTGATCTCTATGTCATTGTGTGAAGGCATTTAGGGCTATGAATTTTCCCCTTATGACTGCCTTTATTGAGTCTCATAAGTTTTGGTAGGTTGTGTTTTCATTATCATTCAAATATAGGATTTTTAAAATTTTTTAAAAATTTCTTCCATGACCCCCTCATTGTTTAAAAGTATGTTGTTTAGTCTCTATGAGTTGTTGGCATTCTTGATGTGTCTCTTGTTAACTTCCAGCTTTAAAGCATTGTGATCTAAAATGGTGCAGGAAGTCACTTCAGTTTTCTTGATTTTATGAAGGCATGCTTTATGGTCTAACATATGGTCTGTTTTGGAGAAAGTTCCATGGGATGCTGAAAAGAATGTGTATTCTTTAGATTTGGTTTGGAAAGTTCTGTAGATATCTGTTAGGTCTAGTTGATTTATGATGTTGTTGAGCTCTATTATTTCCCTGTTGATTTTATGCTTGGATGATCTGTTTATTGATGATAGTGGAGTACTGAAGTCTCCAACTATGATGGTGTTGGTTTTTATTTCTGTTTTATTGTCAAGTGGATTTTGTTTTGTAAACTGTGGTGCTCATGTGTTTGTGGCATATATATTTATGATTGTGATGTGCTCATGTTGGATCATTCCCTTGATGAGTAATAAGTGGCCTTCTTTGTACTTTATTTGGCTTGAAGTCTATTTTATCAGATAGTAATATAGCAACACCTGCTTGTTTCTTATTTCCATTTTCTTGGAATATGATTTTCCAACCTTTCACCCTGAGGAGGTATCTATCTTTAGTGGTGAGGTTGGTTTCTTGAAGACAGCAGATAGAAGGGTCCAGTGTTTTGATCCATCCTGATAGCCTGTGTCTTTTTGTGCATGAGTTAAGACCATTAACATTTAAGGTTATTACTGTGAGGTTTGAATTGGTCTCTGCCATGATGAGGTGCTTCATGGGGTTGGGTGTTTACTAGTGTTATGTGTACATTTTTTTTTTCAAGGTAGGGTCTCACTCTAGCCCAGGCTGACCTGGAACTCACTATGTAGTCTCAGAGTGGCCTTGAACTCATGACAATCCTCCTACCTCTGTCTCCGAGTTCAGGGATTAAAGGTGTGTGCCACCATGCCTGGCTATGTACTGTTTTGAGCCTGGTCTAGTCTGGTTATTGTGATCTTCTTCTTGTTGGCTCCTGTGATTGGTTGTTTGACTGTTCAGTGTTTTGTATTCCCTCCAGTATTCTCTGTAGGCTTGGATTTGTGTTCATATAATTATAGAGTTGATTTTTTTCATGGAAAGTTTTTCTTTCACCATCTATTATGAGGGATATTTTGCTGCGTGAACTAGCTTATGTTGGAAGCTATAGTATTTCAGTATTTCAGACTTTGAAGTGTTCCATTCTAGGCCCTTCTGGCTTTCAGGGTTTTCATTGAGAAATCTGATGTAAATCTGATGTGATTGCCTTTGTATGTTGTGAATTGCTTCTCTCTTGCTTCTTTTAACACTCTCTTTTTGTTTTCATTGTTAAAGGTTTTAACTATCATGTGTTGTGGTGATTTCATTCAGGTGTCCTCCATAAACTTAGGTGTTCTGAATGCTAGGTTCCCAGCTGATGGAGATTGGGGAATTAATGCTTTCTGGAGGCAGTGATTTTTGGGGGCAAGCTTATGGATGTTATAGCCAGTCTCCCCATGCCACTATTTGGCATACTCTCTTGTTCCTGTTGTCCACCTTATGTGGGTCAGGGGGTGATATACTCCCTCTCCTCATGTCATCATTTTCTCTGCCATCATGGAGCTTCCCCTTGAGCCTGTAAGCCAAAATAAACATTTTCTTCCTACAAGCTGCTCTTGGTTGGGTGACTTCTACCAGCAATGTGAACCTGACTGCAACATGTGTCTTGGAGAGTTTCTTCTTTGGTCCTGCCTGTTTGGTGTTCTTTGGGCTTCGTGTATCTGGATTGACCTTGTTTTCTAAGATTCAGATTTTTTAAAATAATTTTGTTGAGTAAGTTTTCTATGCCTCTGGTCTGGATTTCCTCTCCTTCTGGTATGCCCAGGATCCAGATGTTTGGTCACTTTAGAGTGTCCCACAGTTCCCTCATATTCTGTTCACTTGATTTTTTAAAACTTTGCAGGGTTTTTGGCCTTCTGATCAATTTCTTCTGTCTTATCTTCCAGGTCAGAGGTTCTGTCTTCCATATGAGTAACTCTGTTGGTGAGTGGATCTAGAGAGGTTTTCATACATTCTATTTGATTTTTGTTTTCTGTTGTGTTGTTTTGTATAATGTCCATCTGTTTCATGAGGCATGATTTCAACTTGAATTCTGATTTTCTTGATGCTTCTTGTGGTTCATTCTTGCATTTGATCAAGTCTTCATTAAACTTAATCAAAAGGTTATTGAGGTCTTCCATTTCTTGACTTACTTTCAATTTATTCATGTCTCTTTGGAGGCGTCTAATGTTTTCTTCCATCAAGTTAAGCCTACTGTCAAAAGCTGAATGCTCTAGGAGATGATTCTGTTCAATTTCATTGATACGATTGTTGGTTTTTTGATAGTTTGCCTCAAGTTTAGAGATTTTTTTTTTTAACCAGGGTCTCATTGGTTATTATGTTTTCATTTTGGAAATGAATTTGTATTGATTTCTCTATGATTTTATTGGAGGCTTCTGAAGTAGGACTAGGCATCCTTGGTGGATATCACTCAGTCTTCTGACTTTCATTGGCTTCTTTTTTATTGTTGTCTACCCATTTTAGGAAGGCTATTTTATGGAGGAGGAAGCAAGTTTGTGTCCTTTAGCCTGTTCACCCTCTGACTCAGGTGAACAGGGATGTTGGTACTTAGTGCCCAGTCAAGATACCAGAGCAAAAGGCCTGATTCCACAGCTCACACAGGCCTTCCCAAGCAAGGTACAACGGGATCTACTAGGACCAGGGGACTAGGAGGAGTAAGGGAACAGGGATGTGGCCTACTCTGTGCTGAGCCTGCCAGGACATGGACCAGTACAGGCAACCTAGACTGGGGAGGTAAGAGGAGTCCAGATACAGTGGTCTGGTCTACTCACTCTAGAGGGCTGTGGCTTCCCACACACTGATGTGCAAGGAACTCATACCCGTGCAGTGGGAAGGGGCAGAAATGTGTTTGGCCTACTCACTCCAGACTTCTGTGCCTGCCCACACACCTAATTCTTTTTTTTTTTTTAATAATTTTTATTTTGTTTTATTTTAGAGAGAGAGAGAGAGAGAGAGAGAATACATGTGCATGAGAGAGAGAGAAAGAGAGAAAGAGAAAGAATTAGCATGTTAGCACATCAGGTCCTCAGCCACTGAAATCAAACTCCAGATGCTTTTGCCACCTAGTGAGCATGTACAACTTTGCACTTGCCTTATCTTTGTGCATCTGGCTTACGTGGGGCCTGGAGAGTCAAACATGGGTTGTTAGGCATCACAGACAATCACTTTAACCGCTAAGCCATCTCTCCAGGACCCTAAAGTTATTTCTTAAGTAACTTAGTAGAAGGCTTGCAGAAATTTCTCTAAAATCATTTGATATAATGAGCTTGGGAAATTTTTATGGTCATCCACCCTTATGGCTAGTAGAACACCAGACCTTTATTCCTTCCCTCTTAATTGGATAGAAAATGAGAGAATTGTTAGGATCTTTTCAGTCATTTTAAATCAGGGAAGCAGAAATTACTCTCTTGATACTCTATATGGGGAATGGGTTGCCAATATGAAGGGTGAACCAGAGTAGTGGCATTACTAAGAACTTCATGAATCTGCCTTTTGCCAATGTTAGAACACTTTATGTAGAATCCTAGCAACATGCACTATCACTAATGCCTCTCTTCCACTTCTTTAAATTTCAGACAAATGTCTTTTATTAGTGGGACTAAATTGTAATACAACTGGCAAGGGATTCTGGGAAGTGTAGGTTTAAGTCTTCTATCATTGTTAGTCCAGAGAGAATAGAATATATCTTGCAAGTACTTTTGTCTTTAACCTTTTTATATGATATAAGTAGTCTAATTTTTAAACAGTTTGAATTTTTTTTTTACAAATATGTCCAACTTAAGAACTATGTTAGTAATGCTAGAAATGCTTACATAAGCCACTTAGAAGTCTTTAACTGGAAACATTTTAAGCTGTTTTTCTGCCATTTGTATGGGCTTTGGGAATCTTTAAATTACAACTTTTCTCAATGAGAGAAAATACATTTTCTGTCCATTATTTTAATTACCTCTGTTTTCATGTTTTCTTATAGAAGTAGAGAAAATTTAATTCTTATGTTTGAACATTTTCTCAGCTTTATTTCTTAAATCTAATTTTTATCTTGGTTTTCTGTTTTTAATAAACATGCAGTTATTTTTAACTGTTCTGTGTCAAAAATACAGGCTTCAAGTTTTGGCTTCTACATCAAAAAAGATGGCCTGGCTAATGAACTTTCCTCTTGACTGCCAAAATATTCAGAAGACTTCGGAATTATTAAAATGCACTATACAATGCATTAACAAAGACTAAGATATTCAAGTAGCAGAGACAAAATTATTGTGAAATTCACAAAACACTGGTCTGGGCAGTCAAGAGAATCTGAGTAGGAGGTCTCCTATTTCTCTACAGTCCTTTGTCCCCAGAAGGGTTTCTTACCACTCTGGCAGTGGTTGACAGGAATCAGTTGAGTACTGACATACACTGTCTCTCCTGTAAGTGTTTCTGACATAAGTGGTATAGGCCTGGAGGCTTTTGACAAGTTTGTCAACCTAATGAATGGGCAGCTAAGCCTTAAAAGTACAGTAAAGGTCTTGTAAGTTGTCCAAGGGAGGAGGTGACGTCCAGGTAACCAAATAATGGTGTCAGAACTGTTCCGCTTGTCTGCATACTGATCATGCTTCACCACAAAAGAGTGATTTGTCTTCGAAATAAAAAAAATCCAGTTTTAGCAGCATATTGTCGCATATGCTTTACAAACAGAGTATAGTTGAAAAGTCACAATATGCCTTCTCATTTGCTTATCATTTTTCTCTTTTGTGTGTTAGAGCTCTAATGACTAACACTTATGGTCTCTGAGGCTCTTTGGAACACCCTGCAAGGTTTAGTTACTGTGGAGAATGTGTCCCTGTAAGGGGAACAGTGACTTACTAAGTAACTTTGCTGAAGTGAGGATTAACTAGAGTAATTACAATTGCCTGGAGTTTTGAGTTTCAGAGGCAGTGTTCTATGTGGAAATCACCAGGGCTTCTGCCACTTGTGTGAGCAGAAGTAGTACAGTATTATTAACATTAAAAGTTTGAGAGTTTGAAAGGAAAGCATTATTTGCAAGTCTGTAAGCTATATAAATAAAATTGTATTCCAACATTATTATTCTATCTAAATGATATGCTATTGGGATTTTGAGCTTATATCTACTTGGGTATCCTTATTGGGGTATCCCTATTTTAATGTTTATGTCATTTTTGTTGGGGACCTGAAAATCTATTACTGTAACCTTGTATATAGGTTAACATGTTTCCAAACTCAGATAGGTCTGGATTACTTATCTCAAAATCCATGGAGTAACTGACATCTTTGCTGACCTAGTACAATACAAGTCAGAAAAGAGTCCATGTGCCATCATGAGCTGGCTAGTTTATCTCTTTTGAAGACAATAAAAACTTATCATAAAAAATCTTGCAATGGGGGCTGCAGAGATGGCTTAGCAGTTAAGCCATGTGACTGCAAAGCCTAAGAACCCAGGTTCAATTTTGCAGGTCCCATGTAAGCCAGATGCACATGGTGGTACATGTTTCTGGAGTTCGTTTGCAGTGGCTAGAAGCCCTGGTGTGCTCATTCTCTCTCTCCCTACCCCCCCTCTCTCTCATCCCCTCTTTCTGTCTCTAATAAATAAATTAAAAAATAAATCTTGCAATGAATACAATTGAAGTATTTGCATTCTTGTTCATGTTTTATTTGTTTGAGGCTAGAAGGTACCTTAAAGATGTTTGCATCCAGTGATTTCCATTCTTTTCTCCAAACATGGTGTTTGGGCTGATGAATGGGTGGACATTGTAAGGAGATAGAGTGATATTTAGAATGCAATCAAACACATTCTGTTTGGTGCATCTTCTCTGATATAGTAATTCTAACAGTACTCCATACATTGTAAGTTCTTGGGAGATGTGATTCTATTACCTACAAACCTTACACATATCAGATGAGAAAATTTGGATCTGGAAAAAAAAATGCTGTTTATCAAGACAGTAGTTTATTTCGTGGATGAATTCAGAATCCAAGTCACCTGATTCTTCATGGAGAAACAGTCTCTTTAAATCAGTCTATATATATGTATTTTTTTTTTTTTGGTATTTTTTCATGAGAGAGAGACAAAGAGATACAGAGAACATTGGCACACCAGGGCCTCCAGCCACTGCAATTAAACTCAAGATACATGCACCACCTTATGCACATGCATCACCTCATGTATCAGCCTTACATGGGATCTGGAGAGTTGAATATGGGTCCTTAAGCTTCACAGGCAAACACCTTAACTGCTAAGCTATCTCTCCAGCCCTCTGATAGGAGATTTAATAGTACTTAGATAAAACAGAGAGAAACAGAGCTCTCATCCTTTTGAAGAACTTAGCTTAATGAAATAAATAAATGGAGTTTAGAGGCACATGTCCAACAAAAGCCCTTTAACTAACAAAGACTACTCATTTCTTCTTAAGCGACTCAAGAGAAGTTTCATAAACCTCTTTCATGATGACTTTTGTTTTAATATTTTAATGACATCCTAGAAACTTTCAAAGAATTTGTACATAAAATTTTTATCCTATATTCATATTTCCATGAAAATGTAGCAGGTAAGGAAGGAAAGGAAAAAGCTAGGGTTTTTCGTTTGTTTGCTTGTTTGTTTTTGTTTCTGTCAATGACATCTACTGTTCATTTATCAAGAATCCTTATTTTTATATTACTTTTGATTAAAGTGATTAAATGCAATGGTTTGCTTTGCATTAAATAGAGCCCATTAGATGTGGCGTGCCTGCCATGTGTGTGTGTGTGTGTGTGTGTGTGTGTGTGTGTGTGTGTGTGTACCCTCACTTGCAAAATGTCTTTGATCCTCACCAGATCTTGAGTGTGATATGGGAAAGTTTATATAGTACATGTTATGTTATGTTATGAGTTGTGCTTTGAAGACTGTCACGATACTCCCCCCACCAAAAACAAAACAAAACAAAACAAAACAAAACAAAAAACACAACTTCTATCTATAAACCTCACCCAGTAATGTAAAGCTGGAATCTCTCTCTAGACCTTGGCTCTCATCATTCAAAGTCAGCTCTGTCCATCATACTATAGCCCCTTCCCTTAGTCCTGTGTTTCCTCTTTTGAAGCTCCTGCTGCCAGTGTCTTGGTGACTACTCAAATCTGTTCTCTCTCTGATGTCAGTGATGGGTTCAAAAATATACATGTAAGCTGGGCGTGGTGGTTCACACCTTTAATCCCAGCACTTGGGAGGCAGAAGTAGGAGGATCGCCATGAGTTCGAGGTCACCCTGAGACTACATAGTGAATTCCAGGTCAGCCTGAGCTAGAGTGAGACCCTACATTGGAAAACCAAATATATATATATATATATATATATATATATATATATATATATATATATATATATACATACATGTGGTTACTATTGTACTTACAATAGTTCACTGGCTTCCTATCGCCTTTAGACAAAGAGAAAAATCATACCTGTCATTTGCAAGTTGGGCCTGTGGGAGTTCACCCTCTTTTAGCAACAACGCACTGCAGGACACTTGCTTGTTTCCTGCCCCCACCTCACTGTCACTTTCAGTCCCTCGGGTGCTCTCAGCTCCCTCCCATCAAGGCTCCTTTGCACACTACTCCCTCTGCCTGGTATTTCCTTCCCGCTGTCTGTCTTCCTTTGCTCAGAGTACTCGTCTTCAGATTAAGGTTGTACTTTGAGCTTTTCTGAAAAAAAAAAAAAAGTTATCTCACTCCTGAGACTGTAACTGTTCAGATGTGATTCCTGATTGCTGAATGGGGGCTTCATAAGGACTGGGCTATACCTACCTATCAATTATCCTTTTTAATTCTCTTTGTGATTATAGCACTTAATATAATTCTGTGCACATAAGCACATGCATACCTATGTTGATTGTATAAATAAGTGAATGAATACATTATGTATACTACATCTGAACTCTGTTATCTGACCATTTTAACTGCGGGTTTATGTACCTGATGTGGCTTTAGGTCGTGTGGAAAACCAGGACATTTTGAAATCTTATTGGACTAACAAATTATTAAATTTTTTTGGGGGGGGTTGAGGTACAGTTTCACTCTAGCTCAGGTTGACCTGGAATTCACTATGTAGTCTCAGGGTGGCCTCAAACTTATGGTGATCCTCCTACTTCTGCCTCCCGAGTGCGAGGATCAAAGGCATGCGTCACCACACCCGGCTAAAATATTTTTATTTATTTATTTGAGAGAGGGAAATAGATAGAATGAGAGAGGGAGAGAGAGAGAGAGAACAGCCACTCCAAGGCTGCCAGCCACTGCAAATGAACTCCAGATGCATGCACCACCTTGTGCATCTGGCTTACATGGGTACTTGGGAATTGAACCAAGGTCCTTTGGCTTTGCAGGCAAATGCCTTAACCTCTAAACCATGTCTCCAGCCCTCTCCCACCCCCAGACTAACAAATAATTAGATCTTTTTGCCTTTAATGAGTGATTCCTTGAAAAAAATTGCTCATGTGTCTTATATGCTGTATGTATGATACTTTAAGTCAAAGACCTGTATGCAAGGATTCTCCGAGAACGTTGAAATGAAAAGTGTGTAATTTTGGAGTTCAGAAGTTAAAGAACTATCTTTGGAGTATTGAGTTGGTGAAAAACCTCAGACTTTTAATGGATGGATTTGCATTTGGAGACTGTTGGGGTTTGAATGTGAAATGTCCCCAATAGGCTTAAATGTTTGGACACTTGGTCCCAGTGAGTAGTAACTGTTTGAGAAGTTTGAAAGTTGTGAACTAATTAGGAGCTGGAGCCTTGCTCGAGGAAGCTAGGTACTGGTGCCAGGCCCTGAAACTTTATAGCCCTGCCCCATTACCTGGTTATCCCAGGTGTTTCTGACTGGATGTAATGTGCCCTGCCTCCTCCTGGTCATGCTGCTATGATGCACTGTATCTAGGAACTGTAAGCCTAAATAAACTCTCCCTTGGGCTGCTTCTTGTTGGGTATTTAGTCACAACAATGATAAAAGCAACAAATACAGAGAGATACAAGTATTGTTAGGTGTAGACTCTGCTATCAAAATATGTACCATGATGTGGGTATGTCTTTCAAGTGGTTTCTGTGACATTCTCTTAAAACTTCTGTTTATGTGAAACCATAATACTTCTCTGGGTCTGCACACTCACCATTCAAACATCAAGGAGCATTAATTAAGGAGATGCTATGCATCATTTATTAAATCATTGAATAGTTATTGGCCATCTCCTATTTTTCAGACACAAAAGTTTGTTTTTTGGTGGGCAGAAATGCATCTATACATTTTATGTATGATATAGTCCATTATTTCAAGTAACAAACACCACGGGCAAAACAATTAAGAGGACCTAGTGAGTACAAGTAGTTTGTTAGAAGGAAACTGAAAGAGTGAAAAGAATGTATGTTAAACGTTTTCACTTAATTTCTATTAAGTCAAAGAAGAGAAGACTTGAGTATATACTTGCTAGAAGAAAGAACACTCATGCTGGACCTAAATGGGAAGACAGGCCTATATTTATTGCTTATGGTAGAATTTGCCTCACTGTATGAATTTAAGTAGTGTTATTATTTTCCTCCTAACTCACCATTTCTACCCCCTTACCTATTACCCTAGAGCTCTTTTAAGAGTGGAGAAAGATATTTTATATTGGTTGGTATGTAATAAATTATTGAACATAGGTTTTATGCATGATCTCCATATATGCCAACACTGTGGTTCCCCTCACTAATGTTAACTAAATTGAATCATTTTAAGGATGGTTTTGGAGGCAGCAAAAGGCAGCTGGACCTGTTTTCATCATGAGTTGTGGTTTATTTATCTTGAAGACTCTATGTTGCTCTCTCTGTGTGAGTATTTATAGGTAACATATCTTTGGGGAAATGCTCAGGTTGAATTACAATTTTTATATATTCTGTGCTTTATAGAAAGCATTGAAAGTACTTCTGTTGCAGTTCATATAGCTTCTGGATAAGGATAAACTTTGTCTGTCCTAAAGTCTGTTCCTTCTTGTGGTTGTATAACACACAAGGGGTCAGGATTTTTGAACCCATGTTTAATTGTTTCTGTTTTCAGGAATGCTGCATACTGAGCATTTATCAAATATCTCAGTTGGCAATAAGGCTCACAGGTTGATTTTTCTGTATGTTTCTTTTTCCTCTCTTGAATCTGCCACTTATTTTACTCTCTAAACAGTTCAGTGGAAAATTTAAAAAATGTATCTGGATTATTTCAATGCAGAAGAGTAAGCAATTTCCAAGCAGAGTGAACTCAAGACACACTGGATATCTTTGTTCTGAGGACCATCCTCTGAGTCAAGGAATAAATATTTGATTGATGTGGATGGGGGATTCGACAAACTCTCTCCAAGCTCATTGCTAGAGAAGAAAAGGAGTTCAATATACTATTGCACTTACTTCCTAAGAACATTGGTTCAACACTCATTTATTATTAAAGATGCCCAGTTTATTAGTTTTGGTTTTGTTACTGACTAGCGAAATCTCTCGTTTTTCCTGTTCTGTGTTTCCCTTTCAAATAGATTACTTTTCTATTTGTTTGCCAACCACATCAGTGCATTTAGAGGAACTAACCATTCTTTGTTCACTTAATCTCTCTTCAGAGTCTTATTGCCAAACCTTATCATATTTTTGGGTGAGCTTCCCTCCTTTTGCACTATTTATCAACGTGGTGATACTAGACTCTTTTAATATCCCAATGCAGTTTTCTACTGCTTGTGAAAAAAGCAATATAATCCTCTCATTAAAGGGTGTTTTCTGTCTAATCATGGTGGCTTAGTGCTAACCTCTTTCCTTCTTCTTTGAGAAACCTGCTCTCCTTAGAAGCACGTGTGCCAAGTGCTCATTTCATAGGAGGACATATATTTGTACTAAAAGAAGCATATAGAGCTGCTTGCTTGTGATATCTCTTTTCTATAAATTTTAACCATTTGAAATTTCAATAAAAACTGGCAATCAGAAAAGATTCTTTGAATCGTGGTGGCTTCTTTTTTTTTTTTTTTTTTTTTTTTGGTTTTTCGAGGTAGGGTCTCACTCTAGCCCAGACTGACCTGGAATTCACTATGGAGTCTCAGGGTGGCCTCGAACTCACGGCGATCCTCCTACCTCTGCCTCCCGAGTGCTGGGATTAAAGGCGTGCGCCACCACGCCCGGCTCGTGGTGGCTTCTTAAGACGTATGCCTCAGAAAACCTCTGCATGTGGGGTTTCAGTGTCTGTGTTCCTAATTAAGCCCTGAGGATTTCATTTTGAGCCCTTATCCTTATGAATAAGCTTATTTTTTCCCCCTCTTATTTCTGAGCCTCCAACAGACTAGAAATAGCAAAGTAGAGGAGAAACAAAGACCACATGTGTTTTGAAATGGAGATGATAGAAATAATGAACACATTGGAAAATTTGCCCCATTTTATGATGCCTCTGATCATCAAAGATAAAAGCATTTTGTTGACCTTCTACATGCATTTTGCCAACAACCTAAATGATTTTTGGTGGTGAGGAATGTTTTCAGTTTAGATTCTAGGATTGTTTTTGAAAAATAAGGATAATGGAACACAGAAATATGAGTTATGTAGATAAATCTTTTTATTAAGGACACTTTATAATAAAAATATGATATACTATCATCTCGCAAAGACTGCAGATTAGTTATTAATTATACATAAAGTGCACCCGAGTACTTACCAGCTCATTATCTTTCTTAATTCAGTTCTAGAATTATATTAAACAAGCATTCTTAACTAATCCTCCCATAGGGTATTGGGGAGAGTGGTGGCAATTGAACTACTGACCTATGGGAATTATATTTGTTTGCTTTAAAACATTGTACTATACATAATATAAACATAGAGAGATGAATCCTATTATACGCCTGATATGATCTTGAAAATAAGAACACTGTAGTTCAATTATTTGAGTGACTTTACCCGTTTTTTTTTTCAAATGGCTTGAGCACAAGTGGGAATAATCTAAGACTTAATTTTTAAATATTTGTGTGTGTATCTGAGTGTGGCCATGCTCATATGCCATAGCTCATTTGTAGAGGCCAGAGGATAGTCTTGAGTGGCGGTCTTCCTCCTGCCTTGTGTGAAGCAAGGTCTGTAATTCACTGAGCTCTTCACTGGTCTAGCTAGCCCATCAGACAGGAGGGTGTCTCCTGACTCTGCCTCGCTTCTCACTGAATGACTCTGGAATTATAGACTGGCTTTGCACTGGTTTTAGGGATCCAAACTCAGGTCCTCACACTTGTATAGCAAGTGCTTTTACCCACTGAGCCATCACAGAGACTGTCTGCAGCAGTGTCATAAGGAGCACTTCCAAGTACATTGTCAATGAGGAAGGACAGGGGGTGAGGACCACTCGCTGTTCTCTGTTCTCTAGTTACACGAGTGTCAGAGTCTGGAGCCAACAATGTGTCAAAGATGATCCATGATGCCAAACATATGCCACTTGATAGCAGATTCATTTTCTGATAGACAGGCTTTTAAATGCTTTCATTAATTCCAAATTGTGATGAGTGGCACCAGCATGCACCTGTTGAAGTCCGTCCCGGTGACAGCACACTACAGTCTAGCCCTATCTAAGCCCCATCTTCCAAGGACACATCATCCTTTCTGCTGCCGCCCTCCCAGCTTCCACGGGCCCCAGATGCCCTGTCAAGCCTTGTGCTGATGCTTTAATAAATGCCGAAGCGCTAAGAGTCCTGATGGTTTGGCAAGATCAGTCTGCAGAGAAGGATGTGGAAAGGACCTTGATTAAGCGAGATGTGGTACCCAAGTGTAAATCTTTGTCTTCTGTTTGCAATGATTAGGACAGTTTTGAGAAGGGCGGTGCATGTTTTGTTTCTGCCAAACTAACAGAGAAAATAAAAGAGAATGGAATAAAGAACAGTACCTCTTTTTTTTCTTTTCAAATAACTTAACTTTGAGGTGTTACTTTCATTTTACATGAATATACCTGCCATGGCCTTCTATTCCCCCCCCCAAAAAAAAACACGGGTGGAAAAAACACATATACTGTGTATTTGCTTAATGTAATGGCAAAAGATAAGATGGTAGAAAATATATTCTCTTTACTAGTTCTTTGAAAACAAGATAGAAGAACCAATTGAGTGTGTGGAACAGTGTTTTTGATCATTAACAGTGGTGGATTAAAATGTGTGTTCTTTGTGGTACTGTGTGCTTTTTGATTTGCCAGGTTTTGAACCATCACAAATTGATAAGCTAACCACTCATTGCATACACCTGGGTAGCATGCTGCTTTCTTGGATTCAGCCCCTGGCTCAATTTGGTAGAAGACAAGCCAAGTTAGGATCACTTGTCAGCTCTGGGTAATGTGTGAATGCTGCCAGTGTGTGTTCAAAAATATATTTCCTGAAAATTCCCCAAACTTAAAAGATTTTTGTTTCTCCCTTATAACGTTGAGTTGAGTTCAAAGAAGTTGTCAATGTCTGTTTGATAACAGCAGTGTGGTCTTGTCGGGCATGGCTGCATTTTAATCACTTCATGGATATTAAGGTCTTTCGTTCCAGTCTATTCCTGCCTGTCTCTTCCTTCCAAAATTCCCCTTAATCTGGTGCTCCATAGGAGGAACTTGCCTCTAGGGAACAAGCAGAAATAAAAGATAACAGGAAAGCCCACACTATGCCATGTCTTGAAACATGAAAGGTCAGACCCTACATTTCCGTAAAAATAAATCTCTTTCCACAGAGTCAGTAAAACTGCTATCATTAAAAAAATAAATAAATAAAATCACTTTTATTTTCTTGTTTTCTTTCTCTCTAGAAAAAATATGCCAACATTTTCTGAATCCATGGCTGATTAACTGCTAACAGAATTTAGTTCAACCCTCCCAAGCCCAATTGCCAACACCTTTACAGGGATAACTGATAAGGTATCTAGCATTGCAATAAACACAATGGTGTTACGGCCCTTTTGAAGTGCTGGTTTATATTAGTATCATTATCATTATTACTTTTCTTCTCTTTCTTCATTTTGCATAAATTCAAAATCCTTCAAACTTTCAGCAGCATGTTATTAAAATATCTGTTTACAAAAAGAAAATTGCAAATGATTTTCTTTGGAGGAAGCAACCTCCAAGGAGTCTCTGAAGCCCATGCTTTTGTTGTTAATCTGAGAGACTTTGTTAGCTAACAGGTTCAGACCCTCAGTGGAATGGCGTGGAATAGTTTACATAAAGCTCTGTGAACGTCAGCCTAGCATGTCTCAGGAAGAAGGACCATCCTTGTGTATAAAGAGAAAAATATATAGGTCTTAACATCCACTACTTTTCCATATTTCTGAAGATCTAAAGCAAACTGTATGCACTCTCACCCTTCCGTTTGCTCAGTCAGGACAAGACTCCAGCAAATTCCCAAGTCGACCTGGCCCCCAGCAGAAATGGACATCTCATCTGCCTGACAAGACCGTTTTCAAATAGATGATGCTATATGCTCTGCTCTTCTATATGACGTAGATGTTCTACCTATTTTTTTTTTTTTTCTTTTAAACTTTAGAGAGATGTCGACTAAAAGTGGTTGGAGAAATAATCCTTTCAAAGTCATTCTGTGGTGTAATTTGGACATACTGTCACAGCCTTTTGTAGCTATGGGGTTTAATGTGTGCAAAGTGGGGAAGAAGCCAGACACTATGGGACATACTTGGTGTTTGTGTTTTAAGATTGTAGAAAGTAGGTCTTTGATATTTTTATGCCTTTGGAGTGATGGAACATACTGATTTCAGAGAGCAGCAAAGGTGAGGGAAGTTCCTGTCACATTTGTCTATGCTTGAACTTTCAGTCTGCATGGGTGCTTTCTGAGACTTGCAGTCATTTTTAAAAAATATTTTTATTTATTTATTTGAGAGCGACAGACAGAGAGAGAAACAGGCAGATATAGAGAGAGAATGGGTGCACCAGGGCCTCCAGCCACTGCAAACGAACTCCAGACGCGTGCACCCCCTTGTGCATCTGGCTAACGTGGGTCCTGGGGAATCAAGCCTCGAACCGGGGTCCTTAGGCTTCACAGGCAAGCACTTAACCACTAGGCCATCTCTCCAGCTTGTAGTCATTTTTTTTGACATATGCAGCAAGACTACCTAGTAAAAAATTATATTACATAATGACAGTAGTTGTAAACAAATAGCAAGCCTACTTTGGAGGAACAGGCTTAATATTAACTGGTCTGTAAGTCAGGAATGGAAACAAGAATGCTTCCCACATAACTTTGTGGTATTTTAGTGGCGCACGCCTTTAATCCCAGCACTCGGGAGGCAGAGGTAGAGAATCACCATGAGTTCGAGGCCACCCCGAGACTACATAGTGAATTCCAGGTCAGCCTGGGCTAGAGTGAAACCCTACCTCAAAAAAACAAAAATAAAATGTTGTATTCTTTGGAAACAAGAAATTCAATGTATTTATTTACTATGTTATACTCCTTAAATTTGGTGCAAATTCAAATGACAATCACATTGATGAGTTGTGAGGGTTATTATTTTGCAGATTATCATCCCCCTTCCAAATGCATATACAAAAGCAGTTTTATATTAGGCAGACCAATGAGTTTATCCATTTTCTAAATCTCTGTAACAAAAATGATGTCAGAAAAAATTATGTTGACAAGGTTATGTTTTACAAGTTTTTTTCATTAGTTTTTATTAAAGTTGAACCAATTCATGGACTTTTGAGTGCTTGACACTAGATATCTCTACTAATGAACTTTTCCTACAAATCATTTCATAACATTTAAAGTGGAACCATTCACTTGTTTGTTTACTTTCGCTTGTCCATACTGCAGTAGACTAACTCCTAACTAGACTCATAGTCATTACTCAGTGAGTTACCCCAAGGTTAAATAATCCTTGTCCTCTTAGTAGTTATCTCTTAGAAGTCAATTCTCTGGTTGCTAAGAACTTTGGGAATTTTCTGATTTATATAAACTAAATAAACACTAACTCTAAAACTTCCTTTTATCAAAATTATCTCTCCCCCCAAAAAAAGTCAGGGTCCTTGCAATTTCCTCTTAATATCTGGACCTGTGTGTTCAGAATCTGAAGCCAAACACTTTTCAGCAAAAAGTGGTTCATCACTTTCATTTCCATCAAAGAAATGCACAAACAGATGAAAATGATGGATAATTTATAGATAATAATGTTGTTTATAATTGATTCAGAGTTATTCCTGAAAAGTCATGATATTTTAATTTGAATCCTAAACTAATCTTAATCACAGTGAGCAAATGATTAGCACATCAGTTATGGGAACTGATTTCCTAAATGAGTGGGAAAAGCAGTGTGTGTTAGAATAAGTAACACATGCCAGGTTTGTTCCACAGAGGTGAATCTTTATTCTATGAGATTACATTCTGATATTTAATTTGTCAACTGTCTAGTGGATACTTTAATCTTTCCCAGGAATGTGTAAATCTGCTGATTCTATAACCAGGAGAAGATGACAGTTGTACTTTCTGCTGTAGTAGGTCCAAGAGAGATCTCTGAAGAATGCTAGGTTGTGTTTCTTCTCAACATTACCATACTTATAGCTGTTTCTGCTCACTTGTCTGAGGAAGAACTCTTACCGCGGCCACACTAACACTGCTGTCAGATCGCTGGGTGATGTGCAATTACTTGATGATCTTAATGTGTTGTATTCATCTGTAGGATGATGAGTAAGCTACAAGAACAATAGAGGAAAGTGTGGCTTACAAAAATGAGAAGAAAAAGTGGCAGAGTCTTCCATCCCTAGAGACTTGTACACCACAACTTGCTTCCTGTGTCTGCTTTTCAGGAAAGTGTCTGCCTTTTCACAAAGACTGCTTTGACAGAAAGCCTTTTCAAAGGTTAATTATCTTTTGAAAAAAATCACTACCATATTGCTTGTTATCCTTTATTTTCATCTTAAAACTCTTTCCCTTAATTATCTGACTGGGTAGTTTGGGGATTGGTTTTGATTTGCCTTATAGGTTAAAATATTTTTCAAATCTGCATCTTATCTGGCTAATCATATTTATTCTGAAGAGGATAGATTAAATCCACTTAACTGTCCACTTTATTAAATTTTTGTTATAATTTATGTTACTTTAATAGAATCAGTACAGGAGGAAATTAAATTGCTTAAAAAATGTAGGAGTCTGTGGCTTCCATAGTCTCCTTTGCAAAGTTTGAAATCATTTAGCATTCTAAGAAGACGAGTATTATAAACCTTTCTTGATAAAAAACAAATGCCCAAATAGCATTTACTTCCATTAATTTTTACAGTAGTATTTTTAAAAGCACAGGATTTTCTGGTTAGGGATTTTTAGTTTCCTTCTAATGTTATAGAATAATTTTCATAATCATTCAAAGAAAACAACAAACTTCTTCCAAAAATTTGACATCAATTGCATGAGGGTAAGGAAACTATTGTCCTGTATTTATTCCTGGGAAGAAATAAAATAGAGTTTGTAGTAGTTGTCAATTCAATAAATCAGTGGATACAATTAATTTGGACCATTTGAGCATAGAAACAACTTTCCATTTTAATTTTTAATTATTCAAAAGATTTATCTCTTCTTTTCATTTCAGCTTTTGGAGCCATCATATTTAGAAGTATGTCTATGAAAGTCACATAGATTTGAGGAGATTTGAAGCATTGTCATGGGGAAGGAATTACTGCAGAAATTGCATTATTGTAATCTGTTGTGTCTAGTCTGGAAACTAAATCAATGAAAACCTGAACTAATTTGTACTACCCTAGGAATCACATGATTGAGACTATCTGGTGTCATTGTTTGTGATTTTAAGTTTGAACTTTGAAATAGTAAAGTTATATATGATGTCTGTGCTCAGGTGTTTGATAAGTAGTGTTAGCCACCCACTAACTGTTTCAGCTTCCATTTATGACTGAGCACTTAGAAGATGCTTCCATGGAAGAAACAGCAACCAAGGTGCTGTGTGTGATGGTGGCGAGGGTGTGCAGAACAGACAAGATATTGTAAAACAAGTATACTGAAGGATAAATGATATTTATAAAATGGCATGAAGACAATTATCAAATGACAAATTAACAGAATCAAATACACATATATACAAAATGTAAATAAATTGACATGGGGTAGAATTGGGTAAGATCTTCCTCTTAATATTTAAAAATGACTTAAAAATAGAAAATGATGGGTTCAGTATGTCATTTTCTTTTTTTTTTTTGTTTTCGAGGTAGGATCTCACTCTAGCCCAGGCTGACCTGGAATTCACTCTGTAGTCTCAGGGTGGCCTTGAACTCACAGCAATCCTTCTACCTCTGCCTCCCGAGTGCTGAGATTAAAGGCGTGCGCCACCACACCCGGCTGTATGTCATTTTCATACCTGTCATGAGACTTTGTTCTCATTCTTTCCTGTCCCTCATTGCCTCCCTATATGCGTCCATTGGCCCCTCTGACTCCTTCCCTGTCTTCTCCCAGTTAGTTTCATGTTCTGCTTTCTTATGACATGTGTTCCATTACCCTTTCTATTTCCTATCTCCTTTAAGATCTCACCCACCCACCTACCCACACACATCCACCTACCCCACACATATATGCACCCACCTATTCCCCATATACAAGTATATATACATATATATGGATATATTTATATGTACTTATCTAAATCTGGATCCCTTAACACTTTAAACCTGAAGCCTGAGTTCTGACTTTGAAAACAAAACTGTCTACTTGATGCTCACACAGAGCACTGTGTTCTCTGTTCAGCTATTGGACTGTCGTTAGCACTGGTGCATGAAGCAGAAAGAAAACAGCTTGATTTCCATAAGTTAGGCAAACTCTGGAGAACTGGGAATGGCAGGGAGGCAATTGGCTCACAAAATAAACTGACCGAACCGGAAGCCAAAATTAAATAGAGTGTATAAGGGCACCCCAGGGATTGGCTTAACAATGTACTAGTTATGAACCAACTATTGTCATTATTACCACCGCTAATGAAGAAACCATAGGCGAAGGCAAGCAACGCCTCTCTCTGATTACCTGGGGGCTTCTGGTTTAACTAGCTAAGGCACTCAATGATCCTTTAAAAACTGAATTTCCTCAAATGCCTTTCTGCTATTAGTGAGGATACCATTAGACATGGTTTAGCTTTTGAAAGTATGAAAGCAGTTTGGCTAATGATGGCTGAAACTGCTGGATAAAGCTCTATATTCTTAGACACTCCCTGATTCTTTTGTGACTTGATATTGGTTTTAGTTTCTAATATACTGTTTAAAAATGACCCAGACAAATTCGTGATGACAATTATTGCGTAGAATTTAAGTCTGTTGACCCAGAAAAGTCTTTTTAACTGTTTCTACTGCTGGATGTTTGAGAAAAATTATTTCTCTCTTGATGGCTCTTACACTGCCATCAAAGTCAGTCCACATAGGGCATGGAGACGCCATGAAAGATGCGTGCACGGTGATCATCTGATATCAAGGCTTGGCACTGGGTATCAATAAAAGCTAATTGTTAGAATGTCAATGAAAAGTAATTCAGTCTAGCTGTCCTCAGATACAAATAAGTTCATGGCACTGGCTTCTTTGATTCAATTTCTATGTGTGTGGTAGCTTGAACTAGGTGTGTTCTGAATGCTAAGTCCCCAGTTGGTGGCAATGTGGGAATTGGAGCCCCCTAGAAAAGATGTGTTGTTGGTGGGGGGCTTATGGGTGTTATAGCCAGCTTACCCTTGCCAGCATTTGGAACAGTTTCCTGCTGCTGTTGTCCACCTCATGTTGGTCGGGAGCTGCCTCTGATCATGCCATGTTTTCACTGCCATCATGAGGCTTTTCAGCAACAGTAAGCTGACTACAACAGTGAAATTGGTACAAGTTGAGTGGGGTTATACGTGCAGTGTGGCTTTTGGCTTTTGGAACTTATTTGTGGAAGTAAAGGTGGAAGGATTTGAAACTTTGTTCTATGAAATGCCTTGCAGTGCTGAAGGCTGAATTTCATGGACCATTCTGGTCAGAGTTGAAAGACCTGAATGCAGTAAGAACTATGGACTGTGAGGTTTAGCATTTACCTCTTATTGGTTGCTTTATTTCACTTAGTCTTTATTCATAGGAGCAGAATGATACAATAGTTAGTGAAACAGGTGAGCAATGTGAAATGACATGGCTTGAAGTTACTTCTATAGGCCTACAATGTTGACTTTAGACTACATGATGACTTTTTGTTGAATTTGTAATATATATATATATATATGATATATACACATATCCTGTATATATATATGTATCATATATATATGATATATGTCATATATGTATAGAATATACATGGCAGCAAGCACTACTGCAAATAAGCATAGATGTATAATAACAACAATAGTCGTACAAGTAGTAATAAGTTTCCATTGATTATTTATGAATATAACATTATGTCTTATTTATGAATGTAGTGCTATGTCTTATAGATGAATGAAGTCAACCACAGGAGAAGAAATCAGTTGCCCATATCAAGCAGCTAATAAGCAAATATACTTGCATCCCAAACTTGCTATGTGACTTTTGTTCATGATGTTGTCCTCTCTGCCAGCCAGGCCACATAGCTTTTCTCTAAAGTTAGTCCCTCAAAAATATCATGTATGAAGTTTTGAAATCAATTTACTTAAGGCAACTTAGTCCTGCAAACAGCTCCCATTTTCGATGCAAAGCAGCTGTCTTTTTTTTATCCGGAATAACCAATTAAAACAGGTCATTCTGATCTATAAAGATGTAGAGGATCTGAATTCTGATGCTTTAGAGATTAATTCTCTGGATTTGCTGTCATGATCATCAAACTGCTTATGCTAATATTTCTTAGACTTGAACTTTGAAAAATCAATGCACCTCCCCCACCTCCTTTAGTTTCCCATTGTAAACTTGATAAGATGGAATTTAGGTCAAATCTCTCATATTCAAGCAGACTTTTTCTATGTGGAATAAGGAAGTATATTAAGAAGGAAAGAGAAATACCTTAATTCATCTGTCTTGATCTCCGGTTGCAGGAACTTGTGTTACCTTAGATGAAAACGCATAAATATAGATAATAAATGGAAATTGCCCCTTGACTTGAAGTTCAACTTAGAGTGCTCTGATGAGGTCTGCATGCAGTTAAGAGTTCAACCCCACTTCTCCAGAATGATAAATCAAGTATTTATTACTTTTTAAAAATTCTGTCCTGCTTTATTCTGTCGTTTTCAGTTTTTTCCTCCTTTACTCTTTCTCTCAGTAACAGATACTCAAGGGATCATATGTGACTTAAATTAAAAGAAATTTACATTCTAGTAAAGCAAAGCAGGGAAAAGCCTTGTTTCTTTTTCTTTAGATATTGTGCCCAGATTCAACATTTTGATTTCCCTGAATGAGGAACAATGTTATCTGCTAAAGAATAATATTAACATAAAAACACAATAGGACTTGTCACAAAATGCATGGCAAATATTATAGTGTGTAGGCCAAAGCTTTAATTAACATATTTGTTAAATGCCAATTCTGAGAATAGACACTATCCACAAAGAAAAGACTTTCCCCAGCATAGATAATGTAGATAGCTTTCCTTCCTTGAAAGAGATTTTGACAGTTGTACTATTGAGCTCTGTAATTCTGCCGGGAACCAACTCCCATCCTTCTGCCACCCAGGCTTTCAAAACTCACAGCAGAGAAAGTCAGTAAAGCTTTTACTGCTCTACAATTTATTCCAAGACAGGAGCTGTAAATGGTTGTATATACAGACTTGGAAATTTGCATACTGAATACCTCCTCTCAGTTTTCTTGTGTCAACCTCTGTCCCTGTCATTTAATTTGCATTTGTTCACCAATCAAGTTTGTTTCCTGATGCCTCACTTACATGAATGGGTAGGAGAGTAATTATAGCGAGTGACTTAGTTTTTATGAATGAAGGCACAATTCACCGTGATGTGTGTGGGTATCACCTTCCTTTCTGTTAACATTCAGACCTGTCATCCTGCATGCTTGCTGTTGAAAGAGGCTCCAGAAGCCAAGGATGCCGCTTACAAATCACACCACTTTATACTGCTCTGGGGTGCTCTGGGGGGATTTTCTGGAGGCTGAACAAAAAGAAGTCTTAATCAGAAGTCTGGGATTCACAAGCCGGATTCCTTATTGCACATAAAGAACAAAGAATTTGGGACTGACAGGTAAAATGAAGGAAAAAAGGTTAAATGGGGAAAATTGCATTTTATTTTTGGAGGTTTAATTTTATCACAAGCATTTGCTACAGGCTTCTGTCTTATCAAACCATGGCTGAATCTTTTGAGCCCAGAGGAAAAAAATTTACTAAGAATATCTTTGTGGACCTTTGGAACAGCAAGGGATGTTGGATATGGTTTTGGGGATATGTTGTAGAATAGATTCTTGATCTATTTGAGGTTGCTCAACTGGGAACTTATTTTGACTCCCAAGATCTTTCCTTTGCAATATCTTCCTTGGTTATTTTACTTTCTCATTTCTGTAAGCCAGTGTTTCTCAGCTGGGAGTGATTTTATCACCAGGAGACATTTGGCAATGTCCCAACTGAGAGGGTTGCCACTGGCACAAGAATATAGAGGCCACGGGGGTACTGCTAAGTGGTCTATATTTTTTAGGACCATCTCTCACAAAGAAGAAAGATCTGACCCAAGGTATTAGTAGTGGTGTGCCTGAGAAATTTGTCCAATATTTATAGATGCCTTCCCCTTCCCCCCATGGTACTGAGATTATATACTGTATACTTTGAAGTTGATGATAAGTGATATAGAGAGATTTAAATTTGGAAAAGGGAAGCATAGAGCAGGTGTTACTTTTTTTACTTAAAGATCCATCACAGATTGTTCTGTACAGTTAGAAAAGTACAGATGTGCCAAACTTGGAAGGCAGAATTTCAGGGCCAGCCTGGATGCCATGAGACAGACATAAATGGAGAGAGAGACAGAGAGAGAGAGAGAGAGAGAGAGAGAGACAGAGACAGAGACAGAGACAGAGAGAAAGAAAGGATTATAAAAACACTCTTAGACATAAAAGCCACAGATTATTTCAAAAAACTCAAAAGCAAGTGCTGAATCCTGTGTGGCAGGTTGTATAGTCACTCAAGGGACAGTTTTTAAAGGCAGCCATTGTAACTCATGTGTGGGGAATAAGAATTGTAATCTGATCAATAGATTTGTAAGAGTAAATATTATATCCTACACATATTAGCATATTTTCTGCTCATGTTTAGGATCTCTTATAACCCCCTGTCAATATGATCAGAACTCTTTTGGCCCCATTTCCTCCCCAAAGTCATCTATTTCCTAAGTTAATAGCACTGTGATTTTAAATTTACATTATTTTTAATTTGGGTAACATTAAAAACTTGAGTCTTTTGCTACATAGATGTTTTAGAAATTTTTGCATGATTTTGGTAGGATTAACTTTTTTGAATGATGATTTGGCTAGATATAAAACCTATACTTAGAAGATTGACAATATAAATTCAGTGTTATCTTGTAGATGAGAAATCTAATTAAAGTTGCCAGATTTAGCAAATAATTATATAGGGTGCTCAGCTAAATTTGAATATCAGTGAAACAATGAATATTTTTTAAAGGATAAGTTTTTAATGAATAGCATATAATTTGAATATGCTTGTAATATAAAACAGTATCAATTGTCTGATGTTTATGTTAACTGGACATCTTTTAAAAATTGTTTTTATTATTATTAGATATGGACACATTTTCTTGTAAACATCACATGTTGGTACCATCCTTTCCCTCCTTCCTTCCCCTTTTCTAAAGGGGACTTCCTCAGGGATGCAGGTCAACCCCATGGGAATTGTGGGTCATGCATTATGGGGGAACGCAATGTCTCTGTGCAAAATGTCCCAACTTGTGGCTCTAACAATCTTTCTGCCTCCTCTTCCACAAAATTCCCTGAGCCATGCTGGGAGCATTTTAAGTCTACTTCAGTGATAGGCACATAGGAGCTTCTGGATCTCTGGTTTGGAGGTGTTGAGTGTTCTCAGTATCTTTCTCCATAAACCTTGTGCTGATATCAGGTTCACTAAGAAAACAGGACTCTTGCTTATTTCCCCAATTCCTCTTTGGTTTCAGCTGGTGCTCAGGTGGAGTGCACTGGGTTGTTTATCTCCTCAGGTCCAGCTCCTGTCTGAAAAAGAGAAGCAGATTCTCCAATGGAGAATGAAGTCAGCACAGGTTAAATAGGATAACCCTTATCAGTTTAGAGGGAATTAAAAGGGCTTAGATACTCTTATAGTCTAAGGTTAGTGGGAGCTTGACAATGGAAAGCAGAATCATTATCTGGATATGATTCTAACTTGTTTCCCAGTTCCAGATATGGTTTCATGTCCACTGAGTGCGATCTGTTAGCCAATCCAAGAGCAGTTGGTTACCCACTATGGTGGTGTGTCACTATTGTACTTGTGTGAGCCTCATGTCAAGTTTTTTGTTTCTGAGTCACTTAGACTTTGAGTTGCCTGGACAGATGTTGGCCACTTTTCCCTGGTAGCTGACGCAGCACCTTCCAGCACTAGATGGGCTAATTTTCTAGGTGCTGGCTCTCCTTTAGATTCCAGCCTGGTCTTTCCATGGCCAATGCCAACAGCCTTTTGTGTCTTCAGCAGTAGGGACTTACCATTAACCTCCGGTGAGTAATCAAGTGCTCTGACTTAAGTCTGTCTTGTTTGTTTTGGGAGCTCTAGTAGGTCTCTCTGATCAACAGCTCATTGTGGATGTAAAACACATCCTGGAAGAGGGAATTACAGGCCAGTTCCAAGGGAAAAGAGAAAAGTAAAATCCAGAGAAGAAAGAGAAACAAGAAATTTGAGGCTAGTTTTGCCTCTCCAGGGTCCTTTAATTCAGGTGCTCCCTCTAAGGTCCTCTTGAAGGTTCCATCTTTTAGTCTGATTTCAATTTGTGTTCATTTTTGTTTTCCCCCACCCTTTTCCTTCCCCCAAGTCCTACCCTCCTTATTGTCCAAGCCTCAAGATGTTATTCAGTTATGTAAGCAATTTGGAATGATCCAGGTTAGGAACTTCAGTTGAGTGAGATCATACACTGGTTGTCTTTCTGTGATTGTGTGATTTCACTTAGAATGATCTGTGCCAAGTTCTAGCATTTTTCTACAAATTTCAATGTGCCATTTTTTCTTAATGATGAGTATAATTCTATCGTTAAGATATACCACATCTTGAATATCTATTCATCCAATGATGGGCACCTGGGTTGATTACCGTTTTTAGCTATTATGAATTGAGCAGCTATAAACATGGTTGAGCAAATAGTTCTGAACTGAGATGTGGAGCTTTTAAAGTAAATGCCCAGTAAGGGAATAACAGGGTCTGTTGGTAACTGTATAGTCATCCTTTTCAGGAGTCTCCATATTAATTTCCACAGTGGTTGTACCAGCTTACATTCCCATCAACAGTGAAAGAGGGTTCCTATTTCTCCACAGCCTTGCCAACATTAGTTTTCATTTGATTTTTTAAAAAATATTTTACTTTATTTATTTGAGAGAGAGAGATAGAGGCAGAGAGAGTGAGAGGAAGAGAGAGGGAATGTATGTACCAGAACATCCAGCCACTGCAAATGAACTCCAGACGAATGCGCCTGGCTTATGTGGGTGCTGGGAAATCAAACCTGGGTCCTTTGGCCTTGCAGGCAAGAGCCTTAACTGCTAAGCCCTCTCACCAGCCCTCATTTGATTTTTTTAAATTTTTTCTATCCTTACTGGGGTAAAGTAGAATCTCATAGTTGTTTTTATTTGCATTTCCATAATGGTTAGGGATGTTGAACATTTTCTTAAGTATGTGTTAGCTATTTGTAATTCTTCCTCTGAGAACTCCCTATTTAGTTTCTGTGCCCCACTTTTGGAGTGGGTTGTTTGATTTTTTTGTTGTTTAGTTTTTTGACTTCCTTATTGATTCTAGATATTAGGCTTCTCTCGACTGTTATAGCCGGCAAAGACTTTCTCCCATTCAGTGGATAATCTATTAGCTTTGTTTATGGATTGTTTATCCATGCAGAAGCTTTTTAGCTTCATGAGATCCCTTGGTTGGGTGCCTGTTTAATTACCTTGGCTACTGGGGTTTTGTTTAGGAAGTCTTTTCTGAGTCACACAGTTTGGAGATTGCTTCCTAATTTTTCTTCCAGTAGGTGAATAATTTCAGGTCTTATATTAAGGTATTTAGTCCATTTGAACTTGATTTTTGTGTATGGCAAAATGAGTGGGTCTAATTTCATTTTTCTACATAATGTCATCCTGTTTGTCCAACACTATTTGTTGAAGATGCTGTCGTTTCTCCAGTCTACATTGTTGGCACCTTTGTCAAAGATCAAGCAGCTGTACTTGCTTTCCCTAAGGTCTGGGTCTTCAATTCTGTTCTATTGGTCTATGTTTCTGTTTTTATTCCAGTACCATGCTGCTTTTGTGACGATAGCTTTGTAATATAGCTTTAGATTATGTATGGTGATACCACCAGAGGTGTTTCTTTTGCTGAGGATATGTTTGGATATCTGAGGCCTTCTGCCATTCAATATGAATTTTGAGATCATTTTTTCAGTCTCAGTGATGAATGATGCTGGTCTTTTTATTGGTATTGAATTAAATCTGTATGTTGCTTTTTGTAGAATTGCCATTTTCACATTATTAATTCTACCTATCCAGGAGCATGGAGGTCTTTCCATTTTCTCAATTCCTCCTCTATTTCTTACTTGAGTGTTTTTATGTTTTCATTATATAGGTCTTTCACATTATTTCTTAGAGTTATTCCAAGGTATTTAATTGTTTTTTGCTACTGAAAATGAGACAGCCTCACTGATTTCTTTCTCTTTATTTTTGTCCTTTGCATGTAGAAAAGCTACTGATTTTTGTGCATTGATTTTGTATCCTGCCACTTTGCTGAAGGAATTTATCATCTTTAGAAGTTTTGAGATGGAGACTTTTGGGTAACTTATATAGAGGATCATATCCTCTGCAAATAGAACTAACTTTACTTCTTCCTTTCCAATTTGAATCCCTTTTATTTCTTTCTCATGTCTTATTGCTTGGGCTAGTACTTCTAGTATGATGTTGAAGAGCAGTGGTGAGAGTGGGCACCCCTGTCTTGTTCCCAATCTCAGTGGGAACTCATTGAGTTTCTCCCCATTAAGTATTATTTGGGCTTTAGGAGCATTATATACAGCCTTTATTGTGTTGAGACATAAACACTCCATCCAAATTCTTTACTGTGTTTTGATCATGAATAGGTGCTGTATTTTGTCAAAGGCCTTCTCTGCATAAATTGAGATGATCATCTGGTTCTTATGGTTAAGTTTATTTATGTGGTGTATTACATTGATTGATTTCCATGTGTTATACCATCCCTGCATCCCTGGGATGAAGCCTACTTGATCAAGTTGGATAATGCTTTAGATGTGTTGTTGAATTTGGTTTGCAAGGATTTTGTTCAGGATCTTTGCATCTAAGTTCATTAGGGATATAGGCCTATAATTTTTTTCCTTGTTGATTCTCTGTCCGGTTTTGGTATTAGGGTAATGCTAGTTTCATAAAATGAGTTGAGGAGGATTCCCTGGTCTCTGATTATGTGGAATAGTTTGAGAAAAAGTGCTTTCAATTCTTCTATGAAGGTTTGATAGAATTCAGCTGAGAAGCCATCCGATCCCAGACTTTTCTTTTTGGGAAGATTTTTGATTACCTTTTCAGTCTCTATGGACATGATAGGTTTGTTTAGGAAATTAATCTGCTCTGAGTTTAGTTTAGGTAGGTGGTATGTGTTTAAGAACTCATCCATTTCTTCTAGATTATTTCATTTTTTGTAGTAAAGGTTTTGGAAATATACCTCAATGATTCTTCCAATTTCATTGATGTCTGTTATGATCTCTCTTTTTCATTTCTGATTTTGCTAATTTGAGACTTCTCTTGTTTTTGCTTGATCAGTTTGAACAGGGGTTTGTCAATCTTCTTTATTTTTTCAAAGAACTAGCTCTTTGTTTCATCAATTTTTAAAAAATTGTTTTCTTAGTTTCCAATTCATTAATTTGTGCCCTAGTCTTGATTATTTCTTTCTGTCTGGAGCTCGTTGCGTTGGATTCTTGTTTTTCCAGCTTCTTTACATGGACAGTCAGGTTACTGATTTGCGATCTCTCTGTCATTGTCATGAAGACATTGAGGGCTATGAATTTCCCCCTTAAGACTGCCTTCATTGAGTCCCATAAGTTTTGGTTGGTTTTGTTTTTATTATCATTCAATTCTAGGAATTTTACTATTTCTTTTTGACTTCTTCCACTACCCATTCATTGTTTAAAAGAGTGTAGGTTAGTCTCCAGAAGCTGGTGGAATTCTTGATGTGTCTCTTGTAAATTTCAGGCTTTAAAGCATTGTGATCTTATATGATGCAGGAAGTTACCTCAATTTTCCTGACTTTATGAAGGCATACTTTATGACCTAATATATGGCTAATTTTGGAGAAGGTTCCATTGGCTTTGAGAAGAATGTGTATTCTGTAGAGTTGTTGTGGAAATTTCTGTAGATACCTGTTAGGTCTAGTTGATTTATGATGTTGTTGCGCTCTATTATTTCCCTATTGAGTTTCTGCTTGGATTATCGGTCTATTCATGATAGTGGAGTATTGCAGTCTCCAACTATGATGGTGTTGGTGTTTATTTTGTTTTATTGTCGAGTAGATTTTGTTTTATAAACTGTGGTGCCCCTTTGTTTGGAACATATATGTTTATGATTGTGATGTGCTCATATTGGATCATTCCCTTGACTAGTAAGAAGTGGCCTTCTTTGTCATTTTTGATTACTTTTGGGTATGAAGTCTATTTTATCAGATAGTAATATAGCAACACCCACTTGCTTTTTATTTCCATTTGCTTGCAATATCATTTTCCAACCTTTCACCCTGTTGAGGTGACTATCTTTAGTGGTGAGGTGGGTTTCTTGAAGATAGCAGATGGAAGGGTCCAGTTTTTTTTATCCATCCTGAAAACCTGTGTCTTTAGTTATTTATTTATTTACTTGAGAGTGACAGACAGAGAGAGAAAGAGGCAGTGAAAGAGAGAATGGGCGCACCAGGGCCTCCAGCCACTGCAAACAAACTACAGATGTGTGTGCCCCCTTGTGCATCTGGCTAACGTGGGTCCTGGGGAATCAAGCCTCAAACCGGGGTCCTTAGGCTTCTCAGGTAAGCATTTAACCACTAAGCCATCTCTCCAGCCCCTAACCTGTGTCTTTTGATGGGTGAGTTAAGACCATTAATATTTAAGGTTATTACTGTGAGGTTTGAATTAATCTCTGCCATTTTTATGGTGTTTGGTGCTTTCTTGTGTTATGTCCTGTTTTGAGCTTGGTTTATTTTTGTTGTTGTGATCTTCTTCTTGTTGGCTCTTGAAATTGGTTGTTTGACTGTTCTGTGTTGAGCATTCCCTCAAGTTTTCTCTGTAGGTTTGACTTTGTGTTCATGTAATCATAGAGTTGACTTTTTCCATGGAGAGTTTTTCTTTCACCATCCATTATGAGGGACACTTTTGCTGGGTAAAGTAGCCTGGGTTGGAATGCATAGTTTTTCAGACCTTGAAGTGTTTAATTCCAGGCCCTTCTGGCCTTAAAGAGTTTCCACTGAGAAATCAGACATAATTATGATGGAATTGCCTTTGTGTGTGTGAATTGCTTCTGTCTTGCTGCTTTTAACACTCTTTGTTTTTGTTGTTAAGAGTTTTAACTGTGATGTGTCCTGGAGAGTTTCTTCTTTGGTCATATCTGCTTGATGTTCTGTGGACTTCTTGTATCTGGATGGGCCTCTCTTTTGCAAGGTTCGGAAAATTTTCTTGAATAGTTTTGTTGTGTATGCTCTCTATGCCTCTGGTCTGGATTTCCTCTCCTTCTGCTATACCCATGATCCAAATGTTTGGTACTTTTAGGGTGTCCCACAGTTCCTGTCACATTCTACTCACTTGATCTTTTTCTTCATTTGATTTTTGAACTTAGCAAAGTTTTTGGCCTCTTGATCAATTTCTTCTGTCTTATCTTCCATGTCATTTCATTGATACAATTGTTGGTTCTTTGATAGTTTCTTCAAGTGCAGTGATTTTTAAATTTTGTTTGTTTATTTATTTGTTTGAGAGTGAGACACACACACACACACACACACACACACACACACACACACACAGAGAGAGAGAGAGAGAGAGAGAGAGAGAGAGAGAGAGAGAGAGAGAATGGGTACACCAGAGCCTCCAGCCACTGCAAACAAACTCCAGACACATATGCCACCTTGAGCATCTGGCTTATGTGGGTGGGTCCTGGGGAATCAAGCCGTGAACCCAAATCCTTAGGCTTCACAAGCAAGTGCTTAACCACTAAGCCATCTCTCCAGCCCCCCAGTGATTTTTTTTTTTTAATCAGGGTCTCATTGGTTGTTGCGTTTTTCATTTTGGGAATGAATTTCTGTTGATTTCTCTATGATTTCATTGGAGGCTTCTATAGTAGTACTAGGCATCCTCGGTGGAGATCTCTCTGTTTTCTGACTTTTGTTAACCTTTTTGCATTGTTGTCTATCCATATTAGGAAGACTCTTTATTTTATTGAGGAGGAAGCAAGTCTTTGTCCTTTGGCCTGTTCACAGTCTAACTCAGGTGAACAGGTATTTTGATGTTTTGTGGCCAGTCAGGATACCAGAGCAAAAGGCCTGATTCCGCAGCTCACACACGGACCAGGCCACCCAAGCAAGGCACAATGGGACCTGCCAGCACCCAGGGCACTGGGAGGAGCAAGCAAGCAGGATATCTGGCCTACTTTGTGATGAGGCCCTCCAGGACACAGACCAGTATAGGCATCCCAGACTGGGGAGGTGGGAGGAACCCCGAGATACAGGGGTCCGGCCTACTCAGTCTAGGCCGCTGCACCTGCCCACACACTCTCTGCGCAAAGATCCCAGTCCAGGGGAGCTGGGTGGAGCCTGTAAATTTGTCCTGCCTACTCACTCCAGGCTGTTGCCCCTGCCCCTATACTGTCTGTGCAAGGCTAACTGGACATCTTATACTTTACTGTGCATTCTTAAATCTAGAGCCCTATGATTATTCTCTTTATGCTTCTCTTGAAGTTTTAAAGTAATATTTGTCTAAAGATTGTAAGAAAATGTATGTTCTTGGGAATCTAAAATGTCACCACAATGTGTCTGGTTGTGAGCATTTACTTAGTCCTTTCTATTAAGTTAATTTGTCCTTTTAAACTTAATTCTTTCATTTGTCTTTATTACTGGGATTCAAACACCCCTTGGTCTGTTGGTCTGTCATTTTGCTACCCTGAATGACCCCTACATGCCTCAGTTTTTTCTAGGTCACCTGTTAGACATATGGAACTTTCTAATGTAACTTTTATGACCTGTAATTGTTCTTTCCTATATGCAATATCCATATTTGTTTGGGGAGATTTCAGGAATAATTTACTGGCTTAATGCTGTCAGGCATCAAGTTAGTATTTACTTAAGCACATTCTGCTATTTACCTCCTTGCTTGCTAGGAATGGGGACTTCCCCATTCCTCTTGCAAGGTGTCACCTGGAAGCATCATGACTTCTTCGTCCTTGGCATTTGAACTCCTGCTTTGGATTGTTTGCTGCAGCTTAACTGCTCAATGCATAAACTAATCAACATGGGGCAAGAATGGTATGCCTCTGGACGCATTCTAACTCATTTGTTGTACCCATTGTCTCTGGCTTTCGAAGCTCCTGTACATTTTTTTTAGATTTATTATTACTATTAGCAAGATATTTTCATATGGCTATATCATGTGTTGATACCTGCTTTTCCCTCATCCATATCCCTACTCTGCTGGGGATACTCCTCAGTGGTGTTGCTGGTATTCTCCACTGGGTTGTAGATAATGTTGTAGGGGCAGCAGTCAGTTATTTTGGGGTGGGGAGGGAATGCCTCTTGGCATGATGTCTCAACCTGTGCTTTCTGCTCCCTCTTCCCCATATATCCTGAGCCCCTGTACTTTTGATAGCTATGGAATCAAGTGTGTCCCCTCAGATTTGTGTTTCCACTAGCATTCGTATGTTGAATCTCTACCCCTAGTATGAAAGTATCAGGATATGGAAACATCGGGAGAAATTTCGTTTAAATAGATTCAGAGGTGCGAGCGTTCTTCTGATTAGAGTTAGTGTACATGCAAAAGTCATGAGCATGCTTCCTTTCTTTCTGTGGTCCATGTCATATGAGGACACAATGAGATAGTTACTGTCTCCAACCCGGAAGGTATGGTCATCGTTAGAACTCAGCTGTGCTTTCACCTGAATCTATTACTGCTAACTGCTGGAGCTGTGAGAATTAAATTTTGTTGTTGTTTATTTGTTTGTAAGAAACTGAGTAGGTGGTATTTTGTTCTAGCAGCTGGGAGTCTTTTATGAGCCTTTTATTAATAGAGAAACCAGACCTGCTAAAAGTTTGCTCTTGGACTTCGAGCTCCCAGGACTGTGAGAAAATAGACATCAACCTTCCAAGAGTAGTCTTGTTTATCTCCCTTTGGTTTTACACATCTGGTCCAATACTGCTACTTATTTCCTTCTTATTTGGTCCTATTTTGTTAACATAGCTTATCTTTATATTATTTCAGGCAAGGGACACACAGCCAAAAGTGATCAGTGATAAAAATTTTTTCATCATCATTTTGAAAATATATTTTTATTTATTTACTTGAGAGAGAGAAAGAGGCAGAGAGAGAGAGAGAGAGAGAGAGAGAGAGCGAGCATGCCAGGGCCTCCAGCCACTGAAAACAAACTCCAGATGCTTGTGACCCCTTGTGCATCTGGCTTATGTGGGTCCTGGAGAGTCAAACCAGGATCCTTTGGCTTTGCAGGCAAATGCCTTAACCACTAAGCCATCTCCCCAGCCTCATGAATCATCTTTTAATACTGAAAGTTATGTCCAACAGGCCCTCATAAAATTCTTCAATGGCATTAGTTTGAGGAAAGAGGACAACTGCTCTTTTCTAATTTCGTTCTCTAACACTTCACCTGTCTTCCCATTATTTCTTTCCCCCCAAAAATATCACTTACAGCCTATATTCAAAACTTATCCGTTTATCTCATTTTCTATTTTCTGTGCTATTATGCCTCCTTTTAAATCGATTGTCCCTTATGTCTTTGCCTACTTGTTGCCATCTTCTTCATCACTCACGATGCCAACTGGGTCCTGTTTGGTAAACGCTTCTCTCTTGTCCTTGGTGAGATGCTGGGCCTCATCCTCTTCTCACTGTGCATGTCCTTTATGGCATTGACGAATATTTAATCATTTCTCTGGACTTATTAACATCATTCAGGAACGGAGGTTGCTAATCATTGCATTCCCATGAGGTGACTTTGTCCATACTAGGAATATCTCTTTAATGAATGAATAAGGAAGAGTATGAAAACATGACCATGAATCCCTTGAGCCATTTTTCAATATTTTAAGGATCAAGAGCTCATTTTCTTTATCATTTATCTTAAATTCAGCAATTTAATTTCTATGATATTGATTCTATTTCATTCCATTGATTAATGTTATATCTTTAAAGTGAAATTTGGCAGGAAAAAAAAAACTTCACTTAACCCCTTTTGTATTCATTAAAATGTAAGTAGAAATTTACTTAAAACTTAATTAAAATGTAGGTCAGTGTTTCTTGGGCCTAATTTATTATCGTGCACAGGTAATTGCCTTTGGACATCCACCAGGAAGTCATGGGAAGTATATTTACCACCTGTTCAGCTCTATAGCCCAGAATACTTATCCTGAAAAGAGCACATATTGGAAGAGGAGAAACAATTATCTACAACGGAAACAGGTAATGAAGTTTTCTATGTGCTATAATTTTCATTTAAAGAGCATGTTTGAAAGGCTGAGAGACCCAGACTGCCTGATATTTCCTTCTTCATAGTTATAAAATCTGTCACATCTTAGAAATACTCCTCCATTGAGTAGCAATCACAATTTTTATTCTAAAGGTGCCACATGTGTGGCATATTATGTAATGGACAGCACTTCAGAATAATCTAATGAAAGGAGAACTCTTTTCCATGCTAATAAACTTCAAATTCTGCCTGTTTCAAGAAAATGAATTCAGGCTTTGAACTGCTGAGGTCCACATAAATTCAGGTTATCCATACAGCCGTGCGGAAAATCTCCAAGATGAGTTCTTTATTAATAGCAAGAATGAGTGAGTCAGTCAGCTCGCTTAATGATCTGGCCCATAATTTGAATCCATTGAAAGTTGCCTGTTAGCACCTCTGAGAGTCAAGATCAAGCGTGACCTTGACTCGTGATGGTCCCAGTTAAGTCCTTGTGTGATAGTGCCCACACCGCTTTTGTTTTTATCATTAGGATTACAAGCAGACTCCCGCACTATCCTCGTCATTATAGCAAACATGAAGATTATAAAGATGTGGGGGAAGGCTTGTGTTAACATGTACAATTCACTTTGAAAGAAAAGAATGGGCAATCTTCCTCTTTTATGCAATGACTGGTAGCAATCTGTTAAATGAGATAAAGGTTGTGTAGGCAGTTTTGTTAGCCTCAAGAGGACATTTTGTAGACATGACTACTCATTACACTTTTCCATCTTTCTTAAAATACAATTGTCATCTGTTTCTAAAAACGAACAAAAAGATGGTTTTTCAACCTTTGGGTGATCTAAGTTTTAATTTCCCTTGGCAAGGTTTGAAATACTTACTATCTCTTGGCAATACTCTAATTTAGATCCCTCTAAACTTTCATATAAGATAGCTTCCTTTTAAGACTCCTGTTCTTTGCCATTCTAGTATGATGCTTAAGTTTAAATTAATTTCCTTTGGTCTCAGGCAATGCTATATGATATTGAGGTATTGTAAAATTTCTGCTGCTTTTTCCCTGGGCCCACCTCACCATTTTCACAGAAAAATAGTATACTACAATTTCGTAAAGCAACAATAACAAAAAAAAATACTTCCTTAGGAAAATAGTGACAAGCATGCTTAGTGATTTACTTTCATTTTGTTCTTTGCATCTGATTGAAATTTTCTACCTTTTTCAAAATTTATTTATGAGAGCGAGAGAGCGAGAGAGCGAGAGAGCGAGAGAGAGAGGGGATTGGTGCTACAGGGTCTCTAGCCTCTGCAAATGAACTCTAGACACATGCTAGATGCATGCACCACGTGGCACATGCGTCACTTTGTGCATCTGGCTTACATGGGATCGAGGGAGTCAAACCTGCATCCTTAGGCTTTACGGGCAAGTGCCTTAACCATTAAGTGATCACTTTAGACCCTAAATTTTGTACCTTTGGATCAGTATCTCTTATTCTCCTTTTACTTCTCTGTGTCTCTATCTTCTCACATTTCCTCTTTCTCTCTGGCCCCTCTGTCTTCCTGTTAGTCATCATTCTACTCCTTGATTCCATAAGTTAAACTTGAACTTTTTTTTTTTTTTTTTGAGGTACGGTCTCACTCACTCATTCAGGGTGGCCCTAAATGCACAGCAATCCTCCTAAGTCTGCCTTCCAAGTGCTGAGATTAAAGGTGTGCGTCATCATGCCTGGCAAGTTAAACTTTTTTAAGTGAGATGATGTAGTTCGAGTCTTTCTACGTCTGACCTCACTTCCCTAAGGTCTGATGGATTCCTTCATGTTTTCACTGAAGATAGAATTTCCTATTCCATTATGTGTATATATACCATGTTTTCTTCATACATTTATCCATTGATGGGAACTTGGGTAAACTCTATATCTCGACTATTTTGAATAATATTGCAATGTTAATGGATCCTAGGTGTCTTTTTGATACCATTTTTTTCTAATTTTTAAAGTTTTTTTTTTTTTTTTTTTTTTTTGGTTTTTCGAGGTAGGGTCTCACTCTAGCCCAGGCTGACCTGGAATTCACTATGGAGTCTCAGGGTGGCCTCGAACTCACGGTGATCCTCCTACCTCTGCCTCCCGAGTGCTGGGATTAAAGGCGTGCGCCACCACGCCCGGCTTTAAAGTTTATTTTAAAAATAGTCTTTCTCCAGGAGTTTTTTTTCTGACTGTGGGTTTTTTCTTTTTTTTGTTATTATTGATATTAACAACACATTTCATATGGACACCTCATGTGTTGGTACCCTCTTTTTCCTTGTCCCTGTCCCAGTCTCCCATTTTCTGTGTATATGTTTATTAGTGGGATTTCTGAATCAGGTGGTAGCACTATATTAAGTTTCTGATGAATCTTCATTTCACTTTCCATAACAGCTATACTAATATTTACATTCTAACTATCATTGTGCAAAGGTTCTCTTTTCTCCATATCCTTTCTCATGTTCATTATCTTTTGTCTGATAATAGGCACTCTGAGTCAAATATCTCCTGCGGTCTTGGGCATTTTCCTAATACTTAGCACTGTTGAACTTTTTTTTTCTTCCAAAGGCCTTTTGGACATTTGTATGTTATTTGTTGACAAATATCTATTTAGATCCTTTGTCCACTTTTAAGTGGGTTGTTTCTTTGACATTTAGTCATTTGAGTTTTATATATTTTGGATATTAAGCTTTCATATTAGACCAGATTTTCGAGAAGTGCAGAAACAATGGAGTGTGTATACATTATGAAAGTGGAATTTTTTTTTTTTTTTAGATTGGCTGACACAATAGGAGATTGGTAGTTCAGCAACGGCCGTCTGCTTGCTAGAGAAGCTGAGAGCTCAGGAGCTGCTCAGTCGATGAAGCTGGTTGCCTCAGCATTTCCAATCCAGTGTTGACCAAGGGCTGGAGCTTCTTGGAGAGTTGCTGGCACTGAGTCCATGCTGGCAGGGTGAAGAAGTGGGAGCATGCGGACAGCAGAGCAGAGGACAGCAACCAGAAGAGCGGACACGCTCACTCAGAAGGAAGTGAAGGCAGGCAGGCGCACCTCCTGTTTATCCTCGAACCTCTCCGTTTCTGGGCTGCCCATTATAAGTTGTTACTCACTTTGAGGGTAGGTTTCCCTCAATGAATTAATCCTTTATGGAAACAGCTTTTAGACACACATAACACTGTCTCTATTGGGTGATTCTAAATCCCAGCAAATTGGCAGTTAGTCTTTCATATCTTTCAACAGATAATACGGTTTACAAAACTTTTCTCCCATCCTGGAGGTTATCTACTCTTTTAACTACTCTGTTGTCTATAAGCTTTGTAGTTTGATGTAATCCCATTTGTTTACTTTTTGCTTTTGTTGTTTGTACTTTTTTTTCTTTTGTTTTGTTTTCAGGTAGGATCTCACTTTAGCCCAGGCTGACCTAGCATTCACTTTGTAGTCTCAGGATGGCTCGAACTCATGGCGATCCTCCTACCTCTGCCTCCCAAGTGCTGGAATTAAAGGCGTGCGCCACCACACTGGGCCTGTTGTTTGTATGTTATTTATTTATTTATTTTTTTGGTTTTTTGAGGTAGGATCTCACTCTAGCCCAGGCTGACCTGGAATTTTACTCTGTAGTCTCAGGGTGGCCTTGAACTCAAGGCAATCCTCCTACCTTTGCCTCCTGAGTGCTGGGATTAAAGGTGTGAGCCACCATGCCCAGCTCATTTGTACGTTTTTGCACTATATCCAAAAACTCATTGTTCAGATCAGTGCCACAGAATCTCCTGTTTTCCTCTAGTATTTTTATAGATTCAGTCTTTCAAATTATTAATCCATCTTGAGTTGATTTTTTTCAATGTGTCATGAAATAAGGAATTAATTTATTTCTTTAACATGTCAAGTTTTACAGGCATCATTTATAGAACAGACTGTCTTCCCTTCATTGTGTATTTTGAAAACTTTGTCAATAAAAAGCTGCTATAAATACAAGGATTTATTTCTGACTCTGGCATTAGTTTTATTTTGGAAAGACTATAAATTTCCTAGGGCCTCTGAAACAAGGTACCACGAACTGGGTAGGTCAAAGGAATAAAAATTTATTGTGCAATTCTGTAAGGTAGTCTAAAATAAAGGTTTTGGGGGCTAGAGAGATAGTTCAGAGGTTAAAGTCACTTTTTTACAAAACCTGATGGCCCAGGTTCGATACCTCAGTTACTATGTAAAGCTAGATGCACAAAGAGGTGGATGTATCTGTAGTTCATTTGCAGCAGCAAGAGGCCCTGGAGTGCCCATTCTTTCTGTTCTTTCTTCCCTTTCTTTCACTTTTTCTCTCCCTCTCTCTGTCACTTAAATAAATAAATATTAAAAAATGAAATCACAGCTGGAGAAATGGTTTAGTGATTAAGGTGCTTGCCTGTGAAGTCTAAGGACCCAGGTTTGAATCCTCCTTATCCACATAAGCCAGAGACACAAGGTGGTACATGAGTCTGGAGTTCATTTGCAGTGGCTGGAGGACCTGGTATGCCCATTCTCTCTCTCTCTTAAATAAATAACTTAATTAATTAAATTAAATCTTTAAAAAATTGAATCAAGGACTGGAGAGATGGCTCAGTGGTTAAGGTGCTTGCCTGTGAAGCCTAATGATCTGGGTTAGACTCCCCAGATTTACAAAGTGGCACATGCACCTGAAATTTGTTTGCAGTGGCAGGAGGCTCTGGCATGCCCACTCTCTCTGTCTCTCTGTGTGTGTCTCTCCCTTTTAATTTCTCCCGCTCACTGTCTTTTTGTTTCTCTGTCTCTCCCCTCTCTCTGTCTCTGTCCATGTTTCCAATGAAATGAATAAAACATATTTAAAAACATAGAGTCATGGTCTCAGCATGGCTGGGTTCACTCTGAGGTTGGAGAATGCTTCCTTGTCTCTGTGCTGCTTGATCTGCATCTCCGGCATCACGTGTACTCACTCCTGACCTTCAAATGACATCTTCCTTGTGTGTTAGCTGCTTTGTCCTTCACACGAAGCAGCTTATGAGAGGAAACGCCACTCACGACTCACAGTTCTAGGAAGAAGTCCATCATGGCCGACAAGGCATGACAGCAGGAGCTGGAGCCGGCCAGCTCCTCATGTTACGGGAAGCAAAGGGAGAGCCTCAGGCCCACCTCCAGTGACCTGCTCCTTCTGTAACAAGACTCCACCTACTGGAGGCTCCACATCAGCTGGGGACTGTGTTCCAACACATGAGCCTATGGGGACATTTTATACTCAAACCACATCTGTGTCCTTTCACTTCGCTTTCTGTGTGTGCATACTTCGGTATCTGAGGCTCTCCTTTAAATAAGGTCATTGGCAGTACCAGGTTTCAGTCCACCCTAATGACCTCACTTTAACTTAGCCTCGGTAATGATCCTATGTCCCAATGAAGCCAGATCTTCATGTGAATTCATGTGAGGACTTCAACATGCTTATTTGTGTGTGGGATATAATTCAACTTATAATGGAACATAAAATATGACATTGCTTATTAATTTTTGCAATTGACATTTATTTGTCATATGAATCTTTTTGACGGATTTTTTTTCAATCCAGAAATAGAAATTCTTTGATAATGGCTTTGAGACAATGATAGTAGATAGAACAAGTGATTTTTATGTAAAATTTTTCATAATAGGAATCTACCAAATATATCAAAAGAAGATTTATGTTAAAAATGACAACTTCAGACAAACTTGAAGCCTGTAAGGGATTGGTAATACACATGAAATGTGACAATTACTTTTAGTAGATGTTGAGGCTTTTATTTTTTGACTTAATTTTTTTTTTTTTTTTTTTTGCTATTTTTCCATTGCTTGTGGTGGCCAAAGAGATCTGATTTTATTGTTTTCAGTTCTTGTGTCCATGGTCCCATTACCATAGAAAATGAATAAACTTGGGGAAGAAGCATTACAGATTGATCAGCTTCTTTGGATAGTGCCTAATTTTAAGATTTGCTCAAATTCGTGACTTCAAAATTCCAACCAAGTTGGGGGGTTGTCAAAAAGCCCTATAACACCATTAGGACCTCCCATGGTGTGGGTTCAGTTGTTACATTTCACAACTTCAGTAATGAGATAATAACAGCAATGACAATTCTTTGGAAATAACGGGAGTTGGATGGAAAACCTAGACATTCAGCAACTTCCAGTTATTTTCCAACAGGTGCAGTTCAATATGGCTGGCTTTTAAAATACTGTGACATGAAAGAGTAAGTAACTGAGGTCAAGAGAAAAAAAAAAAAAGACTAATTCTCTTATTTATCGCTATTGCTGCTAAGTGAATATTACAAAGAGAATTAACTCCCTGTGAGGCCAACATTCCTAGAGTCAAGTAAAAGGGCTGGTAGGGGCTGGAGAGATGGCTCGGGGGTTAAGGTGCTTGCCTGCAAAGCCTAATAATACAGGTTTGATTCCATAGTACCCAAATAAAGCCAGATGCATAAAGTGGAGCTTGCATCCGGATTTCATTTACAGCAGTTGGAGACCCTTAGCATCCATCCTATTCTTTCTTTTTCTCTGTCTCTCTGTTTTCAAATAATAAATAAATAAAATATATTTTAAAAAGAGCTGGTAGGGGATGAGGCTCAATGTGATTAGATGAACAGACTTTTTAGATGAGTACTAGGTACTTTATTTTTAATACATTAACACAAAAGGTTTGGAAGCAGTCCCTTTTCCAGGTTAGCACTGAACTCTATGAAGTATGATCTGTTCAATTTTAGATTGTGTCACTGGTCTGCTAAAATACTTGATCAAGTTCCTTGTTGCATTCTTCTTGTTACTGGGACAAAACACCTGACTAAAATCAGCTTATGGGAGGAAAGGGTTTATTCCAGGCTTATAGTTGTGAGAAGTTTGATCATGGTGGATATAGGATGGCAGAGCAGGAAATAGACATGTCTTGTCACATCAACTTGAAGGTAGCAGCAAGACTGAGCTGAGCTGGTGGACAATAAACTTCACTGAACCCCTCCCCCCCACCCCATGCAGTGCACTCCTCTTCCAAGACAGCTCTAACAGCTCTACGGCCCACATACTCCCACGGTGGGGGGGGGTGGGAGGGGAGGCTGAGGATTGAGTATGAGACTTCATCGCAGATACTCGAGGCTATGTGAGACATTTCACATCTAAACCACCTCAAGTCTCTGAAGTTCACTTAGAAAGCTATTTTAAGACAATTGTTAGGCCCCGTAATTACAAATTCTTTTCAGATAAAAAAATGTTTCAATCACATCTATGTATTCTGTGGTTGAATGGACAGAACAGGAATAAACCAAATTTCTATTTTCTTATTTCTTTAGTATTCAGTGTTCTTTAAGAAACAAGTATCCAACGTGCTTATTTACTGAGTTTTCAAAACAGAATAGGAATCTAAATATGATTTCCAAGATAATTCTGCCTTTGAATCCCTGTGGGATTGTGATGTACTTATGTACATTTCAGATAATATCTTTTACAGAAGATGGGTGTTGCCCCTCCCCTTTGTGTGTATTTGTGGGTGTGTGTATATATATATATATAAACACATACACACACACAGAATCTCCTATTAGATTTCTGCTGGGGCTATTCAGTGGGTGGTGGAATAGAAGACAGGACGAGTTTCCCAGTTTTCACATGGCCGGTGTGATAATCAGTTCATGTCTCTGTGTGTGTGTGCTCAATGGCAACATTTCTAATTTCTCTTAGGACTGGTCAACTTCAAATAATAATTCCAAATCGAAATACATTAATCTCTTTGGCCTGACTTCACTAAAAAGTATTTATGGAGCAGGTTAATTGGAGCCAGCACATTCATGACTACCAGCCAGTCATTTTACATGATATAGGTAGCATTAGCTCATGGTAGAGCATAACAAATTCATTGTCCAGATCCAATGACCTAGCTGTGTTTTGAGACCTGCACTGTGATTGAAGGATTACTTTGCGAACAGAATGGATCATGTGCCAACAGTCTTTATAGGACAGAAGAAAGAATAAAACAGATGTTTAAAATGAGCTCCAGTGAGACAAATGGAAAGTATTCTACTCCTTTTAATAAAGAGGCCAGTCAGCACAGAGTGCTTCGAAATGGTATACATCTGATCTCTAGAGCAGCATAGTTTATAAAGTTCTCCTCACAGAGCAGATGCATCTATAGTCCTCACTGGTTGTCCTCATGGAGAGGAATTCATGATGTACAGAGATTTTGGGCGACAAACGTATGACAAGAAGGTTTGCGTGGGGGGTGTGGCTGCTGAACCTGGCCCCAGCATGAACTAGGGGGTTCAACAGCATTTTGTCTTCGCCTTTTCTCCTCTTATCAAGAGTCTTCATAATTCTTCATGTTTCATGGTGTAATATTGGTAGAACTCCACTTTAGATTGCTCAAAATTTTGTAATTACTTTTTTTCAGTTTCAATTATAATCCATAGTCTACCAGCCTGGTGCCTACTGGCAGGCAATTACACAAAGTGAACAAAGGGTGGTGTCAAGATTCCCCTTCATGCGATTTTTCTGGTTGATGTGCTTTCTCTTACTCTTCACCTCTTAGCTCATAGACGTGACATGTATTAGGATTATCTTTGCTTTTGGGGGGGGCATAAATACTTTCTCCAGTGAATAGACAATCCTATTCCTCACTCATCTGATCATTTTTTCCCAAACCTCATTGTTTTGATGAACTTGCCCCTAGAATGTCTAGTCCTCATTTTTATAACTCCAACCCAAATCTCTTCTCCTGGATCAGTTGCAAATGAAGGGGGCCTATTTAATTATTATAATTAGTCCCCTGATTCTGTCATTCATTCTCACATACGCTTTGCAGATACTTTTGAGTGTCTTCTACTATTAGTGTTATAATTAATCATTAGCTCTTTATGAATCCACAGTTGGATAGCAGTAAACCTCAGTGTTACCATGGGAGATGCTAGGGCAAGGACACAGGGGTTTCAACCATCCCGTCTGCTTTCTCTGCGTCTTTGAGTTCTGATAATGGACCCACAGTCCTCCTTAAGCCCCACAAGTATGTAAGGAAGAGATGAAAAGCAGCTAATGGCACTGGGGAGATAGCTTAGTGGTTAAGGCACTTGCCTATGAAGCCTAAGGACCCAGGTTCGATTCCCCAGTACCCACATAAGCCAGATGCACAATGTTGCTCATACTTTCGGAGCACTGGCTAGAGGTCCTGGCATGCCCATTGTCTCTCTCTTTTAAGAAAATAAATAAAATATTTTTTATTAAAAGAAAGAAAAAAAACACCCAACTAATAAGAAAGGTGCTAATCTATCAGGTTCCTGGGCCCTGAATATACTTGAGCTGCACCGTCGTGGCTGGTGCTTTCCCTGCACTCACTGTGAGCCCGTGGGCTTTCCCAGCTGCTTCCATTCACAGCAGCCACGCGGAAGAGTGACTCGTGCTAGCATCTTGTTTGTTATTTATGGGTCATAATTTACAGGATTTTGGAAAATATCGAATAACATCAAGGTCAAATTTTATAAATAGTATTTGAAGACTTCAGCTCTCTTCCCTTGTGAGTGTGTGTGTGTGTGTGCATGTCCAAGCATGCATTTTAGTCATTTTGGTTTTTTTTTTTTTGGTCTGGGGATGAGTTCAGAGTCTTGGGCTTGCTAGTTAATTACTCTACTGCTGAGTGAAATCCCATCCCTGGATTTTATTTATATTGTCTAACTTGAAACTTTAACTGGAATTTCCTTTATCCAGTTTTATATGCACTGTTGAGCTCAAGGTCCATGCTTTCTTTTTTTTTTCCTCTGGCTCTTTTGTTTAATTTCTCTTCTGCCTCTTCTTTCTCTCTTTCTTGTTTCTTTCTCCTTTTTCTTTTCTTTACTTATTTTCTCTCTTTTCTTCCTTCTCTTTCTTTCTTTCTTCTTTCAATTTCATTACTTTCCATTCTCATTCTTTCCCTTTTTTCTTATATTAGATATTGAACCAAGGGCCTTGCATATATTAGGTAAGCATTGCACAATTACGCCACACCTTCAGCTTTTTTTTTTTTTTTTTTTTTTTTGTGTGTGTGTGTGTGTAACTTTTTACCTTTGGGTAGGGTTTCACAGATTTGTCCAAGCTGGCCTTGAATTTGTAGTTCTCCTGCCTCCTCATCCTCCCAAGTAGCTGAGATTACAGGCTTGTGCCACCAGGCTCAGCAAGTTCCATGTTTTCTCATGTTCATGTCCCTATGATGCCTTATACATCACTAAACTTAGGGAATAGAACATGTGTCCTTAGACTATGCAAGGCAAGCGCCTTAACCATTAAGACATCTCTCCAGCCCCCTTAGATCACTCAAACTTAGCATGTTCCAGATCTAATTCCTAATCTCCCTGCTTCTCTTCCTTGAATAGTCTTTCTCCTGCCCTGTATAGTAGGAGAGGACACCATTATTATCCATCTTGATATCTAGGCCTGAAAGTCGGGGCTTCATTCTCATTTACCATTCTCAATGGCATTAGAGCAAATGGTATACCATGATGCATCTTTCTTTCCTTTCTAACATTTTTGTAATCCTTTCACTTTTTTTTTTTTTAAATCCCACAAATTCTTTACTTCATTATTCCTCTCTGTTGGCACTTTGTGGTAGACTATTTCCCATGTAACTCGTCTGCTATGTTGCTTTCAGTTCTGGCCTGGTGCACAGCCAACCCTTCCTTCCCTCTCTTACTCCTTTGCTTCCTGACGTGAGGGGACAGTCTTACTCTTCACTCTGCATGGCGTCTCTGTCAGGCACTACGCTCTTTCTACTTGCAACTCGTGTAGGCACATTCTCATCCTCTGTGGTTTCCCTCATGTACTCTAGCATATCTCCAGTGTTCTAGACATGCACACTAAGTGGGTCTTAGGATGAGTGCTGAGAGTCTGCTTGAGAAACCTTGAGAGACTAGTCTAAATCACGCGGTGGTGCATTGGTATTAGGGAGAGTAGCCTAAATATGACTGAAACCTTGATATTCCAAAGTAGCCTTATGCTAAGCTTGAAGGACAGTTAAGGTCAGGCTCAAGAGCAGAATTTAAATGAAAGCATTTTATTTTATTTTTATTTTAATAGATTATAATAATTTCTAGTGGGCTGGAGAAATGGTTTGGTGGTTAAGGTGCTTGAGTGCAAAGCCTAAGGAACCAAATTTGGTTTCCCAGTACCCATGTAAAGCCACATGCATAAGGTGGTACATGTGTCTGGAGTTCATTTGCAGTGGCTAGAAGCCTTGGCATGCCCATTCTCTCTCTCTCTCTTTTTCTCTCTCTCAAATAAATAACTAAATATTAAAAAATTATTTCTTGCTATACTTTTTAAAATATATTTTTTAATTAATTAATTTATTTATTTGAGAGAGAGAGAAAGAGGTACATAGAGAGAGAATGGACATACCAGGGCAGCTAGCCACTTCAAATGAATGCAAGATACATGCACCCCCCCTTGTGCAACTGGCTTACGTGGGTCCTGGGGAATTGAACCAGGGTCCTTAGGCTTCACAGGCAAACACCTTAACCACTAAGCCATTTCCCCAGTTCTCTTGCTGTACTTTTCAAAAAGCCTTATTCCACATTTCTGGAGGTACTTCCATGACATCTTGATAACAAGCTTTTAATGCATATTTTTCATTGAAATAGTAGCTTCGCCACCCCCCCACGAGACTATTATTCCTTAAAAGTAAGATCATTATGATTTCTTTTTCTACAATGTAAACATCCACATGAAACATAATAATTCATGCTTTATATATTTGTAAATTTTATCTGTAGTTCCATATTTATATGAATGTGTGACTCAAAGAATGAAGAAAATCATACAAAATAAATGCCGTAACAATGAGTTTCCTCATTGTAGTTGACAGTGCAGATGTTTGATAGAACATTGACACCAAACAAGAGTCTCACATACCACCAAGGTAATTGACAAGAATATTCTTATGCAGGGCTGGAGAGATGGCTTAGCGGTTAAGACACATGCCTGCAAAGCCCAAGGACCCAGGTTTGATTCTCCAGGTCCCATGTAAGTCAGATGCACATGGTGGCGCATGCATCTGGAGTTCATTTGCAGTGGCTAGAGGTCCTGGCATGCCCATTCTCTCTCTCTCTCTGCCTCTAATAAATAAATAAAAAATAAATCTTAAAGAAAAGCATTTTTTTTTTTTAAAGAATACCCTCATGCAGGCTTGTCATGGTTCTCCCAAAGCCAACTTTGTTAGTCAGATTGCTATAATCTCTTCCTAGTCAAAGGCTTATATGGGAACTGAAGCTCTGTTTGTCTTTGCCTCTCTGTGTACATCTTTGTCTGTTATTAATAACAGAAGTCCATACACACCTATTACAGGTTAAATCTTACAAGTGCTCCAGACTTAGATGTCAATGTCTTGGTCTCATATGGCATTATTCGGTGATGGTGGAACCTTTAAGAGGTGGAGCTTAGTGGGAGATATTTAAACTGTTAGGGGCGTGCCCTTGACGAGGCTGTGGGGAACAAGGCACTTCCTGTCTCTCTTCCACATCCTGGCCATGAAATGAGTTGTTTTGTCCCACCAAAAGCTCTTATTGTGATTGACTGCCTTGTCACATGCCCAAACGCTATGGGGTCATCTCAGTGATAGAAAGCTGAGTACCACACATAGTTTTCTGTACTGCAGTCTTGCAAAGCTAAAGAACTCAACAGGATAATACTTGAAGAGGAACATTTGTCTGGCGAATTAAAGATAATACACGTTAGAGAAAGGAGGAAGAGTCAAGATGGGAACAAAAATGCTAATTCAAGAGTTCTTTTGGAACACTCTAGTAGTTAGCCATGGCTCTCAGCCACTGTGGACAACAAATAAACAGAACAACACTGGTATGGAATGTAACTAAAGAAAGAAAAAGAAAAAAAAAAAGAAAAACAGGATAGGAGATAGGCTCAGACAACCTTACCACCTGAATTTGCTTTTCAAAAGCAGTAGTTCTATTAGTAATGCAGCTTGCTTTCTAGTTTTTAATTATTCCTCAAAAAACTCAGGTGCAGAATAACAAGATAGCACAGGTTAAATTTGGAATTAATTTTTCCAAATTAGGATATCTTCCTTTTCCAGGAAGTCATGTAGATGTGAAGGTTACAGAAAGCTCGAACCTGTAATTATGCTCTGTGCCTTGAAGTTTTAATTGTGAACTTGCTTGAGAAAGCTTTTAAGCCATTTATTTCCCATCTGACAGTGCTATTTTGTTTGTCTCAAACTAGTCAAAAGTATGTAGCATGGGATAAATTTGGATGAAAATAAGGTAGCTAATTAAGTGGTCAGTGGCAAGTCTAGGGAGGTGTTTTCCTCTATGTGGATAGCACACATAGGTGACTAGTCCCGTGGCTCAGTGGTACTCTTCTCTTCATCCTGCCATTCAGGAGTGCTTCTCCCCCTGGCTCGGTTTCACTTTCCATTCAAAATGTCATTGATGGGAGCAATCTCTGAGCTACAGAGACTGGAGGTGTTGGGAGCTGAGATGATCAAGTCAAGGACATTTCTATGGAAGCTCTCTCAATCCATTCTTTCCTTTTCTCTATGAAAAATTCAATTAAAAAAAAAGTGGTCAGAGGAAGAGGAGACCAGCAATGCATGGAAAAAGTCAAGAGAAAGCAAGAGCAAAGGTTCCTAACACAATGTGGAGATTGCTGGTCATTCATCACCCGTCATAGATAAGTGCTATTTTCTTGGAGGCTCATTCTGTCAGCACTGCAAGTGTTCCCCGTTTCTTCCCTGGCCCCTCTACCCATCATGACCCTCACAGGTGACTATAACGTACTTCCTTGTGATTCAATGACTTAAAATCTCCTCCCCCTGCTCTAGTTTTTTTTTTTTTTTTTTAAATGGAAGAACTTGCTAGCTGTGAGATGAGCTAGTGTAAAGAGACCAGGTACGTGGTTATTTTTAAGCCAGTTGCTTGTTTGTCTTTCTCCTCCTACCATCCTTCAGAGACACACATCCTCTCTATGATCCCACATACTATATAAACTTGAGGATGACTCTTTGGCATAATTTCCCTTCTAGAAAAACAGTCTGATTGGCCCCTGGAACACTATTGAGATGATGGATAAGGTTTCAGCTCAGCATAAACCTCACTATTAGGAGCCAACCATGTGCTCTGGCTGCCAAAAAATACAAATAAAAGCTCATGCAATGCACAAAATTTCCCTTAGCATTCTCATTAAAGAGTTTGCCTACAAACAAAGCTAATGATAGTTATTAAACAGATTAAATTATGTTTATCAAATTATTCAAATAAACTAATAAAATTTACACCATGGTGAAAATTTCTAAGCAGTCAAAGGGAGAAAATGCAAGCTTTACCAATTTCCAGTCCTGCTGGGTGCTTCTAGCGATTTAAGAGTCCTATACAGATTGCTGTATCCTCCAGGTAAAGAAGACCACATATTAACTCTGTGTGTGTGTGTGTGTGTGTGTGTGTGTGTGTGTGTGTGTGTATGATGCTTTACCATTTTCAGGAACTGTTTAGCACATTTCTCCAATAACTGTGGTGGGGAAAGTTGCTTCTCATTTCATTCTTCTCCCAGAATTTGGACTCCAGGTGATTAATCTTAAGGCTAGAAGGCCAGCTTAATTTCCCTTTGCTACTGAATGAAAATGATCCTCTGAAATTAATGTGGAAGTCCTAATCCCCAATATGTCCGTACTTGGAGATGGGACTAGTTGCAGTTAGTTGAAGCCTTGAGAATAGAGACTTGATAATGGCACTAGTGTCCTTAGAAGAAAAGACACCACTGGGTTTACTCTCTTTTACCCTAAGACAATCAAGGAAAAGGTCATGTGGACACACAGCAAGATAGCAGTGGCCCAGAAGCCAAGAGTGGGGCTCAGAATGAAATCCAGCTTGCTGTCTTGATCTTGGACTTCTCAGTGTACGTGTTCTTGGGAGGGGCCTCAGTGAGCTAAGTCATTTTGTCATCCAGCCACATATCTGCTAATTGTCTAGATGCTAATGTGATGTGAGCTGCTAAGACCTCTGCTTCTTTAACCTCATAGCTCTTTGTGTATCTTCCTCTCTCTTATTTTTTCCTTCATGGAAAAAAAGACACCCTTCATGCAGCGAGTGTTTTGTGCTAGGAAATGTGCTAAATGACAGAGATATAAGGATGAAGCAGCCAGACTCAAGTTAGTCCTATTTTGATGGAGAATGATTCACATCAGAAGATAATTAAATGCAATTTGATAAATGATGCAATAAAAGTATCAAACAGAGATTTGGAAGCACTAAAGAGCTCATTTAACTCGGAGGAACTCAGGAAATGCTTTGCAAGGGAGGTAACATGGAAGATGCTTTTAAGTGGTCACGTGAGACGTTTGGAGTCGGTCCACCAAGAGTGACACAGGAGGACGCGGCTGGTGGAAGGGGAGAGGCCCGTTCACCCGGCAAGAGCAGCATTGCTCGGGCTGTGTGTGCCTGGCCTTATGTTGGCCATGAGCCTAGCACTTCCACCTTCACTGGAATCTCTCTATGAGTTTCTGTTAAATAAATCCAAATTCTTAATTTCTACCCCTAGACCTAGTCCCGCACATGAGAATATCTGGACACAGAACAATGAATTTTTATTAAGGATACTTAATAAGCACCCTTACGCCATGAGTTTGACACTCTCTGAAGTTAGCATCGCAAGGCACTCAGGATGCGGAAGCCTGCTTGTCCCTGTATTTCAGCATGGGTGAACCTTGGTGTTCCTTTATTCTTCAGTTCTCTTATTGCTCTACTTTCAAAGCATCCATGGAGTGAATACTCCTGTGAGGCTAATATTGCTGGGTCAGTAAAGGCGATTTCTCTCCTTTTACTCCTGATTAATAAGCAGAGCATCGTCTGTTTTGTCATACTAGTGGAGTTCTTTATATATATATTTTTCTTTTATTTTTGCGTGTGTGTGTGTATAGCATTGCAGTGGTGGTGTTATGTGTGGTGTATACACATACGTGTACATATGCATGCCTATAGTGTGAGCGCATGTAAAGGCCAGAGGACACTCGTATCATCCTCCACTAATGCATTCACACATCTATTTGCTTGAGGCAGAGTCTCTCTCTGAACCCACAGATGCTAGCCCCAGTGACTCTCCTGTCTCTGCTCCTCACAGGACTGGGGTTACAGGCAAGAGTGGCCACCCTCAGTTGTTTCTGTGGTGCTGGGAGTCAAATTCAGATGATTTCAGCACCCTCAGGGTCTCGTCTCCCAAGCCCCTCTCCTGCAGGATCTTACAGCCAGGTCAGATGAAATCAAGAGGAAAGCTCAAAGCATGTGAGGCAGCTTAAATGTGAATGCGTGTCCCCCATAGACTCAGGTATTTTATTAAGCTTGTGAGTTGAGTCTCCAGACACCTGGCTGGAGGAGGTGTCACGGCCCCCTACCCCCCACCGATCCTGGGGTTCAGCCTGAAGGCGTGTTTGGAGGCAAATCTGATTCCAGCCGGAAGATATAGAGAGACTGGTATGAGCTCTGGCTGGTTCTTGCTTGCTTGTGTGCGTGTGCGGCAGTGCTGGTGTTTTGCTTACCGCAGTCGTTTCTCTCCGGTTGGATGTATGGAAGCAGCTTCTGCCAGTGACAGAACTTCCCCCGGATCTGTTCGCTTGAAATAAACCCCTTCCAGCCATAAACTGTGTTTGCTGTGGCTGTCCATCGCAACAAGTGGAGCTGCCTACGACAGCTCGGTAGACGATTACTGTGAAATACAAAGGTCTCTCTCCACAGACTCCTTCCATTTGAGTTTCTCAGAAATCTCTCCCTGCATTTTGACCTCTTTACAGGCATCAAGTAATGACAGTCAATTTCTTCCACAAAAGAATGAACATGTAATTAAGATTAAGATACTCTGAGGGCCTCTTCTGGCTTTGAGGCCCAATTTTTTGCTCTGCTTGGAAGTATGTCATTTAACCTTTTACCTTTCTCCTTCTATAATTGAGGAGAATAAACTTACCTGCCTTGAAGTTTCTGAAGATTCAGCAGAAATGTTAATCAAATGTTTAGCACATACGATGTACCAAATAACAGCTCTGTGATGTGCTGGGCCAAAGCTCTCTTTGGAACATCTGTGTTTCTTGACCCTTTCTGTGAGTGTCTTTTCTTGAAAAATTATGTCATACTGCTTCAATGCACATGAAGGCACAAGAAGATGTAATGTAAATAATTAAAGCCCACCTTTTTTTTTTTCTACCAGCTACTTATGTAAAATAGGAATAAGGGTCAGTGGTGATGTGCCACTGTAGAATTTCATGAAATTTGATACAATAGATTTCAGTGAAAGTGATTGAAAATGACCACATAGCAACAACATATGAAAACAGTAAAATCCTTAGCTCTTTAAAAAGGTTCTGTAACAAAGCAAAAGAACTTGTTATCTGTGGTCACACCTGACTTCAGGATTAGGTAGAAACCAAGCAGGTATCTTTGATTCTTTTGGTTGTTTTTTAACAATATCTTTGAATCTTTATACCTTTCTCCAATCTTATGTTCATTCTCTTATCTATTAAACTAATTTATCTATATTATCTATTTTAGTTCATCATTTACTGGTCCACATGCTTCCCTTTCTAACACTTCAAAGTCATTTGCCCAAGGGGTTGTCAAAGTAAATCCAATCTTGACTTTCACTTAGGCCCTACAGTGGCTTACCGTTGAAACATGAAACCATATGAAGCCTCCTGACTGAATCCTGAGTAGGTAGGCCTCTTTTTATTGCAAACATGAGATTTCTGAATTGTATTACAGCTCTGTATTTAACTTTTTGGGAAATCATTGTATTGTTTTCCATGGTGGGTGTTTGAATTTATATTCTCACCAAAAGTGTACAAAGATCTTTTTCCCTGCCTACAGGTAGATAATTTTCTTTCATCATTTTGTAATAGAGCTCTAAGCAGATTTGAGGAAGTTTTCACTTTGATTTTTGACTTTGATTTCCTTAATAATTAGATATGCCAAAAATTAAAAAAATATAAACTTAGTTATTTTTGTGCCTTTTGGAAAAAAAATTCTGCTCAGACCTTTGCTTATATTTGATTCTATTTTTGCTATGCTATTGAACTGTATGAGTTTCTGATATACATATTTCAATATTAACTTTTTATTTGCTATATAGTTTATGATGTGTCCTCCCATTCATCAAGCTACCTTTGCCTCCTGCTGATTGTTTTCTTTGCTCTTTAGAAGTTTTTTTTTTTTTTTTTAAGTTTGATTCAGGACCATTGTTTTATTTTTGTTTCCTAGACTTCTCGTATATATCCTAAAAGTCACTGTCTCAAATGTCATTCATTCATCTCTCCTCCTCTATGTTCGTCTTTTTCCAGCTTTTGTTCTTTTGGTTAAGATTTGAAGCAACTTTGAGGTCTTTTTTTTTGTGTGTGTGTATGGTAAAGGTCAAATATCATTTTCTTGCATATGGATGTACAGTTTTCTAAACAGTATTTTTTCATATGAATATTCTTTTAGGACTTTGATTTACTTCTGCCCATTACCCCAGATACTATCGCCAAGCTAAAAGCCACAGTTAACATGCTATGAACCACAGGGAATTAAAATTCTAACAGTAAACATGAACATTGGTTGCATAAGTAATAGTAATATAAAAATACTGTTTGTCTATAATCCAATCACATATTTTGCTTATTTTAAGTAACACTTTTTAAATTGTGAAAAGAGGCTGCATTTATCACATTTCCATACAAGCAAACAATATATGTTTATTATATTCACTCTTCTACTAACCTTTCTTATATTCTCCTACCCTTCCCCTTTGGATGTTCACTACCCTTCTAGGACCCTCTTTACTTTCTTTTTTTTTCTTTCTTCTTTTGTTTAAAGGGAGAGGGGAGGGCTTGGTGCACCAGGGCCTCAGCCACTGCAATTGAACGTCAGACCCTTGTGCCACATATTGGGGATGTGTGACCTTGCACTTGCCTCACCTATGTGCATCTGGCTTATGTGGGATCTGGAGAGTAGATCATGGGTTCTCAGGCTTTGCAGGCAAGTGCCTTAACTGGTAAGCCATCTCTCTAGCCCCCTTTTTACCTTTTTGTGTTTCTCTATATATTATACATGTGAGAGAAAACATGTGAGATTTTTTTTTTTTTTGAGGTAGGGTCTCACTCTGGTCCAGGCGGATCTGGAATTCACTGTGTAGTCTCAGGGTGGCCTAGAACTCTGGGTGATCCTCCTACCTCTGCCTGGGATTAAAGGTGTGCGCCAACACGCCCGGCTTGTGATACTTGTTGTCTTGAAATTTATTTATTTATTTATTGAGTCAAGTGCAACAGACTGGCCTTTTGTTTTAGTGAGAGAGAGCAAGAGCTTTAGCAAGTGAGAGATAGAGAATTGGAGAGCTAGGGCTTCCAGGCACTGTAATGAACATCCAAACGTGTGTTCCACTTGTGTGTCTGGCTTATGTGGAATCTGGGAAGTCAAACACAGGTCCTTAGACTTCACAGGCAAGCGTCTTAACCACTAAGCCATCTCTCCAGCCTCATAATTCATTTTTTTTATGGTTGAATAAAACTTTATTTTGGCTTTATCCTAAAACCACATGTTCTTACTGGTAAATCCTAGTGTCAGAACTGGTTTATCCCCACCCCCATAGTGAGCTGTTGGTCAGTGAGACCCACGAGACCCCCAAAGTAATGCAGGACATTGTCATTGAGTTTGCTTACCCACCATTTCTAAGTGGTTAGACCCTGTTGCTGAAGATACCACAGGCTTGCGTCTCAGGACATTGAGAGATGGTTCTGGAGCTGAATCTAGCTCTCTGCTACATAGCTGCAATAGTGTGAAAAAATGCTGTGTGAACTGCTGGGGATATTGGGTACCAACATCACAGACAAGCAGGGGATTCTGAAAGCCACAGGATCAATCAACCAGGTAAGATGTACACACTGGTGGTATGCAGGCTGGTGGGGGGTGATCAACTGCTCTAACTGGACATTGATGGGCACTTACGCTGACTCACGTCGACAACGACTTGGCTATTGTACGTATCAAGATACGTGAATATGCAATCACCTTTATAGTAAGTGCACTTAGACTTTTGGGGGGTTTATATATAAAGGAGTGGTATAGCTGAATCATGCAGTTTTATTTTGATACTTTGAGGAACCAGCATAGTGGCTGCAATTATTTATAATTCTACAGCAGTTTATAAGGCTTCATTCCTCCTGAAGTGTTATAAACATTGTTTTATGCTTACTTGGAGATAGCCGCTATTCTGACTAGGATGAAATCATCTGTCAGGTGTGTGTGTGTGTGTGTGTGTGTAAAATAATCAAGGTTGCCCTGGGAATTTGCCCATTACACCAGGCTGGCCTCAAACTGGTAATCTTCCTCCTTCAGAAGTGCTTCTGTTACAGGCAGGAATTACTGCACTGGGCTCAATATAGTTTTAATTGCATTTCTCTCATGGGTAAATATGTTGCATATTACTTTATATATTTATTAGTCATTTGTACTTGTCTATTAAATCATTTTCTACTTTCTGGTTAGATTATTTGTTTTATTTATCAAAGACATTTAACATTAATATTTTGTTTTTCTTTTAGTTATTTCAATACTCTTCCTATAAATTCTCTATCAGATGAAGAATAGTAGGCAAAGATATTTTTTTCTTTCTGTAAGTTGTGTGTTCATTCTATTGATTAGTTCCTTTGCTGTGCAGTCAAGTTTCTATTTTATCCTCAGTTACTGAAACCTTTTCCTAGAAAGTGTCTATCTATGCCTATAACTTAGAACACTTTCCTTATGCATTTTTTCTATAGTTTCAAATTTTCTGGTTTTATATTAAGGTCTTTGATACATCTTGATTTTATTTTTTGTACAGTGTAAAAGGTAGAAATTTAGTTTATTCTCACATATGTCTATATTCAGTTTTCTAAGTACCACTGGTTAAAAAATCAGTTTTCCAGTAAAACTTTTGACACCTTTGACAAGAAAGAATCAGATGGTTATCTATAGCTATGTGAGATTGACTCAAGATCTGCTATCCTATTATGTGGTCTATACATCTGTTATTAAAAACAAACAAACAAACTAAAAACTATCTTTGGGTTGCAGAGATGGATTAGCAGTTAAGGTGCTTGCCTTCAAGCTTATTGACCCAGGTTTCATTCTCTTGTACTCACATAAACCAAATACACTAGGTGGCGCATACTTCTGGAGTTCATTTGCAGGGGCTGTAGGTCCTGGCATGCCCATTCTCTCTGTCTGTCTCTCTTCTGTATATCCCTCTCTCTCCCAAATAAGCAAATAAGTAAAATATTAAAATAAATGAAAAGACTATCCTGTATCCTCTGTATTCTGATATTTTTAAAAATTAGTTGCAAACACATGTGTGTATTTATTTCTATTTTTTTATTCTGTTACATTAGTGTCTGTTTTTACTTCATGAATCCACCCATTTTGATTATATGAACAATGATTATAGGAACATTATAATATAGTCTTTTGATTGAGTGCATTTACATTGAACATAACTTTAAATAAGTAAATGCCATTGATATTTTGTATTTTTTTAAATTTCGTTTTCAGATATTTTGTATGTATATGTCTACCAAACATCCCTTTAAGAACTTTGGTACCTCCTCTTCTTGCCATAAAGCCATACAAGGTGCTGAGAGACCTCATACTTCTTTTGCTGAAGTTGAAGTGCTGAAATACTCAGGTGTGTGTCCCTCCTTCCAACAGCAGAGTCCAGATGGATATGTGCGTGAGACTTGCGTTCACTGTCCATGAGGGTCTGCTAGAGGAGGGATAGGAAGAGGCATACCGAGAAGGCCTGTGGGTCAGCTGAGGAGGAGCCACAAGTAGGCCATGGGTGCACTTCCCGGTGAAGTCATAGGGTAATCAGTACGGTTCACATCCTCTCTTCCTGTTCCCAGCTATGGAAGCACTCAGGTGTGCCAATCATCTTAAGTGTTCTTGGTGATCAAACAAGAAGTGGACCTCTTCGTCAACGTGGCTGGAGGAACCAGGAGCTCACTAACTACATCCTTGCTTTCCCCCATGGGAGAAATTTCAGCCTGAGGGAATCTTTCTTGTCACTGGGCCATGTTGCATCTTTTCAGGAGGGGTGGTATGAGCAAAGTGAACTGTTCTGCCCTCTTCACTGCTTCAGTTGTCAGATTTATTTTTCTTCTTTCAATGGTGAGCTGTAACACCTCTGCTAGTCTCCCACAGAAGTACTCCTGCCTTTGAGTAATTGTCAAAATTGATCCTTCTGGGGGAGGATGGTGGTAGAAATCCCATTCTGCCATCTTATTAATCTTAACTTTCCTGTTTTCCAAATACCAGTCATGATTAGAATTGATCTTGGTGGTTTTTTCTTTAACTTTATTTAGCCCAACTGTATAAGAATATAATTACAACAACAAACGCCCTTATTTTGTCTTATGGATGAGTATGTATGTAGTAGTTCATATTTTGAAAACAGTGACAATTTCCAATGTGATCAGGTAGAAGTTAAGAGTGGTTACATCTAGGTACCTCACTTGTTTGCCTTTAAGTTACAAGTGAGCTGGAACAAATGCCTATGTCTCCAGTCAGTGAAGTTTTAACATACTGTGAGCCCTCCAGTATCTTTCAAATTATGGTTAGACTTACTTTTCTGAGTGTCATGTGCCTCTATGTTCATTTTTAATCATCTCTAGGAAGTAATAGACAATTCTTCAAAATCTATAGTTGCCTACAGGCCAAGAAGGCACACTCAAAAAGCAGCTGTGGGCAGAGCTGACTGAAAGCTTCATGCTATGGTCATCTTTCCCCAAACTGCTGCCAGCCCCCAAATGAGAAGGTGAGAAGAGCTTTTATTTATGATATGCAAGGACTCTGCTTCCTCCCGGCTGAGACCTATGTTATACTATTATATGAGGCTAGTCCTGCTAAAGTCTCTCTTCAGTTTCTTTTCATAAGTGTCAGACTTATATCACCACTTGAAAGTTTTTCATTTATGCCTATTTATGCTTGCTCCTCCTCATTTTCATGGGTGAATAAACCACTTGTTCTCTGTTTAATAACATCTTGATACCAATATCTCAGAGGACCTGAACTAAGCCCCACTGAAAAATCTACCATTCTAAATGAAAATAAATTCATCTTATATAATAATGATCACTCCTATTCTCTAAAATTAGGTGTAGAGGTTCATGTTGGCACAGAGGGTACAAATCTCATTGGTAGATTTACATTCCTCAGTTTGATCTCAGAATAGTTATATTCTGGGCACCACATTTAATTTAAAGAATCAAGCAGAAATCTTAGACTATTAGACTCTTAAGAGGATATTTTCTTCTGTTAAAAAAAAGATTTTTAAAGTTTAGGATATATTTCAGTTTCCAGGACAATTAAATCACCCAGAAGACCATGTTTGCATAATATGTCAGATGGAAGAGGTGTTTTACAGTAATATTTTTAAAAATCAGTGGGTTAAGGAATACATATTTGGACTGAGCTCATCTGTTTTCTGTGTTTTTAGATGCAGGTAGATATGTGCCGTGGGAGGGTTGTTACTGACTGGGAGCGAAACCCAGAATATGAAAATTAGTTCATTCATTAGTTAACAAAACAGTCCAAAAATTCACATTTCTCTGATAAAATCATGATAGCCTGGAGTGACAACAGGATTTGTACTTCTTCAAAATGAGACAACATAGACAATTCAAGTCCATCTGGTAACTAGCTATGGTGGATATTTTATAAAAATTTGTTGAAAAAGAAAGCAGAACAATATGTTCAATTTGATTTTAATTCTGAATAGGCATAATTTAACTCTATCATTTTACTATGTTGTATAAAAAATTATAGGATTAATAACAATTCATTATAATTATGTGTGATCTATCATGTGAACTTTTTACTCTTATGCAATTGATAAATAAGGGATGTTGGTGGCTGAATGTGTCCCTTTAAAATTTGTTTGTTGAAATTTAATCAGCAGGTAATGTTATTAAAAGGTGGAGTCTTTTGGAAAGTGGTAGAGTTATAAAGGCATAGACTTCACAAGTGAATGAAAAGATTATAAAGACCTTTATGGTACTTTATCTCTCTCTTTCTCTCTTGAAGAAATACTATTGATTAATTTTTCTTTTCTACCATGTGATGATACAGAAAGAAGTCATAATCTTGGAAGCAGAGAGTATCTCTCCCCATATAATAAACCGATTTGGATCTTGCTATTTGGACCTGTAAACCTCTGGAATTACAAGAAATAAATTTCTATAATTTATAAATTCTTCATATATGGGTATTTTTATAGCGGCAGGAATAGAATTAGACAATGAATGATATTGATGTAATGTAAAAGATATGTTGGTTTATACATGGTATTTCTTTAGTGTTTTTTAAAATGTGATCAGGGTGGTTTTCTTTTTTGTTTGTGTGTGTATGCGCATGTCATATGCATGCATGTATGGGTGTTCACATATGTTTGGGTATGTGTATGTGTGTGTGTGTGTTTGCGTGTGTCTGTTTGTGTGGAAGACAGGGCATGATGTTGGGGGTCAGTGTCTTCTTTGATCATTGTTTTATTTACTTAGGCAAGGTCTCTCAGTAAAACCCAGAGCTCACTGATTTGGCTCGTCTAACTGGTCAGCTTGTCCTCTAGCTTCTCTGTCTTTGCCTCCCCAGTGTCGCAATTACAAACACCCCACCACACCCACCTTGCATTTACTTACATGGGTACTGGAGATCCAAAAGCTCAGATCCTCACAATTGTGAGACAGCTCTTTACCCACTGAGATAGCTCTCCAGCCCTGGGCTGGTTTATATAATTTAACGCAGGAAAACATTGGCGACATGTTAGCAACTCTTTTGAAAGGGTATTGCTCTGCAGAAGTGTCTCTGTCAGGGCCAGACGTGTTGGTGCTCCACCGCGTGCTGAGCTGCAGAGAAATGCGAGCATGTGTGAAGAGGGTACATGAAACCCACCACTGAAGCAGAAATAGCGAGATTTTCTTGTAGTACTGGGGATCAAACCTAGGGCTCTGTGCGTGGGTGGTGGTTTGATTCAGGTGTCCCCATAAACTTAGGTGTTCTGAATGCTAGGTTCCCTAGATATTGGAGATTTGGGAATTAATACCTCCCGGAGGCAGTGTATTGTTGGAAGCAGGCTTATGGATTTTATAGACAGATTCCCCTTGCCAGTGTTTGGCACACTCTCCTGGTCCTGTTGTCCACCTGATGTTGTCCAGGGGGTGGAATCCACCCTCTGCTCATGCCATCATTTTCCCCTGCCATCATAGAGCTTCCCCTCGAGCCTGTAAGCTAAATTAAACCTCTTTCTTTTCCCACAAACTGCTCTTGGTTGGGCGATTCTTACCAGCAGTGTGAACCTGACGGCAACAGCATGGTGGGCAAGTTCTCTGTCATCCTAGACCTTGGTCTTGGGAATCAGGCTGGACTTTGACTCACAGTCTAAACTAAGCTGTTCTCAATCCTGGGACTCACATGCTTCTGCATATTGAGTGTTGGGATTATAGATGTGCTACTGTGCCTAGCTTGGACAGGATTTTATATATCAGGGGAATGTATAAGCCCCAGGGTTTAAACAATAACGAGATAATGGATGCAGCTAACATCAAACATATTTTAAATAAGTTTGTGTTTTCATATGATCTATAACTAATTTTTGGTCATTTGTGGTTACAATAGGTTTGGAAGCCCTTACTGCCAAATGCATTGTTTTCTCTCTAGAACTCATATCATTTGAGTTTGCACAAGGCACGTTTTTAACCATATGGACACTACATGTATGCATTACACATCTATGTATTTCCTATGAACTACTTATCTTCTATAGTCTGTCATCTATCCATATAGGAAAGGGTAGCAGGAATATTTGCATTATGTAAGAGAATACACACGTGCACATACCACACACACATATATACACACATACAAAAAAAGGAAAATAATATAAATCAGCTTGGAATTTGTCTATAGAATCAAATTGCTTTAACCTAAGTTTTCTCTTTGCCATTCTCTTCTGTGTACACTTGGATATGCCTCTGTTCTGTGCTTTGCATCCACAGTGGTTAGATGAGAATAGCAATAATGCTTATCTAGTCTGTATAGTTTCCACTATATATGTGTAGCTTCTGTATAGTTATATAGGTTGTGAAAGAGCTGAGAACAGGTCCAGGCACGAAGTAGGTAGCACCAATCATTATGAAATAAAACAGCATATCTACAACTAAGTCCCAAAGAGAGACCTCATCTTGCTATGTGGAGACATGGGCATGATTTCAGAACAGGGGCCTTAATGTAGAAATTCCCCTAAAGCTTAAGTCATAGGTCTTTGTAGGAATTTCAAGATCCAGTCTGCTTTTGAATTTGTATTCACTGTTCCCACAACTTGTGTTTTAAATTTCCTCTGGCTAGAGTCACTAGACTGTGAGTTAAATTAAATTATAGCTCTGAGACTGGGTTTCCTCAAATTTCTTGTGCCCCCATTTACTGGAGCCATCACACACTTGCTGCTCTTATTTGACATCTTCTCTAGTCTTTTTCTAGATAAAACTGTGACCTGTTCTGCCACGTCCCTCATATGTGAAACCGATACGATGTAAATAGGAACAAGATGTGACCCTCAATAACATGATCGGCCATAAACACTGCTTAAATTGCAAGGCACATTTCCAAAATTAAGTAATGCAAGATTAAGATGTACCCCCCCGCCCCGTGAAGGCTGATGAAACCAAAGGTTAGCTCAAGGACAAAGACCTCTTAGAAATGTTTATCCTCCTGGAATTTGCTTTGAATGTAAGATCCTTAGGTTGTTGTGTCCTGCCCTAAGTGCATGGTTTTCCAAGGTTGCCATTCCTCCTTGGGCTAGACAGAGTGAACCAATGGCACCATAGCTAGGTTAAATGTAATCATCAAATTGAATGACAGGTTGGACAAAGTATATCAAAGGTCTTTAGATTCAACAAAATACTCATAGTAATCAGAGGTATCAACGACATGAATATGAATACAAATTAAAAATATGATACTGACAAAATAAATTATAGATTGAACACTTATATTAGAGGCTGTGATTCATATCTACTATTTCACATAACTCCAAAAAAGAACAGAGAAACTTCTGTGAGTTAAACATTTTTCTTCTTATTAAGTAGCTATGGTGGCATGAGCTCAGATTGCCACTCAAAGGTCTTTTACTTCCAGTAACTCAAGGAGTACCATGAAGGCTTATTTCTCCTCCTGCCCCCCATCCTACTCCTAGTAGCCCTGACATTGCTCTAGTCTCAGGGTTCTTGTTCTCCACTTCTTCCTACCAGTTATCACAGTTTTATCTGGGCTGCTCACAATTTTAAGGACTGTCAGGGATCAGAATGTGATCAGAACTTCTCAGTTGTAGAGAGGAGACCTTAGGGCATATCTTCCCAAATGAATTCTCCATCTTATAGGTGCAGAAATGGTGTTTTGGATTGAAAGTGACTCATTCTGGACTCATGTTCACAGAGTTCATGGACATTAATCTAAAAATAAAAGCTCAAATACCAATTCATTTCATTTACATTAAGTTGTAAACTTAACTGAGATCTTAGAAATGTATCTTGTGTCCAATATGTTCTTTCTTGGTAGACATGTATCCAAGGAAGCCACATTTTAACTACAAAATTCCTGGTAATTATGAGATTGGAAGAACAAGACTTAGCAATTCTGAGTAGCGAGGATACATGATGGATTAGTATAGACCATCCATCTCTACAGAGGTGCATGACACGCAGGGCTAGTGAGTCAAGTCAAGTCCTTGGGCCTTGAAGTGTGGGTGTGGACACTGCGTGTTTTTATTTATTTATTCAATTTCAATTTGTTTCGTCAGTGCATGAGTGCTTAGCAATTTGCTTTCCAATCATGTCACTTCTTAAATTTTTCTCACCTCAAGGAGAAATTTTATAATGGCACGGCTTTAAACAAAGCAATTTTGTGTTGACTTATCAGTTAAAATTTTAGATGATGATATCATTTTTCTTACTTGGAAATGAGTTGTGTGCTGGATGCAGGACAGAGCAGGCTATACATCTTCAAACCGTAGACACCAGGCTATATATTTTTTTAAAAATGGGCTTTATGCCTTTGAACAGAGATGTGTGGAAGATTACATTATCGTAATTACATATGATTAAGGATTAACAAACTATATATGATAGAGAATTGTATTAACTTTTGCATGAGGATTTTTTCCCATTATGTTATGAGCTCTGCCACATGGAGAGGCTTGCTCTCTGAATGTGTTTCAAGAGAAACTCACTCAATGGCTATTTCTGGGATGGCCCTAGAGAAGTCCTGGGAAAGCCGTATAGGGCCTCAATTACTTTCCTCACCATCTGCTATTTAACGTTTGGAGCTAAGTTTTTGAATCTCAAAGACTTTTTCATTCCAAAATGTTTCCTTTTAGACTGAAACATATCTGAGATTTTTATAGTATTGGTCATATTTATCAAATCATATCATTAGACAAAATGCGGGTATAATTTCAGTGTCTGGGAATTGTCTAGAATTCCTCAATTTCAACCATATAATATGGTATATGTGTATTTCTTTTTGTTACAGGAATGACTACCTTGCCAAATACTCTTCTCATTTAAAGCTTGAATTTGTTTTTGTTCTTATTGATATCACCCATTATTACTTTTATCATTAGTAAAATGTAATGGCCAGACACTGCTAATAATGTTTCCTAATAGAGGGCAAAAGACATAGAGGAGTTCACACCTCAGAAAGGGGTATTAGAAGAAGTCGGCACCTGGCTAATAATTATGTGGCTGACTACTGATTTGTGGCAAATGGGTATTTGAATCTTGCTTATGGGGTGCTCTGATTGAAATCAAGCTTCTATGTTAATTATAGCTGAATGTTGACGAAGGATCATTTTTGTCCATTAAATTTATGCTTATAGAAAAAAATTGAATGACTGATTTCCAGTCATGAAAAATAGGATGTATTCCTCTGTTTCAAGAGATTAAAATTGTTTTGAGTGATTTTTCTTCACAGAGCCATATCCAGCTCACTTTATTCTTTTTAGGAGTTTGTGGATTGATTGCTTACATACAGGCTAGGTTTAGAAGATTGTTAGTTATTGATTTAAGAGTCTCAAGCTTTATAGATCCAAGAAATAGTTTTCCTTTCTCCTTAAATAGACATACACCACTGAGCTTAATCTATCCCCTGAGTTTAGGATATCATTTGAATTTCTGGTAAAAAAAAAAAAATGGCTGAAGGCTCTGAGGATTCTAGTTGTTGTCAATGTCAATATGGACTACCAGTTAATACACTCAAGCACTGCTACCATTATCTGATTTTTGATGTAGAGTCCATGTGCCCACCAGATTTCTCACTGAAATAGCCTTGGTCCTTTCTGTGGTGCAGATATACCTGTGTGTAAACTTCCCTTCATGGGCTTGGGGAGAAAACTTTCTTGGCACAACATTTATAGAACTTTTCCCTTAGAAAATGACTGGCATATTCACTACCTGCCACTCAGTGCCCCTCTATAATTTCCCTCTGCACCAACACCTTTTCTTTTCCTTTGATTGCTTTTCTTCATTTCTGATTTTAAGACTTAGATTTAATGTGTGTTTTAATAAATTATCCCCCATTTCTTCTTTTTTTCATGCCCTGAGAAAGGAAGAGGAGAAAAGAAAGGACTTGTATAGATGTTGACATTTCTATGTATCATGGCAAATTTATCCATGCACTCCGCAGGACAGGGTAACAATGGCATTGAAAATGCAAATAAGTCTTAGGACAAAGAGCTGGTAATGACAGAAGAGGTTTTGGACTTCCTGCATTAGACAGAAGCAATCTACACCTCCAACATCATTCATCTTGCTACACAGTCTCTTTGTGCATATAATGCAGATATTTATTTGTTTATCTACCTAGTAATTTATATGTCAGTGGTGACAGTACAATAGTTAGTCAGATATTTCCTGGACTTTCCCTGTATTCTGAGCCTTCAAAAAAAAAAAAAAAAAAAAGAATGATTTTAGCCCAAAATTTAGGGTCCAAATGTTTGCTGAATGGAAAATACATCACAAAAGCTAAATATTAGAAGTTTTCTATTCTATTTTGTTCTTAGGTGTAGAATGTGGGCAATATGATGGATGCATATTCAAGAGATGATCAAAGCACTTAACACTACTCTTATTTTTCCTCTAAGTTTACTAAATGTAAAAAGCCCGAAGACAGGGACAAGTCTGTATGCTGTTAGGATGGCCTATCCTGTTTGCCTGTATTCTTCAGGGACAGAATTAACATTGTCACTTAAGAAAAAAAAAAAGGCAAGAACAGATATAAAAATTAAGTTAACATAGACAAAAGATAGCAAACTGAGTATGTTTAACTTTGGAAGCAATCAGTCATTGCCTGTGCAGGGATCTATAGATGATTGGCCTTGAACCATCCTATGGGGACCTACCTTATCCTTTCCTCTGCAAATTGCTCAGTTCCACCAGAGCAAAGACACTACTCCCCAGTGAGGACTAAATAAATGACAAGCTTGAAGTAGTGAAAAATAAATTCCTTCTCTGAGTTACTTGAGTAAAACTTGTTTGAACAAAAATCACATATTTCTCTCCACATCATGGAAACTTATCAGTTTTTACTCTATGTTTATTTGAGAAACAGCTTGGGAAATTCATCATAAAGGAAAGAGCACTTGGGGTATTAGCACCTCCACATCCCTCACATAATGGAGCCAGACATTAGGAATATAAATTGCTTGGCCTCTCCCACCCCCAAATTCTTATCTCGGTTATTACAATCTATATACTTTCCATACATATTAAGCATTTTCTGGTAACCAGGGAACAATTTATTTATGCACTTTATTTTCAGTGCATGTCTATGGGAACAGGATAATGTAAACATTGATCTGCATAATCATATACATAGATTAAGGGAAACTTCCTGAAACAGTGTGAATTAGATCATTAAAAAATTACAAAATTGAAGTTAATGGCTTATTTGCTGAAAGTAGGTGTTTTAATTATTCTAGAGAGTTCGAATTCATGAATAACTTATTAGCCACTCATATCCTGTTTCACCCCCCTTTTTTTCCCCCTCTTTCCTGTTCATAATGCCAGCGAGCCTCTGATCACAGTGTTTGGTGAGAGCTTTATTTGAATCCTCACCAGGAAGGGCTGTGGAATGGTATGACCAGCCAGAGAGATGGGATTGTCAACTCCCCGTGAGGTTGTGTCATCCACTTTTAAGGAGGTAAAGTATGAAGCTATGTAGCATCGCATACCAGATTTCACTTCTCTTGTTTTGAGACTACGAAGCGAAGCGAAGAACGCTGACTATGCATCATAAGACCCGGGCTGGGCTTTGAGCCTGCACAGCTCTTCCATGGCTGGGCCACTTCACCTGGGCGACTGATTAGCAACCTGAGTGATGCTCCCGCTCTCCCCACTGCTGTCTTCCCAGCTCACCCGCCTTCATACTTGCCTGGCTTCTTCTGTCGGCAGTGCGCTAAGACCATTAGCCTTACCTGCCAAGGCGCATTATTTTCCCTCTTCAGATTTTATCGAATTGTCTCCTAATCATTCTTCAGGTCTTAATTAAGAACCACTTTCTCAAGTGGGCCTTCTAAGGCCCACCATATAAGTCAGGCACTTGTCTAATGCGCTCACAGAATCACCAGCTGTACATTACTACCGGGCATGTAATCACTAATTCTGAGTGTGCATTTAATTTCACAGTTCTTTCCTTATTATCCGGATGGGGTAGACACTATGTTTCATTACAGTAGGGAAGATTTCTAGCACATGGTATGTACTCAGTAAATATTTGAGAAACTAATGGATGAATAAATTAGGTGTAAGACTCAAGGTAAGATAAATAAACCATAGGATCCCATCTATCTTGAACAGTGTGTGGGGCTAAGGTAAACTCATTGTTCCATTTCCATCTGAGGCACATCCTGAAGGAGACTTTATCATAAAACCGTGCTTTGTGCACACAGTCAGGAACTGTAATATAAAGAGCTGTTTTGTTCTCGCTTTAAGGTCTTTGTAATTAGCCTGCCTAGTGACAGGTTTCCTTAAGGCACTTTCATACATGCCTTGTGTGGCTTGGCCTTCCTCCCTGCTCCCAGGTGCCATCTTTCTGATTTTTCTCCCCACTTGTTCCTGAGAGAAAGGTACAGTTAGGGTGACTGGATCTCTGAAGTTACAAAAAGGCAGGAGGGGTTTGCACTTACTAGAAATCAAAGATCATCTCACTTCCTATCTCTTGCCTAGTTCTCTAGACCTGTTTTCCCACAAACAACCAGGACCCCTCCTGGGAGGGAGGTCTTTCATAGGGTTTCAACATTTTGATTGCTCAAGTTCAGGCCCCCGGAGCATGGTGTCAGGGCTAGCCTCTTCCTGAGACAGCCCCTGGCCCTAACCAACCAGCTGTCCCTCTGGTTCACCGGAGCTGGAAGACAACCCACCACCGTAAGGTTTTAAATACCTTTGAAAGGGGGGGAGAAGAGTCTCTGACCACTTGGGAACTTCCAGCTGTGGGTGTGTTTTTCCCTGGGCTGGGCCTGTGCTGGCTAGGGCTAGGCCTAGGCCCAGACCCAGTTGGGAGGGCCTCCTAGCCCTTACTCTCCACATGGGTTCCTTTGCCCTCTCCAGCTCCCCACACAGCAGGACCTCCTTGAACTTTCTTTTCTCTCCTCTCTCTCTCTCTCTGTGGTTTTCCCAGGCCCTCCATGTGTGGGCTCTATAGCCACATGTGTGCCTTTCCTTGGCTCCGTATTTCCCTCAATAAATATAGTAATTTAATAATTATCCTCCTCAGTCTTTTTTTATTATTTTTTTATTTTTGTACTCAGTGAATACAGTCAAGTTGATACCATTGTTAGCCTCCTCCTTGTCCTCCCCACTCCACGGGGGCCCTCCATGTTGGGGTATATGGGTCTCTGCATGTCATGACCCAACGTGTGGCTCTGACATTCTTTCCGCCCCCTCTTCCAGAAATTTCCCTTAGCCATGTTAGGTTCATTTTAGGTCTGTTTCAGTGTTGAGATTGTGGGAGCCTCTGTGTCTCTGGATATCTGGTTTGGTGGGGGTTGATTGTTCTCTGTGTCTATCTCTTTCACCATTGTGCTGGTTCCCGGTTCGCCAAGAAAACCGCATTCTTGCATGTTTCAGTTTTCTTTTTTATTCAATTCTTTGATTAAAATTAGAAATGTACCTAGGGTTTGGGGTTCAAGGACTTTCCTGGACCCCCTACGACACCGTTACATTCCCCTTCACTCCAGTATTCCCCTTTCCATTTTCATGTTTCATGCATTCTGTTAACTTTTCCACTCCGCTTCCTTAAAACCACCTTTCCTGCTCATATAGTCCCCTTTCTAGTTTTATGACGCATCAACACACTTGCTTCTGCAAAAATACATATACACAAAGCTTGGAAGCTAAGATCAGCATAGGAGTGATAACATGTGGTATTTATCTTTCTGAGTCTGAGATAGATACCTCATTTAATACAATAATTTCTGGATCCATCCATTTTCCTTCATATTTCATAACTTCATCTTTCTTTATGGCTGGATGAAATTCCATTGACTATGTGTACCATAATGTCATTATCCATTCATCAGTTGATGGACAGCTGGGCTGATTCTATTTCCTTACTATTGTGAGAAGAGAAACAATAAATGTGAATATTATCTGTGATAGGATTTAGAGTTCTTTGGGTATATGCTGATGAGTGGTATAACTGAATCTTTTAACCCCCCCCCCTCCACTGGTTTCCATAGGAGTGCATGTTTACACCCTCATAGGTAGTGAATAGAGTTATCCTTTCCTCACATTTTTCATTTGTTCCTTGATGATATAGCCACTCTCACTGGGGTTGCGATAGAATTTTCAAGTTGTATTTTGTATTTCTCTCATGGCTAAGAATGTCAAACGCCTTTAAAAATAATTTGTTGGAGAACTTTCTGCTCAGTTCATCAGCTCCTTTCTTGGTTGGCAGGCATTTTTTTATCTCTAATTTTTACAGTTCTGTATATATTCTAAATATGAACCTCAGGCTGGAGTACAGCTGGCAAAGATTCCTCATTCTGTAGACTATGTTCACCTTGCTGATGGCCTCCTTGATGTGCAGAAACTTTTTAATTTTATGCAATCCAATTTATCAATTTTTATAGTAGTTTTTTCTTATGTTATTAGAGTACTATTTAGAAGGTTATGGCCCATTTCTTTATCTTGATGTGTTTTCACCTAGCTGCTTTAAGTTTACATTAAGATTCAATTGATAGATTTTTGTGTATGGTGAGAGATATGAATCAAAATTCATTTTTCTACATGTGCATATCGAGCTTATCAGCACCCTTTGTTGAATAGGCTGTCTTTTTTGCACTGTATATTTTTTGACAACTTTGTTAAAATTAGGTTAACATATCTGCATGGGCTTATTTTTGGATTCTCTATTATTCTGTAATGATCTGAAAAAGTCTGTTTGCACCAGTACCATGCTGTCTTTATCACTGCGGCTCTGTAATAACATTTGACATCGTATATTATGATACAGCTGGCAGCGTTTGTTTTTGTTTGTTTGTTTGTTATTTAGGGTTGGTTTGGTTTTATGTGTTTCTGCGATCTTTTGTGTTTCCGTATGTACTTTAGAGCAGCCAATCCAACCCTGCAAAAATTTCCTACAGAAATCTCATATAGCGAGGACGAAAAAGACAGTTTTATTCATGACAATGGAGGTAAGAAAACATCTCCTGAGAGGAACAGATGAGCAAAGGAGAGTCAGGAAGGACTCCAGCATGCCCAGCACAGAAAACCAGCAACCCCTACCAGGAACAGAGAAGGAAGAAAGGAACTCTCAGCAATTCAACCGACCAGAACAAGAGCTAACACACCAGAGGAGATGGAGAAAATTCACCCTCTTGTGATAATAACCCCACATGCAAATGACCTTAACTCACCAGTTCAAAGCCGCAGACTGACTAAATTACACACAAGACCGAACTATCTGCTATTCCCAAGAGTTTCTAAGATGTTGAATGCCTAGCGACTTTTTACCTTTTTTTTCTTTAGGGAAACAAGAGTCTTTATTTTGTGCATTTCATTTATTTGCAGGATCATTTCTGCTTAGCACTGTCAGTGCTGAAGGGTGTGGTACTCTCTCTCTCTCTCTCTTTTTTTGTCTCAGTCTAGCTCAGGCTGACCTGGAACTCACACTGTAACCTCTGTAGCCTCAGGGTGGCCTTGAACTCACAATAATCCTCCTACGTCAGCCTTCCAAGTGCTGGTATTAAAAGTGTGAGTCACTACTCCTGGTTCTCGTATAGTTACAGGTATTTCAATTCCTTAGCATATTGCCTGGTGCATGAGAAGCAGTTTTGAATGTGGAATGCAGGAAAGAGAGAATTGAATTACTAAATTGCTAGTCTAGCCCATACTTTCCAGTGTTTTAGGTATGGTCTTTAGCCTTCCAATTTGATTATAATATTCCAGCATCTACTAATAAATCACTTAACAGACTTGTGTTTACATAGTTGACAGCAGTGAGTGAACATTTTGGGTAAGTTTATTTAGAAATTTCTGCATTGTTTTTCTTTGAATATTTACTATTTTAATTTTTGCATTGCTTTCTCAAAATAAGTTTTTAAAATATTTAATTAATTTATTTGAGAGAGAGAGAGAGGAAAAAGAGGCACAGAGGGAGAGAGAATACATGAGCCACAGAACGGGCACACTAGAGTCTCCAGCCACCGCAAATGAACTATGATGCATGGCCCACCTTGCGCATCTGGTTTTACATGGGTACTGAGGAAATGAACCCAATTCCTTGGGCTTTGCAGGCAAGCACCTTAACTGCTAAACCATCTCTCCAGCCCCACCTTTCATATTTCTTAACAGGCCTTCCTAATCTCCCGATTCTTTTTATATGATGAAACTTTATTGCCAAATGTTAACTCTTTTAGTGGAATATTTTCTTTTTAGGAAAAAATAATAATTTTTTCCTATTTTCTAAGATTTGGACATAAAAGCAAATGGTTAAAAATTTTTTGATTTTTTTGGCTTTTCATATATTTTATTCAATACGGCTTACATATGACAAAATGCACAAGTTTCGAGCGAACAGACTGATTGATTTTGACAAATTTCTACAGCCCTGTAACCACATTCATAAGACATGGAGTTCTTCCTTCACCCCAGAATGTTCTCCTTTGTGTCATAGACCTTCCTCCTCCTTCTGGAACAACCACTGTTCTCATTTCTCTTTCTGTAAGAGAGTTCCTTGTTCTAAGATTTGGTATAAATGTAGTTATACAAATATTCCTTTTTTTGTCCTGCAATTGCTGTAAGACTTGTGTCTGATATTATTTTAATCTTAATTAGTCTGTCAAACTAAATGAAAGGAAATTCCGTGTCACATAGTGATCTGGCACTCATTAATGTTTCCTCTTTCTTTTCTGCTCTGTGTCTAACCCTTAACTCAAATGTTAAACCAGAGTAAAACATTAGTGGGTCGTGGAACCCAGACCAGATGGTTCATGTGTGGGGCTACAAATTGGGGGATTTTAGTCATGCCAACTTTTATTCTGTTCTGTAATCAACTGGACACTTAACTGATAATAGACTGGGAAAAACAATCAGTCTTTCCTTCTACATAAAGGTAATAAAGTATCCAAAGACGTCAGAAACATGACACAAAGAACAAAACTCATTCAAGTTAGGGATTGTAAAAAAAAGAAAACTGTAAAAAGAGGGACAGAATAAAGAGCAGTATTATAGACTGGTACTTTCAAAACATTTTGCACTAATCCAATATAAATTTGACAAGAATGAAAAAAAAAACTAACCTCTCCGATTTTTTTATAGTTACTACAATTATTGCCATTTGCTGAAGAGCTAAGTGCTTATGTGCCCTTCCTTCGGGATGGCCTTTACATTATTTCAGAATGAACAGAGGGTAGATCCCTCCCCTAGGGTGGACCCCCCTCCCCACACAGCCCCATGCTGTGAAACAGCATGTGGCCCTTCTGCTGCTGGCTGGACCTCTTTTGAATGGTGGCTCAGTTGCTCCCTTCAGGCTACTTACCATCCCATCCTGCTAAGACTCAGACCCCCCTGGCAGAAGGATCCAGAAGCACGGCTTTTACTGACAAGTTCATTGTACACCGGCAGGAGAAGGTCTCTGATAACTGGGAAGTTTCATTCACTACTTCCCTTCCAAATGGAACCAACTGTACCACTAAAAACTGGGGATTATACGACTCACATAATTCAAGAATCAAAAAAAAAAATGATGTTTACAAAGATGCTCATGCTATTAATTATTTTATTTATAGTATAAACATATGGAAGAGGAAGAATTCAGGAGAAATTATGATGGAATTTTAAAATAGGGTCACACTTTAACTTCGTTGCAATGTAAACCTGTTTCAAAAAAATATTGTTCTAGGGCTAGGAAGGTGTCTTAGAGGTTAAAGTCTCTTGCTTGCAAAGCCTGAAAGCCTGGGTTCAATTCCCAGCACCCAGCTAAAGCCGGATCCACAAAGTGGCACGTGAATCTGAGGTTTGCAGTGGGTCTGGCACGTCCATACTTGCTCTCTTTCTCTCTTACAAATAAGCATATAAATAAATAAATCCTATCTTTAAAAAAATAATGTGTGGGGCTGGAGAGATGGCTTAGTGGTTAAGATGCTTGCCTGCAAAGCCAGAGGGCTCAGGTTCAATTCCCTAGTACCCATGTAAGCCGGATGCACAAGATGGTACATAGGTCTGGAGTTTGTTTGCAGTGGCTGAAGGCTCTGGTACAACCATTCCCTCTCTCTCTATTTGCCTCTATCTCTCTCTCTCTCTCAAAGTAAATAAATATTTTTAAAAAAAGAATGTGTGGCTTTAATCAAGAAACTAATTAAAAAATGCTAAGTACCAATGCTTTTTTTTGGTAAATATTATTGGACACAAGCTTTTCTTACTTTGGTTATAATCTATACATACTAGTATCCCAATTACTAATATTTTAGGAAGGTATTTAAATCTTTTGTTTATGCATTAATTGCCCCTAACTATTAGTTGAGCAAGGAAAGTAATTGGCCAACTGGAGGAAATCATATTTAGGGGACAGCAGAAGGTCCCCGACTAGCCTATGAGTCCTCCCTGTCATCACCATCATCATTATCATCACCATCAGCATCATCCAGCAGCCGTTTTGAAATCGTCCATCTGAGCACAGCGTGGCGCAGCGCTCTGCAAGGTTAATGAGACCGAGTCAAGGTCTGCAACTTCAAGGTTCCCTGTCATGACAGACTCTACCCATCAGCAAGAACATTTACACACAGGCATAGATGGTCCTACCACGGTAAACGCGCTGACCACAAGATGGATTGTTAGAGATGGCATTGGTCATTCTGCACTGAGGAAGTAAAGACGCCACACAGCCCATGTCTTTGCGGTGTCCTTTAAGCAGAGGGGCTCTGGCGAGGTAGTTGAGAAAACATTTTATTGTTCTATAGCTCTGACCTATGTAATCTTTATTCAACCAAACTCCTTTTTAACATACTGATGTTATAATAGAACATTAACTTGCAAGAGACAAAAGCATAAAGCATAATAAGTTCATTGTTTTTCTTTCTTTCACTCATCCTTTCCTTCTTTGTTTTTATTTTTCTCTCTTTCTTTTCTTTTTCTTGTACGGGGGGCTGGATCTGGGACGTTGTACGTGCCATACAAGTACCCTGCCACTGAGCATTAATTGCTAACTCAACAGTCTAATAAATACACGTTTTTGGTGTTACCAGTAGAGGAGAAATTACTTTCGCTTTGTTGTATAGGGGCTCACTGTATGTTTTCCTTGGTCACAGAGGATGGATGGGTACTCTCTTTCCTGAATTCTACTCGACATGAGCTTCCGGTGTGTCGAAGAACAGAAATCACGATTTGTGTTGTGGATCCTCGCAGTCATCTTCATCTCTCCTAAAATGTCAGAAATTGACCTCACCTTGTCCTTATCTTATAGAAGAAAGAAACAAAAGTGAGTTTAAATTTGACTGTGGCAGACCATGGCATAGAAAGAGCATCCTTTTGATATTGGTGTTCATGAGCACCAATAAAATATCCTTGAAAAAGACTGAAGTTGATCCTTGTGAAAATTGCTGTTGTCAATTCCTTTTTATTAAGTGCTTTTCCTTTTTTTTTTAAGGGCCATGGAAGAATGACATAAGATGGCTTTCTTCTGAGATTTTTAAGACATCAGAGTAACAGTTAATGTGTCTGTGTGGGCTTGTCTTCAACACATAAAATGGAGAGAATTGCTATCATTGTTTGAAAATGAAGGGAAACATTAAAATTGCATTAGCTATAGAATTTATTATTATTATTATTTATTTATTTGAGAGAGGGAGAGAGAGAGGCAGAGAGAGAGAAAGAGAGACAGAGAGAGGGAGAATGGGCACATCAGGGCCTTCAGCTGCTGCAAACGAACTCTAGATGCATGCACCACCTTGTGCATGTGGCTTACGTGGGTACTGGGGAATCGAACCGAGGTCCTTTGGCTTTGCAGGTGAGCACCTTATGTGCTCAGCCATCTCTCCAGCCCATACAATTTCTGCGTTAAGCCTTTTTCTACTGGAGATATTTCCTCTAGAACAATGACCAACATGAAATAAAGCACCAAGGACATTATTTTGTATGTAGAATATAATTACCATAGGAACAGTGACTATTTACAAATGCTGAGCATCATCTAATGTTAAGAGTTCTCAATACATGCATGCCAGTGATGATGAGGTAGAATTGCTCAGCTTTCATAAGCATGCTTCCCCAGAAAGTGTTATTGAGAGGCAGCGTTGGTTGTCACAGGTATCACTGAGGTTCTAAAAGGGAAATTCCTGAGTTTGCGGCAGGCCATATCAGGCTTGATTATGTATTACTGATCCTTTTTTTTTTTTTTTTTTACTGAAACAAAGTGAAATAAGTTGTGTGGTAGTTTAGATTTATTATCCATGCAAGTCTTTGCTGAGATGAGAAGTGACACAGTGCATCTTGCTTGGCTGTGCTTCAAACTCTGGGACAAGCCTTTATGACTCAATACCCTATTGCTTTCATTGAAAAGATCCTGAGTCAGTCATGTAGAAATGCTCCCACACAGGCTCACAAGCGATTACAGATCATTTTTCAGAGTGGAGACAGTCAAATGGACTTAAGCCTGAAGAAAATGTAGTTATATAAAGAATCTAAAAGCAGTAAAAAAATTTCCATTAACTATACAGACGAGAAAACCATTACCATCCTGCCATCTCAGCAGTATGATATAAAACAATGGCCTGATCAGAGATGAAAACAAATCTATAAATCTGGCATATGCTTGAGGAGGACACATCCACAGTGGCATTAAATGTGACTTCAAAGTACATAGAGACAACTTAAAGACCTTCTCCGTGATGGTCAACCTCAGGAAGACTATGAAACTCAAAAACCTGGCCCCTGTAACAAGAGTTGCCTTGATTTCCTTGAGCTGTTCTGTTAACTTCAGTGGTAAATCTTACATAATATCAAGACAGCAGCAATAACACCTAGGATTTTGTCTATTCTAGCAACATTGTAGAATGTCCACAGAATACATGTCTTTAGTATCTTTTTTTTGTGTGTGTCATAGATCGTGCTAAGCATTTGGCCAGGAATGAGGTGGCAATTTAAAATTATTCTGCATGAGCCACAAGGAAATGTCCCTTCTCGTCTAAGGTCAGTCCCAACGGTTGCTTCCACATTGTGCAGGAGAGTTACACCATCCAATGTCCTTGTTTGCCTCACGCCCTTAATCTCATCGCTATACTCAGTCTTCCACACAATTTTTGATACATTCATGGTTACTTCATACTTAAAATAAACAAACAATAATATGATCTAGAACTCATGAATATATGCACCTTGTCAAGGTGAAATTTAAATATTTGTGAGGCCTCATTTTTAATACGCACTTAGAAATGTCTTATTTTCCTTTTCTCTTTTCTTTTGTCTTTGGAGGTAAGGTCTTTCTCTAGCTCAGGCTGACCTGGAATTCACTATGTAGCCTCAGACTGGCCTAGAACTCATGGCGATCCTCCTACCTCTGCCTCCCAAGTGCTGGGATTAAAGGTGTGCGCCACCACACGTGGCTGGAAATGTTTTCTGACTACTCAAATGTAATGAGCCTATGGTGATGAAAACCTTGTTAGAAAACCTTTGCAGCACTCAGCACAAATACTATGAATTAGGTTTTTATGAATGACTCTTATTCAGTGATTTCTCTGCTGTGCTGTAATCTCTGGGTTATTATTTATCTCCACAGCACCGAACTGTCACTGCCAAGCACAGTGCCTGGCATATAAGGGCACTCAGCTGATCTTCATTCCATAGAGAAATAAATACAGTACTTTGTTTGAAATTACTGCTTGTTACCTTAAGAGAGTTAAAGATACAAAATGGAGGAAGAATTCACACATCTACAGGCCTGCAAGCTTTATCTTCTCTATCTTTGTCTACTTTTGCTCCTTTTTTGTACCCTGGAATTTGTGTGCCCAAATTATAGTATAGACATGAGTCAAGTTTTTTTTCAACCATCTAAGCCTGCAGTACACAAATTGTTCATAGCTTTACCAACTTACGTTAGTCTTGTGATGGAACACACACACACACACACACACACACACACACACACACACACAATAGAAATCTAGCCCTGAATAGTCATTTTGCTGATGATTCATTTAGATTTATCTATGATTGAGAGTGAACCTCCAGGCTTATAATAATGGCTGGATCTACATTATAGAACGACCTAATTGGGGCATAATTAATGTGGCCATTTTAGCTTTCCATCATAATGTCAGATCACGCCACAGTCAGTTGTAGGCAAAGTTATTTACTAGGTCTCTCCAGAATGTAAAACTTGATTCTCCCACGGGCAGACTACTCACATCAATTAGATACAGAGAGACACCAGACAAATATTTAAGTGGACACAGAATGCATCATGAATAAAGGAGAGAACTTGTTGAAATTTCCCAGCCTCCATGTCTAGGCAACAGTTGTATGGTCACTGGGGTAGCCAAACTGAATTCTGTTGACTCTTTATAAGGGACCATTTGTTAGACAGTCAAAATCAAAAGCAAGCTTTAGCATAATAGAGTTATTTAGTTTCAACAGCTTTCTGAGGTTTAGAATAATGTCATTTTTTGGATGATGTCTGTAAAGCTAAAATTTGGAATTTAATATGAGTCATGTAGGAATTCACATATGACTGAGGACAAAATGCACAGTAACTCTCATGGTCATCATTCCTTTGTATTTCATGCACCAACAAAGGAATGAAATTCTGGACAAAGGAGGGCATTGAGCATGGTTGTTTAAATTCTAAAAACAAGATTTGTCAAAGTTATATACCGATGCATCTTAGTACATCTGTGTTGTTTTCCCTGTTGTCTTCTGATGTGTACTATCTAATTTCAGAGGTTGAAATGCAAAATATTTCTAATGATACTTAGCTCATATTTATTTTGCCTTCAAATCATATCCCAAGACTTTTATCTGAAACAATGCAATTCCATTCCTTTCAGCAGGTCAGGGTCACGATGAATGAATGTAGCCATTTTAGCCTTTCATTATAATGTTATATCATACTATGATCACTCTTAGGCTAAATTCTTTAAAAGACTCTCCAGAATGGGTAACTTGATTCTCCCCAGGCAGTGGGACAATAAAATGATCTTATTTCTTTCTAAAAATAAAAAAATAATGTTCTAGAACCTGCAGATGGTTTCCTCTGATTGATCATGGAGTGACTGTTTTTTTCAATTTAACTACAGTTTCCAGGTGTGGTGGTGCACCCCTTTAATCCCACCACTTGGGAGGCAAAGGTAGGAGGATTGCTGTGAATTCAAGACCTCCCTGAGACTACATAGTGAATTCCAGGTCAGCTTGGGCTATAGGGAGACCCTACCTCAAAAAGACAAAGAAACAAAAAATAAAAGAAAGGAAGAAAAGAACAAAACTGGAGTCATCACCACCACCCTCCCCCCCAAAAGAAGTGTGGTTTGTTATCTACAATATTCAGATTACTTAATGTGATGTTGAGGACATATTTGCCCCTGTAAATTTAAGGTGCATGATAAAAATGTGTGATGATTTATTCTCTCTTTACAAGTTAATATCAAGGAGAGACTTAGTCTTCTAAGATTTCTTGAACATACTCTCATTTGATGGTCCAAACTAACATGAACATTACTTAAATATTCTTTTTCATGACCTAACAATGAGGAATACTCATCAAGATAACCGTGTTGTACCAGTCCCCTTATGAATCTAGCACTGTGCAATGTCCTTAGGGACAAAGACGGCAATCTCACGCCCATAAGACTTGACTCTTACACAACAATAAAAATATAGAAACTGTACATAAAGTGATTAACATGGAATAATATACAAAGAGAGTGGTAAAGATAATGAATTCTGAAGAGAAAAGCCAGCTGCGGACATGAAAGGAACTTCATGAAGGTTAAAGACCTTGAGGTGGGCTCTGACAAATGAGTAACATTTGGATAAGCAGAGGAAGGATTGATTCACTGTACCAGGCTGCGGCATAGCACTGAGGTGTTGGGATACGCCTGGGAGCAAGAGCAGTGTGTGGAGATAGACAAGGCCAGGGACACTTGCCTTTACAGCTCAATTTTATTGGTTAGTGTTTCCGTGACATTCAGCAGTCCAGTTTTTGTAGTTTCCGGTTTCTCCTATGTAACCCGGGGAGCAATAATTCCGAGTAGTTGGTGAAGGTAGGAAGGGCTCAAACACAGGCGGTTGGAATGCTTTCTGATGGGTGTAGCATCTCTGTTTAGCCAAAGACCACAGGAAACTTCCCTTAAGGGTCTATGACTTTCCAAGCCTTAGGCTTCGGAGTGTTGCTGACTTATTGCCCAGCAGCTAGCATGGCACTTTCTAGCACTATGACAGCTAGCAGGCATGGAGGTGGCTTCTGCCTCAGTTTGAGCTGGATTTCTGAATGTTCTGCTACCGAAACTTGTGGTGTCTTCAGCAGTCGTCTTACCAGCTATTAGTGGGCAGCCAAGCGTGAAAGTTAAACTCGTGATAACTTTGCCTTTGGGAACTAGACATATATGGTTTTTCTGTCCTAGATTGACTACTCTGGCACTCATTCTTTGTATTAATGGGTTATTGAACTCATGTCATACGCAGAAGAATCTGTATATTTGACCAGTGGTGGTAGGAAAAGATGTATAGTGTAAACCCACTTCACCCAGCCCTGATACAAAACAGAAGTGCTGTGAACTGGAATGTGCCACCTCAAGATACATATGTTGAAATTCTAACTCCCAGTCCCTCCAAATGTGACTGAATTTAAGTGTAGTCTTCAAAGAAATAATTAAGGTTAAATGAAGTCACTGGCATAGACACTAGTCCAATATGTTTAATGTTCTAAGTGGACATTACTGAGCAACACAAAGCAAAGAGTGTGCTAGGACTCAGTAGGAGATAGAAACCCACGAGCCAAGGAGAAGCCTCAAAGAAACTGCTTCCACCAAACTCTTGATCCAGACTGTGTATAGCCAAGCAGTCTGAGGTCTTGTATGCCAGCACAGCAACTTAATGAGTGTGCACAGGTACTGCATAGCAGAAAATCGTGACTTATGGCAATTACAAACTATTTAGAAGGTAGAAGAAAATTCTAGGGCAGGCATATCACACAAACACTGGCTTGCTTGGAGAAATTAGAGTTTGGGACATTTTAAAGGTGAAATGGAATTGCATGAGATCACAATAGCAGTATATAGACTATACGAATAAATTTGTTATGTAGAAAATTTGTGTCTGTGCAAGGTTTAAGTTGGTACATTTGACATTGTGGGTCTCCTACAACAGGGGCAAGATCTCAAGTAGAGAGAAAAAAAAAAATCAAGGAAGAAATGAGCCAGACAGAAGCAGAAAATTATTTTTTTCTTCAGTGGGTTGATTCTCTCACTAATTAGCTATGGGATCTTGGTAAGATGATTTATTATCTCTACTTTGCAGTTTTCTAAGTGAAAAGCAGATGGGAGTCCAAATTGTGAATGCATCTGAATTCCACCAACTTTATAGATGCTGTATATCTAAATTTCAGATGAGTATTACCATTTATGTTATCTAGGTAAGACAGAGGCACAGCTAAATGAAACCTTCAGGGTCAATAGCTTGCTCTCAAACCGTGGCTATCAGAATTAAAATCTATGTTTTTTAAATCATTTATTCATCTTCCAAATATTCCTGAGTTCACGAATTCTACCTGTTTATAAATGCTGAAGGTTCACCTACTTTCTGTGTTCTCTGCTTCCTGACTAGGGATGTGGTGTGACTAGCTAAGATCCTGTCACCATGCTTTGGCTACTGAAATGGCCTGTCTGCATGAAATGATAAGCCAAACCTAGCCATCCCCTTGCTTATGCTGCTTCTTGTCAGGTATCCGTCACAGTGATAAATAAGTTAAATAATATAATGGCATTTTATGCATCAACTGTTGCCTTTATCCAACTTCCACACTCTTGCATTCTTCTATGAATCTGGGGGTTCAGCAATTTGGGAGCTACTTGGTTGATCTCTGATTTTATCACATCTTCTGTTTCTCCTTCCTGATCACTCTATCCCTTGGCCTACCTTCAAAGACAGGACATGATCACCTACCAGAAGCAGGTTAAGGTAATAAGAATGCATGCTTAGTACTAAGAGCAAAGTTTTAAGAGAAAATTGTATCATAGGATGGGTTCCTTTCTTTTTCTGACCTCATTATCCTGGTACACTACCCTGCTTTTTCCTTGTCCTTAGCTGTGAGTGGACAGGTCATATTTCATAGGTTGTTTCAGCAAAAAATCTTGCTGGGTCCATCTGTTATGTCGAACCAATTTCTATCAAGAAATCTAAAGTTCTATAGCTGGAAGGGACTCAGAGATTCCTGAAACATGCTTGGTCATTTCCGAATTTGGAAACTTGGTCTATGAGAATGAGTGATTTGCCCAAGTTTAGTAAGGAGCAAAATTCATAACTGCCCAACAGAGAAATTTGAAGGTGGGTCTTTGGCTCAAAGTATCAATTATTTAGCTGGAAAGGGACGGGAATTGCTTTGTTTCCTGAGAGATAGATGGTTAATGTCATACGCGCCTTAGTGGATGCAGTCCTCAGACCTTCTGGCTACCACAGAACACTCTGAAGGTGGCAAGACCCTGGCAAGTCAGACGTACTGGACTTCAGCTGAGTGGATAAGTAGATGTATAGATGCATCAATACTTTGGATTTCCTAAAATGTGCAATGTTTCAGAAAAAAAAATCTCAGTATATTTGTGCCATAGAATTTCTAAGTGAATCATAACTAGAAAAAAAGACAGCCTCTTTAAAAAATGATGCTAGGAAAACTGGATGTCTATATGTGTATAGAAGAATGAAACTAGATCCTTACTTCTCTTCATGCACGATAATTGACTCCAAATAATTCAAAAAGTCCTTAGCATTAGACACAAAACTTTGAGGGGGTAGAGACAAAAGTAGGAGAAACATTTCATTGTATGGGCATAGGGAAGGACTTTCTAAACAGAACTATACTCACGCAGGAAATATGACCACTAATCAACCAGCTGGAACCTCATGAAATTAAACAGTTTATACAGCAGAGCACACTGTTAGTCATGCAAAGAGGCAACTTTCAGGTTTGGAGAAAATCTTTACCACCTATACATCTGACAGAGAATTAAGATATAGGAGCCAGGCGTGGTGGCACACTTCTTTAATCCTAACACTCGGGAGGCAGGAGGCAGAGGTAGGAGGATTGCTATGAGTTGGAAGCCAGCCTGCAACTACATAGTGAATTCCAGGTCAGTCTGGGCCAGAGATCGATCCTATCTTGAAAAAAAAAGATCTAGGATACTCAAAGGTCTCAAAAACCCAAGAAACAAGAGATCAAACAACATAAATAAGAAATAGGCTTATAACTGAATAGAGAGTCATCAAAAATCACAAATGAGCAATAAGTATTTTTTAAAAAAAAAACTTCAACATCCTTAGCAATCAAGGAAATGTAAATTAAATCAATTTGGAGCTTCCATCTCAGTCCAGTCAGAATGTCTGTCATCAAGAAATCTAATGACGACAAATACTGGCCAGGGTGTGGGGAAAGAAGAACCCTTATCCCTTAGTGGTGGGAATGTAAACTGGTGTAGCCCATGTGAAAAGTGGTGTGGACGTTTCTGAGCCAGCAAAAATTAGACCTACCATATGACCTGGTGTACCACTCCTGGGCATATCCCCTAAAGACTCTGCACTTTACTACAGACATACATGCACATCAGTGTTCATTGCTACTCTGTTCATAACAGCTAGCAGATGGAATTAGCCTAGATAGATAATGAAGATGTGGTACATACACACAATGAAGTATTTTCAGCCTTAGATCAACTTAAATCAATTTGTAAGAAAATGGATGGATCCAGAAAAGCTTATACTAAGTGAAATAACTCAGGCTCTGAAAGTTAAATGCCACATGTTATCTCTCATACACAGATCCTAGCTTAAAGTTTTATATTTGCATGCAACTTGGAGTAAGGCTCAATGGAAGAGGCCAGGAAGCTACAAAGAGGCCATGAGGGAGGCAGGAAAGAAGCCAACATAAGGGAAGGGAATAGTAGAAAGTAAGAAGAGGGGAGAAAAATTGGGGCTGATATGATGTAAATGGGATCAGGGGGATGTAAATGGACCAGATGGTGGGAGGATGGTTAATCAAGACTTCAGATGTCATAAATAAGCCACTACTTCTTTGTTAGCTAATTAAAAATATGTAAGTTTTAAATAAGACAGTTTCAGCAGAAGTGCTTTGTAAATGTTGTGTCCAGGAGCCACTGGTTGTCATGAAAAATTCCATTTCCAGGGTTGGGATATCTCCCAATGAGATGTTGGTCAGCGAGGCCCCTAACATCATCAGAACAATGCAGTCTGTTATCAAGGCTCTTGGTTGCTCAGCAAAACTAGATGGCAAGACCCTATTTCTGAGATAACATGCTTCAGATGCAGGACACTGGGAAACTGAGATGGAACAGAGCTGAAAACCTCCTCCCTAATGAGTAATAGTCAAGTGCTATGCAGCTTGCTGGGAGAGAAGAAGCTTCAGCAGTCCTTTTTTAAAATAATTTTTATTTGAGAACAGAGAAAGAGGGAAGGAGGGAGGGAGGATAGGCACTCCAAGGCTTCTTGCCACTGCAAACAAACTCCAGACTCTAGACCATTTTGTGTATCTGGCTTTATGTGGATACTGGATAATTGGACCCAGGCCATAAGGCTTTAAGAGCAAGTACTTTAACCACTGAGCAACCTTCCCAGACTCAGAAATCAGCAGTCTTAAACATCAGTGGACCCTGAAAGCTACACAACTTGCCACCCAGGCAAGCTACATCTCATAGTGCAATAGTTGTATGTCTGTCATGGGGGTAACCAACTGCTCTCTAATAATTTGAGTCCTGCTTCATGGGCAGGAATTCCTGTCTGATAGTGAAAAGTTGTTAAAAAGCTGATAGCTGAGAGGATCACGAACCATATGGGGGAAGTTACTACTGTTGTTTGGCTACATGAATATATTAATATGGATATATTATAATCACCAAACTGCCATCTACATACTTATGCATATCTGTTAATGCTGCTCTCATGTTTTTGTTAGAGAAGTCTCTCTTTCCAGATGGAGATCATTGTTGAGAAGAGTAAAAACTGATGAAAAGAAATGACGGTTATGTGTTCAGTACTTAATGAGTTGCTTCTATCATACTCTCTGATGGCTCTAGGACTATAGCAAAATAGGTCTTGGACAGAACATAAGAGCCAAAGGATAGGGAAAAGTGCTTTGAAATGCTATTTCTTAGAAGTGAAATAGTTGTTGCTGGCTGGAGAGATGGCTCAAGATTATGTTGCTTGCCTGCAAAGTCTAACAACCTGGATTTGACTCCCCAGTTCCCATGTAAAGGCAGATGCACAAAGTGACACATGCATGTGGAGTTCGTTTGTTGCAGCTAGAGGGTTTGGCATGCCCATTCTCCCCTTCCCTCTCTCTCTTTTTTCCTCTCTCACTCTGCTTGAAAAAAATCAAGGACAATATTTTTAAAAAACAAAAAAAAAATCAAATAAAATAGTTGTTTTCATTCATCACCTTGAAGTGGCTTTTGCTATCTGCACAATACCTGCATAACATTGGGCCTACAAACAGATTGCCATAGATAATGGAGGCGGGAACACATTAAAAAGGGCATCAATATAAAAGAGGAGATAGCAGGAGAAGGTGGAATTTAAGTGGAGTGGGATGTGAAAGTGAGAGAAAGGAGGATAGTGGGGGGACATAATGCATTTTTTTAGGATTAACTATCAGATGGTCATGGATTTTATTTTATTTATTTATATTAAACTAACAGAAATAATTTTTTCTATTTTTTTTTTTTTTGGTTTTTTGAAGTAGAGTCTCACTCTAGCCCAGGCTGACCTGGAATTCACTATGGAGTCTCAGGGTGGCCTCGAACTCATGGCGATCCTCCTACCTCTGCCTCCCGAGTGCTGGGATTAAAGGCGTGCGCCACCACGCCCGGCTTAATTTTTTCTATTTTTACATGTTTTATTGCTCCAAAATATTGGGTGAAATAGAAAATATAAGTGATGTTTTATATATATATATATATATATATATATATATATATATATATTGCTTTATTTATTTGAGAAAGAGCAGGGAGAGAGAGAAAGTGAGTGAGAATGGGAGTGCCAGGGTCTCCAACCACTGTAACTGAACTCTAGATGCATGCGTCTCCTTGTACATCTGGCTTACATGGGTCCTGGGGAATTGAACCTGGGTTCTTTGGCTTTGCAGGCAAGTACCTTAGTCACAAAGCCATCTCTGCAGCCCAAGTGATGAAAGTTTTAATATTTTTTTATTTCATTAAAAATGAATAGAGGAGAAGGGTGTAAAATAATAATAATAATAATAATAATAATAATAATAATAATAATGAGATCTATGGTGACAAAAGACCTTAGGTTCACAGTGTGTCAATTTATAAAGACTATTACACATTCAATGGATGTGAGGTCCTGTAATAAGGTCCTGTAAGTTGTATGGTGATGGGAACAAAACCAGCAATGAAGTTTCAACTGTTTTTTGATGCCTGTCCCATCTCCTCACATAAAGCTAAGCTGAGTCAACCCCTGTATCAATAAAACCTGATTTCCACATTGGACAGATGGCTTAGTGGTTAAGGCAGTTGCTAGAAAAGCCTAAGGACTGATGTTTGAATCTCCAGGTCCCACATAAGCCAGACACACAAGGGGACACAAGTGTGAAAGGTTGCACATGTGCATAAGGTGGCACATGCCTCTGGAGTTCAATTGCAGTTGATGGAAGCCTTGGCATGCCCATTCTCTTTCTGTCATAAAAAAAACAAAACAAAACAAAACCACCACCACCACAACAAAATCCCTGATTTCCTGTAGTTGGTTCGTTGGAGGTTGCCAGTGACACAAAAATTTACCTAAAATTGGAATATTCCTCCATTTGGAAGACCAAGTTTTGGTGGCAAGTAAAATTTATTTCATTAATACTCATGTGCTACATAAACACTGGCTGTTTCTATGGAAGGAAAGTCAGATTCGTATATATTTAAATGAGCTCTCAGTGTTATAAATTTTTAAGCCATGCATTTAGCATATTAAGAACAAATCATGTCCTGATGCATAAGTTGTAAACTATAGGCATAGATAATCAATGTTATATCTGCATTTAGTATTCATATTAGTAAAGAGCTGACACATTTTTAAAACAAATTCTCAATGAAATTGGCCATGATTTCTTGAGTCCAGCAGAAGATTGGCTTTCTCTTGCAGTGATTAAACAAACTTCATTGGCTTCAATGAAGGTTTGGGTCATGAATCATTTTAGAAAACTGGTAAGATGATGTCAGTGGTTTGTGAATTGCTAAATCCTTTCTAAGCTGAATGTTAATATGGCCATTTGCAAAGGCTTCACACAGATCTTTGAAACATTGTTCTTGGAGAGAATTTCCACTTGAGACTTTCAAATCCATTGCCTATTAGTGTCTGTATGGAAAAAAAAAAAATTGAGGTCAAGAATAACCAAATCCCAGGCAGCAAGTACAGTCTGTCAAAATGCAGGGCATCTGGAATCCTTATCGAAGTACCAGGATGCCTATTGCTCTTGACCTACTTCTTTTTCCCTCTCCTTGTAAAACAATTGACATTTGTCTCAGTGGTATAAAAAGGCAGCAAGACATAAAACTTTTAATTTGCTTTGAAATGGCTTAAAATCATTAATAAATCCATTTTAAATGTCAAAGTTTATTAAGAATATACAACCCTGGGCAGGTAATTTAAATGGTAACTGTACATATGGATCACAGTCTCATTAGATTGACATTTAAATGAATGAGAACACATGATAGTATTTGACAAACAGGATGTCTCATTTGAACGGAATTCATAAAACGTACATCAGCCTAGGCAAAACTCAAATGGGCCATTGTGCTATTGATTAGGATATTAAAACAGTTTCTTCAAAGCACAAATATTTCCCCAAGGGTTTATTCATCTATAACTCTTTTTATAGTGCACCCACTCGTCACTCAGTGAGGCTGATTTTGAAAGCCAATGACATCACATTTTTAACAAGTTGATCTTGCTTTTTAGCATAAGAAACATATAATTATGTTGAAGGTTTACTTCTGTGGTGTGGGAGAACATGGCTTTGCACTATGGTCTTAGCATTAAAGACACATCTCTGACAGCTAAGGGAGAGAGGAGGACACATGTGCCCAGAGTATAAAACATGCTCAGGAAGGTCACAGGAAACACATTAAACTTGGTATCTGGTATCTCTGGGATGGCAGAGTCGAGAAATGATTGCATTTCTCTTTGGATCATTCTCTTCCTCTGCTGACTGATTTGGTGTGTGAAACACACAATGAGATGTTTCTTTCCCAACAACACTTTGTTGTTTGAATTCTATAGTAGCAGGACTATAGGAAAGACCTGTTGATAATCTGGGCCAGCAGTGGCCCTCCTCAGTTTCAAATGAACACTGCGTACATGAGTGTGGGGACTCCCCTCCATTCATTTGATGAGATCAATAAGGAAATCAAATCCTGCTTCTAAGCAGTTTCCTCTTCAATGTGCACATGTGACATTGGATTGAGCTTCAGTTGGCCAGGGAGTTCCCTAAGCAACTTGTCACTCCTCAGAACCTTTTGGCTGCCATCTCTTCATTGAGAAACTCCTAGAATTATCCTTTAACCAGAAAGGTATCTGAAAAAATATACTACTATGGTGAATGGACACTTTTGGTTTCTTAGAATTTCATTTCATATACAAAATGCTTGACATGGTGACATTGATCATTTTTACTGAAATGCTTTCATTGAAACAATGTTTTAGGTCTTGTGATAAGTTGACAGTTAATCCTATGTGTCAAGGAGACTTAGCCAAGGGATGACCAGAGAGGCAGTAAAAACTTCATTCCCAGATGTGTCTCTGAAGCTATTACTGGGAATGAATAACACGTGGATCTAAGTAAAAGACCTCTCACCAATAAGGCAGAGAAAGAGGGGAAGCACTCTCTTCTTGGGCTGGAATGTCCCTCTTGTCTTCGCTGCACAAAGTAGGGTTTCTGCTTCCTGAGCTTTCACACTCCAGGACTTATACCACTGCCTGCCTGGGTTCCTGTGTCTTTTTTGGTTTTCCAGGTCATAGGTGGCAAATTGTTAAAAAACACACCTCCATGAATGGATACTTTCTTTCACTCTCATTAAAAATAAATTTACTTTCTTTCCATGCCCACAATGGCTGACTGCTGCTGTCACTACTTATAACACACAGTTCAATGGTGAATAACAGCAATTACACTAAGGAGGGCCCTCAGTGGAGTGGGACCAGGGAGGAGGGAAATGATGGTACCAACACATGATGTATCCATACAAAGTTTCTACCTAATAAAAAATCTTTGCATTAGAGCTGGGGACTACAGCTCAGTGGTAGAGTGCTTGCCTAGTATGCACAAAGCCTTGGGTTTGATTCCTCACTGCAAACAAACAACAACAACAAAAAAAACCCACAACACAAAAACTAAAGCCAAATAAAAACTAACCTTGCTCTTAGCTATTAAAAAGGCTAGTGGTAAGACCCTACTGCTGAAGACACCATATGTGGTTGACATGAAAAACGGAATGCAATGGCTGGAAGCTGGAAGAGAGTCAGTCCCCAGACAGTCAGCGCGTCTAGTGCCAGAAGGTGCTACATGGGCGACTGGGGGAAAATGACCAATATCTGTCCAAGCAACTCATGGTCTAACCTACTTAGCAGCAAATAACCTGTTGTGATGCTCACACAAGTGCAATAGTGGCACACAGCCGTGGTGGGAAACCAACTGCTCTTGATTTGGCTAACTGATTCCCTCAGTGGTACGGAACCCATAGCTGGAACTGGGAAACAAGTCAGAACCATATCCAAACATGAGCCCACTCTCCATTATCAAGCTACCACCAATCGTGGGCTACAAGTGGGCCTACACCTATTAAATTCTCTATAAAAAAATAAGGATTATCCCATTTGTCTGGTGGTAACTTTACTCTCAGTTGGAGGATCTGCTTCTCTTTTTCAGATACATGCAGATCCTAAGGAGAGAACCAGCCCATTGTACCTCGAAAGGGCCCCAGCTGAAACTAAGAACAATGGGTGAAACAAGCAAGGATGCTGTTTTCCTGGTGAAATGGGTACCAGCACAAGGGTTAAGGAGATCGACACAGAGAACAATCAACTCCTACCATATCAGATATCCAGAGACCCAGAGGCCCCCATCACCTCATCACTGAAGCAGACCCAAAATGAACCCAACATGACTCAGGGAAATTTTGCGGAAGAGGGGGCAGAAAGAATGTCAGAGCCACATGTTGGGTCATGATATGCAGAGACATTTCTTCTACCCATAACTGTGGGCTAACTCTACAATGCATGACCCATATACCTCAAGAAGAAGGGGGCAGGGGCAGGGAGTAGTACATGGATGAGCCTAACAATGCTACCAACTTGCCTGTATTCACTGAGTAGAAAACTAATTACTAAAAAAAATTAATAAATTAAAAAAACTAACCTTGAATAATGAATAATTTCTTCAGTTATTCTCATGAACTTAAGCCATCTTATTTTCAAACACTGAGAAGTGGAGATAAAAATATACTAAAAAAGAAAATCAGAGGCTTAATAGAATTTAAAATGTCTTTTCTAAAACTTCAAATATATAAGTCTTTTGAAGTAGAATGCTTTTGTGAGGTCATAACATGTGATATGCCTTTTTATTTAACTGTATCATCACCGTGGGCGACACATACATAAACAGCATATAATAACCTGGATGTCAAGGGGGGTTGGTAACAGTGATTGCGTTTGTTGTACTGATGCTCTCTGCTTTCACTGAAATATCGCATATGACAGAGCAGATGTAATGCATAATTAAAACGCTTGTGTTTATAAATATACTCAAAGGCAAAAGGAAAGAATTCAGCACAATGCTAATTCTACATTAAGCAGAGTGTTTCAAGTTTTTGACTAATGGACTGTCTGTTGGTTTGAGTGAGGCAGTCCACATGTACATACATATGTTGAGCTACATTAAGCTGAAACAAAGTTGACTATGTCATCTGCATGGGTCTTCCGGGATGGCATGTACTCCCATGTTTCTGTGGAGACAGCAGAATACAAAAAGGACAAGGTCTCTGACTTCATGGTACTTACATAAACCCATGAGGGGTCACAGGAGAGGAGAAAATAAATACACACAAATAATATTGCAGATAGTGAAGAGTGCTTAAGAATGCACACGAGGAGGCTGTGAGAGAATCACAAGGGGACTTGCTCGAGATAGAAGAAACTGCAGGGTGTGAAGTGATGACAGAGATAACAGTCTCTACCCTCAGTTACTGGGAACCTGGGGGTGGCAGGGATGTGCACTCTGAGAGCTGTTACTCAGTCATGTGGCATGTCTCAGAGTTCTGCCAAATCCTCATTTTTGCAAGAATCATGTTAATAGGTGTTTTATGAAAACAATCAGAAGTTCTGTTGTTCAATGTATTGGGATTATGTTACACAGCAGCATAGCACATCTTGGAATTTTGCAGTGCAAGGTTACACAGCATGCCGTAGGTACTGGAAACCTGAAACAGTGTGTATATATATATATATATATATATATATATATATATATATATATATATATACACATATATATGTTTATTCTATATTTCAAAAATACTTTTGACCTTTGATTCTAACTGTAGTGCAAAAACAGTGAGTGCTTTATCATGCAATGGCTTTTAAGGATAACAGGGAGATAACAGAGGTCTATAAGCATCCCTGAACTTAGCAGCTTCGATAAATCTCTGTGATTTGTGAATGGAAATAATGCTTGTGGCAATATGGGTACAGGAAGATTGCATCCAGATTCTTTGCCAGCATAAGGCAAGAACTGCCTTGTGCCCCATCCCTGATAGACATGTTGTTACCCTCTGAAACCTCTTGAGCCAGATCTTCACTGTCTGTATGGTTTTTTTTTTTTTTTTTTGACATTCTGGCTTTACAACTTCCCACCAGAACTTTTTTAACCACAGCTTTTAGCATTCTAGAGCTCCCCTTCCTAAAACCCTTCCACATTCCCTCCTGCAAACCAGTTCCAAAGAAGCCTACAAACTGCATGGTCAGGTTGATCATACATATGGCCCCACTCCTGACACCAGATTTCTACGTGAGTTACTTTCTTGCTGCTATGACAAAACACCTGACATGAAGCAGCTTCAGTAATCAAAGGATTTGTTGTGGCTTACACTTTACAAGGATACATGCTATCACATTGGCAAGCCAGGGAGTAGAGGAGGAACAATGTGGTAGTTTGAATGTTATAGCCTCAGGTATTTATTATATATATTCCTATATTACATATCATATGTATATTCTTTTTTAAAATATTTTTGTCATTTATTTTTATTTATTTATTTGAGAGTGACAGACAGAGAGAGAAATAGGCAGATAGAGAGAGAGTGGGAGCGCCAGGGCCTCCAGCCTCTGCAAATGAACTCCAGACACGTGCACCCCCTTGTGCATCTGGCTAATGTGGGTCCTGGGGAATCCAGCCTTGAACTGGGGTCCTTAGGCTTCACAGGCAAGCGCTTAACCAGCTAAGCCATCTCTCCAGCCCCTCATATGTATATTCTTGCTTAAGTCTTCAGCTGCCTGTCTGATGGGGCTGTGTCATTGGTGTGTATCTGATTCCAGCCCACAGGTGACACAGAACAGTTTCATCCCTGGCCATGCTTGTTTGTGGTGTTGTCTACTGGTATTGGTGTTTTTTTTTTTTTTTTTTTTTTTTTTTGCTACAAATTTTCTTTCTGCTTGGATCTACGGAAGCAGGCAGCTTCTTCCACCATTGATGGAACTTCCCTTGGATCTGTAAGCCTGGGATAAGCCCATTACTACCCTATTCTGTGTCTTTTTGGAAATTTGTCCCAGCAACCTGGGACTGACTACAACAATCATCAAGTTAGGATGAGGTATGAACCTTAAAGCTCAACCCTTCCAGTGAAAACTTCCTCCAGCATGTCTCCACCTCATAAAGATTCCATAGCTTTCTACAAAGCAGCACCACCACCTGGGTGCCATTAAGCCTATGGGGTACCTTTCACATTCCAACCACAATGACCATCTTTGGGTTTTCAAGCTTGTGACTGTTAGAAACTGTAATTCTATCCACTGAAAGGTGCACTGCATGTCCATCATATACCCTGATCACTTCTGCAGGGAATCTTCACTTGTTTCTGTGTCAGATGACCCAGATTGCCACCACTCACTTCTTTTATTTAAAAAAAAAATTATTTACTTATTTGAGAGAGGGATAAAGAGCCAGGAAGAGAAAGAGAGAGAGAGAGAGAGCGAGAGAGAATGGGTGCACCAGGGCATCCAGCCATTGCAAATGAATTCCAGACACATGCACCACCTTGTGCATCTGGCTTATATGAGTCTGGGGAATCAAACCTGGGTCCTTTGGCTTTGCAGGCAAATGCCTTAATCACTAAGCCATCTCTCCAGCCCCACCAATCATTTTTTTATTTAGCAGAAGTCATCAGCATCAAACAGTACTGGGCTCATTGTAGACACTTTACAAATACTTGTTATTGAGTATTGAATTTTCTGTTAATTAAGTGATTCTCAAAGAGTCAAAATTAACTTTTTACCAGCTTATTCTTTATGGATTTCCTACTTCAAGCTTTGAAAAATTTGTTCTTTAGGACTGTGATGATAGGACAGCTTACTTTTATTGGTAAGTAGAACTTCTATCTGCCCCATGTACACACAGACGCACACACACATGCACACATGCACACACACACACAGAGACACACACACACATGTGTTATATATCCTAATCCTCTTTATTTTCTTCAGCATTAAAATTAGTAGCTTTCAAGATATTGAACAGAGCAGGCAATTGAAGGAAATTTCAGCTTAGCCAGTGATTAATATAACAGCAGGTATATTACTTAACTACTTTGCCCATTGGTTCCTATAGCTTGAAAGTAGTGTATTTGCTCTGTTGCTTTTCCCAGTGGTGATGTGAAGATTAGAGGGAAGTGGTGTTCGTGGATTCGATCTCTGTGAGTCAAAGCTGCCATTACAGTGCAGCCTCCACGTGGAGCCATTTTCAGCTTGAAATGCTTCAGCCCGGTCCTTAGCTACCTGATGCCCCTTACACTGTCAAGTGCCACCCTGCTCAAGTTCCGATGTAAAGAGTTCGCCAAGGCCTTGTATTTAAAACAACCACTGTCTACAGACAGGAAATTAAAAAAAATTTTTTTTGTTCATTTTTATTTATTTAGTTGAGAGTGACAGAGAGAGAGAGAGAGAGAGAGAGAGAATGGGTGCACCAGGGCCTCCACCCACTGCAAACGAACTCCACTCATGCGCCCCCTTGTGCATCTGGCTAACGTGGGTCTGGGGAAATCAAGCCTCTAACAGGGGCCTTTAGGCGTCACAGGCAAGCGCTTAACCACTAAGCCATCTCTCCAGCCCCAACAGACAGGAAATTTTTGTATTGCTTGTATTGGCTCTGTACCAGAGAACCATAAATATCACACAGCCAGAAATACCTGCCACTTTCTTTCTATGTACAAAAGGATGGTGCTAAGTGTGTTTCCTCAAGTTACCCATACAGGGTCTACTGCCATAGTATGTGCCTATGATCAGTCATGAGCTAGCTCATTGGAAAAGTCGTTTCATTGGAAGTTTCTCTTCTCCTGTTGTATAGGGGCAAGCTAATGCTAAAGTGGAAAAAGGAGAAGAATTCATGGAGGAAGGGGGGTAACAGGTCACAGAGATATGACATCAGGGATATAGCAGAATTTTAAAATCCCAGAATCTGTCCACGTAGTGAAATATTTAGCTATCTGACATACATTGCAAGTTAAATAATTAGACTCCTTCAGTTTCATAAAATCTGGCAATAGATACTCAAAGGTTACAGACCACGGGCTTGTATTACTACGATACCCACCAGTCCCACAGCAGCAGTGGCAGGGATCCAGGAGGAGGCTCCGAGCCCAGGCGTGTGTCGCAACCGCAGATCGCTGAGCCTGGGCAAACCGCACGCTTATGCAGGGGACAGGCGGAGCTGCTTAGCTTGTGTCCTAGAGAAAAACATTCCCTTTATCATGCTGGCCAGGAAACGAATCTGCCCTCTGTTCTGGATCAAGACCCTTCATCTTCCAAAGCTGTTTATAGATATCCTTGGAGAAATAATCCTGATGGAAAGCTGGTAGTGTCTCCGCGCTGGGGAAGTCTGTGCAGAAATGTGGAAGACACATAGAGAATCGTCTCTCAAAAGCGGGGAAGTTGTGAGGTTGCTTGCCGCCGTTCCTAGTTGCCAATAACTGATAGTCATTCTCCAGAGGCGCATCTTTCCACTGGCTGTGTTTTCGTGCATGTTCACATCCTAGTCATGTACCCTGTATGATATATGCATCTTTTTATAAATTACTTTAAACAGTTAATCAAAGGCCTCACTCTCTTCAACCTATGCAAGTTGCTATTTTCCCATAAGGATTTCTGTTCCGCTCAGCTATCAATCACTCAATGGGAACTTTGCAGAGGTGGCATATCTGATAAATTCATTAACCAATTTAATCTATTTATGTGTACACTAGGAATTGTAGGGGATATTACATTGGACTTCCAGCCAAGAGAAGTAATTTAATGATAAATTCCACTGGTCATTTCATTCAGACTTTTTTTTTTTTAATTAAGAACATTGGATGGATATATCATGCGTTTGTACCATCTTTTTCCTCCTTCCTCATCCCATTCTGCTCAGTTCTATTTACCTTTTTTTGGATCACTTTTGTTACACTATTGATGTTTAAGTCTTTGTATTCATCAAGATCTGTTGGGGACATTTATTTTCCTGGTTTCTTATCTCTCTACCCCCCTTTCTTTTGGACACAGGGTCTCTCTGTAGCACTTAGGCTGGCCTTAAACTTGGAATCCTTTTACTTCAATCTTTTAAGTCTTGGGAATTAAGGATACATAATATCAGAACTGGTTGCTTTTTAAAATAAATCCATATCCAAGTTCTCTAACCAATCTGTCATAGGTCTTTACTCAAAGAAGTGTTGTGTGTATTCCTGGAGTGTAATTTAGAAAGCTTCATTTTACTTATTTACTTTTATTTATTGTGTGTAGTGTGTGTATATATGCACATGAGTTTGTGTCTACTTATGTGTGTGTGGTGCACATAACACGTATGTGTGCACATGTGTGGAGGCCAGAGATCAACCTTGGCTGTTGTTTATTGGGTTTGCCAGCTACCTATTTTTTTTTTTTTCATGGTAGGGTCTCTCTCTAGCCCAGGATGACCTGGAATTAACTATGTAGTCTCAGGGTGGCCTTGAACTCACAGCAATCCTGCTACCTTGGCCTCCCAAGTGCTGGAATTAAAGGCGTGCGCCACCACATCTACCTATTTTTAAGGAAGTGTCTCCCATTGGTTTGGAGCTTGCCAAGTAGACTAGATCAGCTCGCCAGTGAACCCCAGGGCACCGCCTGTCTCCACTGTCCCGGTGTTGGGATTACAATGCATCACCACACCCAGCCCAGCATCTTCCCATGTGTTCTGGCGATTGAGCCCAGATCCTAATGCATCCATGACAAGCGCTTTATCATCCGAGCTACCTCTCTAGCCCAGAAGGCTTCTAAATTAATTGAATTAGAGTGGCAGTTGGGGGTGGACATTTGAATTTTAACTCTCATTCCTTGCTTATTAATGATTATTTATGTTTGAGAAAACACTTAAAATGTGAAATACATTGCGGAGGAGGACATCGCTATGTGTGATTTTCACCAGGTAAACACTACATCACTGGCAAAAGTCTGAGACTAAATTATTTTACACTTCAGCACTTTGATGCCTCGAGGGAAAGCTTCTGGCCCGAGAATGTGTAGAGAAGATGAAGAGAAATGGAAGAGCTGACAATTTTCAAAGTGGGAAAACGCCATGATGTTCTCAGGTACGAATGTGGGGGTGTGTGCTTGAAGCAGAGAGGGAGAGGGAGGAAGCTCCACTGAACACCGACCCTCTGGGCAGTAAGAGCGTCCAGGAGTGCTGGAACTGAGGCTGGATAGACATTAGATATTTTGGCAAAGTTCGGAAGGAAAGTACCAGATTTTTGGAATTTTAATTGAGGAAACCTCTGGATCCGTATTCTCCATTAACTCAATCACTTCTTGTATTGCACATACAAATATTGTCAGTTATTTCCCTTTTATGCCTCTGGGTATTGAGTCAAAATGAGAGGGAAGGGAAGGATGTCACCAACCAAGGTGTTGCAACATGTTTCCAATCCTGGTTCCACACCTGACCAACTTTGTGTTCTCTGACAAATGGTCGCTGATCTGAAATTTGCCTGCTAATATAAAATGCAAGTTGTGTGTAGTTAAATCAGCAATTTAGAAATGTCATTCCACAGCCTAACACCTGTCCTGCATAAAGCAAAAAAAAAAAAAAAAAAAAACACAAACAAACATAATTTTAAAAAATTATAGAAGAACCATAAAGTATGATCTTAAACTAGTTCCCTTTATTCTGACATTACAGTTTATCATTTTGCTGGTAAAACTTTTTTTTTTAAATGTAGCAACAGGACAGAGTGTTATTTTAATGCGGTTACTTAGCATTGGCAAAGAACAACCTTAGGTAGATTCTAATTTGGGTGTGTGTGTAATGCATGTGTCTGTTCATTTCCTGTAATTCATAAATCTTGGAACATTTTGCAATGAGTTTGGTGATTTGCTAGTGGGTTAAACACAGAACCACCCAGTGATATAACTCCCAGGCATAATCCTAAAGAATTTTAGGCAGGTGCTTGTGTGTTCGCAGACCCATCTCACAGCAGCAGTAGTCACGAGAACCAAATGATGGATGAATGAACAAAATGTGGCGCTTGGACACAAGGAGATGTATTTCAGCCATGAAAAGAAGTGCACCTTTGATTAACGCTGCCTGGTGGATGGACTTGAAGACATGCTTAGTGTAATCAGTCATGTGATAAAGGGAAAATATATGTTTCTGCTTCTGGGAGGAAACTTGAGTAGTCCAATGCTCACACAGAAGGTAGCATATATATTACCAGGAGAGAGGAGGAGGGAGAGGGAAACATTATTATTTGATGAATGCAGGGATTTTTATTTATTTTATTTTATTAGTTATGTACACAGTGTGTATACAGTCATGTTGGTACCATCGTTAGCCTCCTCTGTAGGGACCCTCCTCTTTGGGGAATGTGGGTCATGCATTGTGGGGGTAGCCATCCGTTATGGGGAAGAGGCAATGTCTCTGTGCATAACGTCCCAACTTGTGGCTGTAACAATCTTTCTGCCTCCTCTTCCGCAAATTTCCCTGAGCCTTGTTGGGTTTGTTTTGGGTCTACCTCAGTGATGAGGTCTTGGGAGCCTCTGTGTCTCTGGATCTCTGGTTTGGTAGGAGTTGAGTGTTCTCTGTGTCTATCTCCTTCACCCTTGTGCTGATACCAGGTTAACCAAGAAAGCAGAACACTTGCTCATTTCCACAATTATTCTTGGTTTCAGCTGGGGCCCTGTTGAGGTGCAATGGGCTGATTCTCTCATCAGGATCTGCATCCATCTGAAAAAGAGAAGCAAATTCCCCAACAGAGAGTGAGGTCAGCACCAGATAAATGAGAATACAGAGATTTTTTAGGGAGAGGGGAGAGAGAGAAAGAGAGAGAGAGAATTGGCATGACAGGGCATCAGCCACTACAATTGAGCTCCTGATGATTTTGCCACCTAGTGGGCATGTGAGACCTTGCACTTGCCTCACCTTTGTGTATCAGGCTAGCATGGGATCTCTGGAGAGTCTAACATGGATCCTTAGGCTTTGTAGGCAAATGCCTTAAACACTAAGCTATCTCTCCATCCTGAATGCAGAGGTTTTATTGAAGATAATAAAAAAGTTGTGGATATGGATAGTAGTAATGTATTATAATACCTTATTAGATACATTCTGAATGTGTCTAATGTCACTGATAAGTATACTTACTTATGGGTAGTTGAAATGTCAAATATAGTGTGATATATCTTGTTCACAATTTGGAAAGTATGAAGACCACTGGCTACATGGTTGGTCTTCCAATTTTATGTCCTAGTTTATTATTTATTATTATCACCCTGCTTCTGATTTGCAAGACTTCTTATGAACTTTGGAATTTTTGTAGCATTTTACATCTTCTAAATTTTAAGTCAAAAATTAGTTTTCACTAAGGTCAATTTTATTAACACAAATTTTATAAATAAGAGTGTTAAGTTGGATTAGTGTACTAGGTAGGCTTTAAGATGACTTTTCACTCATTCTTTTCCCAGTATTCCTGTCTTTTGGAACTCTCTAGCATTGGGTGTTAGTGTGTGCTACTAAAGAGAGGAATATGGTTAATTTTTCCATGACTAGCTTTCCATAAAGAGGTTTGCTTCCATTTTGCCCACTGATTCTCAGAGGACTTCTACTTCGATTTTTGCCTGGCTTCCGGGCTCTGAGGAAGCAAACTGTCATGCTGGAGGGCTTGATGGTTAATTCAACGTGTCAAATAGTTGATCACATTGTCTTTTGCCATTTGCACTGCCACAACCACAAACTACAACAGACTGAACAGCTTACAGACAGCAGAAGCTTTCATCAGAGCTCTGGAGGCAAGGAAGTCCAACACCAAGCTAGGGGCAAATTCAATGCTCGGCAAGAGTGCCTGTCGTGGCACATACAGGGATCTTTCAATGACGGTGTCCCATCTCAGAAAGAAGGGTCAAGGCAGCTCCCTGAATTGTCTTTGAAAACTATACCTACTCTGCTTGCAGGGGCTCCACCCTCATGATCTAATCACCTTCCTCAGGTCCTATATTCTGATATATTTATCTTGCGTATTGGGATTTTAACAAATAGAATCTGGGTTGTAAGATGTAAGCATTCAAGTCTTATGCAACTAGTGTACCAAGTTTTGGTCAGACACTAGTCTAGATGAATAGATGGTGGTACTTTTCAGGCATGACTAAGATTTAAGGTGGACAACTTTGAGTAAAGATGACTGCCCTCCACAATGCGTTGATGCCTCTTAAGTCTTTCTTGAAATAAAAGGCCTTTGAGGAATAAAGAATTCTGCCAGAAGAGTGTCTTTCTATGCGGGCTGCAGAATTACCTGGATCTTTGGTTCTCCCATCTGATCTGCAGGCCTGTCCTGCAAATTTCAGGTTTGGGCTTGGCAGCCTCACAGTGGTGTGAATCAACTCTTTAAGTGTTTAAAGCAATCTCTCTCTGACTCCGTTTCTCTCTCTCTCTCTCTCTCTGTGTGCATGCACACACATGAATGCGTGTATGTGGGGGTACAATTGGTCTGTTTCTCTGGAAAACCTGGACCTATAGTGAGTGGAACTGAGGACAGCCTCTGTATAGCAGCTAGTATGGAACTGAATCCAGTGCAACAGCCTCAGTGATTCCAAAAACCCCTGACTATTACTGAGAGAGCACACAAGCAGGTGTCTTCCATTTGAATCTCGACTGGGATTTTTAACAAGGAACCCATAAGCTGTGTCAGGGTTCTAACCCACACAAGCTTTCCGAATTAAGGGACTCTCTGGGAGGAACAAGGGTACTTAATTTGGCATGTAGACTTCTTTTAAAAATTACTTGGTTTTGAAAATTTGATAGACGTATATGATGTACTTTGATCATATTAACCCCCATTACCCTTTTTTATCCCTCACACTCTCTCTGAACCCCTTCTCCTTCACGACTAGACACTTCTACTTTCATGTCTTTTAAAATTTTTGTCTAGCTTACTGAGTTTAATCAGGGTTGCTTAAATAGAACATGATTTCCCCTGCTCAGCGACCACTAACTCACAATAGCTCCTCAGGCTGAGGTGAGACGTACGAGTCCCACCCACACACACGATGGAATGTGATGAGCCCACCCAGTCTTGGGCAGGCAGCCACCACCGCTGTAAGGTCATGAATGCAATGGCCAGGTCTTGCCCAGAAGTCAGTGTTTCCAAGTACTCTTCTCCATACTCTGGGCTCTTCTTTCTTTCCATTTCCTCTTCCACGATGTTCCCCAAGCTTTGGAGGAGGTGATAATGATGTCTGATTTAGGACTGAGCACTTAACAATCTTTTA